>CM029539.1:27893887-29341102 GCA_017141395.1 Laodelphax striatellus
TTTTCACTGCTTGGCTGGAACTTGAGAGTTCGTTAAATTTTCACTAGATTTGAATCTTTTTTTTTTTTTTACTTGTCAGATTCTACGTAACAGGCCCAGTGTGTTACTGTTTCATAAAACTATTTTTTGGACTTGTGATATTTTATGAACATGCTATGTGCGTTACTGTTCATAAAACTCTTGTCCTGAGAAATAGGAACTGCTCAATATTAGATATTTATTTTATTAGATTGGTTGTAAAATTTGATTGAGTACAAATTCCACAAGATGGGGTTGTATATATCAAGATTAGCTTCATTTCAATTTTTCAAGGCCTAGTGTGTCTTTTATTTGTGGGTATTCTTCTGATGTATAAAATCAATATGTGAAAAAAGAAAAAAATTAAAGAAAAAATGTTTGTAAATGGAGCTAGCATCTTAAATGCTGTCACTTCTGGAGTGACTTAGTTCTGTTTTTGAATGTAGCTCTGTATATTTCTATTGTGCTGTCAGACCTGTTTCCTGTTTCATAAAACTTGTCCTGAGTAATTGGAATTGCTAACTATTTGATGCCAACACACCAGACGTTAAAAGAAAAAATGGTGCTGAAAAAAAAATGTTGGCATCCTATAATCAGCAATTCCAGGTCTAGTGAAATTTTATGTACCTAACAGTGTTTTTTTATTTGTAGGCTAAGATGAAACTCTATTTTTCTGTTGTATAAGATGACAAAGAGAGTTCTGTCACTCCTATAGCGATTTAAACCACTGTAAAGGATTTTGTACACAATCAAACTTCTCATCAGATAATCAACTTCAACTAAATTTTTCGATTTTTTGGCTGGAACTTATAGTTCGTTAAATTTTCACTAGATTTAAATCTATTTTTTTTTTGGACTTGTGAGATTTTATGTAACAGGCCCAGTGTGTTACTGTTTCATAAAACTATTTTTTGGACTTGTGATATTTTATGAACAGGCTATTTGCGTTACTGTTCATAAAACTCTTGTCCTGAGAAATAGGAACTGCTCAATATTAGATATTTATTTTATTAGATTGGTTGAAAAATTTGATTGAGTACAAATTCCACAAAATGGGGCTTGTATATATCAAGATTAGCTTTCATTTTAATTCTTCTATGTTATCAATATGTGAAAAAAGAAAAAAATTAAAGAAAAAATGTTTGTAAATGGAGCTAGCATCTTAAATGCTGTCACTTCTGGAGTGACTTAGTTCTGTTTTTGAATGTAGCTCTGTATATTTCTATTGTGCTGTCAGACCTGTTTCCTGTTTCATAAAACTTGTCCTGAGAAATTGGAATTGCTAACTATTTGATGCCAACACACCAGACGTTAAAAGAAAAAATGGTGCTGAAAAAAAAATGTTGGCATCTTATAATCAGCAATTCCAGGTCTAGTGAAATTTTATGTACCTAACAGTGTTTTTTTATTTGTAGGCTAAGATGAAACTCTATTTTTCTGTTGTATAAGATGACAAAGAGAGTTCTGTCACTCCTATAGCGATTTAAACCACTGTAAAGGATTTTGTACACAATCAAACTTCTCATCAGATAATCAACTTCAACTAAATTTTTCGATTTTTTGGCTGGAACTTATAGTTCGTTAAATTTTCACTAGATTTAAATCTATTTTTTTTTTGGACTTGTGAGATTTTATGTAACAGGCCCAGTGTGTTTCATAAGACTATTTTTTTGTTTTGTGATATTTTATGAACAGGCTATGTGCGTTACTGTTCATAGAACTCTTGTTCTAAGAAATAGGAACTGCTCACTATTAGAACTTTCATTTAATTGGATTATTTGAAAAATTTGATTGGTACAAACTCCACAAGATGAGGCTTGTATACATCAAGATTAGCTTATATTTCAATTTATCAATGTACATTGTGAAAAAGAAAGAAAAAGAAAATGAAAAAGAAAAAAAGATAAAAGAAAAAAAATGAAAAAGAAAAGAAAATAAAAAGAAAAAGAAAAATGAAAAAAGAAAAAGAAAAAAGGAAAAAGATAAAAAGAAAAAGATAAAAGAAAATGAAAAACAAATAAAAAAAAATCGAAAAAGAAAAAGAAAAAAAAAGAAAAACTGAAAAGAAAAAAAATGAAAAATATATATAATTTCTGTTTGCAAATGGAGCTGTGTATTTATGGCTAGCATCCTAAATGCTGTCACTCCTGGAGTGATTCTCTTCTGTAAAGGATTTTGTACACAATCAAACTTTTCATCAAATCAATAATCACCTTCAACTACATTTTCACTGTTTGGCTGGAACTTGAGAGTTCGTTAAATTTTCACTAGATTTGAATCTTTTTTTGACTTGTGAGATTTTACGTAACAGGCCCAGTGTGTTACTGTTTCATAAAACTATTTTTTGGACTTGTGATATTTTATGAACATGCTATGTGCGTTACTGTTCATAAAACTCTTGTCCTGAGAAATAGGAACTGCTCAATATTAGATATTTATTTTATTAGATTGGTTGTAAAATTTGATTGAGTACAAATTCCACAAGATGGGGTTGTATATATCAAGATTAGCTTCATTTCAATTTTTCAAGGCCTAGTGTGTCTTTTATTTGTGGGTATTCTTCTGATGTATAAAATCAATATGTGAAAAAAGAAAAAAATTAAAGAAAAAATGTTTGTAAATGGAGCTAGCATCTTAAATGCTGTCACTTCTGGAGTGACTTAGTTCTGTTTTTGAATGTAGCTCTGTATATTTCTATTGTGCTGTCAGACCTGTTTCCTGTTTCATAAAACTTGTCCTGAGTAATTGGAATTGCTAACTATTTGATGCCAACACACCAGACGTTAAAAGAAAAAATGGTGCTGAAAAAAAAATGTTGGCATCCTATAATCAGCAATTCCAGGTCTAGTGAAATTTTATGTACCTAACAGTGTTTTTTTATTTGTAGGCTAAGATGAAACTCTATTTTTCTGTTGTATAAGATGACAAAGAGAGTTCTGTCACTCTATAGCGATTTAAACCACTGTAAAGGATTTTGTACACAATCAAACTTCTCATCAGATAATCAACTTCAACTAAATTTTTCGATTTTTTGGCTGGAACTTATAGTTCGTTAAATTTTCACTAGATTTAAATCTATTTTTTTTTGGACTTGTGAGATTTTTATGTAACAGGCCCAGTGTGTTACTGTTTCATAAAACTATTTTGGACTTGTGATATTTTATGAACAGGCTATTTGCGTTACTGTTCATAAAACTCTTGTCCTGAGAAATAGGAACTGCTCAATATTAGATATTTATTTTATTAGATTGGTTGAAAAATTTGATTGAGTACAAATTCCACAAGATGGGGCTTGTATATATCAAGATTAGCTTTCATTTTAATTCTTCTATGTTATTAATATGTGAAAAAATAGAAATAATAAGAAAAAATGTTTGTAAATGGAGCTAGCATCTTAAATGCTGTCACTTCTGGAGTGACTTAGTTCTGTTTTTGAATGTAGCTCTGTATATTTCTATTGTGCTGTCAGACCTGTTTCCTGTTTCATAAAACTTGTCCTGAGAAATTGGAATTGCTAACTATTTGATGCCAACACACCAGACGTTAAAAGAAAAAATGGTGCTGAAAAAAAAATGTTGGCATCTTATAATCAGCAATTCCAGGTCTAGTGAAATTTTATGTACCTAACAGTGTTTTTTTATTTGTAGGCTAAGATGAAACTCTAATTTTCTGTTGTATAAGATGACAAAGAGAGTTCTGTCACTCCTATAGCGATTTAAACCACTGTAAAGGATTTTGTACACAATCAAACTTCTCATCAGATAATCAACTTCAACTAAATTTTTCGATTTTTTGGCTGGAACTTATAGTTCGTTAAATTTTCACTAGATTTAAATCTATTTTTTTTTTTGGACTTGTGAGATTTTATGTAACAGGCCCAGTGTGTTTCATAAGACTATTTTTTGGTTTTGTGATATTTTATGAACAGGCTATGTGCGTTACTGTTCATAGAACTCTTGTTCTAAGAAATAGGAACTGCTCACTATTAGAACTTTCATTTAATTGGATTATTTGAAAAATTTGATTGGGTACAAACTCCACAAGATGAGGCTTGTATACATCAAGATTAGCTTATATTTCAATTTATCAATGTACATTGTGAAAAAAGAAAGAAAAAGAAAAATGAAAAAGAACAAAAAGGAAAAAAGAAAAAAATGAAAAAAAAGAAAAAGAAAAAAGAAAGAAAAAAAAAATGAAAAAGAGAAAAAAAAAAAAAGGAAAAAAGATAAAAGAAAAAAGATAAAATATATAAAAATAAAGAAAAATAAAAAAAAATCTAAAAAATAAAAAGAAAAAAGAAAAAACTGAAAAAAGAAAAAATGAAAAAATATATATAATTTCTGTTTGTAAATGGAGCTGTGTATTTATGGCTAGCATCCTAAATGCTGTCACCCCTGGAGTGATTCTCTTCTGTGAAGGATTTTGTACACAATCAAACTTTTCATCAAATCAATAATCACCTTCAACTACATTTTCACTGTTTGGCTGGAACTTGAGAGTTCGTTAAATTTTCACTAGATTTGAATCTTTTTTTTTTTTGACTTGTGAGATTTTACGTAACAGGCCCAGTGTGTTACTGTTTCATAAAACTATTTTTTGGACTTGTGATATTTTATGAACATGCTATGTGCGTTACTGTTCATAAAACTCTTGTCCTGAGAAATAGGAACTGCTCAATATTAGATATTTATTTTATTAGATTGGTTGTAAAATTTGATTGAGTACAAATTCCACAAGTTGGGGTTGTATATATCAAGATTAGCTTCATTTCAATTTTTCAAGGCCTAGTGTGTCTTTTATTTGTGGGTATTCTTCTGATGTATAAAATCATAATGAAAGCCCTGTATCTCTGGCTTGCATCCTAAATGCTGTCACCTCTGGTGTGATTATTTCTGTTTGTAAATGGAGCCCTGTATTCTTGACGTACATCTTGAATCCTGTCACACCTGGAATATCCTCCTTCTGTAAAAGCATTTGTACCCAATTGAATTCTCCATTAAATAGTCTCATATCATTTGGCTTGATTCAATCACTTGCAATAATATCGAACAAGATTCTAAAACTTTATCTTTCTTCTTGTAAGGTTTGACAAGATTTCCAAAAAAAAGTAGCAAGGAGTATAGTTTCACAAGCATTTGAACTAAAAAACTCAAATAATTTCCCCCTCATTATTTGTTCACAATTTTTATGAAATTAGGCGAGGTGGAACCTACCCGTAAGAGTCTCCCCACCAACCCACCATTAAAAAGCCATACGATAAAAAAAATGAAATAAATATTGTAGTGTGTATGAGTAATGTATCAGAGTATATTATATATTTAGAGTAATGATACTTTGGATTTACAATACATGCCACATAATTCTAAATAACTTTCGTCTACAGAGTGTTGCGTAACTCTGAGAATACCACCAATGTATTGTGCTCATCAAAATTGAGAGGAGAGTCCTTGGAAACGTTTTCGGAAATGTTTTGTTACCAAGTTAAAAAAAAGTAGATTTTTCCACTTATTCACGAGTTTATATATTGTTGAAGTCTTAATTCTGTATCAAAATATTAAATTTCTGCGTAAACTTTGCTGAAAAATGAGATCACTTATAAGTTTGAAAATGCAGTGGTAATTGAGATATTATAAATTTATAGAATTCGCGGTTTTGTTTTTTCAATTACAAAAGTTAAAACTTGATTGTTTGATTGATAAACCGGCATTTTTTATTGAAAGAACTTCTACAGGAGTCAATTTTGAAGGTAGAGTGTCTAGTGATTCAATAGTCTAAAACTCATCTAAATCTGTAAAATTAGGATTGGAAGAAGTTAAAACAGATAAAATTTGACAAAATGATGAAATACGGTATGTAGGCCTTTTTGAGGCTATTGATGATAGCCAGCTTTTAATGATAAAATATTATTTCAGTATAAATAGGTGAAGACTCGACTAATATCAATTAACTCAATATTTCAATCAACTCAAAATGGTCATATCAATTGAACCAAGTAAATCAACCCCATCAATGTAACTTGTTTACTTTGCATGATTTATTATGCCATTTTTTGAATTTCTTATGTATTTTGTGCATTGTGTGTATATTCATTAATGTATTTCAAGTTGCAGAACGTGGAGCTGGGCTGGTGTATATGAGGTACAAAATTAATTTACTCAATTGAAATTTTCTTTTAACCTTCAAGTGCATGTGACTTGTTCAATTTGCATGATTTATTGTGCCATTTTTTGAATTTGTTGTGTATTTTATGCGTTGCGTGTATATTTATTAATGTATTTCAAGTTGCAATGAGTGGAACTGGTATACTTAAGGTACAAAAATCAATCTACTCAATCGAAATTTTCTTTCAACATTCAAATGCATGTAACACCCTTCCATTCATGTCATTTTTATTAATTTCGGCAGTGATATGACCATGAAAATATTCCATTTACAAAATAGATGGCCTTGAAAACTGGATACTCCCTTGAATTAGTTTTTGGAGCATGAGTGGTAACCCGGAAAAAATTCATGTTTTGGTAGAATTCACCTTTTAAATGTCGACATTTTTTCTGTTTTGTTACGTTTCTCTGATATTATGAAGCAATGTATTTCAGACTTGTTTCTAAATTCCATCTCACCTGGAATGACATTCTCCTGGAAAATATTAATTTGTGTATTTTAAACAATTGTATTTTCCATCAAATGATCTCATTTAGTTCCAATGCCTTGCAAGATATTGAACAATAATCTCATTCATTTAATTCTGTATATGGTTAGATAAGAGAATTTATCAAGGGTTACAATACCACAAGTTAGTTAAACACAAAAACTGAAAAACCTTTTACTCATTGTTTGGAATGGAAATCTAATGACTTATTTTTTCGTAAATGTAAAATCCACTTCTAGGATAATAGAAAAACACTCCAAACACAGTCTAAAAAGCTTTCTCTCCCCAATTATTGTTGATATTATTGTAGCTGGTTTGCTGCATTTCCTCTGCTTCTTTACTTACTTCTCTTTCTACTGTATTTGTATTATGTTGATCCTCACATGGTGCTACATGTGCAAGGATCTGCAATGTGCATTGAATGTTTATGCTTCTATAAATGTTGTAATTTTGCTGGTGATTTGGATTTATCGCCTGTAATACTCTAATTTCTTCTCTTTCCCTTCTATTTTATTATGTTGCTCCTATTAATGTAGCTTTTATGCTGATTATTTTGCTTGATTGTCTCAACTATACTCTCCTATTCCCTCATCCTATTCTATTATATAGCTTTTCGAACATGCTGCCATATATTAAAGAACATAAAATGACATCACTATTGACAATATAATAAAAAATATATCCACATTTTCTCCATCCTCAATGATAATCCATCAAGAAGCAAACTTAACTCTTAGATCAAATTAAATTTACTTGCATCAAATTCAATTCTTAAGAAGCATTTTGGGTATCATACTCCCTTTGTAATGGTCTCCGCTTGATGCCTACTCAAATACGTAGTTTAGAACAGCCAAAAATCTCTCAGAAAAAAACTTTCGTATAGAAAAGTTGACTTGTAAGTTACACTAGAAATGAACTGTTAAAACGCATTGAACATTGATATACAGTCATGTTCATTATACCATACAAGAATCAACTTATTTGCCATAAAATAATAACAAAACAATAATTCAATCCAAGGCGACTCCTTCATTGGATGGAGCATGTTTAGCTATTTGATTGTTTACATAATTATATCGATTTATATATGTGATTGATTTATAACTTTTTGTATTAGTGCTTGATATTTTTCGTAAACTGAATTCAAATTTTTTCCTATGTTTCATTGCCTGCTATTCTGCGGAGGGGACACTTCACAAGCAATTATGAAACTGGGAATACTGATACAACTATCCGCGTTGCAGTTCTTCATCTGTCATGAGCCACATAAGCCTTCAACTTATTATAGGTGAGTCTTGTCTCTATCTTTATTTTTTAGTATTTTTTGGTAAGTTTTTCAGAACGTTTGTAGGCCTACACATGATTAAAATTATCAAAAAATTCACTTTTAAAAAAAGCCCTTGATACCTTTAGAGCACTTGCAAAAAATCATGATTTAGGCCTATGCTATAATACCTTTGGGAAAAAAACATGAAAACAGGCCCTCTGCAGTTTACTCCTTCCGTCGCTATTTTCAAAGCTAGAAATTTGTGGATTGTCTTAAATTAAAGACAAACATTGGTAGAATTCTTGTTGTACCTTAAATTTCCAATATCACTAATCAATTTTTGCCAATTGAAGGAAAATGAATGAAGTTCGCTCCATATTCATTGACTTATTGAGGAGTAGCTCATAGACCTGATCAGCGCGCTCTAGTGAGAGAGAGTGAACAACCTGGGGGGATTTTAACCATTTTGAGATAGAATTCAATTAAATCATTATAGTATCATCAGTACTTTATTGCTATCTATTATTTAGCGCTTTCAAGGTGTTTTATTGAATGTATTAATTGGATTAAAATATTTTTTATCAGAATTTTCGTCATCTTGTTGCTAGACTCTTCTTGAAGGCTATGATGCTTGAAGTTTGAACTTCCCGCTTCGTGCAACAATCAATGTCGCGAGTAAAAAATACATTATTATTTCAGAGACATCAATTATTTCACACAAATAATATTCAGTTCAATCACAACATTATATTATTAACATCTTATGTTTTCCATATTTAATCTATTTAAGTTCAATATTATATTTTATATCACTTTCTTTTGGAAAGGAATGCTTCTGGAAAGAGGATCAAATTAAAATATTATCTTTGTTTCTTCTCTCTTGAAGAGACAACTGAAGTGTTCTTAAACATCGTAGCTTTGATTTTATAAGTTACTGGAATATTTTGGCCGAATATTTATCAAATACGATGGGTTTGAAAACAGGCATTTTTACATTTGATTCAATGATAACCAAGCTTCAATCCCCCCAGGTTGTTCTCTGTCTCTCACTTGAGCGCGCTGATGTTTGTGAGCTACTTCTCAATATTGTCATTTTCAAGTTGAATGATCAAATTTCTAAGGTTGACTTATTCAGCAATAATTCTACAGATCTTTCTGAACAATTTGGTAACACTTTCATGATAAACGCTATTTAACGGTTGTTAAATAGCGTTTTGATCCCCTTCATCCGCGCATTGCAAAAATCACTTCTTTTGTATAAATTCAGGCATATATATGATTCCCACATTATATAATATAGAGGTATTTATCCAAAGCTATACAATTCTAAGAGATGACACGTCTCATGAGGTGTCATGGGATATAGTAGTGTAATCACTGATAAAATGGTTTTCAATACTACATTTTAAATTACTAAACTTTGAATGCTGGTAGTGTTGTTGATGTTCTATTATGAGTTTGAGGATAACTAGGAATTTATATTAAAACTAAACTGCAAAAAATAAATGTCTCGTCCATGATTGATTACTTAGTTTCAAGTTTTTCTGTAGTAGCGAAAGTGATCAATACTCTTTAATGTAGTAGATATCCATTCGAAGCTGTTACCATTATCTTTGATTTATGGGAGAACTGATTTTTGGTTGTCACGTCATTATCAATCTCAAACGAACTTGACAAACACTCCTTAATTTTTCAATGTATAAATTGTAATCTAAGCCAGTATTTCAGCTGAGTTATGTGATTTGTAAATAATTTATTGTATTATTACTTTTCAAGGTCACAGGGTTTCCTGCCTTTTCCAATGAATCTTACACAACCCGACAAAATTGACATCATTTCTAGGACGAAGACTGTATTCGATCTTGGAACCTGTGGATTATCAGACAGGCGCTTATTGCCCTCGGCTACGGACCACCCCACTGATCTTATTTGACTAGTTCTCAACAGGTAGGCCTACAGTGCACTATTAATCGTATTCTATTATTTCAAACGTATTATTGAAACTACAGGAATTTTTTGCATGTTGAATTCAAAGTTTTACATATGATAATCACCTTTTTTAAAGTCTATATCACAGATTTTTGGAAATTGTTGATTCAATCGGTTGATTTCCTCAAATAAATGATTCAAGGGAAGCGGCTCTTGTACTTCACGCTTGCTTTATTGCATGTCATTACATTTTTCATATGCTCATATATGTTCGTATGTATCTATATTTTTGTATGCTCACGTAAGTTAGTGGATAAGTCGCTTAAGATATTTCATTTTTTAATTCAATTATTTAATGAAATTCTTTTAAATTAATAATTATAAATCAACAAAACAATATTTGTTTTCAACAAACATGCATTGATACAAACAACTCGATTGTTTCAAGTTTTGAAAATTGATGCCAAATTGGATAAAAATTAGTGGTTCCATATTTTTGGCTTGTATGTCCATTTTGCCAAGGAGTTTGTTGGATTTTTGGGATGGATTTAAAAAAGAGTAGTGAAAGATTGTACGTGTGGTGTAAAATGTTTTGAATATTATTATTATTTGTTTTTATTTTGAAATAAATCTATGCAATTTTACTTTTGCAGAGAGATGAAAGAAAATGAAGCAGTGGTTTTTTGAAGATTGAAACCACCGCAACGCACGAATGATGTTGTGAAGCGAGCGAAGTGAGTTCTCATCAGAGATCTGTCTAGCCTCTGAACTTTGCGGCTTCGGTAAATCATCTGTTTGTGTTATCAATTGCTATTAATTTCATTACGGTGTTAAATACAAATCTGTATAATAACAATATGGTCATTGGAGTGAATGGGTACATAACATTGTATTGGAATACTTTTTATTCCCGCCATACTTTTACCAAATTTTTGAATTTGCATGAGATTACAGGCAAACATTAACCCATTCAATTGCATCAGAGATGTTGTGAAACCTCTCCATAGTAGGTCAGAATGAGAAACAATTCTGTTTATTCCACATTAATATATTTAGAAAAAAAACTCAAGTTTCGATGCTAATGGCATCATCTTCAGTTTAGGCTCAACCCACACCGTAGATGATGCCATACGAGCATCGATACTTGCGTTTGTTTTCTAAATACTGTATATTAATGTGGGATAGACAAGCTTGTTTTTCATTCTTACCTACTACAGTATTAACCCATTCACTAATTTTTCAAACTTATTTCAAGAGAAACAACGTCAAAAATAGCTTTCCTAACATTAAAAATTGTATCTCTACTCTTGGTATTGTGTTAAAAGCTTGAAATAATGACAACTAACACTGGCTATGACAAATTGTAGGTAAGAAGTGAAATACTCAACATAACATAATATGATTTCAATGTTATGTTTCATTTTAATGCAAATCTTACTGGAATTGGCAAAAGTGTGGAGGATTTGTCCGAGCTAACCAATCAAAAGTGTGACATCAAATGGTCATACTGTTATTATACACTCTGTACTGTTAATATACATGATCAAATTTTCCTTCCGATTCAATAAAATAAAAAAAAATTGAACAGCTGATTGACAACACACTAGACATGCTTTGCAACAGCTTGCTAGCAAATGTGAGCAAACAAAAGTCAGCTCTTCAATTCAATGACATTTCATTGGTTGGGATTCGATCAAGAATGAACGGTTTCACAAAATGTTGCAGTAGATTAATTTTTATTATTCGATGCTCCGTTTGCAACTTCTTCTTCTTCTTCTTCTTCCCGTTCTTCTTCTTCTTCTTCTTCTTCTTCTTCTTCTTCTTCTTCTTCTTCTTCTTCTTCTTCTTCTTCTTCTTCTTCTTCTTCTTCTTCTTCTTCTTCTTCTTCTTCATCTTCTTCTTTTTCTTCTTCGTCTTTTTCTTTTTCTTCTTTTTCTTAAGAAAATTGAAGACCATTTTTTACATTTCACTCCTATCTAACCACTTATTATTGATAGAAGTTATTATTAACGTTTTTACTTATTATTGATTATAGTTATTATCGATTGATTGTTTATTGCCTGGTTTCACCAAGATTGGTCAAATATTCGAAGATGTTCAAACGCATCAACAGATGAAAAGGTTATTATCACTATGAAAAAATTTGACCGTCAGTTTTACAGTTTTACAACTTTTTTTACTGTGTGTGCCATTGCTTTTTTTTGAAGTTGTTCAAATTCTATTTGACCAAGGTTGCTGAAACCCGGTATAGGCCTGTGTCTTATAAAATTGATCAATTACTTTTCTTCTTTTGCAGTTTGTATGGTGATAAAGGATCAAGCAACAGCAGCTGTTGAGATTCAAAACACACTGAAAGGAGTGAAAGCGGATTGAGTTCTCAAGTCCTCTGTGACGGGGAGGAGGCAGTCATCTTTAGCTGTTGGATCAGGTCAGTTCTCCCAATACATCACAATTCAAGAATTCACAATAAAGAAGAAGGAATTAATAAACTACAATAATATATATAATGATGGAAGTTAAATAGTCATCAAAAATATAAAAATATAACTCATCTATAAGCTATGGATGTACAATATTTAAAAGAATAATACTTACCGTAACGTAAGTACAAAAAAAGTTTATAAAATGATATCCATGATTGCAAAAAAGTCAATTCTAACTACAATTTTTCTTTAATTTCCTTCTCATGGATATTATTGTATAAATCATTAGCCTGTACCATTTATCATAGGCCTACTTATTCAAATTCAAATCATTTATTTATCCTTGAAACAAAATAATAACATTTGTAATTGGAGACGAAACGAAGATGAACATGGAAACGAAAAGCCGTCGGTCCCGACTGCCTAAAAACAGTCGTCATCTCTCATCATCACCCCTCTCATTACCCACGCACAAGCCTAGAGCTCATGTGGGCATCACCCTCAAAAAAAAATTATTAGAGAATGTTAATGCAGTTGATTTTACTAGTTATTTAGCTAAAATAGATTGTTCTGGAAACACTATTTCACTTGACTTTTTCATTTCAAATTGGTTCAGTTTGTCGTCGATCCCACTATGTTGCTGTCCTCGATTTGTCAAATTTAATAGACGTACGAACAACCAGGCATAAGTCTGATTATTTTTCAATGATGAAGCTAAATGCTTTTTTTAAAAGTAGCAATAACTCGCAACTTATTTGATCAGGTATCACTACATTTCGTCCTGTTTGAAAACTCTTTGTAGGCTGAGGCTTACCTGCTGGTTACCAATGATAGCCTATCTCATGCGTTATTTGTACTACGCATATTGAAGCATTAATTTGCGATTCCATTGCATACTAAACTTGAACCTCGGTCTACCAAATGGTACCTTTGTCAATTTACTGAAATGTAGGTCGAGTATAGTGTCAGAGCTAAGGTCAATGAACTTGATTGCAAGTGGGCCTAGGCCTACCTGTTGGCTGTCAGTTTTTATTGTTTTATGTGAGTCTACTTTGAATATTAGTGAGTAACTATGAATATTAAATTTGTTTTTCTTCTTCTTTAGGGATTGAGGAGAGACACACACCACACACAAACAAAAGGAGGAGGATGGGTCACACTCGATTTTATGACAAAGATTAGAAGAACTGAAGGAAAATTGATAAAATTTATGATAAGAATATGAAACAAGTGAAAAGTGTACTAAGAGATTGAATGGACTCGAATGTGGTTTCACTCACAATGAACTAAGTTATCATTTTTGAATACTAGCAATTGAGTTTGAAAAGAAACTATGAATTGATTTCTATTGAATTGTGTATGTTCTGTTTTGTATGATCTATTGTATTGTGTATGTTATGTTTTGTGTGGTCTATTGTATTGTATATGTTTTATTTTTTTATGACAATAAATACAAACGGGGTGGGTGTGGGACTTTTCAGGCATCGTTGCAGACTTGGAGAGAGGCCTTCGCAGAACTTCAAAAAGGTAAATTAGCTCTGGGCCGATTTCAACACTGTTCATACAAGATTTTTCCAAATTTTCATCTCGATATTTGTACCTTAAATTCTTCAACTTCTATTAATAATCCTAAAATCAATCAAGCGGCATCTTTTGATGTAACCTGTGAAAATTTCAATTAATTGTAAAGATTGAAAATTATTTTCTTTAAATTGAATCGACATTCTTTTCTTCCAGTTTTTTACTTTCAGTTGATAAAAAGAGAGCCTCCAGTTCCAAAAAGTATTGTCAATCACTTTTTTTATAGTTGTTTATTTTTAATTCATACATAATATCTTCGAGTTCATAATATATCAGTATATTCCAGTCACCATTTATCTTCTCACTAACTTAATTGTTGATGTCTTGTTGAACTGTTTAACAGTTGAATCGGTCCTGGGCGACTCAAATTTGAAAACCTTATTACCGTAAGAAATAATTGATACCTATTGCATGTCTAGACCATTGGCCGATTCTATTCTCTAGTAGTTTTCCATATATATATATCGCCTATATACAGGGTTGGTGAAAATTATGGAAACGGCTCAATATATATATATATGGTGGTAATTTGACGGTAGGTGACATTGGGGATCGTACTTGAATTAAAAATACTACTTAAATGTGACTTCAAAATCTGATCTGATCCGCCATATTGAATCTAACTTCATTTTTTTAATGGTGGTGGTCATTATACATGATTTCGATACAGAATTCAAGAGAAAATGAATGGCGAAAACCGCACATCGATATGTCCCCGTTTTTATATTTTAATTATTGATCAGACATATTTATTCTAAATCAGTTGATATCTCAAAAATGGTTCGACATATCGATGTGCGACTATCATTCACTTTTATGCTTGAAATTCCGTATTAAATCATGTATCGCATCACTGAAACATCATTTGAAAAATAATGGCAAATCCAAGATGGCGGACTAAATTTTGAAAGTCACTGTACTGTAAGTAGTATTTTGACTGAGTAGGACAATCACCCCAACCATCAAATTATAGAGATCAATTCAACTTGTCGAAATCAGCTGGCTTCAAGAGCAATATGAACTTAACCTACAAATGAATCAGATTATTGAAAAGGATCTGTTGCACCAGTTATTCTTTGAAAGGTCTTCTTTAAAGGTCTATTAAAGACTTTAAAGGTTCTTTAGACTTTCAAGCCATCTTGGCTGGTCGATGTCGGGATTAAGGATTGTCGAAATCACTGTTTAATTGTGCACGAGTTCTGTGAAACTATGACAAGTTAATTGGCTCCTGCTATACTTTGTATTATGAGATATGAAGCCGTTCTAATACTTTTCACCCACTCGGACAATGTAAATCTTTCTGAGATTTTTGAAGTCTCATTCAAGTAGTATTTTTAATTTAAGTACGATCCCCAACGTCACCTACCGTCAAATTACCTTCGTATAAGAAATATTAAGCCGTTTCCATAATTTTCACCAACCCGTATATATATATCGCTTAGGCTGAGCGTCGTCATTTGAAAACACATGCTGAGTCGCCGAGCGATGAGTTGCTTTTCGATGTGACGTTTCCAGGTGTGAGTACTGCCTTAGACAACGACAATCTGAACGTCGATCATATGTTTTCTGTTAAATGCATCTTGCCTGTGGATTTTGATAACCTGGGAAAGAAGTATGCTGTTCACTCCGTCCAAATTTCGAAGATTTGCTGCAAAATTGATGGTTTGTATTAAAATTGAATCTCCATTCTACATTTCGTATGAGAATAATTGTCAAGAATCCATTCACATTTTCATCCTACTATCTGCGCAATAATGTCCCGACTATCAACTTTGAAACTTCAATACTAGGTTAAGTTGTCATTTGAGTGTTTTTACAGGATTATTTTAGATAGCACTCCATATTATTATGTCATTAGTTATCTGTAATAGTTTTGTAACTAAAAAATTCACATAACTGTATTGAATCCGAAAAAATCTATACGATAATTCATAATAAATTTAATTAGAATGAAAATGTTAATATAATAGCCTACAATTTGATTTGTAAAAAGAATTGAAAACGAAAATGAGGATCGGTAGGCTAGGATTTCATTAGTCTCCAGATTTTATTTAATACTATTTTTTATTCAATTGTTTTAAAGGAACAAGATGACAGATGAAAGAGGCGAGTGCTTGAAAATACCTGTCACGGAAAAAGAACTTCAGTACCGATCGGAAAAGTATGCAAGTGAGTAGTGCTGTAACTTATTAATTTATTGCTTACTCACTAATTTACTTATTGTTATAATACTAACTTTTTACCATGTATTCAAATTTTGACTTGTCGATCTCCAGAGGGATAATATCACAGAGAACAGACTAGAGAGTATCGCTTCTCTATAATAATATCTTCTCTCAAGGTTAGTTTCATCTGAAAATGCTCATAATTGTTTTTGAAATGTATAAAAATTTCAGCTATTCCAATAATCACACTAATAAATTTTTGTTTACCGTTGAATTTTTACATAGTTTCTTTTTTTCAGACGTTGAAGACGTGCTCAAACAAAGTTTGAAGTGTACTGTTTGTAGCACCGATCTTTCTGGTCAAATATCAGTGAGATACTCCTGCCGTCTCCACATAATCCTGCAAGTCTTGATTTGCAAGGTAATTATAAAATCTACTTTACATTCATTTTTATTTCATATTTCTGAAGGAACTGAATAGCATACATTCAATAAATACAGTACCGAGGCTTTCAACATCTATTCATAACAAAACCATTCTAATGCCTCAACAAGAATTTCCTATTGCCTTACCTATTTTTTCGATTGTATATCGTAATGAAGAATTAGAAAAATTATTCTCATGTAAATAAGATAGGGTTTATAATTCAATAAACTTGAAGAAACTTTTGGGACCGTGACCTGAGCGGTGTTGGAAATGTAAAGGCACTATGAGTGGCGGATTTACAAGTTTTGGTGATCTCTTTTTGTCCATGGAAGATAAGACCAAAACAGAATTTTAAGATAATTCAATCAGATTTTTAGAATGTCATATTATTTTGCTTCATAATATTTAGTGCCTTTAAGGTGTTTTCATCATTGTCTTAATCAAATTGAAAGCATTTTCATCAGTTTATTAGTTATATTTCCATAAGCTTTTGTTAGATTTTCTCTTTTTGTTTTACTGTCAACAATTGGACATGATAGATATTTCAATTTTTATTTAGCGTATGGCTTTTAATAGTGGGGAGACCCGAGTAGGGTTGTGCCACTTCACCATGACAGATATGATCATTTTTTTAAAGAAATGATTTATTGAATCTTGTACTTTAATATAATTGTGGAACACCTCATATTAAAGCCTTTTCCATCTTTGCAAATTATTGTAATGTTTAGTATCAATTGCATACAAAAATCTGAATAAAAGCTACGGTAGGACGTGTTTTATAAAGTATTTCTATTGCAATTTGACAATAATCTGAAGTTTGTTTTTTACAGAAATGCAAAGAGTTTTACGGCAATGGATACCTTTCTCCCGAGGAAGACGGCAGCCCTAAGTATTGTCGTTGGTGTGGGGATGGGGGTGATCTTTTCCTGTGCGATAGATGTGATAGTGGCTTCTGCAAGGTGAGTGGTTCGGAACACACCTATAAATGTAGAATGCTCAGCTGAACTCTGTGATACTACAGTAGTATCTATAGACCTTTTAAAGAACACGTTTCTACAGTTTAGTATTTAACTGTACGCTGTACCCCTCAATTACCGGTCAAGTGACTTGAACACTTGTCACCAGACTAGTGTTATTTTTTTATTGAATATTCTCTTGCTATTTAGTTCTGTTGTCAATATTTTCTGTAGCAGAAGTTTTCAGATCTATTTATATAGCTTTTATTGGATTTTCGTTTCTCTAATATTATTATGAAATTTATTTATTGTTCCTAAAACATAAAATCAGCATTAATCAGGGAAATCTTAAAATCAACAGTAATATTAAAAAAGTAATTTATAATATCGTTGCTCTTAAAAAAACAAAGAATATTGTTCTGCTCTACAGAAATGTGTGAGAAGAAACTTTCCAAGAAGCTATTCTCGAAAACTCGGCAACACCGAACGATGGACCTGCTTCGTCTGTGCTCCGGATGTTCTGTACGACCTAAGGGCCACAGCATGGGCTGCTCGGAAACTCTGCAAAAAAAGGTAATTTATTGAAAAAAAAAAATGTATCACTTGAATGAAAAGAAATTGAATGATATCAAATTGCCTTCATAATTTACAGATATACATTTTACAAAAAAAACTCAAACACTAGGAATTTGCTGCTAGCCAGCCTGCCTCATTCTAATAACCTTGGGTATATTAGGGCCGGTTCATGAGCTCGGGATTTAGCCAAGTCCTAGACTAAAACGGGTGGCCACTAAAACGTTAGCCTCGACACTATGTACCAAGGGCTCACTATGCTGCTAACCCACTAACCTGTCGAGACAAACGTTTGTCGATGCTACGGTAGCCACCCGTTTTAGTCTAGGACTTGGCTAAATCCCGAGCTCATGAACCAGCCCTTAATATTTTTATGATTTGGTGGATGGCGAAAAATTGTTATTCAATAAACAGCTGATGTTACGCTCAGTTCTGACAAGATAGTCTGCGAGTAATCTGCGAGATTTAGCATTCGTAGGTTAAGTAGATCAAACTGTTTACAAGTTAGAATTCGTATTAACATCAATTACTTATTTAAATGTTATAAGATGGTCATTTTTTATATATATTACTTTTTTGTTTCTACTTTTCTAGTAAGAACCAGTCGTATGTTTTTGGAGACAGACAAGCGTCTGTGCGCGTAGCCAAAGAACATAAAAATTGATGAACTGAAAAACTTTAATAAAACATTCGTCAGTTTCTGCATTAGTATATAATTAGCTCATCCATCCGCCAAATTAAAAATTATTACTATTCAGAGACTGGATGCCACACTTTTGATTGGTCAAATCGGCCATACTTTTGCCAATTCCCATAAGATTCTAATTGATGAGATACATGAAACATATGGTAAAACTGTCTCATCTACAAAACCGCACCTATAAAGCCTGAATGAACAAATTTATATAATTCCATTAAATAAAATAACCTTGAATTCAACTCATATACATGAACTGTTATAACGCAGCAAACCATGATATGAATGTCCAGTGTGTGGCTTTATGATCTAATCTACTATCTTATCAAGGTTACTTTATTGTACGCAATCCTATGAAATATTTGATAGTGTATGAATAGCTCCTTGAATTAAATTGTATTAGAAAATCATTTAGGGCCGGTTTCCGAGCTCGGAATTTAGCCAAGTTCTAGACTAAAACGGGTGGCCACCGTAGCATCGCCAAACGTTAGCCTCGACACTATCTACTAGAGCACGGGCTCTCTATGCTGCTATCCCACTAGCGAGGTTATCTACCAAGAAAGGTTAAGAATGGTGAGAACTTAGAGAGCTAACCTGTCGAGACAATGGAGTTAGCAACATAACCTTATAGGTAGGGAAGCAGCAGAAAGGGGAATAAGGCTGTAATACGATAAATGTCGGCCATTATTCCAAGAGTGAGTAAACCTACTTCAACCGAAACCAACCTAAAAAACACAAAATCTAACAAAAATGTTGTATTTTACCGTGAATATTAGCCATATTCTCACAACAGTTTTGATTTATAACGCAAAAGATACCATGAACCTTCAAAACTCTTCATGAAAATTGAATTTAACATAAAGGCTCTGAATACATCGGCAAAATTCACTCAGTAGTGAATTCGGCCATATAACATTTTAATGTACATGTACAGTAACACAATTGCCCGTTTTGTGTGAATTTATTATTTGTCGTTTTTCTGTGCAGAAGAGAAGAGGAGAGAGAGAAAGGCGAAAGGAAAGGAAAGAGAGGTCGGAGAGCAGAGCTTTCGAGTTTGGAGGTTAGTAGACTCACTATTCTATCATACGAGAATATTCCAATTGAATTTACCCGCTGTAAAAATAATGATATCATCCGAAGGAACCAATGAACAGATATAGCATGATTATTTAACTTGTCAGAAAACAGCTGATTTGACGTCAGTAAACGAGCGTACATCAATCAGCTGTTTTCTGACTATTTAAAATAATCGTGCTATATTTAGTAATATCCGAATGTAGTGATATAATAATAGGTAAGTTATCGTTTTAATTTGTTTGCTGTGGTGATGCCCTCTCAAGCTCTAAGCTTGTGCTTGTGGGTAACGGGATGGATAATGGTGAGAGATGAGTGGTCCTACAGCTTTAGGTGGGTTCCGAATCACCGGGAAGCGATTTTCATTCTCATGAAAGAATATTGCATTCAGCGGGAAAAGGCCTGAAGTGGTCACCCTTATTTTGGGATAACAGGTGCAAGTGTTTGTTTTCATTCGTATTCTCTATTCATTGAAATGTGTTGACAAATAATAAAATTACGATAGTGATATAATAATCAGCCTATTACGCATCATAATTATTATTAAAAATTACTATTATGGCTACTAAAAGCCGTGAGAAGGGGAAGTGTTACAGCAGCTCTCTCAGAGCTTTTATACAAAATCCTACTTATTATATAAATCATATAAATTCACCTACTCCTCTATCCGACTCATCAGCACACACCGCGCTGTTTCTTGTTCAAATGATAAATATTAACAGTTTAGTCGGTTATTTTTCTTAAGTCTAAAATTAAGTTTAAAATTTTATATTTGATGTTAAGGGCCCTCCCTATATCTTTGGAAAAAGCAAGAAAACAGGCACTTCGTAGTTTACTCCTTAGGTCGCTATTTTTAAAGCTAGAAATGTGTGGATGGTCTTAAATTGAAGATAAACATTGCTAGAATGGTTGCTGTACCTTATAATTTTATTATCACTTATCAAAATTTTTCAACTAATGGTTAAAATGAGTGAAATTTACTTCATGTTCATCGACTTATACTGCCATTTTTAAGATGAAAAATCGAATTTTTCATAATTTTTCTTATTATACACACATTTTACAGATCTTTCTGAACAATTTGGTATCATTTTCATACTTATCGGTTGGTAAATAGCGTCCGAAGGAGTAAACTCGCTTTGACCCCCCTTCACCCGCGCACGCAAAAATCATCTCGATTTTATAAATTCAGCCAAAGGTATTAATGGACCTTAAGATTATTCTACATTATTTTAATAATTTATGACAAGCAAAAACGAGACAATTAGTGAATCAGCATTAATTGAATAATATATATTTATAAAAGTTCGAATGATTCAGACTATAAAAAAAGAAAATAATATCAATCCCTTTTTAGAAATAAAAATTATAGACTTTGAATTAATTCGGTTAATCATTTATACAGAAAAAGATAGTAGGCATACTGTGAAATTTTGGACGATAGAGCTATATTTTATCAAAAGCTCTTATCTCAGCTCCAACTTTACGATGACAAGGACAGCTTTGTTTCCGACATTATCTTATTATATTCCTCTAATTCATTCTATTCACTAACTCCACAGACAAACTAGTCTTTAAGTTAGAGAATTATAGAATAATACTAATAATCTTGAATTGCCAGTCAATAAAAAAATGGATTAGTCCTCGAATTTTTGCAAGTATTTTGTAGGTAAAGTTTGTAAATATAAGCAGAATAGAAATATTGTGATGAGTGATAAATTAATCATCATTATTTGTTATTTTAAAATTGTTTTCTAGAATTATTTCCATTTTTTGTTAATTTTTTATTCGAATGTCCCCATTTATATTCTAATCAATATGCTATTCAGATGCAAGCAACCTATTTTTATAGTTGCTTTACAAATTATTGATGATAAATAAGTAAATAATGTACTGATTTGTTTTCAGACATCATTGGCGTCAACCATGCAGGGTTCTCCAACAAAACGACAAAGTCGAAACTTGCCCGAGCATTCGAAAAACGCTGCCAACCCTACCGACCTTAAAAAAGTGAATAAAGTGAAAAGTGTTAAAAATCCTGTTCTACAACAGGCGAAATATGAACTGCAAGACTTCTACTGTCAATTGAGACGTCTGCACAACAGTGATCAATTAGTTGAAATCGCATATGAATTGTCAGGTGATGCTAGCTGTGATAGTTTTGGTGCAATAGAACAATGGGAATTGTTAATGCAAGATTACATTATTGCATTGATCGACGATCTGAATCGATTTTCAACGGACCTGTCCAGTCGTCTGGCTCAACTGCACAGACTGTACCTGGAAGATTGTGCGAGGGCGAGTGGCGGCGGTTTTGCAGGTGACTGTACCGAGCAGACACCCGATAAAGTCGCCGAAGAAACGGAAACCTCAGATCAGGACGATGTGATATCGCTTTCGTCGCGATTGAGTGAGGATAGTGTGTTTTCCTCGGTGTCTAACAGCAGGAATAATCGTGAAAATCGTGTTGTTGAAAATCATCGTGAAAACGATAGTGATATTGACGATGCAACAACAACCGGATTTTCTTTGGCAAATTTGGGAGCTACGTCCACGCCTAGCAAAGACGAGGGGGAAACCTGGAAGGTGGAGTTTATCAAAAAGGAAGTTGTTGATGGAAGTCCCCGGAGGGAAGATGATGGAGAAGAAGACAAGAAGGAGGAGGAAGAGGAAGAAGGAGAAAAATGATCAACAGAGAAGTTTCTCACAAGATGAGTATGCCTTGAAATTACTGGAGGATGATGCTGATAGTGACGATGAAGAAGAAGAAGAAGAAGAAGAAGAAGAAGACGGATTCAGAGAAGAGAGTGTAGCATCAGATGAAGCGGAAGAAGAAGAAGAAATTGAACTAGGATTGGGAGAAGAGAGTCTAGAATCAGAAGAAAGAGAGGAAGACGAAGTGGGAGATGGATTAGGAGAAGAAAGTGTAGTCGAATCAGAAGAAGAAATGGGCGAAACTGTGGTGGAGCAAAATGTCGAAAAAGTACCGGAAAAGAAGAAAAGAGAAGAAGGGAAAGAAAGAGAAGAGGAAGGTGAGAATAAGGAGAATGACAATGTAAATAGTGTAGAAACGAATGAAGAAATAGGTGAAGGAAATGATGAATTAGATGAAGAAACTGTCACAAATGAGAAGAGAGTTGAAGAAGAGATGAACGCCGATAAGACTGAGTTAGGAAATTCCAATAATTTAGATGTAGCTGCCCCTGTAGAAGACTGTCAAGAACTCATCGATGAAAAAAAGACTGCATCTAGTGATAATGAAACCGATTTCTCTCAAAACGATAACGAAAGGACGACAGTTGTTGAAAATCCAAAATCGGGAGCTGATTCGGATGCTTCTACTGAGTTCGAGGTTGGTCATGATGGGCCTTCCTCTGAAAAGAAGAAGAAAATGGTGAGTTTTCAATCAAATTTGTCTTGTTTTTTTTATAATTATCATCTTTATTAAAAGAGTCCTTTTCCTTCTTACCTAATCTTTTCAAACGCCTTCCTAATACATGGGAAACCATAGTTGGAAGAGCTTTCCTTTCCCCTTCTTCTTTACACCACTTCTACCAGATTACCTTATTCTTTTTATTTACGTTTGTATTTTGTTTAATCTCAAATTTGTACTTTCATTTTTGTATTTGTGTGTGTGAATAAATAAATTGAAAAAGAATGGAAGTTTGGTGCCCGTGTAGAGTAGATTTTGGAAAGTTTGTGGAGAAGTTTGAGTGGACCGATTTTGATGCAGTTTGCGCCGAAAGAAAGATAAAAAATCTAATTTCTGCAGGCTCTATTTATTTTTCAAAAATAATCATTTTAAATGAGAAGAAAATAATGGAAAATAGGTTTCTGTGGCGCTATCTGTTGGCATTAATGGCTGGTTTTCACGAGTCTAGTAATCGACGTTCTAGTTACTAGAGGCAGGTTGGATCATATGATCGTCTAATCTAATCTATACAAACAAATAGTCCAGTGCACATCTAAAGCAGCTGTTTCAGTGTGCGTTGGACTATTTGTTTCTATAGAGTAGCAGTAGACGATCATAATGATCCAACCTGCCTCCAGTAACTAGAACGTGTACTGGAATCGTGAAAACCAGCCATAAAATGTACTAAGTTATTAAATGTACCTAGTTGAGTTTGTGAAATAGAGCTTAGAATACCATAGACGATGCTTAGAAGCTAAAAGTAGAACCAGTGACTATAAGGCTAGGCGTACACCGGTTAGTCAAGACAAGACAAGATGAGATTAATCACGTTTAGTCACAGTACTTCTCATAGTTGTTTATGAAGCAACACACTCCGAGTAGTCATTGCATCGGTGTGTGCTGCTTCATAAGCACCTATGTGAATTACTGTGACTAAATGTGACTAAAACACCGATTAATCATTGCATCGGTGTGTGCTGCTTCATAAGCACCTATGTGAATCACTGTGACTAAACGTGACTAATCTTGTCTTGACTAACCGGTGTACGCCTAGCCTTAATAGTAATCTGTAAAATGTAGGATTTCATTTGGTATGACTGAGCTGCTGTCAGCTGCAGATAGTCAAATAGCAACTATTTGAAACTAGGAATTTTAGAAAATTCAAGTGAACGGCGCTTTGCGCTGCACGGGGTGAACTCGTAGTTTATTGTATTTTGGAAACCTGTTGTTTGATTGATAGTACTATTGTGACACAATTTCATTTTTTCTCTCCACAGAAAGTGAGCGATAAAAGTGAGAACAGCGATTCTGAAACACCTTCCAAAGAAAATGAAAAAGAACCAACATCGGAAAATGAAAACAATGATGATTGGGATTGGGAGGAAATCAGAAGGTATTTTATTTCTTCTTCTTCTACTTGTTCTTCTTCTTCTTCTTCTTCTTCTTCTTCTTCTTCATTATTTCTTTTTTTTCTTTTTTTCTTCTTCTTTTCTTTTTTTTCTTCTTGTTCTTTTTCTTCTTTTTTCTTCTTCTTTTTCTTCTTTTTTCTTGTTCTTTTTCTTCTTCTTCTTCTTCTTCTTTTTTCTTGTTCTTTTTCTTCTTCTTTTTTTTTTCTCCTCCTTCTCATCATTGTCATTCTTGTTTCTCTTGGCCACTTCGCACTGGTTTTTTTGCACAACTTTATCTGAAATTTTATCTTACAAAAGAACATTTTTCGAAAGGAAACCGTTCATGAGTACGACCCTAAGTGTAGAGAGACTTTTTAACGTTAAAAAAAGTTATTTTCAACTTATGATTACTTTTCAACTTTTTGATTCAAAATATCAGCAAAAGTATGGCGGTGGCTTGGAAAAACATGTTCCAATTAACTGTTATGGACCCATTCACACCAATGTTAACGTGTGCTTGCACCCTGCTTTATGTATGAATGCACCCTTAGGCTAGGCGTACACCAGTTAGTCAAGACAAGACAAGACGTGATTAGTCACGTTTAGACACAGTACGTCACATAGTTGGTTATGAAGCAACACCCACTGATTAGTCATTGCATTGGTGTGTGCTGCTTCATAAGCAACTATGTGAATTATTGTGACTAAACGTGACTAATCTCGTCTTGTCCTTTCTTGACTGAACGGTGTACGCCTAGCCTAATGTATCAATGTACTGTTGTTTATTTTTTCTAGTTTTTTATTTATTCTGTTGGTTATTGTATCGCTGCAGGTTAGCCCATCTGGGTGCATTGGATCGCAAGAGAAAAAAGACAACCTTCTCTTCGACTAGTGAGGACAGTGAAAGTGACAGATCTGAGAAACGATCTACTAAGAAAAAAGCAAAGAAAAGCGAGGAAAAGTACGACATTCTCGATAATCTGAACAACGATTCTCAGGAAGGTTAGTTTTTTCAATAAGCTTTTTTCCTTCTTACATTAAAAAAAACCGTTTTCTTCTATATTTCGGAATGTATAGGTTCAGCGTATAGTAGGAGTTTTTCATTTGACGAATGATGTATGCATAATGACTATTATAATTATAACTAATGACATGACTAATGACATACGTATTTTTTTGCATTTATGAAATTATTGTAAGATTCAGGGAGCGTAGATAATAATTATGTTTGTACTCTACTATTGTTTACTCTCAGCAGACATTCATATGCTGCTTTTTGATTATTTTATGTTGTTGTACAGTTATCATCAAGATGTTGTGAATTCTGTTTGGGCTATGCCTGTTGCACTCAACAATATTATTTGAGATTATAAATAAGCAAATTATTAGTCCAACACTTTTTTGTCAATTTATAGATAACCTATACATGGACACCGATAATAGTTGTGAGGATGAAGATGACTTTTTGAAGTTGGGAAAGACCTTCCAAACAAGTAGAACAACCCCAACAATCGACTGTAAATCTGCATTCAGTGATACAGGTGAGTGCAATATACTGTAGTTATTCAATTTATAAGCTTAACAATATTATTGGTGTTATGATCTAACCTATTTTCCAGCTTCTCTCGTATTGTCTATGATAATCATAACATTAAATAAATCATTATCAAAAATATCTCCACCATTTTCACTTTTAGGCTGTACTCACACCTGAAAACTGCAAATCGTAAAGCAACTCATCGCTCGGCAACTCTGCGACGCAGCATGTGCAGCATGTGTAGCTACTGGAGTAGCTGCTGTGAGTACGACAAGCAACTGAAGTCATCCGCTGAGTTGCCGAGCGATGAGTTGCTTTGCGATTTGAAGTTTCCAGGTGTGAGTAGTGCCTTATTGTTTGTCATAATAGTAATGTGATTACCGGTATATAAAACCTGAGATCATTTTCATTATCCTTTAATGTTTCTTAACCATGTGCTCTCTTATCGTTTTCAAGTTTACTAATTTTTGAAAATGAACTGATTCTACTACAACATGACAACCTTTTGTGTAGTACTGATTATGATACTGTCGTATTTATCCATAGTACATGAAAATACTAGAAGTTGTAACAATCACAAATTTATTAAAATATCGAATACTTCGATTTATTAAATATAGAGAAATATCGATATTTTAATTTCAATCGAATTGTTGGTTGTGACAACTTCTAGTCTTCTTATTTTCTATGAAACAGTCTAAGGTCTGTGCTATTCGGAGAGATTGTGTTGTTAATAACTTATTTAAAACTGTCTGAGGAAAATTATGTTGTTTTTTTTTGTAGACAAAAACAGTTCTGGTTCTGAAAGTGGTGAGGAGAATGCAAAGGAATCTGCAAAGGAAACGAAAGATGAAGATAAAATAGAAGCCAAAGAGGAATCTGATGAAGATATGAAAGAAGCCAAAGAGGAATCTGATGAAGATAAGAAAGAAGCCAAAGAGGAATCTGATGAAGCAGAGAAGACAACGGACTCGGCACATTCCACGGAACCGGTAAGTTCCAAATTTTTCTTAGATTTTTCAAATATCTTTATAATATTTAAAAAAATGTTTTTGTAAAAAACCTAATGACAGCTTAAAGGTTCGAGTAGACTGATTTTGATGCGGTTGAGCAAAAAGAAAGGTTGAAGGTCGTAGATGTGCAGATTTTATTTCGGTAAAATACGTTTAAGGGGCAAGAAATTGAGAAATAAACTCTGCGCCATCTCTCGGCGGCTGGAGGAACTACCTACTAAACTATATAGAGTAAACTATACGGAGTATAGTTTGTTAGTCTAGTTTTCATCTTGAAGTTGATGTTAAACTGAATACCATTTATAAAAGTAAATAAGATTTCAAGTTCCTGACATTTTAGAACTAGCACTGAAGAGTTTTCTTACCAAAACTATTTGTGGCTACATGTAAATGCGGCATAAGAATGATTTTTTTTTGCAAGTTATGAACACTGAAAGAATCCCTCAACTCTTGACAATGTAGCAGTAAAACTACTCTTCATAAAAATGATTAGATAGCAATAAAATACTACTTTTTATTAGATTACCAATGTTAGATGAACAGTGTTATTTTCTCTTTTCAGAAAAGTGGGAGCCCCAAAAAGCGGCCATCTTGGAAAAGAGACGACCTGTTGACGGGCAAACTGAGTTCTTCGGATGAAGATGATGGAAAAGCGGCTGCTGAGAGAAGAAGAGAGAGACGAGAGAAGAGAAAGATGAAGAAAAAAGAGCGAAAATCGAAACCAATGTTTATGGAGAGCGTTAGTGAAAGTGGAGATATAAGTGATAGTAAAGAGAGTTCTGATGATGATGATGATGATGATGAGTAAGTATTTACTAGATAATTTACCGAATTCATATGAATAGGCACTTAACTTAGTATATATTTGATATTATATGAATATTTAGATATTTTGTATTGATGGTCATTTCGCAGTACTGTACCTTCTTCTTCAGGACACTTTTTACTGAATTCTTTCAACTTTCAGTGGCTAATAATAATGATAATTTCGTGTAACCTGGCTGGCTGGCTCAGGTCTGGTGTCAGAGTTTTCAGGTCACCCCTGATCAGTTCAGGGTCTCTGACGTGACCTAAAGATTATCGGCTGATTATCGTATTTATTTTAATTGAATATACTACTAAAACATAATACTAAAACGAGTCAAGACAAGACGAGATTAGTCATTTTTAGTCACAGTACTTCACATAGTGGCTTATGAAGCAACACACACCGATTAGGCATTGCATCGGTGTGTGCTGCTTCATAAGCAACTATGTGAAGTACTGTGACTAATGTCGTCTTGTCTTGACTAACCGGTGTACGCCTAGCCTTAGGTTTCATCATTTTAAGCTTTTAAAACAATACTAAAAGTAGAGAGACTATTTGCAATGTTGGAAGAGTTTTTCGGTGTTGCGTTTCTCTTGAAATAAGTTAGACAAATGAGTGAATGGATTCATATTTGCCTGTAATCTCATATCAAAATTCAAAAAATTGGCAAAAGCCTGGTGGTGCCGGGAAAGAAAATGTTCCAATACAATGTTATGGATGTTTTCACACCAATGACCACTCTGTGATTATACAGTTTCTGTAGATTTTCCTATTCCAATTTAAAAGCAGGAGTTTCACTAATTTAGCTATGTTTCATGAACTATTGAGTAACCTTGAATGAGCCAAATAATTTTATCCTACATCAAGTCCATATATAAGTTATAAATGAAGTCTGAATAAATTCATCCTATGATTTTATGTCTTGTCTTATTGTCTTCATTTATTAATATTCTATTTTGTTTTTCAGTTGCAAAGTGTTATCAAATTCGGGCTCCGACTCTAGTATACAGTTTGTTATGTCGAAAAACAAGAGAAGTAGAAGAACTAGTTCCTCAGGCAGTATACACAGTATCAGCTCCATCAATGATAATGACGATGAGCTACGGATGAAGAGGAAAACATCCAAAATCTGGTAATTGTTTCTATTTTTCTCTTTTTATTGTATTTATTCCTGTATTCTATACTTTTATAATGTGCAAATATCTTGAAATTCAATTTTGTTGAAGCCTTTTGAAGAATTTCTCTTTTCCAACTGATTTATTTTTTTTCTGTGTAACTTAGTAGTGAAGGTGACATTGTGATATAGTGCGATTCACGCCAAGAAGTCAGCATTGCTTAGATGGGAGTTGGCTATCCTTGTTCAGCACAAGGCAGTTGCTGATGTCTCTATCCTATTCGCACTGTGCATTGTTGTCGCACACAGTCCCAACAAACATGTTTGGTGCAGTTTTCTCTTTCTCTCTCAATGAAACTTGGCATCAATGCTCCTCCTATAAACAATGCTGACTTCTTGACGTGAATCGGACTATAGTTGGTTATCCATGCTGAATAAAAATACTTGAAGTTGTCAAAACCACATATTTAATAAAACAACGAGATTCCGGTTTCGGTTGTTACACCATTAACGATCTCCGGTAAATTGTTTAACAGAGTTTACCAGAGATTGATAGTGGTGTAACAACCGAAACCGGAATCTCGTTGTTTTATTAAATATGTGGTTTTGACAACTTCAAGTATTTTCATTCAGCATTTATTTATTATACAGTATTTATTATTTTGTATAAAATGGTATAACATTTTTGTGTTTAGGAGAAAAAAGAAACGGATAAAAATAAATTTAGACGATTCTTCGCAGAGCGGATCGAGCTGTGAGGAAGTGGACAACGTGTTGAATACCTCTAGTCAAAGCCAGGTGAGTGAATTTGAAAAATAATTTCCCATGTTTTTTCTCTGTACACTACCATGTCGGGTCCTTGGGTATTCCGTTTTATCGATTTATAACTCATATTAGTGGTTCCAATAGAATAAGTTTATTAATATATAGTTTCAATAATATATGTAACATTATAGCAAAATTTCAATTAAATTGAAAAAAAAAATTGAACTTGAAAAAAACTAATATTTACAAAGTTATTTGAATTGTACATTTCATAATAATATATTTTAATAGTATTTTATGGATCATTCTATTCTATTCTATTCTATGTATTAAGAGCTATTATTGGTTCCAATTATTAAATTTTCATCTCGTTCCAGTGTTGTGTTTCGTCGGCTTCATACGAAACAATAATTGCAAACCAATAATAAATTTCATACTATGAATTTTGTAAAATTATCTAGGCTACTGCTTTCGTGTTTTTTTAGTAAGATTGTGATTATTTATTGTTAACAGGGCTTGTCGGGACAAGGAAGGAGAAACATAAGGAAGGTTATGAAAGACGAAGATGTGGCATTGGCAACCAAAAAAGCCATAAGAGAAGAAGAGGAGAGGAAGCAGAGAGTCTTGGATCGTCAACAAAAGGTAATTACCAGTTTTATACAGAGTGGTGCTGGAGGAATCCGTCAAACATCTTCAAGTTGATTCATTATGCTTATATGTCAGGCTTATTGCTAAACTCTCAACAAAGTAATTGAAATGTTGATATGAACATGGGCCAAAAATGCGTTTTAGAGATGGGAATGTCGGAAAAGTGGACTTTTTTCTTCAAATTGAACCTCTAATTTCATCATTTTGCGGGGGTTTAGTGAGGGTACTAAAATGGTAATTTTCCATGTGTAAGGTTAGCTGAGAAATCCATAGAACCAGTTAAAAGTTTGTAACTTCATCTACTTTATAATATCGACGTGGCTTCTACATAGTGAGTGAATTATTAAGCACTTTGAACATTTTAGATAGCTGTAATGAAGTAATTCATTGAGGTGCCCTAGCAAACTGAACCAGTTGTAGATTGAGGTTCTGGTATGGCTTAAGTTACTGTAAAAAGCCTCTGATGTTATAGTTATTATACAATAAATGAATTCAACTTCATTTAATCGTACAGTTTGTTAAAGTTCATTATCATAATCATCATCATCACCATCATCAACATCATCATTTTATGAAAGAGTACATTGCTACAAAATAGAATAGAAAACTGTGAAGAACGAAATCTTACTTTTACACAAAATGAAATATTATGATTTTTCTCGCTATAATTAACCTAATTCAAACTCTTAGTTGCCGAACAACGTTTTCTTCGAGGGTGATGCCCACATGAGCTCTGAGCTTGTGCGTGGGTGAAGGGAGGGGTGATGTATACTGCTTTTTAGGCAGACGGGACTTAACGTCTCATCCGTATGACTTAACTGGTTCGACTACTTTTTTCTAAATGTATCATTTTCAGCTTATATTTACTAGTAGAAAACTATTTTATTCTTGGAAAATAATAGCCTAATTGTGTTGCAGATCAACGATAGTTTTGGAATAAGCGACGGATCGGCTCCGATAGTCGAGAATCGATTGGTTTTGGATTTCGATACCAAAACGAAAAAAGAGCTAATATGTGTGCATGAGGATCTGGTCGCACAAATGAAGCCACATCAGGTTAGTGTTGGAAAGTTTTTTCAACTGTTTCTCTTGTTCTCTAACTTAGCTAAAAAAAACTGTTTCTCTTGGTGCAGTAACCACTAACTTAGCTCTAGCATAGACTAACTATACTGTCTAACTAGACTGTCTGTGGCTCTAGTTACTATAACAACTATGGAGCACTATTCCCTAACTTGACTCTAATTACAAGAACAACTATTTTCTCATTATATTTCATTAATATAATTTTTTTTTATTATTTCATTCTAGGAATCCGTTAATTTCCGCCCTAGTTACACAAATAACTTCTTTTTTCTCATTTTATTTGAAGTGGAACCCTAACTCTCTGCTCTATTTACATTGATAACTATCTTTTATTTCATTAATATAATTTTATTTGATTATTTCATTCCATGAATCCGTTAATGGCCGCTCTAGTTACACAGATTATTTCTTTTATATCATTTTATTTGATTATTTAATTCCATGAATCCGTTAATTTCCGCCCTAGTTACATAAATAACTATTTCTTATGTATTTTTTTTTCTAGGTTGAAGGTGTCAAATTCATGTGGGATGCGTGTTTTGAATCGCTGGAAGCAATCAAAGATGGTGAAGGGGGAGGATGTATTCTGGCCCATTGTATGGGATTGGGAAAAACATTTCAGGTGAGGCTGGAGAACAACTTCTTCACAGTAAATAAATAGATAAAATAAATAGAATAAATAGAATTTTATTGTCAGTCAACATGTAATAGTTATAGACAAAGACAACATCAGCTTAGATGTAGTCATACATAACACAGTCATCAAACATACAAACAGTATTCCATACTTTTGATATTTACTACTTCAATTTAGAAGTAATACCACTAAAAAAATATTATTTTTAATATTAGAAGTATTATAATATAATACCGGGGTACCGAGCTCTGCTCGGGGGTAGGCCTACAAAGGCACAGGAATGGAAATTTTCAAGGAAAAAAGGAATGAAATTAAACAATTTTTTCAAGTACAGCCATCAGTCTTATGCACTGAATCATCATTGCACTATAAAAAAGTTAATCTCAGCTTTCGAAATATTGTGAATAATCGAGTTTGAATGCATATCATTTGAAAAATCGCACTTGTGGTAAAATTTTGTATCACAAACCTCCTATATTCCAAATTTCGTCAAAATCGTTAGAGCCGTTTTCGAGATCCGTTGGACATACATAAATATAAACATTCAGAAATTGCTCGCTTAATATAACAGGATACAAGAACTCTCCTTGTATTACTCCTTGTATCTTGTATACTGTACTATAGTGTAACTGTATAGTAGTATTCATTTAAGTTGGAATGGCGAATGGCGATCAGTAAACAGCTGATGTTATGTAGCTTTGACACAATAATCCAGAGACGTTTTAAAGTCTTGAAGTCCTTAAAAGTCTTCAAAAGATCTTTTTAAAGAAGACCCTTTTAAAATACTTTTTTACAGTCTTGCTTGCTACAATATGCGAAATTCAGCATTTGTAGGTCATGTATTGTATCAAAGCCTTATAAAATCAGTTGTTTACTGATCGCCATTCGCCAAGTTAAATGATTATCACTGTACTCTTTCTAACAGTACTCTGCTTAACAGTAATTGATACCTCTTTTTATCTTCACATTTTCTAGATATACTATTTTCAAACGCATTCTGTTCGTATCTGTACTCTTTCTAACAGTTCTCTGTTTAACAGGTGGTATCACTGGTTCACACGCTGCTAATGTACAGATCTGAAACCAGAGTGCGTCGTGTTCTCATCTGTTGTCCGCTGACCACTGTTCTCAACTGGTACAGTGAGTTCCAAAAGTGGCTGTCGAAAATGCCCCTCTCCAAACGTATCGCCTTACACCATCTGGCCAAGTGAGTTCATTCATTATAATTTATAATCAGATTCATTTAATTTGACGCTTGGCATTAGATTGATAGATATATAGATAGAGAGATACTATTTCTTGACGTTGTTGATGACCGTAGAGTCCGATGGCAAAGAAATAATATCTCTCCATCTATCTAATGTCAAGCGTCAAATCAAATTAATATTACTGTACTAGTTTTGGAAGAGAACTAAATCTGCACAAAATCAATTTTTACAAACACGTGTTATTGTAGTTTTAAGTAAGTTCTGTCGATGTAAAGGTGGGTTTTCGTTACTGCGACAAAGTGCCGCAGCGGAGCCCGAACCAGCGTTGCCAGATGCAATTGATGACAAATCCCCACTATAAATAGTTGGGATTTTTTCAATCTGGATCAATTGCATCTGGCAACACTGGTTCGGGCTCCGCTGCGGTACTTTGTCGCAGTAACGAAAACCCACCTTAAGTAAGTAAGTAAGTCGATGATCTGCTCCTTTAGTTTTCGTTTATATGAGATCAATATTAGTTTGATAACCGAAACTAGTTTCTCGTACTATTGTACAAATACTTCAATAGATTTTCCAAAATGCTTCCTAACTACTGTTTCCTTTTCGTTTTTCATTTATATTTAGAATTTTTCTTATATGTAAATATACTTACAATGTATGTTAATTGGTAGGTAAATAAATGAAATGAAATAATATCACTCCACACCAAACTTTGGGAAAGTTGAAAATTCAGTGTTGGACTTAACCTATAATGTTTTCCATATTTCACATTAGGGAAAACTGGATTCGGCGAGGCGGAACACCCGAAAGGGTCTCTCCGCCAAAAAAGCCATAAGCATAAATAAAAAACACCAAACATTAATTTGTAAATAACAATAATTGATATTGATTAACTGCAAAAAACTGCTTAATTATTAATCTTGATGATAATTTTTGTTTTTAGCGATAAAACGATAAAGCGAAGAGTGAGCCGTTTACAGAGCTGGCACGAAAATGGAGGTGTTATGATAATGGGCTATGAGATGTTCAGAAGTTTGACAAACGATGATAAGAAAGTGGTCAAAAGTAATTACAAAGAAGTATTTACGAAAACACTACTTAAACCTGGTGAGTGTATGTCTTATAATTTATAATATTTATGTCAGTAGCACGAAAACTTAGTAAATAGGGGGTAAAAATTAAAAGATGAAAAGCCTAGTCTCTAATATAATTTGTAATTTGACGTGGCCGATACAAATTGTAAACTGTTTGTCTATGGGCAATAAATTGATTTGACTTAGACTGGTAGGATATAATTTCATTTCTTTTTTTCAACTCAAGTATTATTCAACTCAGTATTATATATTTTTTATCTACGACCGTGTTATAACGCAATCATTACAGTTTCATAATTGAAATCGAATCAGTTGCTTTTTCGAAATGGAATTTGAAACTTGTATCGTAATGACGATTTTATAAAACGAATTGTAAATGATAGAACGTTATTTTTCTATCTGATCCATTTTTGAAACACAGGAACGGAACATTTCCTAACCTATACGGTAAACATTGAAATAGAACATGGTTGTTTGAATCAAGGTTGGTTTAGATTGATAATGTAGATACTGTATTATTGTTTTTTGTTGGTCGTAGATAAAATGCCTTTATTTAAAATGTATTTTAGCCTTTAAACGACTCTTGAGATACCTTAAAATAACACACAGCGTTGCCGCTCGTATTTTAACCTCGATATCTCACTCTTTGTTCAAAGGCTCTCATAATAAAACCATTGCATAAACTACTATTATACAGTATTTTTTTTTATAAAATCTTGAACACACACGGCCGTTGTATTGTATTGTGTACTGTTGTACTCTTATTATTATCGTTGTAACGTTTCGATTAGCATTGTATTTGTGCCTTGAAGGAATAAAATTATTCCTACTCTTATTCTTATTTGCAGAACTTATTCTAGTAATATTTTTTTTTTCTTGTACAATGTACTTAACTATCAAAATGTGAGAAAAGGTAATGCACTAGTGGGTAGGCAATATTAATAAAACAAATTTGTTCCACAACTTAACATAATTTATTTATTCATTTACTTGTCAATTTATTCTAATTTTCAGGTGCTGATTTGGTGATATGTGATGAAGGTCATACACTGAAGAATCTGAAAACTGCCCTATCAAAACAGATGAACAAAATACAAACGAAACGAAGAATTGTTCTGACTGGCACACCTCTGCAAAACAATCTAATCGAATGTAAGTACGGTAATTGCTGAAAATGTGTATTCACATGGAAAAATTAACTTGATATTATTTTCCATAAAAGTTTAATCCAATAAAACAACCTTGAACAGCTTATTTTTAGAGTAACTGTGTTTTTCATGCTTCTTGGACTGTAGTCAATAATATAATGAGATATTTTTTGAGACTCAACCGTGAGTGTTCTGTATTGCAATAGAAGCACATATCATTATGGTTATAGTAATTAATTTGTACACTAGATATTACTATCATTGTTTGCCAAGTTATAACAGTCCATGTCTAGTGCACGGAACGGATTACCTCACAAGTCAGCTGTTCAATTCTAATTTGTTGGTGAAATTCAATGAATAATGACGTGATCGTATACAGACGCCTTTAGACGAAACAATTATTATTAATGTCAAACAACAGCAGAAATGATTTAATAATACTAGGACTTCCCAGGTAGTCCTAAGGTCGCACAAAACCTTGACTATATTGTACTGCATGAAATAGTTACCAATCGTTCTTCTTCTTCTTCTCGTTCTTATCTTTCTTTTCAATCTTCTTCTACATCTTCTTCTCCTTCTCCTCCTCCTCTCTTCTTCTTCTTCTTCTTCTTCTTCTTCTTCTTCTTCTTCTTCTTCTTCTTCTTCTTCTTCTTCTTCTTCATCATCATCATCATCATCATCATCATCGTCATCGTCATCGTCGTCGTCTTCTTCTTCTTCTTCTTCTTCTTCTTCTTCTTCTTCTTCTTCTTCCTCTTCCTCTTCTTCCTCTTCTTCATCATCATCATCATCATCATCATCTTTTTCTCCTCCTCCTTCTTCTTCTTCTTCTTCTACTTCTTCTTCTTCATCATCATCATCTTTTTCTTCTTCTTTATCATCATCTTCTTCTTCTTCTTCTTCATCTTCTTCTTCATCATCGTTTTCTTCTTCATTTTCTTCTTCTTCTTTCTCCTTCTTCTTCTCCTTCTATTTCTACCTTCTCCTTCTTAATCTCCGTCTTCTTTCCTCTCCTTCTCCTCTTCTTCTTATCTTGATTTTCCATCTTCTCTTTCTTCCTCTCCTTCCCGTTCTTCTTCGTCTTCTATATCTCCTCCTTCTCAATCTTCCTCTTCTTTTTTTCTCCTTCTCCTCTTTCTTCTTTCCCTTCTCCTTTTTCTCTTCTCTCTCTCTTTTCGGTTGAGAAACCATGGAGAAGTTCTTGTCACAGAAAACAAGTTCGCCTATTTTATATAAAGATTGATGATTTACATTGCAGACCACTGTATGATGAACTTTGTGAAGCCGAACTATTTGGGCACGAAAACAGAGTTCATCAATCGGTTTGTGAATCCGATCACCAATGGCCAATTCGCCGATTCCATCGAACACGACATCAAAGTGATGAAACGCCGAGCTCATGTACTGCATAAGATGTTGGACGGCATAACTCAGGTAGGCATTTTTCTAGATAAATCAAACTAAATTCAGTTCTGTGTATAATAGTGTTATGTTTATAATAGTGCTAGGTGTCTAAGGCTGGGCCAGCACACCGGTTTCAGTCATCAACAGCGTTGCAGACGTTTTTTATTAGATTCACTGCTGAAAAGCAGCAAATGTTAATCTGGCAACATAAGTGTGACTAAATAAGATAGCTAATGCCCAGCCTAATAGTGTTCTCTGTATGCAATAATAAATATATGAATAGAATTTTATTATAAGTTATAGACAACGTCAAATCAGCTTAGCTATAGTCATACATATCAGGGCCGCTTTCCCCAACGCTGCTTAAGTGCAACAGCTGATGCTCAATTTTTTCAGATTCCTAATTTCGCTAATGTCATAAACATACATAGCTTAGTCATAACATAATAATATTATAACATGTCTTTTAATTAGGCGAGGTGGAACCTACCCGTAAGGGTCTCCCCACCGATAAAAAGCCATACGATAAAAAAAATTACAACTTGTAATATTAAAGAACTGGAACTTACATTTACTAACTAGGTTAAAATAATCTATTTTATAGAATAACATTTTAAAATTCATTTACAGAGTAGAATGGGGTTTTAATTAACCAACTGTAAAGCCTATTTTTGAAAACTTGAAATGGAGCTTCTATCCACTATTGTGGGAATTTATTGAACATTTTCACTCCAACAACATCATAGCTATTCTGCGACCTGACTAGTCTACAGAAAGGTGTATCAATATTTCCGTTACCCCTAGTGTTATGAGAGTGTATATTCCTTCTAAGGTGATGCTTGGTCAAGTTATAGCAGGAACCTTTTAACTTGTCAGAAAACACATGTTTCGACGTGCAATATCACAATACTCAACCTACAAATTCTGAATCTCGCAGATTATTGAAAAGATCTTTTAAAAAGTAATTCTTTGAAAGGTTTTCTTTAAAAAGGTCTTTTAAAGACTTTAAATGTCTTTAAGACTTTTAAGCCTTTCGATTATTGTGTCGAAATCACTGTTTAATTATTACCGAACAGCTAATTTCTGACAAGTTAAAAGGATCCTGCTATATTTTTTGTGTATAGAATAACAGTATATACTGTATTTATGTAAAAGTTTATTATGGTTAATATCCTTATTTCAACAAACAATGGTCTGCAATTTTTTCTATACTTTTCTATTCTCCGAATGAGGCTTAAGCCAGATGTATTGCTTAAGTATTGAAAGCAGCCCCTAAATATCATACTTTAATTACATGGTCACTTATTTGACAACAATTGCATTTATGCAATGCAAAGCTCAGTTTTATAAGTCATGTGTTTAGTTTTTTTATAAGTATGATTTTATAAGAAACCAAGCCATTGAAGGTTAGTGGTACATTGACCGCAGCATTTTTAAATGGGCTATGTTAATATCAATGTTTTTCTTGCTCTTAAAAGTAATAACAGCTGAAGTTAATTTTCTATGAACTTTATATTCTCCGAATGAGTTAAGCCAGATGTTTAGTTAAACAGCTTGAGATTTCAACAAACAATGGTCTGCAATGAGCCAATCTTCCAGAGTTTGTGATTATTCTATAAACTTTTTTTGAATTAATAGGATGCAATGATTATTAATAGGATGCAATGATTTGAATGTATACAATGCAATGACACTCTAAGGCCCGAATGCACCATTTTCCTTTAAACTAGGTCTTACAAAATTGAGTTTAAACTTCGTTGTTTGCAGCGTCGAGACTACAACCAGCTAACACGCTACCTGCCTCCCAAGCAGGAGTATGTGCTATCGATACGGCTGACCGAGTTGCAAGTCGGTCTGATGAAAACCTTTCTGGAGAAGGTGGTCGTGCAGAAGCGCCTGTTCAAGGACTACCAGAGTCTGTGTCGGCTGTGGTCGCATCCGCTCACGCTTAAATACAGCATAGAAAGGAGTCGCAAGAAAGTGAGTGAAATCAGTTAGAATAGAATTGCTTTCAATAATTCATAACATTATAGCAACATCTCCATTACATCGAAACAGCTCATATTTACAAATTTATTTGAACTGTTTTTTCAGCCTCTATTGGAGGCGAAAATGTTCGACGAGGTCAGGCTGGAGGCCTGTAAACGTTTACGGGCCTAGGGCGGAAAAGAAAATGACCTTGAATCACAGCTGTTTCTATCTGATCAACAACATTGTATAGCACGATCTATTTAACTTGTCAGAAATCAGCTGTTTTGGTAATAATTAAACATTGATTTCGAAACAATAATCAAAAGGCTTAAAAGTCTTAAAGACCTTTAAAGTCTTTGAAAGACCCTTTTCCCTCCTCACACACAGATTCGTTCTTGGTGAGGAGTATATTCATGTATTGTATTCTTTCAAATGTATGTTTGTGTTTTGTCTTTTTGAGAATAAATATATTTCATTTCAATTCAATTCAAAAGAAGACCTTTCAAAGAATAACTTTTTAATAGACCTTTTCAATAATCTGCGAGATTCAGCATTTGTAGGTCAAGTATCATATGCTCGTCGATCATATGCTTTTCTGACAAGTTAAGGATCCTTATAGCAGTTAAAGTGACGTGCTAAGGTAGGAGCTTCGTTAGTCACCAAGCTAGTCGCGTAGAGAACAAACGTGTTGGTAACATTTTCTAGTCACCTGGGACTTTGCCCGCTTTTGCAATAGAAAAATTGACAGATCAGCTGATATTGCGATCTGATAAGACAGAATGGCGCCGTGTAAGGCTAGGCGTACACCAGTTAGTCAAGTCAAGACAGGTTTGGTCACGGTACTTCCATAGTTGCTAATGAAACACCGATTAGTGCCATCGGTGTGCTGCTTATGAGCAACTATGTGATTACTAACGTGCTAATCTCGTCTTGTCTTGTCTTGACTAACCGGTGTGCTGCCCTAATCTTGACCGCTGTTTCAACAACAGCAGTACACCGGTTAGTCAAGACACGACGAGATTAGTCACGTTTAGTCACAATAGTATATATGGATCTATACGAGCAGAATGATTGAATATTTGAGCAAGTTAACTAAAATTCAGAAGAGAGCGACATATTTGTTTTGTTCTCACAATAAACACGGCGCAAAATGGATTGAAGAAAGCTAGAATCCTTGTAATGTGACCACTGAGTATCATAGCTCCTACCTTATCACTCAGCTTAGAGTGTGTAAGAGAGTAGATTAAGATAATATATATAATATTGAAACAAAGTTATTTGAACCGTACAAACAAGGTACTGGATCATTCGTTTTAGCAGAAAGAGCGTAGAAAGATCTCTGTAGACATTCGAAAACGTTAAGGTTAAGAACAAACAAATTGAGTTTCAGTTGAAAGATAAGGTTGATAAAAAATTAGAAAAATATTACGTGCTAGAAACTTCTCAAATTATAGGCTTTATTTTCTATTTAGATAATAATTGTATGATTTTTTGTTTGTTCATTTTACAGCCTGATGGGAAACTTGGCGATATTGAGACTGCATTCAATTTCAATGAACATTCGAATGACTCCGATGTGCAGTTCGTACCTAACTGCAACAATGACGTCACTGTTACTGACACTGGTAAGCTAATCGAGTTCAAAATCATTCTTATTTATTGAATTACATCATTATTAATCTTGCGAACAAGACAAGTTGCAGTGCGATTATCTAGACTCTGAAGTATCTTGTCCTTCACTTGTTGGTAAGATTTACATGATATTAACTTATTTTTTCTCTTTTTAGCAGCAGCAGCAGCTACTGACAAAACGAAGGACGATGAAGAGAAGACAAAGGAGGGAGAAGGAGGAGCAGAGAACAGTGAAAAAGAGAAAGAAGAAGAATGGTGGAAGAATTTGGTGACTGAAGAACAGATGAATGACGTCACAGTTAGCTCTAAACTTGTGCTGTTGTTCGGCTTTCTCAAACAGTGTGCAACAATAGGCGATAAAGTGTAAGTAATAACACAAATTTTTCATTGAATAGTTGGATAGTTATTTTGTCCTCGTGAACACTATCTTGTATTCTATTTACCGTGGGTTTCACAGTGGTAACTTATATCAATCAATAAATACTGGGTGGCGCAAAAAGAATGGATGGATTTGAGTAGGATAGTATCAGTGGACTAGAGCTGTCTGTGACCGCAGAGCGACACCATTTTGTAGGTTAAAGTATCCAGTTTTAGTATCAATGGCGCAATTGACCTTGCAAAATCGCGTACTTGCTGTAGAACAATATTTCCAATAGAATGAATCTGCAAGCGTCGTTCAACGGAGCTTCAGCAGGAAGTTTCAAGTCGAGCTTATTGGCATAAGATTCTTCTTTACTTGAAATTCAAGTTTACTATCGTAAATATCGTTACATTGAAGATTTGAATACTGCAATACATGAATGAATTGCTGCTGTATCAAAAGTCAAGGACCAATTTGAGGCTTTTAATGAGCATTAACGCATTAAGGGTGCCCATCTTTCCTATGTAATTTTTGAAATATACTCAAGTGTTTTGGAGTTTTTCATACAAATTCTGAAATTGGGTTATTTATTTAGTATTTTGGTGTTAGGAAGATAAATGTATGATTCAAATAAACTTTCTTATAACACTTTGAAAAACATCCGTTCTTTATGCGCCACCCTGTATGAAATATTTTGTGTTTCAGTTTGATCTTCAGCCAGTCGCTGGCCTCGCTCGATGTGATCGAGTACTTTCTTGGTAAGCTGGACCAGTGTGACAAGGAGAATGTGCAAGGCACTACTTCCTGGAAGAAGGATGTCGACTATTTCCGGCTGGATGGCTCCACGTCGGGCGATTTTCGCGAAAAGTGGACGAAAGCGTTCAACAATCCTTCAAACAGGTTAGCAAGCTAATGGAATATGTGCTAGACAATATCGATATTCGATTGGATCTTATATATTGAAAGAATGTTGTGTCCACTGAGTCAACACAATGGCCAACTTTGGAAAGTTCGTGGAGAAGATTGAGTGGACCGATTCTGACGCGGTTTGCGCCAAAAGAAAGATAAAGAATTGAAGTTTCGCAGGCTCTATTTGTTTTTCAAAAATAATCATTTTAAATGGTAGATATCTGTTAAAATATCGAAAAATTTTCCTGTAGCACTATCCCTTGGTATAAAATGTACTAAGTTTGTTTGCAAAATTTGTAAGTTTCTCTAAAAGCAGTACAGTTACCAGTAATCACAGTAGGCCTATAGGGTAGGATTTCATTGGTACGGCTGAGATAGATAGACAAAATAGCAACCACACTCAAATTCATTTAATTTGACGCTTGGCAGTAGGTAGAAACATAGATAGATAGATAGATAGAGATTATTTCTTGACGTTGCTGATCACCGTAGAGTACGATGGCAAAGAAATAATATCACTCTATCTATCTAATGCCAAGTGTCAAATTGAATGAATCTGAATGTACATTAATTTAAAACTAATTTTGGGTTTCACCAACCTTGGTCGAATAGAATTTGGCACACACGGTAAAAACGTTGTTGCAAAGGAACGGAAACTCCAGCTGATCTTTTATAATGAATTTCAAGTGATTGGATTTCTCATACATAAACAGCCGGATAAAATGCTAATATGGCAATGCACCAATTCACACTGATCAATTTTCTGCGGCAACGGAAGGATTGACTGTCAAATTTTCGTATAGTGTGATAACGTTTCACCTGATGATGAGTTTGTAGATCATTAAATATTTGACCAATCTTGGTGAAACCCGACATGAGAATTTTAGAGAATTCAAGTAAGCGGCGCTTTGCGCTGCACGAGGTGAACTCGTTAATTGTTGAAATTATTTGTAAAAATAAAACTAGCAAAAACAATAACCTTGAATACATGCATATAACGAACATAAGGTATTGTTAAATGTTTCTTATTTCTTGTATCGAAATTGTGAGTACTTGACTGAGTAAGAAGTGCAGGTAGTGTTATAATATTAATTTCTCTAAAGCTTTATATCACAGGCCTCGCTTTTTAATATTTCCAAAGCATATTGCAACATCAAATTTCATCGAATTATTGCAATTATTTGTTACAGATCCCGCCTGTTTCTGATTTCGACACGTGCTGGCGGCATGGGCATCAATTTGACGGCGGCTAATCGCGTCATACTGTTCGATGCCTCCTGGAATCCGTCCAACGACATTCAGAGCATATTCCGGGTCTTTCGTTTCGGACAGGACAAGCCCTGCTACATTTACAGGTTCATAGCGCAGGTAAAACGAAACAAAAAAGATTTTGCCAAATCAGTAACAAAATTTCACATACATGAAAACAAAAGACAGTTTCATTCCAATACAATTACAATGAAAATTATAAAAGATTAATTGATAAGTGATAATAATTAATATTGGCGTTACTAACATTTGTTCAATTACTATCACCCCTTCACCCCTGAGTGAAAGAAGAAGAAAAAGAAGGAACCGAAGAAGAAGAATGAAGCCAAAGAAAAAAACAAAGAAAACAAGATAAGAAGAAGAAGAAGAAGAGGAAGAGGAAGAGGAAGAGGAAGAGGAAAAATAGGAAGAGGAAGAATAATTACTATTTACATAATAGCAATTGAATAGTTGCAATATCCTATTTCCTTCTATCTTTTTGTATTTTGTGTCATTTGCATTGTATTGTATTTGTATTAAGCCTGGTTTTCATTAGTAGAGTTAGTGGTAGAGTTCCCTGGGCGAGTACTAACTATCTTGTGAACTCTCCCAATGAAAACGTTCATAGTAGAGTAGAGTGATGGTAGCGTACTTGTTTTTGGTAGAGTAGAGTGGGATAGCACCGTGGAATAGTACTCTACCACTTGCCTTCCCCCACCACCGCTTCTAACTCTACTCTACCACCACTATTCTAATGAAAACAGTCTGGAGCTAGTAGAGTAGAGTCTGCTAGTAGAGTAGAGTCATTTTAGGGTTAGATCTGTTCACTAGACAACACACTTTACCTACTATTCTCAATTGTTGTGAAAACAGCTACTCGACCAAGTAAGTAGAGTAGAGTTAGTACGGTAGAGTTAGTATGCTAGTTACTCTACCACTAACTCTTCTAATGAAAACCAGGCTTTATTGTTGTGACGTTTCCAATAGCATTGTATTAAACATTTTGTAACTTTCAAATTGTTTTGCGATGACCATGCCTAAAAAATTTTTAGGTCAATAAATGAATTTCTTCTTCTATGCCTTGTAGGAATAAAAGATCATTCTTATTCTTATTGCGTTAATGAAAAGAACTGTTTTGCTTTTGTGAACAGGGAACCATGGAAGAGAAGATCTACGACAGGCAAATAAATAAGTTGTCACTATCGATTAGAGTGGTCGATGAACAGCAGGTGAATCGATATTACTCGCAAACCGACCTGCAGGCTTTGTACAAGTTCACTCCGGCCAGTGCTGACGATAGACCTGTCACAATAGTGCCAAAGGTAAGCGAAACTCATACAGAAGTCGACTTCATCTCAGCCTAAAGCCCGGTCTAGACGCTACGATAAGTTTGTCAAACTTATCAGGATTATTTTAAATTGTCATGAAACAGCTGATTTAACGTCAGTAAACGAGCTCACAACAATCAGCTGTTTTCTGACAATTCAAAGTAATCCTGCTATATAGCACGATCCATTTAACTTGTCAGAAAACAGCTGATTGATGTACGCTCGTTTACTGACGTTAAATCAGCTGTTTTATGACAATTTAAAATAATTCTGATAAGTTTGACAAACTTATCGTTGCGTCTAGACCGGGCTTAACACCTCATATCAGAAGTCTTAGGCTAGGCGTACACCGGTTGGTCAAGACAAGACAAGACAAGATTAGTTGCGTTTAGTCACAATAATTCACATAGTTGCTTTTGAAGCAGCACACACTGATACAATGACTAATCGGTGTGTGTTGCTTCATAAGCAACTATGTAAAGTACTGTGTTTAAACGTGACTAAACTCGTCTTGTCTTGTCTTGACTAACCGGTGTACGCCTAGCCTTAGGCTAAGGCTATGCTATAAAGAGCCTCGCTTATTGTTAAGAGTTGAGTTACTCGCTTAGTGACGGATCCTAGTGAACGAACGTATTGCGTACTATTGCAGATGGCCACTCTGCAAGCGAAGTGCCTAGCTAGGTGCTTAGTCAGTCACTAAGAGAATAGTGTAGCGAACAGATGAATTGTTCAATTTATGTGAAGATTTGTTCAACTTCTACTTTTTGTTTTCTTGCTTTTAGGCTACTATATTAGTTTAATTTTTTTCACTTTGTATAAATTTGAGTTGAATAGAATAGAATAGAATATAGTGTATTGTTCAAAAACATAAAAAATATATAAACATAGTCGAAAGATAACAAGAACATCAATACAAGTTTTAAAATTTGAATATCTGATTCATATCACAGTCAAAATAATCATTCAATGAATACAATGGAAATCCAATCAAACAGGTAGTTAACATTAATTTAAAACTTTTCAAACAGTCAATACATTTAAAGGCAGCTGGTAACTTATTAAACATTTTCATGTCAAGGATTTTTTTTGCCATTTTGCTTAATCTACAGAATGGAATATCAAGCTTGTGCAGGCTTCTGGTATTGTATCCATGTACATTAGATCACAGACAACAACAGTATAGTTAGTCTATGATCAGATTTTATACAAGACAAATTCTCTTTAGTCTTTATCTATACATTCAATACATAAAGGCTATATACAGTGAGTACTTTTTCTTTGATAGAAAGTGGCTTGCAATGATCTTTGGAACCAGCTTCTGCCAATATTCTTATTGCCTTTTTTTGAATACTGTAAGCAATATGTCAGGTACTCCACTGGAATTACCCCAGAGACAGATACCATACAAAAGTATGCTCTGGAAAAAATTCAGTGAGTTTAGCAGGATTCTTTTAACTTGTCAGAAAACAGCTGACTTAACGTTAGTAAACGAGCGTACATCAATCAGCTGTTTCTGACAATTCAAAAGAATCCTGCTATAGCAATGAGTGGCATTTGCGCCTGATGAAATAGGCTAGTTTTAAAATCGGTGTTTCTGTTTTGTTTTTTTTTATCTAGGATCGTGTGCTGTGCGAAATTCTGGAAGAGCATAGGGCACTCATCTACAATGTTTTTGAACACAATTCGCTACTCGCTCATGTTGAAGAAGAGGAATTGGATGAGGCCGAACAGCTTGCCGCCTGGGAAGACTACAAGAACGAGAAGAAGAATGCGCTCAGCAGTAAGTTGGACCTTTCGTCAGTAGAATTAGTGGTGGAGTTTAGAGTTTACTGGGAAAGCTCCAACTATTTTATTGATTCTCCAATGAAAACGTATATGATAGAACATAGTACATGCAGTGAAACCTTAGACCATGTATAGAATAGACACGGCCTATGCTATAAAATAATGTTGAAGCAAACATGAATTGGCTGATTAGGGGCAAATTTCGTATTATAGGCTACACTACTATATCATACTCGTTGTATAAAGGTCTTCGACGCCCTTGAATTTAAAGTGTAGTTAATTAAGATCTCAACAGCTGATATAATCTTGTCTCTCTAAGTTCACTCGCTCTCCTCTCTTACAAAAGCTGACTTCTTATGATAGAAGACCGTGTTCTATACATGCAGTGAAACTACTACGTTTTAGTGTGCCATCTACTCAACAGGGTGTTTCTAAAATAGACCGACAAACTTCTTGAGCGGTTTTCTGATAATGAAATTAATAAAAAAAGTTCCAGTAAACATGGGTCCTAAAATGATAATCAAAGATCAAGATAAAGTATTAGAATATATAATGATACACAAATGATAATATATAATAATGATAAATATATGTTATATATAATTATATAAATGATGAGCAATAGATATACCATACGTCCATACCCATTTGTCTGTTTTCTTAGTGTAAACAAACTTCCACCATGTTTCCTATCAAGGGATAACTGGTTATGTTGGTGAAGTGGAACCTTTATGGGTCTCCCATATTAAAATATAATAATAAATAACAAATAACCTATATCTATTGAAATTCCTCAGAAATATAGTTATGTTTATAATATTGTTATAGTTAAATATATTTATATTTATAATACAGCTAATTTATAATGGTATAAATGATGAACTATAGATATACTATGAACTATATCATAGACTAACTATACTGTTGTCTGTGACTATATGAAATGCTTAATCTATAGAAATATAGTTATAATGAATGTTAAGGTAGAACATTCTTGTATCTTATAGATGTTTCTCAACACGTGGATACAGTAGTCCTGGTGCGTGGAGAGGGTAGTCCTGTCACGTGGATACGCAAGTCTCGACACGTGGATACGGTAGTCCTGATCCGTGGAGAAGCTGGTCCTAATACGTGGATACGGAAGTCCTGATACGTGATACGGACAAAGACTGTGTGTTGCATATTGGTGAACTGTAGGCTATCTATAGTGAGTGATAGGATTGTGCATGTTTTTCCCGTCTATTTCCCTCCTCTTCCAATCCTAGTTGTCTCTCTGTCTCACCGAAGCGGAGCTACTGTCATCATCATCATCATTACTCCTCCCTAGTCTTTGTCGTGCTTCGAGAGAGTAGATAACTCACGTGTCGTGGGCTTCTTGCTAGGCATTCTAAAGGTAAAAACCGCAATTTTCATATTTATTCGTCTTACCCTCGGTCCTCTGATTAGTAAAAAATTTAAATTTCGTTACACCACTTAACAGTGAGTGTGTTATGAGTAATTTGTTATTGGCCTATGGACAGTTATCAGTTAATTGATGTATAGCCAAACTCTGGATCCTTTTAACTTTTCATAAAACATATGATCGACGATACAATACTTAAACTACAAATGCTGAATCTCGCAGATTATTGAAAAGGTCTTTTAAAAAGTTATTCTTTGAAAGGTCTTCTCTAAAAAGGTCTTTTAAAGACTTTAGAGGTGATTATTGTGTCGAAGTCACTGTATAATTATTACCAAAACAGCTGATTTCTGACAAGTTAAGTGGATCGTGCTATAGTCTTAGTAACCTCTGAATTTGTGTGTAAAGTGCTGAATTTATTGATTATTGTATCAATAAAGAACAGTTACCACAGTTAGTGTTGCCAGCTTATTTTGTGGCACATAGTTCAAACCTGTAACTGTTTAACGTTTCTATCGTAACTGGGTACAGAGCTGTATGATTTTTGCAGCAATCCTACGCATCCTGCTCATCAACCCTACATCTATAACTATTTGCGTAGTCGACTGGTGAAAAGATCACGTAGCTCTGTGCCCAGTTATAGCAGGATTCTTTTAAATTGTCAGAAACAGCTGATTGATGTACGCTCGTTTACTAACGTTAAATCAGCTGTTTTCTGACAAGTTGAAAGATTCCTGCTATACGATAGAAAAGTTCAATTACAGTCACTTGTCCACGTGTGACGTCAGGCTTTCAAAATTTAGGCTGGGATCTACGCTTGACCCACCGTGTATTCTAGAACATCATTTATATCATTATATCACAGTGATATCTAGTTGTGAGTGAAACATTGAGTAGCGTAGTCAGCCTTCTTTGGATACAAAATTTAATTTTGATTTTTTTTACAGTTGACCGTATCCAGGCAGTTCAGTCGATACCAGCTGAAGACGCTGAAATGTTGATGAAAATGGTGAGTTTTACTCGTATATTACTCAATTTTGTTCTCTCATAAAAAGAGCTTCTTTCACACCAATGCGGTGCCGGACCGAATCGGATGAATCACTTTTCTATTTTAAATTTTTTCTAGAGTAAGTTAGAATATCAAACTATTCAATCTATCTCTCTATTTAACACTCTATCAATGTTGATTGGAAATTATACGTAAGTTTTCATTTACTCTTTAATGATATTATTCTAGAGAATTTATTCATTATTTCAAGTTTTATTGTCATTATTTATTTACAGTTATGCATAAACTCATTCACGCACACAGGCTTTCATGCCCATGCGGATCTTATAAATATATTTCAATTAATAAATAATGAATAATTTATTTTCCAAAAAAACTAATACTACTACAAATACAAATTTACGAAAATTTCCAGTTATCTATAAAGAATTTTGTACTAATTACTATTATAAGTAGGTACCTATTGTTATTGAATATGTTTGTAAAATTGAAATAATTTGAATTGATGGGTATATTATTGTTGTATTGCATTTCAACAATGTTGCCTTGAATTTGTCTATGCTGTATTAGCTTTTTGACAGTAAAATTTTATTTATATTACCTCCAAATCATTTGACAACATCCAAACGATTCATCAGTCATAAGATTCTCCTTCCGTCCGATCCGGGCCCGGCCCGCACAGTGTTATTCAATGTAAGTTACATTTTGGGGCGTACTCTCGGACACGTTTAATTATTAAACATCGATTGCCAGGTAAACTGACGCCAAAATATGAAGAGTTATACCTCACAAACATGCATGTCACACTTTTGATTGGTTAGCTCGGACAAATCCACCATACTTTTGCCAATTGCCATAAGATTAGCATTGAAATGATACGCAAATCATATGTTATGTTGAGTGATTCACTTCTAATCTACAATTCCCACTACTCTCATGCCCGGTTTTTCAGTCGTTCAATAAACTTATTGAATCAATAACTTTTTTGCATTTGAAAACACATGGTTATTGATTCAATAGTTATTGATCCATATTCGTTTGATGAGATTCTAAGACATAGTTGCTTATGAAGCACACACACATTAAATGCAAGTACATGGTTGTGTTGCTTCATGAATGCGCACACAATGATAATGATGCAATGACTGATCTGTGTGTGTTGCTTTATAAGCAACTATGTGAAGTACTGTGACTAAACGTGACTAATCTCGTCTTGTCTTGACTAACCGGTGTACGCCTAGCCTAAACTGTCTATTGAGCGACTGAAAAACCGGGCATGAGTTTTCATCATTTTATGCTTTTAAAACAATGTTGAAAGTAGTGAGACTATTTTTAATGTTAGAAAAGTTAGTTTTGATGTTGTTTCTCTCAAAATAAGTTTGGCAAATGGGTTCATGTTTGCCTGTGATCCCATATCAGAATTTGGCAAAAGTATGGCGGTGGCGGGAATAAAAAAGGTTCCAACATACTGTTATGGATCTTTTCACACCAATGACCACACTGTTATTATACAGTCTCCGTATATCTCACCTACTGTATCATCAAGTAGGCCTACTTCATGTTTTACGAAACAAAAATGAGTTATGTTTGCCTGGAATCCCATATCAGAATTAGAAAATTTGACAAAAGTATGGCGGTAACGGTTATAAAGCCAAAGGTGGCGGAAGCTTCACTGAAGCTTGTATCATGGCCAGTTAGAAAATGATGTAATTTTATCGTTGCAGACGATCCCAGCTGAAGATGTTGAACTTATGGAAAGAATGTTGATGAGTAAGGTGAGACTTTTGAATGATTAGTTGTCAATAAAGTAGTTTTTTTTTTTAGTGTGCAAGTGAGTGTATGATTGTTCTCAATAGGTAGTTTTTAGTTGAAGTTGTCTTTAGTTGGTAGTTTTTAGTGAAGGGAAATCACACAGAAGAATCGAACAGAAATGTATAACAACTATAGTAATATTCTTTTAATTTGGCGGATGGCGAATAACTTTCATTTAACATTTCTATGGTCACAGGTAACAACTATAGTAATATTCTTTTAATTTGGCGGATGGCGAATAACTTTCATTTAACATTTCTATGGGCACAGGTGATGTTCTGTTAATTTTTTAACATATAGCCCGATCCTTTTAACTTGTCAGAAATCAGCTGTTTCGGTAATAATTAAACAGTGATTTCGACACAATAATCAAAAGGCTTAAAAGTCTTAAAGACCTTTAAAGTCTTTAAAATACCTTTTTTAAGAAGACCTTTCAAAGAATAACTTTTTAAAAGACCTTTTCAATAATCTGCGAGATTCAGCATTTTTAGTTTAAGTATTGTGAAACATACTCGTCGAACATATGTTTTCTGACAAGTTTAAAGGATCCTGCTATACTGTATATAACATGTAAAAAACATTTAAAAAAAGAAATCAACAGAATCACCTGTTACCATAGAAATGTTTAATGAAAGTTATTCGCCATCCGCCAAATTAAATGAATATATTACTATAGTGTGGACTCACAATACATAGAAAGTGAGGTAAATAGGCTAATAGAGATTAATATTTTTTAGTACCTCTTTTAAGTTGAATATTCTATATTATATGGTGGCACAATTCATTCATATGCATGTACTCAAATTTCTATCTTTATATTTATGTTTATTACTATTATTTCTGTACTTTCGGTGTTGATTTCTTCCTTAGCATGTATTCTTGTATCTTTATCAATCTGTTGAACATAAGGCTAGGCGTACACCGGTTAGTCAAGACAAGACGAGATTAGTCACGTTTAGTCACAGTAATTCACATAGTTGCTCATGAAGCAGCACACACTGATGCAATGACTAATCGGTGTATGTTGCTTCATAAGCAACTATGTGAAGTACTGTGACTAAACGTGACTAATCTCGTCTTGTCTTGTCTCATCTTGGTGTACGCCTAGCCTAGCTAAGATGAGTCAAGTACCGGTATTGTAAGAGGCTTTCAAATAATTATATGAAATTGTAAGACAATATTATTGTGTAACTTAAACGGTTCTGAGTAGATTCCTAGTTAGTTCATTTCCAATAGTTTCATTTCATTTCATTGTGTATCATTCATTCATTGACCACCCACAATAAAGGGCTATTCGTGACATGATATTTACAGTATATTGCAGTAGGCATCATTACATCAATACGTATTATTATAGTTTGGATCATTCAGTTTAACCACAGAGAAGGAAGAACAGAGGACGCATCTAGTGTTACGCTAAATGGGTCCCCAGTTCTTAGTTTTTCGGCAAAGGAGAGGGAATTGTGGAATGCCTCTCCCATCGACCACGACAACTACTGTAGTTGTAACTGAGCTTAGACAGAAATCAACATTTGCAGACGCAATTCATGGCTAACGGTATGAATTGCAACTGTACTTAGGCGCAACAATGTCCCGTATGGAAGTTACCTCTATTCTTCCTTCTCTGTGGTTTAACCTACAGCTACCTGTATATATGTATTGCCTTTAACGTCTTGAAACTATATAAACCGAAAGCTGAATTTGGCCGAAAACTTTGAAAAATGATTAAAATATTTTGTTCTATTACAGTATGGACACACTATTCCCTCCGAGCAATTGAAAGAAATATTGAAAATAGAACTTGATCTGTGGAAGCGACAAAGAGTTTCAGAGCGGGTGAGTGATAGTACTGAATTAATTTCAATTATTATCAATTGATTATTTTATAGTTTTCATTTGAAATTTGATAAAAAATCTTCAGCCAAGTGCAGAGATATCCTTTGAATGGTAATTAACCATGTGATAAATTCTGATCCAGCACAGTGGACCAACTGCAAAAGACTAATTTGAAATGAAAAAAGCGAAATAGTGTTACAACCTGGACAAACTGACAACTTATAAACAAGTCTTAAATTAAAAAATACATTACATCTAACACAGTTCTTCCATGGTATTAAGTATGAGTTGAAGAGTTTATTTGTGAATAACTCCAAACTCCTTAATGTTTGTTTTGTATAATTTTCTTCATATTGCTTATTATTAGAATATTCTTGTTGATGTTCTGGAACTCCATGATGAAATAAAACACTATAATGATATCATTGTCAATTCCACTATTGTAATTCTACACTTAAATATTGTGACATTCATTTAATTTGACGCTTGGCGATAGATAAATAGAGAGATATCATTTCTCGACGTTGCTGATGACCGTAGAGTACGATGGCAAAGAAATAATATCTCTAATGCCAAGCGTCAAATTAAATGAATATCACTGTAGTGTGAATTGACAATATCATAATAATAGTGTTCTATCTGTATTTGATACAGATAGAACAGGAGTGGTCCGTAGCCGAGGGCGATAAGCGCCTGTCTGATAATCCAAAGGTTCCAAGATCGAATACAGTTGCCGGAACGGATTTTGACTGAAACGGCCACTCCCGTCTTTCGGAGGAGACGAAAAGCCGTCGGTCCCGACTGCCTAAGAACAGTCGCCATCTCTCATCATCACCCCTCTCATTACCCACGCACAAGCCTAGAGCTCATGTGGGCATCACCCTCAAAAAAAATTAATGCTGAGCTTTTTACATTTTTTTCAACAGACTGGTGGTCCTCCAGCGGCAGGTCCTGCAACTTCAACAAATAGGCCTACACCTGCAATTGCTTCAAGTAGACCTATACCTCCAAGGAATCAATATTCAACAGTTAGGCCTGCAACTTCAAATGCTGCAACTTCTACCAGTAGATTTGTACCCAACAGTAATGCTCCCTCTACTTCGAGAAACACACAACCAAGTTATAGATATACAAGTAACACAACTTCCACTAGTAGCCTAGTGGCTTCAAGTGATGCGAATTCAATTTATAGGCCTGTTCCCCACGGAAAGCAGTGCCCGGTATGCACGCTCATCAACGATGTGGGAGTCAACAGGTGCAACGCCTGCAACACGAACCTTGCAACTCAAACAAATAGGCCTACATCAGCAAATAAGGCAATAACAGCTACTGAGACGTCACTTAAAAATCCAATTAGTAGGCCTACATCTACAAAATATCTTGCAAGTAATGCAAATCTAACTAACAGGCCTGTTCCTGCTAGTAACAATACAATTCCAACTAGTAGGCCTACATCTACAAGTAATGCAGTAACAGCAGCTAGTAGGCCAGTACCTGCAAGTAATGCAAATCCAACTAACAGGCCTGTTCCTGCTAGTAACAATACAATTCCAACTAGTAGGCCTACATCTACAAGTAATGCAGTAACAGTAGCTAGTAGGCCAGTACCTGCAAGTAATGCAAATCCATCTAACAGGCCTCATCCTGCTAGTAACAATGCAATTCCAACTAGTAGGCCTCCATCTACAAGTAATGCAGTAACAGCAGCTAGTAGGCCAGTACCTGCAAGTAATGCAAATCCAACTAACAGGCCTGTTCCTGCTAGTAACAATACAATTCCAACTAGTAGGCCTCCATCTACAAGTAATGCAGTAACAGCAGCTAGTAGGCCAGTACCTGCAAGTAATGCAAATCCAACTAACAGGCCTGTTCCTGCTAGTAACAATACAATTCCAACTAGTAGGCCTCCATCTACAAGTAATGCAGTAACAGCAGCTAGTAGGCTAGTACCTGCAAGTAATGCAAATCCACCTAATGGGCACGTTCCTGGTATGACATTTACGAAAACATTGCTACCTCGAAGTAATGCAAATCCACCTAATAGGCCTGTTACTGCTAGTAACAATAAAATTCCAACTAGTAGGCTTACATCTACAAGTAATGCAGTAACAGCAGCTAGTAGGCCGGTATCTGCTAGTAATGCAAATCCACCTAACAGGCCAGCGAGTAATGCAGTAAAAGCTAGTGACCCAACAATTTCAAGTAATAATTTGCCTTCAACAAGTGCTGGTATCACAGCTAGGAAGGAAAGTTAGGAAATGTTACCTTAAGGTGGGTTTTCGTTACTGCGACCGGGTGCCGCAGCGGAGCCCGACCCAGCTTTGCCAGATGCAATTGATGAAAAATCCCCACTATAATAGATGGGGATAGAATGGGGATTTTTCCGCAGCGAAGCCCGACCCAGCGTTGCCAGATGCAATTGATGAAAAATCCCCACTATAATAGATGGGGATAGAATGGGGATTTTTCATCAATTGCATCTGGCAACGCTGGGTCGGGCTCCGCTGCGGCACTCGGTCACAGTAACGAAAACCCACCTTTAGATGAATAAGTCAAATATCTACTAATTGATATTATTACACATGATTAAAAGTGAGATGTATGCAAAAAATGATAGCCTGGAAACTGCTTTATGAATTTTTAATAGTCCTGTAAATCAGAAAGATGTGCCCACGCTCTATAAAATTACTTTAATAGGACTGCATACTGTGCAGTAATCTTGGAAGTTTAGAAGTGTATCAAGTGACTTCTATTTTTTTATGAAACATACCACTGTATTGTAATAATCTATATTGTATATTATTATAGGAAAATTGAATATTGGAATATATGAAGAAAATTCGAATTCTATTACATAGATATACGTTGAAGCGCTCACGTGTTCATTTATGTTACGATATTATTTCATTACCCGCTTCTAGTTCATCTAGTCTTAAATAATTTTTGTACATCTTATAAAAAGACTGTTAATATTTGCAAATTAATTCATAATGATGTTTGTATTTATAAGATAATTTATATGGGATAGAATCATATAATTATGTCATATTTTAAATGTATAGAATATAAGTTAAATCTTTTGTAAAATATATAGGCTGTTTGATAATAAATTGATGTTCTAAGTGTTTTATTTCAGCCCTTCAATTCAAAAGATATTTATTTATTTTACAAGACAATTGTTGCCAGGCTGAGAAGCCTAGTTGTTACTATTGCAACAAAAATATTACAAGTTCCATATCACAATCACAAAAAATAAAAATAACAAGAGTACTTGACAGTTAGAAGAACTATAGAACATAATCATTAATATAATTAATTAGTCAATATAATCGATAAACAATTGATTTGTGAACAAAAAAAAGAAATTTGTAAGTAATGATTTATGGAAAAAATGGTACTAACAATGATTAAGAGGAAAGAAAAGAAAGATCTTGCTGCTAACTAAATAATAAGAGCATTATTCTTTAACTCAATTTATTAGGAATTATAATTTCACAGACATTCAAAATGACCGGTGGCCGAAGTTTTTAAGGTTATGTTTACTTCTGAGTTCTGTTCCTTTTCATACAAGCCTACCAACCATAGCCCGAAAAATATTTTCAAATTAAAGCCTGATTTCAAGTTTTTGAATATTTATTATTGTCACTGACTGATAATTGAGTATCATCAATTACTATCACTGCATTAACTAAAAATATTTTAATCTTCTCATTATTTCTGAAATATTGAATGACTATTGATATATCATTACTACAAGCTGCGTCGTGTATCCGCTTCCGTTCAGGTTCTTTCCATCCTAACCTATTGGAGCAGTTAGCTAGAATTCAAGTTTCATATTGTAAGTTGATATTTTATCCATTTTAATCGTACAATTAGAATTATATTTTTCTTTTACACTATGCGGAATAATATTTCATGGAATAATCAATCATCTTAGAACAACTCCCTCAATTTCTTATTGCATGATATCTTCAATAATTCAATATGATATAGGTTATTTTTTAGGTTATATTTCATTTCACAAATCCTTGTGTATGAAGAATTTTCAATTTATATAGGCCGAATGAGTATTGTAAATTACTTGTTTTAAAACATTCAGCTGAACAAAAATATGTAAAGTCAATCGATGTTTTGTAAATGTTGAATCATAACGTCTAACTTACATTGTTGTAACTTTGTATAAAATCACGTATTATTCTTGGCATCAAACCGTTTTATAAATTTATGATTGCAGTATTAGCCCTATACAAATTATATCATCACTGTCCTTTTTATTTTCAGGAATTATCTTGAGTCATGGCAAAGTCCAAGAATCACACCAATCACAATCAGAGTAAGTATTGCCTTTTCATGTATAGTTTCATTGATTTAATTTTCCATTGGTAAATAGGCTAATTACTAGATGAATAAATAGATAATTTGACTCATTTCAAATAGGCTAATTTATATATTATGTTCTTCATGGATTGTTCCATGATTTGAATGATTTTTCTGACGACTGCCAGAGCTGTTAACTTGGAAAATGATCTCAAATGAGGTCTACTCCTATGTAGGCTGGGATGTACTTGGAATGATATCTTCTACATTAGGCTATAAAGTGAAGCAAAAAAGCCAGGTCCAAACGCTGCGATAATTGAACCTATCTAATTGTACCAATCAACAATTGCAGTGTTTGGACGGGAGATCTATATCCAGTTTATCGCATCAATTCGGTTGATGCAATTTTCGGTGCAATTAATAGCAGCGTTTGGACCTGGCTTAAAGCTGGGTTTACACCAAAGTCTGTGACAGAACTGTCAATGACTTTCGTCAACGACATACTTGTCACAAACAAATGTCATTGACAAAAGTCGCAGTTTGGTGTAAACGATTTTGTTGAAACTGTGATAAAAGTCACAGTTTGATGTAAATGTTTTTGTCAATGATATATTGTATCTCATATCCTGTCCGCAATGCTACGCCACTAGTGTACTGAAGGAAAAAAGGATGCTTTTGTCGCTGACAAACGTCACAGCAGCGTTTACATATACTGTGACATTTGTCATCAACAGTCCTTTAATCTTACCGACTCTCGATGGGAAACTTGTGACATTGTCACAATCACAGATTTTCTGTCGTTGACACAATGTGGCAAGAAATTTTAGCGTTTTTTTTAAAATTGTGACGAAAGACACTGACTTCTGTCGCAAAAATGTGTCAACGTCATCTGGTGTAAACCCAGCTTAACAGTGTGCTCATGTCATTAATGAACCATTTATAGACTGTTATTACCTTGTGCGATTCGTCTAATTATTTGTTGGTTTTATTTCCAGATCGCAAGGATCATAGGAATAAGATCAAGAAGCCAAAGAAGCATCGTCATGAATCTTCAATGGGAGTAAGTAGTTTTTCAATTCTCATCAGTTAGAAATATTTCTATCGCGTTTTAAGTTAGTCAGCTTTTAGGTCCAAGTTTGCAGTATTATTGTATGTGTTGATGAACATGGGCTACAGTTGATATGATTGTTTCATGATCATGATTTTATTCCTTATTTCAATTATCATTGTTGTTATTCACATTTACTGTTTGCTATACTCATTCCCGCGCACAGGCTTTCATGCCCATGCGGGTCTTATGCCAGGTTCTTCAGTCGCTCAATAGACAGTTTATGCATCCAATAGCACTATCGAATCAATAACCATGTGTTTTCAAATGCAAAAAAAGTTATTAATTCAATAAGTTTATTGAACGACTGAAAGACCGGGAATTAATAATTTGTTTCAATTATTGTATTGAGTGCTTATTTGTTGGTGTATATATGTTTGTAAAGAATTGAAATAATTTAATTTTGAATTGAAAAATTGATCCTAAATTTTATTATAATATATTAATGTGTTTAAAATATTACTTTAACTGTAAATAACAGTATTTAACGGTTTTATATGGTAACGGGTAATGTTATGCCGGGCTCTGTTTCCAGTCTGTACGTCTAGCCTTCAAGAATGTTCCGGTCCATCTGACAAATGCATTCTATTTGAAAAACATAACTGCTGACATTACAGTATATTTCTATTAAGATACAGTCATATGTTTTTGAAATCGGTAATGACAGGCATACGTCGTCTGTGCACAAGAAAAACCAATTATAGTATAGCAGGATCCTTTTAAATTGTCAGAAAACACCTGATTGATGTACGATCGTTTATTAACGTTAAATCAGCTGTTTTCTGACAAGTTAAATGAATCCTGCTATACTATTGTTTTAATTTGGCGGATGGCGAATGACTTTCATTGTACGTTTCTATGGTGACGGGTGTTGTAGTTATTTTTTCACATAAATACTTTAGGCCTACATATAACATGTAAAAATATATTTGAAAAAGAAATCAACAGAACATCACCCGTTACCATGGAAACGTTGAATGAAAGTCATTCGCCATCCAACAAATTGAAAAAATACTACTATATGTTTTCATTTTACCCTACACCGCTAATTTGATTCAGTAGCCTTCCTTCAAAAAGTCTACTCTTAACTCTAGGCTACGCTGCTAAACACCTCTGATATTTTATTGAGTAACGTAGGGTACTTCTGACCTGTAGGCCTACGTAAGGCTAGGCGTACACCGGTTAGTCAAGACAAGACAAGACGAGATTAGTCACAGTACTTCACATAGTTGCTTATGAAGCAGCACATACCGATTAGTCATTGCATCAGTGTGTGCTGCTTCATAATCAACTGTGAATTACTGTGACTAATCTTGTCTTGTCTTGTCTTGACTAACCGGTGTACGCCTAGCCTAATGTCGAAATATATTTGCTTTTTTGTGAGTAAATTGGGCAATATTTTCAATGCAATAGTTTGATTGGGCAAATTATTTATGGTGTTTTTTTTTCGTAGATGGACCCGAAATTCTTGAAAAATCAGAGGTTCGCCAAGAAACACAACCTGAAGACAGCCAAGCAGGTGAAGCGGGCCGTTGCCAGACAAGCTTATCGCGAAATCAAGGCGAAAAATGATCCTAAGCCATAGATGTAAGTTGATTGATGTTTAAATAAAATTTTTACAACAATTCGGTCTCAGGATTTTATTGATAGAAAAACCCTAATTTTGGGTTGCACCAAGCAAGATCAATTTTGATCCAGAATCAGACCAATACTAATGAAATATTGGATCAGCTGCTTCAAAATCGTTGATCCCGGTTGGTGCAACCCAAAATTAGGGTCGTTTCCCATTGTAATTTTAGGTGGATGTACCATCTGATGTGCTCTACCGATCAGGGGCCTGTTTCATGAAAATTTAGAAGTCTTGTAATATGCAGAAAAGGATGACTTACACTGGACGTATGAGTTTATCACTTAGTAGACACCGTGCTATCCTTGTCTTGTGTGTGGTCGCATTTATAATGTATTTTACAGGACTGAATTTTTATGTGACAGGCCCTTTGTGAGTAAAGCTGATAGTGAATAGAAATTTTCAGACGGTCACTCATCTGAGCTCAATTACATGTACTGTATAAGGCTGGTATTACACTACAGTAGTTCTATGTAATACAGTACGATGCTGAGCTCCGTGTCCCTGAGAGGAATGCGTAACGTCGCCCCCGTTCAGGAGATATACTAATTTTTATAAGCCATAAAAATGCCTGATCGAGAGGTGCAGAATAATGCAATCTTTAATTGCTCATATCTCCTGAACGGAAGCGAATTTTCAAAATCTGAGCACATATTCGTGTTCCTCGCTTCAAGTAGTATAAGATTGCAAATTTTGAGCCATTTCTATTTTTTGAAAAATTTCGCTAAAAACCATGATGTATAACTTACATCATGCTTCATTTTGGTGAAAAATAAAAAAATCGCTCAAACTCGGGTGGATGATAGTCCTTGAAGAGAGGAACAAGAATATGCAATTAGATTCTCGAAATTCGCCCCCGTTCAGGAGATATACTAATTTTTATAAGCCATAAAAATACCTGATCGAGAGGTGCAGAATAATGCAATCTTTAATTGCTCATATCTCCTGAACGGAAGCGAATTTCCAAAATCTGAGCACATATTCGTGTTCCTCGCTTCAATTACTATAAGATTGCAAATTTTGAGCCATTTCTATTTTTTGAAAAATTACTAAAAACCATGATGTATACATCATGCTTCATTTTGGTGAAAAATAAAAAAATCGCTCAAACTCGGGTGGATGATAGTCCTTGAAGAGAGGAACAAGAATATGCAATTAGATTCTCGAAATTCGCCCCCGTTCAGGAGATATACTAATTTTTATAAGCCATAAAAATGCCTTGAAGAGAGGTGCAGAATAATGCAATCTTTAATTGCTCATATCTCCTGAACGGAAGCGAATTTTCAAAATCTGAGCACATATTCGTGTTCCTCGCTTCAATTACTATAAGATTGCAAATTTTGAGCCATTTCTATTTTTTGAAAAATTTCGCTAAAAACCATGATGTATACATCATGCTTCATTTTGGTGAAAAATAAAAAAATCGCTCAAACTCGGGTGGATGATAGTCCTTGAAGAGAGGAACAAGAATATGCAATTAGATTCTCGAAATTCGCCCCCGTTCAGGAGATATACTAATTTTTATAAGCCATAAAAATACCTGATCGAGAGGTGCAGAATAATGCAATCTTTAATTGCTCATAGCTCCTGAACGGAAGCGAATTTTCGGAATCTGAGCACATATTCGTGTTCCTCGCTTCAAGAACTATAAGATTGCAAATTTTGAGCCATTTCTATTTTTTGAAAAATTTCGCTAAAAACCATGATGTATACATCATGCTTCATTTTGGTGAAAAATAAAAAAATCGCTCAAACTCGGGTGGATGATAGTCCTTGAAGAGAGGAACAAGAATATGCAATTAGATTCTCGAAATTCGCCCCCGTTCAGGAGATATACTAATTTTTATAAGCCATAAAAATACCTGATCGAGAGGTGCAGAATAATGCAATCTTTAATTGCTCATAGCTCCTGAACGGAAGCGAATTTTCGGAATCTGAGCACATATTCGTGTTCCTCGCTTCAAGAACTATAAGATTGCAAATTTTGAGCCATTTCTATTTTTTGAAAAATTTCGCTAAAAACCATGATGTATACATCATGCTTCATTTTGGTGAAAAATAAAAAAATCGCTCAAACTCGGGTGGATGATAGTCCTTGAAGAGAGGAACAAGAATATGCAATTAGATTCTCGAAATTCGCCCCCGTTCAGGAGATATACTAATTTTTATAAGCCATAAAAATACCTGATCGAGAGGTGCAGAATAATGCAATCTTTAATTGCTCATATCTCTCTAGCTCAATCTTGAATTACCTTCATTCAACATTTCTATGGTAACGGATGATGTTCTGTTGATTTTTAAAAAATATGTTTTGACATTTCATATACATGTGAAAAAAATTCCAACAGAACATCTTGCCACACCATAGAGATGTTGAATGAAAAGTTATTTGCCATCCGCCGAATTAAATGAATACACATTTAACTATATTGAAAACTCGGCTTGAAAGTGGGGGTAGTTAGTGACCTCAGTCGAAGAACCGGTTGCACAAAAGTGGATTAAAATCAAATTTAATCTTCAATTATTACTCATAAGAATCAAGATGAAACTGGTACTTACGTTTCTTAGTGAATAAAATTTATGAATAGGTAAAAAAAGCAACCGATACCTTGGGTACTCAATGAAACAACCACCATGTCCTGCTATAAAACATGTTCGTGATTCGACTTGGCAACATAAAACACAATTGGAATTGTTTTGAAGCGACAATACCTAAAATTAACGCACTGTACAATGACAAGAATAATAATAATACATACATAGTTGTACAATAATTTCAAATTCAGTAGTAATAACTGAAGTAGAGAGACGTTGCTATCGGTATGCTTAGTAGACTTGTATAATAATGTTTGATGATAGTAATAAGTGTATATGTTAGCACAGGGTTTGGGAAAAGGGGATTGATTTTGATAGAAATCTTCAGCACAGGGTTTGGGAGTTGCGAATGAGGTTTGATACAAATATTTAGCACAAGATTCAAGAGTTGAGAGTGGGTTTTGGTACAAATATTCAGCACAGGGTTCGGGAATAGCGGACAGATGTTGGAATAAATCTGCACCACAGGGTTTGGGATCAGTTGTTGGTTTTTGACATAGATTACAACAACGACGGCAAGATGTAAAATTGCAACTTGCAGTTGCATAAAAAGTGCATTTGGAGCGACAGCATCATGTGATATTGATATCGAATGGTAACCAGGGAGCATCTTGTGCCGTTGTTGTTGATGCAGCATCTTTCGACACGAGGCTTGTGCCGAATACGTGTCATCTGTTACCAGCGTTCCGGCTGGCTCCGTCCTGCAAAGATAAAACAGTATTCAGCAACTTTGGACTGAATTCATGAACCTCAATATTGACTCATGTAGACTGTATGGCTGTATTTTTCAATCAATACTGTATGTGCCAATTTTCATTAAACCAGGTTCAAGGCACTGCGTTAAATTGAACAGTCTGATCGAACCAACCAAATCGAGCCGGTGATCGCAGCGGTTGGACGGGAGATCACTGCGACATGTTGCCGTTGATAGAAAATCTGATAAATCCGGCAAATCAGGCTGGTTTGAAACAAAATATTGATGCATTTCGACAGATAATCAGTCCAATTCATACATCAATTTGGTTAAATCAGATTGGTACAAAAAATCTATTGCAGCGTTTGGTCATGACTTTACAGTGAATCCCCAACGCAATCTGTGATAGAAAGTATCGAATTTAATAGATAATTGTTTCTTTTCTCTTAGAATGACTAATGAAGTGATCATTGCCTCCTCACACTAAAAAGTAACTGGAATATTTCGGATACTTTTCAAATAGGATTGGTTTGAAAACATTCATTTTTTCATTTAATTCATTTATGCACTGAAAAGGCATAAGCCTGAGCGCAGGAAAGCTAAACAAAAACATACGCATAACTTACTAAATTAAGAAAAGTTTACAGTAATAATACACAATGAAATGAAAATTTTCGTTAGTCAAGTGAGAAGGAGGAAAAATGCATGATACTAGTTACAATGTACCATTCAGTATGTCAATGAAAGGAAAGGATAGATCTATAAGAAAACTTATGGATTTGAAAAACTACATAATGATACAACAATATAATGAAATTTTATTACAATATGCATTCAGGAGGTGACGATTATGACTATAATGATTGATGATCATATAATGATTATATGATTAGGAATAAAAATAAAAGCTGGGCTCTTGTCCTAAAATATTATATTTAATGTTGGTGCATTAAAAATAATCCATTGATCTGTTTCATTGATTAAAGACTTGGGGGATCTTGAGCTCGGATTTGTCCAGACTAAACGGGTAGCCAATGTGGCATCGACAAACGTTAGCCTCGATATTTAGAATGGCTCAAATTTTGCAAACGGTAGTAGGGAACTCAGATTTTGAAAATTCGCTTCCGTTCAGGAGATATGAACAATTACAAGATTGCATTATTCTGCACCTCTAGATCAGGCATTTTTATTTATAAAATTAGTATACCTCCTGAACTACTATTAGTATCTCTCTGGTGAATTTTGAGAATCTAATTGCATATTCTTTCCTCTTCAGGACTATCATCCAGTTTGAGTTTTTTTATTTTTCACCAAAATGAAGCATAATGTATATATCTTCATGGTTTTAGCGAAATTTTTCAAAAATAGAAATGGCTCAAAATTTGCATTATTTACTAAGGGCTCTATGCTGCTAACCCACTAAACTGTCGAGACAAACGTTTGTCAATGCTACGGTAGCCACCGTTAATGGGACTTTGCAATCTGAGCTCATGAACCGGCCCTTGGAGATCTTATTTCTGATAAAGTAGCTTGGAATTATGTTAGCTAATTCATTTGACATGAAAGTTAGTAAAAAATTGTTAGTTAGTCAATTACATAAAGTTAGTAATTTATTTCAAATTATCTGTATCCATAATGTAATGTTTTCTTTTAATTGATAAGTTCATTGTTCAATGTTTTTTTTTCCTTTGGTTGATGAGTTCACAATGTAATGTTTTCCTTAGTTGACGTAGTCTTTGTTTAGTTTTTTTCTGTAGTTGCGAATCTTAAAACACTTGTTAATTCAATTTAATTTTGATTTTAGTTGTTTATTTTATTGTTTTTAAAGTTTTAATATTTTAAATTTAATTTAGAATTGAATTTAAAGATTGATTTAATTCATTTGGCTTCTAATGAATTATCAATTCATTATTTGCTTTTCAAATTCTTTTAAATGCTGCAGAAGCCTAATGCATTTTGATGACCTCACTACCGGCGCACAAGATTATTTTTTGCCAGTAATTGTTAACAATACTGTTGATGGTTTAAAATTTATTCTCAAGGTAATTATTATTTTTTTTTTGGATGTTATGCTAATGTTGTACCAATTTTCCTTTTATTGTTAACCAATATTATTATTGTATTTTTAAACAATTTACTTTTTGGCAATAAAATATTGATTGATTGATTGATAGTAGATTCTATCATCAAAACAATCACAATTCTATTCTATTCTATAAATTGGACTGGTATTAAGGCAATAACTGATTGTACTGACAGTGATGAGCAGCGTAGCAGCGTTGTCGTGCTGCTGTATGATGCCGCCGCGCTGCTTCTGCCGCAAATAGAGTGCGGCCATGTCCTGCTGCAGTCGCCGCAGCTCGGCGGTGCAGCTGGCGCGACGCGTCGACACGTCTTGCGGCGGCGCCGCACGCGACAAGTCGGCCGCATTGGCCATAATCGGCGCACGGCACACGGCGCACACCGCCTGCAACAACACACAGCCAAAACAATACTATTATTCACTTTATTGCCAAAAAATTGAAACAAACAATATTCTCTCTCAAGCTGCGTCCATACTCAACAAATGTTTGACAAACATTTTTGAAAAACATGTTTGTTGAGGAGCTCAAGGAACAAACATTTTTAAAAGTTTTAAACATTGTTTGTCAAGCAAATTATAACAGATTCTTTAAATTGTCAGAAACAGTTGATTGATTGCTCGTTTACGTTAAACCAGCTGTTTTCTACTATTTAATAATTCTATATGGTTTTTGAAACATGTGTTTGCATGTGATGATACGAATCATCATTATTCTTATGTTATCATATTTTCTTGTGTTGATTTTGTATTAATTTTAATTATTAAAATTATAATTATTAATAATGTAGCCCTAGATTAATTTTCAAAGATTACGTGATGATTTGTATTAAAATTATTTTAAGTCTATTTAATTTGTTTATCTATAAATTTTTCCTAAGCTACAATGTTGCTGGGAAAAATAATGGTAACATCACTTGTTCAAATTCCAAATAACAAGCTATTCATGGCGCCATGCTAAAAGTATCTCTATAAACAGTTTGCTAGTTTTCGCTACCAGAGCAAACATTAATAGTCAAACAAAAATGGCGGCGCGACACAAAATCTGTTCTAAGGAAGATAGAGTTTTGCTCACACTGCGCAGATCAAGATGCGCCTAGAACTCAAAAAATTCATGGTTTTCTTCCTCCCTCACACACTATTTTGTTTGTGTAATCCACACTTGACAAACATTGTTTGTAAAACAAAATAAAATTTGTCCAAACTGTTTCAACAAACATGTTTGTTAAAAGTTTGTTCAGTATGGACGCAGCTTTACATAATATCCCGGGTTATCATAAAAGAATGGTGCGGCTTCAAAAGAATTGGTGCGATTTTCTGACAACAATTTGACGCGAATCAGTTCATGATTCCTGTCTAATTTAGGTTGTTTGGCTTCAACGCTGGTTTCTATAAAAATTCAATCTTCGCACCATTCTTTTATGATAACTCTGTATTATTATTCACTTTATTGCCAAAAAATTGAAACAAACAATTCTCTCTTACATAATATAAGTATATACACATGTGAAAAATGAAAATTGAATGATAGAAATTCAAATGAATATTGTGACTGAAAGAAAAATAGAAGTTCACGCAAATAAGTTACATTGGTTATCTGCGAAATAAAACAAATAGAAAGACAATCGATTGCTTTCGTTCACCATATATCAAATAATAAATCAAATCAAATGATTCTTTATTTTGGAAAACAATATTACAAGTAAATACAGAGTGATTGATATATTTAAACGGAAGAAACATAATAGAACTGTTATAATTCATTAAAGCGTATTTAAAGTTCTTTTCACTTTTTCACAAACAGGATTCAGGAAGTGTTCAATATGACACCCAGACACTCGAGCAATATCAACCCGATAGGTACTCGTCATTCTGTAAGCATCAGGCGTAACATTTTGAAGAAAGGTTGTTTCTTGTTTCGAATCATCAATATCCATCCACCATTTATTATTTGAAACAAGAAATAACAACCTAACTGTTACGCCTGATATGCTAAAGAGGGACGAGTTTGAGAGATGTTTTAACGAGTTATGATATATCGAACATCTCTGGGCTTGTTGTGTGGGGTATATAAATGAGGTTTCATTATGTTCTTCATTAAATATACAATGAAAAAAAAACTGTTTGTGAGTGAAAAAAAACTTCTTCAAATACGCTTTGTAATGATGTATAACAGAAGGTTCTATTATGTTTCTTTCGTTAAATACACATTTTCAAAGTTGCAGTATTCTTTTTGAATCACCCTGTACATATACACATGTGAAAAATGAAAATTGAATGATAGAAATTCAAATGAATATTGTGACTGAAAGAAAAATACAAGTTCACTCAAATAAGTTACATGGGTGATCTGCGAAATAAAACAAATTGGAAGACAATCGAATGCTTTCGTTCACAATCTAATTTACCTAACTATGAAATATAGAATATTTTGAAAAGATGTTACGTTTCTTTCCATTTACATAATGCAAAATATGTGGCTATCAAGGGGGTAGCAACACAATATTGTGTTGAAGTAAACATAGAGTTAAGAAGAAAGTGGCACCACAAGCGCTGGTGTCAGGCAGAGAAAGGTGCAGAGAGCGGAAATTTGTTATCAGTCCTTCACGATGATTACGCAAGAGTATAAAGTCGCATTATTGGAGAAGCAATAAGATTCTCAGTCAACTGTTGACAACATTTGCTGAGGAAGTATGCAGAGAGAAATATAAAATATAAATAAAACATTAAATAAAAACATATAAAATAAAACATTCTTTATTGATCTATTCAATACTTGAAAGTTCTGACCCCATCTTGAATCATCCTGTATAATCCCTAGCCGTTGTATCTCCAAAATCAACTCAAAGCCCGGCCCATCCATTGAATAATATACCTTATATACACCAAAGGATATAAAATATTCAATAAAACCATCAGGTCAAAGCTTTTTAGATGATATTCAAAACGCTTCGGGCAGCTTCCGGGCAGTACAGCCCTTCTACATTACCAGTGGTTGGGTAATCACAAAAATATACTTGGAGACAGATAACTTGAACGCATGGAAACTTGGATCACATATATCATCACAGCGCAAAACTCTTGAAGAAAGTGAATAATTGGTGCAAACCTGAAATCGCTGGGTGCGCTGCCACTGCGGCAGGTTAGCCTATTTCTCTTGGAAGATGCGCTCGGACGAGGGTGAGGTGCTGCCGAGGAGCAGTAGGTGTGGAAATGGTGGTAGCAGGGCGTCTTGGTGAGCTGGTCGCCCTCGCGGAAGCTGCTGAGCAGATGCAACACTGGCAGCATCAGGTTCTTTCAAACACACACCTAGAAAATCAAACCAAGACAATTATATCAAAGCATTATCAAATTATGGTTTCAGGAGAAATAAAAACATAAATTTGACATTACTTTAGAAGGAAAATAATATCTTTAACAATCATATTTGTCTCACAGATATGCAAATTCCAAAGATAAAATCCAATAAGGAAAACACCAAAATTTAAATATATTTTAAGAACAACACATATATCATACACATTAGCAAAAGAAATCATAGTCAGTTATCTTTTACAATCTCCGACACCGTGCATCTATAAATGGACAATGACAGACCCTTCTCAATCTATATCGAATGTCTCATTCAGAATGGCGGGATATGCAAATAAGAGCATACAGCTGAGAAGTATTCTAGCATTCAATTGAACTGTGTTTTTGTTTGTTTGTCAATAGATCAACAGCCCTATGTGGGGCTTGAGCCTCAGCTGGTTGCCAGTTTCACACCACGCCATTGGCTGAATCAGGAGGCAAATGATCATTAACTAGAAAAGGTCACTTAACGTGTGGTTAACACATTGACATCTCAACCATAAAGCTAGTCTTCAACCCAGCTGAACTGTTGCTAATTTCATGACTTTATTCATAATTTCATTTATTCACACACAATTTCCAAACAATACAATAATGGGGAACATATAAAATACAATACAAATTTGAAAAAGTAGGATTGGGTGACCAATCCATTGAAGCCAATCGTGTTGAGGCACCAAATAACAGGATGATTATTATGCAATGACCGAGGCAGTGACTGACGAGCGATGCTCGAGAATCTGAACGAGTGAGTCTTGTTCAAGTCGTTGGCTTTCAAATCTTGTGTGTTTTGTTTGTTTGTTTATAATTGTTCATTACGGCTAAAAAGCATTGACAGATTCAATAGATTTGGCAGCGATGGTACATTTTGGACTGCGCGACGTATCATATGTAAGGTTTTAATTTTGCATTTTGAGGACAGGAAATAGAAGGGAAAGAGAGAATGGCTGTATGGAATATAGCTATATGGAATATACAACTTCAATAATGGTAAAAGCAAATTATTTTAAATTGTCAGAAAACGGCGGTTGATGTACGCTCGTTTACCGACGTTAAATCAGTTCTGACAATTTAAAATGATCTTCTATATATACTGCTATATATATATATATATATGCTGCTATATATATAGTGACGATCTCTGGTCTCTATACGTTGAGGAACGATGGACTTCACCAACAAATTCATCCGGTGCAGTAGAATTCCTGTTACTTGGACACGTCTACCCTTCATCTGGGGTAATAACGAAATATCTGATGGCGATCACGTGTCGACCAACCTATAATAACCCTAATAACAGGTTATTATTCGTAACCTGTGTTTTCTCCTTATCGATGATTATCCCGATACTTTTTAAAAACTATCGATATCATTGCTAACCCAGGCCTTCTCTAGATGAGTGGGCGGCGTCCTATAACAGGAAAGTAATCAGGTGGAAAACCCCGCAAGACTATCGATTGTCACGATATGCTCACCTCGATAATCTCCGAATATGACCGGCTGTCCCAGGTACTCGTCGCACTTCTCGCCGATCTGCTTGTTGATCAGATCCAGGGAGTGGGTGATCGACCGAAGCGCACCGGTTTCACGCAGGCACCGCGCCGGGCGCTGATCCGGATAACCGGCGCTCGGCTTGATGTCCAGCGTGACACGAGGAGCAAACTGCTGTTCGGTGTCGGTGCTGTGGGGAAACACCTCTGTTTCCAGACCGACTCATAGCCGCCCGACAGACCAAGAACGGCAATCAGGATTAAGGTTGGGTCAACCAAATCAAAAACCAGGGCCCCGAATGATTGAGTTCCACCCTCGTTGAATTTCACTGGACGTGAACCAATACTGAATATCCCTACTTCCTCAACAGGGATTTCTTTCCTCCATTGGGGCCTGTCTAATCACGTTAGTAAAGGCTAGTCAGACACTCCTGTTTGGAGGCATATTAATTGTTGCATTGACTAATTATAGCTGCTCAACACAATGTTATCCAGCAGTGCTTTGTTCCCATCACTGGGTTTGAAGACAGCTTATTGGTTGAGACTGTCAATGTGCTAACCACACGTTACATCTTTTCTGGTTGACGATCATTTCACCTCTGCTGATGACAGTTAAGTGGATGTGAGAGCATGACCGGCTTTCAGGCCAGACTCAAAGCCCACATGGGGCTGTTGAGGCCGATGACAAACAAACAAAACTCAGCAGGTTTCTACGGATCCCGTAACGAAGCTGCCACTGAGGCGACCTCTGGCCAGCTCGTGGATGTGTGAAAGTAGATGTTTGCAATTCATGCGGCACATCACAATAAGGATGAGGCCACAAATTTATGACATGTACCGATTTGGACCCTTAGATGAGCGTACACCGGTTCGGAGTCAAGACAAGACGAGATTAGTCACAGTACTTCACATAGTTGCTTATGGGCAACACACCGATTCGGTCATTGCGTCGTTGTGTGCTTTAGCTATAACCAGCTATAGCAAATCCTATGAGCATCTATTTGTCTTGTCACGATTTCAACTGTGTACGCCTATATAAAAACCACTAAGAACGGATTTTGGCATCCCCAAGATGCATGACATCACGTAGCATTTTCTGAAGCTATTGCAGCTTTTTCGAGACCTAATTGACGAAAATGATTGAAATTTGGTATTTAAGTTTGTTTAAGATCTAGAAATAAATCTGTAAAAAATTTGAGGATTCTCCCCTAGTGCATGATAATCAGTCATTTTTGCAGTTTTTCTAACTTTTTGTAGACAGAACTTTTTCAATGAAAGAACTAAGAACGTTATCATTATACACGGGTTTAGCTATGCAAGGTATAAGGCTTGGCGTCTCGGTTAGTCAAGACAAGCCGAGCTTAGCCGCGTTTGGTCACAGTAAATTCACATGATACTTACTTACCTTTATGAAGCAGCACACACCGACACCGATGCAATGACTAATGGATTGGTCACGTTTAGTCTGGTAATTCACATACGCGCTTGTAGGCGCTGCCGATGCAATGACTGGCAGGTGTGTGTTGTCTTCCTCAACGAATACTATTGACTAAACGAGACTAATCTCGTATTGTCTTGACTAACCGGGCGCTACGCCTGCTAGAAGAATTGGATTGAAGTATTTTCAAATCATCCTCAAATTACGCCTCATGTTTGCATTTACGAGAAATTAAAGACAGATACAGGGGTTTTGCAAAATAACTGAATAGTGTTACTACCGCATCATCCGTTTTGATTATAATTTCGTCCATGAGAGTATATAACTTTTGAGTGCCTTCAAGCTCATCAACCACCCTGCAAAAGGAATAATACATTTTGAAATTAAAAAACACCAAATCATAATTTTTAAGAGATAAACATCTGAACTTTAAAAAAGCAATAGTTGGGTACTAAGGTAAGCAATGACAAGGTCTAGGAGATTAACAATCTACATGACCAATGAGGGTAAAAATGTTAATGAATAATTAACCAAAGAGGGATAAGAAATATTTCAGTATTCAAATTTAACCATACAATACAATATAACACTTATAAAATGATATAAATATAACACTGGGGTCCAGTGGACCCCAATATGATTTTCATATTTACCATAATTTGTGAAATTTCTCAATATTTACTGCAGTTCTTTGACCAGTTATATTATTCCCAGTGTACTAAGACCATTTTTCATCGAAAAACATCCTTGTATAATTTTAGTTGAGTTTTCTGAATGCTTTATTTTTTATACAAAATGGAGTTGGAAAATTTTTTTTTATTTTTTTTTCATGCTAAGGTTTCAACTACTTATTAGTATTTTCTACGAAAGTATAAAAAGTACTATCATACAGAACCCATGTCAAAAGTTAGCATGAAAGGGTTTCTTATAATACCCACCAAAAAGGCATATTTCTCCGTGAAGGTTATTCAAATACTCATGCATCGTTGTCACAGTAACTAATGAAATAGGTGGGGAATTCCAATCAGGGTTCAATTTATCAATAGGTACATTATCAGGTTCATTTATCATTTCAATTTCAATGGCATTTTAGTTCATCATCAGGGTCATCATCTGAGGCAGGCGCAAATTCCGGATCCCGATCGGTGTTATCGCCAAACAGGCTTTTCTGAATCTTCTTCATCACTTGCTTCTAAAGCACAATTATAATGTCCAGGCCTATCACGAATTTTGTGCCATTGATAGCCAGTAAAAACTTCGAAGAAACTAACAAATATACAAAAATATCCACCATTTGAAAAACACACACATTAATATAACACTGAAAGTTCCAACAGACCCCAACAGATAAATAACTCTGTAGACTGGACAGTAGCAGACTGACAGTCGGCGTCAACCAATACAAGCCGACCCTGAAATGGTACTAACTAAATTTACATTCCAGGTAGAAATATCTATCTTCTGTTTTTGAAGAGAAATAACTTCGAAAAGAAAGGCTGGGGTCCAGCAGACCCCAGTGTTATATTTAAAGGTTAAGATTATAATTGAGTTTTGGATTAGATTTATAGGAAGGTACATGTTTGGGATTCATGCGGCACATTACATTTACAAAATTATCCTAAAAAAAAAAGTGAATGACTCCAAATAATTATTCATGAATAACACTGGTAAATATTAGGGTAGATAGAAAACAGAACCTCACCAAGTTAGTGAAGATGTTAGAGCAAATGTGCAGCTATAAACAAACAATTTTTGCAACATCAAACTCTAGTTAGACTACAGTTGACTTACCTCTCGTCTTCATGCATTCTACTGGATTGAACTATTCAAACTTTCAATTTTTAAATAAATTTCGAAAGAAGAGAATCCAAATATTGTATTCAAAGGGCGAAGTATTGATTGGCAGAATACAGGATAATGACAGTGACAGTGTGTATGACAAGAGAGCAAGAGCTTGCTCTGCATCTGTAGGCCCAGATTCTTGCAGAAAACAAACAGCTGTTAAATCATCTGAAAGGTCCCCGGACTTGCAGACGATACCGTACACGTTCAATTTAATGAAATTCTGGTTCAAGAAAATCTATGACTATCCTGTATTTGATAGGAAAATATTTTTCAAAACTTATACCAAAAATATAATACAATAATGGAATTCTGTTGTCATTTCCCGTAAATCATTCTTGGCGCAGATAGCGGACAAATGATGAACTAAAGGAAACTAGCGCTCATGTTGGGGAAAACAGTAAGTAGTGTCATGTGCATGATGTACACTCAGATTCACTTAATCTGACGCTTGGCTTTAGATAAAGAGATATTATTTCTTGACGTTGCTGATGACCGTAGAGTACGATGGCAAATAAATAATACCTCTCTATCTATCTAATGCCAAGCGTCAAATTAAATTAATCTGAGTGTAACGTTATCAACAGTGAACATCCCTCGGGCTGATAATCGTTCAACGATAGCCCCGATAAAGTTAGCCAAAAATTATACAGTATTATACTTTACAGCAATTGAATATTTTAGTGAGTAAGGTGGAGATAAAAATCATGATAATCCATTGGTGTTTTTAAAATTAAGTTGATAAAATACTTGTTCTCCTTTTATCAACTTTTTGATATAATTACTTTTAACTTACCGGTACTCAGCATTTCATGGCTTAAAACTTGATATAGAATTCCTTTTAGGTTTTTCTTCATATGTAGGTAGGTACTTGAATTATCATTTAACTTACTAGCCAGCAGGCTCGTTTCGCCCGCTCAACCGTCTAGCCGTGGTCTCCGCTCCTTTGTCCCTCAAAGAATGACCCAAAATGAAGACAAACAGGCTCATTCAACTCACATCTTATTATTTTATATATTTTTTGCGTTTTGCTAAAGAACACAAAAATTTGGTTTTTGAGAAAGTGTGTATTTTGGAACGTCGTCTTCAACATGGGCTGCTCTGGAGATATCCACTGAACTGTACAGTGGAGAATACCCTACTGAAAATCTCAGATTCTTCGGCCAAATAGAATATACAGATTGTGTCCTCAAATTATCAATTAGAAATTTAAAATCGAAAAGTACTACGAGAACAAATGTGAGAGACCTGAAAGTTCTATTACATTAAAGGAGATGCACCTCCAATATTAATGATTTAATATAAACTGAAATGAATTGCGGTGATAGAGGAATCAGTTTCAATACTATTCAACTATCATTATTTCACTCAACTAATTTGGAAGTTCAGACAAGCTATGGCGAAATGAATTTAGATCAGCTAAATGCCTTTTATAATAGCCTTGAAGTACCTACCTAGGTACCTGAATTAATTTTAATCATAAATATGAATGTTGAATCAACTAATGTAAAATGCCTACTGATTTAAAAAAAATTAAATTTGGTAGGTAGTCTAGTTTCAATTTCTAAGTTGATGATTATAAAAATTCAGACAAGTCACACCACCACAGATGAAGTACTATTTAAATTTTTCTTCCAAAAAATCGAACTATAAAAAGATTAAATCAACAAAATTATGACCGTTGTGGCACTTGTGTAAGATTGAATACAATTGAATAGGTTTTTTCCAAATTATTGAAGAAAATTCAAGAGAATGATGCACCATTCTAGAACTTATCAGGTTCCTTTCTAGAACTCAAGATTCATTCTTGGTGGTCTGGAGCGTTGCAACTTCAGTTTGCTATCTGCTCCAGTCATGGGTTTGATTCCCATTCCGCCTGGCATTCAATCTTAAGCGAAAATGCTCTTCTTCAAAATCATTATAGATTTCTACCCACGAACAAGAGTCTAGGACTCAGGTGGGCATAATTCTCAATAAAAAAGGTTTACTTTGAGACAGCCTTCAAATCTGCCTGAAACCTCCGATGCAGTTGAATCATCAATATTGACGATTTATTGATTATTGATGCCCCATGTTGGAACTCATCCACCTTACCAGCTTCGAAAGCTACTCAAAGGATGAATGATTAACATCGGATGGTTTTCAATAGTAAACAATTGCGTGATATTTTTGAATAGTAATTTATTAATTTCATTCAACACCTGCACTATTACACCAAGCCAATAAATGATGTTATTGCTAGCATGCAGCCGAACAATTTTAATCATTATTATTTGTAAAATGAAGGAGCCTTATTTGTAATTACAAATCTTCAGCTCCTAGTAGCTAAAAACGATACATTCGAACACTAGTATGTTCTTATATGTAGTAATAATCGTGCACAATATAGAACAATGTATGTTGTGTTAATATATAGATCAATAAAATTAGACGAGAATAATATGAGTGTAAAATAATATCAATTATTTTAAGAATGTTTACCTAGACTTCAGGGTGTCTGGCATCACAAAAACTAGAAAAACAACTAAAATCTACAACAAACCATTCTACATCTAAAACCAGTAGACATGATTTGTGTTACTAATGAAATAAGACAACTACACTAAAACTAAAAAATGAAACCCAAAATTATCATGAAATAAACAAAGAAGAATAAAATACTTATCTCTTGATTATATTAAAAAAATTACAATATTTTTACAGTAGTTTACTTATCAATAATTAAAAACCTTCAAGCTAAATACACAATGAAATACACCAATAAAGATGATGATAATGATGATGATGATATAAATGACAATATTTTATCCATTATTTATCACGATAAATATTTTTAGCGAATTCAGCTGTAGTCTAAACTAGTTCTTCTAGGATAAATATTACGTTCTTATACTCACAAATAAAGTACTTATTTTAAATCGATAGCTCTAATCTTGTCATTGGCAATTATTGATAACTTTATCAACCCTTTTGCTGCTTTGTAAAACAAAAGTACTTAATTTTGACAGAATTCTTGACTAATAGCATTATCTAATAAAAAATCGTCGTTTTTCTAAAATCAATTCACATATTATTTGTCTTAAAATGAGATAAATAATATCAATACAGTATAATCTCGATTTTTTCTAAACAACGAGAGCATCGTATTCATTGGCATTTAATGAACTTCAGTTAGATACAAGGTATAAAAATATATAGTAATCAGTAGGCAGTATGCATGTGATACAGTACCTTCTTTCAGCAATTACAGTTTGATAAAAATAAATACATTGTAACATTTCTCATTCAACTCATCACACAATGTAATAGTAATGAGAAATGACAAATATATTATGATTCAATTAATTAATAAATATCAATCTGTGATAACATACATTCAATTACCAAGCAATAATTGTTAAAAGCTATGTGTCCGCACTCACAAACTTTCTCAAGAAGTTCAGACTGAAAAATTTCAAATCTATTATTAAAAGCCAATAATCATCGAAGCTACATGAATTTATTCAAATAATATCAAATTCTAATTTCAATTTTCTAATCAACAAGCAGCGAAAAGGGTTGAAACACATTAAAAACTGGTACCGTTCAAATTCAAACAATCTTAGATTACATAGGAAGTATGTATAGCTAGTTGAAATGATGGATGAATGATTTAGTGTACTTGAAGGGGACAACCCCCTGCATGGGGAGGATGGAAACAAACTCAGATGAGTGAAAAACTACCCCCTTAATCTCAAGGTGGAGGTCCGTTCCTGAGTATTCTGCTATCGCATTTCTCAACAGCTGATTGAAATTGTGAATGTCCAAACCTTAGTTTTTTGTTGGTTACGGTCGTCAACATCAACGGCAATCAAATTGTGATTGAGGTCTGTGCAACCGCCTATCTTAAATTTTCGCTGGCTTCTTTTACTATTAAATAAATAATTACAAAGTTACGATTAAGATGGGTTCGGGAACGCTTTGTTACAGAAATGAACATGGCGAAAGATTGCAACTATCCCCATCAATTTAATTTTTCAAAAAATTAAATTCATTTTTGTGTTGAATTAATAATTTTAAATGCATCTAGACCTGTTATGTATAAATTTATTACATAGTACGTCTTCCTATCCATGTCTAGTATTTTGCTAAGGCACCTGGACAGACAATAAATTATTCTCCACTATGTGTTATTATACAGTGGATGAGTACCGAACAATGTGAAAATATGATAATGACAATGAATTCAATCCATTTGCCTTTTAAGAAAACCACTATTTTTCACTCAGAATATATCTACTTTCCTCATTTCTTATAGGAGAATAGAAATATTGAAATCAGCTTAGCAAAGTACCCTCAACCGTTCAAACTTTGTTTTGCTGGCAACGTCAATATTAATTATCAAAGCTTTACTGTCAATTATAATATATTCACTGTAAATATTAATGAAACTATATTTTGTTTCAATGTTTGTAAATTATTATTTTTCTTGCTTAGGGAGAAAAATCTTTCTTTCTTCCTTTCAATTCAATAATATTTTATTGAATGGAAAGAAGCGTTTATACGTGCAACGATTGGCTTGCGACAGTATCAGCTGTCGCCAATGAGGTAAGTGGAATCACCTTATCTGGTTTTTGAGTCCCTATCCTCATTGGTGACAGCTGATACTGTCGCAAGCCAATCATTGCACGTATAAACGCTCGTTTAAGTAATTTCAATCAGCTGTTGAGCAACGCCTCCCCACCTGCCCTCACCGCTCAACGATTCCAATTGCCCCTGCCACTGTTACCACCCCCCCAGCCACCGCTCCTATTCCTAATATTCGACACATTCCTACCGTTAGCCCCCCTTCCGCCCCCGCCACCCCCCCACTGGGGGTACGAGTTGATGGCATCCTCGAAGTCCCTTCTGAAGTTCGAGTAGCGAGTCTCGTAGTCGTAGGGCTCAAACGCGCTGCTACCGAAAAAGTTGTCGTTGTGGTAGTTGTGGTTGGGGTGTGGGGGACCGCCCCTGGTGTTGCCGCCCCCATAGCCGCCGCCGCCTCCCATTCGGCGGCTGTAGAGCGGTTCGGCGTTGCGACGCATGAAATCCATTCCACTGCTGCCTCCGAAACTGCCAGCGTTGCCGTAGCCTCGCGGCGAGTTGTTGTAGAGGGCGTCTCTGAGGGGCGGCGGATACAAACTGTCGCGCGCCGACACCGGGGGCGGTCCGCCTCCGAAACTCGACTTGGGCTTTGGATAGTAGCCGCCCATGAGTGGGGGCGGAGGGCCGCCTCCCATCTTTTTGACTAGTCCCTTGGGACCCCCCCTGCCGCTGAACTTGCCCCTTAGCCCCCCTCCGCGACCCCCGAATGCACCGCGTGCCTTCCACTGGCCGCCCCTCAATCCCCCCCGGCCGCCGCCACCCCACGCACCACCTCCACCGAAGTTCCCCCGTTTTCGCATCCTAAAAAGCAACAAATTATCATTTACTATCGTTAACTAGAGTTGGCGCAACAGGAGAATAGCTTTTGTCGAAAGTGGGCGAGAAAATTAACTGCAGTACTTTCAAAGATACGTACAATAATAATTATTAATATGCATTATATTGGGGTAAAATTGTTGTAACGGTTTCGCCCAAATGTTAGACATATAGAAGAATTGGCACAACATTGCACGAACATCTGTGTTGTCACCAATTCACTTCATGTATTTCCTTGCCAACGGACGTCAAAAGTATTGTTGCAACGGACGCACTTTTGTGCGCTCATGACCGGCCCCAGCCTTACTGGCGTAATATACCTAATAAAATAAATTGAATTGTGCCTGCATAATGATAAGTTGCAATTGCATGAGTCCCAACATTTGATACATTTTAGCGACTAATAACAATCTTAAAATAGGATCAAACCTGCCATAACCATCACGGTTACTGGTTCCAATTTGCATTATCAATAACATTTTATTTAATCAAATATATTAAACACTGATCACAGGTTCTTATTCAGTTCCTTTTGTCATTTTATTCTTATATCATTATAATTATTATCAGTTGAATTTTTACTTCCAATTTCATATGTTATTATTTTTTTTCAGGTTAATGATTTGTGATATAACCAAATTTTAGTTTGTATTATTGATGTGGTGTGACCATAAGTTGACTCTTCGATTATTTGTGAATATTCAAAGTGTATTGTCAAATATGTAAAGTTTACAGTAATATTAACCATATTTTGGTATGTATATTATCTGTATAATTTTAGGTCAAATTAATCTCAACTCTGATAAGAAATATATATAGTTTTTTTTACACTAATATATTTATCTATGTATGGGGCATAATGTTAAAATAAAAATTATTTATTCATAATGGAAAATACACAATATCACTCAAACATTTCATATAATTGAAACCAATTCAACTCATATAGCCACCAGCTCCATGATCCGCCGGCCGCCATGTTGTCCGGGCCGCGTAATCATGCCTTGTGGGCTTGATGCATGTCGAGGCGCTACTCACCAGTTCACAGCGCAGCGTGTGCGACACATCGACGGTATGACAGTCGGCACAAAGCTGTGTCTTGTGAACGGCTCCTGTTCAATGAGGTCCAAAGATGTTCTTCAGCGGCAGCTTGTGGTTACTGCACATAGATCAGCCGGTCGGCTTCCCAGCTGCGCATTTTACTATCATCGATTGGCCTGCACACACCAGCAAAACAAGCGCTTACATTTTAGACACCCTTCATTGCAACATATGAATCACAAATAATTTTATAAAATAAAGGTTTTGGCTAAACAATTTATTTATCATATAAATACGCAAAAATACAGATATATTAATATTTTTCAAAAGATAAAAAGTAATTTCTCAAATTGAAACTGTAAAATCCAAAAATATGGTTAATTTGTAGAACCTTTTAATAATAATAATAAAGTGTATTTATAATTACTTCATTATTGATATGCCATTATTTAATAATATTAAAATTTAATTTATCAAAATTCAATATTTTTAATCAAAAGTGTTCTTCTTTTTTTTTATATATTTTTCGACTTTATAAAATTAAAAATACTTTTTAAATCTGATGCCTGTTTTTCTGAAAACAAATTTCAATGTTCTATCAAATAATTGGTTATTTGAGTAATAAAATGATATATTAAAACATAGTAAATAAATAAATATAATCAATGATACCATATTGTAAAGAAGATTGAACATACATATATAATAAACGAGCCATGTACCTATTTGAGATTTAGATCACTTTATTCATGTAGATTACAATGTCAGCTTAAATTGTAGACTTTATACGAGTTTAGCAATGAATCTCGTCAAAAATGAAAGGAGCATAGTTACAATCTTCAATAATTCACTTAACAAAGCATATTATACTATGGAAGCTAATCAAATAATACGAACAAGAGCTTTACTTGTAGATAATTTCATACGGCTATTTTGTTCATCAAATATATGGCTTAGGTTCTAAAGCATGACGATGGTTGTATAGTGAACTTCATTGGAACTAAAAGCAATTACAATGAAAATTAACACTGACAAATGCAAATTGTAGGTTGGAAATGTATCATTCAACATCAAGGTTGTTAGAGAGATAATAAGAGAAAATATCTCCTTGATCAAAACATATTTCAGTGATTGAAAAGAATTGCTTCAAATCTTTGTAACAAACATTCAAATGCTTCAATTAGACACAAAGACACAAAAAACATTGTGAAATATGTATAATTACAATAAAACCATACTCATAACATATGATTCAAATTTTGTTTTCAATGTAAATCTTATCAATTATCAAAAGTATGTGCTGAATTCGACCGAGATAACCAATCAAAGTGTGACATGATGAACACTGTTACTGTACACTTTTCAATGTTCTTTACACCTCTCTGTATAGCAGGATCATTTTAAATTGTCAGAAAACAGCTGATTGATGTACGCTCGTTTACTGACGTTAAATCAGCTGTTTTCTGACAAGTTAAAATAATCCTGCAATACTTCAAAGATGGAAACCTACTCAGTGAACTTGGCAACAGAATGCGTATTTTCAAAGGATACTAGATAAGATACGATTATATTGATAACTAGCTGTCCCGGCGAACTTCCTATCATCTCATGTCCTCCTCTTCTACAAATGTTTTCATGACTCAAAAATGTCATAATGCTTCATTACAAATTTCATGTCAATCTTTCCAAATTTTCTTCCTCCAATTGGATTCATGTTAAAATGTCACAAATTTCTTAGGTTTGCATCTTCAAACAATATTCATATCAAAAAATGTCACAGTAATATCTATATCCACTCGCTTTATATTAATTAAAAGAAATCTGCAATATACTAATTTTTAAAGCAGGTGGATAATAATCAATAATATCAATGCTGAAATTACAAAAAATTTCAGTTGAATGAACAAATTCTGTGGAAGCAGAGTCGCTAACCAACAGACCATGTCTTTTGAATACCTATATTGTAGCATCTTCAACACATCGATTTATAGGAGCATTGTTTGGACTGGATCAGAATGGATGTCTGTTGATAGGTTGGGTCATTTATTTACTAATTATTTATTAATTATAAAGATTTCTATATTTTAATACAATGTTAACCAGTGAAAATTCAAACGAATCTAAAATCATCTAAATCGGTTCAGCCGTTCTCGAGTTATAAGCGAGCGTAGAGACACCAACTCTCTTTTATTAATATAGATAGATTAACGCCAAAAATGCGAAGTTCTTGACTCACTGATGCCGGCGCGCGGCGGATCCAGTATGGAAACGACCTTTTTGCCCTTCAACTTCTCCTCGAGGTCGGGATAGACGTCGTCTATTTTGCCCTGCACAAATTCACAGTTCTCCAAGCCGTTCTTCAGCGACAGCCGCTTGGCGCCCTCCACATTGGCGTCCATCAACTCAATGCCCAGCACTTCTTTCGCTTGCTGCAAACATTCTACAAATTAGAAACTTAAAAATAAAACTGAAATACTTTTAAATTAGAAACTTATAAAAGAAACTTATTAAACAAAACCATGGTAATTTAGTCAAAATTCAAAACTGGTTAGGAAATCTTGAATGATTTCCAACAAAAATCTATAAATGGAATACATCGTCACAAAATGCAGATTCCCAATAGGACCAACCATTTACTTTTAAATATTGTAAACTAAATCCAGAATAAAAGAAAAATTTTGATTAATACAAATAAAACTAATGTTGATTAAACTAAAACTTGATAATATGTAAAGACGATATATGAAACAATTCAACTCATCTCAAGAAATATGTATGATAATCATTCTCATAAAGAAACAGAATCAAAGCACATTTTGTGTCAACTCTTAACAAAGCTTCTTAAGTCTACAAATGAAAAAACTGGACTTCAATGAGAATTTTATAGTATGAAGAAGATCAGATCAATATGGTTTTGGCTAAGGTTACAAACCCACAATAAAAAAATATTACACAAAAAAAAAAAACTTGTTTAGGCTAAAAGAGCTTTAGCGAGTATCTCACAAGTGGTTAACAGGCCAAATAAACCCGTTGCCTACCCCATTATTCATCTACGACCAACATAAAAATAATACGATCAACATTATCAACCTAAACTAACTTTTATTTAAACTAGCATGTCTCAATAATGTTTTTTAGGTCAGAACAGATATACTCGCATCGCTATAAATATTTTGATCGAATCATCTGATTTCAGTTTATCGATACGGAATTGATTGAGATGCTGGATTCTGATTGGTCTGGAACACGTTTTATAATGTTCAACCGGTACTATAATGGCCACATATGTTCAAAATTTAATTGAAACAGCTTTTTGGCATCAATTTTTCAACATAACATCATTTAAACAGCAAATTTCAATATTCTTTTATGATAAAATCATGACAAAACTTTTCATTCAAATAATATTCAAATAATATTAATTTCTTTGATATTGCATTAAATCAACAATATTCTTGACTATTTTTCTTCATTGTAAATTTTAATTATTGATTTATTTTGAATCAACTTGAATACTTATTACTACTTGTTTATTCATTTCCAATCAACGTTTTTATAATCCTTAATGAACAACTATCAACGTTTTTTTCTGAATAAACTTTCCAACTTAGTCACTAGTATTTCTTAATATTATCTTAAGAAAATAAAACAAACTGTAGGCTGAGGCCCATTACAGGAACTTTGCTTGGTGCTAGAGCCAAGTGATCCTAGTGAACAAACGCTTTGCGTACTACAGCCCCACGGGTGCTACGCGACGTGCTTGCTAAGCTAGGAGCTTCTGCATTAGTCACTAAGTGGTTGCCAATGGCCATCTGCAATAGTACGCCAATGCGTTGTTGTTCACTAGGATCGGTCACTATGCGAGTCACGCGGCTCTTAGCTCCAAGCATAGCTCCTTGTAATGGCCTTAGCCCTAAATTTTCAAATACAGGCTGCATTTCATTATTCACACACATTTTTAAAAAACAATACAATAAACCCCTGCGCCCACTTCGCAACTGCTATCTCTCATTTCAGTCAACAACCCCAATGTTGCCAAGATGACATTTGGCTGTTTTCGGGTAATCTAACCTCCAGTAATCAGCCAAGGAGTTATCTAACTTTAACCTTTAAATTATAACTATCGAATAGCAATTATGTCACCGCAGAAGTCATTATTCTGTTTATTCACACAAACTTCCAAAAACAATACAAAATTGGAAAAAAGCAGTTAGAGTGACTCAATTGGTGATATTGAGCCACCTTAAAATGAACTTCAACACATAGGCTATCTTTTATTGCGGGTGTATATTCATTAATTTCGCGCCACGGTAATGAATCAATCAAACATTCATAACCTATGTTTCAATACTTGCTGTTTATTTTACTGAACTGCTACTTGTAGTTTAAGTTACAAATTCTAACTTTATGTATTGTAAATGATTTTTGTGGATGAACAAACTTCGATTTGATTTGAATTGAGGAGAAGCGGCTGAGATACAAAGGGTCTAAATTGCCTTTTTCAAGTTTGAAAAAATCACTTAAAGTTAGTTGCTTGCATATAGATTCTAGAGAAAATTTGAAATTGAAGAATTTTTCCAGATGTGTACTCATTTTTTATGTATTTATACATATAAGTATTCATGAGTTTAAAAAATTCATATGGGTAAAAAAAATTTCTTAATAACATTTAGCAACCATAGACCTTTTGCTTCTAAAAATAGTTACTTAGATCCCTTTCCTATAAACTTTCTCAAGCATTGCTTTCCACGTACAAGCAAGAGGATCAAGTGTGCTTATTCCTTGCTTCTCAACACGTTTATTTCTAGTGGTAGTTATATTTTACTACCCTGCTTGCTTCATTGATGGTTTTGGGAATTTGTTATTCTCAAAGGGTAATTGTGTATTTTTTGTACTGTTATACTTATTGTTGGCACCAATTTTGCTATATTATTCAACTACCAGCCTTGTTGTTGTATAATAATTTACTTTTTGGCAATAAAAATATTGATTGATTGATTGATTTATTGCCACCAGAATGCATCAGTTAACAGCTGTATCACTTGAATCTCTTTGCAGCAAGACTTTTCCTTATTTCTATAATCCGTGCAAACCTTAGTTTGCCAGTGGCCACACGTTATGGGGCTTTGGTATTTGGTTGCACAGTAACCGGCAAAACTATTACGGAGGCTGTATTCAAAAGAGTCAATGAGCTCAAAACACTGACCTGTCAATTTCACAATTTTCCCAACTTTTGTTCAGTTCCGAATTTTTGTTTTTAAGAAAAGTTCAAAAGCGTTCACTATCATTTGCTGCGTTGTCCTATTAGAAGTTTCATTTTCCGCTTTCTTTCACATTTCTTCAACACTAATTACCCATACGCTATGATAAAAAATTCTTCACTATCTATGTTATATACTCACTATTGTACCAATCTAACTCATGACCTAATAACCTTTGAACAATTATTCATAGTATAATAGTTAAAACATATAAACAGTAATTATTTAATTTTTCTATTCATGTATTTTGATAGAATAAGAAATGTCCAAACAAGAGAGACACATTATATAATGAATAAAATAATAAACAAAAACATCACTTCCATATTATAACAAATAGCATTCATTTAAACGCTTCAAACTAAGGTTTGCACGGACTATAATTTCTAATGATGTTCAATTCATGAAAAAATATCACTTGGATGCATTCAGTAATTCATGAAACTGTAATATTGACGTTATAACAATTCGTACTGAAATTATGTTAACATAATATAGATTGAGAAGATACCACTTGATTGATAAGAACTTGGCGCATAATACAGAGTGATTCAAAAAGAATAGCACAACTTTGAAAATGTGTATTTAACGAATGAAACATAATAGAACCTTCTGTTATACATCATTACAAAGCGTATTTAAAGAAGTTTTTTTCACTGACAAAAGTTCAGAGATGTTTGTAATATGACCCCTCCAGACACTCAACTTCTTATCAACCCGATAGGTACTCAAACTCGTTGCACACTCTCTGCGTAACAGTTTGGTAGCTACTGTTATTTGCTTGTTTCAAATCATCAATATCTATCCACCATTCCACCATTTATGATTTCGGGAAACAAGAAATAGCAGCATGCCTAACTGTTACGCTACAGAGAGTGTGGAACCCAGAGTTTGAGGGATGCTTTGGGTTGATATTGCCTTCGAGCAAGTGTAGGGGGTCACATTGAACATCTCTAGTTTTAACTGGTTTGTGAGCAAAAAAAACTTCTTTGAAGCCCTAGCCAGAAATCAAGTTCAACTTGTCAGAAGTACAGCTGTATTTCAAAGAGCAATATCACCATACTTAACCTACAAATGCTGAATATTGCAGATTATTAAAAAGGTCTTTTAAAAAGTTATTCTTTGAAAGGTCTTCTTTAAAAAGGTCTTTTAAAGACTTTAAAGGTCTTTGTCTTCATGACTTTTAAGCCTTTTGATAATTGTGTCAAAATCACTGTTTAATAAATACCGAAACAGCTGATTTCTGACAAGTTAAAAGGATCGTGCTATATATTATAAAATGATGTTAACATGATATGGATTGAGAGATAAGAACTGACCTTAGCCAACACCATGCCCATGCCACCCGAGCCGCAACACAGATCGAGCACAGTGGTGTGCGGATCGACGGCGGCCAGCTCGGCCACCGCCTGGTAGAGCACCTCGGCGCTGTGCGTGTTGCACTGAAAGTAGAATTCGGGCGTCACCTCCAGCTGCAGGCCGCACACCTCCTCCTCCAGGTACTTGGCGCCCCAGATGTGGTCCTCGTCCGACGGCACCAGCTTCTTGTGCTCGCCGCCCGATTGCCTGCCACACAACACAACACACCGTATGAAACTGTTGGTACTGTTGGATGCAAGAAGGGCTTCAGGTCACTCAAGCCCTTTTTGCGTAAAACGCACAAATCGATTCCATGTGATTTTGTGTACATGCCTGCTAAATCTCGTTTCTGTATCTTCAAAACTGACTGAGTTATAAACAATTTTGTGAAGCTCCTGTTTGCTGGGCCAAGCTGTAGCAGCTTTGTTTATGGGCGCATCAAACTGTAGCTGGTGCGTTTGTTAACAAGTTATTGACTAGTTTGTGTGAAGGGTTAGAAAAAAGTTTTTATTTACTTATTCCATGAGGTTTCAAATATGAATTTTCATTACAGTTGACAATCTAATCAATTTTTCTATCTTTATAATCAATAAAAATTGTTATAAAAACACACATTTTTTGTTGTTCTTATTTCATTTTATGCAAAACGCCCAGTACAAGAAAGGATTCTTTTTAAACGGATAATTACTCATTATGTATGTACAAATAGAATTCTCTGTAATTCTTAATAGAAACAATGAATAGAAGGAAATATAAAATTTAATGCAATGACTTTAACTTAAGTAATACATCTTCACTGAGAATAGTTGAACCTGTCTTTCAAAATATTTGTCCAAAATGTTTCAGGACACATTTTACTCACTCAAATCGATTTTTGGACTCAGGCCCTTCTTGCATACCAACATATTTAATATGGAAAAACATAGAATTGCTTTTTAGCATCAATCAATCGTCATTTATTTATCCTTGAAAACAAAATGAAAAACACACACAACAAAGTTGAGGAAAGTACAATGAAAATAATGAGAGATTAATAATACAATAGAATGTAACATAAAATTACAAGCTTACATCTCAGATGAGCGGAGATCTTCAGGGAGATCTGAGAGAATGAAGACATATTGGGCACAGAAGAAACGGTTCCAAAAATGATCTCACCAATTTCGACTAGATTTGCTCCAATGAGAACTTAAAATATAAAAAAAGATATAACATAAAATAGTATTAATATACTGTATTAATAACAAGGAAGGTCCATGCAAAGGTAACAGCCTGAGCGAAGGGGCTGAGTATTACATAATAACAAATAAAATAAGCAGCATTAACCAAAAACCAAAATAACACAAATAAAAGAAAAAGAATTATCTTATTATAACAGTTGAGGCAAAAATTACTCACGGTACAAGGTAGAGAAAAAACAAGTAAAAAAAACTAAGAATAAAGAAATAAACCCTAGCTTGAATGTACGAACAAAATTTACAAGAGAACATTTAAAAGAATTTACAATTTGAAAAAAGAGGTAAAAGGTGTATCGAAAAAACCGCACAAAACTTCAAAAGGGATATTCAAAGCAACATAAAACCAACTAGAATTTGGAAAAGAAGTAAGGTAACAGCTTTTTAAGTAAAGTAAAGAAAGTAAAATAAGTCAAAATAAATTGAATGTTTGTGAATAAACATTTTGATGTTAGAAAAACATCAGGGCAGCACTTGGAAGACCCTAGATTGTATCCCAGAAGTTTCTTCATTGAATTTGATGTACGAACAATAAGACATGTGTTTGTCAAAAGCATAATTTTTCATATGAATAAAAATAGAAAAGTCTTATAGAAGGATCCTTTTAACTTGCCAGAAAACATTATATGTTACGACGAGCAATATCACAATACTTGACCTACAAATGCTGAATCTCGCATATTATTGAAAAGGTCTTTTAAAAAGTTATTCTTTGAAAGGCATTCTTTAAAAAAGTCTTTTAAATACTTTAAAGGTCTTCAAGCCTTTTGATTATTGTGTCAAAATCACTGTTTAATTATTACCGAAACAGCTGATTTCTGACAAGTTAAAAGGATCCTGCTATAAACATTTTGATGTTAGAAAAACATCAGGGCAGCACTTGGAAGACCCTAGATTGTATCCAAGAAGTTTGTTCATTGATTTTGAAGTACGAACAATAAGACATATATGTTTGTCAAAAGCATAATTTTTCATAATAAAGTGCTAATATAATAAAAAACAGAGAAAGTCTTATTTATAATATGCACCAACTAATGTAACATAGAGGGTCTGTAGCCGAGGTATGAGAAGCCTGTCTGATGTCCAAAGGTTCCAAGGTTCCAAGATCGAACCCTCACATCTAACGCCCAGCAACAGTAACCAACTTGTACAGTATTAGCCATGAACAGTACTAAAATTTCAGTTATTTATATTTTAAATAACTGGTAATATTTTCAGTTTATTTTTGTTAATACAATACTTTATGACATACCTTTTTTCAGATTGACTGTAAACAAGCATCACCTCCAATATTATAATTATTATGGGGTTCTTCGCCAATAAACTCGACTTCAAACATTGTCCAGATACGGTTCAAATGAATGTCTCGCACTGTCCACCGCTGGTAACTTGACTTCTGAAGTATGAGGGGGAGACGGGAGATAACGCCTGGCGTTCGATGTTTGTTTAATGACTCGGTAGTGTGACAACAAACCCTGCCATTCATTTTTCTGCTATATTCATTGGCAAAGGCAAATAGACCATTGATAGTGTTTGTATTCTCACTGCCTTGTTTTCACGTTTACAGGTACACCGTTAGTCAAGACAAAGACAAGACGAGATTGGTCATGTTTAGTCACAGTAATTCACATAGTTGCTTATAAAGCAGCACACACCGATGCAATGACTAATTGGTGTGTGTTGCTTCATAAGGACTATGTAAAGTACTGTGACTAAATATGACTAATCTCGTCTTGTCTTGTCTTGACTAACCGGTGTACGCCTAGCCTTACGTCACGTCGCATTCCTTTCAGAAGTCAAGTTACCAGCGGTGGACAGTACCTCACCTAGTCAGCTGTTAGTTCATAGTTTTCAAGGTTATTTTATTGAATGCAATTTAATGAAAAACTTGATAGTGCACACACAGCTTTAGACTCTGCTTCGAAGATAATAACTTACCAGAAATAATAAAAAAAAAGACAAAAACCTTGGATAGAACAAACTACCAAACAATGAATTATCGAGAAAAATATAGCAGGATCCATTTAACTTGTCATAAAACATATGATCACAATACTTAACCTACAAATGCTGAATCTCGCAGATTATTGAAAAGGTCTTTTAAAAAGTTATTCATTTTAAAAGTTTGAAAGGTCTTCTTTAAAAAAGTCTTTTACAGACTTTAAAGGTCTTTAAGCCTTTTGATTATTGTGTCGAAATCACTGTTTAATTATTACTGGAACAGCTGATTTCTGACAAGTTAATTGGATCCTGCTATAAAAACAAACAATACTAAAGCAATGAAGTTCAGTAAACAACTACTCACTTATCCTTCTCGAGGAACAGATACAGCGACACCACTTTGCTCTCGGTGCCTTTGCCTTTGGTGAAGAACTCAATGACGGCGCGCTTCATGGCTTTCAGGCTTTCCAGCGCTTCCGGCTTCACCTCTGTTGGTCTCCTCCTCTGCCCTCCTCCTTCCTCCTTTCCCTCTGCTGCCGCCGCCTTCTTTTCACCACCACCGTTCTGGCCGCCTTCGTTCAGCATGGCCGTGACCACCAGCATTATCTCCTCGTTCTCGCTGATTCGCACCGTCAGCAGCTCTGGCGACACGTGCACGTTGCTTGCGCTGTTGTCGGGCCGCTCCCACTGCTCCACGAACAGTTCGAACGTCTAGGAAAATAATTGCGAACAGTTTTTTTAAAGCTAATATTCAGTCATTCAAATTATTCAGCTTATGTGTTTGTATTAAATGGCTGGTCATTCAGTTTTATCTGCTATTCAGTTTATAAGCTTGTATTAAAATGGCTAATATTCAGTCATTCAAGTTATTCAGCTTACAAGCTTGTATTAAAATGGCTAATATTCAGTCATTCAAGTTATTCAGCTTGGTTTGTCATTAAAATGGCTAATATTCAGTCATTCTGCTATTCAGCTTATAAGCTAACAGTCATTACATTCAGTCATTCGTTATTCAGCTTATGTTTGCATTAAATGGCTAATATTCAGTCATTCAAGTTATTCAGCTTATGAGCTTGTATTAAATGGCTAATATTCAGTCATTCGCTATTCAGCTTATAAGCTTGTATTTAAATGGCTAATATTCAGTCATTCGTTATTCAGTTTATAAGCTTGTATTGCAAAATGGCTATATTCAGTCATTCAAAGTTATTCCAGCTTATGAGCTTGTAATAAATGAAGCACATTCAGTCATCTGGGTTATTCAGCTTATAAGCTGTATTAAACTACAGTTCATTACATACTGTTTTTGTTGGACAATGATAAACCCAGCAGGAGCTCCTGCATTGTTAGTCAAACCAAAATATCAAAAAATTGGGAAAAAGATGAGAAATTGAAATAATAATTCAATACGCAGCAATGAAAAGATTGAAAGCAGAGGAGTAAGTTATTTGTGCTAATAATAAAAACCATAATTAAGACATAGCAATATTACAAATATAAGAGAAATAATAGAACTGAGTCACCATTGAGGAAGATGATTAAGAAGTAGAAACAGGCAAAAGAAAATTAAATTAGGCTAAACAAAATTGAACATGAAAAGTAGGGAGGAAATAGGGCTATAGGAAAGCAGTACGGATTTTTAACATTAGAATTTAAGAAAAATAAAATTGAAGATGATGAAGTATAAAAAAAAACACTAAAAGAGGATTAAATTAGTACAACAAAACAACGAAATGTAGGAAAAAGAAAAAGTATAAGCAGGTGAGGAGAAGAGAGGAAGTAGAAGAAGAGGAGGAGAAGGAGAAGAAAACGGTTAAGAAAAGAGAAGAAGAAAGAGATGAAATACAAAAGAGAAGAGAGAAAAGAAGAGAAGAAGCAGGAGAAGAAGAGTGAAGAAGAAGAGAAGAAGAAAAATAGAATGAGTAGGAAACAAGAAGTAGGCGAAGAATGAGAAGAAGAAGAAGAAGAAGAAGAAGAAGAAGAAGTAGAAGAATAAGTAGGAAAGAAGTAGAAGAAGAAGAAGAACGAAGAAGAAGAATTAAGAAAAGAGGTGAAGAGAAGAAGAAGAAGAAGAAGAAGAAGAAGAATAAGTAGAAGAAGAATAAGAAGTGAAGAAGAAGATAAGAAGAAGAAGAAGAGAAGAAGAAGAAGAAGAGAAGAATAAGTAGGGAAAGAAGAAGAAGAAGAAGAAGAAGAAAGAAGAAGAAGAGAAGAAGAAAAAGAAGAGAGAAGAAGAAGAAGAAGAATAAGTGGGGAAGAAGAAGAAGGAAGAAGGCGAAGAAGAAGCATTAAGAAGAAGAGAATAAGAAGAAGAAGGAGAAGAACCTTGAAGAATGAAGAATGGAAAGAATATATAAAAGAAGAAGTTCTAGTCCTTGTCTCACCTTGCGCAGTCGATCATATGCTTGCGTGAGTGCGCAGCCACTCCCAGGAATCGCCATCCTCCTGATTATCCACGCGATAGCCCACTCCAGAAGTGCCATCCTCCTGATTATCCACGCTACGCGCCCGTTTCACTGTTTTGCCCTCACTGTTCTTGCCTGCAAAATAATCAACAAAATTAGCCAACAAATATATCACTTGAGATGAAAATTATATGACCCAATTGTATGCTGGCAAGACCCAGTCTTAAAGAAGAAGGAAGAAGAAGAAGAAGAAGAAGAAGAAGAAGGAAGAAGAAGAACGGTACCAACAGTCAATATTCAAAGACGATTAATATGTTTTGCTTCAATCAAGATAGAATACAGTTGTCATTCTAATTTTATTAGTCTTGGCATACCTATACCTCATAATAACAAGAAGAATACCACAACTTTACCAGACCAAAAGTATGTTAGATTTTCGCCCGTGTTCATAATTCATCCTTAGAACCTTCTGTTATTCACCTCTATCTTCACAAGAAGAATCAGTAAGAAGTTTTTCACTTAGGCGTACACCGGTTAGTCAAGTAAGACAGAGATAGACGATTAGTCACGTTTCCATATGACCCTCAAGACACTATTACAGCAATGGATTATCAAGATAGAGCAACGCACACACCGATCTGACAACTTGTTCCATCATAGGCTGTAACATGTGCGTCAGGCGTAATCTGCGTGAATTATTGGACTAAACGACTGCTGTTATCTTTGTCTCGTCTTGATTCAAATCCGGTGTACGCCAATAGCCCCATCCGTGTAAGCTAATCCATTTCATCTGTTGCTTATGAGAGCAACAATCAGCATTGCATCGAATAAATACTTCCATAAGCATATCAAATGTGAAGTACTGACATACTAAACGCCTGACTAACTCCTCGAGTTGAAAAGAGACCAACTGGTACGCCAAGGGCCAGGTCTTTCAGCCAATCAGCGTCGAGTTTCTGGTTAATGTCATGTAGATTATCTCTAACTCTTTTCAATTCAATTCAATCATTCCAAATAAAACAGAAGCACAGTACAATCAAGATAGAATACAATGGAATAATGTTTAAGTGACTATTGATGCAAAATCGCGCCTGTCATCCTAACTAGAATGTAGTGAAGTTATTCTTAATAACAGAGTGTGCATATGCTATTCCCAAAGAACCTTTACATCTTTGTGAAAATTCAGCATCCGTTCAAACGAAAACCTGAGCCAGCTGATCAGTGTTACTCTTTGAGCAATTATGTATAACCAAGATTAGGTTCTAGACCTTATATTCACTAATTCATTATGATGCACGCACAAAGTTTCATTTTCTCAAAAATGCATACGGTGATGCTGTTTTACAAGCAACCATGTGACAAGTACCGTGACTTTACGTGGGAATCATTGTATATTTATGTTCAGGATTATTTGAGTGCAGCCAAGCTATCATCCGAACGGACCAAGTATTCCTACAAGCATGTCGACGTCACTCAATGGCATAGCATACTACAATCATGTTTACGACTCTTTCCAGTCGCATATGTGATTTTCGAACTGCATGTAGTAGATTCATTAAATAAATCAAGTGTTTTGTGTGTCTTCTTCTCAAAAACTGATACATGATAATATTCAATATAAACTTGTAACCGTGTTTCTTCTCGGGGGTTCATTTGATACATGAGTATGTCATATGAATTCGAATTGAAGTAGTTTCAATACTATCAGACAGCTAATTATTTCACAGCATTCGACTATTCAATGGCATGCATATCACATCATGCACCTCCAGGAGAGGACAGTGGCTTAAAAGCTGATCAGACGCAAAATATCCGCTGGTGGTTAATGGACTGAAGAAGGAAGAAAGATGTAATTTTCAAATCCAGTATGCATGCCATTAAATAAATGCAAGTGTCTGGAACACAATTAAAGTGTAATATAAATAAATGTAAGGGAAAATACGCATAATAGAATAGTATACTAAGGGTTATGAAAACTACAAATAATTCAAGATAAATAGATGCACGCCATATAATCCAGGGGCTCAGAGTTGCTTGAAAAGCATGCCCGGGTTTTTGTGCTCAATAGACAGTTTATGGATTCATACAAGAGTTGATGAATTCAACAGGTAAAGATAGGGAGAAAAATCCAAGGGTCGTTGATAGAACAGATGAGTCTACTATTTAAATTTTACCACTTCGATGTTTATACACTATGGTGTATAAGTTAGAATAGCAGCAGGATTCTTTACACCTTGTCAGAAAATGGATCTCTTGATCTCCAGCGAACCAGCGTCACATCAATCAGCTGGCTCAGAGCTTTGAATAGACGTGATACTTGCGCATAAAATTTATTAACAGACAGTTCTAAATATCCAATAGCATCTATTGATAGCCATGTGTTTTCAACATGCAAAAACCAGTAAAGTTTATTGAACGACTGAAAACCGGGCATGAGATGCGTAGCGCCAAACGATTCGTTCTAATTATCTCGCACTTCGTTCCTGAGATAGCCATTATGTTCGGACAATTATCAGGTGACTTCCAATGAATCGATCGAGTAATTATTAGGCAGTTTGTTAAATTGAGAGAAAACAGCTGCTTATCGAAACAGCTCGACACAGGTGATTGCGTACATCAATCAACGCTTTTCTGACAATTCAGCAAAGCAAACTGTTTCCTCGTTCTATATTTCGACCTACAAGTCGATCGAATACAAAACACACATTATTGCAAAAAAAACGGTTATAAGAGATGATTATTCCCCAAACGAGACGTGCAATGGTGGTGGGGATAATAAAAATCGACACCTTGCGCTCACGCGGAATTCTGTAGCCGTCGACAACGAAAAGTTTAGTTTCCCGAACCGGATGAGAAAGGATAGGAATAGCAGCCTGCTTATCAAATGCATTTAAAGTAATGTCGTATTCTAATTGTAAAAATACCAATTCACAATAGTAATTGCGGCTTCTATTCCTCACTATTTCCTCGTTCTAAAGTGATCTAACAACAAATCCTCGGAATCTCAGTTTTGAATTAATCGAGTGAAAAATCCAGTTCAAAATGTATCGGCATATGATTTGATTTGCGGGCGGCTGAGGAAGTCTGCGCCCATAATCAGATATGCAATTGGTGAAATGATAACTAATGGAAATGTCCCGGTGGCGCTGTGATAAAGTCAACACTGTCTGTGCCTCCATGAGCGTTGCCTGAAATACAACCTGATACCGATTACCCTGCATTTAAAAACTTGAATTGAAGATTATTATAATAATGTTTTTAGAACATGATATGTTAATTTTAGATGGTTCTAAATATAATTCCACAATCGATAAGTAGTGGAAAAATAGCGACAGGGAGTTTCATATTTCAATTATAACCCACTAATTTTTTACTTGCACATGTTTAACGTATGCCTACAGAGACTATGTTAATCTACCGTAGATTCATACGAATCTATCCGCCAGAGCGCAATTCCCACGGTAGATGCACACAGCGAATAAGCTCACAGATTATGTATAATTAATTGACCTGCAGTAACACAATACGCATAAAGGCGGCGGAGGAATTTTGCGCTGCTGTCAGATATGGAACCGGCAGAGCGAGCGAAATGGCGAAAATTGCAATTGTCCTCTTGATCATTAAATCGACAACGCTGTGCCTCAGCGTTGCCTCTAGTTTGAGCGTCTGATACAGGGACCCCCTCCCCGCATGATTCAAGCAAAGTCAGCTGGCAAGACCTGACAGCAGCTCCCTGTAAATGTCGTGCCGCGGCCATATTTCACAGCAGTGGCCGATATTACAGCAAAAGTGAACCACCAATTATCATCTAAAACCGTCTACCTATAATTTATTGAGTTTTACGTTGTGTGTGCACAGAGCATCTATATAAATTATAACGACTCTATGCTGCAAGAGCTCTGCTCATTGTGCCAGCGAACGCAACAAAGTAGGCATACTGCACAATAATGAATAACAAAGTACTTGTATCCAAGTAAATAATAATAACTTAGATTGCCAGCTCATATCTATAGAATAATAATGTCAATTGATACAGATTATGGAAGGAATTGGAACTAGAACTAAGGTATAAGATATTCGTTTGTATCTCATTGAATTGCCAACTCATACTATGTATAGATCTGTTGTCATATTGATTATAGAGCTGGATACACTGAAATCTTCATAACTCACTTATGGCATAGTTATATTATTACTCCACTGCTTACTATTTTCGCATAATTACCTATACTAGTTCATTCATGAATTTCACATTTCACTATTATGGTACACTGCAAACGTCTAATAATTGTTGTTCATTCAATTGGGAATATCGTAGCCTAATTTTTTCCAGTGTAATACACTTTGACGCAATGACTTTACGAGGAGATCGGCAACAAGCCAGACCAATGAAAATTAATTTCTTAAAACTCTTTACACAAATTACTGAATAACAAAGTATAATACTTGGATACTTGAAGTGAATACATGAGAAATATAATTGATATTTATCAATTGAAAAATGGGAACAATTTGTATGCATATCTAATATTATACATGTTCTAAAATAACATTGATACATGTTATAGACTATGAGTTTATTGACTGTTTTGTCAATTGTTTGAGCTTGAACTGGTGAATTGATACCATCAAACTATGGAATAAATTTTACTATACTTACTGCAAAATAATTTAGAACAAGTAGCTGTACCTTGGTTCTTCATAGGAGACGCTGTGATAGGGTATGGTGACAGTTTCAACATTTGTTCCTCAATAGCCCTCGCCCACTAGCGTACATCTGATTTTACTTGGCAGCAGTATTGCCAGATCCAGTGTGTACCATTGTTTTCCGGGTAATCTGGTCGTCAGTCTTCCGTTTACGAGATCGGCAACAACCAGCTAGCCACAAGAAAAGAAATGAGCGCAGGGGCTGCTGATAGAAAACAATTTCAATAAACCGAAACGAAAATAGTCAGTAGAAAAAATTGCCTAATACCCAACAAAGTACAACAACCATATCTTTCCTATGGTAGTTTCAATAGGCTTTTTTTTCAGTACAGCATGAGCCACCGCGTTATATGATTAGGTTCCAACGATCTTTTAGAATGAATATGTTTCCACATAATCAAAACCGTTCCAACAGGAACAGCTCCAGTGTAAGTCCAGTTCTCATCTAACCATTGCCTTTCAAAAGTCTCCTCCTCATTTGCAGAGTGCTGGACATTCCGGCAGTGATGCATAATGTGCTGCTGATTTGAAGTTGCCTATTCCCACCTTGCTCCCTAGATTAGCTGTTCAACTTCTATCGGGATAGGTCTGCACACTCCTCAGACATTGCGGAATCTTCAGTTGTAGTGCCAACTTCCAACGCTGCTACGACCGGGGTACAAATATCAGCTGACGCTCAATTATTCTATAGTTTGAGTCAGCAATAACTACTGTTCCCACGAGTAGCTGGATGCTTATTCAGTCACCCTGGGCAGATGCTCCGCGTTAGGAGGGAGCAGCTATATGGAGAAACTGGAGGGTCGCCTGGTATCCAGAGTTCATACTCATGTCAGGCACTCCTGACCGTAGCCGTCGGCGTATGCTGTCCACCATATGTTGACGGCTTGCGCGGATGACGTTCAGGTGTTCCTGCTTGAACACCCTACTTAGCTGGGACGCATCGGTGTTAGTCCAATGTAACCAGCCTACATCTACCAAACTTGCATCAGGAACCCGGAGGACTGTGCATTGACCCCAGACCAATTCTGCCCCCTGCGGGTCGGCTTATGAAGCTTTGTATTTCGGCAGCAAGTTTTACCAAGAAAGTTTTTAATCATACAGTATTTTTTGATAAACGTGACTTTGCCAGTTTGCCTCTTGGCTTATGAAACCGGTGTACGACCGGGGAAACAAATATAGCACAACCATATCTTTCCCTGAGGCAGTTCGTTACATTCGAGTAACCCGCAGATTACTTGTACGAACATATGATCGTACCTGGATTATAGAACAATGTCATCTTCAACAATGCACACCGAAAAAGCAGCCACTCTGGCTACATTAGAACCACATAGTTTGTATTGTTGAGTAGATAATTCAACAACCAAGTGTGCGTGTTAGTTGCTCTTTATTGTCATTAGTCGGCAGCAAGTACGACCAAGAAAGGCCTCATCACACTTGGATACTCAGAGACTGGAATAACAAACATGTGTTATTAATTGATGACGTTCAGACACTACGTTGACTATAGCAGGATTCTTTTAAATTGTCAGAAAACAGCTGATTGATGTACGCTCGTTTACTAACGTTAAATCAGCTGTTTTCTGACAAGTTAAAAGAATCCTGCTATATTATTGTCTTGTTATAGACTTCATGCACTGTTATTGATAGATATTCCCTTTAGTTCCCCTGGTGTTTCACTAAGGCTCATTCGATGCAGTATTACTTTCATCAACTTCTATTGTGAGGAAACAAATAATCTTATTGGATAATCTAATAATAATCGTAGGTATTAAAAATAATCAACTTACTGTTCCAATGAGTGGTTCTATTCTTCCAAGTGTAACCGTCTCAGTACACTCAACGCCTTTTCTGGAAGCTTCCAGCGTTTGGAAATGTAAATGTAGAGCCATGAGTTGCCTTTTTTCGGCGAGCGAATGTACATAAATTCCAGCTTCAGCTCTTCGCGAAGCATTTTCTTAAAGTCGCTCAGTAGTGGATCCTGGAATTGATAGAAATTATTAACAGACAAGAAACACATGGAGGAGTTTGCAATAATCAATAGTATAAATATTGATAGAAAAATATGTTATAAGTTACATGGAAAGGTGGATCTACATTCGGGTCTCCCCACCGTTTAAAGCAGATCCGCTAATAAGTATATAACTTAAACATAAAGAAAGTATCGGGTAAGTTAGAATCAAGAATTTGCAAACATGATTAGTAGCTGAAAGTCATGAAAACAATATCGATATTGTGGTGCCTCTCCATAATTGAGATGTTGACAATTCCACAAATCTGAATCACAGGACCGAGTTAAAATCTGACTCTACGGTAAGTATAAAACTCATACATGTTACAAGATCTGATCAAGTCCAAGTTATCCAAAGTTAAAAAGGATACAAGAAAAACTATGCGTTTATAAATAGAAAAAAATGATAATTAAGATACCGGTACTCTAGTTAAAATTGCAAATAAAATGCTCAAATTTGATTATGTTACATTTAATTTATACATGTTAATCAATTAGGCTGGATTAGGAACTCAAAGGAGTAATATCTGACTAAGAACATAGTCGGTGTACCCTAGTTGGATGGAGCGTCACACCTTCAGTCTGGTATCGCTGCACTGGTCACGGGTTCGATTCCCATTTCCGTCTGGCGTTTTTCCGTATCATCCTCCACCTTATTACCCATACACAACACAAGTAAGATACTTATTTGGACATCATTCGCAGCAAAAAAAATATATTTGAGATTCTATTCACATTGAAACTTACACTATAGCCTTGATACTATAGAAACTATACTAGGCTATAGATATTATATGGATTAGATTTCTCAACTAGCCAATTTAATTGAACTTTTAAAATGATACTTACATCAGTAGAGTAGAATCGAGGAAGACCACTGACTTTAACTCTGTACAAGTTGACCTGCCCTTCCGTCATTTTTTGTTTCTTATCATTTTTCTTTTCAGTTTGTTCTTCCTTCTTCTCTTCCCCATTACTTTCTGCTGTTTTAATTTCCATTTTCACGTCCTCTTCCTTTATTTGAGGTTCGGCACTCTCCATTTCAGTTACCATCCTATTACAAACATTGATAATAATATTATGTTAATCAAGTAAACAAATGTATTTCAGTAAACTTGACTGATTAAATCTACTCTGATTCACATTGATAAGAACTGTTACTAAAAAAAAGGTTTTTGGAAATACATCTATTCTGAAATGATTCTCATACACCTTCATAACTGAAGACGAACCGATAGCCATGTTGAAGAGGGAACAAACCAAAGCACTTGAAGTATGTCTAAACAATATAATAAGGAACAAAAATTACAATAGATTTGATACAGACTGGCGAAAAATATGTGAGAACATTATAAATGAACTGAATGAGAAGAAAATCGTGCAAAAAATAACAAACGCCAGTTTCAATTAGGGCCGGTTTCGAGAGTAAGCAATGATAATAATTGAGTGACTTTCTGTTAAATACTTGAATCATATCCATCATTTAACAAGGATATTGAAATTTAGAGAATAAATTATATAATTTTTAGTAAATTTACAATAAAATTGAAATATTACCTGCGTAAATGCTAACTGAGAATTTTAACCAAACACACACATACACACCAACCAAGCCACCGCTTTGTGGGAACTGGTGACTTGATCAACGGCCGGAAATGGAAGGATATTTTTTATATAAAACACATTTGTTGGGAATAGTACAAATTTATTCTGTAAATAAGAATTCAAAATAATTCAATCAATTTTATCTATTGTTATACACAAATTACTCAATTCTTTTCAAAAATATGACAGGTGATAGTTTAAGGCGCGTCCACACAGTCAGCTAGTTTTTAAGGCGCAATCACACGAGACAGTCACCTACTTTCCAGGATTATTACTGAAATTTCAGTCAAGGAAACTCTTATTTTACATTAAAAATTGTATTATAAGTGGCATTAGAGTATTATGATATCGTAAATTTCATTTATTCATGAACATTATTCACATAATTCTCATAAGTGCACCTAATTAGGATCGCCAGTCGACTGATATTATAATTATTTATCAGAATGAGTGTTATTTATGAAAGCATAATACTCTGTCACTTATAATACTATTTATGATGAAAAATAAGCGTTTTCCTTCCCTGAAATAACACAAAAAAAACTAGTAGACTATTGTCGTTTAGTGCTGAATGAAATCTGATTCTCCTCTTCAACTCAGGGCTCAATATCAGCCCTGATTACCGTACTCTCCATTTTATAAATTGATAAGCCCTGCTTTAAATTCAAGAGCTTTTTTAATGAATTGAGAGACAATGAGTAAAACCATAGCCCATATTAGTTTAGAGGGGGCTATGCTAAAACTATACCTAATATGTTTAGAACCTAGAGTAACTTAGTAGGTGAAAGCACAGAAAAGGAGAAAAACTCTGATTCAATACATCTTTAATATTAATCTCTGTTTAGAAATCAAAGAAAACTGTTATCTCTGGTGAAAGCTTCCTGTGTTTAGAACAAACCTCTTCCCTTAAATTGCATTGAATTATAAAAGATGTTCGCAAGTTACTGAACAGATATTTAAAGCAATAAAAAGAGTTAGGCTAATAATATACTTACTGATAATATGAATGTATATTTCAACTGTGAACTTTATTAGCACTATCAGCGGTTTTACCATTTTGATAACGCTTACAGAGCACTCATTCTTATTTTAATAAACAAATATTGCTCTCAATGAAGTAAAATAAATAAAGGAAACATTACGACAGTCTTTATAATCAGGTTATTGTTCTTTTCTGTATTTATAATTGTTACTTATACCCTTCTGCAACGTGATAATTCTAAAAAAATCCTATGTGAAGATTCAAGTAGGACCTTCTTCAAGTTTTTGACAATCTCGTCTGTCAACCATCTCCAAGGCTTTTGTATGCCAATGCTATCGAATTTTTTATCCAATAAAGCATCAAATCAGAGATTTGACAAGACTTTATCAAATAATATACACAATTAAAGAAATTTGATTATCTTTGAAGCAACACATTACTACATCTCGTACATGAATTCAACAATTATAGTTATACAACTATCAAGGTTCGTGTGGATTTTGCACATAAATTAGCGAGATCTATATTTAAATTTTGTCCAATATTTTACAAATGCTACAAATCCCGTCAAATCTAGTCAAAGACTTTTATTCTTTCTGAAAGATCAGACAAAATCCTTAGGATGAGTAAATTAGATGACAAGTGTGATCATTGCAGAAACACGCTTAAAGGAACTCCAGTGACCTTTAATTGAAGAAAGTTTGCCTATGTTGCAATATTCGTTAATTCACCACTGAGCATAGTAATATTCTACAGAAATTCCTAACTATGTATCGATTAATGTAACCGGTTTAAATTTAATTAGAAATAAATTGTAAAATTGAGAAATCTAATACAAGAATAATAAACAATATATTGATGTATTTTGTTTTATTTAATTAATAAAAATCACCTGCCAATCATGATCTAGAAATTCCTGAAACAAGAGAGAAACAATTATTAGCACTTGCAAATACAAAACTTTCATTAAATAAATAATTAAATTGCTGCAGTATGAAGAAGAATGCATATTTGAACTACGAAGTAATCCATGATTGAATATCATGCAACTTCTATGAACGGTTTCAGCATAGTAATTGAGAACTAGCAAACCGGCGTAAAAGGACGTCATCTAACAGAACCAATGAACAAATCGGGGCAATGCAATGACGTCATTTTACGGTGGTTAAATTCAACTGGCTAAATTAAGTAGAGAAACACAAGGAGGCTACAGTACCTCCATTTAAAAGATTATTTTTAACAATCACAGTCAACTACCAATTATTCATCCTTTCATTTTTTCTGTTCATTCAATTTTTCTAGCCATTAATTGTTCATCCTAGCCATCAATGTTTCTAGCCATCAAAAGTTGCTCATTAGTCTCAAGACTAGATAGCAATCTATCTTTGAAAAAATATATTAATTTTTCTGGAGTAATGAGGTAAGAAATACTGTACTGTAATCCAATAAATGTCACAAGGCAGAATGGGGATCTAACCAATTATCGGAGCAGTGTCAGCTCTAACCAACTATACTAGGCGGTTCTCTTTCCAGCTAAATGAAATGGATAGAAACAATTCTAGTTTGATATATGAGCTTACACGTTAGCTGGATTGTAAGATGGTTTTTCTTCATTCTTTGTACAATACCTTCCAAAAGAAGTGATAAATACTTAGCTTGATTCGATATTTGTAACTGGGGCCTTATACATAAGCTGGATAGTAAGATGTTTCTTCTACAACTCTTGGTACTATAGAACAACCGACATCAAGTGTGTGGGCATCTTATAATGAGCTGCTCCTGTTATATAGGACCTAAATTCTCATGCAACAGGCCACATAACTGCATATAGTGCATGCTAAATCTACTTTTAATGGCTTCAGCCTATAGTTGAATAGAATCAACTTCCGCATCGGCGTAGCACTTAAGATGAGGAATAGAATGTATTACTTTTTCTTTACTGTAGTGATGCCCACATGAGCTCTTAGCTTGTGCGTGGGTAATGGGAAGGATGATGATGGATATGAAGGATATGAGTGGACCTACAGCTTTAGATGGGTTCCGAACCACAAAAAAGTGTACTTACTTGTATTCGATCTTGGAACCGTTAGATTATCAGACAGGCGCTTATCGCCCTCGGCTACGGACCACTCCATACTTGATATAATTCCACTGGAAGCCTTACAGCCTCCGTCACTTGTCATCCGGAATTAAAGATCCTCCCAGAACTTACCGATACGGAAGTAACATCTATTCAACTATAGTCTAGTAATATTGAGTACTGTTTGACCAGAAAAATAACGTCCCTGGCGTAATGATACTCATCATGCTCGACTGGCTATTTCTCCAGTTCGCCAGGGACTTTCTTTCTCTGTTCAAACACTATGTATCTTGTAAAATTGAATCAACTACTTACTTAGCAATAATTCCGTCCTTCTTGGCGAGCCTGTTTATACAGTCATCTGATTCACCCTGAAATTAAATACCATGACATTAATGACAAATCGAAGCAATTCCAAAAACGAATGGTTGAAATCCTAATGGCGCGGTTTCACGATACCAGTAGACGTGCAAGTTACTGGCAGGGAGGTTGGTCATATGATCTTCCACTCTATACAAGTCAGTGTGCATTGCCCTATCTGTTTGTATGGGAATAGAAGATCATATGACCAACTCTCAATATACTGGTATCGTGGCTCACACAAGGTAATACATTTGTGGATAGTGGATTACGTGAAATACAAGTAGGCAAGGGCAATGCAAAGTCGAGGAGGAGAATCAAACAAGGAGTAACAAATGTGAAGGAGTCCATAGATGACCAACTTGGTCAGGGCCACCAAGACTGCATAGTGACGACAGGAATGTACCCAATTAGTCGAAGGGAAAAATGGCCGTAGTCAGCTCTCTAGGTTCCCACCGGTCTTAAACTTTCTTGGTAGCTAACCTCGCTAGTAGGTTAGCAGCATACAGAGCCTGTGCCATCTAACGATGGCCAGTTTTCCCTTCGACTAATTGTCTACTTCCCGTGACGACACACTAAGCTATATAATAGACTACTAAGAAATAAAATGAAACTTCATTTTTTATTAATATCATAGGAAAAGGAATGTATTAAACTATAGATATACTCCAACTCTCCAACACATTTTTTCGAGCCTATATCTACTCTAATAGAGATGTAACCTTCCAAAAATAACTAGAAAAATAACAAAATCTCATTTTAATTGAAAATTGAGTTATTTTCATAAAGAAATTATTTTCGAAAATATTTTTCAAATTTGTTATTTTGAGAAACTAATTATGTCAAGTGATAGACAATACCTTCAAGCACGTACGCTCAAAATTTCATACTTGTATTTGCAACCAATTTTGAGATTAATTTCCCCGAAAATTTCTACTTTAGACGCCCCTACCTCAAAACCTAATGAACAAGAAAAAAATTTTTTTCTCTAAAAAGTATTTCATTTTGTTAGCATCAAATCGTAGAACTTAAAAAAAATAACACCATAAAAACGTTTTTTTTTAAGCTGATGCACAGCCTTAAAAACAAGACATCTCTCATCATACACCCTCTCATTGCACACGCCTTCAGCTCATTTGGGCATCACCATCAGAAAAAAAGTCGCGAAGGTACGAGTGTGCGCGCAACCGACATTCATGAGTCTGTTCTTTTCCACTGAGCTTGCTTCGTTAAAGCACAAGTTGAAAAAAAATCTAACATAAAAAGTTAATTTTAAAGCAGAGAAACAAGTGGATGAGGCGATGAAATTGGTATAACCTGAGAGAAAAATCAACTAACCATCCTTCTGATAGCTCCACAGATAGCGTACATCTTTGACTTTTCGGTCATTCTGCCTTCGGAATCAACTTCGGCAATGTGCAACTGAATCGAAGCGTGATCCTTGGCGTGGATGATTCTGTTACTGGCCGAGCTAAAATAAAAAATAAATCAATTTGAAACAAGAATCTACATAAAAATAATAGTGTTCAAACTATACCTGTGTCTGAATATATTATGTACAGTATCAAGTACAAGTATATATACATCAAGCAGCCTTCTTACTAAAACAAGGAAAAATCTTGTATTAGCGAACACAATTTCATTTTTTTACATTATTGTGGTAACTTAGTCCTAGTTACATAAGTAGTAGTCCTAGTGAGAGCTGCTAAACTTATCTATTTGAATAATAGTAGATTAGAAAAAAATTCTCATTAGTCTTCTTAGACTAGATTGCAATATGAGGTGTGGAAAAAAAATTATTGTATTTTAATACCAAGAATAATGTTATCATATTTCCTACAGTCTAGTAAGTTCTGCACTGAATGAAACACTAGCTTTATTCATCATTTATTTATTATTTTTCCTGACAAAATCCCTGACTTTTCAATAAATTTCCGGACATCAAGTGCATGCGAACACCACACTGCGCAGATGTGCATAAAATCATGGGCGGATCCAGGGAGGGGGGGGGCGCTTGTAGAGAAATAGACTGTCTGTAGCTTCTGTAAATGCTCTACTGTTGATACAGTTCAATTTGATGAAGACATCATATGCAGAGTTCCATAGAATTGTTACGAATGACCAGAAGTTATTGAAAGCAATATCCAGCAATAAAAAGTGAGTCTGGTGGCCTGTCTGACTCAGGCCAGATTGAATGAAATATGAATTATTATATTGTAAAAATTTGATTTATTAATATTTCTTTTTGAAAACAATCTTCTTAATAAATATAGTTTCTTATATTTTCCTATTTCAATTCTTTAAAATTCCTGACAATTTCAAAGTTTCAGAGCTTAAATTCCGGACATGTCTGAAAATTCCTGTCATCTGATAACCCTACCCTCAGCCCGCCTTCTCTTTGAATTTTGACAATATGGCCCTTGATTGATAAAGGTTGGGCACCCCTGGTCTAAAGCGAGATATTAGTCTTGTTTGGGTAATTTTCAACTGAAGTAAATGTTCAAAATACACTTTACAGGTAATTGGGAACATAAAAAAGTAAAGTAAGAACATTTTATTGCGCAATGTCCTAAGAAATCAGCTTATCGTGGAGCAAGAGGATCAAGACCATCTTATAAAAATCGATACAACGGTGGCCGTGGTTATAGTAGAGGCAGAGGTTCGTCAGCCAACTATAGTCAAAATATTTCTTTAGTAGCAGCATGTTCCGCGAATAAAGAACTTACCAGTGATGAAGAATTCATTATCGATTCGGGCGCAAGTGACAACATGATAAGAGGAGAATTAAGAAAACATATGTTTGATATTCAGAAATTGGACAAGAAAATCAACATATTCATAGCAAATGGTGAGGTAATGGAAGCAAACGAAAAGGTAAAATAAAATTATTATGCCAGAACAAATCTGTAATTATTGGAAGCATTAGTTGTACCAGGACTCAAACATAACCTAGTGGCATTAAGTAAAATGGTGAAAAGAACTACAAAGTGATTTTTGATAAGCAATCTATGAGTATAAACGGTAAAGATTTTAAAATATTCTGTGAATATGTGAGAGGACTTTATGTTCTACGTGCAAATCTACCAGTGTTGATAATATTTGGCATCGTCGTTTGGGACATCTAAATTACGACAGTCTACGTCAGTTAGGACTTCCTTCAAGCAATGAACCGTGTGAAGTATGCGTGGAAGGCAAAGCAACAAGACAGCCTTTCCATAAAAAGAAAACCACAAAATATATTGGTGAGTTGATACATTCAGATATTTGTGGACCTGTAAATCCAACGACCTATGATGGAGAAAAATACTTTCAAGTGATAATAGATGATTTTCAAATTTTGTAGTAGTTAGATTATTGAAATCAAAAATGAGGCAGAAAATAATTTGATTGAATATGTAAAGGGAAATGGAACGACAACAAGGAAAGCAAGTGAAGAAAATTCGAATGGACAATGGTGGTGAGTTTACATCAAATTTATTTAAGAAGTTTGCTCAGTGAATGGAATAAAGTTGGAATATACCATGAGCTACAGTCCACAGAGCAACAGGAAGTCAGAGAATGAACAGAACATTACTGGATCAGTAAGAACCAAATTGATTGATTCAGGTATCCCAAAATTTTTGTGGGGTGAAGCTATCAGATGCAGCGCCTATGAATGAAACAGATGTCCATCTACTGCATTGGAGAAAGGAGAAACGCCATCGCTCCTTTGCAATGGCAGAGAAGACAGTTCAAAACTAAGAATTTTGGGTGTAAGGCTTGGTACACTGTAGTCCCAAAGCAGAACAAATTGGATTCAAGAGCAAAATCTGCTTGTATGATAGGTTATTGTGGAGGCGGATATCGCCTATGGATCCCAGAAGAAAATAAAGTGATAAGATCTAGAGATGTCAAGTTTGATGAAAGAAAATTTGAATTCAAAGAAAGGAGTGATTTGAAACAAATAACTGAAATTAATGATTGTAACGACCAACAAGACAATGCAGAAAAGAACAAGGAGGAAATAAATGTAAAAGATAACAATGAAGAAGAAAGGAGTGAAATAAACAACCAACAACAGCAACGAGAAGAAGACACTGGATTAAGATCAAAGAGAAAAATCACAACACCAAGTTATCTTCAAGACTACGAACTCTACTCAGCATTTTGTATGTTAACAAAAACAGAAGAACCAACAACTTATGAAGATGCAATGAAGATTCCCGATTGGAAAGACGCTATCAAGAAGGAACTAGAATCACACGAAAATCTAGGAACTTGGAGTCCATCTCAACTACCTGAAGGAAAAGTAGCAGTCGACACAAAATGGGTATTTCGATCTAAAGAAGATGGCAGTAAGAAGGCGAGACTGGTAGCAAGAGGCTTCCAACAACAAGAAGAGGAATCCAGTAAGTTCTCCTATGCACCGGTATGTAGAATGACAACACTGAAAATTCTTTTATCTCAATCTGTGAAAAATGACTGGACTTTGAGACAAGTAGATGTACCAACAGCATTTTTAAATGGTAATATTAAGGAAGAGGTATATATCAAAACACCAAAAGGACTTGATTATCCAGGTAAAATATTGAAATTGAATCGTGCTTTGTATGTGCTTAATATTTCACGATAGTGCTGGAATGATACGTTCAATGAAGTAATGCTAAAAACGGTTTTCAAAGATCACTGCATGATTATTGCTTGTATTTTTCTAATGGGTTTATCTATTATTATTTGTTGATGATGCATTAATTACTGGTGAAGTAGAAAAAGTTGAAAATTTGATATCTATTTTGTATGACAATTTCAAGATCAAAAATTTGGGTGAGGCTAAAAATTTCTTGGGAATGAGTATTAGCAGAACAAATGATAGTCTATTTCTGGTACAAAACAAAGTAATTGAAAAATTGATGAGTGAATTTAATATGGAAAATTGTCGTAGTGTAGCCACTCCCATGGAAGTAGGATTTAAAATAGATGATTCTGAACCTGTTATTGATGTACCTTACAGGCGACTTGTATGTAGTTTAATGTATATTTCTGTCATGTCTAGACCTGATTTGTCATTTGCTGTTAGTTTGTTGAGTAGAATGCTAGATAGGCCAACAAATCAGACTTGGCAAGCAGCTAAGAGAGTATGAGATATTTGAATTCTACTAAAGATATGTGTTTGAAATTTGAAAAGGGAGATGTCAAATTGATTTCCTATTCAGATGCCGATTGGGCAGGTGACTTAATGACTAGAAAAAGCGTTAGTGGATTTTTTGCTCTTGATGGTACTAATCCTATTGCATGGTTTTCAAAGAAGCAGACTAGTGTAGCCTTGTCCACTATGGAGGCTGAGTATTGTGCAGCCTCTGCTGCAGCACAAGAGCTGATTAATCTAAAGGGAGTGTTATCTGAATTCAATAAATCTTATGAAGAAAAAAGTGTGATTAAGGTTGACAACTGTAGTGCTATCTCTTTGATAAAGACTTTTGAAAACTCTAAGCGTGCTAAACATATAGATATTAAGATGCATTTCATAAAAGAATTATATGAGAAGGAAGTAATTGATGTTCAATACGTGGACTCAAATAATAATGCAGCAGATATTCTGACCAAACCTTTGTGCAAAGACAAGTTTGTGAAGCTCAGAAAAATTGTATTGAATAATCCATGATTGTTTTGCAAAATGAAGTATTTTTCTGGTAATTATGATTGTTGTAGTGAATCTGGTTTTGTAGTATCTTTCAGGTGTTTCGATTGCTAGTTTATATTGATTTGATGTTTTCATGTATTACTGTTATATTGATTTGATGTTCCATGTAGTATTGATTTATTAATTTGATGATTTGAATTTTGCATGTTTGTTAAACTATCAATTGATAAACTATCAATCGAGGGGGAGTGTTACAGGATTATAGTATCATCGATATATTGTGTAACTATCGATACTTGTATCGATATCGATGTCGACTCGTCAAGTCGATATTCGCTCATCTCCTGTCCTATTGTTGTTAATTGTTATCCATATCCAAGATGTGATCTTATGTTCTTATTATAATACTTGAATAAATATGTAATCATATTAACTCAGTCATTTCATTGTGTCTATTAAATTCCATAAAACCCCTGGTCTAAAGCGAGATATTAGTCTCGTTTGGGTCATTTTCAACCGAAGTAAATGTTCAAAATACACTTTACAGGTAATTGGGCAAACATAAAAAAGTAAAGTAAGAATACTAGTAGCCGCTCAAATTAAATAAAATTTTACAACCCAACTTGGAGAAACAAAGAGAAATATGACATCATACCCGGCGGTTTCAAAAAACCTAGTTTTGATCAGGTCATATGAATATTTCAAAAATATTTATTGTGGCACAAGATTGACATTACATACAACATGTAATTTCTATTGGAATGTATGAATATTATTCATTTTTCAAACAAAATAAAAACAATGGACCGAACATCATGGGAACAACATTGGCTACATATGAGTTCGAATGGTCAATACTTGAAAAACCTAGGAATTAATGAAGGGAAAGGGTTGAATTGCCATTTTTTTAAATTTGATCATAGTTACGGAATACTAAGGTATTATATATTATTTTGTTTACACTAAAACAAGAAAAATATATCTCAAAAATGTGACACGTTCGAAATAAGGTTATGTGCAACACTTACCATTTTCGTGGGCAGTAAAGATCGACAAATTCTCCTGCGTCGTTCTCCATTTTTCGATTTAAACACTGAAAATAGAAATGAGCCAAATTAGAATCAAACTAATTAAATAAAGAGTGGTTTGATATTAAATATTGATCTAAATTATAATAATTACCTCAAAAACGTGCTACGAAACGCAAAACCCAAGCTGGCGAAAAGAGCAAAACAGGGATGTGAACTAAATCAGTCATGCCAACAAACCGAGAGGAAGTTTCCTGTATCGTAATATATATATCTTAAAATTACTATAAACATTGAAAAATAGATTACATAAGAATTTTAAAACAACTGCTTCAAATGAATTGTCTAATCAATAATCTAAATAGAATGGATTATTGATTTTATTGGAAAAGCACCAGGGACGTGAAACGTGAGCTTTTTTCCAGTAATTGTAATGGCTGCGGTTGCGACGTTCTGTAGATTTTCAAGATATAACCTCAAAACTATCAGAAATTTGAATTATTCTATCTGCAATTATCTATCCAATTCTTCAAGGTAAGAAAGACAATCCATTCTAAAATACCTACTCAAATACAAGAATTTGTCAGGCCAAGAGAACTCAATATTCTGAATCCTAAAGTTCTTTATTGCAGTCACCTACAACTGCATGTTTTTCTGACATTTATGTCGGCGGTTGGGCGAAAACCCCTCAAGGAAATTCAATAACAAATTGCTTTAAACAGTTGCTAAATGAAAATTTTGCATATAAACGCCTGGCTTGGATAAGGCTTTCTAGGTTGCTCGAAATCACCACCTTGAATTTTGAGGAGGCTGTCTAATTTTTCCCCCTCAACAGCTGTATAGCTTGCCTCTTTCTTTTAAAATAATGAGCTAATCCTTTTCTGTTCTTTATTTCATATTAGATCTCTAAATTTTCACCATAGATTTTGATCACAGACGGCCTCTCCCGTGTATCAGAGGAGACTTTGAACCGTCTGTCTCGGCTGCCTAAAAAGTAGAAGCCATCTCTCATCATCACCCTCACATTTCACACGCACTAGCCCCGACCTCTCTCTCATCATCTCTCAATCATCCTTCTTCGTATTCTCTCTCGGTCTGTGTTTTTTCTCGTGTAATGTTTTGGCATTATGGTTTCATCCATCCAAGTTTTAGGATAAGACTATCTTCGCCTTATAAAGCATAGATTCGCAATGCAAATCTATCTCAGCATCAGCAAAGAAGGAACGGAACCACATCTACAAATCAAATGAACAGCTACTCATATAATCTAAAAAGTAAGAGATATCGTTAAGACTTGAAAACAAGAACTGATGAAAGTGTTCTATGTGTGTCCAGTTGAAATGGCGGCCTCCGGACGTCTGGACCTGGTGGACAGTCTGACGGGACACCGCGGACGCGTCTGGAACGTGAGCTGGAATCCGACCGGCACGGTGTTCGCGTCTTGCGGCGAGGACAAAACCGTCCGTCTGTGGACGAAATCCAGCGGACAACGGACATGGATGAACAAAACTGTGCTCACCGACGGACATCAGCGCACAATCCGCGAAGTGGCCTGGTCACCGTGCGGCAACTATTTGGCATCGGCCAGTTTCGACGCCACCACCGCGATTTGGGATCGGAAGAGCGGCGAGTTTGAATGCAACGCGACACTGGAAGGCCATGAAAACGAAGTGAAGTCGGTGTGTTGGGCCAAGTCGGGCAATTTGCTGGCCACCTGCAGTCGCGACAAGTCGGTGTGGGTGTGGGAGACGAGCGACGACGACGAGTACGAGTGTGCGGCCGTAATCAACGCTCACTCCCAAGACGTGAAGAAAGTTATCTGGCATCCACACGACGACATACTAGCGTCATCTAGCTACGACAACACCATCAAACTTTTCCGCGAAGATATCTCCGATAACGACTGGATAAACTGCGGCACGCTCGTCTCGCACGAGTCCACAGTCTGGGGGATAGCGTTCGACAAGACCGGCACACGTTTAGCCAGTTGCAGCGATGATAAGACCGTCAAAATCTGGCAGCAGTATCTCCCCGGTAACCCGGAAGGTGTCGTAACACAAAGCAACGAGCCCACTTGGAAATGCGTGTGTACGCTGAGCGGTTACCATTCTCGTGTCGTCTATGACATAGCCTGGTGTCATCAGACCGATTTGATAGCGACGGCGTGCGGTGACGATGCGATCAGAGTTTTCAAGGAGACGCCGAGTTCTCACAAAAACCAGCCGGAGTTCGAGTTGATCTGCACTGTGCACAGGGCGCACACCCAGGACGTCAACTCGGTCGCCTGGAACCCCAAAGAGGCCGGCTTGCTCGCGTCGGCAGGCGATGATTCCCGTGTCAATCTGTGGCAGTTCAAGGAGGAAACTATCATTTTCTAAATGGTTGTCTCCAAGTTTCGGAATTGAAAAACCACTAGTTATCACATCCATTTGTTATTTTATTGTCGTGGTTTCAAGCGTATTAGATATAGCCTAAATAAATGTTTGTTTCGAAGTTTCGGAATTGAAAAACCACTAGTTATTCAATCCATTTGTTATTTCATTGTCGTGGGTTTAAGCGTATTAGAAAATAAATAAATGTTTGTTTCCAAGTTTTGGAATTGAAAAACCACTAGTTATCCAATCCGTTTGTTATTTCATTGTCGTGGTTTCAAGCGTAGTGGATATAAATATGTGAATGTTTCCCAATTTTGGACTTGGAAAACCACAAGTTATCATAACCATTTGTTATTTCATTATGACGTTTTCAGGTGTACTAGATATAAGAGTTGATATGTTTAATTTTCCTAGTACAAAACTGTAATTTTACAAAATATATCTAGTTCTTTGTAGTATGTACTTATTTTAATACTTGTCACGATTTCCGTTGGAATTAATACAAGTTCAATTTGTGGCAGTTTAAGGAACGAAGTATTATTTTCTAAAGTTGAAAATATTTCATTTTCCAATCTAAAACAGTTTTCAGACAAGGAGGTTTTTTTAAGTTTATTTAGTACAAACATTATGGATAAAAATTAATATAGCCTACTAACATTTATGAATTTATCGTATGGTAAACCGCCTATTCAAGTTAATTGAAATTTGCAAATTTTCAATCAATCAATCATCTACAAAGGAGAGTACAACAGGCTTAGGCAATAAGCAGGCAATATTTTATCAAAGAACTGTCTCTTTTCCAGTTAAAATAGTTCATTCATTGATGTAGTCCAATTAATGTGAATGAAACTTGTTCTTATCATGGTATGAGAGATTTGCCCAGTTTATCAGTTGAGTAAAAATTTTAGTGCAGCAGTAAATGTTTTATTCAACGACTGAGAAACTGGTTCATGGATTTAGTGTTGTTTTAAGGGCCCTGTGGACCCTTTGAAAATATTTACAAGGTGGTATTGTATTGAAAATTTGTATTGATGACTAGTGCACCTTGAGTGGAGTTAAAATAGTTGAAATAGTTCATTCATTGATGTGGTCACATTTCCTAGTGCAAATTACCAATTCAAATTTAAAAAGAGAAGAAATTTGATTTCTATTAAAAGAATTAATTTTTGTTCAATGATGTTATTTTATTACCTATTATTGTGTTCTTGTTGGTTGAGATAATTATTGATAGGCATTCAGGTGTTGTTTAAATCATGATAGATATAAATGAATGTGTAGCAATTAGCACAAAAACATAATTTGCAAGTGGGGAACAAATCATTAGACATGAATTTACTGCGGTGCTCTTCAGTACCCATTATAAAAAATATTTTTATAAATATAATACATGGAATCAAATTCTTGATTTGGAATATGGATGTATAGGTAATCAATTTATAATATAGGATAATGTTGTTATCAGTTATTGAATCTATATAATATTTTCCTAAATATATTCTTTTTAGATTCTTGATGTTATATCACTAGACAAGCTCTTGATATATTATATTCTGAGATGTATAGTCCGATGACTTAAGATTCTTGATGGTATATCACAGACAAGCTCTTAATATTATTTATTCTGAGATGTATAGTCCGATATAATTGTGCGTAATACTAATTAATTTGGTTCTCAATACAGTACGTCTCCGTTCTTGTTAAAATTTCAAAACTAAAATGTAGAAAAATGGTTATCCTTTATAGATTATAGAGGATCACAATCATATTTTTTATTGTAAATGTTGTAATATAATTGTTGGATGTTGTATATTATTATAATAATGAATAAATTGTGAAAAATTACTTTCGAGTTATTTTTTGCACTACCTCGAATTACGTATATCCGTCCCTATTAGCTCATGATTCAAATGATGTTCGACTTTGTAGTTTAACACATTCGTATATATGTATTTATAAGTAAATAAACACAAAGAAACTAATAAGGGCAATTGGAAGAAAATTATGGATTACATGATGATTTTCAATGTTATAAAAACGTTGATGAACAAGATTGAAAAGAATTAGAATCAATTGAATATAATAATGAACATAATTATAATATATGAACAATAAATACCTATTAATAAACTTGAAAGTTTAAAAACTTTCAGAATAATAATTGAAATTAAGAATTTCTATTGGGACATTTCAAATTATTTTAACGAGTAGAAACAATATTAAGAAGTATTCTTGGAGATATACGAGGAGGCCCTTTAAAAGATACTACTTTTTTATTTCATCAATCAAAATAATAATGCCATTATCCGCCTTTTTTCTGTAGCACAGCTCTTTCAGAACTTTTTATTTTGATTAGTACATCATCCAGAAGTAGTATTCTGAGCAGAAAAACAGGATTCTATTAAAGTAACAGGATATTCTGTATAAGGCCGAGTTTTTCTTGCCTGAGAGTTAGTATGAATTGCAAGTGAAAGGCCCCCACACACTAGACATGCACTGTTATAATGTCACAAACCATGATATGAATGTCTAGTACGGTATGATGTGGGTATCTTTCGTTTGCAACTCATACAAACTCGCATCCAATGTAACTGCGGCCTTAGAATTATGTTATAATGCAATTATTACAGTTTCATAATTGAAATAGATACAGTTACTTTTGAAATGGAATTTGAAACTTGTATTGTAATGTTGACTTTATAAAACGTTTCTAGTTCAATCTGATCCAGAATCCAGTTTTAAAACACTGGAATGAATCGCAGCTGATCAAAGCACTGTAGCTGCTCATGCGTGTGTGTGCTTTTAGCAGCTGTCTTAACCCAAACCTATACGGTCAACATTGAGATGAAACATGGTCGATTAATAATAATAATTCCGTGTAACCTGGCTGGCTCAGGTCTGGTGTCAGAGTTTTCAGGTCACTCCTGATCAGTTCAGGGTCTCTGACGTGACTTAACGACTGTTTTGTTTTTAAGCAGCCGGGACCGACGGCTTAGCATGTCCTCCGAAACACGAGGAGTAGCCGAGCTAAAATCTCACGGTCTGACAGGGTCGATTGAATCAAGGTTAGTTTAGATTGTTGATGTAGATATTTTGTTTTGTTGGTTGTAGATAAAATATTGTATGCAATGATTGTATTTGGCCTTTAAACCACTCTTGAAATCCTTAGGGCCGGTTCATGAGCTCGGGATTCAGCCAAGTTCTAGACTAAAACGGGTGGCTATCGTAGCATCGTCAAACGTTTGTCTGGACAGGTTAGTGGGATAGCAGCATAGAGAGCCCTTAGTACATAGTTTCGAGGCTAACGTTTGTCGATGCTACGGTGGCCACCCGTTTTAGTCTAGGACTTGGCTAAATCCCGAGCTTATGAACCGGCCCTTAGTGTACTCTCTTCACTATGCTTCGATTTTAACCCTGGATCTCACTCGTGGTTTAAAGGCTCTCATAATACAACCATTGCATGAACTACTAATTAAATTATTAACGAATTTAATTTTGATCTCGATCCAGGACAGCCAACATGAGCGGTGAAAAGATGTCTCCATCCCAAAAAGCGGCAGCAGGCGTACCACTACAGAAAGTAGTAAAAGAGCTGACGGACTACGCTCCCCTGGCTCTGGCTGAATCGTGGGACAACGTCGGTCTCCTAATCGAGCCGTACACGGCCCGTGACGTCACGTCGATCATGCTCACCAACGACCTAACCAAGCCCGTCATGGACGAGTGTCTCGAAAAGAACATAGACATGATAATCTCCTATCATCCGCCGATTTTCGTCGGCAAGAAGAGGATCACAAACAGTAATTGGAAGGTCAATTGTTGTTCAGTCACTCTCGAAATCAAAATCGTTTATTTCAGTAAAGATTTTACACATACACAACTTTACTCAGTTTAATAAATTATACCAGGGAGCTGACATCTAAAGGTGGGTTTTCGTTACTGCGACAAAGTGCCGCAGCGGAGCCCGAATCAGCGTTGCCAGATGCAATTGATGAGAAATCCCAACTATTTCTAGTGGGGAATTTTCATCAATTGCATCTGGCAACGCTGGTACAACACAAGTAACAAAACTCATCTTAAGGAGAGGAAGTAAGAGAAATAAGGGGAGTAGGATGTCGGCCATTTTTATTGGACGCAATTTTGGCGCTGTATTTGAAAACATCTACATAACTTCTACCCAAACCAGCCTAAAAAACACAAAATCCGACAAAAATGTTGTATTTTGCCGTGAATATTAACTATATTCTCTCAACGGTTTTGATTTATACCGCAAAAGAACTTTCAAAACTCCATGAAAATTAAATTTAACATGATGGCTCTGAATTCAAATACACCGCCAAAATTAGGTCCATAATAATGGTCGACATCGGTCCAGAGTGTATTCGGCCAATGAGATCGCGCCACACAGCCAATGAGATCGAGACACAGCATGGCCATCTTTAGACAAAACTCAAGAAGGCCATGACACAGGCGTCACACTTTTTTAACATAGGGAAGATACGATACTTCCACTTCTTCAATGACAGCCCCCTGAATTACACCATAGCCCCCTTCAAACTACATGGCCGCGGCCTTCAATGTGACAACCTCGCAGTCCCGGCTGGTTTCATTACAAAATTAAACTTATAAAAAACACTACAAACACATGACTTATAAAAAAAAGACCGATTTGCATTGCTCATGCAAGCCGATGCAGCGACGTTGTCACATTGAAGACCGCGGCCATGCAGTTTAAAGGTGGCTATGATTACACACTACAAGTTCGTGTAAAACATAAATTGTTTCGAATTTATTAACGAATCACAGACTCTACCACTCTAGTACATGGATGACATCCATAGTTGAGTGGGTTAATTTCCATGAATATTCTTTTCTTGATGTTATATGTTTTTTTTTGTAGTCTATATTTCATTAATGTATTCTTAGGTTTTAGTTTTGAAGAAGGAAATAAATAAATATATTTATTTACAGACTTGCAGTCATATTTAAAAAAAATGTAAATGAACGTTTCAATTGTACTGTAATTTGTTTTCCAGCAGTCTATGTTATTTGATTACACCCTGTATAATATGTTATACATATAATATTGAAGCTATTGATATTCATGCAATATTGAATTTAATGTTGTAATTTATAGGACCAACTGATATCGTGCTGTTTGGAAAATCGTATTGCAGTTTATTCACCACACACATCATGGGATTCTGTACCCGGGGGTCTGAGTGATTGGCTTGCCAGTGCGTTTGGAGGTGAGTTATTCACTAATTTTTTGCTGAGGGTGATTCCCGCTTGAGCTCCAGGCTTGTGCGTGGGTTATGAGATGGGTGATGATGAGAGATAACGACTAATGCTTGATTACATCAAATCATAATTTGATAATCTGTCAATCGAAAATATGAACTTTTTCAATTACCATAATTCTCGCTATTATCTTCTTATAAATTGTAAATAACTTGTTTCTAAAGTGTAAAAAAAATTGTTGAAAAATTTCAGGTGAAATTCATATAAGTTGGTTAAGATGGGAAAAATAGAAATTTTGATAGTTTTAAATTTTTCTAGCTCCGAAGTACTTTGCCCCTTGTTCTTGAAACTTAGGAGTCTCGTATTACAGGAATAAGGCAAACACACAGATCAGTGTGCGCGTTCACAGACATCTTTTTACAAGCGCTTGCAAACAGCTTTCTTCGTGTCTGCACCCTTGAATTGTGACTCAATCCAATTCATTTATTGCCAAAAATCTTCATACTTTACATACATTATAAACATTTTCTCAGTGACATTTGAAAATTTTCATCTGTAAAATATTACAAAAATTTTTTACGAATGTTTCAGATAGGTCAGAATTTGAATCTGTCAATGTTCTGGAGCCGTATAGTTCTTTCGTCAGCCCTGCAGATCATGAGTTCTCATTGGTGGTTCGGGTTCAATTCCAGTCTGAAAACTATTCTAAAGATTACATCAAAATACGCGATGATCTTACAGCTCTTGGAATCGCCATTACTCCCGGAACCGAAAAGTTAGTATTCAATTAATGAAACATGTTTGTTAACTAAAAAAAAAATGTTCAGGAAAAATACGAAATTTTCTAACTTAAATACAATTTTAGTAGTCAATAATTTGTGAATTTAGTTCGTGATGGAAAGTGAAAAAGAAGAGAACAAAATTCTGATTGAAAAATTGTTGCAATTCCTCTTTATTGAACACTTATTGATTCACAGTACCATTTTACAAATGTCGCCTAATAACTCCTAATGAAGAAATATACTTCTTCCCCCAATAACCCATTCTCAACTCCGCTTAGTAAAGAATATTTTAAAATCTTCGACTGTACTGATTGCATCTTTTATAGAACAACCTTGGATTCAACATCATCTATACTGTATAGGCCTATGTACAGTTTAAAAAACGAAACCGACTACCCAATTTCATGCAAGGTGGACCCTACTCTTGATGACAATTTGTCTGGGCTTTTACGTTAACATTACCAGCAAAAGATTTTGACCCAGTAATATCAGTTCAGTCAAAGTTCTCAATTATCCATTTGAAAGTAATTAATTCCAAATTATGTATCAAATTTCTTGGAAATTATTAACTATTCATTATTTCAATTTCAGGGATCAGCAAGAATGGTATGAATACAGAGGAACTTGCAGTAAAAGAGTCTTGTCTAATGTTCGCAGTTACTTGTCCTCTCATAGTTTTCCAAGCGGTCACGTCAGATATTATGAAATCTACAATAGAATACCGGTAATTAATTATCAATAGAATTTCAAGTGATGGATGGATATTTTATTGTAACGGCATCTGAGATATGCAGAAGCAATGCATTTGTCAAGATATACGATTAATACAACACTATAGTGCTTTCCCTTGAAAACTCCTGAGGGCAGAAATGCTCTGCCGATTCTCATCTCTCACTTGAGCGCTAGTATATTAAGGGCCGGTTCATGAGCTCGGGATTTAGCTAAGTCCTAGACTAAAACGGGTGGCCACCGTAGCATCGACAAACGTTAGCCACGAAACTATGTACTAAGGGCTCTCTATAGTGCTAACCCACTAACCTGTCGAGACAAACGTTTGTCGATGCTACGGTGGCCAGCCGTTTTAGTCTAGGACTTAGCTAAATCCCGAGCTCATGAACCGGCCCTAAGTCTTTTTATCCATACTTACAAATTTATGCATGCTAACACTATGTAAATTTGATTTGGGCGGTACTTGGAATGAAGTCAAATTAATTACTTTGCCATAATAAAAATTATACAGTGGATGATGATTTACAAGACAAAGCAAGTAATAATCATGACGTTATATCCATGATTACTGTGTGGCTGAGACTGTTATAACCGAGCTGTTTTGTTGATAAATATTATTTTTAATTTTTTTTTTGAGTTGGGTGGTACTTGGAATGAATTGAAATTAATTTCTTTGCCATAATAAAAATTATACAGTGGGTGATGATTCACAAGACAAAGCAAGTAATAATCATGACGTTATATCCATGATTACTTTGTGGCTGAGGCTGTTATAACCGAGCTGTTCTGTTAATAAATATTATTTTTCAGCTTTTTCTCTAATTTTCAGTTGCCAGAACCAGGCACTGGCGGCGGTAGACTGCTGAAATTGAAAAAGCCAATGCCAATTGAGACAGCAATTGATAAAATGAAATCGCATCTCGGAGTCAGGCATGCAAGGATAGCTTACGCTGTGGGAGCCAACTCTAGTAAGTGGATTGAATAATTGATTGTAGCATTTTAATTTAGTTTTTAACGATAATTTAAATCCAATAAACCTGAAAATATCACTTTATGTTTCAGAACTGTATGAAAATAATTGTTTTGTGTCCAAATTTTTATTTCATTGTAGCTGTGTTGATAATTTGAAGAATTCTCATGATTTTTTCAATTCTCCTGCTTGATTCTTGTAACTGTTTCTCATTCTCCTTATTTTTCTTCAACGTTCGTTATTTTTCTTTGCACTATTCTTTTCTCTTCTCTACTATTCATATCTCTTGCTCTTCTCTTTGCACTCCTGATTCTCCTTCATTTTGTTCTTTGATCTCAGTTTCTTATTATCTCGGTTTTTTATCATCTCAGTTTTTCTTCTCTTCTTGATTGCTACCTCTTTTTCATCTTACCTTCCTCCTCCTTCTCCTCCTCCTCCTCCTCCTCCTCCTCCTCCTCCTCCTCCTCCTCCTCCTCCTCCTCCTCCCTCCTTTCTCTCCATCCATTTCTTCTTCTCAGCAGTATTTCTTCTCTTCTTGCTTGCTCCTCCTCCTCCTCCTCCTCCTCCTCCTCCTCCTCCTCCTCCTCCTCCTCCTCCTCCTCCTCCTACTCCTCCTCCTCCTCCTACTCCATCTCCTTGAGGGTTAAGTGTAAGAGAGGGCTGACTGCGCCCTAACTTCGCCCTCCCAGGTTAAAATAAAGGCAGTCATTCAATTCAATTCTCCTTCTCCATTTTCTTCTTTGATCTCAGTTTTTTCTTATCTCAGTATTTCTTCTCTTCTTGCTTGCTACCTCTCTTCCATCTTCTCCTCCTCCACCATCTCCTTCTCCGCCGTCTTCTTCTCTACCTTCTCTCTCTTATCCTTCTTTATTTCCTTTTCTATTTTTCTATATTCTTCTACCATTATCTCCCACTTCTACTACCCCTTTTCCTCCTCTGTTCTTCTGCTTTTTTCACTTACTTCTTTGTCTTCTTCTCTTCTGTCTCTTTTCACGTGTCTTCTTTTTCTAAATTATTAGTTTTCTAATAATTAGATGTGTTACTGTTTTATAAACTTTTAGAATTGCATAATATGTCAAAAAGAATTTTTTTCAAAATTAGTGAACATTTTGCAAAGTGAAATAGAACTTCAACCTAATGGAGTTAGGTTATAAACGGCGAGGTGGGACTACCTTCGGGTCTCCCCATCAACCAAAGCCATATGCTAGATAGATAGATTAGTTTTCTAATGGCAGTTCTATGTTGGTTGTTTCAGACTGCCTGATCAGTAGCATAGCCCTGGTGCCCGGTTCGGGAGCCAAGCCGTTGAGCGGCGTTCGCGCCGATCTGTACGTGACGGGAGAAATGCTGCATCACGACGTGCTAGCTGCCACGCACAACAACACGTCGGTACTCATGACCACGCACAGCGACAGCGAGCGTGGCTTCCTCACGCACTTCGCTCAACTGCTGCTAACACGCTTGAACCAACATGCACCTGTCAATGTCACTGTATCAGCCATGGATAGGGATCCTATTGAAGTCGTATAACACATGACGTTTACTGCATTTTGTTATCATAAATTGTAAGAGAACAGATTAAGGGCCGGTTCATGAGCTCGGGATTTAGCCAAATCCTAGACTAAAACGGGTGGCCACCGTAGCATCGACAAACGTTAGCCTCGACAATATGTACTAAGAGCTCTCTATGCTGCTAATCCACTAACCTGTCGAGACAAACGTTTGTCGATGCTACGGTAGCCACCCGTTTTAGTCTGGGACAACTAAATCAGCTCATGAACCTAATTATTGAATTTTGTAATGATAAATTGCAAGAGAACAGATTGATGGAGTTCACTGCATTGTGTAATAGTAATTAGGGTTTTGATATAATTGTTATACTGGGTGGCGCAAAAAGAACGGATGGATTCGAGTAGGATAGTATCAGTAGACTAGAGCTGTCTGTGACCGCAGAGCGACACCATTTTGTAGGTTAAAGTATCCAGTTTTAGTATCAATGGTGCAATTGACCTTGCAAAATCGTGTATTTGCTGTTGAACAATATCTCCAATAGAATGAATCTGCAATCGTCGTTCAACGGAGCTTCAGCAGAAAGTTTCAACTCGAGCTTATTGGCATGAGATTCTTCTTCACTTGAAATTCAAGTTTACTTTCGTAAATATCGTTACATTGAAGATTTGAATACTGCAATACATGAATGAATTGCTGCTGTATCAAAAGTTAAGGACGAACTTGAGGCTTCAATGAGCATTAACGCATTAAGGGCGCCATCTTTCCTATGTAATTTTTGAAATATACTCAAGTGTTTTGGAGTTTTTTATACAAATTCTCAAATTGGGTTATTTACTCAGTATTTTGGTGTTAGGAAGATAAATGTATGATTCAAATAAATTTTCTTATAGCACTTTGAAAAACATCCGTTCTTTATGCGCCACTCTGTATAATAATACAGAGTGTTCTATATAAAAGAGAACCCAACTCTTAGTTCAGTGTGTAAATAACAATTTATTGACAAACACTTACATTACGTATTTACAGAAGATGTTGAAAATGTTGTCCATCCATTTCAATGCACTTATCAACACCATGTTCCTGGCCACTCTTTTCAGCTTTTCTCTGTCTATCTCATTAATAGCATTAGTAATATTAATGTTTGTTTTCATTTCCTGTAGGGTATGAGGATTGCTTCTGTAAACAATTTCTTTTAAGTAGCCCCACAGAAAGAAGTCAAGCCTAGACAGATAAGGAGATCGTGGTGGCCACAATCTTGTTGAAATGATCCTTACATTAAAAAATTCCTGTAGCATCTCCATACGACGTTCAAACGTAAATGCTTGACCTTCACTAGTTCAACTGCTATGCGCAAGGAATGAATAGCCACCCCTACTCCAGTCATACCAACATTAGAAGCAGTATTTTAACCATTGCACACAAATATATGCATTTTCCAAAATAGATACATCTAGTACAAGCTAATGAGCAACGGGTTCTCTTTTGAATTGAACACCCTGTATTATATAGCATTGTGTATTCTATTGTTTTTCTTTACGATAATTTTATTCTATGTTGTTTCTAAGGACACACACGTATTTCATTTCAGGAAATATTTCACAGTGTAGTTAAGTTTAATATGTACACTTCTCTTTATTACTTCCTATTGTATTTCAAAGCAAGTGAAATGGAACATATTCTATTCTATTGCTTCTTTAAATTGAAAGAGGACAGATGAAGTTCACTGCATTGTGTAATAATATAGGGCATAGTATTATACAGTATAGCTTTGTGTATTCCATAGCTTTTCTCTATAAGAATATTATGTAAAGTTTCTGTGGAAACACACGCATTTCATTTCAAAAACTATTTTACAGTTCGCTAAAGTTTAATATGCATGTTTTCTTTATTACGCTGTATATTTTCCTATTGTATTTTGGAGCAAGAGAAATTAAACGAACTGAATTGAATTGAATTGAATTTTATTGTCAAAAACAAAATACATGTACAAAATGAAATACATTCTAGATAATAATACACAAATACAATAAAAATTAATAAAATCATGTGTCTTAACATGATTATCAAATACAATTTTTTTGGACGGCCAACATAAGAAATCGTGTGTGTTGCAGTTCATATTCTGAGATAGAAGTATAGAAGGAAAATTTCTATTCTTATTCTATATCTTTTACTTCTATTTTCTCTGATTCACCAAGTAGGCTGACTGATCCTGATGTCTTCCATTTTATCAGCAAGTTTCAAAACTGTTATAAATTCATATTCAGAATGGATTATTCTCACAAATATGACAAATTTTGTCATATTTGTGTATTAATAAATGAAGTCAAATATCTAATCATCTTTATTCCACAGTAACACAATACAATTCAATTATTCACATTCATTTTCTTCTATGTACTAACTTAAATACAGAATACAAATTAGTTACAGTAGGCTACTTGATTTCTAACTCTGCTTTTGTGGAATTAGGTACCTCCCAAAGTTGAAACTGTATTGGAGGTTACCATCATAGAAGATGATAAGGTTCTGCCTAACGATGAAAGGGGAATTGGAAAAATCAAGCTTTCTCGATTCTCTGTTTTAGAAGCTATTTTCCGACAAAAATAGAACTAAATTATTAATTAAACTCTGGAAAATAACTGGAGAAAACTTTCCAATAGCTGTTTTATTCAGCCTTCAAATTTCGATTTAACAAATTATCTTTGATAGTCAAATTTTAAATTTATGACAAGTATTCCAAATTTGGAACTCTCCACACAATAATTTTCACATGAAAAATAGCATTAAAACAGTACAACTAATTGTTTTTGTAATTCAAAATGTATGAAGGGCTCTTCACCCAAATATTTAGAATTCAGTTATCATGTGAGGAGTGTAAGGCTAGGCGTACACCGGTTAGTCAAGACAAGACAAGATTAGTCACGTTTAGTCACAGTACTTCACATAGTAGCTTATGAAGCAACACACACCGATTAGTCATTGCATTGGTGTGTGCTGCTTCATAAGCAACTATGTGTATTACTTTGACTAAACGTGACTAATGTCGTCTTGTCTTGTCTTGACTAACCGGTGTACGCCAAGCCTTATATGGGAAGTGTGTTCTAAGAGGAGTATCATTAGAGGACTATTCAGAATTCAGCTATTACGAAAGTAGTGTCAGATGGCCGAAATACAGTATAGGTTGTTGTTCTATTTTGTGTTATTGCTAGCAACGAAACAGGCAATTCTGGCTACATTTTCTCTTCTTATCTTTCTCATTTTTCTTCTCCTTCTTCTTCAACTTTCCACTTGCAAGTAGAATATTGTAGACAAGACGTGTAGACATTAGATTAGAATAGGTTGCAACTGATAAGGATTTCCCACTTTTCCAGGACACGCACTTTCCACGTGCCGGAAAATTGGGGAAAACTGGCCGCCGTTTTTAGTTTTCCCGATGTGAAAATCACGTGTCTGCGTGTTGAGATCTCCCTATAAGTGATGCCGGCCGAAGTTTCTTGACTTTTCACCGATTTCCACGGGGTTTTCACTGTCTGGAACGCACTTTTCCGAAAGCCTGCTGCGCATTATTTAGTTGAAGTTCACACGCAATATGCTCGTCTGAAATTTGTAAGACACGGCTATTATTGGAAGCGAAGCAAGCAGGCTCACGCATACTGACTTCTGCCGTCTGTTATTCTCTGTTTTGATGTATTCTTCTCTCTTTCAAACTCTTTAGCACAGATTCTCTCTCTCTCACTTACTCTCTCTCACTCTTCTCTCTTTCCCCATCTTTCCACCTTCAGTCCTAGTTTCTACCTGCTCTGGCTTAACGATTTACATTGTAATTGTATGTGATTTCAGGGCTTAGGGATTAGGACCTTAAGTGAGCTTTTTTTGAAACTACTAATTGTTTTTTATTAGTTTTTTCTACATACCTCACCAACTATTTATCTATAATTTGTGGAAATCTTGTTGATGTTGGAAATGTGACAGGTAAAGCCACGAAACCGCGGTCCACTGCCGTAAACAATAAAATAGTGGAATTGACAATATCATTCAGTGTTTTATTTTATCAATAATTAGATGGAAAGAAAATAATAAAGCTGCAGTTAATATCATTGATATTCTGATTAATAGTCAATATTTGGACTGTTTTTTGCGAGAATGGAAAAGGAATAGTTTTGGGCTTGAGCCTGTTTGACCTTCCATTAATTATTATCATTTGTACATTTCTGAATAAATTAAAGAATAGCAATAGATGTCATACGTATTATTTTAAACTATACCACAGACAATTCTATCAATAAAAGTCTGTCAATGTCATTAAGAACTGTCTATGACTACTACAAAGTCCTACAAAGACGAATACTGCTATAAATAGTGCAATGCAACAATTTAATATGCCTCCAAAATATAGAGAGTGACTGACTAGCCTTACTAACGATTAGCCAGGCTCCTAATGGAGGTAACCATATAGAACATAATAATAATTATTATTATCATTTTAGTTTAATGTAAAATGTACTGGTATCTGAGATGTCACATGAGCCTGAAATTAATGTAGGCTAATATCACGATTATTTCAATAGAAATTGTAATTATAAGATCAAATCGCTCAACTTTTTAAACGTGAGGAATACAACTTAGTAAATGATTTTTACAATTCAATTTTTTCTATGCAGTTACAAATATTTTTCAATAAGCCAAGGAATAAAAAAATTTACTATCAACAAAAATTACACAGCATATATTTGTCAAGACCTTGTAATCCAGCTCTCCAAAAAGCATGAGAATCTTTCCCATTACCAAAAAAGGTTGAATATTAATTCAAAGGTAAGTGGATATTCTAAATATTATTTTCAATAGATATTTCAAGAACATTCTTCAAATATCAATAATAAATTATTAAAGTTGTTAAGTAACATACAAAATTAATTAATTTTCAAACCACAACTCTCATGAATACTTCAAAGAATAAACAAAAATTGATTATTCTATTCTTTCAATGCACTAGGGTGTTCTAGTATAGATGAAGACATGATCAAATCATAATTCATGCATAACAATTTTTATTCAAGAAAGACAATCAATGAAAACATTTGGATCTTGTCAAATATCACTGGTTTATTAAAGAAATTAACAAAATTGGATACTGAAACATGTTTGTTAATTTTATTAATGAATTCAGTGATATTTGACAACATCCAAGTGTTTTCATTTTCTTGATGGATAATGGAAATTTGGTGTTCAAAACTTTTCTCTAGAAGGAAAAGAAAAGGTGGAAAAATGGAAGGAGAAAGAAATCAAGAAAGTGTATAAAATATAGTAGTGGGGAGAAGAAAAAGATATAGAATACAATATAGCCTACTTGAATAGATGTAACTTACGTTTCGGAATACATTGTATTCCCTATCTTATTCTCATGTTACGCCGATACGGAAGTTTCATCTTTTCAAGTTATGAGTTCTACGAATCTTCACCATACGTGTGTTTTCTACCTCAAGTACAAAAATAATAATCAAATACTCAATTACTCAGACATGTTATAATGTGTTTGCATTCACATGTAAACATCAATATAGGTTTCAACATCAAAGGCAGTATGTTATCAATTATTGACGTTGGACATTGCGAGATGTTGTGTTGTTAACTAGAATCAAGATTAACATACCGCAGCTTGTTGAGCCAGTTACATTGAAAGCACTTCAGAGATACAGTGTGTATCAAGCGCATGTTTAATTGTGTATCAAGGCATGTTTCATTGTGTATCCAAGCATGATAGAATCCTCGGTTTCAATGGATAAGGTCAAGATGAGGATCTTGCGCTGAGTGTTCAAACAGTCCTAAATGGATAGTAGATTGTAAGGCTAGGCGTACACCGGTTAGTCAAGACAAGACGATATTAGTCACGTTTAGTCACAGTAATTCACATACTTGCTTATGAAGCAGCACACACCGATGCAATGACTAATCGGTGTGTGTTGCTTCATAAGCATCTATGTGAAGTACTGTGACTAAACGTGACTAATCTTGTCTTGTCTTGACTAACCAGTGTACGCCTAGCCTTAGAGTAATATTGAATTAGGTGAGTGTACGCCTAGCCTAAGAGTAATATTGAATTAGGTGAGTGTACTGCTCCTCAGATGTTGATTTAAGAGTCTTTATCATCTCTGTGAATGAACTGAGTCAGGTTTTAGCTTTTGTAGCTTTTTAGCTTTGTGTGAGCTAACAATTCAATGACAAGACTATAAAATAATTGATAAGTTTTTTTGTCGTTAGCATGAAAACCAATTAAATTTAACCGCAGTGAAATGACGTCATATGATAGTACCAATACAACCTGTATTGAGCCAGCTCAGTCAATTTTACCGTGGTAGAATTCAATTGGCGTTTTGATGCGCCGTTACCAAATAAGTGATCAAATAAAGGAAGAAGTAGTACATGTCTTCAATAGACAACTTATATAATATATAAGTGGTCATATTGTGACCACATCCACAATATTAGTTTTTTTTTTTAATTATTTTATAGACTACTATTTAGTGAGTAAGTGAAAATTGTGAAAATAACTCAAAAACCTAGAATATACAGTCAGTTCTGTTTCAGTTAAGTCAGCTGGGAAAACTTAACTTGAGCTGGAGTGACACTTTGTTTTTAAAACGAAGCATTCACAAAGAGAGAGAGCGACTTCTCTTTTACTCAATTTTCCTCGCATCTATATCCTCTCTCCCTTTCTCTGGAAGGAAAACCAATTACACGCCGTTTTGCACTCCTTAAAAGGATTACTTTCTCTCTCATCCCCTATATTATAATATTCTTGTCTGCTTTTTCTCTTCTTCTTCTTCTTCTTCTTCTTCTCCTCCTCCTCCTCCTCCTCCTCCTCCTTCTTCTTCTTCTTCTTCTTCTTCTTCTTCTTCTTCTTCTTCTTCTTCTCTTCTCCTCCTTCTCCTTCTCCTCCTCCTCCTCTTCTCCTCCTCCTCCTCCTCCTCCCTCCTCCTCCTCCTCCTCCTCCTTCTTCTTTTCTTCTTTCTTCTTCTTCTTCTTTCTTCTTCTTCTTCTTCTTCTTCTTCTTCTTCTTCTTCTTCTTTTCTTCTTCTTCTTCTTATTTTTTGTCTCCTTCTTCTACTCCTTCAACAGAAACGCGTTGAAGGGAAAAATTGCGGCTTTCTCTGTATTTTACCACCTCCCCTCTCCCACTCACCCCATATTTGTGTTACCAATCATGAAAATGTGAATGCTCTTATAATATTCTGGTGAGAGAAAAAGAGAGGGGCGAAAACTATAATAGAAACAGGAACATTGAAAAATAAGGGAACATGGATGGACAAAATTTCTTGTTTTGCTGAGGGTGATGTCCGTAATGAGGTTGTGACTTGTGCCTAGTTGATGAATAAAATGAGATAACTTTATAAATGCTAATCTCAGTAGTGGAATACAGTGCAACCTCCATATGTTTCAGGAAACACATTTCCCTCACATTTCAGAAAAAAAATATATTTCGAACTGAATTTAACGTCAAAAGATTCCAATATTATAAAGAAATCATGACTATATAACCTCAAAAATCTGGCTCCTAGAATAATTGAAACAATTTCATTCATTTTTTCCACATAAACTTGAAATAAAGTAACAATTTTCTCCACTGTACAATACCAATATGGCTGCATAATAGTGGATGAATTTTTATGCATGTTCTTCATTGTAAAAATCTGTAATGAGAATGAGATAATTCATTGTCAGTCCAGGTGCCTTAGCAAAGTGAACGCACTGTACCTACACTGTCAATTCTTTCTTCCTTTGACACAACATCATGAGTATAATTACAACCAGTAATTAAAATTCTACAATAGGGAATGAAATTGGAATTGGTTGATTGCACCGACTAATGCAATCCAAATAGATGTCAAATGAGACCGGAAGAGTGCTCCAAACGAAATAGGAGATGAAAGATGATTAATTGAAAACAAGAAGTGCCCTGTAGAAAATCAATGTTATTTCAAATATCCTTTCAATGATCACTCACAAACGAGTTCACACACTAAAAGACATGAATAGCACAACGTTCTGTGTGATACACTTTGTTGCAGCTGAATGCATATTGTTGAACTTTTGCTAATTTTCTGACAAACTTTTAACGCGACTCAGTTCATGCTTCCTGTCTAATGTAGGTTGTTTGGCTTGAAAACTGGTTTCTATAAAAATTCATTTTTATTACAAACAAATTATATATTCAGATTTGTCTATGATATTATTGAATTCCAGCTCAACCATATATTTTTACCATATGTTTCAACACATCAATGCTAACACCAAAACAGTTGTCAATTACTATTCAATAATGAATAATGCCTATTATTTTGGTAAAGAAATTAGCTCTATTATTGATTTTTTTATCAGTTTCCTAAAAATTCCTTACTATTGTTTCAATATGTTTGTGTTAGGCACACTTCACACAGAAGAGACGTGGCTCGGACATAAGATCGTTCACTCTATATACAATCAAATAGTCCAATACACACCTAAAGCTGTTTTGATTCATATATGTCCGCGCCACATCTCTTCTGTGTGAATTGGGCCTAGGCGTTTGTTTCTCAAATAAGTACCTCACAAAAATTCGCATACCTGTACCCAAGTAATTTGATAAATTCAATACATATTACAATATAAGTAGGCTAGCCTACACCAGGTTAGTATGTTACCTAGATATAGGCTGCTAACCTTGTGATGGTAGGTAGCCCCTACAATCACCAGTGATAATAACTTGATAATTATTACAGTCCAGCAAGACAGTCATGCGAGATCTGTGTTATATGCATAGCAGGGATCAGGTTAATAATTAGTGTAATTACCTTTATTGATACACTATTGACAATACATCTATCTATCTATCATTCTATCTATCTATCTATCTATCTATCTATCTATCTATCTATCTATCTATCTATCTATCTCTCTATCTATCTATCTATCTATCTATCTATCTGTCTATCTATCTATCTATCTATCTTATCTATCTGTCTATCTATCTATCTATCTATCTATCTATCTATCTATCTATCTATCTATCTATCTATCTATCTGTCTATCTATCTATCTATCTATCTATCTATCTATCTATCATCTATCTATCTATCTATCTATCTATCTATCTATCTATCTATCTATCTATCTATCTATCTATCTATCTATCTATCTATCTATCTATCTATCTATCTATCTATCTATCTATCTATCTATCTATCTATCTATCTATCTATCTATCTATCTATCTATCTATCTATCTATCTATCTATCTATCTATCTATCTATCTGTCTATCTATCTATCTATCTATCTATCTATCTATCTATCTATCTATCTATCTATCTATCTGTCTATCTATCTATCTATCTATCTATCTATCTATCTATCTATCTATCTATTCATCTATCTATCTATCTATCTATCTATCTATCTATCTATCTGTCTATCTGTCTATTCATCTATCTATCTCTACATCTATCTATCTATCTATCTATCTATCTATCTATCTATCTATCTATCTATCTATCTATCTATTCATTCATTCATCTATCTATCTATCTATCTATCTATCTATCTATCTATCTATCTATCTATCTATCTATCTACTCATCTATCTACTCATTCATCTATCTATCTATCTATCTATCTATCTATCTATCTATCTATCTATCAATCTATCTATCTATCTATCTACTGCCAAGCGTCAAATTGAATGAATATCACTGTAGTATTTACCTATATAGGTAGTTTAATTGTCTTTGGTCCAATGCACACCTAAAGTTGTTTTGATTCATACATGTCCGCGCCACATCTCTTCTGTGTGAACTGGGCCTAGGCGTTTGTTTCTCAAATAAGTATCTCACAAAAATTGCATAAATGTGCTTAAGTAATTTGATAAATTCAATACATATTACAAAATAAGTAGGCTAGCCTAGATATAGGCTACTAACCTTGTGACGGTAGGTAGCCCCTACAATCACCAGTGATAATAACTTGATAATTATTACAGTCCAGCAAGACAGTAATGCGAGATCTGTGTTATATGCATAGCAGGGATCAGGTTAATTAGTCTTAATTACCCAATTATTACCACTATTGACAATACACCTGTACAGCTAGCTACAATAACTACAGCCTCTGTAGCTACACTGGTTATGTAGGTCTATTCCCGCATGACCTCTACTATTCAGATCTAGGTGCATATGATTCGCATCGTTTACACTATATCTATAGATCTGAATGAGGATGTACTCATATACAAACATAATTTATAATAAATTATACTCGTATAATGCATTCGAATAGAATACATATTTGCGTTGAAATAGTAAATATATACTACTACTGTGAATAATATCCATGAATAAATACTAAATACTGTAATAATATCCATGACAAAATTTTAACATAATACATGTATTTCATGCTATAAATTTTCAGTTCAAAATTCAATATTTTCCTGGATATTTCGCGTTTTTGTGATGTGTTACTGTTTTACAAACTTTTAGGATTTCGTATATCAAAAAGAACTTTTTTCAAAATTAATGAAGATTGTGCAAAGTGAAAGAGAACCTTAACCTAATGGAATTAGGTTATAAACGGCGAGGTGGAACAACCTTCGGGTCTCCCCACCAACCAAAGCCATACGCTAGATAGATAGATAGATAGATATCCAGAATCAACTATACAATACTATCCATAGAACATGAAGAGTAAAATGATAGTAAATCGTAAATCATGAACATTTTATCCTTCTATCATGATCTTTATATCGATCGATCCATTGTTACAGTGACATTCATTTGATTTGACGCTTGGCTTTAGATTGATAGATAGAGAGATATCATTTCTCGACGTTGCTGATGACAGTAGAGTACGATGGCAAAGAAATATTATCTCTCTATCTATCTAATGCCAAGCGTCAAATTGGATTGATATCACTGTAAATGTCAAATCTACGAGTTATTATATTCTTCAATATCAGTATCAATGGTAAAATATCAGTATTATGGTAAAGTATAAAAGTAATAACTGGGGTAAGCTTTCAGCTTTCATGCACTGTAATTTATAGTAATAAGAGCAAGATCACATATAATAATGGAAAATGTTTAGGGGATTGCTGATGCTGACGCAATGTACGAAGAAAATTCTTCTTGTTTACACGCGAGTGAAAAGCGAAATGATTTTCTCTCGGCTTCCGCGCCTGTCTACGCTTTGATGAAAATTCATGATAATCTTGCGCGCGGCATCAAATGAGGGGAAAAGAAATAGGAAGAAGATTACGAAGGAGAAGGAGGAGGAGAAGGAATAGGAGGACGAAAGAGAAGTAATGAGAAAAAGAAGGAATAGAAGAGGAAGAGAAGAAAGAAAAATAGAAAAAGGAGTTATTTATTTTTATCACATTACATTCAAGCATTATTTTCTCCAACTTTTTATATTTCAATCCTCATTTTCAATGTAAGCTCTGTCTATGATAACGGAGATAATGGAAGCTCAGACCAGGCAATCATTTCTTGCTTCCTCATGTTTATTTTTATATTTGACAAATTTTGTATTCCAATGTTCTATTTTATTCAATAAATAGGCTGATGAAAATGATAGACGTCTTGCTTCTACATCTAAAATTGTTCCATTTTTAAACTACATACTCTGCTCGAATCAAAAATACATTCTGAAGCATTGGAATTCCAAGAAATGAAAAGAATACTGGTTGACCTCAGACATAACAGTAGCCAAGATGTTGGCAATGTTTACTGAATACACTTTTTAACTCAAGAAGCAGTCTGATTGGCTAATAGTTTGAGCTGCCGCCATTTTGCGATTTCAGCCAATCAGAAGCCAGCAGTAACGTCACTTCACAGCGATGTATTGGCCAATAAAATGGCATTTGAATTTAGAGGCCTAAATTTTTTCTTGTTGTGAAGCTGCCGCCATTTTGCGATTTCAGCCAATCAGAAACCAGCAGTAACGTCACTTTACAGCTATGTATTGGCCAATCAAATGGCGTCTGGAATTTAGAAGCCTGAATTTATTCTTGCTCTGAATCGACGCCGCATGTTTATTGGTGAGATGGTCACGCCAAGCGTCAAATTCGATGAATCTTAGTGTAAATATATATATTTTCTTGAAAAATGATAATTATACTAGGACATCCTTCCCATGAAAGAGAGAAAAAAAATGCCAAAAAAAGAGATAATCAAAAATAACTATAGAAACTACTGCATGTGAAGTACATCAGGAAATGATAATAAAAGCAAAGAGGAATACTAAGAGAGTTTCATAGAAATGAGAAGAGCTAGGATGAAAATCCAGAGAAAGGACAATAAAGAATGAAAAGAGAGTGAGTGAGAGGAAGAAAGAGAGAGTGTTTAAGTTGTGAGAGGGAAGAAAGATTATAGCCTAGGATAACGCATGCGTATTTGAACGCTTTTATAAGTGAGGGGGGGGGGGTGGTGTGTTCGCTCTCCTAACCCAGAGAGTTGCACATGCCCAGTGTTGGTGGGGGGGGGGGGCATCCTCCCAGGGGTTAGGTTAGGTAGCCCGGGTTCTTCGCCGCCGCTCTCAGTGTGTTAAGCTACGCTGAGCTGAGTAGCGAGCTGTATTGGTGTGCCAGCTAGCCTAGCTCCTCCGCGGCGACGACCGGGAGCAATAACGTGGTTGAGAACCCCCCTTCCACCCCCCACACCAACACCCCCCTCGGGGGGCCAACAGGTGTCAGCCGCCGCTGCACAGCTCGGGAAGGGAATTCAACCCCCCGGCTCGTGTGGAAAAACCCTGGGATAGAAACAATACTACGTTTTCGTGAAGTGTGTGGATTCGGTTACGTTAGACGTTATCGCGGTGCTACTGTAGTCGGGATAACGTGTTTCCCTGACATGTCTACGTTACGGTCAACTTTATATTATCCTGCATCATGGTAAAATTGAATGATTGTTTTGAATCCGTACATGCACGTATGTCTGTGGTCGGTTACGGTGAAGTTACGGCTACGTTATAGATGTTTCAGACATCTATGTTGATAGAAACATAAATGAATTATACAGTGTATCTTGATTAGAGATCGTGGTAACGTATGTTACGGTCAACTTTATGCTTTACGGTAAAAGCAATTGATAATTTTGAATCTGAAATGTCTGTAACAGGCTATGTATCACCCCGTAGGTACGGTTACATTAAACTGATGGCTACGTTGTAGATGGTGAATGATTCTATTACTGTTAGGCTAGGCGTACACCGGTTAGTCAAGACAAGATTAGTCACGTTTAGTCACAGTACTTCACATAGTTGCTTATGAAGCAGCACACACTGATGCAATGACTAATCGGTGTGTGTTGCTTCATAAGCAACCATGTGAAGTACTGTGACTAAACGTGACTAATCTCGTCTTGTCTTGCCTTGACTAACCGGTGTACGCCTAGCCTAATGCTTTCTACCAAAGACGATAGTATAGTATTGAATAAGTATTCTTAGGCTAGGCGTACACCGGTTAGTCAAGACAAGACAAGACGACATTAGTCACAGTACTTCACATAGTTGCTTATGAAGCAACACACACCGCTTAGTCATTGCATCTGTGTGTGCTGCTTCATAAGGCTAGGCGTACACCGGTTAGTCAAGGCAAGAACAAAAGAGATTAGTCACGTTTAGACACAGTACTTCACATAGTTGCTTATATTCAATATTTTTCAATCTTTAATAAGTGTTCTGTGCTGTGTTTTAGTGTTATATATTTTTCGGACTTTATAAAATCAAAAATCCATTTTTTAAATGCTGATGTCTGTTTCCAGAGTGAAAACAAACTTTCACCATGTTCCATATCAAGGGATAATATTATTGGTTATGTTGGTGAAGAGGAACAACCCTACTCGGGTCTCCCCTCTATTAAAAGCCATACGCTATAAAAACATAGTTGCTTATGAAGCAACACACACCGATTAGCCATTGCATCAGTGTATGCTGCTTCATAAGCAACTATGTGAATTACTGTGACTAAACGTGACTAATCTTGTCTTGTCTTGTCTTGACTGACCGGTGTACGCCTAGCCTTATAGTTCAAACTTTTCATGAAACACCATTCAAAAAATAGACCTTGAATTTAACAGCTGATTAGTTAATCGTGAGAGCCTTGCCCAATCAGCTTTTCAATATTTTGATGAAATTCGATGAAAACCTTGTTTGTGCCCTCGCGTTGTAAATACGGTAATTACAGTGGGAGGTTATATAAGATGTAAACAAAATATTACGTATTTTGATCGTATTATGGTAGAATAGCCTACATGATATAATAATTTGCCCATTAATATTGTGATAATATTACTACGTATTGTCTTGATCCAACGGTGAACAGTACGGTTTGATGATGTTTGTGAACGTTGCAGACCTTGAAATGTAGACGACGTTACAATGAATTGTACAGTTTTCCGGTGAATTCTATTGATGATGTGCGTGGATTTTAATGTGAACGAAATAATGTAACGACTATGTAACAGTGTAGTGTTGTGAGTTTGCTTCAAATTTTCACCTAGCGGCTGGAGCCAACATACGGTGAGTTGATTTCCTGTGATTATTTTTGAAAATTTGTTGAACTCGCTTTTTGCGTCCTAGTTTTTATGTCTTATGCCCAGTTTTTCAGTCGCTCAATAGACATTTTATGGATCCAATAGCACTATTGAATCAATAACCATGTGTTTTCAAATGCAAAAAAAGTTATTGAATCAATAAGTTAATTGAACGACTAGGTACTTTCCTGTTATAGGACACGTCTACAATACAATATATTTTTTTTATTATATTCAATAATTCGTCTTTCAAATACAATAAAACAAACCACACATATCCTAATCTTACTTTAATTTCAGTATGTTACTATACTAAAAAGATAAAATCGTATGTTTTTGAAATAGGTTCCAGTTATGTTGTGAAATGAAATGTAGTGCTTGCTCTTCTGCATACGATCCAACAATCTGCTTTCTAGAGGACAAAATCTCCGAGATGCGTCCAAACTATACCAGTTTCCGATAAAGTTGTCCAGCCTCTAAGCCTCAGATAGCCAAACTTGTGAGAGCCCTTATATACAGAATGTTCCTTTAGTACGTGATCCTTCCCAGTTAGTGTGTTTGACGAGTTCTGCAGGAAGTTTCGCCGATAATCGATGTCCCTTTCCAAGTGGAGAATGTATGTTTGACGGTGGAGGGAAGGCCCTGTGCCTTCAAATTTGCGGTTGAAGCGACTCGCCTCAAAGTCCCTGGACAAACTTTGAGGCTGAAGTCCCTCTCTTTGCAAAGATGTGAACGGATAGTACGTAAGTGAAGTGAATGTTATCATTGATCAACAGGTTTTAAGCTTTAAATCATGGCTAGTATCGATATCAATAGTATATTATAAATTACTTGGTGAATGTGGCCCCAATTTCGTATGTCATTGACAACTCACAATAGGTTTTCAAGCTTAGAATCATGGCTGGAATTGATATCAACAAGTTATTATGAATTACTTGTTGAGTGGTGCGTTTCTTCTTGATAGGAAATTGAGCCTCGTATTAAAATTAAGCCACTGAAACTGTTTTCGAACGGAAACGTCCGAACAGCCAATCAAAACGACGTTCGGTCGTTTTCGAACGAGACCGGTTGTAATGGCGACTAGGTTCAAGTTGTTTGAATTCAATAAAGTATTTCGCCAAAAATGAGATAGCATACTTAACAGCATACTTAAAATAGAATACTCAACAGGTAAGGTACAAAAATTAATGTAAGGAAGTGACAAAAGATACTTGAAATCATAAATAGGCTACTAAAATTAGTTAAATCAAAAGACAATGTCGAAAAACTCGTATTAATCATTTTAAATAGAATATTCAATTTGAATTGAAAATAACTATTCCTCTAATTTATTCTATTGTTCTATTAATTTAAAACTGATAGGTAATTTCTTCGAAATATTTTCTTCCCCAATGAAAAGGGGTTTCTTGCAGTAAGTACTTATATATATATCGTATGGATATTCAATGTCAGCTAAATTATTTTGTTTTTAGAGTATTGTTTACTCACGTCATACTATCTCTGCAGAAGTAATAAGAGTGAAGTTGTTCGCGTACTGTCCCAACAGCCAAAGCTTTACGTACTCTAAACGTTCAAAACGAACAACAATTTTGGAGCTGGACCATCACTAGTGATCTCCCAGCTTTCATGTCAGCTAACAATAAGTAATTAATTTACAATTACTGTGCTAATAGCTTTTTTTTCACAAATTACTATCGTTTCAATTCGAGAGTTTACTTGAAAACAATTGTAAACTGAAATCCATCTCTTTTATAAACAAAATTACATCAATGAGTTGATATTTACACAATTCACACATCATTAATGCTTTTAAACGCTACTAGCAATACTCTACTGGCAATCTGGAAGGCTATTGGTCAGAATCGGTTCGTCCCACAAAATGAAGTTTGTATTGTGACGTAATCAAGTATCGGCCAATGAGATACGAGAATGGGCGTGTACTTACCAGAACCAACTCGCCTGTAATTGGTCGAAAGAGTTCGAGAAAGTAATAGAAGTAGTAGGTAGAGTAGACGGCAGATGGCAGCACTTACAACGTCGTTGAATGGGAGTGTACCTCTCAGTACGTACCCGCTTCTGATTGGTCAACTGAGTTCGACTTAGTTGAAGCCTTTGATTGGTCGAAAGAGTTCGAGAAAGTAATAGAAGTAGTAGGTGGAGTAGACGGCAGATGGCAGCACTTACAACGTCGGTGAATTGGAGTGTACCTCTTGGAACGTACTCGCTTCTGATTATATATAATAAATAATATAAATATCTATATAATATAAATAATAATATATAATTGTCTCTAATATTACTGACCAACCAAAACCTTTCTCTTCGTGGGATAACTATAAATTATTACAGGAATAACGATTATCACTATCAATACATTTGATCAGTTGTTCCATTACATCTTAAATAAACGGTTTGGTTTCAAATTCAGTATCTCATAATAACCGCCTTATTTACAGTTGTTACTGACTACAGAATAGGTGAACAGTCAGGCATCTTCAAGATTTCAAAGAGCAACAAGCGCTTCACTTGAAGGGCTCCAAGTTGGGGTGGCATACTTAAGGGTGGTGGGGAGAGAATTTCAAAGTTGTTATACGCTTGTAATCTGGGTGGGGGGGGGGTAGCAAAGATGAGAGCAACAGCTGTTAATTAGCGTGTGGCCCAATGTCACTTGTTTGTCGTTGTAGAGTGTGGGGGTAAGATTTAAGCCGGCAATAATAGGTGGGGGGTACGATTAAGTAGAGGGGGTAGAATGAAGGGGTGGTTGAGATTGAGAGGAGGGGGATGAGTGAGTGATAAGGTAGAGGAGCAGTAGGGGAGGGTAGTGATAAGAAGAGGTAAGAGAGGGGAGGTTTAAGAGAGTTGTAGACGTACTGAGCATCAATCTTATCAAATTGCAATCAACTCTGGACTCATCTTCACAACGAAGCCGCAGTTTGGAGATTTGTAGAGTAATTGGAGAGTGGGTGTTTTGGTGTTTATGATTAATAAGCAGTGGACAAGGAAAGCTTGTAATATGAGGTGGGCGTATAAGTAGAGTTCTATGGGTAGTTGGCTTGTCTTGTCTAAGCCACTGAGCTAAATTATCCATCTGGAGGTAGCACTGATTGAAAAAGCTGGGTTCCACCTATTTTTTTTAATAGCATACTGTTCTTGAGAAAAACATTTCAATCCTCACTTTACAGCCAACTTAATTTTTTTGGTACTACATACTGTATTAAAAAAAAAATTCATCCTCACTTTATTACCAACCTAACGAAATTAGAAGGAACACTAATCCTGCTAGCAGCCCTATAGCTTGTGCTACCTCCAAATGTTTATATTTAGCTCAGTGGTCTAAGCCAATGGCAATCGTTTCTCTTGATAGATCATGTGATGAATAACTGATTTATGCCCGGTTTTTCAGTCGTTCAATAAACTTATTGAATCTATAACTTTTTTTTTGCATTTGAAAACACATGGTTATTGATTCAATAGTGCTATTGGATCCATAAACTGTCTATTGAGCGACTGAAAAACCGGGCATTAATCATTTAATCCTTTGCATAACATTACTGGACTGCGTTGAACAAAATGGAAGACATCTTTTAAATGTTATCTTTATATGATTGTAAATACATTAATGTAATTGTTCATTGTTTCATTATTATTGGTAGGTACTGTATAATTGAAATTATTTCATCTTCACATTTTAAATCACTTCCATGGTTTTCATAATCGCCCGATTCACAGCGGAACCTGTTATGAGTAAATCGTCACATTTACTTCCGCCTTAGAACTGTGGAACACAGAATATAAATACAGAATAATCAAATTGTGCTGATTCGTGATAATACAATATTAAACAAGAGAAATCAGTAACAGTTACAAATGGGGTCGATGAAAGAACTTGTCAGATAACTTGTTTATTTACAAAATTTACTGCAATCCTCTCTGGGAGTCAATATGGTATATAATAATATAAACACTGGAATATCACTAAATCCAAATCTATGTATACTTGGTGTTGCCTCCTCTAGGGCTGGGGGAATACCTCATCTTTATTTTATGTATGTGAGGTAAGCTAACAGATATACTCACTGTGTTTCACAGTACTGTACAATACGCGTACCTTATGTTTATTGTGAGGTTAAATATATGAGAGTGACGTAGCCTATGTATGTGTAATATATGCAATATAGGTATACGCACAGTGTTTTACGGTACTGTACGCTATGTATATAGGGTACGTTAAGTTTATGTGCTGTGAATGCATTCGTTAGTGGATTAAATCAGTTAGCCGTGCTTTTGAGGTCCTTTGGGAACATTCTCATCACGTGTAGCCTATGTTTGCCCCATGTAGGCCGCTACTCTTGTAATGTAGGGGCTTTGCCTCTATCATGCCTTTTATTCTCCATTGATGGGGACAGTGAGTGATTCAGTTAGCAAATGTACTAATCGATTGAACGAATACACTTGAATTTGAATAGAGAGAGAAATATAAAGAGTGAGAGAGAGAAAGAGTGTGAGAGTGAGGGAGGGGAGGGAGAGTGGAATATAGAGAAATATTCGATCATAATATGTTATTTACTTTATTCAAGTAGATTACAAATGAATAAATTGGCTTGAATTCTGTATTCTAATAGTAAAATATACAACTAACTATTTGACTATTATTGTAGGTACATAATTATAAGGCTAGGCGTACACCGGTTAGTCAAGACAAGACAAGACGACATTAGTCACGTTTAGTCACAGTAATTCACATAGCTGCTTATGACGCAACACACACCGATGCAATGACTAATCGGTGTGTGTTGCCTCATAAGCAACTAAGTGAAGTATTGTGACTAAACGTGACTAATGTCGTCTTGTCTTGTCTTGACTAACCAGTGTACGCCTAGCCTAATTCAGTAGGTAAATCATGAAATAAATCTTATAACTAAATTAAATAGAATAATGAAAATTATATCAAGAAGTAGCCTAAAGCAAAATGCCAACTGGTGGCGAAGCGTGTTAACCTTCCTAAGGTTAGGTTAGGTTACCCAATGTTAAAATTTCATATATTTTGTCATATCTTCATGTAAGATTCTCAAGAATAAAGAATTTGTATCTCTTACTTCACATTAATCTCTTTTTAATCATTACCTATTGTTATTTTTAAGCTACGGTAACCCCTCTTTTACCACGATCAAGTGTGAATGCAAACGATAAGGTCAGGTTACCTAACCTAACCTATACCACGCTTCGCCACGGATTGCCAACATTGTGATGTATCTACATGAAACGTCAAAGATTCAACAAATGAATTTATATTATATTTAAATATATTTTTACATTTAAATTTCCATTCTATGAAGGGTGTTCATTTTTTCAGGGGTGTCCGAGGATATAGTTTACATTCACACTTGATCGTGGTAAAATAGGGGTTACCGTAGCTTAAAAATAACAATAGGTACTGATTAAAAAGACATTAATGTGAAGTAAGAGATAAAAATTCTTTATTCTTGAGAATCTTACATGAAGATATGACAAGATATGAAATTGTAACATTACTATGTATAATTGTAACATTGTAACATATGTATAAGCAACATCAATATGAGTCGATTATCATTCATTCATTCATCCTACATTGTTATAACACATTGTGAATAAATCTAGACACTAAATAGATCAGCGTATTAATATTACAAGAAAATAGGTTACAAGGAAGCGGGATTTGAATGCCAACTGATATAGATTTCACAGAATAATTATACACAAAAAGTGAAGAATTTTTAGAGTAAAGTGAGTAGTTTTCAGAGTTTTGAGATAGAACGGCAATATTTACCTACAGCTTAATTCTGTAATAGAATCAATTCTTTTCCGCTTTCGAATAATCATTATTGGTATAGATTCGCCCCATCAAACTCATGTTATGTGTCTGGTTGACTTGTATTGCTTTCAAATCATCATTATATTATTTGTTCGTTACTCCCTACCAGAGCTGACCTTTTAGTTTGATTGATTGAAGCCTTCTATGGTTTCCAGAGAGGAAGAAAGAGATAGGGGGAGAGAGGCGAAGGAGAGAGAGGGTGAGAGTGTATGAGAGTGAGAGAGAAAACGTAGTAAAGTCAATGGATCAAGAATTAATTCAGTACAGTAGTTTGTTTTCTCAATAGTCAAGCTTACAATTTGATCGATTTCAATTATCTGTTTTTGTCTAGTGCACTTACGTAGGCCTAAGTGAATATTTCACGGTGAATTAAACGGTTTCAATAGAAATTGCGAGTAGGCCTACTATTTGAAAATTTCTCTATGATTGAACTTGTTTACTAGAAAATTGATGCAACTGCTATTGTTGAACTAACGTCCACATACTAACAATCTTATTTTTGATAAAAACACTAGATTTTGTCAAATATCACTTGATTCATTAAGTCACCATCTTATAAGTCATCAATATTTATAATATTTTTTCATATTTATCATCTCACCAAACACTGTGTCAGAAATCTTATTTTTTATTTAGTAACACTTGTAACAATGTAGTCGATGTGTAAAAAACATTGTAAAAAACGTTCTGAAATTCTGTTGAAAATTTTGTTTTGTGATAAATTCCAAAGAACAATGTAGTTTATAATAGAACAATACAGTTTTTAATAGAAGAAAATAGTTTATAATAGAACAAAGAAGAATATAATAGTTGTTCCGCATTTAAATGAAATCTTCATGAAACAAAACAATGATGTAAATTTAAAATTAAAAGAAACTCAGTCCATTAAAATGAGAAAGCATTGAAGTTTTCACTCTAACGTCAGCAAACAATGTCGTGTATAAAGCTGAAAAAAATGCTGCATGAAACCCCATAAAAATGAGCCATTAGAATGCATATACGCTACCGGCCACCACTTGAAACTTTATGATTTTATTACCGTACTCATATAATATTGCGAAATTGCAAGTACTTGATGCAGTGTTTTATTACTATGTAGGCTTCAGTAATATTAACTTATACATGGATATTGTTGAAGTAATTTCATACTCCACATACTCCTGTATAGTTCCCGTTTAAAATTTTTGAAATTTATCTGCAGTACCAAGTTTCAAGGTAAATAATTTTACGGTGACACTTAAATCAGTAGAACCAAAATGGCGAGGTGGAACTACACTACACATATGGGGTACTCACCCCGCCAAACGAATATTATTAATTTAATGTGGTACGTGAACCGAACTATCTATGTATTTTATGAGTACTCTTTTTTGAAAGTACTTGAATACAATTATTCATTGTTCTACCTCGAAATCCTGCTTCACATTTTCAGAATCTATATGCAGCACTTGATTTACAAGCCATATAATTTTATAATGTCACGTGCTCATTTAGTTGTTAAAAGTGTACTCTAACAATCATTCTACAAGTACACGAGTACCCTTGTTTTATGAACTTCGCAAATAATTTTTCCCCTAGCATTATTTATTTAACAAACATGTTCTCGTCAAGTTTCAATCTGGAAACATATAGCTCTCACGTTACGTGATAAGCTTAGTTCAGTTTCAGTTTACGGTTTTTCTTTTAATTGAAAATTGTTGAACAGTATTTTCAATCTATGTTTGCTACCGTACTTTTCCACCAAAAGGCGTTCCCGTTTTCATCTTGTCTCAAACTTGTGAGCGTCTCATAAAATGGTAACGTGATTAATAAATTAGAAAGTCTAGTAGCTTAAGGTATTACAAGAGATAATCGAAATCTATATGGTTAGCCTATCGTATTACTTAACTACTATCATCACCCTTGTAATAATTATACGAAAGTATAATAATATATTCAATGAGAAAGGTAGATAATCGATTGCCTTCTTTCAGATTCAATTACATTAAGAAGAATAGGCATAATCAACAACAATGAACATATAAGTTTTTATAATATTTGATATGCAAAATGCCTACAGATTGATAAATAAAGTTCTCCACTATACACATTGTCAATATCTATACACATAAGTTAAAAGTTATAAGTGTAGAATACTAAAAACGGTTATTGAAGGTATACCTTCAATAACCGTTTTTAGTTAAAAACTGTTATATAGACGTATGTGTTTATTGTTTTTTTCTGAATTTGATACCTAATATAGGCTATCTAGTTTGTTATTTCTAATACTTGATTATCAATCTAATGTCAAGATCAATTTGTTTGAAACAGATAATATGGGATGCTCTAATATTGGACTCTTCAAAAGGTTCAGGAGTTATGGAGCTCAATTTATTTAGAAGCTTAATTATCTCAATTAATTAAGAATAAAACTATAAGGATTATCAATTTGAGATCATAACTTGATTTGAAGCTCCATTAATCTAGAATTGAAGCGTCTGGAATAAAATTATGAAAAAAATGAGCAATAAAGCATGACTCGTCGTGGAATTGAAAATTCCAATTAAAAGTTCAATCACTATTAAGAACTTTCAGACTATTTGTCTTCACTTTCTGAGAGCTCAATTACCATTAATTTTCCAAGACTGGGAACCAGTCAAATTGTTTAAGAATCGTAATGAATAGTCAAATTGCTCCAGAAACTAGTTGAAGATACTTAAAACTGTGGTGTCACAAATATTTAACCATTACAAAGTTGTTGGTAATACAACAACTGCTTGACTAAAAGTTTCAATCTGATAATTATCAATCATATGATATCATTTTACTTAATTCATATTTATTTTGTTATTTCAAGTTTAGTTCCTATTCGAGCATTGTACTGGTGATTTGGAAAATATATTATGTCTTTGAATATGAAGTTCAATTTTATTTAATCAATTATAATACACTGCTTCAAATTGGCATCCCTTACGAACCCACGAAAATAATGAAGCAAAAGGAATGAGAAACAAAAAAGAATCAGTGGACTTATTGGAGAACCTGTGAATAAGGTAAGATTGGAATTGATTAAACGATATTTGGATTTGAAGTTTTTTGAAGTAAAAGTAAACAATGCCGCCAAAAAACGTAAGAAACAAAAAAGTGGAAGAAACAGAGAATTGTGTGTTGAATGATATAGATTTACAAGGTGAAATGTTTTTGGTAAATGAGGAAAATTGTAAAGATAAGGAGGAAAGTATGGAAATGGATTTGAGAAAGAATGTTAACATAAGCAAAATGTTTGAAAATATTTTGGAAGGAATGAAAGGAATGGAAACAAATATGAAAGAAATGGCAACAAATATGAAAGAAGAAATGAAAGTAGGTAATGACAAGTTAGAAACAAATATGAAATTAGAAATGACAAAAATGAAAGTAGGTATTGAGAATTTAGAAATAAAAATGGTGAAAATGATAAGAGAAGAGATGAAAGAGGTGAGATCGGATTTGAACGAGAAAAAATCAGATGTAGAAAAATGTGAAGAAGATAAAAAGATAATGAAGAGTGAAGTTGACAATTTGAAAATGAATGTGGAAGAAAAAATACAATTGGGAAGAATTGAGATTGATGAGATTTTGAAGGACAGTAGAAGAAAGAATAAAATTGTAGCAAGGAATCCTAGATTTGAAGATGCTTGTGGTGTTTACGATGAAAAGAAATTCAAAACCAACTACAAGTTTTTGGACAAAATTCGTCGTAAGAAGAGAAAAATGCTTCGAAAAGAATTGATGGATACAACTGATGCAGAAAGAAAAAGACAGATAAAAATTCTTATTCAAAGGATGGATAATAAAGAGAGAAAAGAAAAGAAGAAACAACTCAAAGAGTTGAAGGATAAAGAAGAAAAGGAAATGCGAAAACAGGCGGTCAAAGACGGAAAGAAACCATTCTACTGTAAAAAATCTGAGAAACGTTTATTGGAGTTGCTGGTTGACAATTATCAGCAGCTGAAGAAATCTGGAAAGCTGAACAAGCATTTAAAAAAAAGTATGAAGAAAAATAATTATAAAAAAAGAAAAAAAAAAAGAACGAAGGAGGGAGAGATTTGTGGTGTCACAAATATTTAACCATTACAAAGTTGTTGGTAATACAACAACTGCTTGACTAAAAGTTTCAATCTGATAATTATCAATCATATGATATCATTTTACTTAATTCATATTTATTTTGTTATTTCAAGTTTAGTTCCTATTCGAGCATTGTACTGGTGATTTGGAAAATATATTATGTCTTTGAATATGAAGTTCAATTTTATTTAATCAATTATAATACTGCTTCAAAACTCCTCACACTTCCATATACTGCCTCAAATTGGTTGAATAGTTTCAAAATTGAATTTTGTTAGCTATCTATCATGTGGGGTGAGTTTGACGCTGCTTCTATTGCAGGCAGGCGTGATAAAGTTGTCTATTTTTCATCGGCCACTTTGGCAGCGTCCATTTAATGGAAATTACAGCACAGCAACTTTTATTTAGGTAGGATGTGCAGCGGCGGTAATTATTTATTCTGTATCGCTTTTTTTTATAAAACTTTATTCAACAGAGAATTAATAACCGTACACTGAACAGCAGAACAGCTCTTGTAAACTCAATTATTTCTAATACACTCATTCCAACAATGGTATTCAGTGGCGAAGCGTGGTATACTTATTTGGTCATCAAATAAGTATACCACGCTTCGCCACTAATAGTATTCTTGATCACATTATGGCATCAGTATTTTCATCATGCACATGAAAGAAGAGTCGATGATGTTGGATAATGGTTTTAGAAGCTTTAACATTGTAATTTTAATACTTTTCGAACAAAAAATTCGTAATCGATTGTTTGGTAAGTTGGTAAAATTACAAAACACGTGCATTGTTCAATATGTATTGTAATTGGAAAATATAAAATTATAAAGAAACAATGATTGTAAGGTACAGTCATCTTTTCCCTGTGTTACTGTAACAGGACTTAGCTACTGGATCTAATCTTGATACAATGAAAAATGATAATTGAAAGAAAGATCTTACGTGCTGGTTTGTAATATTCTCAATAAGTTTAATTTCCATTTTGTTTCCTTATTATTTTGTACAATTGTGTATTATTATTATTATTTTGTTTTGACATGTATATGTGTGTGTATTTCTTGTATTGAGAATAAATAAATTCAATTCAAATTAATTTTTTTGGAAAAGTAGGGAACAAAAAATAATAAATAATGATAAAAAATGTATGAGAATGTAAAATAACGTGTTATTTAAATGCTATTTTTCTTATATATTCTAATATACAACAATACCTTGTCTATTTTTATTTTTTAACATGATTTTGAAACTTCTGTAGAGCAAACGACTATTTCAATGATAAAAACAATATGAGGAAGTAAATAATGTGTTATTTAAAGGTTATTTTTCTTATATTCTAATATAACCATACCGTGTTTTATTTTTGGGAAACTACTTTCTTTCTATTTTACTTTTCCATACATGCTTTCTAATATTACATTTTACCTGTAGTTTATATACAGAGTGATTCAAAAAGAATACCACAACTTTAAAAATGTGTATTTAATGAATGAAACACAAAAGAACCGTCTGTTATACTTCATTAGAAAGAGTATTTAAAGAAGTTTTTTTCACTCACAAACAAGTTCAGAGATGTTCAATATGACACCCTCCAGACACTCGAGCAATATCAACCCAAAACATCCCTCAAACTCATTCCACACTCTCTGTAGCATATCAGGCGTAACAGTTAGGTAAGCTGCTGTTATTTCTTGTTTAAAATCATAAATGGTGGATGGATATTGATGATTTGAAACAAAAAATAACAGCAGCTTACCAAACTGTTACGCCTGATATGCTACGAACGAGTTTGATTACCTATTGGGTTGATATTAGTCGAGTGTCTGGAGGGGGTCATATTGAACATCTCTGAATTCCTTCTCTGAGTGAAAAAAACTTCTTTAAATACGCTTTGTAATGATGTATAACAGAAGGTTATATTATGTTTCTTTCGTTAAATACACATTTCCAAAGTTGTGGTATTCTTTTTGAATCACCCTGTATTTTTGCTTGAAAATAGCTTTACCCATTTCACTTTTCTTTACAGGCTATCTAACATTACAGTACCTTGTTTATTATTGTTGTAAAAAAAACTTTCTTTCTATATTTCTTCTCATATAAGGTATCATTGTCATTGTGGAAACAAACCACAAAAACTCAAGTAATAAACCGCTCTCCATAGACACCAGATTATTATTATTCACGTCAGAGTTGTGGGTGGAATACAGCAGACACAACTCTCGGGCTAGCCAGCCTATTAGTAATTTTTCTGACATGAATATGAAATCTGGCTCCTGGTATCGCACTGGCATTTTTGAAATACGTGTCTGGACTCCCCTAGAGGCTGGGAGCAGCAACAGAAGAACCACTGAAAAGAAAACCGCCAAACAAAAACTGGAAAGGTCACACGGAGCCTATAAATATTTCACAGAGTCGCCATTTTGTTAGACGAGAGCTTATATCTTCTGTCATTCAGCATAAACTTCACGTTACAGTATATCTACAGTCTACAATCTACATTATACTGTACATAATACTTTCTTTTTTCTGCCTTTCAACTAAAGTCGGAGTTCTGCCTTTTAAATCGGAGCACCACGAGAATAGGTGACTTGATTGTCAGTGGCGTTAGGGGACTTACTACCATACAAATGTATTTATTAATTCAAAACGTGCAATTAACTCATTGGATTAAAACCCAGTCACAAAGTCCAAAACGTCTTCTTATCCTAATTCAGGTAACTATCTCAAGTGGTAGACTCTATGGTGATACTCTACAAATGGTTAAGACTGTAAATTTATCAATTGATACAAATACATAGTAGGCCTGTATGCACCATCTTAGTTTGAACAATGCTTTCAAATCGAAGTTGAAACTTGGTTCTAACTGTGAAATTCCCGTTAAAACCCCGTTTAACTGTTAAACCAAGTTCAAACAGTGGATTTATAGTTTAAACCAAGTAAAACCTTCGTTTTCATAGAATGAATTTAAATGAAGATTGTGCATACGGGCCTTAGTTAAGAAGCCATAAAATAGTTTTTGTACTTGAATTTTTTGTGTTATTATTTCTTATTTCAGAATATGGGAGAGAAAAAACAGGCTGTTACTATCAGCCCACACCATTTCTAGGCTAAAATTTGATATAGTTCAAAATAAGGTTGTGATGTGATTTAAAAATAGATTAATGATTATAGGTTATAGATTTATAGATTAATAGATTTAATTAAAATAGGTTATGTAATACTGTAAAAACAAACTATCAATATTCTTATCATTGCAAATCTTGATATTATTTTGAAACCAGTCTCGTATATGGAATCATTATGTAAAATGTTATAAGTAGTATTGAATGTTTGTAGTAAAATCTCAAGTAGAAAAATATGTTAGTAGTATTGAATCATAATGTACAATGAAGGCACCATTTCAGCATCCAAATAGCTACAAGGATTTTGTCAAAACAATCTGCAATATATCCCCTTCCCCCCACAACCTCTATCCACCCTCCTCCCACCCCTCTCCCAACCACCAACCTCCCTATCATCAATCACAACTGCAGCTCCTTTCGACTTCCGGGAGTTAAACGGACGTTAACTTTGACGTGACGTGATGGCGTCACGCGCGATCCACGTGAAACCGACTAACGATCGTCTGTCAAGAAAATGTGACACGAGACAAGTAACAAAATGAGCAACAAAATGGTGATTTCATATTTTACTTCAATTATTGTAACAAAGTACCAAGACAGAATAAATAATGTGATGAGATGGGTTTTCACCATGATCATTTTTCTCATAGAATTCCTTACAATAGCCTAAAGTATAGCAGGATCCAATTAACTTGTCAGAAATCAGCTGATCCAGTAATAATTAAACTATGATTTCGACACAATAATCAAGAGGCTCGAAAGTCTTGAAGACCTTTAAAGTCTTTAAAAGACCTTTTCAAAGAAGACCTTTCAAAGAATAACTTTTTAAAAGACCTTTTCAATAATCTGCGAGATTCAGCATTTGTAGGTTAAGTATTGTGATATTGTTCTTTGAAACAGCTGATTTCTGACAAGTTGAAAGGGACCTGCTGTAAATTCGAGTTGAACAGCTGATTAATAAAGTGCACACAAATTGGACATATTATACTGGATACAAACTGGACATATTATTGGATTATATTATACTACTCGTATAGCAATAATATAATTCTAATTATATAATAATATAATTTTCTAGCAATAATATCATTCTAATTATATGATAATAAAATTTTGTAGCAATAATAATTATATGTAATTGATGATTTATGCACGTCTAGTCTGTAAGGCTAGGCGTATATCGGTTAGTCAAGAAAAGACAAGACGAGATTAGTCACAGTAATTCACATAGGTGCTTATGGAGCAACACACACCGATTAGTCATTGCATCAGTGTGTGCTGCTTCATAAGCAACAATGTGAATTACTGTGACTAAACGTGACTAATCTCGTCTTGTCTTGTCTTGACTAACCGGTGTACGCCTAGCCTAAGGGTTCAATCAATTCATCAAAGTCAACAATCAAAAATCCAAGCACAATCTCATTGAATCGGTTGTGTACAAACAAATTGAATGAAATGAAGAAGACAGAGTTGGAACAATTGAAACAACTAAACAATGTAAACGATTGAAACAATTTTTTTGAGGGAAATCCAGATAGGGATAATTGAATGGGAGGGTGAACTCAGTGGGCTGAATCTGCGAATAAATTGAAAAAATTGAAAAAAATATATTTATCAAGGCAGAAGTAATTAATGGATGAGTAAAAAATCGGTAGAATATTTCCAGGGCAAATCAATTATTCGTTCTGAATAATTGATAAATAAATGAACGGAGGAATGAATGAGAAACGCTAATAAGCTCTTGGTTTGCAGTTATTGAAGGGTCGAAATCAATTAAGAGCGTCCCTCACTGTGACAATAGATGCTCGAACGGGATTGGCTATAATTGTTTTTGATCGGCAAACGTTCGTCGGCCAATCATAAACATTGTTTCAGAAATATCATTATTATGATGATGATGATGATTGTTTGCTCTGCCCACAAACGGTGATTTAAAACAGCTTTGAAAATTCATTCTCATGTGCGTGTGTGTGCTGTTTGAGTACACTTCACACGTACTGGAAAGACAGATTGCGAAATAAACAGTCGCAAAAAGTTCAAATACAAACTTAACGCTTTTATTAGTGTAGAAAAACTTGATAAAGCTTTCCAGTTGATTTTAAATTCAGCTTAGGCTAGGCGTACACCGGTTAGTCAAGACAAGACAAGACGTGATTAGTCACGTTTAGTCACAGTACTTCACATATTTGCTTATGAAGCAACACACTCCGATTAGTCATTGCATCGGTGTGTGCTGCTTCATTAGCAACTATGTGAATTACTGTGACTAATCTCGTCTTGTCTTGACTAACCGGTGTACGCCTAGCCTTATAGGAAGCCTCCCAGTAAGCTTCCCAGTTTTAATTGATGAAGAAATACAAGTCAAAACAGTACAGAATTGATGGAACAAGGACAAATTGATCAGTAATAATAGTAAATTACTGTATTAAAATATAATTTTAATAAAATTAAAAATTGAATTACATTTAATTCAATTCATTCATCATGAATCATGAAGAATAGACAAGATGATAAAATACAAGAAGATAAAAATGTGTGTGTGAGCCTTGCTTTAACAAAGATGAGAATGAGGTTTTCTTTAAGCACCCCTTCAATATAGAATCCTCTATTAATATTATTCAAGATAGAACTGAACTTTTCATTAGCTAAAGTTGAAAAAATTAGAGATCCATGGACCTCTTTGTGGACCTCTGTTCTTTAACCTCATGAATATTATTGCATTACAACTTTTTGCTAACTTCAAGCATGTTGTTGGGATCTATTTCCTTAAAAAAATGGGAGGTAAAATATCTATTCGTTATACTTTCCCAATAATAATCGATATTCACTTTCTCAGAATTACTATTTAATAAATTTTTCACAATTCTATGCCATTTACGTCCAATTGTCAGCTGTTTAAAAGTTTGGAAATGAATTGTGAAATCAGGAATTTGTAAAATGAAATGGAAATGTGAAATGTTGGAATGTAATCTGGAATAGTTATTAATAAATGACAAAAAAGTTCAGCATTGTTGTTTCTTTTCTCTCTCACTCACATTTCTTCCACATCTTCCTCCTACTCATATGCATACATATTTCAACAATCTCTCGCTCTCTCTCTCTCTTCCACCTTCCTCTCCGTCACCGTTTCTGTCACACCCACATTCGCAAACGTACCATTCAAAGCGAAGCAATTAATTAAATATTCAACCTCTGAAATCCGATCACATTAGATGGCAGCCAACGGACTTTAATTTTGATTGAAACTGATTGTTTAATTGATTGGAGAGCCGAGAAAGCTTTTTCGTATGGGATTTAAGCCTTGAAAAGAGATGAAAAATAGGCTCAGTGGGTGTGGAAGGGGAGAGGGTGATAAATTAGAGCGAGAAGAAGGCAAAGGTAAAGAAAGTGTGTGCTTCCTATGTTTAAATATTTTATTCTTCTCAATAAGAGCTTAGTTTGAAGTTAACCAGCATTAGCATCCAAACCTACTTTAGGCAATTGAGTAATTGGAATTTCTTCTTTTTCTTTCACTTAAAATAATCAATTAGTTTGAAATCAATTAAATAAAAGTGAAAGAATAAAAACAAAATTTTGTCTATTCCACAGTATTTATATAGTAGAATAGTAATACTGTGGAATTTGTTTAAAATTTTGTTTTTATTCTTTCACCGAATATGGAGAAGTTCCACAACATTTTTGAACAAAGTGTGTGTTTTAATTAAATAAAATGTGAAAATTAAAAAAAAAAATCAACATAACATCACCCGTTACCACGGGAACGTTAAATGAAAGTCATTTGCCATCCGCCAAATTAAGAAAATTTATTATAGGCCCAAAGTATTCTTTAAGGAAATTGACCTACTCCATTACGGTGACCCATGTACTGGAGTAGATTGATAATTTGTTGTTAAAATCGGTTCATTGTGAAATTTCTAACGTTCTACAGATACGTTCTTGCAGGTGGAAGACAGATCTAGTAAAAACATTTCTTGTTCCCATGGAAACGTTGAGTGATACACCATTTTTCCTGGTGAAATCTTGAAAAATCCTATCATTCTATGGTTATAGTCCTAGAATAATAAAATTTGATTAGCATAATTATGCAACAATTATTCACAATTAAATATAAGTAATAATTTATTAATAACTTGAGAGATCGTTACAGATATACCTTAAAAACATATAATGAGGGAAATAGTAAATTACACATGTAGGTGGATTCCGAACCACCAAATTATTGATGATATATAGCCCTAGCTAGAATCAGGTGACTACTAACGCTGTAGTGTGTTCCCAGCTTCAGATAAGGATCCACCTAAATGCTGCGAGATAGAATGTTATGACTGGCATGTTCGTTAGTAATCAAGGGATGTTTCATCCCCGAAACCCCCGACTATAAACCCCTTCAGCCCCCTTATCTACCCCGAAAACCCAGCCGTTAAATTTGGGGTGATATCTGCTCTCTGCAGCAATAAGGGACGCGTGAAACACTGTTACTACCCCAAGACCTAACCAAGGCTTTATTGGGCGTTGAAAATTATGAGGGAAGGGGTAGTAAGCCCTCTCTTCACCCCCGATGATGTCCTAATTACTCACCGATTCGATAGGGGTGATTGGAACGATTATTTGAAGCAATCAGAAAGGATGGTGTAGTGTGCTGAGATCTTGCTACAAAAATATATCAGGGAAAATAAGTTAAAAGATTAGTTAAAATGAGTTAATTAGTTCAGAGATAATCCATTCATCAATTATATTTTTGATAAACCAAGGTACTACATAGACTAAGGCCCGTTTGCACAGTATGAATTGCTAAACTCGATCAACTTAATCGAGTTCAAGTTAAACTTAAAGTTTAAACTCGAAACGGTTTTCACAGTGCATTTTCCAATCTAGTTTAAGTTAAACTAGTTTAGCGTTATGTTGGTAATAGAATGACATCATTGACAATATCATGAAGGCTGGCCTCCCGAATTTGTTTACTTTTTTATTTTCAAATTTCTTACATTGAGGTTACATAACCTACTCATTTGTGATTCCTAGTACCATGTATTTCACTATGGTCTTCAACGTTAATTAAAAAGCTTCCAGAAAGAGCACTGTTCCAAGTTGTCTTATTCTTTATTGAGTCTTTAATTCCATTTAATACTAAATTTGCAGTTGATTTACGCAAACGACAACGTTTAAAAAATTCTTCATCCCAGAAATTAAAATGATTAATCCGTTGCCTAATATTCTTGCTTTTGGAACAACTCTAACAATTACCTTGTAATCGTCTTCTTCAATTTCATTGAAGTATTCTATTAATTCTTCAAATCAAATAATATCAAGTATCAAATAATTCTTTATTTTGGAAAAACAATATTACAAGTACATGAAATATACATTACAGGTATACAAGTATTTTATAAAATATTATAAATATACAGAATAATAAAGCGAAATAATGTACTGTCTTTTATAAAATAACTAATATTATCCAAAATAAGATACTGCTTGTATCAATTAGAATTTGTTTGCAAGCAGGAGTTTCTTCCATAATTTTCCCTTTCAACTCACCCACAATAACCTATCAACTTATCGCAGAAACGAACATGAAAAAAGATTGTCATACATCATATGTTTTCAACACAACCTTTACAGATTATTTTTAATTAAACCATTTTTTTTGGTTTAAACCAACTGTTCCGGTGGTTTAAACTTTTCTAGAGTTTAAACTTTTTTTGAGTTTAAACTGATACTGAGCAAACGGATTTTTAGTTTAAACCAAAAAAAATCATATTTGGTTTAAAATATTGGTTTAAACTTATACTGTGCAAACGGGCCTTAGAGTGTGACCATTGGATGTTAAACTTCTGATTGATGAGCTCGGTCACGTGTCACAAATCCGCCATACATTTACCAAATTACATAATTTATTCGCGTTGAGAAGATACGTGAATTATAATATTATGTTATGTTGCAGTGAAACATGTGAAAGTTTTGAAATTAAAAGTAAGAAAAAAAAATGTGACTACGCTACTGTTTGTTGCTAATATTTTGTACTTATAATTAAAACCTATAAACATTACCAAAGGTATCTGATTTGTATTAGTTTCTAGAAATTAATACTTTATTTATTCATTTATCGAAATTTGGGAAAGAAGCAGTTTTGGACAAATGTCTGTTGATTCTTCCCACATTGTAATGTATCTTGCCAATAAATGAATGAATGAATGAATAATAACAGCAATCTCGTTATTTTATTATGAATTAATAAATTTCATTATAATTTCTACCTATGAAATCTGATTTGATTTTGATTAAAGTATTTGACCATTTTCGAGTTTTACACAGATTATTCATGTTAAACAGTGACTTACGACGATTTTTTTAACGAAATAAGAATCGGAAACACTCTAATCTTGATTCTCAGTCGACCGCACTGAAAGCAAAATCGAAGTCGCAACTCAAGCACCACTTTCCGTTTCAAAAAGTCCTTTTCAAAACAAAACCCTCAATCAATCCTCAACCACCTCCCCACCCCCCACCCACCACCTCACCCAATCTATTCAATGCATTCGTTTTCGATGTACGGAACAGGGCAAGTTGCGGGATTCGCATTAACTACGGACGGCTACTCACAGACTGTGATTATTGCAAAGGAGAGTAGAGATAGTTAGAAAAGGAGAGGGAAGGAGAATAGAAAGAGAAAAGAGGTGGAAGGAGAGAAAAGAGGAAAGAAGAGTAACAGAAAAGATGAGAGTAAATGTCGAATGGAGATGAGAAGACAGGAAGAGAGGAAAGGACGAAGGGAGATGAGAAGAAAGAAAGAGAGGAAGAGATAAAAGGATGAAGGGGGAGATTAGAAGAAAGAAAGAGAGGAAGAGAGAAAAGGACGAAGGGATATAAGAAGAAAGAAAGAGAGGAAGAGAGAAAAGGGGGTAAGATTGATTTATTTATTTACTATATTGCTAGGTATTGATTCCACTTACAACAATAATTTAAAAATGATCGAATAATAATAATAATAAGATTACAAAAACTGAAATTATACTCCTTAATAATAATATTTCAACACTTGAAAGTACAGTAGAATATTTTTTCAAAGGGTGATAAGGGGAAATATATTAGAAAGAGGATAAAGAGAATGATCAAGGAAAAAGATTTATCGTGGTGGATTACTGTGGAAAGGAGAAAGAAAAACAATTTGATTAAGAGAGTATATGAGAGAAAAAGAGAGAAAGAAAAACAATGTGAGTATGAGAAAGTATGAGAGTAAAAAGAGAGAAAGAATGACTGAGTTGAGAAGTAGTGTTTCGACCATTTGGGGTTTCCTCTCTTCATCCGCCAAAGTTCTCCCTCTTCCCCCGTGATTTACCGCTTGCTGAAATAATTATCCTCCACTAACTGTACCCCAAGCTCAGAAAACCTCTCCTTTTCCTCCTCCTCCTTCTTCTCCTCCTCCTCCTCCTCCTCCTCCTCCTTCTTTACCACAATTCCATTCTTTCTAAATCATCTGTACACTTTCACCACTCCAATAGCTCTGCTATAACTGTCATATGTGAGCACACTACACTACATCAACCGCTTATTTATTTATCTGTGGGAAATCTGATTTCATTCTTTTTCACCAACCTCCTTGTTAGATTTATTATTTTTTGTTGGTAATGTTGGTCCTTTTTAAACGTTTCTGGCTGTATAGCCATTTATTTATACAGAGTGTTTCTAAAATAGACCGACAAACTTCTTGAGCGGTTTTCTGTCATTGCAATTAAGAAAAAAGTTCCAGTAAACATGGGTCTAAAAATGCTTTGTTTCCCCCCTAGTCGCCATTTTGTTTTTCACTTTTTATTTTTTTTCTCCAGAATGGTTTGACTAATTTTGTTGAAATTTGGCGTGGCCAAAGCCAAGATGAAGGTCTGCTGTAAAAAAATGAAGCAATTTTATCTGACAAAATTTTCAAAATGACGGAAATATTTCATACTTTTAAGGGAGGTTAAAAAATTGTTGCAAAATTTCTTCCAGAAACAAGTTCAAGTTACGAGTGAACTACACTTGTAACTCATATCAATCAATCCTAAATATCTTTCAATCCTAAAATAAATAAAAGAACAGCTGATTTTGTGAAATATTATTCAACATATTGTTCCGTGGATTTGTTAATGAAAACAAAGCCTGTTTAGTACAAGCCTTGTAGATTAGGCCTTCATTGTCTCTCTACATATATATGCCTACCTTGTGTTTAGTAGACTTCTTTATCAAACAGTTTCATTCAATCGCAAGCAAGAATTCAGCTACCTACTCCCATTCTTCGGTTGTTAGAAAATGACGTTGTAAGTGCTGCCATCTACCGTCTATTACTTCAACTTCTTCCCCAACCAGCAGCTTCGACCAATCACAAGCGAGTACACGCCCATTCTCCAATATCAGCCGTTGACGTCAATGATAGACTCCATTTTGAACAAGAATCGTTAAACTTCTTCAACCAATGACAAACGAGTACGTTTCAGAATAATCTTGCTCATTCTCACATCTCATTGGTCCATTTTGAACAAGATCGTTAAACTTCTTTAACCAATGACAAACGAGTATGTTTCAGAATGTTCACGCCCATTCTCACATCTCATTGGTCAATGCTTGTTTGCGTCATTCATACAACATTTTGTTGGAATGTTATGTTACATGTTGATTGAGCAGACGATGCTAAGTTCATTCCCATTGGGTGTTATTGCAAAATGCATTGTGGGCGCGAGACTTATAATCAATCATTATATGCTTTTGAACTGGATTTTTTACTTGATAATTCAAAACTGATATCCGATTTCTTTGTTGAATCAACTTATGTTTCGAAATATGGAAGGAATAGAAGACGCAATTACTTTCATGAACGGTATTTATACAATTAGGAATGCGACAGTACTTTAAATTGTAATGTAAATGCTTATGCCCTATCCTTTCCTATGTTAGGCTAGGCGTACACCGGTTAGTCAAGACAAGACAAGACGAGATTAGTCACGTTTAGTCACAGTACTTCACATAGTTCCTTATACAGCAACACAATCCGATTAGTCATTGCATCGGTGTGTGTTGCTTCATAAGCAACTATGTGAATTACTGTGAATCTAGTCTTGAATTGTCTTGACTAACCGGTGTTCGCCTAGCCTGAAAGGTACAAACTTTTTAGCACAAAAAATCCACCGTGAGCGCTGGCGTGAATTTCAATATCCCCACCACCTACGTGCACACAGAGAATAATGTGCATCACCAACTTCATTCCCCATGGAATTCGTGATTTGCCCACCTACGCTCCATACTTCCACAAACCTACGCTTCACACAATCCATTATGCACCTCTATGGGGATGCACCCAAACTGCATAGGATGCACCTTTTGTGCATTGCACCTTCTATAGAATTCTGCATCTTTTGTGAACTGCATCTTCTATAGAACGGCATACGTCACCTCTGCTCGCTGCCATTTATTGATTAGGTAGCAATGAATGGAGAGCATGCAGTGGCCTTTTAGCCGGCTGTTGTTATCAGAATCTGTTATCAGTCAACTCAGCCGGTAATTGAGCATTTCGGAGCCTGTTTATAGCCTATTAAGGTGCATGTGTGTGCGTGTATTACGTTAGTGATGCTTTATGCACCCTACTAATGCTTGTGTTACTGAATTGAACATGCTGGCATGCATCTAAACCCGTGCTGGTGTGTATGGATGTGTGTGAACGCATTTAAACATGTGTGAGTGCTTCTATGTACTTGTCAGAGGGTGTTTGGATGGATTGAAACATATTTGAGTGTATGTGTATGTTCATGTGTGATTTCACATGTATATATTAATATCTATTGATAGATGAACAATAAAATACATTGAGTATCAATCCTTGAGTATCCATGTATGAGTTTACATGTTGAACGGCATTGTTGGATATGCATTCGTGCTTATTCCAGTTAGTTCATCGCCAGTATATCACCATAGAGAAGCGATAGTCTCTAGATCCGACTGATCTGTTCTCTGTGATATCACTGTATGTCATACAAATATAATATGTAATCATATACAGTAATACAATAATCAATCGAGTATCAGATCTCAGACATTGATGACATGTGTCAAGACTTGGTTTTAAATATTATGTTTTTTATTTTTGAAATAATTTGTAGAACAAATATTGATGCTGTGGAAACTTCTCATTATGAAAGTGGAGTTTGAAAATTTCAAAAAGTGTTTTCTATTATGTTTTTAATTTTTTCTAAATAGGAGATAGTGGGAGATTTGGAAAAATACTTGTGTGTATTATTCCATCCATCAATATTATTCGATATAGTCAATAGTCGATGTATTAAGTATCGATGGTACATTATTTGTCGATAATATTACTGCATAGGGTCATAGTCTCTGCCCCTCTAGGCTCTGTAATTTATTACATGATCAAGGTATTACAGTAGAATAGATTTTTTAGGAAGGCTGACAAATGACGTTTTTTAACGGTTCCATGTAACGAACCATATTATGCTTATAGCTTTGTCGATTCTAGACGAGAGCATATTGGTCCAGCTGAAGAGAGCATTATATTTAAAAACCATCGGTAGAAAAGAATTCTTTTAGGTGGGCGGTGAGAGAGATTAGAGAGAGAGAGACAGAAGAGAGAGAGAGAGACAGAAGAGAAAGAGAGAGACGGAAGAGAGAGTGAGTAGAGGGGAGGGGAGAGAGTGACGAAGAGAGCATGTGTCTGTGTGTGAGAGCTGAGAGATAGAGAGAATGTTCGAGATTAGTGAGGAAGGGCGGGCGAGAACATGATATCGATTATTTATCAAAGTCGATAACTGAGTTGGTCAAGTATCGATTATATCCATAGTAACGATGCTGGATTGTGACATTACAGAGCCTAGTACGGGGGCTTAGATTGCGTTTGTAGGACAATAAGACTGACAGGTTAACAGGTTGGTCATAACACTCATGCTATGCTGTTGCCACTATTATGACAGGGGTAGGCTTTGATCAAAGTTAAATGGACATTGTCATGTGAAAACGGATGATGGTATGAGAGAAAGAGAGAAAGAGATAGTGAGAGAGAGATTTTAGATTTAGATTTTTAGATTTATCACTTTATTCATGTAGATTACAATGTCAGCTTGAATTCTAGACAGTATAGTTAAGCAACGAATCTCGTCAAAAATGAAAGTACCATAATACAATCGTCAATAACTCACTTTACAATGCTTATACTATGGAAGCTAATCAAATAATAATTATGAATAAGAGAGAGAGAGAGTGAGAGAGAGGCACTGGATGAGAAAAACAATAAGAATATTTTGAAATAACACGGATTCAAACATCCTTTCAAACATTAAAACGATAGGATCGTTGTATACGATAATGGACCAAGAAATAATCATCATTAAAACGATCTTTTCTAGATTACTCTCCAGATAAATAGAACAACCATTTCTAAAACCACTACACGATTATTTCAAATCCATTCTTGAAAAATCAATCATCTCATTTTACTCATGCAAAATTCTACATCTTTTACATCTTTTTATTCTACATTTTCCCACATTCAATCTCCAGAACTTCAACCCTTACACAGGGTTAACTAAGCGATTCACCTCGACTTGTTTTAATATCAATCCTTTGCTGACTCTCAAGTTGGTAAGGGGGGGGGGGTGGGTTTAAGAGCCTGTTACCGAGGCCTTATTACCTTGCAGTGGTACAGCCCTATGTAGAGCATCCCATCTTATCTTCTCTCTGATATATGGAGAGAAACTAGGCGCTCTCTAAACAGTGGGAGTAGTAGATGGGGGGAGGGGGGGGGGTTAGAAACTACTCAGACAGCGAGATATTTAGAGTGCCCAGAGGTCTATTGACTTAAGACTGCTCACTCGTGGAATGGACAAGTCAATTTCATTGCGCAGCTCTTGAGATCTGTCGAGTGGATGCAGTATGTGAGCCGGGGGGACCTGAATCTTCCGAGTTTAATAGTTCGGAATGGGCTTTCCGAGAAGTGGCTCGGAGGAAATTGAAGATAGCAGATAATATAATAAATTTGAAGTGATCTAGAAAAGGAGAATGGATTCGAAGTGACCCTTCTGGATAACGTGTTGTGTAAATCTCATTTTTTGAAATCCTCAAATCGTGAAGGGGTTGGATTAAGTTTTTATGTTCTCGGAAATTTTTATGTTTGATTATTTGATGAATATTGATCATTAATATTGTTCATTGTTCATAGTATTATTGTTTGTCAATAATTGGTCATTTATATAGATTACTTCTTCACCTTGATGATAAGAAAGACAAGCAATCATCGTCTTGCGGTGATACCGTTAAGCCGTCGGTCCCGTCTGCCTGAAAAGCAGTCATCGAGTTTTGAATTAACGTGGTTAAAATTAAACATTCAGCTCACCCCGCATAATGATCTCCCATCATCATTACTCGTCCCATTACCTATGCACAAGTCTAGTGCTCATTTGGGCAACTCAGAAAAAATCTTGATTGTACAGTATTGTTTTTGGTGGGAAGTAAAAAATAAGAAAGTTGGTCAGATTATCGATTAACATTATAAGATCATCGATTGATTGTCAATTAACATCAGATTATCGATTGATTGTCGATTAACATCCGATTATCGATTGATTGTCGATTAACATCCGATTATCGATTTATTTATTTATTTAGCGTATGGCTTTTAATAGGGGGGAGACCCGAGTAGGGTTGTTCCACTTCACCAACCCTATTCAATTATCGATTGATTGATCTTTATTTTATTTCATATTTACAATCGTAAAAATATAGAGGAGCCTAGATATTTAATACATAAGCGCTTGCTAATCTCATTGTAACGGTGACCACTTAAAGCTTGTTTCACTGAATATGATGTTTATGAGTATCGAAATCGCTTCCTATGTAGATATTCATGTTTAGTAACATATAAACCTAGAGTCCAAACACAAAGTTATATATACCTATATTTTTTAAAACATACGGAACTTGAAGATTAAACGTAAAGAGTGCCTAAAAACAGTCGTCATCTCTCATCATCACCACTCTCATTACCCACGCACAAGCCTAGAGCTTATGTGGGCATCACCCTCAAAAAAAAAGAGTCCTTCTTTGATTTTCGTTCAATCATGATGATGCTATATATTCATATGAGGATATTCATTACTTGCACATGAGCCGAGCATTCAAAATCAATGTTATTATATACGAATATAATTTATATATAAGGACTTTATACAACGATTCAACGTACGACATCCTTCTATGCTATTTCGCTTAATTACGATGGTATTAGAGTCATGTTTATATAAAGATATTCTCACATTCACACGGAATATTCAAACACAAAGTAATATTATTGAATATACAAGTACAAGCAGTCTATACAGTTATACAGCAAGCATTCTTGTAAAGCTCTCTCGCGTTGATCACAATAATTTAAGCAAAGGTTAATCGCATATAGGAGCGGGACCCACCCATACTGACAGTGAGGTCTTAATTGGATCCAGGCTTCGCTGCTGCTTCACTCTGCAAAAAGGACGGCAAATTAGGCGTGCGCCTAGGGGCTCGCACCACATGGGGGCCCACACTACAAAAAATATTTTAATTTTAAAGAACCTGTATAATTTTAAATAGAATCAAATGGTCACACGAACTGTGCTTTTTTTTAAATCTATTCTAATTTGGATTTATTCTGTCTACATTGTGTACTGTAATCAGATTATAATTGCATGGAAACTGCTGCGTTGACAGAGACAGTTTTTTTTTTGACGATATTCAACTGTATTTATGTATGTTATGTACTGTGGTGAATAAACAATTGATTGATTGAGAGACAACAATATAGGCTAGGCGCCAGTTTGGCAAGACGCTAGAGTGCCAAAATATTTAAACTAGATTAAGTAATACGTACGTTTGTTACTCTATTTCAAATGATTTACCTTGCTCTTCAAGTAAAGATTGTTACTTTAAAAAAATGCATTGTTTAATTTTTCATATTTCCCCAATCACAAAGTGGACGTGTCTTCAATAAATCATCAATATTTTCAAAAATTTCTTGGATTTGCGAATTGTTTTAAAATCTTGAACTCAGTACCGAATTGGTTTTATCAGTGGCGAAGCATGGTATGCTTATTTGGTCATCGCCGGGTATATTTCCCATGCCACGGGGTTTTATCAATATTTTATGATAAAAAAAGGATTTTCTCATGTAATGGACTACAAAAAAGGCATTTAAAACGCAATTTTGAAGTTAATTTTAAAAAAAAATTTCTGGGGGAGGGGCTATCACCACAAGCTGAGCCTAGGGGTCCACAGATCCTAAATCCAGCCCTGTTACTTGGGATAGGTGCTCATCAATGTACCCGAACTTCACAGACCTAGAAGACTCATCGACTATGTGATTTAGAAGTTGAAGTTCACAGTATTTTAATTTAGTTGAGTTTGTTTTATTTTTTAAAGAACGTTATTCAATTGTAATAAAAGAACGGTCGACTATTTTACACGGTCGTGACTTGGAAGCTTACAGACTTCTAATTCAGTTGAACTTGTTTCTTGATTTTTAAAATAATGTTATTTTATTGTAATCTATAAGAATTAATGTATCATTCCTTTTGCAATCCTATTGTATCATTGTATGATACCTTTTGCAATGTGTGTTTTAGGCCCATGTTCAGTTATGTTTATGAAAATTTTCCTTTTGCAATGTGTGTTTTAGGCCTATGTTTATGAAAATTTCCTCAATAAACTCCTCTGAAGTGTTGTCCATAACTTACAGAAATTATCATTATTGTATTTATGTCCGTAGTCGATATCTTGCTGAAAACGGTGAGATTATTCAATTTGATTTAAAATATTATTCACTCATATAGTTTATTTTATTCTAATCTGTGTTTTAGAACCTGATGCCGGCTAGGAAAGGACTATTAGCTCCTCAGAATACTTTTCTGGATACAATAGCCACCCGCTTCGATGGCACACGTGAGTACTTTATGATAATTTAATTAAAAATTAATCGAACTTATTCATCAAAAATCAGAAGTTGTCTCCAATCAAAATAGTTTGTCCAAGTTTATCAACATGTTTTCATCTAGAACGCAATCGGATAGCAGAAAGGGTTTTAATCTAAACTTTTATTAGAAAATTATCACAACACTGTGACGTCAGAGACCGTGAACTGATCAGGAGTGACCTGAAAACTCTGACACCAGACCTGAGCCAGCCAGGTTACACGGAATTATTATTATTACAACACTGTGTATCGCGACTGTAATGATTGTTAAATGTTGACTGACTACTCGGCTACAATTGGTGAAAACGCATCATTTGAGTGCCAGCCCACTAGTGGGCGGGGCTAAGCTAGCAGCAGCCAATGACAGCATAGCCTATGTTTTGAAGCTTGCTAGTTATTGTAGAGTCTGTCTCTAAAAAAAAACAGGAATCGCCCAAATTCCGTCAATTTCTGAACTTACATTTTCACATCTTATTTTTCTACATCTTATATTTTTAGTCACTTACATTTTTTCACTTTTTTCTACATTCTGAACTTACTTTATCAGTTACATTGATAGTCCAAATATTGAGGTCAAGTCCAAATTTTTGTTTTCATCAAAGATTTAAACTCCTAGGCTATAAGAATAGATCACAAGTGAATTCGAATTATTGGAGGCTGTTAAAAGAAATACTGAAAATTTCCAACGGTATTGGAATTTAACTTGGTGATTGTGAGCTAAAAATTGGAGCATCCACTTCTTGAATGTTGGGTTTGTTTCTATTCTGTATTAATGTTACTGATAGAATGAATAACTGAGGCAAACTGAATTATGAACTAGAGATTATGAAAATCTCATCTTTAGTTTAGCTACAGTACTTTCATTTCCGTGTTATATTGAGTCGAGGTATGCCAAGACTAATAAAATTAGGAGGAATGGCAACTCAGTTACGAAGTCTCTCGGAAAATGAATTGAAAAGTATCATTTCAAGTCTAATTTGTATTAGAAACTGTTGCTTGTGTTGAAGAATGGATCGAAATGGTAGAAGAACTGTACGATGAAGATGACAGAAGAGAAAATGACAATAAGATCAAACATAAACAGAAGAGGAAGGCTAAAAGAAGAAGAAAGAGATAGAGCTAGAAAAGAAGATAAGTTGATAGTTGTTGCTACTGAAGAGAAAGAGATGGAAGATGATAAGATAAGGATTTACAAAACAGAAAATGGGGAAAAGATGAGATAATAAAGTACAGGGGAGACAAAGAAAACCAAGAAAAGAGGAAGAAGAAGTGATAGGAAAAGAGAAAGAGAATAGAAGAAGAAGAAAAAGATGAAGAAGAAGAAGAAGAAAAGAAGAAGAAGAAAAGAAGAAGAAGAAGATGAAGAAGAAGAAGAAGAAGAAGAAGAAGGAGGAGGAGGAGAAGAAGAAGAAGAAGAAGAAGAAGAAGAAGAAGAAGAAGAAGAAGAAGAAGAAGAAGAAGAAGAAGAAGAAGAAGAAGAAGAAGAAGAAGAAGAAGAAGAAGAAGAAGAAGAAGAAGAAGTAGAGGAAGAAGAAGAAAAGGCTAGGAAAATGAAATTAGGACTAGAAGTTCACGATGACTGACTTTATAAGCCAGCTATTTTAATCATGGTGAGCCTTTACAACCTGTTACTCCTAGAAATTGAACAAGTTGGTAGAGAAGTTGATGGGAAAGAAGAAACAATATAAAAGAAGGATAAGGAAAAGAAGGAGCAGAAAAAGAAACAGAAGAAAAAGAAACAGAAGAAGAAGGAGATGGGGGAGGAGGAGAAGAAGGAGAAGAAGGAAGAAGAAGAAGAAGAAGAAGAAGAAGAAAAAGAGGGAGAAGAAGAAGACGTAAAGTTGATGAAGAAGTTTGAAGGGCTCAATGAAACGTCGCCGATCTTGGCAAGTCATTACAAAGTTTGTAAAACAATTTTTGTTTCTGAGAAATTTGTTTTTTATGTTTCGATTATCTTCGTTCAGAAAAACTGGACAAAAGATGGGGGGGAGAAGAAGGGAAGGGAAAGAGAAATATGTTTCACAGCATGCCTCCAAGTCGCGTTGTCTTTGGTAGGAAAAGTGAGGGAAAAGGGAAAAAAGATAGGGATATTGTGGGAGTGACAGAGGGGGAGAGAGTTGTTTTATTGAGAAAAAAGTGAGAACAAAGTTTTGCTAATCAGTCGTAGCTTTTCCACTTTGATGGTGATCTTAATTCTCTTTATTCAGTCGAGAGTCGAGAGGATTTCATGAACTTCATACCCTTTGTACAGTGTTGAAGTTTATTCTGTATTCGAATTTAAGTTTATTAAAGTGACATTAAAGTTTATTACATGAACACTTATATCAAGATTCATTTTATCATTGCTATTCATGAACAACTGTAAGGATTAAATTTCAGAAGAAGTAGATCTAACGCTAAGCAGGCAAAAAAGGTACAGTATAATGTAATATTATACTTATACACCATAAGATTATAAAATATGTCATGACTATTATAACTACTACTATAACTAAGACTAGTACTTCATATTTGTTATAAATAACAATACTATTCCAACTCCACTCCAAAATTATCATGGCTAGGCTAGCGAGAAAAAGCAAATTAAGTGAATGAATTACTCCAACTGCAGCACGAATATAGCAAGATTCTTTTAACTTGTCAGAAAACAGCTGATTTAACGTTAGTAAACGAGCGTACATCAATCAGCCGTTCTCTGACAATTTAAAAGAATCCTGCTATAAACGTTTTCTCATTTTATTATCACCAGGCTTATCTCCCCGACATCTTTGTCCAATAAGCCTATGTTCCACATAAAACTCGAAATGTTCTCTGCAAGTTGATAAAAACCGTTCACGAAACGGTTATATACCCTGATAAATCCTCGTGTATTGTCGATAAAACTAGTCGATATACCGTTATCTAGTGTAGATATATATCGCAATTTCATTTCGATACCCGCCTGATGGAAGGACTTACCGATTGGACTTACAGGACTTCTGCTTCTTTTCCCCCTCTCTTTCTTCTTCTTCTTCTTCTTCTTCTTCTTCTTCTTCTTCTCCTTCTTCTCCTCCTCCCCCATCTCCTTCTTCTTCTGTTTCTTTTTCTTCTGTTTCTTTTTCTGCTCCTTCTTTTCCTTATCCTTCTTTTCTATCCTGTCCTTCTTCTTCTCACATTGGACTTCTGCTTCTTTTCTCCCTCTTTACCTGTAGTCTTATTCTTCTTCTATCTTTTTCTTATTTTTTCCTTTTTTGTTCTTCTCCTTCCTTTTCTCTCTCTTTCCTCCTTATTCCTTCTTCCGAACAAATTTTCAGCTTGCCAAAGTCCCGTTTTAATGGTGTCAACAAAGTAATAAGACTCACTGCAGATCTGAACGATTCGGAATTTTTGTTCTACTTAGAAGTTTTTCTTCTTCCTCCTCTCGTTTCCTTCTTCTTCTTCTTCTTCTTCTTCTTCTTCTTCTTCTTCTTCTTCTTCTTCTTTTTAGTCTCGTCTCAAGAGGCTTTTAGCCGGATGCAGCTGACCAATAAACTGAAACGATACAGCTTTTCATTTTGCTGTATTCCTGTCAAGAGGTACACTCCCATCACTTTTTTCGTTTATTCTTTCAAGTTTTCAAGATACATGATGAAACGCTACAAATACTGTGACAAGTCAATGTATCTACTGTGATGTAAATAACCACAGATAATATATAGCAGGATCCATTTAACTTGTCATAAAACAAATGATCGACGAGTACATGATCACAATACTTAACCTACAAATGCTGAATCTCGCAGATTATTGAAAAGGTCTTTTAAAAAGTTATTCTTTGAAAGGTCTTATTTAAAAAGGTCTTTTAAAGACTTTAAAGGTCTCTAAGACTTTCAAGCCTTTTGATTATTGTGTCGAAATCACTGTTTAATTATTACTGGAACAGCTGATTTATGACAAGTTAATTGGATCCTGCTATAGATGCGATGACTCACAGCTGTTTTCGATAAATTTTCTGTCCAATTCCAGTTCACAATACGTCCATTCAAGGTCAGACTGGATTCGCGTACTGCAGATAATGATAATGCATTGTTTCAGTAGTTCTACTGTGAATCGGTCTAGCTGCTCCTAGCTAGACTCTCGCTCTAGCCTGGACTTATTTACATCGTCTCTCCTTTCCCTGAACAGACTATAGTCTGTGGTAGAAGCTAGAAAAAGCAAGTATCGATTTTTTTCACAGAACCTTTTCTCAGAAATTCGCTCAAAACTCGGATATAACGTCGAATATTTTGAAGTATTCAGTGCTATAACGGTCGTTTGTAATGTTCAACACAAATAAGCGAAAATATCGATTTCTAATATAAGCTTAAATATTTTTTTGTTGGGTAGAGTAAATGACTAAGCTCGTCAGTTTGAATAGTTGGAAATGTTATCCAGTAAACATGATGGCTGAATGTCATGTAGGAAGTGAGTTTTTAATTGCAGCAGGCTGCATTTTTTCCAATGTTGCCCACCATTCGGTAACACTCTGTATTTGTGATTGTGGCGGTTTGGGTGGGTTTTCTATGGATTGAATTTTATTTGTTGTTGTAGCTCTCTCTTGGTAACCCCCCCCCCCCCACGGCGCAATGATAACAGCTTCAATCAATCACTGGAGACTTGATTTCTCCTCCTTTTTCCCCAACAACCCTTCCCCCAACCCTTTTAACCCTTCCCCCACCCACTTCAACATTATTCCTTTCCCTCTCGCCATTTTAGCGCACACATTACCTTCCCATATGTCATTTTGTTGCCACATGCTCTCACTTTATTTCTCTCTCACTCTCTCTCTCTCTTTGTGGGTTAAGTGGAAGAGGGGGCTTGTATGCCTCAACTTCGCCCACAGCACTTTTGTAATGTGAAAGTGAAAAATAAAGTCATTTATCTATCTATCTCTCTTTCTCTCTCACTCACTCACTCTCTCTCTTTATCTTTCTCTTATTAACGCTTTCTCAGTATGGTTTCTCTCTACACCTATGTTTCACTGTGTAGAAAAATAAAGAATGAAATATAATTTTCTAAATTTAATTCAATTTTCATATTTGATTATTGTTAACATTATTGTCTAAATTGTTCATTGTTTTTTTCAATGTTATGGCTTTTTATCGGTGGGGAGACCCTTACGGGTAGGTTTCACCTCGCCTTATTTTATTTGTCGGTCACCCATCCAAGAGCAGTCTTGAATGTTTGTTACTTAACAACATGATTACTTAGCAAGCGCTTTCATCGAGTGACAACTGATATTGTTAATATTGGATGATTTCCAATTTTTGTTCGAGAGTGATGCTCACATGAGCCTAGGGCTTGTGCGTGGACGTTTCTCTTAATTTTGATGAGTACAACAATGGTAAGAACTATTCCTAGACAGTTCTAAGACACTCTGTATAAAGTATAGGTCATAATATCATAAGAGTTGATACTTCCCACCCCACCACTTGCTTACCAACTAACTCAAAATTACTAAACTGAAAGTTTACAATGTCAACCAACGTTAAAAAACTGTGTCACATCAACAAAGTTTATTTGATGCCTGAAAAGTGTTCTCTTTCAATTTTCAAACACAACAGCTTGTAATGTTGAAAGGCCACCCAAGCTCAAAGCAAGGCTTCAAAAAAACAATCCGTCAATGTGTTGAGCTAGCAAATCCATAAACAAACCGAATAAACAATACAGGCGTCTTTCAAACTGTTGGCCTGCTACAGATTCTCCCCATCCTCCTCCTTATCATCATCCCCCTTCTTCTTCTTCTTCTTCTTCTTCTTCTTCTTCTTCTTCTTCTTCTTCTTCTTTATCTTCTTCTTGTTCTTCTTTTCTTCATCATCATCATCATCTTCTTCTTCTTCTTCTTCTTCTTCTTCTTCTTCTTCTTCTTCTTCTTCTTCTTCTTCTTCTTCTTCTTCTCCTTCTTCTGCTTCTTCTTCTTCTTCTTCTTCTTCTTCTTCTTCTTCTTCTTCTTCTTCTTCTTCTTCTTCTTCTTCTTCTTCTTGTTCTTGTTCTCCTTCTTGTTCTTCTTCTTCTTCTCTTCTTCTTCTTCTTCTTCTTCTTCTTCTTGTTCTTGTTCTTCTTCTTCTTCTTCTTCTTCTTCTTCTTCTTCTTCTTCTTCTTCTTCTTCTTCTTCTTCTTCTTCTTCTTCTTCTTCTTCTTCTTCTTCTTCTTCTTCTTCTTCTTCTTCTTCTTCTTCTTCTTCTTCTTCTTCTTCTTCTTCTTCTTCTTCTTCTTCTTCTTCTAGTTCTTCTTCTTGTTCTTCCTCTTGTTCTTGTTCTTCCTCTTGTTCCTGTTCTTGTTCTTCTTCTTCTCCTCTTGTTCTTCTTCTTGTTCTTCCTCTTGTTCCTGTTCTTGTTCTTCTTCTTCTCCCTCTTGTTCTTCTTCTTGTTCTTCCTCTTGTTCTTCCTCTTGCTCTTCTTCATCTTCATCTTCTTCTTCTTCTTCTCCTTCTTCTTCTTCTTCTTAGGTTAGGCTAGGCGTACACCGGTTAGTCAAGACAAGACAAGACAAGACGAGATTAGTCACGTTAGTCACAATCTTAACATAGATGCTCATGAAGCAACACCCACCGATTAGTCATTGCATCAGTGTGTCATGCTTCATAAGCAACCATGTGAATTACTGTGACTAAATGTGACTAATCTTGTCTTGTCTTGTCTTGACTAACCGGTGTACGCCTAGCCTTTAGACAGAGAATTAGGCGACAGCACATGCATTGGTAGCCTATTTGCTTGCTTAGGTGGTTTCATTTTCTGTCTACACTTGGTCGACTTTTCAATGCTTAAGCATTGGTAGCATGCTGAGCAGCACACAAGAATCGACCAAGTGTGGACGACATAGGGTATGAAACCACCTACGTGTCCAAATCGACTAGTGCGGAAGCACCCTTCAAAAGAGCTGTCAAAGCATGGTAGTGGTTTGGGAGAGGGAAATGCTTTTTGATTGATTTATTCGTTTCGATAGCTGTCAGTAATGATTTATCATCGTGCCTCTCAGTATGATATAATCACTTTCTGTTATCTGTGTAGTAGTGATCAACTTTGTAATCAATATGGTGGAATTTGAACCACGTGAATAATATCAATTGGAATATGTAGAGCCGTGGCGAAGCGTGGTATACTCATTTGGTCATCGCCGGGTATATTTCCTATAGGAAATATACCCGGCGATGACCAAATAAGTATACCACGCTTCGCCACTAATGTTGAGTGGTATTGAAGGTCTATCTAGTCCTGTATCCATCTAATAAAAAATTTTCTCATTTTCATTCAATATGTGTTAAATTAATATCATATTAAATACCGTATCTCAAAAACATAATTGCTAAATAGTGGGTTTTATGATTACAATTTTCAATTTCTAATTACTATTGAACAGATTTATACTGGGGAAATAATCAGAGAATACTTGATTTTTCGATAAGGCTAGGCGTACAACAGTTAGTCAAGACAAGACAAGACGAAATTAGTCACGTTTAGTCACAGTAATTCACATAGCTGCTTATGAAGCAACACACACCTATTAGTCATTGCATCAGTGTGTCATGCTTCATAAGCAACTATGTGAATTACTGTAACTAAACGTGACTAATCTCGTCTTGTCTTGTCTTGACTAACCGGTGTACGCCTAGCCTAAGAGTTATTCAAGTGTCCAATGACGATCCCAATTCAATTTCAATTCCAACTTACATTTTAATAGTGTCCTACGAGATTAAAGTATACTAATATATTAATTTATATACTAATTCAATACATATTCACTCATGTTGGATAATAAATTCAGCTATGAGATGATAGCCAGGCGTGTGCAAGTAGTACACATCTATTTTCAAAATGGCGGTTACAAAAGTGTCCGCCATTTTGTGGGACGGACCGGTTTCAACCAATGAGAAGACAGCATTTCAACCCGCGTCACAAGGCGTTGGAAGGAGGTCTGTATTTATGTTGAGAGATGAATGAAATCGATATAATTCAATAAATGTATTTTTTGTATTGAAAAGTGAGTGGGCTTAATGACTGAGTAGGCTTACATTGAAGAATACTAGATTTAGGTATCACTTTTTTTAATTCTTCTCAAGATTTTATTTATTTTATTTGTAGATTTATGTAGAAATCAGTTTTTCACACACAAATTTATTTCCTCCTCTTCAGGCCGAATCCAAGTCAAGTATTTGTATACGAATGATAAGTAAATATTGAAGTTTTGGAATTCAAGCAATAGATCTGAATATTTCCAACATCACTATTTGCACAGTTCACTGCAACTTGTGTCAACAACCCTTGGTGCAACTTGTATCTGCGACTTGTTCAGTAAACACTGCATGTATAGTTGGATTGCACCGCTCACGTCTGGTGAAGTTTAATTTGACATGAATACACTTCAAAGTCTTGTCTGAGAGTTTGCCCTAGATTCAAAATAACCTAAACTGTTTCAAGACAAGCCAACTTTAACCAGAAAGTTTTGACGTGGATATTGCTGTTAATATGCTAATCGGATGTCTCAATATCTGTTCAAACTTCAAAAATTGCGAAGTCAGAAAAATTACCAAGAATTAATAAGAATAAAAATAATTTTTACAAATATTGTTTCCCGGTGGCTCGGTCCTTCCATCTCTCATCATACTGAAACTTCTATAATTTTCAACTGTCATGATCTAGAATTAAAGTTAATATATTCTGTAATTCTTCATGAATAAAGTGAATAATCTGATCTAATCATCGATTTATTTCACCATGTTCCCTATCAAGGGATAATTGGTTATGTTGGTGAAGTGGAACTACCCTACTCAGGTCTCCCCACTATTAAAAGCCATACGCTAAATAAATAAATAAATCATCGATTTATAAATAAATTTTCATTGTTATGTATTCTATTCATCATCTCCATTGCTCACGCACAAAGACAATAAATCCTTGCCATTACCCACGCACAAGACAAGAGCTTATGTGGGTATCACCACAACACAAACATAGAGTGGAAGAAGGAAATGATGAGAAGGAGGTCAAAGAAAAAGAAACAAGAGAGGAAAACAGAGAATGAGAGGAAGAAGAGTGGAAATTATGTGTGGAGGGGTAGTTTGCTCATTCATTTTGGTCATCAACTATGCTGGAGCTTAACTCAGTTCGGCACAAAGCTACCGTATTTTACGATTTAATCAGCTTTACAATAATGGCTCATGCGTAAAATGAATATCACAAACTGACGAGAAACGTGAAAGCAAAACGGGAAAAGAACGAATAAGAGGATGAAAGAGGATTCAGAAAAGAGTAGGAGGGAAGGGTAATTTTGAAACGACAAATCAGAGAACTTCAAAGAGGAGAGAATCGAAATTGGTTCAGTTGCTCCCACTATAATATTGTGCAACGTGTAAAACTGGAATGAAATTTTGAGGAATATTGTAAAGTCTTTGCAAATCTCAGGCCAGTAACTCTGTTCACTAAGGCTAGGCGTACACAGGTTAGTCAAGACAAGACAAGATGAGATTAGTCACGTTTAGTCACAGTAATTCACATACTTGCTTATGAAGCAGCACACACCGATTCAATGACTAATCGGTGTGTGTTGCTTCTTAAGCAACTATGTCAAGTACTGTGACTAAACGTGACTTATCTCGTCTTGTCTTGTCTTGACTAACCGGTATACGCCTAGCCTAACACTGGCAAAGGAATATTGTAGGTACGAAGTGAACACAATATAACCCAATATAACACATGATATGAGTATCATTTCAATGCAAATCTAATGGGAATTGGAAAACGTTCGATTTGTACGAGCTAACCAATCAAAAGTCTAATATTAAATGGCCACACTGTTACTATACAGTCTCTTTGGTATTGGTCAATCATGTCAATATTATTTTTTTCAGAACATCGTGGTGTTACTGGAGTCACCATTCTTGTGACACCCCGTATACAATGTCTATAAACCGTTGATGTCATACCATGAATAGTAACAGCCGGAGTTGGCTATTATAGTGTGGTGAAGAATAAACTTTTGATGAACCGAACCGTTGAAATTATGATTCTGTACAAGCTCTCTCTCGCACCAAGTCGTGCTTAGGATATTAGTTTCCGGTAAGTCCATGAGTCATCATACGTCATCATAGATCCTTGTATCACTATAAGGCTAGGCGTACACCGGTTAGTCAAGACAAGACAAGACGAGATTAGTCACGTTTAGTCACAGTACTTCACATAGTTGCTTATGAAGCAGCACACACTGATGCAATGACTAATCGGTGTGTGTTGCTTCATAAGCAGCTATGTAAATTACTGTGACTAAACGTGACTAGTCTCGTCTTGTCTAACCGGTGTACGCCTAGCCTTAGTTTCCGGTAAGTCTATGAGTCATCATAGGCCTACGTCATCATAGATCCTTAAACCGCTATAAAGTTCAGTTTGAAATTCATTCATTGTTGAGATTCATTCAACACGCCATAGTGTCTGAAATGCCATTATTTGGGCAGTCTATGTTCTATGTTCTTTATTATCACGTTCTAAGCTTCAAGTTGCATGTTCTATGCTACATATTCTACGTTCAAGTATACTATAGTTCTAGTAAACTATCTTCTACGTCCTTCTATTGTGAAATAATACTCTATGGGGAACAATAGTTTCAGGCTCATATTGGACAACTTATTCCAGGTCTATTTTGGAATTGAGTTTCATCCGTCCGCATCCCACGATACAACTTAGTGCTCAGCAAGCCGAAGTCCATCCAGATTGTGCTTGATGCTTGATTCAGAGCTTGGCCTAGTTCGCTCCTGCTGTTGCATTATCACGGCTATAGTTTGCAACTCACTCGCTGAAACACAGACACATGAGAATTGTGATATGATAGGCTGCTTGTTTTGAATAATTATGAACAATTCAGGCGTTTAGAAAGTTAGTTACCACGAGTTTTGTGTGACCTAACTCTATTTTATTTTGTATTAATAAATCATGACATTTTGCAATTATTCATCTTTGTTGTCTGGTTTGTGAGATTTGTATTAACATTTCACTCATTTCATTTGAACACAATTTATTGACAACTCAATTCACAATTCCATTATTAGAATCAGTTGAAAATGGAAACCAGGCATACTGCCTCTCTCCTTAATCTAGGCGTACACCGGTTAGTCAAGGCAAGATGAGATTAGTCATGTTTAGTCACAGTATTTCACATAGTTGCTTATGAAGCAACACACACCGGTTGGTCATTGCATCAGTGTGTGCTGCTTCATAAGCAACTATGTGAAATACTAACGAGATTAGTCACGTTTAGTCACAATAATTCACATAGCTGCTTATGAAGTAGCACACACCGATGCAATGACAAATCGGTGTGTGTTGCTTCATAAGCAACTATGTGAAGTACTGTGACTAAAAGAGACTTATCTCGTCTTGTCTTGTCTTGACTAACCGGTGTACGCCTAGCCTTAGTCATTGCAGCAGTGTGTGCTGCTTCATAAGCAACTATGTGAATTACTCTGACTAAACGTGACTAATCTTGTCTTGTCTTGTTTTGTCTTGACTAACCGGTGTACGCCTAGCCTTAACATTTCAATCATTTCATTTGAATACTAAATTATTTGTCAATTTATTGACAACTCATTCAGGTAATATGTTATTTTTATTTGAAATCTGATTTTTAAAATCTGATTTCAACTAAAATTTTTTATTCTAAAAAACATTTCAAATTATTTTAAAAATTTTACTCAAAATCTATTTTTAAAACAATGTGCCTTATATACTGCTCTAGTTTAGCACAGTTTTAGGTTAATTTATACTCTGTGAAAATTCCTTGAAACTAGTTTATACTTTTAATAACTTTAAAAGGCTAGGTGTACACCGCCGGTTAGTCAAGACAAGGTAATACAAGATTAGTCACGTTTAGTCACAGTAATTCACATAGTTGCTTATGAAGCAACACACACCGATTAGTCATTGCATTGGTGTGTGCTGCTTCATAAGCAATAATGTGATTTACTGTGACTAAACGTGACTAATCTCGTCTGGTCTTGTCTAAGCCTAAAACTCACTTATAATAACTTATTGCAGTACCTTTATTAGATGCTAGTTCCCTAAGGCTAGGCGTACACCGGTTAGTCAAGACAAGACAAGAAGAGTCACGATTAGTCACAATAATCTTTTTGTTCTTTAAGCAGCACACACTGAAACAATGACTAATCTGTGTTAGTTGCTTCATAAGCAACTATGTGAATTACTGTGACTGAATGTGACTAATCTTGTCTTGTCTTGACTAACCGGTGTACGCCTAGCCTAACACTTTAAAAGCTTCTTTTAATTGTGTGAAATATTACATTAATAATAATCTAAAATTACTTCCTTTACTTGAGGGAAATATGATATTGATATTCTAAAAACGCATCCTGTACTAGTGAGAAATATGACATTAATATTCTAAAAACGCCTCCTTTACTTGTGGGAAATATTACATTAAAATCCATAAAACAATAATGTTACTCTTCTACAGAAATCTCTGTTTCTAAAGTGCTGCAGACCGTGTAATATAGTACACTACAGAATCACATTTTGGACCAGTGTCATCCATTCTAGATCCAACAAGGATATTAAGTGGGAGATCCAGTGAGGGAAGTGGCGGGGTGGGGAGGAAATAAGATTAGCAAAATCCTTTTAAAACCTTTCAGATTATTTATGGGAGTTAAGAAACTTGCATATTCATGAGCTGCTGGTTGTTTCTTCATGTACCATACGTTTTTTCGACATATTCTAAAGCTTTTAATAGCATGTTTGCGCCCTAATGGAATCGGTGCTGTGAGACATTTATTGAATTGATTTTAAAGTCATTTCGGAGTTGGTTTACTTGTCATGAACCGTGAAGGAGGAAGAGAAAGCTCTTTCAGGTAGTGGAAAGATGAACATGCGTGCTAAAACATTATTGTTGAAGTGTTTATTCTCAATTACTTGTTAAGTGATTTTAGTCTGGATTTTCGCAAATTTTGATCACTAAGGCTAGGCGTACACCGGTTAGTCAAGACAAGACAAGACGACATTAGTCACAGTAATTCACATAGCTGCTTATGAAGCAGCACACACCGATGCAATGACTAATCGGTGTGTGTTGCTTCATAAGCAACTATGTGAATTACTGTGACTAATGTCGTCTTGTCTTGTCTTGACTAACCGGTGTACGCCTAGCCTTACTGTTAAGTATAAAAACAATTATAATTCCTTTGGAAATTAAATATTCCACATGCAAATGCAATATGGATATTGCGATACTGTACGCAATATGGATTTAGTGATATGCTATATTTTATGCTCAATTCATTAAATTATGAAATAAACAAGTATAAGTTAATGAAAAGAGTGGATACAGTCAGCAAGTTGAAATTTATAAGTGAAAAAGATTGAAAGATGATTGGAGATTAAAAATACCTGCTCAATTACAAAGTTTGTAATTGTTTAAATCAAAATTATCCTAGCAGAAATTTCCTATAGACGAGATTTGCTGCCTGTTTATTTTTTTGAAGATACCTTTTTTATTGCAGGGAAGTTCCAATGTAAAAATTTAAGTACAATTCTTTTCGACGACTGCAGAGACATTGAATCTATTAGATACAATGAATGGAAAGGTAAGAATGAACGAATAACAACCAACAAACAAATCTATGGGCACAATCAGACTCTTATCTTCTCTAGTGTTAAAACTTTCCATTATTATTACAAAGCTGCAATTCTGAATGACTGACTGTCCCATTGTGATTGAAAACACCGGGAAATTGACTGAGTTCCGGCCTCCGGAAAAGCGTTTTCCCCTGACACAACAACAAAAACCGCACAACTAATTTCACGATTTTCCCAGGCTGAGCCAATTATGGCCGCTTTTCCGTGCAGAACTTGCCCACTATCAGCTCATTGTTTCTACCTTTTAACGTTTTATTACTTGTGCTACTATTGTTAGCCGTTTTTTGACAACAATAGATTGAATTTGACAACAAAACTGTGCCTAACCTCACATTGAATGAATGCAGGCAGGGATGGCTGAGAATTGGTAGAATTTGTAATTGCATTATATACTAAATAAATTTCAGAAATAATTTAGCCCTCCCATAGATTTATTCAGACCCCATCTCCGTTCAAATCAAGTTCTCAAATAGAATTTAATTCAACTTGAATTAAACATGATTATTTCTTGATCCATTACGAACTGCGATATGTATTGTGTTTCACTTCAATACCGACATGCAGCCATCAGTCATGTTTCTTAATTAATGTTAGGCTAGGTGTACACCGGTTAGGCAAGACAAGACAAGACGAGATCAGTCACGTTTCGTCACAGTAATTCACATAGTTGCTTATGGAGCAGCACACACTGATGCAATGACTAATCGGTGTGTGCAGCTCCATAAGGAACTATGTGAAGTACTGTGACTAAACGTGACTAATCTCGTCTTTTCTTGTCTTGACTAACCGGTGTACGCCTAGCCTAAGAAACGAAATTTGTCTACTTACTAACTGGAGCGCTTTCGAATTTCAAGAAACCCATTGTCAATAAGCATTGAACTGTTTATTTGCAAGTTCAATAGTGTATTCTTAGTTTATACCAAGTTCAAACTAAGTTTTGTAAGCCCCTGCGCCCACTAAGCAACTGCTATCTGATTTCAGTCAGCAACCAAGCGTTGCCAGATGACTTTGGCTGATAGGTTAGATTACCCGATTACCCGAAAAACAGCCAAATGTCATCTGGCAACATTGGGTTGCTGACTGAAATCAGATAGCAGTTGCGAAGTGGGCGCAGGGGCTAAGACTCAGTTTAAACTTTGGTATGAAAGAGGAACCACTCTTAATTAACCGTGGACTACACTGCAGGTGGATAGTTGATTGATGGTATATTGTTGACACGGTTTATCAAGAAGCCGTGATAATTTTCCACATACTCTATTATCAGAAATATTATGGATGTTGTATGAATATCATGAATTATTATGGATATTGTGTATGTGCTATAGATAAACCATCTACTATCCAGGTAACCTCCAAGCCTCAGATTTACATACAAACTGTTAAAACATACATACAACATGTAAAAATTTATTTTTTAATCATAAGATTGTAGAGACAACAATCCAGGTAGATTAGAACAGAATTTGAATGTAAATAATAACGACTCACAACAACCCTTATCATCTGTGGTCTGGGAGCCTATTGAATTCAAATGAGAGGAGCACAGTGACTCGAGTAGGGCAATGAATGGAGTGGGTGGGAGGAGGGGGGTCTATGAAGGGGTGCTCTAACAGGTATGTTTCATCGGAGCAACACTCATCATCATCTTTCACAACGAGCAAGAAAATAATAGAGTGGTTTGCTGAATAAAAAATTCCACTCCATCTGCCATGGATGGAACCTCCGCGTTCGGTAATGATTTGCTGTGTAGAGGAATCGGGAAGAGGAGGAGAAGGAGGAGGAGGAGGAGGAGATGGGGGATGAGATGGGGGATGAGATGGGGGATGAGAAGGGGAGGATGAGGTGGAGAAGAAGAAGGAGAATGAGGAGGAGGAGGAGGAGGAGGAGAAAAAGGAAAAGAAGTAGAAGAGGGAAGAAGAATTCTACAGGTAGCAGAAAATTTGAGGTGCTCGACGGGGAAGAAGAAAAAGTAAAATATAAAAAGGTCAAAGGAGGGAGAGGGCAAAAAAGAATAGGAGAAAAATTATTAATGAAAAACAAGATAAGAGAAGAGATGGAGTATAATATAAGAAGAAAGGGAGGCAGAAGTAGGAGAGGAATATAATAAGGGGAAGGTGGTGGTTGATGTTTATTTATGAAGAAGAATGAGAGAAAAAGACAGACGAGAAAAATAATAAAAAAGGATAAAACAAGATTGAGGCGGACACTGAGAATAAGACAGTGGTTTAAGTTGGGAAGTAGGAGAAGGACAAGATGGAAAAGGATAAAAGGATAGCAAGAGACAGATAAAACCGAAAATAAAATAATAGTAGGATGTGAGAAAAAAGAAGACAGAAATAGAGGATAGAAGTAATACGAGTAGAAGAACAGGAGAACACGGAGGAAAATGAAAAGATCAAGCACAAGAAGAAGACAAAAAAGAAGAAGAATGCAGAGGAGAGAAGGAAGAAACAGAAGAAGAAGAAACATGAGAAGATCAAGTGCAAGAACAAGAAGGAAAAGGAGGAGAAGAAGAAGAAGAACAAGAAGAAGAAGAAGATGTTAGAAAAATATTATTTTCTTCAATAATTCCTGCATTTTATTCTCAATTTTTTGTTTTTGAAATATAACAAGCCCCCACCGCACACACAAACAGTTGGAATAATAGCTTCGACAATAAATTGTGGGGGGCTATTTTTGAAAACGGAACAGATAGGAGAAGGTGAGGGGTTTGAGAAAAGAAAGTGAGAAAAGGGTGGTGGGGAGAAAACAATAAAAAATAGGGGGTGTGTGAAACAAGGAGAAGTGGAGAAAGAAAGAGTAGAAGAGAAAGAGGAGGAAAAGAGAAAGAACGAAAGAAGAAGAGAGAAAGAGGAGGGGAAGAAGGGGAAAATAAGAAGAAGAAGAAGAAGAAGAAGAAGAAAAGGAAGAAGTGGGAGAAGGCAAAGAAGAGGGAAAGGGTAGAAAAGGGGAAGTAGAGGGCAAAGGTCTTTATGATGAATTGCGAGACTGCAGTCTGTAATGATTCCCCACAAATGAAGACTATCACTCTTTCTTTTTCCTTTCTTTCGCTTCATAATCTACCTTTTCTGCTCTCACCCACCTCATCTTCTATATTCCCCGTTTATTATAAAGAGGAAAAATAGAAGCATTCTCAAACATTCCATTGCAATCCTCTATTTTCACGTTGATGCATGGAGAATTTCCTCTTACTACTGGAATAATCACTAATGGCTTTCCAAGAATTGCTAACAAATACTGAGCTTCCATGCTCAATATTATATTATTCATGAACAGTTTCATTCAAGTATTATAATAGGTCTGAGCTCCACAGAGATCTTAATGAAAATCGACTGTTATTATGAAAAATGAAGTACTGCCCTATTCTAAGCTCCGTGTCCCTGGGAATAATGTAATACGTCATCGGAAACCTGTTCTTTTTAGTGAGTTCTGTAGCAATGTTCGTCTCTCCTCTCCAGCCATCAGGGACACGGAGCTTAGATTCGGGCAGTACTGCACTAGAAATGATACGGATTTAATGTAGATCACTAAAGCAGGATACTTTTAAATTGTCAGAAGACAGCTGATTGATGTACGCTCGTTTACCAACGTTAAATCAGCTGTTTCCTGACAAGTTGAAAGAATCCTGCTATATGCTCTGTACACGGAGTCGAGATACGGTCAAAACAAGCTGTTTGCATTTGTGTGCTTATAGAAGCGATGACTCACAGCTTTTGCATTAGTCTAGATGTTGATGCACCTTTTATATTAATGTTGGAGGTTATTCTAAAATAATGAAAAGACAAGTGAGAAGGTGAGAAGGAATAAAAACAAGAAGCAGAACAAGAGAATTACTGACAAATAATATATTATTGTTCCAACGAAAGAGACTGAGAATCTAAGGCAAAGAGAATCGCCTCCAGACAAAACTGGGGAACAAAAAGAAAAAGATAGCAGAAGAATAAGAAGAAAAAAAGAACAATAAGGAGAAGAAGACGAAGAAGAAGAAGATGAAGAAAAAAAGAAGAAGAAGAATGTCTGTGGCTTTGAAGTGATGAAAGAGATAAGTCTCCTATTATTTATCAGTGACGAAGTTCTGTGTTTTTCTGCAGCTTTGTCATTATGAACTGTCGTATTATTTCCGGTAGACTGAACTGCTGTCATTTTTCAGCTGTGATTATTTCTCTAAAATCATCTGATGATAATTTCAGTAGGGCGACATTATAGCACGATCCTTTTAACTTGGCAGAAATCAGCTGTTTCGGTAATAATTAAACAGTGATTTCGACACTATAATCAAAAGGCTTGAAAGTCTAGAGAACCTTTAAAGTCTTTAAAAGACCTTTTTATAGAAGAACTTTCAAAGAATAACTTTTTAAAAGACCTTTTCAATAATCTGCGAGATTCAGCATTTGTAGGTTAAGTATTGTGATATTGCTCTCTGAAACAGCTGATTTCTGACAAGTTGAATTGGATTTTGCTATAGCTAGCAATGCCGTCATTATTATGAACTGTCGTATTATTTCCGGTAGACTGAACTGCTGTCATTTTTCAGCTGTGATTATTTCTCTAAAATTATCTGATAATAATTTCAGCTGGGCGAAATTAAGAAAATGCACAATCACATTTGGAAAACATCAACTGAGAAATTGATATTGCAGCTTTTTGAATCATATAGCATAATTAACTTGTCAAAATCAGCTGATCCAGTAATGTTACGCAGTGATTTACAATAATGCAACATTTAAACTCTTAAAGACCATTTAAAGTCTTTAAAATACACCTTTTAAAAATGTCCTTTAAATATTATTACCTTTTTAATATATAATGTCTTTGCAATATCCTGCGAGATTAGCAAGTATTGTGTCAAAGCTGCGTAACATCAGCTGTTTACTGATCACCAAGCGCCAAATTAAATAAATCACACTATACTAGTGAATAGAATAATAAGCTGATTCTGATAAATGAATATTTTATTGTATTGAATTCATGTTTTGTATCATTTTTGTAGCCTACTAGTATATTTTTTAAATTTTTTTATCAATAGAAAAAATTAAAAATAAATCAATCATCATTTGCAAACTGAGATTAACGAAAGTTAGTGATGAGACGCTCATTACTGCTTTCTTGATGAAAAATGAAGTCAACAAGAGAAAAGTGAAGCTTAGAGGTGTTGAAAAAAGGAGGAAAGGCTGTAGGAAAAGAAAGAGAAGGAGAGAGAATAAGTGAGAAAGAGAGAGAGAAAGAAAAGCTGATTAGGACTGCTTCTCCTCGGTTGGATAAGGTTAGTGTTGTTGTTAGTAATGGCGAACGTGCCTGGTTTTAAGGGCTTTAAACGCGCTTACCGTTCGGCTAATCGAGGCCCCAGACCTGGACAATGAAGAAAAAGCCAGGGATCATTTTCTATCTTGGAACGCAGCATCTTGAACTTCCTCCTTGCTCCATTGCTATTCACCTACAGTACGCTTACATTGCTAGGCGTACACCGGTTAGTCAAGACAAGACAAGACGAGATTAGTCACGTTTAGTCACAGTCGAGAGAATATTTATTGATCTTCAATTGTGTTTTCTGTTTGAATCGCCATTTTGTAATGTTTGAATGAACCGCTAATCGGGGAGGAGCTTGTCTAGGCCAATGGCAGCCGTTCACGGTCATTGGCTAGAGCGTCTACCAATAGCGGTGCTTCACCGTTAGTATAAATACTGCTGCTCTGCACGTTAAGTATTAGTTTACCAGAGATTGATAATGGTGTAACAACCGAAACCGGTATCTCGATTTTCTATTAAATCAGTGGTTTGACAACATCTTGTCTTTTCATTTATTATTCCATAATACTTTTACCTAATCTATGTCACTTATAACAATTTTTAAGAATAAGTTAGTGTTCCCAGACTCAAAATTTCAGAAATGACAATGTAAACTATTTTTTTTTTTAAAGACCGTATTCGATGTTTTAGTCGTTTCAATCTTGATGTTTCAGATGTTCTAATCTTACCCGAAATCCCCAAATCAACTACTACTGTCTCAATAGGAACGGTCAAACTAGCAGTTGCCAAAGCCTGTCAAAAACAAGATAGCCCAAAAACTTTTTGCCAATACCTGTCTTTATCTTTTCAGCTGCTTGCCACTTTCACTTTGACTCTTTCCTTTCCTACTCTTCTCACTCGAACACTTCTCTCTTTCTCTCTCCCTCGCTCTCTCTCTTTTACTCTCTCAACTTCTTCCCAAACGTTTCTTCCAAACCTCTCTTCCTTTGACCTTTCTTCTTTCGTTTCTCGTTGCTATTAATTTTCCAGATCAACGCCTTCGTCAGAATTCAAAGAGGTTTTCGACTGGCGGTTTTGACGTTCTTCTTCTTCTTCTTCTTCTTCTTCTTCTTCTTCTTCTTCTTCTTCTTCTTCTTCTTCTTCTTCTTCTTCTTCTTCTTCTTCTTCTTCTTCTTCTTCTTCTTCTTCTTCTTCTTCTTCTTCTTCGTCTTCTTCTTCTACTTCTTCTTCTTCTTCTTCTACTCGTCTATCTGCTTCAACTTCACCCTGTCAATAAAAGTATAACGTGAAGTTGAAAACGCTGTTCAACCTCTTTTACAACGCGGGTCTTTTGAGGCGCTTTGATTGATGGATTTTATTGGCCAATAACGTTGGATTAATTATTGCTTTACCGTAGCCTATATGTGCTATTTTCATTGCAATAAATTTTCTACAGAGGCTCAACTGAAAAGAGGCTTCATACACAACTTCCCCAACCAATCCAGTCAATTAGTTTATAAGCAAATAATTTTCAATAATATAAGGAAAGCTATTGTCCCAGTGACAGAGGCGAGTCTAATCGGTGAGATTAGATAAGAGACAGCGCCTACGACTCCCGTTGTAACGGTGACCGGCTCCTCTGAATATAAAACTTTATGAGCTTCAAAATCGCTTCCCGGTGGTTCGGAACCCACCTAAAGCTGTTGGTCCATTCATCTCTCATCATCATCATTCCCATTACCCACGCACAAGCTTAGAGCTTATGTGGGCATCATCCCTAGCAAAAAAAATGAATAAGTATTAGATACTTCAAGATGCTAACATGATTGGGATTTATCTACACGAAACGGCGAAGTTTGAAAACATAAATGTCCATTCTCTGAGAAGGATGTCGTCCAAGGACTGAGACACTGGAAGAGTAAGAGACAGAAAGAGCAGTAACAAAATATAGAAAGTAGAGAGAAGCCGCATCAGAGTAGAAAAAGCGAAACCTATTTGGCAGAAAATGTAACTGGGACAAACTCGTGCAACAGGTTTGGGATTTGGGTTGGGGACTCATATTTCCTCCCCTCCACCCCTCCATCATCCCCTCTACAAACAACACGCTAGCAGCCTGGCAAATCATGTAAACACAAAAGCCCCTGTTGAGTGGGTGGAGGCACGTCATTCCATTTACAAATTTCATTCGGCTGCTTCAGGGTACCGAATCCTTTCAAATTTCATGCGTTTTTCTCTATTTATCTCATTTTTGTTTGTTATTTATTTTATTAATTTATTTCCTGCATTCATTCTATCTCTATATTTTCTATTTATTTTCCTCTATTATTCTTACTTCATTAATTTATTTTTCTCTCTATAATTCTTACTTGTGTTCTATCTGTCTTCATTCATTCATTGATGCAACTGAGTAGAAATGAATCAATGGGATGTGATGTGATTGTTTATTCCATCTATACTATACCACTGAGTCGGCTCATTACACCATTTTACAACGATGAAAGTGTATGAGAATAATTCATTCAATATGATGCCGCCATATTAATATTGTATAGTGGATGAATTGCTAAGCACTACATTCTTTCTTCTTTCTATATATACAGGGTGTTTCAGAACTCCCTACCAATACTCTAGGGCATTGTTCCTGGTCAAAAACCATATCTAAATATCATATTTAAATTGTCCAAAAGTCCTTAGTCACTCACACAGCTGCCATTTTGTTTTTTCACTTATTATTTTTTATCTCAATAATGGTGGAACATATGGAATTGGAACTTCGCACCAACATTTATGACAACTAGACAAAGCTACAAAAAAATTATGACAATTTTTCAAATCTATAAAACAAAATGGCGGCCATTTAAAATTTTGTTTCTTGAATAACTCGAAAACCGTTGATAATACGAAAATTTTACAAGAATAACTTTTTTTAGTAAATTTAATTACAAATCGATTAAAACCTTATTTGTTAAGATTGGACCAATATTGACTGAGATATGGCAGCTTTAGTGACAAATTGGCGGCCATTCAAAATTTTCTTTCTTGAATAACTCGAAAACCGTTGATAATACGAAACTTTTACAGAATAACTTTTTAGTAAATTTAATTACAAATCGATTAAAACCTTATTTGTTAAGATTGGACCAATATTGACTGAGATATGGCAGCTTTAGTGACAAAATGGCGGCCATTCAAACTATTGTTCCTTGAATAACTGAAAACCGTTGATAATACGAAAATTTTACAGGAATAACTTTTTTTAGTAAATTCAATTACAAATCGATTAAAACCTTATTTGTCAAGATTGGACCAATATTGACTGAGATATGGCAGCTTTAGTGATAGGTGAGCGCTGGAGGCTGGTTGCAGTGCATCCTGGGCTTGCGGCTAAAGTCTGTTACAAAAATGCAACAGTCTCCGTGTGCTTTGCATGTTATTTTAAAGCGATTTTAGATCATTTTGTGTGAATTTTAAAGACAGTAAAAATGGGTGCAAGTAACCTCCAGCGCTCACCTATCACTAAAGCTGCCATATCTCAGTCAATATTGGTTCAATCTTAACAAATAAGGTTTTAATCGATTTGTAATTAAATTTACTAAAAAAAGTTATTCTTGTAAAATTTTCGTATTATCAACGGTTTTCGAGTTATTCAAGAAACAAAATTTTAAATGGCCGTCATTTTGTTTTATAGATTTGAAAGATTGTAATAATTTTTTTGTAGTCTTGTCTAGTTGTCATAAATGTTGGTGCAAAGTTTCAATTCCATATGTTCCACCACTATTGAGAAAAAAATAATAAGTGAAAAAAACAAAATGGCAGCTGTGTGAGTGACTAAGGACTTTTGGACAATTTAAATATGATATTTAGATATGGTTTTTGACCAGTATCAATGCCCTAGAGTATTGGTAGGGAGTTCTGAAACACCCTGTATATTATAGGATTCTACAGTACTTTACTGTCTTCCTTCTTTTAGCCGAGTCCTCCATCTCCGTCTGTCCTCCCACTCACCATCTCTCAAATTCCTCATACCCATAGCCTCATCCACCTCATCTCTCCAGGACCTTCTCGGTCGACCCCTCTTCCTCCGCCCAATCGGGCTCCAATCAGTCACCATTCCAATCCTTCTTTCTTTTTCTGTCAATATTGTGTAGGGAGCTGTAATCACAGATACTAAAATGTACGGTAGGATTCATGAGTAAGATGCAAAGTAGCATTCTGCAGAAACACACAGCTCTGTACTAGGGCTCTATAAACACCAACGAACCAAAATCTTGGGTAGGTGAGTCCAAGGTTATTTGAGGTCAGTCCTCTCTATTCTAAGACTAGGCGTACACCGGTTAGTCAAGAAAAGACAAGACGAGATTAGTCACGTTTAGTCACAGTAATTCACATAGTTGCTTATGAAGCAGCACACACCGATGCAATGACTAATTGGTGTGTGTTGTTTCATAAGCAACTATGTGAAGTACTGTGACTAAACGTGACTAATCTCGTCTTGTCTTGTCTTGACTAACCGGTGTACGCCTAGCCTAACCTTGAGGTGAGTGTTCGTGTACTCCGTCTTTATATTTCCTAACTCTGAACGCAGACGTCATGAAATCGAAGAAACGTTCACTTGTCTGGTTACGTCAGGCTTCTCAAAGCATAGGCTGGGATTTGCGCGTGAACTCTATCGTGTATACTAGTGTCCGTGGATGTAACGAATTGTGATGAGAATGATCAATGATTAATTTTCAGATGCCAAGGCAAAAGGAGCAAGCCATAACCTCCAGTGAAATATTTTAAAAACTAGAGAAGTGAAAGTACTTCAAAGTGAAATTACGTAGGAATCACAATCTGAATGACTTTTAGCATCTTTTCAGACAACCTGGGCGACAAAAATCTTTGAACTCACGTAGTTTACCGACACCTTTTTCAAAGTTTTGCAACTTTTTCTCCTCGCTGAATGCAATGCTTCAGGATTGAAAAGTTTGTTTGGCAAGTGTCAAGTTGCACGATTCGTTTCTCTCTCCCTCTCTCTGCGTGAGAACAACGGGACACCTCTGCTCATTAATCCTTGACTCGCAAACTAGCCGACTCTATTGTCTAGACTAGAACACGAACACAGAGTGGTGAGAGAGAGAAACGAATGTAAAAATGAAAAAGACAGAAGCTGAGAATGAATTGTAAGTTTCAAAAATTGAAAAAAAAGTAATACGAGAAGAAGGAAGAAGACAAAAAGAAGACGTTGAAGAAAATTAAGAAAAAGAGAGTTTGTTAAGATGTGGACAGCGGTTTAGAGAGTAAAGAAGGGTATAAAGAAGGAAGAGAATAATATGTGAGTCTAAGAAGAAGAGGAAAAGAGAAAAGGAGTTTGAAAGAGGATTAGGTGAATAAATACATATTGTGGGAGAAAAGAGAATGTTGAAGAGAATATTTCGAAAGAGAAAAATGAAAAAAAATTGGAAAAAGAAGAGAATATGGCATAGATCTGTGTGGAAGTATATCATTAAGAAAAGTTGGAAAAGGATAACTGCAAAGAAGAGAGGGAGAAGAAGAAGAGGAAGAAGAAAAAGAACAAGAAGAAGAAGAAGAAGAAGAAGAAGAAGAAGAAGAAGAAGAAGAAGAAAAAGAAGAAGAAGAAGAAAAAGAAGAAGAAGAAGAAGAAGAGGAAGAAGTTGAAGATATAAATGAAGAAGAGAACGAAGAAGAATTAGAGTTGAAAATCAAATTGGAAGTTAAAGAACAAAAAAAAAAGAAGAGAAAGAACTAAATGAATATGTCGTTGAAAGGCGAGAAAAGTGTATGTACCAGGTGCGGATGAGGCTGAATACAGGGATGAAAAGGAGAATGAAGAGAAAGGTCGGATAGAAAACGAGGAAGAAGGGTGTGGAAAAGTTTCGAATTCTAGCATTCTTGTGAGAGCTGCATCTTCATATCAGCAGGAACTTGGTAGCTACAATTATTCAAAGTTCATCACTGCGCTTCGAATATAGAATGCGAAGAAGGAATTCTCTTCTCTTATCTTATTAAGAGAATGCTCGCCGGTTTAATTCATATTGTGGAACAATATTTAACTGAATTAACTCCTGCCCTCTGGGATTGACGAGATGTCTTAGGAGAAGGAAATTATGATGAGATGTCTTAGGAGTTGGCGAAATAAAAACTGGGAGGATATGATAATGAAGATGTGGAGAAGATGGCAGAAAGAAGAGGGGGAGGAAGAGTTAGAAGAAGTGAAGGGAGGAAAAGAGAAAAAAGGTAAAAGGAAGGGGATGAGAAGAAGATCAACAGAAGAAAGAAAATTGTTATCTTCTCATTTTTCTGAACAAGAAAACGTTTAGTAGATTTTTTGAAGGTCCATTGAAACGAGTGTTCATGTATGTTTATGTTTGGGCCATGTTTGTTGTTTATGCGCAGGGACACACCTTTATGTCTATAAAAACATATGACTTTATCATCACTAATACACTCTAATACCAGCTATTATGTTTTTCGAACAGAATTCACTTCTCAGCCGTCCCAATCCCTTGAAGATTGGAGATAGAGCATCACTCGTTAGCATTGTAATAAAAAATATTTGTTGAGCCGTTTACCTGTTGGTGGTTGTTGTTAGATGGAAATGAAGCTTTAGCGTGGAAAAAAGGATAAAAATTTAGTGATTTGAGATAACACAAAGATATCAAATACTCAGAGAACCGCTATTTTGTTATATGGCGTGAAAGGATCCCAACCAAACCATACTTCAAGCTTACAAAGGAATATTGATTATCGAAAATAACCATTGAAGTGAATCATTATCAGTTTCGTCATGGTAGCTAACAGAATACAAAACACCATCAAAATTAATTTGTCGTTTTTACTCAAATGACAATAATTATTGTCAGTGATAACAGTCTATTCAAAAAACATCTGTTTTGACATTCTGTTTATTTATACTGAGATACAGTGTTTATTACAAGGTGAATAGAATACTGGTGTATACAAGGAGCTACTACTTAATATATATATTTTTTAGTTGTCGATGATGCTCACATAAGCTCTAGGCTTATAATACATGTTATGTTGAGTGATACATTTGCAACCTACAATAGACTTTGCTAATGTTAGTTTTCATAATGTTCAGCTTTGAAAGCAATCTTCATAAAGCAGAGAGACTATTTTTAATGTCATTTCCATGTCTTTCCTCTTAAAAAGGTTTGACAAATGAGTGGATAGATTCAAGCTTGCCTTTTTAAGCCCATATCAGAATCCTAAAAATATTGGCAAAGGTATGGTGGTGGCGGGGAAAATTATGTATCAGCATACTGTTATGGACCTTTTCACACCAATGACCACACTGTGATTATACTGTATCTGTAGTTATACTCGTAGTTTTGACATCTAAATAATCTTAGCAGGCCTAGCTACTACAGTATTAATTTGAACTTGAAACGCGTCTCTAACTAGAACTTAACTACTTCGAGAACTATCTATTACGCCTTTAACTGGAATTATTGAACAACAGTTGTAGTTGTGAAACCATGTTTCTGCTTTGACAGTCCATGACAACATCTCGGGGGACATGTTAATATCGAGTTTCCGGTAATTTAGTCTTCATCAATCAAAGTTACACAAGTTCTGAATTATTGGTCAAACACAAATCATGGCAACTCAAAACTCGTCTCTCAACGGCTTCCCAACTCATCCTTACTTCCTCTTTCTTTCTCTCTTATCTCATTCCTCCTTCCTCTTCCATTCTACTCAACTTCCTATTCCACTTCAGTTCATCCTCTTTTTCCCTTCTTCATCTCTCCCAATTCATCGACTCTTCCATTCTCGCTTCTTTTTGCTTCCTTTTATCCACTCCATCCTTATCCTTTCCCTTTATCTCTCTTTCCCATCACTCCTTTCCTTCTCTCGATCACTCTCTCTCTTCCTCTCTTGTCAAAATCTATTGTTCGAAGCAATGTAAACAACGCTACAATGAACGTTAGCTTCTCTATTGGGCAGCCAGCGAGTGCTTTGTCAATGCACTGACTTAGAATCGATCAGACTTCGCAAGTCCCCCTCATTAATACTGTATTAAATGCTTGTGCTGCTTGCCGCTTCATCGAAGCATTGACTGTTGAGAAGTCTTGGGTTCAGCAAGCTCAGAGGGAGCGAAAGCTTTTATCCATTCTGGATTAATTGATTGATAATATCAGAGACAATTTCTGTTCTTATTCCATCAAAATAGAATAATTGTATACTATTGGATAGAATGCTATGACTTGAAATGGCTGCTATGGCTCTGAAGGTCATTGGGCCAGAAGATACGTTGAAAATTAGGATCAGCTGGGTTGAGCAAATAATAAAATCTACCATACCATAACTTTTAGTAAAATCTAGTCGACTAGCACTAGTTGACTGGCAAGGTGTAAACGCAGCATAAATCAATCTCGCTTTACAACCGCGGTAGCTAAGTAAAAAATATCCTATACTGAAGCCTACATGGATTTGTACATAAATGGCCAAGTCATACCTGACTTATGGGTAGGCTATACCTGTTACAACACGTCGATTACGTATTTCGCGCCATAAACATTTTATGAGCCTTCTGGCCAGGCCTGGTTTATGATCCGGTCATAAGGCGAAATATTTTATAATAGCCACTGCTAGTGCTATGCGAATAGACGGGCACAAACGTTTACAACAGGATAAATATAGCTTCAGAGCAAATCATTCTGATGTTTATCAGCCTACGCTTTATTAATTCCCTCTCTTCCTCCCTCTCACTCAATCTCTCTCTCTCCCTCTCTTCTCTACACCCTGTTTTATTCCCTTCTGTGTAACAATCGTAAAAGGCAACGACTCTCATCTCTATGACCAGTGAGATCATAAACTACTGTACAATCGATAAGGATTTGGAGTCTTGTTTATGACTGACATTGCTCTGTAGGATGTTTTCGTTATGATTAATGTTTTTTTTCAAATTTCAAATTCATATTATTTTGATTATCAAATTCCCTTGTCAGAATTCGTATAACGGAATTTCTACGCATTTTTTTTTTAAAATTGTATTTGTAATTTTATAAGAAATAAATAAATGAATATGCTTTAGAAGTGAATTTTAGACCTCCAGTTTCCTGTATTACTTGACTTATCATAAAACAGGCTTTATTAATGAACTACTAGAGAATATTTTGAAGTTCACTTCAAATTTAATTTTGAGGATTATTCGACTGCTGCTCCCGAAACACGATAGTTAGATCGTGATGTTGTAAATGTTTCAATACAAACTCCAAGATTGCTCTCAAACTGAGGATTTATTAATAGAATGTGGTGGTCGCTTCATGTTTGTCGGTTGTGAGGTTGTCGATGGGCAAAAACTGTGACCTTTGATCACTGGCTAACCGCACTGAGGTCAGGGATGCACCGAGGAAGCAGCTGAGGGGATGGAAGGGAGAGAGAGAGAGAGAGTGTGAGTGAGGTAGAGAGAGATGAGCATGGAATGAGGCACTGTGGAAGCAGGAGCATGAGTAAGGGATTGAGTGAGTGGTCTAACCGCAAGAAATTAATTTTCAGTCCGCTCGAATAAACCAGACCGTGGAGAACTGGCAACATGGATAGAAAAGATGTGATGAGCAGGAAGAGGTAGAGAGAGAGAAAGAGTGATTAAGGGAGGAAGAGAGATGGAGTGAGGGAGAAAAGGAGAGAATATTAGAGAGAGAAAGAGAAAAGTGGTAATGCAGAAAAAAAGATGAGTTAAGGAAAAAGTGGGAAGAGAATGAGATAGAGGAGGAGATAAAGAAGACAAAGAAGAAGGAGATAATGAAGAAGAAGGAGAAGAAGATGATGATGCATTTCGAAATGATAACCAATGAGGATAAACTCAGCTGTGAATAAACTTTCATCGTCTGCTCAATCAGCATGACACTTCAAAGTTGATTTTAAAACTTGAATATTAATTAACAATTATGATAATGTTTAAGAACATGCGATGAGTTAATTTCATCATTCTGAATTTAATTCAATCAATAAGTAGGAAAAATAGAGACAGGGAATTCTATTTCAATTATAAACTGATTTTTACGTACTTGAGCCTATCCTTTACATGTTAAATTGACAGAAAAGATGCATACGATTATCCGCCAGAGCGCAACACCGTAGATGCTCACAGCGAATAGAGAAGAGAGTGGCTAAACTTCTAATCTACTAATCTGCTAAGTAGCTAATCATACTAATCTACACTAGATCTAACAAGGGCCTGGTCTAGATCTTGAGTAGTCTATCGCGAAAATTGTTTCATCTGGTAGGAATTTTCTTCACGTACTATTTTGTTAGAAGAGGTAATTGTGTCGGTTGCCATGGTTACCAAAATGGCGTCCAGCCGCTTTGAAATTGCCGCCATTATCAGAATAATGGCGCGAATAAAAGGTTATCACCTCACTCACTTACCCTCTCCGAATTACCTACTGGGCCACCTATCCTTCTTCTTCTACCACTTTTTCTTCTGTTGCACTGTATTCTAGTTTAAGTTTACCAGAGATTGATAATGGTGCAACAACCGAAAACGGTATCGTTTTTTATTAAGAAATATGTTGTTTTGACAACTTCAAGTCTTTCTATTCAGTATTCAAAACTTCCACAATGTCAACTCCACTTTACTATACAGAAAATTACTTAATTGTTCAATGTATTAACTCATTCATACTGATTCAAAAGGTGCTCAATTATTACCATCATTGTAATCTCTACTGAAAAAATCGAACATCCTCATCTCAAAGCCCACAATTAACATGAAGAATTCACGAGCTACACTAAAAAAACCCTTCAATCCCCTTCCCCCTTTACTCCCTCACCAACCATATGGGATATATGCACCGCTGAATTGAGGCCCGAAAATGGTCCACACGGATAATATATGACTCCCTCATATGTCAGACTTAAGTGAGGATCCGTATGATGGAAACTACTGTATGGGAAGAGGTGTGGGGGAGGGGGGTGAAGACTACCTCCCTTTCATGGGAGGGGAAGATAGTCGACCAACTAGGGGTAGGGGGGGAAGAGTACCCTAATAATGGTAAAGAGAAAAGATCCATGTTCTTGCTTTTTTTTGGAAAAGATATCTCCTAGTAGTGGAAAAGGATGGGAAATTCCCTTCATGCCGGAAAAGGAGGAGGAGGATATCACATATGGTGGAAGGGGGGGAGGAAGATCCAGGTACTAGGGCGAAGGGGGGAGCTGGTAGAAATATGTCACTGACTCTTCAGCTCATTTATCAGCGTTATCATTGGGCTTTCCAAATATTTTTGGGTGAAATGTAGAAGAATTCTTGAACATTCTCAGATCTGTAGGCCTACCTATAACTCGCTGTGCCGTATTTCTGAGTATTGTTGAGTATAAGGAGAAGAAGACTAAGAAGAAGAAGAAGAAGAAGAAGAAGAAGAAGAAGAAGAAGAAGAAGAAGAAGAAGAAGAAGAAGAAGAAGAAGAAGAAGAAGAAGAAGAAGAAGAAGAAGAAGAAGAAGAAGAAGAAGAAGAAGAAGAAGAAGATGAAGGATCATTATGAGAAGAGAAAGAGGAGAGAATTTTAAAGGAAATAAAGAATGAATATAGGGAAAAGAAGGAGAACGGAGAGTAGAAAAGATGAAGGAGAAAAAGAAGAGCATAGAAAACGTTGATCGAGAAGTAGAAATATGAAAAAATAATAAAAGAGGAAGAATAGGAATACAATGGATAAGAAGTGAGCAGAGTAAAGAAGAGAATAAGACAGGGAACATTCTTACAGTCGATCTTACAGTATTTTCAGGATAAAACTGAAAAAAGTGCTGGTTAAAAGGCAACCGGTAGAGTAAATGTTATCATAGTGAAATCCAATACAAAAAATACAGAGCTAGTCCCTTTTTTCTCAGCTTGCCTACTGCTTCCTTCCCCCGAGAAAAAGTCTTGAAGAAAACCTCTCACTCCCTTTATCCCTCTTCCATCTTCTTCTTCTTCTTCTTCCCCTCTTTCCTCCTCTCCTTTTTCTTCTTGTTTTTCTCCACTTCATTTTCGCTTACACACTTTGAACAAGAAGACTCATTCCACAAAACCAGCAAAGAATTTCTGCAGGAACTCTTCACATCTTCAGCTTGCGTCTACTTTATTGAACATTCCACCCCTTCTCTCATTATTACTGTTCCTTCTTCCCTCACTCTCCCACCTCTTCACTCATTCTCTTCCATTAATATTATGCTCTCTCTCATCTTTGAATTTTTCTCGAATTACCTTAGATTTGAACAATCGCATGTATTGGCTTTATCCGCATACAACGCAAGCTTCTCACACCAAAATGAGCCTTCTTATATTCAGAACACTTCTTCCACCGTTCAACTCTCTTATCTCTCTTCTTCTTCTTCTTCTTCTTCTTCTTCTTCTTTCGCTCCATTGTCTTGAAATTATTTTCCTTTATCTTTGTTACCTTCTTTGTTTTGTAATTTACTTCGACTTATTCTTCTTCATCATCATCATAATCATCTCCTCCTCCTCCTTCTTCTTCTTCTCCTCCTCCTCCTGCTTCTTTTCCTTCTTCTTCTCCTCCTCCTCCTGCTTCATCTTCTCCTCATCCTTTTACGTCGTCGACGTCGTCGTTTTCTTCTTCTTCATCCTCCTTCTTCCTCTCCTTCTCCTCCTTCTTCTCCCCTCCTTCTTCCTCTCCACTTTCTTCTTCTTCTTCTTTTCGTCATCTTCCTTCTTCTTCTTCTTCTTCTTCTTCTTCTTCTTCTTCTTCTTCTTCTTCTTCTTCTTCTTCTTCTTCTTCTTCTTCTTCTTCTTCTTCTTCTTCTTCTTCTTCTTCTTCTTCTTCTTCTTCTTCTTCTTCTTCTTCTTCTTCTTCTTCTTCTTCTTCTTCTCGTCCTCCTCCTACTTCTGCTTTTCCTTCTCCTTCTGCTTCTTCTTTCTATCACTCCTCCGTCTACTCTTCTTTTTTCGCTTTTTTCTCTTTTCGTTTTTTTCACTTCTCCCTTCTTCTTTCCTCCTACGTCCCAATTTTTTCGATTTTTTTTTCTGCTTTTATCAATTCAAACCAATTCCACTGAGATTGTTTCTCGTATACCTTGCAGCAACAGAATTATTCCTACTACGCCACCAGGTCTGTATGTTATTATGTACCACAGCCTCCTGTATTTCGTTCCACCGAAATGAGTTTCACAAAGCGAAATTTATTTATTGCAAAACGTAATTCGCTACAACTGTGCCAGTTGGATTGGAAAGCAGCAATGTATTCGTATTGATATTTAAAATGGAATATTTTCTGTGTCAGGCAAAGAGGAAAGGCGTTTTTTAAGAGATAGAGCATTTTTCTTGTCAAACAGGGAAAACTAATGAAAAACACGTTTTTTCAAACTGTGGGATGCGAATAACAAAGGGGATTTATGAACAACAAATGATTGTTTTAGGGTAGCATTATTTTGTAAAAGTGGAATGTAATGGAGATTCAATATAATTTTTTAAATGTTCAAAATGAAGATTCTTTCAAAATGCTATCTAGTTTGAACTTGGTTTAAAATGTAATCACAGTTTAAACTAGATTCTCTTAAACTTGTTTTGAACGAGAATAGTGCCTCAATGTACGGAAGCACTGGAATTAACAAACAATATTGTTATGAAAATTACAAATATTATCAATGTAGAACTGGAATTAACCAAGAATATTGTTATGAAAATTACAAATCAAGTTACAATCTTTGTTTTCATATCAAGGCAGCAAGGATTGATACTTTATTCTCATCATATTCGAAGTTCTTAGCCGCTCTTGACCTTGCTAATAAAAAAGGTCAATATTCCATTTATTCTCTCGAGACAGGACCCCATTACTGGATCCACATTTTCCACCATTATTATCGTTATTACTCGTTTCTTTCTCATCATTATTCTTTCACCAGAGTGGAAGTGAAGTGAGACAAGTAAGGGAAACAGGGAACGATGAAGAGGAGAGTGAGACAGAGGTAAAGATAGAAAATGGAATAGAAAGAAGGAAGGAGCGAGCGATAATAGGAAAGAACCAATAAGGGAAACAGAGAATGACGAAGAGGAGAGTGAGACAGATGTAAAGAAAGAAAATGCAAAAGAAAGATGGGAGGAAGGATAATAGGGAAAATATGTGTATTGTATAATTAGCAGCGTTTGTGATCCGTGATGAAATCTGATTTCTGTTACCTTTTTCATTCTAATTCAACTTTCTATGACCTTTCTTTCATCTTCGACCTCCAATTGGGAATTGTGAGTTTTTCTTAATATTTTCCATCTTGACTCCAATATTCTTTTTCTGGTAGGCCAACTTCTTCTTTCCTTTGTAATCTTATTCTATATGATTAGGTACTTCTTAATATAACATGAGATACTTAGGTATAGTAGGATCAATTCAACTTGTCAGAAAGCAGCTGTTTCGAAAATCAATATCACAATACTTAACCTACAAATGCTGAATCTTTCAGATTATTGAAAAGGTCTTTTAAAAAGGTATTCTTTGAAAGGTATTCTTTGAAAGGTCTTCTTTAAAAGGTCTTCTTTAAAAATGTCTTTTAAAGACTTAAAAGGTCTTTAAGACTTTTAAGCCGTTGTATTATTGTGTCAAAATCACTGTTTACTTATTGCCAAAACAGCTATTTTCTGACAATTTAAATTAATTTTGCTATACTGTAAGATTAAGATTCTGGTACTTCTTCTTCACCTTCTGCACCCTCTCGTTATAAGGTTTAAAATTTGTTTGGTAACATGTTTGTTTTCAAAGGGTTTCATGGGTTATTTTTCTTTGTTTCTGTTACTAAAAATAAGACCTGTTACATTGAATGAATGATATCCTTCAAATCCGTATTTTGAGATAAAGTTTTGTAACATAATAATTTATCTTATTTTAGTTATTTGAATTGTAACGGTTGGGCTAGAACATATTTTTTTATTGATGATTTTATTACGAAGATATATTATCTCTTTCTCTTCCTTCTACTCCTTCTCCTCCTTCCCCCTCTTCTCACTACTACTCCTCCTTCCTCTCTCCTTCTTCTCCTCCTCCACTTGCTTCTACTGCTCCTCCTCTTCTTCTCCTTCCTTTCTCCTCTCTTCTGTGCCCATCTCACACAACATCTGCTCTTCTGCTCGGAATCATTTTAATAACACTTGGTTGGGGGGGTTTGGGGAGGGGTTGAGACCCTGAACAGGCTTCTTCAAGTTGCTCTGCTTATTCTGACAGGAATTTCTTCTTCTTAATTCAGTAGTTGTCATAGCAACCACGGCTTGGTGGGTCGGATGAGATTCAGAAACGAATCTGAGCGAGCGACGACGAATCGATCAAGAGAGGCCTTCCTCTGGTTTGCTACCTTGCTAGTATGGCTTCTGGACGGTCCCTGAGCTCAGAGAAAAACTTCAATAAACTCAGATTAGACCCTCTAAAAGCAGAGATCTGGCAACGTCGCTGGGATACTGGTTGGAGGTCAAGTTGTTGGATAAAAAATTGCTTGTCAGAAAAGTTGTGCCTGAAAAACATTCAGTAACCAATCTTCAACCAATAACTGAGATTACTGTAAGGCTAGGCGTACACTGGTTATTCAAGTCAAGACGATATTAGTCATGTTTAGTCACAGTAATTCGCATAGTTGCTTATGAAGCAACACACACCGATTAGTCATTGCATCAGTGTGTGCTGCTTCATAAGCAACTATGTGAATTACTGTGTCTAAACGTGACTAATCTCGTCTTGTCTTGTCTAGACTAACCGGTGTACGCCTAGCCTTAGCTGTCACTAGTGATGTTAGCCACTCAAAAACCTGATAGGGCGACTCCTCTAAACCCATTAGCGACATCTAATTTCATTTACTTTTTACAAGCAGTACTGCTGTTAGAAACGTTGTATGATTCCAACAAGAAGCATGTTAACAACGTGTTTACATGCCATTTTAATGGGAGTAGTATTTTATATGACTTTTATAGTATTTTGAGTCGTTCTCACTAACATTCACTGTTAGATAAATTTTCCACGAATTATTAATCCATCATAAACCATCAACATCCGAAATTTTCTCTTCTTGCTTCTTATAGAGAGGAAACGGCTGTTAAACTTTCATTACTTCAGAAAGTCGATGTTCTCACTTCTCGTGATAAACTTTCAACCAACAACTTGGAAAAAGTTGGATGATGATTAAAAATTGAAATGGTGAAATGCACACCTCGAAGGAGAATTTGTGGATTTTTGGGTTTGGAGATCGAAGGATTCTCTTTTTTATTTGATTACTCGAATTTGCTGAGAAGTTCTCTATAAGAGAACGGGAATGACAGACTCGGATTAGGGTCATGATAGTTATACAGGAGATAAGGTATGTCATGATTGGTTTTTCTATGGTTATAGCCAGGATACTAGAATATACGGTACCGGTAGGGTTACTAAGAAGGATGCATAATACCAGCATCCATTTGGTAGCTCTTCTTCTTCATCTTCATCTTCTTCCGAAAACGGATAACTGAGGGAACCCATCCATTGAAAATTGAGCGTATGGAAAAAATTAAGAATAGTATGAGGAAAAGAAAGAAAATTGAATTTAACAGAGTATGTTAATTATTTACTTATAATATAATATTATGTTTAATGGATCTTGATAAGAAGAAGGTACAATATTATTATGGTGAAAATGATAGTGATGAAATTTGTTATGATAAAGATGATGCTTGTGTCATCGACATTATTTTATCGATGATGATGACAAAATTTTAGGTATTGAATTCGATGATGACGATAATGATGATGAAATGCTTGTTGAAAATGAACAACATCCGCTGCAGACTAGAGAAACAATCAAATTTCCACTCCATATTCATGATATCGATGAAAACTCTACACATTTGCCACTTGAGATGGAAGGTTTTTCACGCAAGTTGAGTACTTTCCATGTAAAGTACTAGCTATGGATATAATACGTCCCATAGTAATGGATATAGGTCGATGAGCACACTTCTAAATATTGTACGGTGCTCTTGAAAACGACGATCTCGCTTATGCCCTGTTATCGATGCCAAGCTTTATGTTTTTGGTTGGATACAAGTTATTGCTTACCAAAATTGGCAGGGCACTTGATAATTCGAAAATAAACTGACATGTACACCCCTGTTTTTAGGCTGTTGTGTTTCAGTAGTTTCATACATTATGGAGAAAACTATTATTCAAGCCTACTATAGTCTGATTCATTCAATTTGACGCTTTGCATTCGATAGATAGAGAGATATTATTTCTTGCCGTTTGCTGATGACCGTTGAGTACGGTGGCAAAGAAATAATATCTATCTATCTATCTAATGCCAAGCGTCAAAGTAAATGAATCTGATTTAATTTTTCAATCACAAGAAACCTTTCCAGTTACTGTACTTGTAACTTTTAAAAGATAATTAAGATTATAACAATATTTTATTGTTGTTTCGTTCCAAATATGAATAACATAAAAGTTGTTGAAGTTTTTAGACGTTTTTCAAGTAAATGTCCTCAGTGTGAAAATAAGTAATGTCCTGGTTGAAGTTGAATCTATAAACAGTAGATACTGATAAAAGCAGGCATATTAAGTTACTTTGAATTCATCAAATTGAAATGTGGCCATAATTTATTGAGGCCATTTAATCACTTCCCAGCTTCATATATCGCCTGCTCCAATATTAGTGAGATAATTAATTAATCACTTCCAGAACAGGCCTATATAGATTCAATGTGTTACACTAATAGTCTGGTGTGTTTTACAGTATGTTATGACGTATTGATTATGCCGGTTCTTATTGAAACCCTGTTTTAGGCACAGCAACAATCTGTAAGGCATAATTAGCTAGATCATTAATCTTGTCCTAAACATCGAAGTATTGAATAGTTTATGGCTCAACAAGTTTAGCTTTTTGTTGGGGATGAGTGTAGCTCAGAAAGCGTGATAATTGATTGAATGTTATCGTTATAATAAATTAGGTTAGAATTAATGGCTGATTGTTTAAATGTTTGCTGTCAAAAAAGATTGTTTTACATTATGCTTCCGATTTTTGCATCCTGTTCCTGTGAAAATTCTGTTCACAACATCTCTACATTTAATAAATTAGATCTTAAAATAGAGGAACATTTCTGTTATAAGATAGGCTCATTTCACTATCATTATATGAATTATTCTTATTTACTGGTGATTCTCACTAATAAGTATTGTAAGACTACTAGAGTTTATCTAAGACCAATTCAATAGACATGAAAAATGTGGACTTCCTTTTAACACAATCGGCAATAACAGGTAATGAACCTGAACCTACCCAAAAGTCTTGTATTTATAACCGTAATCATGCTCTAAGTTCTATGTTGGTTGTGCTATGTATGTTGTATGATTGTTACTATGTTATGGATATTCTATGTAGCATCCAGGTAACCACCCAGCAGTGCGGCATCAGCTTTAGTAATCTCAACTACACATCTGTCGAAGACAGATTTTCACTTTCAGTAACCTACGCTACTATAAGGCTAGGCGTACATCGGTTAGTCAAGACAAGACAAGACGAGATTAATCACGTTTAGTCACAGTACTTCACATAGTTGCTTATGAAGCAACACACACCAATTAGTCATTGCATCGGTGTGTGCTGCTTCATAAGCAGGTCAAACAGGTCAAAGTCTTCATATTCTACGCTACAGATATACAGTTTTATAATAAAATAATAGCTGATGCTATCAATAAAATAAATACAGTAATAGCTGAGGCTATCTCTTACAAACTGTAGCGTTCATAATTTATTATTGGATCAAGCAATACAATCTTATAAAGAAATAAAAAACAGGAGTTAACCTAAAACTTCTTCTGTTCCAAAATTTAGTCTGATAAATTGTTCAAATTGAGGTTATGTACAATAATGAAAGGTAGAGGTAGAGAGCAAAGGTAGTGTGTAGAAAAGAGTTTACCAGAGATTGATAAAGGTATAACAATCGGAACCGGTAACTCGTGGTTTGATAAAATTTGTGGTTTTGACAACTTCAAGACTTTTTATTCAGAAAGGTAGTGTATTTGAATCTTTCCACATCAAATCTTATAAGCTGTTCGAGTTTATACAGCTCAAGTTCAAGTGAAACAGTGACTCCCAGAAATAACTCTGCAAGAAACAGTTTATATCACAAGCATTCTGTTATATCTTACACAGCTTTTCATCCTTTTTCTGATGCTCACCGCCTTTATCCTTATCCTTCTCTCATCTTTCTCCTTACCCCCTTTCTCAATGGATCCTCATCCCCTTCTCTTCCTTATGTTTCTCATCTCACCCCTTTTTATCCTTGTCCTCCCTCCATCCTTCCCCTATCTCCTTACCCCCTCCCTACCGCATGTTCTCATCCTTTTGCTTATATCCTTTGAGTTGAAAGAAGTTCCTCACGGGATCATTTTGCGTGTAAGCGGAGGCAGCTTATCGTCTAGCCACAGGCGCGATGACTTATTCATGAGTACTGTTCGGTCACTGAAGAACTAACCCACACCAGGGTTCATCCTCCATTACACCTTCAAAACTTTCCAAGCAACAAGTAGTTTCCTTGCAAAGGGTAGCTTGGCTAGGCGTGTGGCACTAACGCATGCTATGTTTTTCCACAACGTAGTTGAAGTTGATAAGAATATTATGTACCTTACATCTTCTAAAAGATTTAATTCTATTCATTAAACCTAATATGAACCTCAATATTTTGATGTTGTATATGACTAAATCTGGAAATAAAAGACGTTTTGTGCAATTGCCTGTTTTCTTCTCAGAATATTGCATTTGCTTAGCTAATGTAAGCTAATAAAGTTATTCATAATTTTGAACTACTGTATTCATGTGACTGAATCCAGTAGTTGGAGAGAAGTTCATTGTTAATAAATAGGTTAATTCATAACTTCAAACAATTCCTGTGACTAAATTTAGGAGTTACGAAAGATTGCCTGTTCTCTTCCTAAAATATTGTATAAGCTCAACTGATGTAGTCTAATGAAGATGTTTATTCATAACTTTGAAATTAGAATAATCACAGTTTGTAAGGAATAGCTGTTGGCTGTTGGGTGAAATAACAAATTTTTGGAATGTTTTTGTCATTTTTTAACTTCCAACTCAATTAGTTGGTCGAGCAACAATACATAGTTGCAAGATAATGAGTTTCAATAATTTATGAGATATCTTAAAATAAATTTGATTAATTCAAGCTTGAAACAAGTTTAAATCAAGTACAATGAAATTGATTGCATTTATTCGTGAAAATTGTTGATGAGATAAATCAACTGGCAACTTGAACCAAGATGAAAATGAGATATTGCAACTATTCAATTGCTTTTGAATCATAACAATTACTCTAACCAAATATTCTTGAAATTTTATTTCATTAAATCATAATAATTGAATGAAGAATAAATCAAGCTTTATTGAGAATTATGGATTCAATCAAGGTCATTTTCAATCAAAGAGCCTTGACAAAATGAACCAGCTACTACTATTAAATCTTCTTTATCTAGTTTCAACAAGAACACATTTTTTTTCAGAGGAAGTTTGTTCCACCTCCTAAAATGTGTTAGCATACATGAGATATTACGGTTAGTGAGAAGAAGCGTGAAACAGTAGATAGAGATCAATCCATTAATCATACATTGACCCAGTGACTGCAGTAAATGTCTGCGACAGGTATATGAATGGATGAGACTCGTTGTTCATTTCCATTGTGCTTTTCCCGCGCACACCGCCGTTGTTTTTGGCGGCAAAAACCATTAGCGCGCCAAATTTCAAAACAACCGACTGCAAAAACTGAAACTGCGATATTAATGACTCGAAACTGCAAGCGAACAACTGTATTGAAATAGGATTGACAGTCACGCTAAAGTTTTGACAGACGAGTGTCAAATTGATTGCGGTTGAAATGCACAGGGCGGCAGAGTTAAAATGCGGTTAGAATGCAGGATGGGGAGAGTGGGTGGAAGACTTTAAAGAAAGGTAGAAAGCAAAAGATCGAACAAGTAGATTAAAAAAGAAATGGGAGGTGATTAAGGATTGGAATAATTGACACTTGATTTTTGTTTATTTTCTGCTGTATTTGCATATTATTATCTATAATGTATTTCATTTTTAACATGTATTTTGTTCAATGGAATTGAATGGTTGAGATAACAATCAATAATCAGGTAAAGCAGGATTAATTTAACTAGTCAGAAAACAGCTGTTTCAACGAGCAATGTCCCAATACTGAACCTACAAATGCTGAATCTCGCAGATTATTGAAAAGGTATTCTTTGAAAGGTCTTCTTCAAAACGGTCTTCTTTAAAAAGGTCTTTTAAAGACTTTAAAGGTCTTTAAGACTTTTAAGCCTTTGGATTATTGTGTCAAAGTTGCGTAAAATCACTGTTTACTGATTTTCAAAACAGCTGTTTTCTGACTAGTTAAATTAATCCTGCTATACACTAAGAAGTGTAAAAAAGAAAAAGAAAAATGTAAAGTATGAGAAGAATGAGTAGAAAAGGAGGAAGAAGAAAAAGAAGAAAAATAAAAAATAAAACGCAAAACACTGGAGAAACAAGAGCAAGAATACAGAATACAGAATACAGTACAGAATACAGAACACAGAACACAGAATACAAAACACAGAACACAGAACAAAGAACTGCACCAAGAACAAGAAGCAAAATCACACAATACCGTCACTATTGTTCTAACATTGCCGCTGTAACAGAGATTGCAGGCAGCTTAGTTTAGTGTGATTTGGACCTGTTTGATGCTGCTCAAACCTCCGGCCTGTCAATTACAGCAGACAACACAAAGCTGCAGCAACTTGTTTGGATTTGTGAACTTGCTATTTGTGTTTGTGTGCCCGGGCCCGTGAAATGTCACAAATGGTTTGGGAGCTTTGCTGACGGGAAGGTATGGGAGCCGCGTCAATGGTATGGGAGCTGAGAGTTGCCGACACATGTTGATTGAATTGCTGACTTCAATGATTGTAATCTGCAACCATTGTAGGCATACAGCTTGGGTGTTTTTTCTCTACTGATTATCTTTAGTATTATCAATTAATTTGCTTAAGAGATTACTTGTTTCCGATGTATGATGTTTCTTTGTACAAATTGATTTTATAAAGTGTAATTTTTTTCTGAATAAATTCAAATTAAAATTCAATCATGATCAATTGTAAATGAGGAGGGTTTCCTTTCCATTTTTGATGGACATCTTTATGATTTTACTACTTTATTGATTATTATCTTTGTTGATTCTTTCCACTATTATCACGGTCAAATGTAGATGAGAAGGGTATCCTTTCCATTTATTCATAACAAAAGGTTTTACAAATTCCCATTATAATAATTAATTTATTGTTTAAGTCAAATGAGCTCCACAAGCGCCGTCTAATCTAAACTCATATTAACAACAGAATGTTTAGGACTGTAAGCCCCTGCGCCCACTTCGCAACTGCTATCTGATTTCAGTCAGCAACCCAATGTTGCCAGATGACATTTGGCTGTTTTTCGGGTAATCGGGTAATCTAACCTATCATCCAAAGTCATCTGGCAACGCTGGGTTGCTGACTGAAATCAGATAGCAGTTGCTTAGTGGGCGCAGGGGCTTATAATAATTTACAAAAGGTTACTGAAGGTTTGGCTCCGAACCATGATTGATTTGCAATCATTCAAGGCTAGAGAGAAAAAGAGAACATTTCACTAGATTGCAACAAATTCTGAACCTCCTACATATACAACAGCTCTGCATTTCCACAGAATCGGTCAGGAATGAGATTGGATTGTGCCTCAATTAATGTAATGGTTTACCAAATTGAAATTGAAATCTGTTGACCAACCTAGTAATTGTAACCATGCGCTATTTGCGTTGCATGCCCCGTGTACATACATTAATTGATGGCTTAACTACACAGAATAAATGGAATAGGTAATTACTGGAACGACATACGGTTCAAGTTCACGTAGGGCTATTGAGTAATGATTTGGTGTTCAGCTATTAGATGTAATTGTTATCGTGAATAGTTTTACAGTATATAAATATAATATTTACATGATAAATTTTGTATTTTCACTTTTCAATTATTTTGTGAATTAGTTAGCAACATCATCATGTGAATGACAGCAAAACAAGGTACAAGCACAGAATAGGAGAGATTCTGTGGTACAAGTTACAGTTAGGAATTGCAAGTGACAGTTATGTATTAGAAGTTACAGTTGGTTATTGCAAATAACAGTTATATAATTATTACAAGTTAAAAGTAGCATACAGTTGTCAGTTGTAATCAATCTGTGTGGATAATGAAAACAAAATGGTTGTTCTCGAATTGAGATCCATAGAGGCACCAATATTTCGCATTTATTTTTTCAGACGTATTCGTAAAGCATACAAATACATACTTCATTCAAGAAAAGACAATCAGCTTTGAGTAGGAATTCTTTTGACATTGACACTCACTAAAGGTCAAATCAACGGATTTGAGTTATTCAATTCAAATACAATTAAAAAGTTTACCAACACGTCTGTTCTCTACGCGACTAGCTTGATGAATAACGATACATAATATTATAAAATGTAGATTGATGCATTACATTTTTTTAAATTTCATTTTATACGTTATTACATTCTATTTTTATTTACATTTCAATATGGATATCTTCGTTTTTCTTCGTTATTATCTTGGTTATTTTATATTGGCTTTTTTACGCCTAATTGCAATAAACATTCCAATAAATAGTTTGAATTCCATCAATATGAGGAATCAACTGAATTTCAATGTAAATTTATTGTACTAAAAGGCTGACTCGGCTGTCCTGACATTGCGTCTGATTGAAGGTCATATTCTAATAATTGTTCCATATATCATATTCACCTATTATCTAAGTACAGTATCTTGAAGGAGTTGACGATAAGAGAAAAAATGATAAAAGAGATAAAATGATAAAACTCATAACCCACAAATAGTTCTCTTGAAAACTTACTCGAGTTTCACTTGAATCAAGTTAAATGCAAAGTCAAGAATGGAATTATTAAAGATCTCTATTCTGTCACTATATTGCTGAACTTTTTTGAAGTAATTTCAGTGGAAACCTGACAGTATATTAGAAAAGTTCACTGTTATATGATTGTGTCTAGTGCAAAAGTTGAAATGTAATCAGAGATCTTGAGATATATTATTACATTCTGTTTATAACCGTTCTAACTTGTGAGCTTTCCTACTATTTGAACTCTAACTTTTATTAGTTTACTCAGATTGCTTTTATGATTAACTTCATGACCTTTAATCTAGTGGAACGGTCGTTCCACCACCCGTCCCCCCCGTGATACGAATGAAAGACCGGGACTACTATATATTCTGTAACGAACTTCCCTTTGATGTTCGCATGCCGCCATCTCAATTTACGCGGAAAGTAGTGAAAATTTTAAAATGTTGTAATGACATTATTTTCTTAGATTTTTGAGCGCTTTCATTTAAGATCAGAACGAACTTTCTACGATTTAAATTCGCGAAGATACTATATGCGGGTATTTTGTCATTTTACTAATTTTGGGATTTTTCAATTTTTTTCAACTTTGAGCACTTGATGTGAAAAATCTGTAATGAGTTGAGATTTCGGACTACCAAAAGCGATTGAAGACATGTTTAAACTATTTACATTTAAAATTTCAAATCATTTAATGTCCGATTAAGCTCTGTAGCTCTGTCCGAATGAAAATTAAAGTTGCAATTTGAAGTTAGAATTTGAAGCTTTTTATCGAATGTAAACAGGGCCACCCAGGAACATGGCCTAGACACTCGAAATGTGACGTCACGGCTAAGAGGCCTACTACTCCACTATACTGTTCATAAACAGCCACTGATCACAACCAAGTTTGAATATTTAAATTTTTATTATTTGAAAATAAATAAATAGACCTACTCACCCACCAAAAGGTAATTGTGCAGTTGAAATGAACTCGAGACGAGAAAAACCAAACACGAATTCCAATTTCAATGGAGGGATGAGTTGTAAACATCAGTTGTTATGGACACGATGTGATGACGTCAGCTGCACGTTTAAATTTATTCAGTGTCTAGCTAGACCATGTTCCTAGGTGGCCCTGATGTAAATGTCGCGATCCTAGCGGTTAAAAACTAAAAGTGATTCACACTGTTGCCACCGCCAAATTCGACCTTTTCAATAATAGCCCAGTAAAATTGTCATCAATTAATAGGGTCTACCTTGTATGAAATGGGATAGTCGGTTTCTTTTTTAGTAATGTTTATGGTAGTCCTGGGATGCTAAATCCAAGTTTTAGACCTCGGCAAACTACCTGATCATCTCCAAAAATCGTACAAAATGGCGGAATTTTGCACTACGAATTTTACGTTTGGCTAATTTTTACCCTGAAGAATATGTTTTTCATAGAGGACATTGTTCATATTTATTAAAGTATATCAAATTACCTTCAATTTGAGACCAAATTTATCATTGTAGGCCCAACCGTTTGCGAGATACAGCTCTTCAAAGTTCATAAAATTAACTAAAATTTACCCTTTTTTCAATTTTTCGCAATTTTGACCCTGAAGAATCACTTTTTCATGAAGGACATCCAACATAGGGTTGAATTTAAATTCGAATACCTACATTTTGATACCTAATCGGTTATTGTAGGCCCAACCGTTTGCGAGATACAGCTCTTCAAAGTTCATCAAATTATCGTAATTTTTCACTTGTTTTACATTTGGTCAATTTGACCGTGAAGCATCACTTTTCTCGAATGTGACTTTCAGCAAAGTTTTGAAAGATAATTTAAAAATCTACAATTTGAGACCAAATAGATTATTGTAGACCCAATAGTTTGCGAGATGTAGGCCTTCAAAGTTTATCAAATTGTTGAATTTTTCCACTTTTTCTACATTTCTTCAATTAAGACGTCTGAAGAATCATTTTTTCATAAAGAACATTCAACATAATTTTGAAAGCTGATTCAATTACCTACAATTTGAGACTAAATTTGTTATTGTAGGCTCAACCGTTTGCGAAATACAGCTCTTCAAAGTTCATTGAATTATTGTAATTTTTCACTTGTTTTTACATTTGGTCAATTTTGACCGTGAAGTATCACTTTTTCATATAGGACATCCAACATATTTCTCAAAGTATATTAAATATATTTAGTATATTACCTACAATTTGAGAGTCTGGATAGTAAATGATAAGGTGTGATGCAACAGACACAGTCACAACGTCTTGTTTGTTCATTCAGTATTAACCATAACTGGCTCACTTATAGCTAGAATAATTTTGTAGCACCCAAATAGTGAGGATAAAATTAATATTTTTCATCAAATAACATAGCATTTCACTTTTTTAAAAAAATTAACTCTTTCCCCATCCATTGTGTTTGCAGTGTTTTACCTTTTTACCTCCATAACAAGAAGGTGATTAAAGAAAAAAACTGATATCCTTTCCAAAAAATTCTCCAAAGATTCGTCACCCGTCCCTACCCCGACCCTAATTGAAAACGCTGGTGTGCAAACTAAAACTTGTGTACCAAAGAAAAATCCAAAAATTATAAGCTTTCAGTAAGAAAATGTTTTGATATAGCCTAAACAGAAACCCGTCTCCCTCTGCAATATACATTTATATAATAAATATAATAAAACAAAATGAAAACTCTGTTCTGGATTGACATTGAAGAAAAAATTGGAAGAAATTTTGGGGAGGGCGAGGGCGCTCAATAATTTAGAAAGTTCATAAAACTTGTTAGCTCAAACACTGAGAGTATGATTCTAAAAGTTTAGCATATTTCTAATTCGTGATTTTAAGTGGTGAGATTGAGCGCCCTCCCCCAAAATTTCTTCCAAATTTTTTCTTCAATGTCAATGGCTTCCAGAACAGAGTTTTCATTTTTGTTTGGGTTGGCTACACATAATTATTATATTGTATGTATAAATGTATATTGCAGAGGGAGACGGGTTTCTTGTTTAGGCTATATCAAAACATTTTCTTACTGAAAGCTTATAATTTTTTTGGATTTTTTCTTTGGTACACAAGTTTTAGTTTGCACACCAGCGTTTTCAATAGGGTCGGGGGTAGGGGACGGGTGACGAATTCTTTTTTGGAGAATTTTTTGGAAAGGATATTAGTTTTCAACTGAAATGTTTTACCTTCGATGCATGGATTAACAATATGTTAATAGTGGTATCAAGTTTACCTTATTAAGATTCGTACATATAGAGAAAAATTTAACTTATGGAATAATTCAGAAATAAATTTATGTTTTTAAATGAACATTCCTCGGTAGGTGAAGACGAAGCAGAATAAGAAAAAGAAGAAGGAGGAAAGAAGTGGGAGAAGAAGGAAATGGTGGAGAAGAAGGAGAAGGAAGAGGAGGATGGAATGAAGGAGAAGTAGGAGAGGAGGAAGAAGATGAAGAGGAGAAGGATAAAAACAATAAGGAAGAGAAGAAGAAGAAGAAGATGGTGAAGGGGGAAGGGGAAGTAGAAAAATGAGGAGGAGGAAGAGAAGAAGAAGGAGGAGGAAAAGAAGAAGGATGATAAATAGAAGGAGGTGGAGAAGGGGAAGAAAGGAGGGGGAGAAAGGAAGGAGGGAAAAAGAAAGAAGAAAATGGATGAGGAGAAGGGGGGAAGAAGAAAAAGGTTAAGAAGAAGGAGAGCTAAACTACATTTCACAAACCTTGAAAGGGTGAAGGAGAAGAAGGAGAAGGAGGGAAGAAGGAGAAGTAGGAAAAGGATGGGGAATAGGAGAAGGAGTTAAAGTAGGAAGTGAAAGTAGGAGAAGGATGAATAGCAGGAGAAGAAGGAGAAAGAGGAGGATAAGCAGACAGATAAGAAGGAAAAGAAGCTGAAAGGGAAATAGATGGAGGAGTCGGCGGAGGCGTAGGAAGGGAAGAAAGAGGAGATGGAAAAGGAGGAGAAAGAGCAGGAGGTGTAGGAGAATGAGGAGGAAGAGAAGAAGGAGAAGGAGGAAAGTGAAAAGAAAATTCCTCAGTTCCGGCCAGAGCTGAGTTTGAGCAAACAAATCTCGCCTGAGGAACGGCTCATCCAGATAATGGTTTTTGCACCAATATTTGCCCACAATTAGCATAGGGTTCTGTCGATGCTCTCCACTCCAGTTACCGCGTGCACTTCCTCAATTTCGGTGCAAACTGAGACAGACTCTCAACTTGAAGCTTGCCTCACAATTGATCGAATTCCACTTTCAATTCTCATTTAGTTGGCCTATCAAGAATTTATTCTCATAGTGAATCTGAAAGACGAATCACTTCACATTTAAAATCATTTTTGTAGCTTGAAAATATTATAGGCTTCCAATACCAAGCTCCGCCTTTCGTTACAGATAGATAATGGAATTTCACTCAGTAACTCTCGAAGTCTACAGTAGATGGGAAAAAAAGAAATTTTTCATTCAGTACGGTCTTAGACCATGTATAGAATAGACACGGCCTATGCTATAAATGTTGAAGCAAACATGAATTGGCTGATTAGGGGCAAATCATTATAGTCGAAACTGTACGAGCGTTCTTGGGAAAGAAAGGAGAAGGAGAGGAGTAAGAGGAGGTGGAGGAGGATGAGAAGAAGGAGGAGGAGGACGAGAAACAGGAGGAGGTGAAGGAAGAGAAGGAGAAGAAGAAGAAGAAGAAGAAGAAGAAGAAGAAGAAGAAGAAGAAGAAGAAGAAGAAGAAGAAGAAGAAGAAGAAGAAGAAGAAGAAGAAGAAGAAGAAGAAGAAGAAGAAGAAGATGGAGACGAAGATGGAGACGAGTAAAAGAGAGAGAAGAGAAGAATAAAAAGTAGAAGAAGAAGAAGAAGACGATGGAGAAGAAGGAGAAGAAGAAGGAGAAGAAGAAAAAGGACAAGAAGGAGAAAGAGAAGAAGGAGAAGGAGTAGAAGGAGAAGGAGAAGAAGAGGAAGAAGAAAAGAAGAAGAAGAAGACGGAAAAGAAGAAGAAGAAGGAAAAAGAATGAGGAGGAGGAGGAGGAGGAGGAGGAGGAGGAGGAAGAGGAGGAGGAGGAGGAGGAGGAGGAGGAGGAGGAGGGGAAAAGAAGAAGAAGAAGAGGAAGATGAAATGGGAGAAGAAGAAGTAAGAAAAGAAGAAGAGATGAGGCAATGAACAAAACGAGTCAGGTGGCTAGAATTACGGGCGTGTAGTGTATTCTCGTCTAACAGGCGCTCGCCGAATGTTTTAATTTAATTAGTAGAGTGAAAAGCGCGCAAGGAATTTCCCTAGCGCGCTGAAAAGTGAGAGAGGAACGAAAATTACCCTCTGCCTCTTAAATCCCTCCCCACCCCCCCACCTTTCATCGCGCCATTTGCACGTTTTATTAATTTCGCAAATTAGTGTGTCCGACAACGCGGACGTGGATGGAATGAGAGAATAGGATGGATGTGTTTTAAAAGTGAGATGAAGAAATCAAAGCTGCCGACGGCTTTTTTTCTGATGAGCGTGCGAAATTGAATTTGAAAATGACCGCGTGCAATTATTAAGTCAGTGCTACGGTCTTTTGACGAGCTATTCTCGGTTCAATGTCAGCTTAACTGGGTTCATGATTTTTTTATTTGGACATAATTATATTTCTCTTCCAATTTAGAAGTATTGGCTGTTGTATTCAATTAAATTTAATTTTGTAGTAGTGAAATTTTACTGATTTGCTTTTATTTTCTTTCCTTTTTTTATCAAGAACATTTCAATTGGCTTGGACTGTATTCGGAGAATTATCATATCTTTTCTATTTCTAGAGCAGCCTAAATCAATATTAACTCCTTTACAACCCAGTCAAATGATGCAAACCTCGCTTCTTTGCTCGACTTTCAAAAGGGATTTTATTCTCATCGGATTTCTTATTGGGGAAGTATCCTTATATTCATCTGATTTTGTTCCAGACTGGATGGGAACACCCCTAGAAACCCAAAAACATTGAACTAGTAACTTCAAAAGCACTAAATTAGGTTCTGTGACAAGGTTATTAGCGCAAGTAACCGTTCGCTTACTAGTTTTACTAGCGCTAACAACGTTGTCAAACACACCTTATATCAGGCTTGTCACATGCTGCTAGTTTGAAGTATAGACTAACTAATATGGTTAGTCTATGGTTTGAAGCTTGAAGTATCTATTAATAATTGTTATGAAAACAACAACTAGTCATTGTTAACTATTTATTGTTATGAGTAACCCAGTTATTCATTTATTTATTTACTATCTCAATTTATCTAGTTACAGCCTCATGTGATCAAAGCATCAACGAAAATGAAAAACGAGCGAATAATGTTCCAAATTTTATTTTTTCTCGTAATCACATTGATTATGGGTTCAATTCGCATTAAAAACAAATCCTCTCAGTCAAAAAATGCGTGTGTGGTGTTGAACAAAACAATTAATCACAATTAATATCACGGCATGGAATGATCAGGTAGCGTATAGTCTTTTCAAGGTATTCTGACATATGCGTTTTCCCATTGAGTTTCACTAACACAATACACACTGATATATATATTTCACTGATGTATACATATATTTTATATTATGCTGGAGTGACAGAAGCAAAACAGAGAGGGACGAGGACAGAGCATAAAAATGAGAGGATGAAAGTCGAAAAAGAAAGGAGAAGGTAGACACATTGGAACACAGGAAAAAGAGATTGTATGTGTGTGAGAGAGAGATTGAGAGAGAGAGAGAGAGAGTAGGGGATACTGAGATAAACAAAGGAGCATGATGAGAGCAAGAACGTGAGGTATGTGCCAGAAGAGGTATATATTATCTAATTCAGAGAAGATGGATGCTCGGTAACTATTTGTCACCTGCATGCATCTCTCATTGTCATCGTTTGGTAGTGGGGGGGGGGGGAGCGTGTGAGACCCTACCCCCTCCAAGCATAGAATTTCGTGCGGAGGGGGGAAGGTTTATGACAACAGAAACCCCATACCAAAAAAGAGGAGAAGACAGCTTCCACCCCCCGACTCCTAACTTTCCATAGAAACCTGTGAAACGTATATTGTTGGTAGTGCGATCCAGAGGTGGCATTTCCCCACTCAACCACCTCCCACCATCATAAATACAATAAGATTACCACACACTAACACAGACTGGCACACAGTAGCATACACTAGCACACCCTGCACATAGGTGTGATTTCACCTACTACGTACTGGTTTTCCATTCATTATCCATTACACCCCCCCCCCTGCTCATCCATTACCCCCCCACCGCCAGTGGTTTTCCTTTTACTGCCTCTGAAGCCTGAAGCGTGGTAATAGGCGCAATCATAATGTAACACCTGTCACATACTGCTATCTTCTTTCTTCTTCTCCATCTTCTTCTTCTTCTTCTTCTTCTTCTTCTTCTTCTTCTTCTTTTCTTCCGCTTTTTTCCATTCCTCTCACCCTTTTTACTCTTTCATCTTCCCCAATTTATCAATTTTTCATTCGTTCTTCTCTTTCCTTTTCTGTTCTATTCTCCCCTCTATCAACATGTCTCATCATGTATCATCTATCCTTCTACAATTGTCCCTCAGTTATTCCTTTATATTATTCCCTCGAATTCTTTTCTTCAAGTTTCACTCCTATGTTTTCATGAATGCAAACAAATCAATTCATACCTCATATTTGAATTGGAACATAACCTAATATATGTATCAGTATTCTGTTCCTTTTTGTTAACAAATCTCCTTGGATATGTGTGCATCAGGTGGCAAATTAGTACTGAGATATGCCCTAGTACTGTTTCAATTGTAGTTTTCCAATAGGCCTACTACTTTTCCGTAACAAATTAATTACCTTGTTTTTGTGTGTTTCACATAGCAACTACGTACTGTGCTATTGTGCTATAACACAACCAAGTGCAATATTTAGTACAAAATTGTTTAGTATAATATTTAGTACAAGTTATTTAGTACAAAAAGTTTTTTAATAGGCCTACTTCTTTGTAGAAAAAATCTCCTTGTTTTTGTGTGTTTCAGATAGCAACTTTGTACTGGGCAATGATCAAGTGCTATTTAAATTGAGGGTTTCTAAAAAAATAAACAAATCACCTTGTTTTCACATGTTTTGGATAGCAAATTGATAATAGCCAATGCCAAAGTGCTATTCCAGTTTAAGTTTTCCAATACTTAATAAGAGATCGCCCTGTTTTTGTATGTTTCAGACAGCAACTTTGTACTGGGCAATGCCCAAGTGCCCACCCTCTACCCAATCGTCTACTGTTCGGATGGCTTTTGCGACCTCACGGGGTTTCCGCGCGCGCAGATCATGCAAAAAGGCTGCGCTTGCAAGTTTCTGTACGGACGCGATACCAGTGACGAGCACACACTGCAGATTGACAAGTCGCTCGAACAGAAAACCGAACTCAAATTGGAGGTCATCTTCTACAAGAAGGAAAAAGTTTTGTTCAAAGGATTAATTCATTTTTTTTCACAGCCATTGAATTATAACGGGTTTAGTAGCATCGACACTCACAGAGTGTTTCAGTACCAAAAACCGTTAGCTTAAAATTTTTTTAGTTGATAAAAAACCGTTGATTAACTGTTCTTTTTATGCCTTTAAATTTAATTACAAGATAACTTTTAGACAAGATTGGATTGACAGATGATGGCAGCTTTAGTGATAGGTGAGCGCTGGAGGCTGGTTGCAGTGCATCTTTGGCTTGCGGATAAAGTCTGTTACAAGAATGCAACAGTCTCCGTGTTAAAAAGCGATTTTAGATCATTTTTGAAAGAATTTTAAAGACAGTAAAAATGGGTGCAAGTGACCTCCAGCGCTCACCTAATTACATATCAGAATAATATGAAATATTGGCAAATATTGTGAGTATTTGTAGGCGACGAGAAAAAATGTGCCAACGAACTGTTATGGACCCGTTCACACCAATGGCCACACTGTGATTACACAGTCTTTGTAAAAAAACAACAATATAACAAAAGAAAACAAAAAATACAAAACTACAAAACAGCAATTCGATAAAATGAAAATCAACTTCCTCTCTGATGAACTAGAGAACACCAATCTTTATTCTATGCATGTGAAAAAACAATATTTTTCCAAGCTGTTCAAAATATGACGCATGATCTATTTTATTTTAAATGTTCCACAAAGTCTATGAACATATTGTTTCAAGCTCTTGAAAAACAACACTTTGGGTCTATTTTTCCCCATGCTAAAACCTACTGGGTCACAAACAAATTGCAGTGTTTATGGCTATCTTACAAAATTCAAATCTCATAAATATGCATTGGAATGGAGACTCATAACCTTCTGAAAATCGACAAGAGAAAGAAGGGTGCCTCGCAACGATACAGACCTCGTACATGCTGCATGAGAATGGGGTTTTAGGCATAGAAGAAATAGATGATGGTGATGAATAATATTTCAGAGCAATCATCAGCATATTAGTCACGTTCCCACTAATTTTGCATGGTAGTTTTTTTGAAAGACTCTTCTTCTTTTTCTCTACCTTCTTCTTCTTCTTCTTCTTCTTTCTTCTTCTTCTTCTTCTTCTTCTTCCTTCTTCTTCTTCTTCTTCTTCTTCTTCTTCTTCTCCTCCTTCTTCTTCTTCTTCTTCTTCTTCTCTTCTTCTTCTTCTTCTTCTTCTTCTTCTTCTTCTTCTCTTCTTCTTCTTCTTCTTCTTCTTCTTCTTCTTCTTCTTCTTCTTCTTCTTCTTCTTCTTCTTCTTCGTTTGCTTCTCCTTGTTCTTTTAGTATCGGTCCCAATACAAAATAAGCATAAAGAAAATAATAAAATTCGAAAGAATAAAATTACAAGTTTGCCTAGTCTTAATTATAATTTTGCAATCTAGAGTCTACAGTCAATTTCTCAACCTAGAGTCTAGCGCGAACAGAGAAACCGTTCTGTTTGGGTCGGAACTTGATTTGTGGCTTCATGCCAGATAAGAGCTGCCCTAAAAGGCAGCTGGAAGACGTTGGATGCGAGCCAAGAGTGATTAGTGATCGCTGACAGAAGTGCAGGTTATCGATCATAGCAGATGTGCCTTACCTGACAATAACCGTAAAAATTTCACTTGGCGAGATGTTTTAATGTATTATTGTTGAGGTTGGACAAACTCAGTTTAGTAATTCAGTATGTTTTAATTTAAAAGTTTAAAGTACATCGACATTCATTTTACTCGTAATTTGACGATTCGCATCAGATAGATAAAGAGATATATTTCTTTATCTATCTTTCTATCCACCTATTTAATGCCAAGCGTCAAATTGAATGAATCTGCTTATAGTGCTTTTCATCCTTGAAGACATCTAAGTACAGAAACAGTACCCCACAACTTTCCGAGCTAGCCAATCACACGTCTGCAACGTTGCCAATACGCACACTTCTGTAATAGTGATGTTCAATTTCTAAGTCTAAGTTCAAGTCTAAGTTTGTTTGTCATTGAATTTTCTTGTTATTTCTATTCCACACTGTTCTCTTCAAGCATTCCTATTTATTTCATTTGTTTTTGTAAATATCAATGACCTTTCTTTGCTATGTTAGTTGTTTGAACCGCCATTGCTGTGATGTTTGTAGAAACCGCCCATTTTGGGAGGAGCTTATCTAGGCCAATGGCAGTCGTTCACCTTCATAGGCCATTGAACTGCCAATCACAGCGCTCGGTCACGCGTATAAATTCTGCTGCACTGTTTTTTATTTTCAGCAAAGACGATAGGAAACTATTAGTATTCCAACTATAAGTGAACTATAAGTATGCTAGAACTATAAGAATGCTAGAACTATAAGTAAAACTATATGGAAAACTATAAGTATTCTAATTGTCTTTGGTTTCAGTTTACGAAAGATTGATAATGGTGTAACAACCGAAACTGCAGAATATCGTTTTTTTATTAAATATGTGCTTTTGACAACTTCTTGTCTTCTTATTTAGTGGGGAACTGTCTCTGCGTTCAGAGGTCTTCAAGGATAAAAAGCACTATAGATGTAGACCTCATAAACTAAAATTAATAGCCTACACTACAACGACAAGAACAGTAATCATTAGACTAGGGCACTAGGCCAAAGAAAAACATTTTTCATTAGAATTTGATGGGTAACTTTATTGTGTACATGTACAATAATTACCTCATTCAATCACTCACTGCACTTCAGTTGAAGGTATCAAGTTTAATAAAAAGCGATGAACCAGCATCAAAAAGCATTCTAATCAATCTGTTTTAATAGTCTAGCCGTCTAATGATTTCGAATTCGACACCCTAACGCTCTCAAAATCCTTTCAATAATCACTGATTCCACTCGAAAGCAATGAATTACAAACACTTGTAAACGCTTCATGAACCTTCCAACAAATCTCCCCCCCTCCTCTAACCCATCCCCTCGCCCCCCTTACAACTCTCTGAGTTGTGAGTTCAAACTTTGAACAATTATTTGCGTTCGTTTCTGGTGGTGTTTGCACAAAACCCCTTCCCCCACCACAAAGCCAAACATAACTGGAACTAAGTGTTGAGAACAGTACCGTATTATTTGTTATTGTATGAACAGAGCATTATCTGATTGTTTGAACCAATTTGTTTGGAAAATGAAAGCTTTGAAGTGATTTTGGATTTTGTAGCAGATAAATATGGTTGAATAGGAAGACCATAAGTCAAAAGACATTAGACTATGCTTATAACATTGAGGTATAACACAACGGTATAAGTACTGTACTGACTAACACTTAACATGCAAGTACTGAATTATGTATTTTCATAATGCACTACTCTCTAATTGTACATCACTGTACTAAAAAATAATAAACTCTTATAATACTGTACTTATAGGGAATAACTGTTCTTTAACTGTTCTAAATGTAGACTGTTCTTTAATATAGACGGTTCAACTGTTAAATATAGACGGTTTTAACTGTTCGTTAATATAGTTAATACTGTTCTTTAACGGAATAAGCAGGAGGTTATATCATTCGTTTCATTAACATCATTATTGTACTCATCAAAGACTTGTTAATTTTTATGAAAGACAGATGTCATTTGCTTTCTTCTATTTTTCCAATACAAAACATTTCTAAAATGCAACACAAGTCTGCAACTTTTCCTAACAGTTTTCTCGCAGTTTTCCCGCTTTCCACCAGACAGTGGCAGTCACATCCAACAATTTTCCGAGAATAAAGCCGAGACGTGCACCGAATTATTGTCAAATATTTGTTTTGTCGATCCTCTCTGTCACTGGCGGCCGATAAAAAGATTTTCCAAGAGAAGAAAAACGACTTTTCACACCCGGGAAAACTCATACCGCTCGGCTAAAGGGTACTTTATGGATGATACAGCCTCACACCACTGCAGTCTTATTGATTTTGTGTCCGTTGGAAACGAGTTGAAAATTGAATTTTTATTATCTTGAGAAAGCTTTGCAAAGTGTCATTATTCAGTAAGAATTTTATGAACTGAACGTGAGAATAATGGGGTGCTTGTGCATTTTTATAGTAGTATAATTTTCTTCAAACGAGAGCAATATTTTTCTTCTGTGAGATCCCTTAATAATGTAGGCTATACGCGTTTAGTTCCAATATTCAAGTGAAATTGAATTATTATATGTGAATTCCTATGATAATTCAATCGACTAGCACTATTCTATTCTAGCACTGAAGAACATCAAATTTAACCGCCGTAAGATAACGTCATTTTACGGACCTCAATAGAGATTTCATTGCATTGGTTCCGTTAGATGATATCATTTTACGGTATTTTAATTCTATTTGTTTTTGTGCAACTGACCGTTTATTCTATGAAGCCATTGCTATCTAATTTTCGATTTCATTTAATGTTTCCCATTCCCAATATAAACCGGTTAATTAAATATATTTTTAATTATTTTAACACCAGCTTTCCTATTCTTCTATTCAGAGTTCTCATTCAAGTACTGTAATGTTCCCGGTGGTTCGGAACCCACCTAAAGCTGTAGGTCCATTCATATCTCATCATCATCCTTCCCATTACCCACGCACAAGCTTAGAGCTTATGTGGGCATCATCCCTAGCAAAAAAAATGAATAACTTATCAAATAATTCAACTCTGATGGGATTTCCTCATTCATTTGAAAGGATTTATCACTAAAAATAGTAGGTCTATCCACATTCATAAAGTGAGAGGTGACTTTTATAATTAAAGTCCATTATTTCTTGAGACTGGATAATAAAAACCTTGCATAGGCCTACATCTTACACTTCACATCTCGCTTGCAATTCCTTATAATTCCTTATTATTGTTCCCTATAATTCGCTTGTAATTTCTTATTATTGTTCTAGCTCTTCTCAACTAACAATGTATAAATATTGTATAAACAGTTCATACGATGCAGAGATTCTAAAAGAGCTTTCCTCTTAATATTCACAGACAGCTAGTAACTTGATTGAAAAAAGATCTACGAGCTCAATCTATCTAGAAATAGTTTTCTTTTGGTCTTTCGTATCAAATGAACAACCCATGTAACAAGATGATTCAAGAACTTGAAAAACATTCATGTACGACTTTTTGATAAAAACTATGTGTATGAGCAAATTTATGTATGACCAAAGTTTGGATATCAACAAAGTATCTTGAAGAAGTAGGTCTTCTGAAAAAATTTCAGGATCGTGTGTTCCGGATAGACTGTAGAATATTTCCTCCCTTGAAAGAGAATCTGTTAATATATAGAAACAACATCATCTCTGTTGAAAAGAAGTATTAAAAGAGTGCTACTCAAAGTAGCCTATATCCAGTTACCCTAATTACTAATTTTTAGGCACGAGTGCCTCTTCATACTAATTATCATAGAAATCACACAGGCGTGTTTATTAGCTGGCACAAAAAGGCAGCCATTTTGGAAAAGCGAGGAAAAGCTGGAGTGAAATATGGCTTCACTAAATCAAACACTCGCGGAAAAACTTGCTGGTCGAGTCAACACTCCCAAGAGAAGCTGAGCTAAACGCCTTTCTTACCAACGAAATATTGAAGCTTCAAGGTTTTCGCAGGAATATTGTGGCGGTTTTTGAGCTGTAATAGAACGTTTGAAAATGGACCACAACTTTACAAGATTTTCGCTGTATGAATCGTGTTTAAGATTTTGGGCCTGTTTATTTGAGAACTTTTGTCAAATAGATAAAAACAGATGACTATCTATTTTATTTTTTAGTTATTTATTTTTTAAACATACGCGACGTCCCACTCTACCCTCGCCCGGGTATATATGTAGCCTAATTAAAACATAGCTCTAGATACAATTGATAAGTTATTGAGCTTCAGGTAGACAGGGAGTAAGTGAAGAAGATCATTCTAGCCCTCAGCCTAGCTGATAACATACTGCAGTTCCTTCTAATCGAATTTATCTTTCTTCCTCACTCTCTCTGCTCTTTCTACTCATTCTCTCTCGCTCTCTCTCCTCTTAAAACTCCTTCTCCTCCTTTTCAACTCTCTCCTTCCCCCTCTCTTCCCTCTCCCACCTCCTCTTCCACCCTCATCTTCGGTTCCAGATCTCCAAATAACTCAATCCTCCAGCAATTCATTTACTCAGTCTCCTGGGAACGTAATCGATTACCGTTAAACTGCGGTTAGGTTGATGGTGGTTAACTGAGGAAGTTCACATCGCTTTCAAACGCTAGCCACAGCCCTATGCAATGTGCAATTGCTCTACCGGGAATAACACATCGATTAGAAATGGCGTGGTCCAGAAAAATAAAGAGAAAACAATATTATAAGTTATATAATACAATATTCAATTGATTCGATTTGTAGGAAGAAGTATGAGGGAAGGAGATAGGAAAAGAACAAGATAAAGTGGTGTGTAAATAGACATTGTAAATTTTATGAGAATAATGATAATTGAAGATAAGATGGTAACTTTGATGTAGAAAACATTAAAAATCGAGAAAATTGATTGATTTTATCATTGGTTTATTACATTGATTGAAGAGGAAGTGGAAAAAGAAGAAATTTGAAAATAATGAGAGAAGGGAAGGAAGGAAGCAGGAACAATGGAAATAGAAGATAAATTGAAAATGAAGAAGGATATAAGAAAGACGACAAAAGGAAGACAAAATTTAGAGGTTAACATTGAGGTGGTGATGATAAAAGTGTCAAAATATGGACCCTAAATAAATATTTTAGTTTAGGTTGGCTTTATTGATACATTGGAAAGTCTACAAGTAGACCAAGATTGAAGGCTAGTTTGAGTTCACAAAAAATCAATAGATGAGCGATTTCTCCGTTGAGAATCGTGATGATGGATGGACAAATCTTATTTGCTTTCAATCTTTGTTTCCAAACTGAATGGAATGCAGTGTTTGTTCTTCGAAATTGAAGAAAATTATGATGAATCGACAAGAATTATTGATGAACTTCTGAATTGAACTTCGAGAAAGAATGCTGATAGCTAATCTATTTCGACAGTTTGACAAAGAGTTTTAATAGAAAAGGATGATGGATTGATACCAATATCCGTTCGAAGCCATTATTTCACATGCCTGAATTCCAACTCCCACATTTCAATTTACAAATTTGAATTTCATTTCTTCACCCACAGCAACTAAGGTTAAAGTGTGAAAGAATCAAGAGATGGACAAGGAAAGATAAAACAGGTACAGTATTTATTAGCTCAAAACTTTTTCTGTTTTATGTTTCTAGATTACTTGTTTCTCACTCACTTATCGTATTGCTCTCTTGATTTTTCGGCTATAAATAATAGTTATTATATTTTTCCAACCGCATCTGAAGTATTGTCTCAGTAGAATATGAAATTTATAAGAACTAATCCACTCAATATTTTTTTGTGTAGCAGTGAAGGTGACATTGTGATGGTTATCCATATTGAATTAAAAGACTTGAAGTTGTCAAAACCACATATTCAATAAAAAACGAGAAACCTGTTTCGGTTGTTGAAACTAAAATACAATGCAGCAAAATGTATACTCTTGACCGAGCGCTGTGATTGGGAGTTGAACGGCCAATCAAGGTGAACGCCTGCCATTGGCCTAGATATAAGCTCCTCCCACAATGGGCGGTTTCTTGCAAGAAAACGGCATTGCTATGACGTCTGTAGAAACCGCCCATTTTGGGAGGAGCTTATATCTAGGCCAATGGCAGGCGTTCACCTTGATAGGCCGTTCAACTCCCAATCACAGCGCTCGGTCACGAGTATTAATTCTGCTTCACTGTATTTGACTTCAAGTTTACGAAGATTGATAATGGTGTAACAACCGAAACAGATTTCTCGTTGTTTTATTAAATATGTGGTTTTGGCAACTTCGTCTCTTTATTCAATAGAGATTTGGTTGGCACTAATTAACACAACACATTTCTAATTAAAACAAAAAAAAATTAAAGCTTCAGAGTCTCAATAATGCCCATTGTTTGCAATACCCGAATCACATCGAGTCTGCTTCTCTTTCAGTAAGCTAACCGCAAAATTTGAAAACAAATCTCCGTCGCATAAAATGCAATTACACTGTTGCCAAACATCATAATCGAGTTCAAAGTTGAAACGCACACCTGTAGGTGTGTTGCAAACGATAAAATAGCGTTGAACGATAACGGTAACGCTGTTATCTCGAGTTCACAGTGACTAGCAGCACAAATAAAAGCGAGACTAGCGTGTAAGGTTGCCGTATCCCGTACGTACATTATAGAGTACTTCATATGAATACCGCGCTCTATAATACTGTGGGTAGACAGTAATACCAATAATATTGTGCGATTGTGTCGGCAGAGATGACAATTGGCTTGAACAAGCTTCAAATGCTTGCTGGAGTTGTAACAAAATGGAGATCTGTAATTGTATTTTCATGTATAATACTTGGTGCTTAATGCAATTAATTGATATTCACATCAATTGTTACCCTATGTGTATAATGAACTTATTGAAATAAGCTGATCTATTGTATATATTATATGCATATGAACTTGTCGTCGTTGTTGTCGTTTACCAACCGTCGTCGTTACTTTTCTAATAGAATATTAAAGGCTGGTTGCACAAAAGTCAATTAAATTCAATCTCCATAGATTGGCGTCGTTCTACTGATTTAGAGCCGTATTTATAAATTTAGTTCGTTTTGTAAGATTTTCGTCTGTGAGATTGAATTTAAGAAAATGGCGATCGCACGCTATACAAGCTGTTGAACTCGAAGTAATGATGGAAATTTTTATATAAACATTTTTCGAGTTTTATTTTTACTATTTCATAATAATTATTACGAGTTTATACTAATTTATATTTAATTTTTTAGTGAATAAAAGTTTATACAAGCTGTTTACCAATGATTTAAGAATGTCAACAATGACCTATTGAAAATAATATTTTTAATGAATCTTGACAAATTTCTACCCTGATTCACATTTTTAATCATGATTTCATGATTTTCACAGATGATCTATCTGTTTAGTGAAGCGACATGAGTATGTATAAACACTCAATGTAAAAATTCAATGTTACAGCATATATTTGTGAAGCATATATTTCGTATCTATACTTATATTCAGAACGATACGTCTGCCATTCTCTGAAATTTGAAGAAAATCTTATATAAGAAACTTTCATAAATATAGCCCTCAGAGTTTCGGAGATTCCTTTTTGTAAAACAGTTGACGGTCTGAAACTTATTTGTGCCAAATAAACTTGACTCTCTCATACAACTCAACTTCTCATTCAACCCTCAGCATTGAGTATCCAAACTCGCTATTGAATTTAAAGTTTGTTATGCCTGTCATGTCACTCGGTAGCTAGTGTCAACTTCAAGTCGGTTACACATGAATGTGATTGGACTGCAACTTCGTCTGACACATTATCAGATGAGCGATGATTTTGGTATGAAGATAATCTGTACTTATAATATTAAGGAATTCCCAAAACTTAGTGTGACTTACCACCGTGGTGATACTACCACGGTATTCTACAAGCCGAAACAAAGCGAAAAATCTTTGACAAAATATCGAGTTCAATTTGGGTTTACTGGATAAATTGAGTTTTTTATAAGAATAATTTGTAAGAGATAAGAGATTCAAGAGATTTAAGAGATGGATGAGAGATTCAATCTCATGGTAGCCTATAAATATAATAACATAATACATAATAACGATAATTTATGGTTGTGCTGAAATTTACGTATCTGCATGAAACGGCAAAGTTTGAAGATATAATAATATTATAAATGTCCATTTTTGGAAAAGGATGTTCACTGATATTTATCCTTAGGCGACATCGTCAAGAAGATCACGTTTAGTCACAGTACATTGTAAAGCAACACCGATTGTCATGTGCTGCTTCGCAAATGAATTACTGTGACTAAACGTGTAATCTCGTCTTGTCTTTGACTAACCAGTGTACGCCTAATCTTCATTAACACGTGAAAGAGAGAGTGTGTGTGTTTGCCAGAGAAAAAGATTGAGAGACAGAGCAGAGAGAGTAAGAGAATCAAACAGATAAGAATGACAGACGAAGAGAGATAACTGTGAGAGTGAGAAAGGAAGTTATAGTTTATGGTCAGGTGTGCACTGTTGAAAGCGAAAAGTGGAAAAATATGGTTGGATTATTGTTGGCATCATGGGTCAAGGAACAACACTTTGACAAATTGCTTTTGTTATACAAGTTGTAGTGTTTTTCGATTGAGGGGGGAAGAGGGTTTTCTAGTGGGGGTAACAAACCCCCACTGGACTCACGTTTTGGGAAGGGAGCAATTTTCCAAAGTGCCCTTAGAACCCCCCACCATCAACCCCTTTCCAGCCGAAAAGCACTTCCAAAACATATTCATATCATTTTAAACCGTTGCTTGTCCTAGCAACGATATGTGGGTCGATATGTGTGGGCCAATATATCAACTATATACATATCTAGAAGATTCGTTTGTGTTGAATATACGATGTATTTTACCTGTATTGCGTAGTTTATGTTTTGTATCTTCAAAAAATTGGTTTTTGAAGGCATGACCAAGCAAGTTAAGAGATTGCATGTTGTGTCAAGTACCGAGACTGTACAAAAACAGTGTGGCCATTGAATTTCTCAATTTTCATTGGTCGGCTCGTTCATATCCGCCATACTTTCACCAATGAGGATGTTAGAATTTTTTCTATGATCCTCTTTGCTTTCACCAAATCCCATGAGACTTAATTCGAGAAGATACGTGAATCATGTTTCAGGTTAAGTGATACACTTCTAACCAACAATTTGCACTTTCAGTGTCATTTCTTTATCATTTTACACTTTCAAATCAAAACAAAAAGTCGAGAGATTATTTTTGATGTCAGAAAAGTGATTTTTGATGTCATTCCTCGATCCCTCACCTCTTAAAGGTATGACAAATAGTTTGACAAATAATGAGTATATGGCTTCAAGTTTCCCTGTAAGTCCATATCATAATTCAAAATACGGGAAAATGTAATAAGGTGGTGACAAAAAAGAATGTTCTCACACACTTTTATATGGATCCTTTCACATCAATTGTCAATGGCCACACTGTCATTATACAATCTTGTTGTAACAAGTATCTATGTAATAATATCACGTATCTAGTACACAGTACAGGGTGATCAAAAAGTCCCTTCGCTGAGAATTGTGGAATATACAATAAGAAAAACACTCGATTTATTTATTTATTTATAATTCCGTGCTCTGAATTTTTTATTCAAAATTCAATATTTTCTTGAATATTTCGTGTTTTGTGTTGTGTTTGTGTCTGATGAACGTCTGAACTTTCAAGTAGGCTATCAAAAATAACTTTTTTCAAAATTCGAAGTCATTCTGAAAAATGGGTAAAACTTCAACTTAAGTAGAATTAGGTTGCACACGGCGATGTGGAACAACCTTTGGGTCTCCCTACCGACAAAAAAGCCATACACTAAATGAACAAATAACCTAAAATTCATTACAGTAAATGTTGGAAGTGCCTTTTTTGTTGTTGAGTTTTACACAATTCAATTTCAGTCCCGTTTCTAATCAGAACACAATAAACCACCACGCAGCTACTGCGTAGAGACTTTATGATCACTCTGTAGATGCGCTTATGTATCGAATACGAATTTTACCTGTATTGATATCTTCATAAATATTGAATAAATTTTAAAGCCTTTCGTGCAGCTGACCAAATACGAATGTGAAGAGCAAGAAAGTCACAGCAAATGTAATAATTTCATAGGTAGTCAACAATATTATTATAGTCAATGAGCCCAAGATATGGAGCTAACAAGAATCGGAACAATCTCATTATGAAGCAAATTTGAATTATGTTGTTATGGTGGTGTTGATGGGGATGGCGATAATTATGATGTTTTAAAGGATAGGGTGAAAAATGGTCGGGGTTTGGCATTAGTTTAGCGCCCAACCATAAATCTTCTCGGCTCGGTCTTAAAATGCGATTATCATCAACAGATTACGTTGTTAGTTTGGAGGCTGTCTGACACTTTGGCCGCACCGCTTATCGCCCGAGAAACGAGAAGAAATGGACATAGAGAAGAGAGATTGAGAGAGAGTGCGTGAGAGAGATACAGAGACAGAGAGGAAGACAGAGAAGAGACAGAGACAGAGAGAGAGTGTGAAAGAGATACAGAGAACAGAAAGAAGAAGAGAAAGTCAGAGAACACAAAAAGAGATAGAGATAACAGAGAGGAGAGAAAAAGGGAGAGAAAAAGAGAAAAAAAGGAAGATGAATTTAAGAATAAAAGTTGTGGGAATAATAAGGAAAAATATTGGGGTGTGGGGAAAAATGACGAACTCATGAAGTGGATAAAACAAAGCAGAAAAAAGAGATGCAAAGAGGAGGAGGAGGATGATAATTAGGAGAAAGAGTATGTAAGGAGGAAGAAGAGGATGAGGAGGATGACGAGGTGGATCAAAAGAAGGCAGAAAAAGAAGCAAGGAGGAGGAGGAGGAAGATTTGTATAAAAAAAAAGATGAAAAAAGGGAAACAGAAAATAGGATGAGAGGAGGAGGAGGATTAGGAGGAGCAAGAGGAGGAGATGACGAGGTGGATGAAAATAAAGAAGGAAAAAGAGAAACAAAGAGTTGGAGGAAGAGGTGAGAAGAAGAAACAGGAGGAGGAGGAGTTGGAGAAAGAGGATGAGAAGAAGGAAGAGGAGGAGGAGAAGGAGAGATAGAATAGGAAGGAGGAGTAAGAGGAGGAGCAAGAGGAGGAGAAGGAATAGGAGGATGGCGAGGAAGAGGAGCAGGAGGAGTAGAAGAAGTAGGAGGAGAAGGAGTGATAGAGGAAAAAAGTGTAGATAAATAGAAGAATGAGAAAGATTAATAGAACAAGGAAAACAATGGTAAGTGGTAAGAGTGCTGTGAGGAAGAATATAATAACAGATGGACGAAGAAAGTTGTTGTTGTTGAGGATGATGCCCACATAAGCTCTAGGCTTGTGCGTGGGTAATGGAAAGAATGATGATGAGAGATGAATCGACCTAAGAAGCAAAAGAAAGAGTAGCAGAGAAATATATAAGGAAAAAGTGTTAAGAATAAACAAAAAATAAATACGGTAAAAAATAGGAATACGGCAAAGAACAAGTCAGTGGCGAAGAAAGATTATAATGAAGAAGATACGCCAAGAAGTGTGAAAGGGGATCCTTTCCGGGCTTTCGGTAATTAAATAACCGAAATCCCCCTTGCTGCTTGGCTCTAAGACGTGCTAATGACTGTGAAACCCCCTACTTTACCCCCTCTCCCCCTGCGACTGCTTCCATGAGATTAATGACAGGGGGCAACTTCCCCTCCCGCCCACCAAAACCACCCTTTTAGCTTTCATTTTGGGTCCATACCTTGCCTGCCTTGAGAGATTGATGATAGGGGGTCTACATAGGGGGTATAGGGGGTTCAACAGGGACCGCGGAGTTAGCGATTGAGGCGCTGTGAGTGGCGGAATTGGAAGCTTTGGTTCGCCTATGTGATAGTAAAAAAACAGAGTTCAAGATAAAATTCAAATTTATTCAAGTCATTAGAATTATTTTTATAAGAATAATGTCTCAACCATTCCTTTATCATATTACAAATCAAAATTATTTCTATTGAAATCGGCATAATTGATTATTTTTTACTATTTTTCACGTTGGATATCATTGCTGTTGCTATTTTAACTCTTCGTCTTTTCTTCTTTTTCTGTTTTCCGCTTTAATCTCCATTTTCTAATATTCTAATTCTTCTTGTTTATCGTTTTTGAGAAGAATCTAATTTCATATCATTCCCCAAGAACGGAAATTCATGTGTTAAAACTCCGCCGTTTCATGTAGGTACAGCACAAGCAAAATTATTATCCTTAGCACATTGGATAATTTTTCATAGTTTATGCGTTCTTATTCGTTAACTATCATCTAGGTAGCATCACTTCTCCACTACAATATTCACCAGTTTATACAACTAATCCAATAATTTATTTATAAACACATTACACAAAAATCATAACTCTAAATAATAAGTAGGATTTTAATGTTGCACTTTTTTACTTTTCAAGCATTGTTGATCACATTGTTAGTGCTGCCATCTACCGTCGATTCCATCAAACATCCTGAAAACGGTTGACACGCCCATTCCTACCTCTCATTGGTCGAAGCGGAGTGTTACGTCATGTAGACGCCATTTTGTGGGACGAACTGATTTCGACCAATTGCAAGCCAGTATGCGAGTGCGAGTGTTTTTGCTCTATGAATGTGGATGGTGGAGTATTTCAAAAAATTTCCGTTTACTTTTGCTTCTTTGTATTATTTCCCACTAAATTCTTCGTAGATACTACCAACATAATTATTTTACATTCGATACCGAAGAAATGTTCGTGTTCTAATAAACAGAGACTGTACATTCTCATTGTGGCCAATGAATGTCAAACTTTTGATTGGTTAGTTCGGTCTAGATTGCAAACTGCCAAAATATTTATATTGAGAAGATACGTGTATCAATCACCAGACGCACACAAATGATAATAAAAGGAAGAAGAAGAAGAAGAAGAAGAAGAAGAGAAGAAGAAAGGAGATGAAGAAGAAGAAGAAGAAAGAAGAAGAAGAAGAAGAAGAAGAAGAAGAAGAAGGAGAAGAAGAAGATGGAGAGAAGAAGAAGAAGAAGAAGAAGAAGAAGAAGAAGAAGAAGAAGAAGAAGAAGAAGAAGAAGAAGAAGAAGAAGAAGAAGAAGAAGAAGAAGAAGAAGAAGAAGAAGAAGAAGAAGAAGAAAAAGAAGGAGAAGAAAAAGAAGAAGAGCTGAAAAAGCGAAAAAAGGAAGGAGAGGTTGAGAAAGGAGAGTGGAAGGATAGAATGGTAATGAAAGGATGTATGCATGATGAAGGATATAGTGGCCCTTTTTTGAAGGATCAGACAGGAGACCCTGTAATGTATCCCCTGAGTGTGGCCAGATTTCCAGTGTCATCTGTTATCAGAGTTGGGTCCGAAAACGACACCTTTCGCTTTACTTGACATTTGTGATATTTCGAATAAGCTAAACTTTTTTGGATTGCTCTTCTTTTTCTCCCTCTCTTTCTCCCTCTTCTTCTCCCCACAACATTATATCTTCTTCTTTTTCTACATATTCTGCTTCTTCTTCTGCTTCTTCTTCTTCTTCTTCTTCTTTCTTCTTCTTCTTCTCTTCTTCTTCTTCTTCTTCTTCTTCTTCTTCTTCTTCTTCTTCTTCTTCTTCTTCTTCTTCTTCTTATTCTTCTTCTTCTTCTTCTTCTTCCTCTTCTTCTGATTCATCTTCTTATTTTTCTTCATTTTTTCCTTCTTCTTCTTCTTCTTCTTCTTCTTCTTCTTCTTCTTCTTCTTCTTACTTTTCTTCTTGTTCTTTATTACATTTTGTTCTTGATTTACTTGTTGGTCTTGTTTTTATTCTTCAAGATAATTGTGATATCATATTCCTTTTTTAATCGCTTCTCATTCTTCTTCCTTTTCTCCTTCTTCTACTTCTTCTCCATCTTCTTCTTCTACTTCTTGTTATTTTGTTCTCATTGTTATTCTTGTTTATCTTGTTCTTCCCATCCTTCGCCTACTCCTTCTTTCTCCTTCTCATTCTTGTATTTTTCTCTACTCCTCTTCCTCCTTTTCTTCTTTTTTCCACCGAAGAAAGAGGAAGAGTTCACGTCCTCACCCCCTCCTCCACAAACCTGCATAAGAGGTTCTACCTCCCCACCCACCCTTGCTTGCAAAAAGATATGCCAGCAAAAGGACATCGGGGATTTCCAAACTAATCCTGACCTATATGTCAGATAAGGCAAGGTTTTCGAAATGTGTAGCAGTGGTGAGAGTAGAGAAAGAGAGAGAGAGTGTGATGGGGGTGTGAGAGAGAGAGAAAAAGAGTTGGATTAAAGTTGGAAAGGGAAGAAACATGACGCATGGTTGGGAATTGAGATAAAAGGTCTCCTATCACAAATAAAATGGGATAAAGCAATAAAAAAGAAACAGAAGTCAACTAAGAAGAGGAAAGAGGAGGCGAAACAAGAAGAAGAGGAAGAAGAAGAAGAAGAAGAAGAAAAGGAGGAGGAGGAATTTTTAGAAAGTTTTTAGAAAAAAAGAGAGAATTTAAAAATTGGTTATTCAGCAACAAAAGTGTTTGAAAATCGCGTCAAATGGATGAAATTTTCCCACATTGTTACTAATTACAGGTTATAAGGCATTAAAAATTTATTCATGAATAAATAGTAAATGCTGACTGAATAAAATAACAAGGACTGGTGACTTGATGATATTCTTCAACACATTTATTTAAATATACAGTATTTAATCAACTACTGTTGAGTCCTGAATGAGCGAATGTCATAAAAGCAGAGACAAGAGGAAATGATAAAGAAGGACGTAGGAGAAGAGAGGGAGAGAGAGTGAGAGAGAACGAGAAAGAGTGAGTGTGAGAGTTTAACCAACGCATGCAAATTCACTCGCTGGACTTCATTAATTCTTCATTATTCACTTCATTTGCGGGACGTTAGAAAATTAACGGTCATAATAAACTACTGTCTCATATTCTGTATCTCTTCGTGGCAGCAATTGCTGTTTTGAATAATAATGTATAAATTATACGCTATGGAATTATCAAGATAAATCTGTATGTGACACATGTTTGAATTTATCACGCCTATAATTCAAAATTGCTTCTAAATGACCAGCTTTAAAATGTCGGTCTTTCACCTTAGGCGATTAATCACAATTAGAACGAATTTATGAATATGAATTCATATAACCGTTTAAAAAGCAATAAACGACATAATTTGAACACAATTTCATCAAGAAGCGTCAATCTTCTTTGTCAGGCGTGTATATTCCAAAAATTCAATTACGAATTAATTATTATTGTTGAATATGACAATAATCACAAGTGAATAATCTCCAGTCAAGGACACAACGTTGCATCACTCAAATTTTATCAATAAAGTTAAAATCTTCTCAAATATGAACGACCATTGCATCATTTCTCATTAAAATATTCCAACCCCCTCCTCTGGAATCAAATTTCCCCTCTTCAGCCCCTCTCTGAAATCATTATTGACCCTTTTCAATCGAGTTACGCCAGACTTAACCTAATATTTATTGACAGGAAAGTGACACAAGATATTTCATAATGTTTCCCCAGGCTCGTCTATTGATTACAAAATGATGAGCAATCTCACCGCGCTGGAGTTTTGATCAATAGTTGATTCAATCAACAGTTGACTTCGATGATCAATTGATTGCATCAAGGGCAGGCTTGAAACATGTTGAATGCAAATCATCATTGATTGCATATTTGAAATAGAGGGGACAAAGCTTGTTCGTTGCACAATGATTAATTTGTGATGTCAATTTATGCAATGTGGTTGAGTGGGTTATTGGAATAATAATATTGAAGTTCATCAAAGACCGTGCCTGAATTTAATTGGGTAATTAACTAATTGTGGAATCATATTATCATTGTTACTGATTTTGATTTTCTCAATTAATTATAAACGAAAGGGAACAAAGATGTTCGACAACATGATTGTAGGCCTAAACACTGTTATTGAAAATCATTGGTGATGAAGTGCACTTGAAAGTTAATATTATGACATTTATATACTTTTCGTGAAGTATAAAAATACTACTGGCCAGTTACACACACAGAATATTGAATTTAACCACCTTGAAGTTATGTCATATAATGAAGCCCGTACTAAAAGAACCAATGATCGGATCTGAAGTCAATACAAAGACGTCATTTTATGGCTGTTAAATTCAATTGTATTTTCGTGCAACTGGCACTATGAGTTTATTGAGGGGGAGGAAGAGGAGAAGGAGGAAAAGAAGAAGAAGAAGGAGCAGGAGGAGGGAGGAGGAGGAAGAGGAGGAGAAGAGAAGGAGAAGAATAAGAAGAAGAAGGAGCAGAAGAAGAAGAAGAAGAAGAAGAAGAAGAAGAAGAAGAAGAAGAAGAAGAAAAGAAACTGAGGAGGAGAAGGAGGAAGAAATGAAGGAGAAGAAGAAGAAGAAGAAGAAGAAGAAGAAGAAGAAGAAGAAGAAGAAGAAGAAGAAGAAGAAGAAGAAGAAGAAGAAGAAGAAGAAGAAGAAGAAGAAGAAGAAGAGGAAGAGGAAGAAGAAGAAGAAGAAGAAGAAGAAGAAGAAGAAGAAGAAGAAGAAGAAGAAGAAGAAGAAGAAGAAGAAGAAGAAGAAGAAGAAGAAGAAGAAGAAGAAGAAGAAGAAGAAGAAGAAGAAGAAGAAGAAGAAGAAGAAGAAGAAGAAGAAGAAGAAGAAGAAGAAGAAGAAGAAGAAGAAGAAGAAGAAGGAGAAGAAGAAGAAGAAGAAGAAGGAGAAGAAGAAGAAGAAGAAGAAGAAGAAGAAGAAGAAGAAGAAGAAGAAGAAGAAGGAGAAGAAGAAGAAGAAGAAGAAGAAGAAGAAGAAGAAGGAGAAGAAGAAGAAGAAGAAGAAGAAGAAGAAGAAGAAGAAGAAGACATAGAAAAAGAGAGCTTATGGTTCAAATACAAGCCATGAATCAGATAAAAGAGATCTTGTTTATCGGCATAAGAACGATTGGGATGCTATGCTAAAATGGGTGCGATTCTTCAAGTTTAAAAACCTGAAGAGAAAATTAAATTGAAAGAAGAGGAAGAAGAAACAAAAATAGAAAGAGGAGAAGTAAAAGAGAGAGGAGAAAGAAAGCTATGGTGGAAACAGAAACAGGTGGTTTGAAGAAGAAGGAACAAGAACCGAGTCTTGGGCATAAGCCAGCACCACCATCGGTTTAAAACGGGGGTTTGTGAGCTGCAGCAGGTGGTAGGTGGGGTGGGGGTTTAGGGTAGATTTGCCCGGGATGAGAATTCCTGTCAAGTGGTGTGCTTTAGGGGGGGGTGGAATCGAAGTCCACAAATGTAGGGGAAATACCCCTTCCAACCCCTCTCACGCCTGAACCTCTCACTCACACTTTGGGGTTCCTTAGCGGGGGGATTCCGTCTCACCTCCACTCAGGGGGGTACTCATTGAACCCCTCTTCTCCACTATCAGCACATAAGGTGGGAGGTTTATTTCCGTAAGGTCACTCACTACTTGTTGCATAGATGCTCTAAGCTGGGTGATCGTGTGAGGATTAAAACGTAAGGCCGTTTTCGTTGCGTAAAACATTATCAAAGTGGATGAATTCTAATAAGTAATGGCTACCACGTAAAATAAGCTACCCTCTTTCTATTATTTACCTTCTTTTTCAGTTCATTTATTGATGCAATCACGAATCATTACAATATGATCTCGGAGAGAAACAACAGGCTTAGATCAAAAATGTTTTTCCCCCAAATTTTCATAAGTAAAGGCCCTAGTAGACGAAGCCAGTACTGGCGTCCACTGTAGCTGGCCATTACTGGCCGCCAGCAATAATCGTACTACTGGCTTTGTGTAAAGGAGGACTGGCGCCTTCCACGGCCAGTAGCTAGTGGCGGCCATTAAAGTCCTGTTCGTCCACTAGAACCGTTTTTGTCAGAAAACGACTGATCATCCGAAATGCTAACATTGAATCAAATGGCCAGCTGTTCGGAGATCAGACACCTACCGACAAAAACGGTCCAGTGGATAAGGCTAAGGCTAGGCGTACACCGGTTAGTCAAGACAAGACAAGACGAAATTAGTCACGTTTAGTTACAGTACTTCACATAGCTGCTTATGAAGCAACACACATCGATTAGTCATTGCATTGGTGTGTGCTGCTTCATAAGCAACTATGTGAAGTACTGTGACTAAACGTGACTAATCTCGTCTTGTCTTGACTAACCGGTGTACGCCTAGCCTAATATGGTTGAGATTGAGGTTACGTTTTCACTTCAGTCCATCTAAGAGACTTTACAGTTCGTAAACGGAAATTTAGTTAGTGGATTGGATTGAGAGAGATTGAACACGAAATCAAATAAGTCAATACACAAATTAATTGATTAAAATTATTCATCAATTCAAATGAATCGTATAAATGAAAAAAATCAAACTAACTCTAAACTTTGAAAAATTTAATATTGATTTAACTTGAAAAATTTGATGCCGTAGACACACAGACACTCACTATTCCCTCTACATTGCTTTCTCTTGATCTCTTCCCAGTATTCTTCTTCTTTCAACACTATTTTAGTGTTACTAGGCTACGCCTTCTCAAACAAGATGGATGATGGCTGCGAAAATCAATTCCAAGATAAAATCCAAATACTGTACTCTAATAAAAAGTTTACTTGGCAGCAGAAGTTTTCTCTTCATCGTCTCTTCCTTTCTCCTTTCTCCATTCATCTTCATTCTTCATCTTCATCTTCTTCATCTTCATCTTCATCTTCATCTTCATCTTCTTCTTCTTCTTCTTCTTCTTCTTCTTCTTCTTCTTCTTCTTCTTCTTCTTCTTCTTCTTCTTCTTCTTCTTCTTCTTCTTCTTTCTTCTTCTTCTTCTTCTTCTTCTTCTTCTTCTTCTTCTTCTTCTTCTTCTTCTTCTTCTTCTTCTTCTTCTTCCTTCTTCTTCTTCGTATTCTTCTTCTTCTCTTCTTCTTCTTCCTCTTCTTCTTCTTCTTCTTCTTCTTCTGCTTCCTCTTGTTCTTCCTTTAAAGCAAAACGAAAAACAGTGTGTGTCGACCGTCTCTCCGTGTAAGCGCGTAAGATCTGGAAGTCAATAATTATAGGAGCGGGTGAAGGGTTGGTAAGTGCGAGAGCACAGGGGTTGGTTTTGAAAAGAGATCTCCCAAAAGCATCCATCCCCCTTTCCACCAAAACGCTCATATCCTTTCTCTTTGATTAGCTTCTTTCTTCGGGAGAGAAATTATTTCAGCTAACATTGAATTCAGTTTCTTGAATTGGAATTCCATATCTATTCTGAAGCTGTAAATCTACGACCAAATTTACCATAAAAGTTTATCCAATAAAATAAACTTCAACTTCGTCCACTGAAAACTGTTTATGAAGATGATAATATCAATTTGTAATATAATATATAAATAAAAATAATTTGTTTATTTCAATGCATATTTACAAACATATTTCACAAATACAAACATAGTAATGAGGAATATGTTGATAATGAGGAATTTAATCTTTAGAAGTTATCTTTAATCTCTTGAATTTGAAAAACTATTATTATTATAAGTAAATAAGTTATGTTTATATACAGAGTGACACACGGGAAACGGACGGTTTTCAAAAGAATAATACCATAGACTAACTGTACAGTTAGTCTATGATAATACTCAGCAAACTTTAAAATTAATGCTTGATCTTAGATTTTGTGTGAATAAACAATAAACATGCTTAAAAATTGTAAAGTTGACTGAGTATTATTCAATTAAAAACCGTCCGTCTCCCGAGTGTCACCATATATTTACATTGTAATTTGTAGACTAAATTCGCTATACAGCTGTGCCTTTCAAATCTGTAGTAATAGACTGCAATGATTAATGTGAATCGAAAACAGTGTTTAAATTTCGAAAGCTGTGACGTCATCGAACAAACTAGACTGGATAGCCTGCGGCTATTTCCGATACGGCTTCTATTCAGTGAGCAGTGAACACAAGATAATTAGAGAGGTCAAATACACGGCCGGCCAGTGTCAGTCGCCATGTAATGATGGTTAGCGGCGACAAATAATTTGCTCTTCTATTATTGCTATTCACTATGATGAGCCGGAAACCTTCAATGAACTTGATTGGTTGGAGTTTGGGAAAATTTGCATGAGAGAAAAAATATGTTGGCTCAATGTTGGTACACCTGTGTCGCAAAACAATTGTTGAAAAATTGAATCGGCTGATTAAATTCAACGAATTCTAAGGGCCGGTTCATGAGCTCGGGATTTAGCCAAGTCCTAGACTAAAAAGGGTGGCCATCGTAGCATCGACAAACCTTAGCCTCGACACAATGTACTAAGGACTCTCTATGCTGCTAACCCACTAACCAGTCGAGACAAACGTTTGTCGATGCTACGGTAGCCACCCGTTTTAGTCTAGGACTTGGCTAAATCCCGAGCTCATGAACCGGCCCTAAGTTTAATCGGCGTTCATACTTGTACAAGGTTATTCTATTGGATTAAATTTGATGAAAATTTCTATACTGCTTTAGAAACACCGTTTTATTTACCACTATTTTGTAGTTACAAAACGACTCTGTGTTTCCCAAAACTAATGGATGACCTACTACTGTATTCAATAACTATTGGCTGGTTTCCACGGTTCTAGTAGACGTTCTGGTTACTGGAGGCAGGTTAATGGTTTGCTACTGGACAAGTCATCGAATTATTCTTTTTTTAATCAATTTATAATCAATCCGTTAAGCCGTCGGTCACGGTTGCCTGATAAGTCGTCATCTCACTTATCATAAATCTAATAATATTGTTCGCTAAATTAATTTTTTCAGAACAGTATTCTGCATCTCATCTTGTTATAATATGTTCCTATATATGTATATAATATATGTTATTATAATGTCGTATTCACAATCTTGGATGTTTAGTCACACAGTCTGTGCTATAGTAGTATTTGAAAAAAATTGACAGCTGAGAAAATAGCTGATTGAATAGCAAATAGATTGATGTACGCTGTTTACTAGCGTTTAATCAGCTGTTTTCTGACAAGTTAAAATAATCCTGCTATAGCTGGACTTAGCTAACTAACTCCAACATCGTGAATACCCCTAGTGTATCCAATACTAACTTTTAATGGTCAATTCTCGTAATTTTTGTCTACTTGTTTCAGGAACGCCGTTTTGGTGCCTACTGGACATTGTTCCGATCAAGAATGAGAAGCGGGAAGTGGTGCTGTTTCTGGCCTCCCATAAGGATATCACCCGCAGCAAAATGGAGGAACTCGACAATTTCAAGCACTCTGACAGTGGTGAGTGACTGACATTTTTCAATATTTTCAAATTCATATAACAAGAATAATTCATTTTATTTGAAAAACCTGACATCACATAATGTAGGTATATTCATTTAATTTGGTGGATGAAAAATATTTTTGCTAGGGATGATGCCCACATAAGCTTTAAGCCGGTCACCGTTACAACGGGAGTGGTAGGCGCTGTCTCTTATCTAATCTCACCGATTAGCCTCGCCTCTGCCACTGGGACCTGGCAAATAAATTTCATTTAACATTTCTATGGTAAAGGGTGATGTTCTGTTGATTTATATCACATAAATACTGTATTTAACATAAAAAAGAAATAAACAGAACATTACCCGTTACCAGAGAGATGTTGAATAAATGGCAATCGAGAAAAGTAGGAAGTAGAATTGAGAGAGTATAGAGAGAATTGGTTGTAGAATGAGAAGAAAATACATGAGAAGGAAACAATACATAGAGAACACATACGATACATTTACGAGAGCTCGACATATACAATATTATACAAGAACATAGCATATACTCGTTCAAGAGTGAAAAAGAGTATAGTGGGAAAAATGAGATCAAAAAGAGAGAAAAGGTGACAAACAGAAGTGGAAAGGAAACGGAACCGGAAATCGTATTCAGTGAGAATATTAAATCTGATGTTGTTACAGCTCACATGTGTGATTTTGATGGAGTCGTCTTCCTTTTATTGTTGTTCTCAGTTCTGTCGTATTTGCCATTAACATGTTTTGTGAATTGTGAATAGCAAGAAGAATCAATAACAACAGCAACAGTAATAACACGTATAGCAGGATTATTTTAACTTGTCAGAAAACAGATGATTTAACGTCAGTAAACGAGCGTACATCAATCAGCTGTTTTCTGACAATTTATAAAATAACAATTTATAAGTAACTCATGACAGACTGTATAATAGTGTTAGTCTATGGTTGTACATGAACCGTAAAATGCAGCCAAGAAAAAATCAAAATATATATTTTTAACAATATGTACTACTCCATGTACCAGGTAATCAATAAGGCTAGGCGTACACCGGTTAGTCAAGACAAGACAAGACGAGATTAGTCACGTTTAGTCACAGTAATTCACATAGTTGCTTATGAAGCAACACACACCGATTAGTCATTGCATCGATGTGTGCTGCTTCATAAGCAACTATGTGAATTACTGTGACTAAAAGTGACTAATCTTGTCTTGTCTTGACTAACCGGTGTACGCCTAGCCTAAGAGAGAGGCAGATAAGAGTTTCACAAGTAAAGATTGTTTCAAGCACTTGATTCAGCTGCCTGTGAATGCACACAGTTGAACAGTATAATCCAAACATAGCTGATCCAATGTAAGCTTTCGTTAGCAAGCGCTTGCTATAGAACCAGCTCCTTCTGTGAATGCACTTGAGCATACGAGACTTTCAAGTAAATTGAAAACAAATTGTTAACGTTAACAATAATATACCTATTACAATATTTTTGATAGTAATAAATATATATCAAGTGACTGAGTTGCCAACCAAATAAAATATCATTCATAGCATTTCATATCACATTTTTATCAATAAAGTTGGAATAGTTTTGAAATTTGAATCAATGTATTTTGGATTTCCTATCCCATTATTCAATAGATTGAAAAATTAAGAAATTAAATGTAACAAAATATAATTCGATTTAAATTCAAACAGAGCTATAGTAAAATGATGGAACCAAATGATATTGCATGCAACAGTCACGTGAAATATTACTTTTATAATATTAACACTTTTAATTCGTTACATTGAAATCTGAATACAGTATACTGTAAAAAGCGAAATTTTATTTTTGAGAATGGATAAACAAAGGTACATACAGAACTGTTAGATAACTGTTTACCGTTACAACTACATGTCCAATTTATTATTTTATTTCTCATCAAATAACACAATGAATTAAGTTATATCGAGTTCATTCACGACTGTGATTTCTTTACATTATATCTATTAAATTCATGAATTTTTAATTTGAGCAAAAAAATTTTCCTCCGGGCCGGATTTGAACCAGCGACCTATGGATTTCTGACAAGTTAGCACACTACAGTCCACCGCTCTACCAACTGAGCTACCAGAGGTTGTTATCGGAGAATGTTGTTCACTTTACCTTCAGTGAAATCATTGCCAAAACGTGACAAGCTGAGTCAAGGCCTTGTTTGGAGTACCGTATACTTGTAGATAACGCTAGTGACACCTATAACGGAATTTGTAGTCCGTCATATATTCATTGTTGCTAAAAAGATGCTTACCTATTCACTATCTCATTCTTGCTATAGTTTTACTTTGAAGTAACCTAATTTTTTTAAATTTACTATGATAAAATAATCTTTAGCTTTGAACTTCTTTCAAAATCTAAAAAACATTAATATTTATGTTTAATTAATATTCTCTATATTACTTGTTCAACTAGCATACCAAAGTTAAAAAATATTATTTGTATTTTTACTCGTATTATGTTTTTTTAACTGAGCAGGTTTAAACAGTGCAAGGCCTTCAAATTTTTATCAGAGCACATTTCGGATTATTCAGAGCTCAATTTTGATGGAAGATTAATTTCCTTTTGGCAACTTCAGTTTCACGCAAATTAAATATAATAATATTTATTTCAGGTACATTTTTAATTTAGCTACATTTTAAATTTCCAATCCATGTGAAAATTCTTAATTATTGTCAATTCTAATAATGTTTTGTACTTGATGAGAAGTGAATATGAATATGAACTACAACTCACTGCCAACACACAAGTTTTCTAATGTTGGCAGTGCCAAAAAATTGTATTGATAATAATGTTAAGACACTTGATTAAATTTAATTTCTACTGTATTTGTGTATTATTATCTATAATGTATTTCATTTTGCACATGTATTTTGTTTTAGGCTATAAAATTCAAGTCAATTCAATAATTATTAAATAATATGAGAGTAATGAATTACAATATCAATTGTGTAATTTTAATTTTAATTGTAAATTGAAAGAATTTGATTTTGAAGATTTTTCGGGACTGATAAGTTGAAAATTCAGTGTTGGACTTCTTAACCTAGGCTATAGCCTATGTTTTTCATGTTTCCCATGAGGGAAAATTGAATGATTCGGCGAGGCGGAACATCCGAACGGGTCTCTCCGTTAAAAAAGCGTTAAGTTTAATAATAATAATTGTGTAATGTTTCATTACATTAAGTAATATTTGCGCTTATCTTTTGAGTGTTACATTTGTTTTATAATTATTCAGATGGAATTTCAACTATTTTAAGATGTAATAATTAATTGAACGAAATTCCTAATAATAAGTTCCTGATTTTAAGATGATTGAAGCAGTTCTTAGTTGAAAAAAAGCAAGTTTAGTTCAGGACTACATCTGTTCACGGGCTTTATGGAGGTTTTTTGAACGAAATTCCTAATAATAAATTCCTAATTTTAAGATGATTGAAGCAGTTCTTAGTTGAAAAAGCAAGTTTAGTTTCAGGACTCCATCTGTTCACGGGCTTTATGGAGGTTTTTGTGAATAGTAGCCTATATCAATTATATCATTTTATCATTCATAATGATACACACGTTTCTTTATTGATTTTGGTTGAACACTGATTGATTTTTGCTGCTTATTTTCAGATCTCGCTGGAGACATGGAAGACCCGGAAGATCCGCCGGCCAACTATGGCCGCCGAAGAAGCAGGGCCGTTCTCTATCAGCTGTCAGGCCACTACAAACAGGACAAGATGAAAACCAAGATCAAACTCAACAATGTGAGTAATTTCGCCATTTTTACCATTCATTCAACTATTTTTAAAAAGAAAAGTACAACAGACCAGTACTGGAAAATGATGTATAGCAGGATTACTTTAAATTGTCAGAAAACAGCTGATTGATGTACGCTCGTTTACTGACGTTAAATCAGCTGTTTTCTGACAAGTTAAATTAATAATCCTGCTATAGTAGGGAAGAGCAGGGCAACTCTGAAAAAATCAGATGGTCAAGGAAAAGAGAAAAATAATTCTATGGCCTGTTCAGGGCGGAAAGGAGAGACTGTGTAAACAAATTAACCTGTGCGTGCGAGAGTCTAGCTAGGAGCGATTCACAGTAAAACTACTGAAATAATAATATTATTATTATCTGCAGTACAGCAGGTTTCTTTTAACTTGTCAGAAAACAGCTGATTTAACGTTAGTAAACGAGCGTACATCAATCAGCTGTTTCTGACAATTTAAAAGAAACCTGCTATAGGCTACGTGATTCCAGTCTGAACTTTAATGAACAAAAAAGTTGCCAAGCTGCCAATCTTGGACAATCTTGGATCTTATGAGACATCAATCCAATATGGCCGACTACTAATAATAATGAGATATGTGGATTTGTTCAAAGCTGCTTGAAAGTCCACCATTCAACAATGGGGTAGCTCATATAGCTTATTCATAGAGCTATGAATTCGTGATGAAAAGTAATCAAAATCAGGAGCATATAAATTACTTTTTCATACAGCTAGTACAGTCATATAGATGGAACTTGGTCTTCTATTTCTATCATGATAATGCTGGATAGCAATCCTTTAGTTTTCAACTAGAAGTTCTTGTATACATGACTGCTGACTAAACTAGAGCAGCAAGCGGACAAAACAGCGTGAAACTCCCCTAGGAAATCAGCATCCAAGTCAAAAATACTAGTACAACTTCAATTTAGTCAGCGTTCGAAGTATTGCCCAGACTACTACAGCTTCGTTGATTAAGTTCCATTCTAAGTTCTAATTTCAAGTTCTAGAGGACTTTGAGAATGTTTAATGAGAATATAATGACAGAGGTAAAATAAATTAAGTTATCTGGAGACTTGGAGAAGGAAAGAAATAACATTAGTTATAGTTACGTTTAAGTAGGTTATATACATATGTTATATGACATAGTAATTATATACATGAGATTCAAGTATATTATATGGCAGAAAAGATGAAAGTTCACAGAACAATGTGTTCTGATGAAGCATGACAATAATGCGAAATAACTATAATAAACACAAAATTTGTGTGATATCATTTTTAAAGCTACCGGTATTAAAGTTTCTACAATAACATAAGAGTTGAAATGAGATGACATTAGATTAATATAAACGTTTGTTTAATTTGAAAATTATTTTCATTCAATGTCAAAATTTTTGGATCTCTAACCAAATATTGTTGAATAAATTTAAATAAATTGATGAACTCTTTTGAATTACATTATGCCTCAGCAAAGCGAATAAAATCGGTTGGCAAGTAAATATTCCCAACTATCGATACGGAAGTAATCGACTATCGACAGTTAAACTCGATACTCGATAGTACTCTAAAATATCGACCAATTTAACTTTTTGCACGCAGTTGTCGACACGGTCAATTTATTTCAACTCTTGAAGCTTGCGGCAGCACTTTGGAAATGATTTAGATGTTGGAAGATATTAAAAGCATTTTCATTCATCAATCAAAACTCGCTGGAAAGTTGGGTGCAATTTTTCAACTAAATCTCTTCTTCCCTCTCGCTCGCTCCCTCTCTTTCTCTCTCTAATTCTCTCTTTATCTCCCTCTCTTTTCAAGAGAAAGTTTACTGACAGTGTCTCATAACTTTTGTTGAGGTTCACTTCAGCCTGCCATCAGAATAGAACAGTCGGTCTCCCATGAAGAATGAAGACAGAAATTTCGTTTCTATTCTCGTAAAATTGATATCTTTAGAACCATACAATTATTCAAAAAACCTCACAATCTATATTACGACAATATTCATTATTTTAAAAATGTAAGGATTCACATTAACAAACTATACATTCGTATATTTTACTAAGGTACGATACCTGAAATGAGTTATTGTCATCGCAGCTTTTTACAATATTCGAAATTATTTATTATAAGAAATCAATCGAATCTTTACGATCTCCTTCACTCTTTCTTTTCACTGTTCTCCTCCAAATCTCTCTCTCAATCTCTAATTACCTCTCTCTCTCTTTCATTTTCTCTCTCTCACTCTTTCTCTCACATCTCCTTCTGTTTTCCCCGTTCTCTATCGCTTTCTCGCTCTCTATCTCTCCCTTTCTCACTCTCTCTCCCTTTCTCACTCTCTCTCCCTCTTTCTCTCTCTTTCCTATTCCTATTTCATGTAATACTTCTCTTTCGCTATCTTTCGTTTTCACTGTCTCCTGTCCTTCGTGTCCTTCGACTGTCCTGTGTCCTTTCTCATAAAGGATTAAAGTGAAGGTAGCCCCTCAACATTTCCCCCCCCCCCACCGAACCACACGAATCCACCGCTTTTCTTCCCCCAAAGCTTGATTTTGCCATTCATTCAATAAGTAATTCTTTTCAAGTTGTGTGTGATTGAGACGACGGAACTTCCAGCACTGTGCAATGATAAAAGAAGTTGTGATGACGGAAAAACGAGAAAAGTCAATTTTTCATTCCTGTTGGACTTCTATTGATGAGGAAGTGTTCACTGCTTTTTTGCTCAGACATTTTGTGTTTTCTAATGAATTCATTTCACTTGATGCTGTAAACAAACTTGATCACAGGAGGAATACGAAAAAGACGAAGGAAAATAAGAAGAGAAAAAATAAGACGAAGAAAGTGTAGAATAGATGATAATAAATAGGACGAGAATGAGAAGAAACGGAAAGAGAAACGCAGATAAAGGGTTGAACGAATGAGAATAACAAGAAATAAGAAAGAGAGCTGACAAGAAAGAGAAGGAATAGAAAGAGAAATGCAGATAAAGGGTTGAACAAATGAAAATAACAGGAAATAAGGAAGAGAACTGACAAGAATGAGAAAAAAAACGGAAAGAGAAACAAAGATGAAGGGTATGACGAGTGAGAATAAAAGGAAACAGATGGAGGAGAGGACAAATAATGATAAAGGAGGAAATATAGGAAATTGGGAAGGAAGAAGTAGGACAACAAAAAGACGACAGAGAAACAACTGATAAGAAAAGACTAACGGGAAAAGTGTGAAGAAGGGGGAAGAGCGAATAAGAATAAAGAGAAGAAAAATAGAAGTAAAAAGGTAGAAAAAAAATAATGAAAGAAAAATAAGCAGCTCAGAAAAAATACCTTTGGTCGTGATTTCTTTCTTTGGTCACGATCTTTCCCCTCCTTCCCGCACCCCCTGACATTCTTCTCCCATCCCCCTCAAATTTCTCCCTTTCCCCCTCTTTTTCACCCCTCCTCTCTGAGATTCCAACGCAATCTGTGCCCAGAAGAAACTTCGGAAAAGACAACTCGATGACGAGAGAAAAACCCCGCGCTGTCCGGTTTCGATTCGTGGAAATCTGGCGTGGAAGGGTGGAAGGAAAAGCCTGGAAAACCCCTGATAGAGACCTGCCGAGTAGCTTTTCACAGTGAGTGGTGGAAAAAATAAGAGACGAGAAAAACTAAAAAAATCCTACCTCCTGCTACAAAAAAGTCTACGCCGCTTCAATGAAGCCGTGATTGCTAGACTACTGTTCTGCAAATTATACCTGTATTCAGGAGTGTTTTCTCCCTCTCTCTCTCATTTTTCTTTTTTCATACATTTTCGGTTTTCGTTATATGAATAGATTGTGATGATTTCGACAGGCCTTGAATAATAGGATAGGATTCCAAAGCATTATTTACATCTAATGAACTGACTATTCTACTGTATTGGCTCTACCTCACCGGCAAACATGATTCATAAATTGGTTTCATTCCAAACTAAAATCGAATTGGAAATTGGAATTTGAAATGTTCACTAGCTTTTCCGTATTAATTGACGAACTTTATTCATAATTATATTCTTTATCGTTAACTGGTGATTTTTATTGGTGAGTTCCTATTGCATTCATACCAATGTAGATATAGCATATTGCATGCTATAGATAGCCTGTAGCATGTAGATTGTAGATAATGTTTCATTTTGCCAAGGCAACTGAGACATGTTTTATAAATATTTATTCAACTAGACAAAACCTCGCACAATTGAAGAATTAAAGAAATTAATCACGACTTCAATTCGACAGATTCCATTGCAAATTCTGATCAATATAGTAATATTCATTTACTTTGGCAGATGGCGAATAACTTTCATTCAACTTATCTATAGTAACGGGTGATGTTCTGTTTATTTCTTTTTTAACTATGTTTTATACATGTTATATAAAGTATTTATGTGAAAAAAATTCAACTGATCATCCGTTACCTTAGAAATGATAAATTAAAGTTATTCGCCATCCGACAAATTAAATGAATATACCAACTTTTGACTCTTTGAAGCGTCGGGCAGAACTTTGCATTCGGGAGAATGGAGCACATCTCTGAGCTGTTATTTTCAAATAATTATTATATCCCATAAAACGCTTTCAAATCTGCTTTCCAGTCATGTACTGTACCAGTCAAGTAAATGTACAATTACTACATCAGTCATGTAAATGTACAATGTACTCGTATATAAAATCATTTCAATAACACTCGCTCGTACGGTACGTAGGCTATTATTACGTGAAAATCAAATTTAATAATTTTTCGGCCATCTTAAATCGTTTCATTATGTATGCCTCACCCGGTATTAGCCGTATTAGGCTATACTGAATGGAAGTTTTTCTAAGCATAAAAACATGAAACGAGAAACGAGGAAGTATAGAAGTACTTGCTACTTCATATTGTAATAACGGCTATATTATAGTCACTCAAATAAGAATATCAAAATGGAGTTAATTCGATCCAGAGATGAGCTCAATTCAACTGGATGCTGAAATTTGGTCCTGCCATATACTTTGAGAATGGAGCGAGCACTTTCATGTAATTGTATGAAAGTTAATTAAATTGGTCTCTCACCACTGGAGCTGACGTTGAGATTGAAAATGAACGTGAAATACATTGCAATACACAGCTATATTACTATCCCTGTGATGCAAAGTCTTAATGACGTTGAAGACAAGACGAGATTGATTAGTCACGTTTAGTCACAGTACTTCACATAGTTGCTTATGAAGCAACACACACCGATTAGTCATTGCATCGGTGTGTGCTGCTTCATAAGCAACTATGTGAATTACTGTGACTAAACGTGACTAAACGTGACTAATCTCGTCTTGTCTTGTCTTGACTAACCGGTGTACGCCTAGCCTAATATGGTTGAGAATGAGGTTACGTTTTCACTTCAGTCCATCTAAGAGACTTTACAGTTCATAAATGGAAAGGTAGTTAGCAGTTTTTATTTATAGAGATTGAACACGAAATCAAATAAGTCAATACTGTGACTAAACGTGACTAATCTCGTCTTGTCTTGTATTGACTAACCGGTGTACGCCTAGCCTAAGACTTTGTATCACAGGGATAGTGATATAGCTCTGTATTGCGATATATTTCACGTTCATTTTCAATCTCAGCGCCAGCTCCAGTGGTGAGAGACCAATTTAATTAACTTTCATACAATTAAGCTTACATGAAAGTGCTCGCTCCATTATCAAAGTATGGCTGGACCAAATTTCAGCATCCAGTTGAATTGAGCTCATCTCTGGATCGAGTTAATATTCTTATTTGAGTGACTATAATATAGCCGTTATTATAGCCGGTGTACGTCTAGCCTAGGGTGAATGATTTTTAAAACAGTAGTCATTCTTTGAGGAAGCTCTATAGATTCTGAATCTTTCTTCCCCTAGGCTCTCTCTAGAACCGTATGTAAACAATCAAATCTCTAATAAAACTCCATTCAATAGAAAATAACCTTGAACTGAACAACTGACTGGGTGAGGCACTCACAAACTGGAATGGACTGTTATAATGCAGCCTACCATTGTATGGCTGCCTATTAGTGTGTGGCTACCTTAATACCCGATGCTAAGCTCCGTGTCTCTGAGGGGATGAAGCGGAGCCACGAAGATAGCACTCTTATTCACTGTTTTCGGTGACTTATTGCATTCCTCCCAGGGACACTGAGCTTGGCATCGGGCATTACTTTGTCAGCTTTCAATTCATGGTTATTATTTTATTGAATATTAAATTGAATCATAATGGTACAGACAATTTACATGAAAAAGCTTGAGTTGGCTGAGTTTTCAATTCGAGTTCGAGTTCAAATACGAGTTTTAAGATAGGTTTGGAAGTTTTAAATAGATTGGTCAAGTGGAAAATGCCATGACCAAAAATGACGGGTATGTATAACCTGTATTTATAGAGCCTTACCTAAAGTGGTTTCTCAAATTAATGATTTTTGAAATCATTTGATTTTATTTTCCTAGTATTCTTGCAAATGGACGGAATATTGTCATAGAGAAAGCATGACAATATTCATGTAGATATTCATGTAGATATACAAAGCAAGTAGATATCTCATGGGATAGGTAACGTTGTTGCGTTTCTCACTGTACCATAGACTGACTCAATAATATTTATGGATTATTAGTCTAATATTTAGACTAACTAAATAATAACTGAATGGATTATCTCTGGCTGTACGGTCAAGACTCTAGGCCACGTAGTTCATGTACGGTCAAGCTAGGGGCGCTAGATGTCTCTCCATATATTTCAATACAAGGTGGCTCACACCAAGTACCATATTGAGGGCCTGGTCACATATGATTGTGGTTTGCTTTACTTTACTTAACTTCACTAAGAAAGCTACTTTGGTTCACTCCACTTACTCGCATAGTAAATCTATATAAATCGTATGGTATATAGTAAGTGAAGTGAAGTAAAGCAGACCACAATCAAAGTAGCTACTCTAGTGAAGTGAAGTAAAGCAAACCACAATCGTATGTGACCAGGCCCTAAGCCATCAGAGATTAAGGCCACAATCTACCGTTCTAAACCCAGCCTTCACTCTTTAACATGGGCATGAACTTTCTACTTGTGTAATGCTTTCTCTATGGTATTATATACTAGTACGTCGCATTTTTTTTTTTTTTTAATTATTCAAATAATTAATTAGATGACAATTCAAATAATTAATTAGATGACAATTCAAATACTTAATTAGACGACAATAAGAATAGTCAAGATCACGAAATAAGGCCGCTGAGAGATCTGCGCTGTTGTCAAGTCTTGCCAACTCGAAGAGAAGTGAGTGTGATTCTTGGCAACACTGGAAGTCCAACGTTGCCGCTTTGTGCAGGGAAGCGAGCGATTTTCGACCATTCGTCGCTTTGCCGGTTCCATATCAGATCAGACAGCAGTGCAAAATCTCTCATTCGCCTTATTTCAAGACAGCAACTGTAATATTGAATAATTACTATTTATTGATAATATTTTATTAAATAACTAACTTGAGTAATGATTTAAATAATCATTTTATTTTCTTGTTGCAGACCCTGTTGCAAGCGTCGAACGCCCCACTTCCCGAATACAAAACGGCCGCCATTAAGAAATCGCGATTCGTGTTGTCGCACTACGGCGTGTTCAAGACGTGCTGGGATTGGCTGATACTGATCGCCACCTTCTATGTGGCCATTGTGGTGCCCTACAACGCCAGCTTTGTCAATTCCGACCGACCGTCCATGGTTAGCGATGTCGTGGTTGAAGCACTCTTCATCATTGGTGAGTGCAATATTTGCCGGAAATTTATTGAAATTTTTCAATATTATTCTAAACAATTATGAAATTTTGATCGTGTATAATACTAATTAGTGTAAACTCAGCGTTACAAAACCATTAAGGTAGGTTTTTGTTGATGTCGTCACTCGTCCGCTGCGAACAGTCAAAATAGAAACTTTTTCGAGCAAAAACTTGTACCTACTCGTAAATCAAACACTGAATATCATCAAATACAGTAGATAAACAATATTAATACTTAATAGTACCTATTTTCGCATGTGTTATTAATGTATATTTTTATTTCAAGTTTCAATAAGTTGCTATTTTGGCAGTTCGCAGCGGACGACGGCAGCTCAGTCGCATCAACAAAAACCCACCTTCACCTTCTATTACTATTCATTTAATTTGTCGTTTGGCATTAGATAGATATATTATTTATTCGCCACCGTACTCTACCGTCATCAGAAACGTCGAGAAAAGATATCCCTCTATCTATCTATCTAATGCCAAGCGTCAAATTAAATTAATCGCAGTGTACTAGAAGCTACCGCCCATGTCACACTTGCTACTTAATATCAGCTGTTTCGCTAGCGGCTGAAAAAGTATAGCAGGATTCTTTTAACTTGTCAGAAAGCAGCTGATTTAACTTTAGTAAACGAGCGTACATCAATCAGCTGTTTTCTGACAATTTAAAAGAATCCTGCTATAGATTGGTGTGCCTTCAGACTTTTAAGTTCAATTTTTTAGGTAGACATTTCATGGCGAATGACTGCTATTTAACGTTTCCATGGTAACGGGTGATGTTCTGCTCAGCTCTGTCAGGATACTCTGCAAGAGCGAATAAGTGGATTCTATTTTTGAAAAAACCCAACAACACAAAATTAATTCTATCAATTTATTCTCCCACTGTCCTTCATAAATATCTGTATTTAAAAGATATAGGCTACATAATACTCTATACATAAAACGTGAAACATAAGAAAATAATGATCAGAACAATTGGACACATAAAATTATATCAGAATACAAATAATACAAGAATTGAAGTTCACAGAAGAATTATTTAAAACTCACATCAATTTCATTGAATTCAACTACATACTTTCACAGAGACCGTCTATTGAATGAAACTAGAGCAACAAACACTGCATCTGAATCAACTGTCAACAGTTGAAGTTCAACTACTGTCAACTACAGTTAAAGTTCTAAATCAACTGTGAAAAGTCGTTGAGGTTTTAAAGGAACATTAAACGGTAGTAGAAGTTTGAAAGCAACTGTCAAAAAGTTAAATTTCATATCAACCGTGATCTAAATTCAACGATGAACGAGTTTTCTTCAACGGTTGAAAAACGTTTCAGTTGATTTCAACGGTCAACTACCTCGTTTCAACGGTTGATCAACGTTTCAACTGTAAACTAAACTAACCTCAACATTCACTCATTTATTCTCATTTCCACTTCACAGTTGGTCAACGTTCCCACTGTTGACCTCAATGTTCACTTTTTTCTTTCTTCATACACTTTGATTGTAATCATCGAACTGTGAGTCATCTTCCCGTTTTCGTTTCAACGGATTCGTTGATTCGTCCACCTCCATTTTGATGTTCTGATTCAGCACTTCAACTTCAACTTGATTCGTTGGCAAACCGGCGCTGATTTGGATTTTCGGCTTCACCTGTACTTTCTGGGCACCGGCTGCAATACAAAATACAAACGAAAATATTAGAATTTTATCACAAATTGAATTATGTAGGCTAAATACAAGCGGCAATATGATAACTCTTTAATAAAATAAATTAAATAATCTAAACACTAATAATCTAATCTAAAAACTAAATAGTAATATAAATAAATAATCTCATGCATTCAAAATTCAATCGAAAATATGAGAATTTAATATTAATATTATGAAAATACTAAAAATTAACAGTTACACAAGTACTATTAACGATTACTTAGACTCTTAGACTACACTACATTTCTTTAGTTCCCTCTTCACCCTCGCAACTCTAAGGGCCGGTTCATGAGCTCGGGATTTAGCCAAGTCCTAGACTAAAACGGGTGGCTAGCGTAGCATCGACAAACGCTAGCCTCGATACTATGTACTAAGGGCTCTCTATGCTGCTAATCCAATAACCTGTCGAGACAAACGTTTGTCGATGCTACGGTAGCCACCCGTTTTAGTCTAGGACTTGGCTAAATCCCGATGAATTGAACGTTTGGCTAAATAAAAGTGATGAATTGGAAAAAGGACGATGTTTTGATTATATCAAAATCTTATACATAGGGTGATCCGAAAAACGTTATTGGAAAACTGCAACTTCTCAATATTCTCCCAAAAGCAGTGAACTAGCTATGTTTTCTATACATGGGTTAGTTAATTTACTGATTATTACTCACTTGTGCTGAATTTGATGACATTCTTCGATGTTGTAATCGACTGGGTGCGAGGTATTGTGGTAATACTTCCAGATCTCTTGACAACATTCACTGAAGACGTTTTGGAACCGATTTTCATTGAACCTCCAGCCACATATCCACCACTGGACACCAGTTGATGGCCGAATTTCGACTGGAAGAAAAAATAATTCAATTGAAAAACAAAATAAATAACCAACCGATGTAATCAACATGTAAAATACATACATAAATTACATTTACATTTGCTGTGATTACACAACTATTGAAATTTTTGTTGACCACTTCTTGACACTTGAAATCGTTTGACACGTTACTTGAGATCAAAAGACACAGAAATACACAAATCTAGTTAATCACATTCATAAGCAATGTAAATTTTTAAATTTATAAGATATTTTTCATTGTATAAATAAATAAATAAATAAATAAATAAATAAATAAATAAACCACCGTTACATCTTTTCTGGTTAATGATCATTCACCTCTGCTTATTCATTCAAATGGATGTGAAACTGGCAACCAGCTGGTAGGCCCAAGCCCACATAGGGCTGTTGAGCCATTGACAAACAAACAAATAAATAAATAAATAATAATTTTATTTCCTTTTCAAAACTAAAACCTAAGAATACATTAATAAAATTGACTACAAAAATATAAAAAGAAACATATAATTTTTATCAAGAAAAAAACTTCATGGAAATTAACCCACTCAACTGTGGAATTCCATGTACTAGAGTGGGTGATTGTATGGGAGTAGATTGTATGCAACTACCATAGGTAAACTAGATAAAATTCTTGGTAAACATAAATATAAAATTCTTGAATAATCTGCAAAATCATTATTAGAGTTGATGATAATAGTGTGAAAGTTATCACAAATTTTATTTAAAAAAAAAAGAAAACAGTGAGGTATAGTAAGTTGTATGAGGAATAGTATTCATGGCTGGGTTTCACGATTCTAGTAGACGTTCTACTTACTGAAGGCAGGTTACCAGAAGCCTATCTACTTACCTATAAACCAGTAACCTGCCTTCAGTAACCAGAACGTCTAACTTACAAGAATCGTGAAAACCAGCCATCTGTAAATACGTATAATAACTATAGCAGATGATAAATAATAAGAGCAGATGACGTTTGCTATTGACCTAATTTCGACTAATAAATGAAATAAATATGATTAAAAAGTGATAAAATATAGACAAGAACATATATCTCTATCTACCAATGACCATCTCTATATGACAATGGTAGAGATAAAATATAAAAAAAAATTACTATGGATTTGAAGGAATAAATCAAAGTAAACCAAGCATGAGTTCCTCTCTAGAAGTAGGTCTGAATCAATTTCCTTCATTCAATCTTAAATTATTATTTAAATCAAACTTCACAATGAAGTAATGTAATAAGCTTTGATATTACCTACAATTATTGTCAGCAATTATTTGGTGAGCAACAATATCAATATTATCATAAATTATGTTCACTTCAAAAAGTAGAAATTAATAGAAGAGATGGTGACCATTTGAAAACAAAATAGGATATCAATTTAATCCTTAAGAAGAACTTACCTTTTTACTATTCGAAGTGATGCTTTTTAGTTTGTAATTGCATGAATTGAGACAGTATCTGTCGGGCGGTAATCTGATTCCACAGTGAGGCTTGACAAACGGCAAAGGATTGCTATTTTTCGTTCTTGCAAGATCTAATAAAATCTGAAAATGCGGAAAAATTCAAGATCAGTAATCATAAATAATGAATATTCAACACAAATTCTAATAATAAATCTTACAACCGGTTACCCGGAAATCCAATTGAATTCAACTGCCGTAAAATGATTTTTTTTGCTAGGGATGATGCCCACATAAGCTCTAAGCTTGTGCCTGGGTAATGGGAAGGATGATAATGATGAGATATGAATTGGACCTACAACTTTAGGTGGGTTCCGAACCACCGGGAAGCGATTTTGAAGCTCATAAATTTTTAAATTTAGAGGAGCCGGTCACCGATACAACGGGAGTGGTAGGCGCTGTCTCTTATCTAATCTCACCGATTAGCCTCGCCTCTGCCACTGGGACCAACCCGCTTCCCAGCTAACGGAGCCAATGAATGGATCCGAGGTTTGCAATGACACCTTTTACGGTAGTTAAATTTAATTGGATTTTAGTAAAACATACTAACTTCAGAGTAAATCATAAATTTTATTTCAGAAAGAACCTATCATAGGCATTATTTTTTCCTAAAGTTTATAGAGCTATTTAATTAAACAATGCTCGGTTCGCCCAGAAAGTAGGCTCATAAAATACAGTAAACAATAGGAGATACGGTGCATAAATAAAATCGACAAAGATGAAAAAAATCAATAATTTGACCAGTGAAATTTATGAAAATAGAGTTAGCAGTGATAATAGATGGCAACTGCAAGTAACAAATAATCCTGCTTTACTTTCAATAGATATGTTAACTTGATATTACTTTAATAGATAGGCTGTCTATCAATGACTGTAAGGCTGTGAGATCAATGAGTCGTTAATGAAATGACTGCAAGTTTTGAAAATATTTCAGAATTAAAGTTATTATTACGCCAAATATCTCTTCTCTTGCTAATAAAATAGATGCTGTATTATATTTAAAATATCATAACTTATTGAAATACTTACATCTCTTGATGGAGCTGATGTGAATACTCGATCTAGTTGCAATGTGATAGCTAGCTTCACGTCATCCAAATCAATTGTCTTCTTTTTGGCATGGCTAGCATACACTCTGGCATCATCTAATATGCACGAAACATATCCTAAAAACAAGAAACACATTTCAACTTGGGTTGTAACTGTTTTTAAAATATTAAATGAACTCATAGGCTAAATGGAAATTGAGTAGGTAGGCTAAAACATAATTTACTTTTGTTGCACAAAACATCAATACCGGTACATTTGAAAAATTACCGCAATAATGGACGACAAATTCATAAGCTTAAAATGTTGAAAGTAAACAAACCCTGTATCGTTTTACAGCAATTTCAGTTGCTGCGTTCTGACTCTATGCATAGATAATATAATCTATGCACTTTTGCTGGAAAGATTGTAGCATAGACTAACTAAACTGTTGTCTATACTTTTTGTCTGTGATTGTATCTATGAAAAACATAGGTTCAGTTGATAGGCTATAAATTATAACCTAAAAGTTACATTGGCGGTAACAAAGGTTTAAATATAAGTTAAAATTATAAATATTGATGCTCAAAAAAGTTCTTTATGCATGATTCATTCAATTGTTCTTTATTAAAATATGAATATTATTGAACCAGTAATTATGAGTTAATTTTACTGGGTTCATTTTCAAAGTCAACACCTCAGAACATTTAGGTTAGGTGTTGACTAAATGTTTTTTCAATGTATATGACACCTCAATTACTGAAATACAAGCATTGAAAATTACTTACGATATATAAATTCCAGCAACTGATTAATCACTCGAGGCTCATACTCAGCAATGCCCAATTCTTTTAGCATCGAAGTAATGACCCGTTGACTGGGCATAGTCTTGTTCTGCGACATTTTCACCATCATGACCATTATATGAGAAACTTTTCAGTTTAAAAAGTAATCTACTCACTTCATTACAATCTAAATAGTTTAGTAAACTCAATAAATACAGCAGTCATTGAATAAAACAGTGTTAGCGGGGTTATGAGTGAATTCGATACGTTGTAAAGTTGAATGCTGCAGCTGCTGAGATGTGAGACGTCTGAAAACTTGAAGCAGAATGAAAATGGCAGATTCAAAGCTGCATCGTAGTGCTACCTAGCGGCTCAAATGGAACTAAGCAGTCCGCCATTTTCCTTGCGCGTGCGTTTTGAAACTATCGTATTGACCGCAAACTGCAAGCAGAACTCTTGGAAAATACTTATAGCCCAGTCAATGAAGGGAAAAAATAGCCCTTTATGGGAACTAATTAGAAAAAAGCTGAATTTTTGCCTGATGTTACATTGGTATAAGATACGTTTGTACACAAAAGTCCCCGACCCTACCCCTCTTGCTTCCCCCCCTATGCCCCCCCAAAGTTTCGGTTCGCAAGGGTTTCGTATATCGGGTATATCTCAGCCCTCGATGAAGATATTGAATAAAACTTGATCTCATATTTTCCAGGACATTGTTACCTAGACTCATGTCACAGGAAACTTAAACGTATCTTGTTCCATTCAAAAGTTATTACCAGACAATGTGAGGGAAAAACAAAATTTCTGCCTCATAAATTTATATTTTGTTGAATAAAAGTTTATACAAGCATATTTTACGAAAGGTTAACATGTAAAACTTGTAGATCTTTTCAAGATCTTTAAAATGATGTATAATAACCCGTATTTAATCACCATCCTATAATCTTAATCCATCCATTAATGTGCGCTAAACACGATCTCGCTGCGCTTGATAGACTGATCCAGGCATAATACCTGTATTATGTGGTTAACGAAAACTATCTATGATGTTTCTAATCCGACAATTTATTATATTACTCTGGACTATTAATCTGTATTTGGAGTTGGATTTTTCAGAAAAGTTATAATTCAACTGATATTTCCAAATTGGCCACCATTTTTTTAAATTCTAATACATAATGTATAGGCCTAGCCTACAGAAATATAGAACATAATATCATTGTATAGTATTAAGAATCCCTCTTTCACAATAATTAAATTCAAAGAACATCTCTATTGAATTTTGAATAGATGGGTCTACTATTTTAATGTTTGGGAAATGATGGCTTTAAATAGAGCAATGGCCACCGCCGCACCATTGTAACTTGCTGCTGACGAAGGGCACCGCTGAAACTGTTTACTGATAATTTCTACGTAATTAAAAATTTCTACTAACGAAGTCCTATTCTTTCAGGATACTTCTAGAATACGATTATTTTTTACAAATAATGTTCCATTGATAGTATTTCTTTATATCTTAATATTGATGTTGGTAACTAATGTTGGTGTAAGTCTTGCTACATAACTTATCAGTAGACTAATTCCTGCTATCTTTCAAATAAAATTATTCAATAATCGCCCTCATCGTTTATTCATCTATTTTTCGAACCACAAACTTACTAATACCTTGTGACTAGTATGTAAAATGCGTACTTATCATCCAAGATGAATATTATACTCATACAACTAGCCGATCTTAAAAGGAATCTGAAATTCTTGACTTCAAAATAATCAAAGACTTGAAAGTCTGTAACAAAACCATGCAATTATTTCTTTGAATGAATACCGGCACTCATTGTCGTCCTCAATGAAATCAGTAATCGGATTCAGTTGATGATGAACATCCTATAATTTTTTTCATTAAGTTCAGTTTTACAAAACCTCTTATAACATTGTCCAAAATAGTAAACTTCAGCCGCAACTAAATCAATTAAATCTAATAGCCTATGCTTCACTTTACAGGCCAAATTATCATTCCTATCGTCCCTAGTTTTGGCTGCCATTTTGGAAATGAATGTTGTATTATAATTTCTCCGAAAAATCCAACTCCCAATACAGATTAATAGTCCAGAAAAATATAAGAAACTGTATAATAGAAACATTATTTAGATAGTTTTCGTCAACCACATAACCTGGAAATAACCTGTGCAAGGATAGTATATCTCTCTTTCAAGTAGCCTACTATAGACTTCTGCCTTCAACAATGAGATGATAGGCAAGACATAACAGGAAATATTGCCTTCTCTTCTTCAACTCTAACGATTGCAGGCTCCTTTGGAAAGGCATGATGTGGTCATCTCTCCTTGCATCAAAAATGAACACAACAGCATAGTTTAAAGCACGCTGCAAATTCCACATTTACATTATTTTATATTTATATCCACTTTATATTAGTGTTTGAAGAGTGGAGAATTCTCAACATTTTGATCAGCATTCGAGATTTTTAACTCCATTATTTTTCGTATAAAAAGAATTTCAATTGAAAAGTTGTGTTTTGTTCTAGAAATGCACGGTAATAGTTGAATTCTTCTTGTAAGGAAGATACTGGCGTTAAAAATTACAAATGGTGATCAAGTTGTAGAGAATTTATTTTTCTTCAAACTCTAAGGCTAGGCGTACACTGGTTAGTCAAGACAAGACAAGACGACATTAGTCACGTTTAGTCACAGTAATTCACATAGCTGCTAATGAAGCAACACACACCGATTAGTCATTGCATCGGTGTGTGCTGCTTCATAAGCAACTATGTGAATTATTGTGACTAAACGTGACTAATCCTGTCTTGTCTTGTCTTGACTAACCGGTGTACGCCTAGCCTAATATATATTTCAATGTTTCACTCTTAAACAAGAAAGTAACACGTAATTAGAGAATTGGAAAAATGTATTTATTAACTTTTTCACTATTTGACAGTTAGTAAATAGCCTCTAGTTAGATGAAGATTCAAGCAAGATATTATTACGTATTTGGGCTAAAATTGTAGAAAAATTCATCTTCTACAGGCCTAGATTCTAATAAACAACTCTCTGTATAATTAAAAGAAATACCGAAAACGTAAAATAACAAAACATGTTGTAAACTTTTGGACTTACAGAATCAATCGTTTCTGTCATGTAAAATGAATATTTAAAAAACTTTCAATTGGAAATGAAAGAAGAAATCGCGATCTACAATTTGAAACCAATCACGATTTTCTATCATCAAGGACTTCCAAGATATCAGCATTTGTAAGCAAAAATTTCTTGTATTAAACCTTCAATGACTGGACTATTTTCAAGAAACCACCTGTTTAATATGTGCATTGGCTGAGACGCCGTGCGATTCGAGATCGTGCAGATCGCACTTTGATGGACTTTTTCTCACGTTCATGTGAAGTAAAATATAGATTGTGATTATTCAAATTAAAGATAATGAAATGCTCTACAACTTTTATACTTGAAATTTTTCTGTAAAACAATCATGTAAACTTTTATTTGCAAAAGTATAAAATTTTGAAGCAAAAAATCAAAATTTTTCTTCATTCTTTCTCAAATAACTCCGGAACTACTAGAGTTAGAGTTAAATGATAATGAAACAAATGATAGGAAAATTAATTTTCTGAAGAATGAAAAAAAGATTGAATCGATATCTTCATTGGAAGCCGAGATAAACTGAAACTTTGAGGGGGTGCGGGGGGGGAAGCAAGGGGGGTAGGGTCGGGGACTTTTGTGTACAAACTTATCTTATACCAATGTAACATCAGGCAAAAATTCAGCTTTTTTCTAATTAGTTCCCATAAAAAACCTTTATTGACTGGGCTATTAGGAAGTCTTTTAAAATATTAATAATTTCTTCCCATAAATGATTAATTAGTCTATAAACAATCATATTTTGATTATATATAATAACAGATTCAAAACAGACCATGCACAACACATTATTACAACAATAAACGAGAATAAACTTACTATTCTTCATAAACATTTTTTTGTAAACATTTTTATGTAAATATTGTAATAATAATCGAAAGAAGCCCAGTATTTCCTATCAGTCATAGACAACACGTCTAAGAACACGATAATCATGGAAAGAATCCATAAAAATAATAAATATAATCCAAGTCTTCTCTTCATAGGTACGGTATCCAACAATAGTTCCTATAAAATAGATTTCATCACTACTATCAGTAATTCAACTCAATAAAAATATTGTATGGCATAGGCTACTAATACTACTCATTGAGAATTCGAATTTTAGAAACTGATCTTCACAAAGAAAATACTGTAATATATAGGCAAATATGACTTCATAAAGAGCACAATCACTGCAAGGTGTAGTGTTTAAATAATTATGTTGTTCAGAATCTCACAAATATATATATGGGGAAACCGGAGGTACTAGAACAAGTGAAGAAGACAAAAAATATATGATTTTTCTTCTATACACCGTGCCTTCACCTACTATTGTACATTGCATTATCAGACTGTGTGGGACACTTTGTACCTACTACTTTTCTTGAGTTTTGATTGTTGTCCCGTTCAGTACCTGGACTAATATGGCAACCCTACTGTCAACTGAAGAGCTCTGCTACTAAAAATGGAATGAACTGTGATTTTTCTGATGTTTCAGATATAATACTCAACTTTAGAACCACGTATGTGAATAGGAAAGGCGAGGTGGTGTCTAGATCCAGTTCAATTGCCATTAACTATGGCAAAGGGTGGTTTGTGCTTGATCTGCTAGCTGCAATACCATTCGACCTTCTTTATGCTTCTGATGTGTACAGTGGCGAGGTAAGCATTGAAATAATAATGAACTGTTATGGAGTATTATCTTAAATAGATGAATGAGTGTATGAACTCTACCGTATATCGTTGAAATCAATACTTAGTACAAATTATCAATGAAAACCACAAAGCTGTTCATTATATTGCATCAAAAGGTGAATAATCTTCACTGACTCTATATAATGGTGGCTGTATAATGGATAATATTATGGTATATAGTACTATTATAGTTCTACTTTTTCTTACTCATACTTCTAAAAATTGAAACAGAAATCTTTCAATTCTAAAATTAATTCAATATTTTTATTATTAGATAATGGGAGTCTTATTGCTTTATTTGATTTTGCTTCCTGTTAATGCTATTTTATTTCAATATTATATTGTGAAGGAATTTGATTAATTTATTGTCAAACGCATATATTGTAATCTTTTTAGATGAACAATAAAGAATTATTATTATTTTTAGAAGTTACTTTCATCATCGAGCGGAAAAATAAGAGAAGATTACCTACAAAACTTCCACTAAATTGATAAAATAATGAGAATTGAAAATATTATTATGCTTGTTCTGCAAATTATTGATTTCAAATATGAAAATCATGTTCATATCAAAATCTACCGTATCTGAATATAAATGAATTTATAAGTTATAATGAATTTATACGTTTTTGCCTCTCATGTTAGAAGAATTTTTTTCGTAGCCTATACTTTTAGAATAAAGGAGTTTCAAAATAAATTCGCTGTTCTTCATGGATCCAGGCATTCACAACAAATACCAATATTAATAATACCGAGTTTCAAAAATTTCATAAATTACTAGGCTATAAATCCTCAATCTCCAATCCACAGATAATATTTTTACGAGATTGAAGACATGAAGACCTTTTTCAACTATATGTCCTATTTTCTCACTTTATATGAACAATTCCTATATTGTATATAATTTGAATGAACATATTGCAGTGAAATGGAACTTCACTAGAACCGTTTTTTTCAAAAAGTCCAATGTCCGAACAGCTGACCATTTGATTCAATGTTAGCATCTCAGATATATGATCGGTCGTTTTCTGACAAAAACAGTTCTAGTGAGTGGTTCTTGAGCACCAGGCCAACTGACAACTTGTTTTATTCAAACTATATAATACAGGGTTATCATAAAAGAATGGTGCGAAGATTGACTTTTTATAGAAACCAGTGTTCAAGCCAAACAACCTAAATTTGACAGGAATCATGAACTGATTCGCGTCAAATTTTTGTCAGAAAATCGCACCAATTCTTTTGAAACCGCACCATTCTTTTATGATAACCCGGTATTATTCTCACCTTTTTTCGCCCACTTTTCAGGAGCACGGCCAAATTCATCTACTGAAACTGACAAGACTGCTGAGACTGGCGAGACTGCTGCAAAAAATGGACCGCTACTCTCAATACAGCGCCATGATTCTCACGCTTCTCATGCTCTCCTTCACGCTGGTCGCTCATTGGCTGGCCTGCATCTGGTTTGTCATCGCCGAGAAAGAGAGGTCACGCTACGACAACAAGTGGGATCTAGGTTTGTGTCTGAATTTCCCATGAAAAAATGTCACAGGAAAGTATACTACCCGAGATAGTGTCTCCCCTGAAAAGCTACACACATAGTAGGCCTACTACAGAAAATGTATGATTTAAAAATGTCACAGAAAAGTATACTACCCGAGAGCATGTCTCCCATGAAAAGCTACACACATAATAGGCCTACTACAGAAAATGTATGATAAAAGTGTGCTCATTAGTGTGAAAAGGTCCATAAGAGTGTGTTGGAACATTTTTTATCTCTGCCAACGCCATCTGTTGCCAAATTTTTGAATTTGTTACGGGATTACAAAAGCAAACTTATTAACCGATTCACTCATTTTTCGAACTTATTTTAACATGAAACTCTGTAGCTTCCAAAATATAAGTCTCTGTCCATTTATTTTTGAAACGCTATTATCATAAAGAGTTATTTTAAGATTTCTCTACTACCACAGACTGTGTAACTAAATACAGAGTGTTTCAGAACTCCCTACCAATATTCTAGGGCATTGTTCCTGGGTAAAAACCATATTTATATATCGTATTCAAATTGTCCGGAAGTCCTCAGTTACTCACACAGCTGCCATTTTGTTTTTTCACTTATCATTTTTTCTCTCAATAATGGTGGAACATATGGAATTGAAACTTTGCACCAACATTTATGACAACTAGACAAAGCTACAAAAAAATTATTATAGGGGAAGGACGTGTACCTTGGGCAGTTTTTCCAAAATATTTTTTTAGGCACTGTAATAACTCAGAGGTGTTCTCTCATCACGTGGACTCTACTTCAAATCATTTACTTTCACAATGAATTTTCTTTTCTCATTAGCCTACAATGATAAGCTTTTCATAGAGGGTTTTTCAAAAAAGAGTTTTCCTGCCCAAAAGGTACAAGAATATCATGTACCTTGAGCAGCAATCAATCAATCAATCAATCAATCAATCAATCAATCAATCAATCAATCAATCAATTAATCAATTAATCAATCAATCAATCAATCAATCAATCAATCAATCAATCAATCAAGCATGCATGAAAACAACATTGATGAATTGAATCTTGAGCACCTACTTATGTTGTCTCAGGTAACTTGTAAAATGACTTGAAAAAGTATAACACTCAAATACAGTTTTATCTAAAGTTTTATTGACAATTCAATAGAATAGTTATACCTTATATAGTAGGCCTATAATTAAAATTTTACTATATATTTTTTCTATTTTCAATGATATCTGAATTCGTTAGGCCAACTACCCTATATAGTAGGCCTATAATTGAAATTTTACTAGATATTTTTCCATTTCTTCATAAATTTTCTTCTGACTTCCAGGTTGGATTCACACATTGGCCGAAAAACTGAAAGTGGACATTGGTAATGTGTCACATTCGGAAGCCTACATCACAGCCCTCTACTTTACATGTTCCAGTTTAACTAGTGTGGGCTTTGGGAACGTTTCAGCCAATACCAGTGCCGAGAAAATATTCAGCATTATAACTATGTTGATTGGAGGTGAGTAGAAATGAATCACTTGTTGCATGAGAAAATACAAGCTAGTAATACTAGTTGTCACTATGGTAACTTGCCATCTGACAACTAGTATTACTAGCTGGTATTTTCTCATGCAATAGGCCCCTGTAATTTTATTGTACTTTTTCCAATTCTCAATGTTATCCAAATTTGTTAGGCCAACTACCTTATATAGCAGGCCTATAATTAAAATTTTACTTGATACTTTTTCTATTTTCAATGATATCCGAATTTGTTAGGCCAACTAAGTTACCCTATATAGTAGGCCTATAATTGAATTTCACTAGATATTTTCTTTTATTTTCAATGATATCCGAATTTGTTTGGCCCAATCCCATATCAGTTTGATGGATTTATTGCAAAATTCAACCAAAATTCCATGAGCAACTTTTCTCACATGAATTATATTGTGAGCAGTGCCTGCATTCAACTTGATTTAATTCTATTTACTTCTTGAAAAGCGAACAAGAATTTAACTCTTGAAGCGGTAATAAACACCTTACCAATTATTACCTGATAATTATCAAATCAAATCATATAATTCTTTATATTGGAAAAACAATATTACAAGTTCATGAAATTATAAATATGCAGTAATGTAGATTCTAACTTATTCGAAAGGATTAAATATTATTTCATTTGTATTGGCAATTGACATTCTCACTCATTCCTCCATTTGATTGACATTTCTTGAAATTATTGGACCTAAAAAAACGTAACCTAGATTAAAGTATTGTACATCAAATTTATTAACAGAAAAAAGTTGTAAAACCGTTTGGAGACTAAATAGAGTCTTCATTTATTTATTATTTAGTATTTAATTAAACAGTATTATCAATATTATTTAGTGGAAGCTTTTTGTAACTTTTCACTGTAAATTCTATCTATCTGTGAAACTGTAATTCTTCTTCTTCTTCTTCTTCTTTCTTCTTCTTCTTCTTCTTCTTCTTCTTCTTCTTCTTCTTCTTCTTCTTCTTCTTCTTCTTCTTCTTCTTCTTCTTCTTCTTCTTCTTCTTCTTCTTCTTCTTCTTCTTCTTATTCTTTCTCTTTCTCTTTCTCCATCTCCTTCTTCATCTACCCCTTCTTCTGGTTCTTCTTCATCTCCGTCTTCCTCTTCCTCTCCTTTATCTTCTTCTTTACCTTTTCTTCTCTTCTCCTTTTCTTTAAATCCTTATCCTCCTTCTTTTTCTTCTTCTACTTTTCTTCTTCTTCGTCTTCTACTTCTTCTTCACCTCCTTCTCCTCTATCTTTTCAATCCTTTCCTTGCTCTTCTACTTTTTCTTCTCCTTTACTCTTCTTCATCTTCTTCTCCCCTCCTCTCCCTCCTCCTCCTCCTCCTCCTCCTCCTCCTCCTCCTCCTCCTCCTCCTCCTCCTCCTCTTCTTTTCTTCTTCTTCTTCTTCTTCTTCTTCTTCTTCTCCTCCTCCTCCTTCTTCTTCTTCTTCTTCTTCTTCTTCTTCTTCTTCTTCTTCTTCTTCTTCTTCTTCTTCTTCTTCTTCTTCTTCTTCTTCTTCTTCTTCTTCTTCATCTTCTTCTTCTACTTCTTTTCTTCTTCTTCTTCTTCTTCTTCTTCTTCATCTTCTTCTACCTACTTCTCCATCTCCAACTTCTTCTTCCTCCTCCTCCTCCCTCCTCCTCCTCCTCCACCTCCTCCTCCTCCTCCTCCTCCTCCTCCTCCTCCACCTCCTCCACCTCCTCCTCCTCCTCCTCCACCTCCCTCCTCCTCCTCCTCCCTCCTCCTCCTCCTCCTCCTCCTCCTCCTCCTCCTCCTCCCCATCCTCCTCCACCACCATGTCCTCCTCCTCCTCCTCCACCCCTCCTCCTCCTTCTCTTTGCTTCTCTTCTCTTTTTCATCTTCTTCAACTTTTCTTTCAGGTCTGATTTTATTCTCTTACATTTCTCCTCCGATTTTTGTCACATTTTCTCTCGAATTGCAGCCCTAATGCACGCGGTGGTATTCGGGAATGTGACGGCCATAATACAGCGCATGTACTCGCGGCGCTCGCTCTACCAGACCAAGTGGCGCGACCTCAAGGACTTCCTCACCCTGCACCAGATCCCCAAGCAGCTCAAGCAGCGCATGCAGGACTACTTTCAGACCATGTGGTCTCTCAATCATGGCATTGACATTCACGAGGTGAGAGAGGTAGGTCTGTAGCACTTACTAAGTGCAAGTAGTACGTGCACTTACTAAGTGACGTAGGTCTGCCTGGTCTGGGTCATATATGTGCGTGCACTTTATTTTTTTTCCTATGGGGATACCCACATAAAGCGCTAGGCTTGGGTAAGGTTGAAAACACAGTGGAACAGAGTGTAAAGCCATAGACTAACTAAATATGGATACTATACGAATAGAATAGAATAAGTTTATTGCTATCTCTTCAGGGTGTTTCAGAACTCCTGCCAATATTCTAGGGCATTGTTCCTGGGTAAAAACCATATCTAAATATCATATTTGAACTGTCCAGAAGTCCTTAGTTACTCACACAGCTGCCATTTTGTTTTTTTCACTTATCATTTTTTATCTCAATAATGGTGGACCATATGGAATTGGAACTTTGCACCAACATTCATGACAATTATTAGACAAAGCTCCAAAAAAATTATGACGATTTTTCAAATCCATAAATAAAATGGCGGCCATTTGAAATTTTGTTTCTTGAATAACTCGGAAACCGAAAATTTTACAAGAATAACTTTTTTTATTAAATTTTATTACAAATCAATTGAATCGATTCTCCTTCTCCTTCTCCTTCCCCATCGTCTTCCCATTCTCCTTCTCCTTCCTTTTCTTCTTTTACTCCCCCTTCTCCTCGTATTGCGTTGAAAATAACATTAGTAATAGCAGAAAACCTTCTCAAAAACCAATTGTCTTCACGTTGCAGACCCTGAAAGAGTTTTTTCTCCTTTTACTCCCCCTTCTCCTCTGGTATTGTGTTGAAAATAACATTAGTAACAGCAGAAAACCTTCTCAAAACCAATTATTGTCTTCGCATTGCAGACCCTGAAAGAGTTTCCGGAAGAGTTGCGCGGCGACGTTTCTCTTTCCCTCATCCTCCTTCTTTTTCTTCTTCTCCTCGTCATTCTTCTTCTTCTCGTTCTCCTTCTTGTTGATCTTTTTCTCCTTCTTCTACTTCTGCTTCTTTGTCTTCTACTCATTCTTCTTCTCCTTCTCCTCTTTCTTCTCAATCTTATGCTCGCTCTTCTACTTCTTCTTCTCCTCCTTCTTCTACTTCCTCTTCTCCTTCTTCTCCTCTTTCTTCTCCTCTTTCTTCAACTCCTTCTTCTTCTTCTTCTTCTTTTCTTCTTCTTCTTCTTCTTCTTCTTCTTCTTCACCTTCTCCTTCTTCTTCTCATTCTCCTTCTCCCTTCGTTTTCCTCTTTTATTACTCCCGCTCCTCTCGTTTTGTGTTGAAAATAACAGCAGAAAACCTTCTCAAAACTCAATTGTCTCCACGTTGCAGACCCTGAAAGAGTTTCCGGAAGAGTTGCTCTTCTCCTTCTTCTTCAAATCCTCATCCTCCTTCTTTTTCTTCTCCTCGTCATTCTTCTTCTCGTTGTCATTCTTGTTGATCTTCACCTTCTTCTTCTTCTTCTTCTTCGTCTTCCACTTATTCTTCTCCTCTTTCTTCTCAATCTTTTGCTCGCTTTTCTACTTCTTCTTCTCCTCCTTCTTCCTTCCTCTTCTGCTTCTTCTCCTCTTTTCTTCTCCTCTTTCTTCAACTCCTTCTCCTTCTCCTTCTCCTTCTCCTTCTCCTTCTCCTTCTCCTTCTCATTCCCATTCTCATTCTTCTTCTCCTTCTCCTTCTCCCTCTCATTCTCTTTCTCCTCCTCCTTTCTTCCCTTTACTCCCCCTCTCCTCATATTGCGTTGAAAATAACAGTAGTAACAGCAGAAAACCTTCTCAAAACCAATTATTGTCTTCGCATTGCAGACCCTGAAAGAGTTTCCGGAAGAGTTGCGCGGCGACGTGTCAATGCATTTGCACAGAGAAATCCTGCAGTTGCCGATCTTCGAGGCGGCGTCGCAAGGCTGCCTCAAACTGCTGTCGCTGCACATTCGCACCAACTTCTGCGCGCCCGGCGAGTACCTCATTCACAAGGGCGACGCGCTCAGCTCCATCTACTATCTGTGCAACGGATCAATGGAAGTGGTGCAGAACGGCATGGTTGTCGCCATTCTAGGTAACTCAATTCGGTTTCCTTATAATTTCAAATTCATCAAAAAATTGAATGGAACCAGAAACTGAATTAACTTATTCTTGAATTAGTCTTATTTTCCAGCAGTGGTTTCCTTAATTTTAAATAATTATTCATCAAAAAATTGAATAAAAACAGAAACTGAATTGAGTTATTCTTTAATAAGTCTTTTTTTTCCTATCGGTGGTTTCCTTAATTTCAAATTCATCCAAAATTTTAATGAGAACACAAACAGAACTTATTCTAAAATGAGTTTAATTTTCCTATCGGTGGTTTCCTAAATTTTAAGGGCTGGTTCATGAGCTCGGGATTTAGCCAAGTCCTAGACTAAAACGGGTGGCCTCCTTAGCATCGACAAACGTTAGCCTCGACACTATGTACTAAGGGCTCTCTATGCTGCTAACCCACTAACCTGTCGAGACAAACGTTTGTCGATGCTACGGCGGCCACCCGTTTTAGTCTAGAACTTGGCTAAATCCCGAGCTCATGAACCGCCCCTAAATGTCCAAACTACTCGTATTTGTATAAATGTATAGGCTACATCTTCTATTTTCATTTTGTTTTTACAGTTATTGAATCACAATAAATTCTAGTAGAAATTCCTGATTCTATAGTGCGATTCACGTCAAGAAGTCAGCATTGCTTAGATGGGAGTTTGCTATCCTTGTTTAGCACAAGGCAGTTCTCTATCCTATTTGCACTGTGCATAGTTGCCGCACTGTGCATTGTTGTCGCACACAGTCCCAAGAAACACGTTTGGTGCAGTTTTCTCTTTCTCTCTCAACGAAACTTGGCATCAATGCTCCTCATATAAACAATGCTGACTCCTTGACGTGAATCTGACTATAGTAGGGATTCCTTCAATAATCGTAATAAAATAATCCTATTATATCTTGTATTATTTTGGGCTAACTTGTTAAAATGTCTCTCTTCAAATTTTAATCTCCTTTCTCTGAATATCGTTCTTCAATTATATTATTTCTCTGTTTCCAGGTAAAGGCGACCTGGTTGGCTGTGATATTAGCACGTATTTACAGGGGGCGGGCGGAGTGGGCGGAGCCGGAAACGGGGGTCAGTGCACCGGGGGGGTAACTGGGGGGGCAACGGGTACCCTGGACGTAGTGACCAAGTCCAGTTGTGACGTCAAGGCGCTCACTTACTGCGATCTGAAGTGCATCAACATACAGGGTCTGGTGGAAGTATTGCGACTCTATCCGGAATATCAGCAACAGTTTGCCCACGATATACAGCACGATCTCACCTACAACTTGCGGGAAGGGTATGAGGCTGAGGTAAGACAATAAATTACAATCTAAATATTGTATAAGGCGAGGCGTACACGGTACACCGGTTAGTCAAGAGAAGACAAGACGAGATTCACGTTTGGTCACAGTACTTCACATGGTTGCTTATGAGCAACAAACACCGATTAGTCATTGCATCGGTGTGTGCTGCTTTAAGCTATGTGAATTACTGTGACTAAACGTGACTAATCTTGTCTTGACTCTTTCAGTGTATAACCTAATAAATAATTACAATAGGCTTAGTTTGTCTGAGAGAAATTTGAAGAAGTTGAACTTAATTACAATATGCTCACCTATTTTGTCTGAGAGAATTTCGAATGTGTTTAACCATGGCCAAACTTTAGATTATACTTTTTTTGTTAGGGTTGATGCCCACATAAGCTCTAGGCTTGTGCGTGGGTAATGGGAAGGGTGATTATGAGAGATGAATGGACCTACAGCTTTAGGTGGGTTCTGAACCAACTGGGAAGCGATTTTGAAGCCCTTAAATTTTTGTCAGGAACTCTACAAACAGAATCGAATTGGACTCAGAATTGGTAAAACCATTACAGTACCTTTTGAACATCTAAGGGCCTACTTCAGGGCTGCAGTACGTCCCCAACTCTTTTCAAAATCTATTTGGAAGATACTCTGAGAGCATGGAAAAGGAAATGTCAGGGGAATGGGAATACCTATGAGGAGGAGCATCTGTTTACCCTTTGCTTTGCAGATGATCAAGTGGTCATAGCCCAGGATGAGGAAGATCTGAGTTACATGATGCGTAGACTAAAGGAAGAATACAACAAGGCAGGGCTCGAATAAATCTAGGCAAGACAGTACTTGCAAGCAAATAGTGAAGTCACGCAGAATCTCAAAGTAGATGAGAATGTTGAAATTAAAGGCACAGATAAATTTAAATACTGAGGTTATACTATTACGCAAAACGGGGTACAGATGAAGAAATAAAGAAGGCTGGGGCAAACAAGAAGTTGTATAAGACAACTGCATCCTATTATCTGGAGTAGGAGTATACACAGAAAGACCACAGATGATATTCCATACAATAGTCAGAACATAATGACATATGGTGCGGAAGTATGGGTGACAAACAAGGAAGTAGGAGTAAGATTCTGGCTGTGGAAATGGAATATTGGAGAAAGGTGCTGCGGGCTCACCAGGTTGGATAGAGTACGGAATGAAGAGTGGGAGCAGGATGAAAGTTCAATCGGATATAATAAAGTTCATTGAGGACAAGAGACTGGTATGGTATGGGCACGCGAGAAGGGCTAGTGCAAGCAAGTGGATAGGAATTGTGACGGATTGGAGCCCGTTGGGTAGAAGGAAGCGAGGGAGGCCAAGGCGATCTTGGCGAGACGAAGTGGACGACGCCATGGTGGCTAGAAATCTCACAGATGGTGAGTGCAATGACCGACAAAGATGGAAAATCCGACTAAAAGAAGGAAGGCGGTGATTCACTGTAAAATCCTTAAATATATAATATATAAATTTTTGTATTTAGAGGAGCCGGTCACCGTTACAACAGGTGACGACTCTTATCAAATCTCACCGATTAGACTCGTCTGCTACCACTGGGACAACCGCTTCCCTAATATTATTATACCGGGTTATCATAAAAGAATGGTGCGGTTTCAAAAGAATTGGTGCGATTTTCTGACAAATATTTGACGCGGATCAGTTCATGATTCCTGTCTAATTTAGGTTGTTTGGCTTGAACACTGGTTTCTATAAAAAGTCAATCTTCGCACCATTCTTTTATGATAACCCTGTATTAGATTATACTATTTCAAGCTTGGCCCTGGTTCAACCTCTAACCCCTGTATAACTTTGAACTCAATTTATTCTCTTCATACACTATTTATTCATGCTTTTTGTTAATTTTTTTACAATTATTTTGCAGCAAGAGTCAGAGGTGAATGGTGTGCCATCTCTCACGCTGCCCTCAATCAGCGAGGATGACGAGAATGTACCTGAGGAGGGGGAGACGTCTCCCCTCTCCCCCCACAAATCTCCCCTCCACTCCAACATCAGTCCCCGGCACGCCAAGTTCAATTCAAGGTAGTTTGAAGGTCATCATTTTCAAATTACTGAAGCTACTTGAATAGATTCAACTTCCGTATCTGAATACATTGTATTTTCCTATAGTAATAGAAGTTATACATCTATTTAAGTATAATATTATTCTTTTATTGTATTCATTTATCTACAATTCTTTTACTGTATAATCATATATTAGTATTTTATTCTTTTATTGGTCGACTATATGAATGACATAATTTTTTCTTATACTCCTACATATAATTATATACTTCATTCACAAATTACATTGAGTATTAGGCTAGGCGTACACCGGTTAGTCAAGACAAGACAAGGATATTAGTCACGTTTAGTCACAGTACTTCACATAGTTGCTTATGAAGCAACACACACCGATTAGTCATTGCATCGGTGTGTGCTGCTTCATAAGCAACTATGTGAATTACTGTGACTAAACGTGACTAATCTCGTCTTGTCGTGTCTTGACTAACCGGTGTACGCCTAGCCTAATACAGTACATTTGAATTTCTCCCTTCCTCCAAAGAGGATAACTTTCTATTCAATGCATAACTTCACTTCGATTAGCTCAGAATTGAATTGAGTTTTGAAAATTGAAACTTGAATTTCCACATTGAATTACGGTACATCGAAAAGACAATAGGCTATGCCGATCTTGGATTTGAACGTATTATAAACCTATACTTTTTTTGTATTAAAAAACTAAGTTACCCTATCTCATCCTCATTATTGTTGTTTACCGCTTTCTAGATAAAGAAATGCACTGTTTTAATTTCAATGTTGTTTTCAACTCGTAGGATTGAAAGACTGAGACAGGAAAAGCTGAGAGAATCAGATCACGCCAAAAGCAACGTGGACCGCCTTGATAATCAAGTCACGTCGCTACACCACCATGTGGCAACTCTTAGTCAAGAGGTATTTCAAAGGGTTTTTTTAAAATAAAATTTCGACTTTAAAGAACTAGAAAAACATTGAATACTATCAAACCGCTTTGTTGAAATAGGCTATACGCTATACCATAACATCTATTCAAACATGAATAGAGGTAGGCTACTTTTCCAAGTGTTTGTTCCTTGAACAGTTCTACTTTCCTTGAAATTCGGGGATTTTTTCAGTTTTGAATTTGATTGTTTTTAAGTACATCACAATATTAATGGCGGAGTCGTTTTAACAGCTATATTAATTAAAGACAAACTATTTGGAGTGATCCGTAGCCGAGGGCGATAAGCGCGTCTGATAATCCAAAGGTTCCTAATCCAATACAGTTAATGTGTCAAGTAGGCCTACAGCATCAATCAATCAATCATTTTATTTCCTCAAAAATACATGTCATACACAGTTGTACAGAATCAAAAATGCAGAATGAATATTCATAAATTTTACAAAGTGCAGCAAAGATTTGTAGATCCATGACTATAAGGCTAGGCGTACACCGGTTAGTCAAGACAAGACAAGACGAGATTAGTCACGTTTAGTCACAGTAATTCACATAGATGCTTATGAAGCAGCACATCACACAGATGCAATGACTAATCGGTGTGTGTTGCTTCATAAGCAACTGTGTGAAGTACTGTAACTAAACATGACTAATCTCGTCTTGTCTTGTCTTGACTAACCGGTGTACGCCTATAGCCTAATGGAGCATACGTTTCCATAGTACCATGAAGCATAATAATGTTGCGTTACTGTTTTAATATCAATTCTTCTTGTTTTGGCATCAAGCTGTTCACCTCTACTTGTAAGTTTGAATGCATGCATGTTAGGCTAGGCGTACACCGGTTAGTCAAGACAAGACAAGACGAGATTAGTCACGTTTAGTCACATATTACATTAGTCATGAAGATAAATATTACATTAAAGATCAATTGAAAATTTGCTAAATGGATTTGGATCCATTTCTTCTTCAGAATGTGTTTTGAAACAGAACGTACCAGTTATAATTGAATTGGACCGATTTGATGTAATTTTCAGGTGCAGAACGCAATTGTAGCCCTGCAAGAGTTGGCAACCACCAGCAACACAGTGGTAACCAGCCGTTACCCCTTCCCCCTGCCCGCCCACTCCAACCCCAACCTACCCCGAGTGAACAACGCAGGCATGCTCCCGCGCAGCTCCTCCCACCCTCCGGAAATGTTCTGCTGGGAGTCCCAGGACGACTCCTACCAACCCACCCTCATCGACAATGAAACGCAGACTGAAGACTTGGTCGAGTTGGTACGCCTGTTTGTCATCTTGAACCCGAAAATGGCCTTGCTCTGGTTGGGACTCGACCCTGACCTGGTTTGTGAGGGTGAAGGGGGGATGTGTTTGAGGCTGGGAGAGAATAATGGTCAAGGTTGCATTCAAGGTCAAACACTAGCTGAAAATACTGGTCAAGTTCGAAGACCAGGAGAGAATAACAGTCAAGGTCAAAGGCCTGCAGAGAATAACAGTCAAGGTCAAAGGCCTGCTGAGAATAATAATCATGGAGAAGAAATTATACTTAGGGGGAATACTTGTCAAGGTCAAAAGTCAGCACATAACAAAGGTAGAAGTTATAGTCAAGGTCAAATAATGCCAGGCCATCTATATTGTGTGGGTGGTCAAATGTTGCCAAGACCAATGACAACAAACACTGGTCATTTCTACGAAGGAGGTCACATTCCAAGGTCAACGGATCCCTCAAGGTCAAGCGCAACCAACCTGCGATCCAGAGTGCTGTCAACTGAAACTGTGGTGAGCTCTGAAGACAATCAAAAGTGTACCACAATTGTACCAATAAACTGTTCCGAATACCCCTACCCTCACACCCAACCCCCCACCACCCGTCCAACGCCGATTCCCGATTGGCTAACCAAACCCCTCACTCCCCCCGCCCACTACAATTCGAGGAGACATCGATTCAGTACGGGAGACATAGAGCGTACTCTGCCTAGTAGAAATAGTACTTCGTCTAGTCAACGGGCCAGTCCGTTACCTTCTTCTAAGTCTTTGAAATTCCATCCAAACAGCTGAATTTTTACACTGTTGTTATCACTGAAAATGGTGGCTGGAAATTGTTCAACCAGGAGTTGTTGGTTTCCCTTGTATAGAATACGAGATTCAACTGAAATATTTTATAATATTTCACTGGTTTATTTCTTGTATATATGATATTTAATTGCCAGGTTAACTGCTTCAAACTCCAATTAACTTTGAAAATTTTAAGATGACGTCAATCTACGGAGCTCAATCTGTTAGATGACGTAGTTACACGACGGTTAGATTCGTTTTCCAGCAACTGGCCTTAAAGGTAATATTCCGCAATTATAGCAGGATTATTTTAAATTGTCAGAGAACAGCTGATTGATGTACGCTCGTTTACTGACATTAAATCAGCTGTTTTCTGACAAGTTAAAATAATCCTGCTATACACGTTGCTAGTTTTCAAGGTTATTTCAGGTGAGCTAGGAATCGATTATTTTTCCTTTGGAAAAGATATTGTAAGCGACATCAAAGTATTATTGTTTCATGAATATCATTCATTCACGAAGAGAATTTATGATACCATAAGAATACTTTGTCACTTTATAATTTTGTTAGAAAAAATAAGCGTTTTATCTTAACTGAAATAACGCTGTAAACTAGTCAATTTTGTTTTCGCATCTCAAGAATCAATAGAGAACCCAATTCGCGTTAAAGATTCATTCTAGTTTTCACTGATCAATTTAACACAATAAATAATAAATCTTATTGAAATAATTATCCAGATTACACACAGTATATGAGCACAAATAGAGGAATAACTTACAACATAAAAGATAGTCCTCTATCTGAGGTATGAAATACACGGTTGTATATTGTCATTACTGTACTGGACTGTGGGCTTGATAAAACCTTCGGGTATTGTAGGGTAGGAGAATCCTGTAATCGATTCTACTGGTTGCAATTTCCCCACCTAAATTTTATTAATACCCTACTGTATTACAGTGGTTGTACTTTTATTTTTCTACTCTTCAAATGCATAATAATATTATTGTATTAATAAAATATTATATTTACACTATATAGGTATGTTATTAAATTGGAAACAAATAATTACTTTGATATAATGAACAGTGATATTTTTTATATTTGCTGTAAAGATATTATTGTTGTTACACTTGTAATATAGGCCTACTGATTAATAATATTAGATATCTTCTAGAAGCGTAAACAGTGTTATCAGAAATTCAAACTTGAACGAGTCTTGACTTTTTGAGTTCCATCTTATATATGTTTGACTGGACTGTTCCAAGAAGATGTGAGATAGGTTTAGTAGTTTTTCATTAATGAGATTATTGTTGATATTCATGGGGCTGTAATTTGTTAGGAACTCAATTCGTCGTTTCCTTGATTGATTAAATGAAAGATTTCCAATAAAAAATCCAGAGAAAATCATTGACTATTTTGAGATCAATTTTACAGAAAATATGGCAATTATAAGTTGAAGATGATGAATTGAAAGAAGTGGCGGTTCTAGCCATGGGCTGGGTGGGAAAATTTTTCAATTGTTTTTCCTGAATAGAACTGTATTTACAGAAGTGTTAACCAAAAATGTTAATTTATGTTAGACTAATGTCAAGTTGAAAATTTTAGGCTAATAAAATTAACTTACTGAAGCCCTTTTTCTCACAGTAAGTGTCCTCTTGAATAATTTGGTACTTCACTTTCAGTCCTTGCCCACCCAGCTTTTCTAGTCTGGAACCGCTACTGCTATGAGATATAAATTCACAGGTATTGTAAAACTTTTTATCAGATGCATATGAAAGGATTGAAGGTCCTTATTGGGATAAAATCAAAGATCAAATCATGAGTTCTCTACTCTAAACCAACAAGAAAATTTGCAGCTGAAAGAAAAATATATTTTGTAGTCATTAAGAACTTCTTATTCAATTATTGAAATAAAATTTTTCTACTATCCAGCCTCCTTCTATCTTATCATTCATTATGTAATGAATCAGAGATAAATTATGTAAGATAGTCCAATAAATGATCATTATTTGACGCATTATAATGATACATCCATCATACAATGAAACAGAAATAAATTATACATAGGTAAGGCGGTCGTTGGGAGCCAAATATACAGGATAATTTTTAGAATTGAATCTAAGAAAACTTGAATATCATCAACATCTGAAGGTGTTGAAACTATTGTATTGTATGAAGGAGTAAAATGGGTTCCACCTGTTGTCTCCATTAATAAAATTATTTATTTATAACATGAAAGGTGACAAAAATGTCAAAAAGTACCTGAAAATTAAGAGGCATTCATGCAGATTAGAGATTAATATTATGTGATGTAAAAATGTTTCTATCTAACTATATAAGACAAACCCTTTAATACTTACATTTTCCTTTTAAAAGAGTGAAATTCAAATTTATTGATAAATCAAAAAAAGTTGTATTTATTTCTAAAGTATGAAAGTAAAGATAGAAATGAAAAATATACAAACTTTATTGAATAATAAATTCTAATATTATTATTGTAAGCCCCTTCGTTCACTGGAACCAAATTTTTACGAAAACGTCCAAAATGCTAACATTAAATTAAATTTACATCGAAATAAAATTTGATCAGACGGTGGAAAACGTGTTCGAACGGAAACAGTTCCAGTACTAAAATTGCTAAAGATTGCTAGAGTGCAAAGATTGTGCACTAAATTGCTAACACTTTTATAGGCCCAACTATTCACGGCTTTATCAGAAGTTTACTTGATTGAGGCTACTTAAAAAAGAGATCGACCTAGAAATCTGACGGTCAAACAATATATGAAATTAGCTCGACTGATCAACATTAGAGAACTGAAGAAACATTAAAGAATATTTAAAATCAACTGATTGAAGGCCTATTTTTGTCAAATTGAATTTATTACAACAATTTGTTGTGAATGTACTACAATTTTTGAAATTTCAAACAATTTCAAAAATGACATTTCAACAATTGTAGTAAATATCATTGTTCAAATTTCAACAATTGGGTTACATGGTTCATCCCATTTGTTGAAGAACTGATTTTTTTTCAATCCACCCCCCACTTCCATTCTCACCGCCTAGACTCTGGAACAATTAACTATAAAATTAAAAACCAATGAAAAGTTATTTATTAAAACAAGTAGGCTAAACATTTTTTAGAATAAGTGAAACTCATGAAATCTTGTAAATAAAGCGTCATTATCACGTTACGGGTAGAACTATAGTGATGTTGTTATTTCAATATTATTGTTTCCTCAATAGAATATTTAAGCACTGTTATTTCACTTGTTTATTTATAGAAAAAACATTTCATCACTGTTAATAGACAACCGTTTTAAATGGCGATTCTCACAGAAAATTATATATATTTTTAGCTAATAAATTCATCTTCAAAAATGACCTTGATTATAGATTTAACAAGGTATTCTAAAACTTCAAATTACGCTCTTGATGATGAGTTTATAAATTTATTGATGCTTTTTGAATGTTTAAACTGAGTAAATGTGATGTTCTAAAAATGGCCTACTAGTTTCTAGCCTACATAACACGAAAAGTTGAATATTTGAATTATAGTCCTTGAATTTTCCACTCACAAATTGATTGTGAGCCTGATACTTTCCTAAAAATATATAGGCCTACTTTTTCAACTTTCAATGTAGGTAATTTGTATTTAAACCTTCATTTTTTTAAAGACTCATTTCTAAATTTGAGCTTTTCCATCTCCTACTACCGATATTAGAATGATATCCATGATGACCTATTTATTGTACTGTATAGTTTATGTAATGGATGAATCCATTTTCAATTATTTGAATGAAGAAACGAATAGTGAATAGAAAACGGAAATCGATAGCAAAATATGAGAGATTGCAATAATTGTAATATTTATTACAAATATTATAAATAACGGAGTGCCTATGAATGTAGCATAGAGTAATATGCAATGTAGAAATGAAATTTGTAAATTGTGTTTGTCCGATTGAAGTACTACAATACTGTGATTTTTTGTTATTGAAGAAGTTCTATTTCTTTTTTATCAATTGTTATCAAGAACTTTTATTTGTTAATTCTCTTAGAACCTTAAACATTCCTCTATCTATTGTTCCTTATTATAGTATAGAACCTTTGAGCAGCGTATTTTCTTGAAAAACTTTGCCATTTTTAGTGATATTATTTTTGAAAATGTTTGTGCTCCTTATTGAAAATGATAATTTCTAAATTGATTTATACAGAAACTATGAAGCAGCTATAATCAAAAGGGTTTCAGATATTTATGTAATTTACTATAATTTTTGAGAGATCACTTTAATTCGTCAAAGAACGTTTTTAGAGTTATGTTCCATGAAAATTCAGAAGTCTCATGATACAGAAGTCTCTTGATACAGAAGTTTCATGATACAGAAGTCTCGTGTTACAGAAGTCTCGTGATACAGGTAAAAGGTGAACACACTAAACTTGTGTAATAAGGGTTCAATAAAATAACCCTTCAATAAAAAACTTCTCAATAAAATAAAGATGACAGATTCTTGGAGAAAGACCTATTTATAAGCGTATTATGTGAAAAATCCATAAATCTAGAGGGCATCCACCTTATAAGTTACTGTATTACACAGGACTTCTATTATTATTTGTTTGCAAAGACCCTGAACTTAAAACAAATTTAAATCACATTGGAGCTGCTTGTTACAGTTTCAATGTTAAAATTACCTACACTTCTAGTACGGTACGTACCTTTCAAATTATTGAAGCACAGATTTATTGAATCATTTTCATCTGTGATAGTGATCTCCTTTCATGAATGAATAAGAGTCACCTGGTACCTTTTATCATAGAGAAAGCATTACCTTCTGCGTTATCTTTTATTCTCCAACAAACAGAAATTCTATACACTTTTACATCCTTTCAAAACCGATAATAATGCAATTTTTATAACTATGGATGATATTTGAAGTTCATGGGGATTGCTTTGATTATCTTCCAAATAAGTTACTCTATTCTTCTGCAAGATCATATTATTTGTTTTGTGAGAATATATCATTTATATTCATCATGAAAGAATAAAACTCTGTTAATTGATATTTTGGCTTTTATTCCTCCTCTCATTATCCAGTTTCATCTAATCTATTGTTTCTTATTATAGTTTTCTCCGTGTTGCACAATAAAGGATATAAAGACAAGAAGATGAGAGAGAATTTGTGTTACATGATAAACAAATTTACATTTTGGATGGGATGGTACTCGAAATAATGGAATGGATGCTCTTACGTAGCCTATTCTTTTCGAACGATGCTTTTTCATAAAAATTTATAAATAATGTCATTTTGAGTCACGATGAGCAGTGCTGCTACTAAAATACGTATTCGTATTTGGGAGTTTTGTAAATTTAATGCAGTTACATCATTACAATGGTGCTATTCATAACCGCTTACAAATAAACATGCAAAGCACACAAACTGTTGCAACCACAGACAAAACACAGACTGTTGCAACCGAGAAACAATATATATTTGGATAGGATCATATTTTTGAATATTGTAAGTGTAATTCTAAGCGGTTCATGACTCAAGACAATCTTTGGCAAGTACCACTAAGGCTAGGCGTACACTGGTTAGCATCAAGACAAACGAGCTCGACACTATGTACTAAAGGGCTCTCTATGCTGCTAACCCACTAACCTGTCGAAGACAAACGTTTGTCGATGCTGGTAGGTGTTTGAACAGTCTGCCAGTACTACAATCACGAGCTCATGAATCAACTAGTAATTCTGTAAGTTCATTCATCCACTCAAGACAATCTTCCGAAGATTATAACTGAGCAAAACTCCTTCACAAACACTCGCAATAATACTGGGAACAATCAGGATAAGAAATTTGGGGTGACGACGTTGTAACATCGCAATCACAAAAATTCAAATTCGACAAACAACACTCGTTTTTCTGATTTTCCTCGCTCTCTTTCTTCGACTTTCTCTCTTTCTTCTTCTTCTTCAACACTCTTATCTTTATCGAGTTTCCGTTTACTTCAGCACCGTACTCTTTGTATTCGTCTTCGTCATTATCAGCATCTTCTCCTTTCCCCTCACTCTGTACAACGTTAACGTTTCCTTCTTTTTTACTATCTTCGTGTATTTCATCATCAGCAAGATTTCTAGGATCATCTTTTCCAGTAGTAGTTTCAGTGTCGTAGTTGAACAAATCCTTGTAAGGAGTGTCACCCGGTAAGTGACCTGTATCGTCTACATTTTTGTAGATTTCATTTCCTTGCTGCAGTTCGTTTTCAACGGATGCTGGCAGTTTTTCAGCCGCCGCCATTTTGTCAAACATAACCTTATCAGTTCCCTTGAACATGTACTGCTTTTCGGTGCCAAGTTGGAATTGAGTAATAATCAACTGTCCAAAACACGATAAACGTACAAACGCCAGAATAGTTCCTATCTCTTTATCCAGTTCATCCCTCAACACAAATTCATCTTGAGCTATACTGAATAGTGGCGACGAATCACTGCCATTGTTTCCGTTAGTTGAGTTTCTCATAATTTTCATAAAACTCCCGCCCAAACTCACAACAGCAGTTCCCACGGGTATACAATAACTCTCACCATCGTTGTTTGTCAGTTTCTGGGAAACGTTTATCTTCAGATCGAAGTCAGACATGTTGGAAATCTGAGGGCTATTCTGTGAAAACAAACACGACTTACCGCTTTTGAAGTTGATTTTCGATGTTTTCGAAAGTGTTCTGGTTTTAGGGGTGAAATCTTCTTCGCAAATTGAGGTGACGGGATAGGAAAAAAATTGAAATGAAACGCATATTTGGCCGTCATTGTTCTCGCCGAATATAAGGGATGAATTGCGAATTTCTATGTGATCGATGAAAAACTCCAACAGAAACAGTTTGCCGAACGGATTCTCGTCTGGCATTTTTGTATTAGGATTTTAAAAAAACAATGATAATTTGAATGGAAAGTTTGAAAACACAGCAAATTTTACACAGAAAAAATGTTTAAGAAGAGTTAGCACACTGAAATTTTAACCAGAAATATGAGGATTTGTAAATACAGACACAGCTGTAACCTGTAACAAATTATCATATTTTTGTATCATAAATATGACTATGATTATAATATTAGAAGGATAATGAAATAAAATGGCGTGGATGTAAAATAAATAGAGTAAATTTATAAAAATAGAATAGTAAAAATTAAATTAATGAAAAATATAAATATTGAATAACTAGAGTATTCGTACACTGAAAAAAAATAATTTGAAAGAGTATCGTACTAAAACGTCTATAAAAAATTATTGGAATAATAAAGAAATGAAAGGGCTTGAACACTTGAAAGATTATTTCATTTTCAAGTAATATTGATATTGTAATAATAAAATAATTCTTTCAAGTAAAAAAGTATTCTATCGCTGTTGAATGATTGCTTGCAATCTCGTGCTTTTCTCTACATCCTTTCATGCATGCGTTTACGTACGAACGATATTCATTTAATTTTATGCTTGGCATTGGGTAGATAGATAGACATTATTTCTTTGACATCGTACTCTACGGTTATGAGCAACGTCAAGAATAATGAAATCTCTCTGTCTATCATCTAATGCCAAGCGTAAATTAAATGAACTGTACATTAGAGCAAATGAGCGCTTCTATGATTTATCTTTTGTCTTTTTAACGTCGAGTGTTTTCAATCAAACGCGCGTCAGACAGACGGTTTTTCTAATTTTGGGCGGGAAGTTGAAAGTTGTGCGGGTTGCATATACTGTGCCGGTTGTGACTTTCCAGGTCACCAAGTCCTATATAATTGGCATCATGGCATGATTGAAGAATCATATATTTGTCATGACAAGGCCAAAACCCAAATATTCAAATTCTCTACGCTTCATGGTAAAAAATTTATAATTGCTAGTTTAACCTTTAACAGACACACTTAAAAATCTGTAACAAAACAGATTCAGCACTGGGGTCTAAACGGACCCCATTTTCTAAATTTGAATAAAAATTGTTTGAGATTTTTTCGTGTCTCTGTTAGGTAGGTTTGCTTACTTTGTTGCAAAATATCTCTACGATTTGCTTATAAAAAGTAAGGTATATATTTTGGTATAATAAATAAAGAGGTGCATAAAAATTGAACGCAATCATTATAGGAATCATTAACCTACAGTTTCATAATTAGAATCGAAACAGTAGCTTTTTCGAAATGGAATTTGAAACTTGTGTATCGTAATGACCTCATTACGATATAGATTGTATTATTATTACACGGTCCTAGTTCAATATGTTCCAGTTTTAAAACCCTGGAATAGAACAAAATACAATCACAGCTGATAAAAGCATAGATAGAATTTGTTGGTCATATATAAATAAAATGGTGTATGCAATGGTTGTACTTGGGCCTTTCAACGACTCTTGAGATACATTAAAATAACTCGCGGCGTTGCCGCTCATATTTTAACCTAGGTTTCTCACTTGTCGTTTGAAGGCTTTCATAATACAACCATTACATAAACTACAGTACTATTATTAATTTTTATGATCTTAAAATTTAATTTTTGAGCATTTTTTGAAATATCTGCTTAATCATCTCTTGAATTTGTAAAGTTAGTATACTTTGGAAATTTATCTTTTTTCAATTGATTTTCCAAAAAAAAAACCATCTAAGGGCCGCTTACCCCAACGCTGCTTAAAGTAATAACAGCTGACACTCAATTTTTTTCTATACTTTTCCTATTCTCCGAATGAGGCTTAAGCCAGATGTTTTGCTCAAGCAGCGTTGGGGAAAGCGGCCCTAAACCAGAAAAATCGAAAGCTTAGGGCGCTTCTATACGGTGCTGAACTCTAAAAGGGTTCAATATGTGATGCTTTATCAATATGATGATGTAAAGGTGGATTTTCGTTACTGCGACCGAGTGCCGCAGCGGAGCCCGACCCAGCGTTGCCAGATGCAATTGATGAAAAATCCCAACTATTTATAGTCGGTCGCAGTAACGAAAACCCACTTTTAGCATGCAAAATGGACAGATTAGATCACGACATGCGCCCATAACATCAGTCTCTCTGCGCAGGGTATAGAAGAGCGGAAAAGCCCATGAAGGTTTACACTAGGTCATGCCACGTTTACATGAAGCTAGTCTAGTTGACTTGCCAATCAACTAGACCATCCACTAAATCATGTAAATGCGGCATAAGATCTAGTTGAAAATCTATTTTTTTATACATTGATTTACTAGATTACAAGTGAATCTGCGGGATGAAATACATGGAATCCAATAAATTAAAGCACAATTATTTATGTTTGCAAAAATATTTAATCTTATAAAGAGAATAAGCGTATGTATATTTGGTATTATACCATTCATTATTATCGAATTGATAAATAAATGAAAATACAAAAGTATAGAACAGAACCTGTTAAAAATTATGAGAATAATGTATTAACTGAAAATATATGAATGGGTTAAAAATCTCAACAATAGGCCCATTTTTAAAACAATTCTAGAAATATTCGATACCAATAATGAATGTACAATATTGAAATTTGCAACGAAAAATATTACAAATTATGAAAAGTATAAATGTTAAATTTTTTGTGAACTGTATTGCACCTTGGTATTTTAGCTTTAATACTTTATAACGATCATATCCGTTCTGAATATGGTTAGCTTACTATTACTACGGTATCAAAAGAAGAACAGCTATCATTTTTTATAGTAAGTGCAATTACTATAAAAAATAATAGCTGTTCTTCTTTTGATACCGTACTAATTAATAGTAGTAATCTAATCTTATTCAGAATGGATATGATCGTTATGAAGTATTATAGCTAAAAGACCAAGGTGCAATATAAAGTTCACAAAAAAATATGTAATAATAGGGTAATAAAATACATTAGTTCTTGAAAGAAAATTACACCAATATTTCAATTCAAACTGTTTTTTCTTCTTTTGCAACTTTAAATTGTTTTTTGTTTTGCATTATTATTACTTTTGCATTACTTCTCAACATGTACACAGACGTAAGTCTTCATAACTGTAAGTTTATTTATTATTTATTCTTGTGTAATATGTCATTATTTATGTTTGTATTATTTATTTATTCTGTTCATTGTACATTATCAAACATAGTATTTTCAATTGATATGTGATATACTCACTAATTCATATTTCTGACAAATATTTTTCTAAGTTTGATGTACAAAAAGATGATTATTTCCACAATAAACTATCACAATCATATAAGTGATTATTACAGAAAACAACCTTATTTATTCTGTTCAATGTACATCATAAAACATAGTATTTTTAATTGATATGTTATATAATTACTAATTCATATTTCTGAAAAATATTTCTCTAAGTTTGATGTACAAAAAGATTATTTTCACAATAAACTATCACAATCATATTGATGACTAAAGCAGAAAACAACCTTCACACTTGAAAATGTACAAAAACATTTTACAGTATATTCCACTAATACAAAATGCAGTAATACACTAAATACATTATATACATATACATAGTAAATACCAAATACACTAATAGCAGTACATCATCAATACCAACATGATTTCAATTAATAATTGTTTTGAATATGCATGAATAATTGCGGAAAGCGAAAAGGGACCTCTTGTTGGCAGAGTAAAATTCTCAGGAGACTTAGGTCAAAAATATCGATATGCGGGTTTTTATCGATTATCATATCTCGATTCATGTAGAATCGGCTAGTATAGTTGAAACATTCGATTCGATATGTTAGCAGCTCGATATTACTGTAATCATTTTGTTGGACTCTGCAAGGCCTGAGAAAAGGTATATTGTCGGTATATTATGGAAAAATAGCATTGCCGACATAAGGTCCCTTTTCAGCATGAACAAACATTCGTTCATAAATTGAATTCTGTGTCATATGAAAATGCACTTGTGCCCTACATGTTCCAATAAAACCAACATTTTTATCAAATCTATCAATATTTAAGAAAAGTTGAACAACTCATTCGAAACAGGAAACTATAAGCTTTCCATTAATAAAAAATAAAAAAATAAATAAATTCCATTAATACCAAGTTTATTTCTTAAATACGAAAACTAAAGCTTCTGTATCATTTTATACTTTCCAAATGTAATTTCTACAGAATGCCCTTTTCCAGTCATATCAATCAATCATTTATTGAACCTTCATAACATTATTGATGTTATTGAACATTGTTGATGCATAACATATTGAACCAATCATAAAAATTAGAACGTTTGTAATTCAAACAAAAAAAATTATACTGTCATGAAAATTATATACATTTGTTCAGAATTTAATGCTGAATTTGAATATATATATAACTCAAAATCGGAAAATTTTTTAGGTATTTATTTAGGTCATTTATTAGGTAATCCACAAGAACATGACTATTGGATCATAAATCAAAATTGATTACAAATATTTCCAAGTTTAGTGAACAAAAACATGATTATTCCCGCAACTTATCACATTAATAAATGACTATTGTTAACAAAAAAAAAAAAACTTCACACACGAATGTGACACAGTAGAGACAATAAATTGAGTGAAACGAAATAGAGACGATAGTGAAGACTATAGAGACGATTTCTAGTGAAAGGCAATACACTAGACTAGACGATACACTAGACTAGACAATACACTAAATACACTAGAGAATAAACAATAATAATAGGGCCTAATATAAAAATAATACACTTTTAGAATATTTAGAGAACCATGACTGAAACAGATAACTGGAATATTATGAATTGAATATTTTTCATTCATGTTCCTGCGACAATGGAGACGATTTCTAGAGAAAGGCACTAGACACTAGACTAGATAATACACTAAATACAATAGAGAATGAACAATAATAATATAGCCTAATATGAAAATAATACACTTTTAGAATAATCAGCGAACCATGACTGAAACAGATAACTGGAATATTATGAATGGAAAATTTTCTATTTATGCTCCTGCGACAATAGATACGATTTATAGAGAAAGGCAATACACTAGACTAGATAATACACTAAATACAATAGAGAATGAACAATAATAATATGGCCCAATATGAAAATAATACACTTTTAGAGTAATCAGCGAACCATGATTGGCACAGATAACTGGAATATTATATAATTTGGAGGATGAAATTTCCAAATTGGCGGATGGAGAATGACTTTTATTTAACGTTTTTACAGTAAAGGGTGATTTTATGTTGATTTTTTTTTCACTTAAATACTGTACATAACATGTAAAAAACATATTTGAAAAAGAAATCAACAGAACATCACCCGTTACCATGGAAACGTTAAATGAAAGTCATTCGCTATTTGCCAAATTAAACAGAAAAATACTACTATGCTTAGGCCTGCTTTTTGGGAAGCACTTTTTCTACTTTCTTAGGGCCAATCATTTCGTTGAGAAAAAGTTCAACTGTACTTCCTGGCAAATAGACTTTCAGTTCATCTTCGCCATCTTCCAAGTTTGAAAGTCGCGTCCGCTCAGCCCCAATTTTCACTGTTCCACAGAGCACCTCGATTTTGAATTTTTTCTTTATCGACAAAATCTGGCCCATAATCACGTCGGTCGCAACGGGCATTGCCTGTGAGTTTATGTACATCACCTGGAAAAAATCAATAAAATAATAATATTAGGATAAAAAGACCATAATCAAGTTATGTGATACATTTCCATGATACTTTTATCTTTTGAAGTTTTAAAACATATACATTTAAGGACTACTGAATACTTTAAGCTCGGCTCTGGTTTCTTTTCAACTATTTTTTTTTTCAACGAGATGGTACGTCAACATAATTCTCAAAAAAGGAAGACAAAAATCTGAAAAATCTTATTTGCTATACCTTCCCAAGATTTAAAGAAATAAATAAATGATATAAATTATCCTATAATTTTTCCTATAGGAAATATACCCGGCGATGACCAAATAAGTATACCACGCTTCGCCACTAGATATACTAGCAGGTTTAGACCCGTATGCACCATCTTTGATCAAAAAATCACTAAATCAAAGGCTCTACTCTCACTTGGAAACTCAAATCTCTGAAGCTGAGCGACTCGGATAACAAACATGTGTTTTTAAATTATGACGTTCAGACGGTACGGTTGCAGGATCATCTGAGCGTCATCATTTGAGAACACAATATGTTTGTTATCAGAGTCGCTCAGTTTCCGCGATTTGAGTTTTCAAGTGTGAGTAGAGACTAAATAATCGACGCTTTAACTTGCTCAATACAGTACAATACAAACGCGTCTGTCAAGCATAACAGCGCTACAGAGAACACAAATCCTGCTATAGATAGAAATTTTGAGAAAAATTCTCTTCACGAAACGAAACCCCTTCATAAACTAGATAGGATCTTGTAAAAAAGTTAGAAAACAGAATAACTATCGGACTGACACAGATTGTTTAGAAATGGAAGGAATTATTAAGACATTGCAGTAAACTAACAGCTGTGAATAGCCTACATAATAATTAGGGAAACTAAAATCCAAAAAAAGCTATAGCAGGATCCTTTCAACTTAGAAATCAGCTGTTTCAAAGAGCAATATCACAATACTTAACCTACAAATGCTGAATCTCGCAGATTATTGAAAAGGTCTTTCAAAAATTTATTTTTTGAAAGGTATTCTTTAAAAAGGTATTTTAAAGACTTTAAAAAGGTCTAAAAGGTCTTCAAGACTTTTAAGCCTTTTGATTATTGTGTCGAAATCACTGTTTAATTATTACCGATCAGCTGATTTCTGACAAGTTAAATGGATCGTGCTATAAATTTAATAGCTCCGAAGACTTCTACTACAGCAAAGTTTGCTGTTTTCTTGTTGTAGATTGCAAAATCTGCTGTTCTCGTAGACAAGAGAACTAAATAAGCAATAAAGAACTAAATAAATAAGCAAAGAGAACTAAAATAGCAAGAGGATATTCAATGAATGTCACTATATACAAAAAGTTGTGCCCGGACGGGGAATCGAGCCCCGTACCCCTCAATTGCCGGGCTTAACCAATTGCTCGTATCAATTTGTACAGTGGCATTCATCGAATAACCTCTTGCTATTTAGTTCTGTTGTCTATATTTGCTGTAGCACAAGTCTCCAGAACTATTGAATTTAGCTTTCTTTCGATTTTCGTTTCTCTAATTATAAAAAAATGTAGAAATATTGAAAAATGTATACTCTACCTGAAAACTGATGACATCACCAACAGAAAAATCTGGCTCTGGAATGGTAACAGCTGTGTGTGGTTTTGGTTTGGCTTCAGGAATTCTCGAAGTTGTTTCTGGCTTGTATAGTAACGGAAACACTGCTAAAGTCGCACTCTTTTTATAATTTGATTCTTTTTTGCCTTTCTTTTTCTTATTTTTACGCACACTGCCTCTACTCTCTACTGTTTCTGCACTGGTTACCTTTTCTTCGACTTCATTATCCATTCTTTCTTCATTTCCTTTATTATCACCTGCATTTTCCTTTTCTTCGCCTTTTTTTCCTCCTTCTTCTTCATCTTTTTCTCCGTCTTCTTCTTCTTTTTCTCCTTCTTCTCCTCCAACATCCTTATCGGCGATATTCACACTTACTTCATGCATATTTGAGGGCTCTTTTCCATCAGTTTTGCATTCACCCACATTTTGGACCCTTTGTATTGTAGCAAGAATATCGGCGATCATATTTTTTATTTTCGCTTCATTACTGAGAGCATCTCCCTCTAATGTTTCTCTATCATCATCTTCATTGGCTTTATTATCACAATGCCTACTCACTTCACGATTATTTGATGACTCTTCATTACTCGTTTCAGTTTGGATTAGCATTAATTTCAGTTTTTCAATTAGATCAGAAATAAAATTGTGGATGTTTATTAAAATTTCTCTGATAGCTTCACCATTTTTCACATTATCTCCCTCGTTTCGGAATTTTTGAATTGCATTAGAAATATTGGCGATGATTTCCAATATTTCTTTAATAGTTTCACCATTCTTTACAGTATCTCCCTTGTTTCGGATTTCTTGAACTGCATCAGAAATTTCGGCGATGGTTTTTGAAATTTTTCTAATAGCTTCACGACTCTTCACAGTATCTGCATCTTTCTGAATGTCAGCGATGATTTTCAAAATTTCTTTAATATTGGAGTTGATTGTTTTAGTTCTAGCTCTAAACTTCATCACTACCTGAACATCTTCATTCTCATTCATATGATCAGACTCTCCTGATCCTACTACACTATCTGAGGCTTTCAAACCTTCCACGTTTCCTTCTTTTTCAACATTTTCTTTCTCTTCTCCTCTATTTCCTTCTTTTCCTATCTCTTCATCAGCTTTATTCTCACTCACGCCATGACTATTTGAGGACTCTTCATTACTCGTTTCAATTCGGATTGGAATTAGTTTGAGTTTTTTAATTAGATTCAGAAATAAATGTGAAATCTCTCTTTTAGCTTCATCATTCCTTACATTATGTTCCTCATTTACGAGTTTTTCAATTAAATCAGACATAGCAATATTGGTGAGGTTTTTAAGAATGTCTCTCTTAGCTTCACAATTCAACACAGTACCTGTCTCATTTAGGAGTATTTTATTTAGATCAGATACGATATTTGACATGAATTTTAACATTTCTTTAAAAGCCTCACTATCCATCACGGTATTTCCCTCATTTTGGAATTTTTGAATTTTAACATAAATAACAGCGATGGTTTTGAAAATTTCTTCAATAGCTTCAGTATTCGTCACAGTATCTTCTCTATTTTTATTTACATTATCAGTCTCCTCTGATACTGCCACACTATCCAAGCATTCATCAGTAATTATTCCACTTTCAGTCTCCAACTTATCCCTACTATTACTTGCATTCTCCAAGATATTACCAGGAGTTATTGGAAGCTCAGGTTTGGAAATTGGAGTTATTTCAGTCTTCGCTTGGTCAATCTGCAACTTATCCCCACTATTACTTGCATTTCCCAAGATATTACCAGGAGTTATTGGACGCACAGGTTTGGAAATGGGAGTTATTTCAGTCTTCGGTTTGTCAACCCCTTCACTAATCAGTACGGTATGGTTGGAAAAGGGTTTTCTGTAGAAGACAGGCACCTTGTAACCACCTTTTGGGGTTTGGCATAAAATACCAGTGTTCATCACAGAATCGTTCCTAGTTCCAATAACATTTGAATCGTTCCTAGTTCCAACAGCTCTTGAAGTGGATGGATTGTTTATCACGATCTCATCGCTACATGTCGTGTCAACATTCGAAAAAGAGGGACTTGAATGCAGTTTTCTCACTTTCGTTGTTTTTTCGTAACGGTTTTTTGTGCATTCTGACATGGATTGAGGAGGATTCGATGAGCTATTAGCTGTCATACTGGAAGTAGCGAGATCCCTGGATTCTTCAGAAGAAATGGTTGGAGCGCTAGAAGCAGGTATCTCCGTCTCCGACATTTCTGAAAAAAATCAAGATTCCTTTATTGCCGCTAACATTCATTACAAACAAATAGCATATCGTAAGGCAACAACAATAATACAAAGACAGGAGTAAGATGAATACTGATTGATATAATCATATTCATTTAATTTGACTTTGCATTAGATAGATAGAGATATGTTATTTCTTTGCCATCGGACCCTACGGTCATCAGCAACGTCAAGAAATAATATCTATCTATCTAATTGAATGAATCTGATTGAGTTATACAACATATACAACTCTATGGTTCATGCTGTGTATTTCTTTTCAACACGACTCCCTCCAGCGGACCGCAAGTAAATTGTGTGTGCCGAATTGTATTTTCTCAAGATTTCACTATCATGTTTTAGTATAATTTTAGTATTTCTTGTGCATTATTTTGTTTCTTGCATGCTAAATTCATTCTTGTGTAGGCCTACTTGTTTTTTGTGCAAGTTTCTTGTAAACAATTGTACTGTATTATTTATTGTAAATCTTTAGAATCTGAGTTAATAGCCTAATTCAATATTTGGCTAGGCGTACACCGGTTAGTCAAGACAAGACGAGATTAGTCACGTTTAGTCACAGTAATTCACATAGTTGCTTATGAAGCAGCACACACCTATGCAATGACTAATCGGTGTGTGTTGCTTCATAAGCAACTATGTGAAGTACTGTGACTAAACGTGACTAATTTCGTCTTGTCTTGACTAACCGGTGTATGCCTAGCCTTTTGTAACTATTAGTTTTATTTATTTGATGAATATTTCAAAGATGATAATGAATAGCCTAACTAATTCGAAAAGTAATTTACCTTTCTCTTCTTCTTTTTCGTCTTCTTCTTCCTCATCATCGAATCTGATATGGGTCCGTTTAGCTGCTACTTGTTGTTTCGGCTGCCAGTAATCGAGTCTCGAATTGATGATCGATATCGCCTGTTGTTTGGCTTTTTCGAGAACACCATCGGTCAGTGCCAAATTCTTCTTGTCACTCCTCTTCTTTCGTTTGCGATATCTCTTCCTTTTCGCTGAATCATTACTGATGGTAGAGTTGTTCAAAATGTTGGACGAGCTCGCAGATTCTGCTTGAATGTTGGTAGCCTCATCAGTAGAAACATTACTGGCAGAAGGATAACTCAAGATGTCTGACGGCCTTGCTGATTCTGCTTGAATGTTGGTAGTCTCGTCAGTTAAATCGTTACTGGTAGAAGGATTGTTCAGGATGTTGGATGAACTTGCAGCTGGCGTTTCAAACTCAGCATCTTCTAGAAGCTCAGTGATGTCTTCAGGAATTGACGTTTCAACTGAAAAAAATAAGTTTACTGAAAACAATGCAATTTTTGAAACAATGTGATATACAGAGTGTTTCAAAACGGACTTTACAACTTTGAAAATGCATAAAAAATTTAAAAAGAGATATAGAGCTGGATTTGGTCTTGCTTTAAAGGAAAACACTTTAAGTTTTAATTGGCATATTAAGGAAGTGCATAATCTCGCCTTATCAAGCGCTAGACGTTGAATAAGTCTGTCTTCACTGGACTCGAGAATGCTAGCTGGCTTGAGGAATCAAAGTCAGCAAGAAAATTTCAACGTAATTTTTGTACCAAGTACGGCAAATAAAACTCATAATAGACCTCATAATAGATATTTGGTCAAATATATTGATTATTATTTCCAAATAGCTTAAAAGAAACCAAACACGGGCCCAAGCTCAATTTTTGTAACAGAAATTGATGTAAAAATGTCTTTTTCTAAATATTCAACCTGTTTTATTCGATATTCATTCAAAAATGTTCCATAAAAAACTGTTATATTAGGTTCTATTGAATAGAATGCAAGATTCATTCCAGTTTCATATTATTAATCTTCAACTTAATTAATGGAATAAATCATTTAATTTGCAAAGTAGGCTAGTAGTCAACATCTTGTACCTTTCTCGGATTCTGAACATCCATTATCGCGGTCTTTATCCTTTTTCTTTTTCTTCTTTTTTGTAGTTTTCTCATCTTCTTCGACAGTGAGTGATGAAACATCAGTATCGATCTGGTCCTCTCTCTTCTTCTTCTTTTTCTGTTTCACACTGGTTTCATTTCTATCCTCTCCAATGTTCTCACTTTCGTATGAGTGACTTCGTTTCTTCTTTTTCTTCTTCTCGACTTTTTCTTCTGCTTCAATCTCTGGCTGGACCAGTCTCAGTCTGAAATTTTCAAAAATTGGGTACCACTACTTATAATGAAACATAAATAAATGGAGATTGTATATTGCAACTATTCAATTGCTTTTTTAATCATAACAGTTTAGGCGTACACCGAAGAACAAGACAAGACAAGACGAGATTTGTATTCAATGTCACATAGTTGCTTGAAGCAGCATTACAAAGAGTATTTGAGTTTAATGATTAATCGGTGTATGTTGCTTCTACAACAGAGATGTTCAATGTGACCCTCACTGTGAGCAATATATCGTCTCGTCTTGTCTTAGCATATCCGGTGTACTTTGATAAGCTGCAGTTTATTGAAATCATCAATATTCATCACCATTGATAATGCTATAATATACTCTGAAGACTTCCGCTACTGCGAATATTGACAAAAGAATAATAGCTAGTAAGGGAATTCACTGAACGCTGCTGTAAAACAGAAAAAACTTTTGCCCGGGCGGGAATCAAACCCAGCACCCCTTGATTGCCCGTCAAGTGCCTCACCTCTAGACCACCGGACATCTTCTGTACAGCAGCATTCATTTTTGACTAAGCCAATTCGGCCAGATATGAAGATAGAAGGTATTGAGAGATAAAGGTATAGAGGTATTGACTGAAGGTATTGATGAGATATTGCAACTATTCAAAAGGTGCTGGGTTCGATTCCCACACGGGTAGAAGTTTTTTTGGACAGTAGTGTTCATCAAATTTCCTTAATAATTATTATTCTGTTGTCAATATTCGCAGTACGGAGGTCTTCAGAGTATATTATAGCATTATTAATTAGTTATTGTGACATAAATAAATACAAAAAATAATTGAGGCACTAAAATTGCAGACAATCGTATCGGTTGAAATTAATGATATTTTGATATGAAAATTCCCAATTCAGAAGGGTATCAAGAAAAATTTAGCATTCAAGAAAAATTATTGGAACTCACGTTAGGATATAAGAGACTTGCTTCAAGTTTGGTCATGTAAGATTATGAATTTCCACATTTCTTCTTGAATATGATATAACTGGTCCGTAGCCGAGGGCGATAAGCGCCAGTCTGATAATCCAAGGTTTCTTGTTCGAATACAGTTTGGGGGAACGGATTTGACAATAAAAATGGCCACTCCCGTCTTTCGGAGGAGACGAAAAGCCGTCGGTCCCGACTGCCTTAAAACAGTCATCATCTCTTACAATCACCCCTTTCATTACACACGCACAAGCATAGAGTGTATGTGGGCATCACCCTCAAAAAACTTTTTTTTTACAGTGTGCAAGAGTCAACATGACAATTTTGCAATATGGCTGTAGTAGACTACAAAAGGGAAGGCTTAACTATTAATTAAACTATAATTAAAACAATAACTAAATAAATAATTCACAGAGATGTTTGACCATCAGATAAGTTAGGAAATGATGAAGTAAAGCAGCCCAAGTCGCGGTACTTCTATGGTAGACCTATGTACTGGTAATTCAATTCAGCTCATCAATAGGTGAACAGCTTTAACTCTGGATAGATCTTGTCAAAGAAACTAAAAACATCCAACACTTATTGTGCCCTAGATGTTGATTTCTAGTTAGGTGTAGTAGTTAGGTACCGGTACCCATGAAATGGGCACATATTGAGGCAGTCTATTAACATTGGTAGCCTACTTGTATTTATTTATCACTTATCACAATCACAGTAGGTAAAACAAGTCCATTTCATGTTCACTAAACAAGTGAGAGAGACATAAGTCTGCTGTGTAAGAGCTTCTTATAAATAACTTATCTTCCCAGCTCCAGATTGCGCACTTATTGAGGCAATCTATTGAAATTAGGACTTGTAATTTACCAATCACTTATAGGTCTGCTATGGTTTAGAAAATTAGATATTCAAATAATATTATAAGTTACGTTTCTCATGGGTAGGTACGCCACGTGCCTAATCAGTAAGGTTACCGGATTTCCCCACTCTGTTTCAACATTTCAGGATTTTTAATAATAAATTCTAATTATAAAGTAATTAAATAATGCATTAACTTACCGCACTTCATCTAAGGAGTTCAGAATATCAATTTTTGAGAAACTTGGAATCCAAACATCCGAGGATTCTAGATAAAACGATACCTCAATTTGAAATTTGTCTTTCAGATAGCACTCAATATCTTCAATAGTTTTAAATGAATTATCCATATAGATGATACATTTTTTTCTATGGTCAGTAAATAATTCATTTAAATTTATGATTACTAAATTTGTGCTAGCCATCTCAAAGTTAAAGTCGCTGTTCTGTTTCTGTTCACACAAGTACTAACAGGAACAGGCAGGACCGCAGGAAACAGTTGGGTGGAATTGAGGTTATGTGGTGCGCGCGAGCATCATCAAAACTCAAACATAGAAGAAGTGGGGTTATGTTTACTTTTTTCAATTCCGTTTATTATTTACACTTCAAATTAACTTCTTTCATACTCTGAGCCACTGTTAATTTATTAAAATTCAAGCATGTCAGACGATGATAAAAAAGCCTCGTCGAAACCAGCTGTAGCTAGGACAGCTAGTGATCTTCAAAGAATGAAACTTGAGAAACTAATGAAAAATCCTGTAAGTAGACTACCAGTTCTGAAAATGCTACCTTTCATATCATTCTAAAATAAGTACTTTTTTAACATGAAAAATTCTTTTCTTCATTTATTGTGTGGACAAATGGTCTGAACTGTATCTTTTCGAGTAAACGACAAGCGCAGGGTAATGTTGTTGGATGGGTGGCCACTTTTTGCCATGCCTCTACCGCTCTGCTATGTGCTTCATTATTAATATTTTTAATACATAGTAACATCTTAAAGTGATAGCCAAGAAACTGAAAAATTAAAGAAACTATATTACATTAAGCTACCAATTTTAAAATAGAAGCTATCTTTAATCCAATTCCAATGTAATATGCCTTTTACTTTACTTCTTTGGTCCTCCCAACGGTCCTGTGTCCGAGGAGTCGTCTTATGTGTGTCCTGGTTTAATCCAGGTGTCCTATGGTATGTTTTTCAACATATTCTGCTATCGAGTAGTAGGGTCTCGCCGTATTTAGTATTTATTAAATTAAGTCCATAAGATGGAAAATTAAAGCCACCAGGGACACGTCAAAAAACAAAAAAAAAACAGCCTATAGAGGCACAAAAAGCAAATACCCATAAAATAGTCAAAAATAAGAACTCACCAGATTGTCATCCAACATAAAAAACTCACTGAGGGAGTACAATGGGTTCTCCACCAGCAACCCCTTCAGAGCTCTTTGAAATCGTCCGGCAGGTAGGTCTCTTGCAGATAAAGGGAGCTTGTTGAACAGTCTCGTTGATAGATGCGCAAGGCCAGTCCGAGTTCTGCTGAGCCTCAGGTAAGGCACATCCAACCTACGATTCCCTCTTGTCTCATATGTATGAAAGAACCTCCTGGTGACAAGCTCATCTACACTAGAATAGGTCCTGCAAAGTGTATAGAAGATATAGAGAGCGTAAACTGTGAGAATCTTCTCTCCAATAAAGAGAGGACGACAGTGGGCAAGACTCCCAGCCCCACAGATGGTCCTAATGGCTCTCTTCTGCATGCGCACCACACGTGTCACATCCGCAGCTCCACCCCAGAGAACGAGCCCATACAATAAGATGCTCTGGAAAAAAGCAAAGTAGCATACCTTTAGGTAGTGTGTAGGAACACTAGATCTCAGGCCCCTCAGTAGAAAAACCACTCTGCTCAGCCTGCAACACACGGCCTCTATATGGCTGCACCATGACAGTTTCCTGTCCAGGACCAAGCCAAGCAGCTTCACTGGCGCAGTTTCATATTCATCCCCATTTCTGAGGCTGAACACGATTGACTGTGTCTTGTCCTCATTGAGGAGGAAGAGGTTTGCAGAGAACCAGTCTGAGGCAAACAGCCTGGTCTCCCTCATAGCTGCCCTCAACCCCTCAATACTACAGTCCTCATTGAAAAAAGTGGTGTCATCCGCATAGCAGACAGCCATTCTGCCATCCACACATGCAACATCGTTCACTGCAATCAAAAAAAGTAGAGGCCCCAGGACAGAGCCCTGAGGTACTCCACAGTCAGCACAGTTCCTAACCTGCGAGAGCACTCCATTGGCCAGTACAGTGAGGTACTTCTTCAGGTATCTTGGGAATGTGCTTGTTGTTACCGTAGTTTTGAGATTATCTGGCAGCAGATTAAAGAAGAAAGCTCCAGTGTAGGCCGGCGACTTAGCAGTTTTTGTGAGACGGTGTTGTGGAAGATCAATATTATTCCTGGCTCGGGTGTTGTGCATGTGTAGTTCAAATCTCAGTGTAGGATTTGTTTTCAACACCACATTTATTGTTTCCATTATATATACTGAGATCACTGTCAGGATATTGTTGTGGACAAAGAGATCCCTGCAGTGATCCAACATATTTCTCCTTAGGATTGTTCGGATGGCTCTCTTTTGTATGCGCAGTATTCTATTGAGATTTGCCGTTGATGCCGAACCCCATGCAACTATACCATATCTGAGATGAGATGCTAATAGGGCGTGGTAGGATGTAAATGCTGTCTTCTCATCAGTTATGTTACGAATTCTGTGGATCACATATACTGCCGAAGAGAGCTTTTTACTCAGCTGGTCTATGTGGTGCTGTCAGCATTGTGCCTGCTCAAACATTGATTCTTATTAGCACAAGAATGGGTCTAAATTTTCTTTTGAAATAACTGCCTAAAGCTGCGTTTACACCAGAGTTAGTAATAAAAAAGGTTTTTAACAAAAGTTATTCGAGACCCTGTGCCCTCGGAGCAACTGCTATCTGACTTCAGTCAGCAACCCAGCGTTGCCAGATGACATTGGCTGATATGATAGGTTAGATTACCCGAAAAACAGCCAAAAGTCATCTGGCAACGCTGGGTTGCTGACTGAAGTCAGATAGCAGTGAGTTGCTCCTTGGGCAAACGGCTCTAATAACTTTTGTTGAAAACTTTTGTTACTCCGGTATAAACGCAGCTTAATAGTTGATAGATCCAGTTCTTAAAAAATTAATTTACCAGGATAAAGCTTCTACCTAATGCCGCTCTGTTATGTTTTTCAAGCGTGAATAATTTATTCATGTGTGTGTTCATGGCCCCACCCCAGACTCTAATGCAGTATTGAAATCAAGATTTAGCTTAGGAATGATATATTAGGTGGATGACTTTTAAGTTTCTAATCTTATTGAATTTGTAAAATTGAAAAATCAGATATTTTAGTCTAGAAGTCACCAAGTTAGATATTACTAGCCAATTCCTTGGAACCTGAAATCCTAGATTATTATTCGAAATGTTTGTGTTTGTTTCCTCAGGATAAGCCAATAGTGATTCCAGAACCTTCTAGAGAGAAGAAAAGTCCCCATGTTCCCGAATTCGTGAGAAACGTGATGGGATCCAGCGCTGGAGCTGGGAGTGGCGAGTTTCATGTTTACAGACATCTCAGGAGAAAAGAGTACTCACGACAGAAATTCATCCAGGAGAAAGCTGAAAAGGTATAGCAAGATTCTTTTAAATTGTCAGAAACAGCTGATTGATGTACGCTCGTTTACTAACGTTAAATCAGCTGTTTTCTGACAAGTTAAAAGAATCCTGCTATATAAGAAACATCGAATGTAAACGTTGAAAATTCCAACGAAAAAAGAAAATCGAATGCAAAATATTTATAAATAATGTTTTTAGTAATTAATGTTTTAAATAATTTATTTTAGATCAAGAATCGTTTTCAAATGTTGATAGATTGCTTGTTTGATCATGGGTTCGATTCCCATTTCAACTGGCATTGATTAAGTGGACCTAACATCCCTCACCTTATTACCCAAGAAAAAATTAATTTATTTTTGAGCATCATCAACAGCAAAAATCGACAATGAATTATTAAATTAATTCCTCAATCAAGAATAAGTCTTAGATATTTAGAAAAATAATTTAAAATGAGGATTGAAAAGTGTTTTTATATATAGCAATATTCATTTAAGTTGGCGGATGGCATTAGATAGATGGATGGATGGATAGATAGAGAGATATTATCTCTTGACGTTGCTGATGATCGTAGAGTCCGATGGCAAAAAAATAATACCTATCTCACTATCTATCTAATGCCAACCACCATAGCCCCCTTTAAACTACAGGGGGCTATAGTTTGAAGGAGGCTATGCAACCATCAACTTCAATCTTCAATGAATATTACTAAAGATCTGCTTGAAATCAACTACGACGGCCAATATGCTACATTGTTTTTAGTAATATTTTTTCTTTAATGTAAGGAAGGACTCAATTAATACTGTATAACTTTTCATTTTCCTTTTTGCAGGAACTTCTCGAAGAAGCTTACCACCAGAAGATTTTGGAAAACAGGTTGGCGAGTGAAGAAAGGACAGCCAAGAAAAGAGCGAAGCGATTAAAGAAGAAAGCTAAAAAGAAACAGAAGAAAACGACCACTGAAAGTGTAAAAAGTGAAAGTGAATCAGAACCGCAGAGTGAGAGTGAAAAAGAAGATTAATAGTTTAATGGTAACTTAATAGTTTAGTTTAAATAATCAACTTGATAGGTTACGCAAATTTAATTATTTATTCTTGTGTGTATTTGTTCAAGGTAATAAAAAAAATTTGAATTGAATTGGAATATATTTAATCTCAAAAAACAACAAAATACATACATTTGAAAGAAATATGACAATATGAATATACTCCTCACCTAGAACAGGTCTGTGTGTGAAGAGGGTCGTATGAAAGATTGTAATATTTACATAAAGAAACTTTTCTAGACATACAGAGAGAAAGAATATAAGAACACATTTCATACACAATAATCAGGATTATTGAACACTCAGAATTATTCTGTCTCATGTTTTTTTATAAATACCAGTAGTGACACTTAAGAAAATATAATATAAAGTAGATAATTTAATAAATTTAAAATGACTGATTTATATTCGTAAATGTTCATTAAGAATAAAAGAAGGTATGACCAGTAAAACAGGGAGAAGAAACGTTTAACCTTTCCAGCACCTTCTTCCTGTCTGAAGGGTATTGTCCCAGACATTTTATAGATGAAATTGGATAGTTGGAGTAGTATCCGTAGCCGGGGGCGATAAACGCCAGTCCAAAGGTACCAGGATCAATCCCAGTCTACAGAACGGATTTTGACAACAAAATCCACTCCTGACTGCCTGGAAAGTAGTCGTCATCTCTCATCATTACCCCTCCCATTACCTATGCACAAGCCTAGAGCTATTTTGCAGATTATTTGTATAATTAACAGTATAATATATTATACTGTATATGTAATGTGAAAATATCTCCAATGCCTTTGAATAAGCCGGACTCATAATGAAATATGGCATGGAATCAATGGTTCAATCCGTTCAATAATTCAAACCATTATTGTATTGAAATTTCAGAAGAGTGATTTTATGTATGAGGAGAGAATGTTTCTACAAATTCATGTTTTTCTATCAAGCTCCAAGATATTACATGCAATATTTTAGTTTTAATGAAGTGCTACTGTTAATAAAATCCTGGATTAAACAAAATCTGTGTAATTCTTGAAAAACGTTCAAGTCCTCTTATATTGTCAGGCCCGGGTTTTCAGTCGCTCAATAGACAGTTTATGGATCCAATAGCACTCTTGAATCAATAACCATATGTTTTCAAATGCAAAAAAAGTTATTGATGCAATAAGTTTATTAAACGACTGAAAAACCGGGCATCAGTGTTGCAAGAAAGGCGGCGCCGATTTAAATTTCGCTCCAATCCTCTTTGGAGCCCCCCTCTGACAGCTGTTAAAATCAATCTTGGGATGCGAAGATTTTGAGGATAAAGCAGGCAGTGCTTTACAAGCAGTGCAGTATTCGTAATTTTGCAGTTGAATCGTTTTCCGTGTACTTTCCAGTAGAAATTAGTAGTTTCTCCATTAATTATCTACAAAATAGTTTTAATTCTTATCATCTTTCTACTGAATTCAATTCATCCTCGTGAACTTCCAAAGTGCAATGAAAAGTAAGTAGATAGTTTGACAGGATGAATGGTTTGAGTGAGTCACTACTGATTAGAGGTCGTGTTTTGTGCCTATTTATATTTGTAAATTTTGGTTAGTCATGCATTTATACTGATTGATTTATGTTCTAATGGAATCAGAATACAAAAACACAACATAAGGCTCTGTTGAAAACCTTGTCAACACAATCTGACAATCTCTTCTCAATGACCTAGAACCAATTGCTGTAACATTGATTAACCTAACAGTCTTGCAAGGTAATGTTTTTGCACAAAAAACGCTTCAAATCGAATGTTTTGATGCATTGTTTACATAGTTTGATCTGCTGAATCCTGTTAAAATTGATACATTAATTCATTATCCATCAAGCATATCCCCACTAATATAAAAAAACATTTTATCGATTTTTGTAGTTAACCGTTAACTTGACTTCCGTGTCAGTTTTCGCAATATCAAAAATAATATTGAAAGTATTTTAATCACGTATTGTATTCTGTATTTTGTAGGTTCTACTTGATTTGTGTCGAATTGTACTTGAGAGGGTCTCATTTATTGTTTAGTACTGAAGGTCTGCGAAATAATGAAAAAGTAATGAATTTATATAGAATCTTGATTCATAACTTTTGTAAAATAGAATTGTGTTATGCATAGGAATCAAAATGATTCAACCAAGTGACTGTTCTAATTGCGCGGTTTCACGATACCAGTAGACGTGTAGGTTACTGGCATGCAGGTTGGTCATATGATCTTCCACTCTATACAAACAAATAGGGCAATGCACACTTGATTGGGTCTTTCCCATGAATCGTCTTCACTTATGTCTTTGCAACTCATGGTTTGGCATATCTGCAAGTCTACAACTATCTTAATATAAAGAGGGATGCATCAGTAGATTAATAGAAATGGAATATTTTATGTAGAGAAAATGGATTTATTCAAAAACTAAACTTTTACAATCTATTTAAAAAGTTTTTAGAAACAGTAGTGAACTTTTTAAAGTCTTGTAACTTAGACTACTTGACTACTTACTTCCTCATTTTTTTCAAGAAAATATTTCATTACCGTATACTTAATTATGAACCAATCTGTACTCTAAGTAAAAAATAATCTATTCGTAAGGCTCTTTATCGGTGGTGAGACCGTTGAGGGTAGGTTCTACCTCGCCTTATTTTTGTGTCGGTCACCCATCCAAAAGCAGTCTTCAGTGTTCGTGACTTAACCTCATGGTCACATCATCAGCTCTTACCGAACGATTAAACACAGCCGTTTTATATACCACTAATGAAGTAAACACTCAACAAAAGAATATTTCCTTGATATTTAGAGACTTTCTCAACTCAAGAGACAACTCAAGATGTTTAGAATTAATTTTTATTAGAGTAGGCTAATAGAAACGTTTGGTGATAAATAATATGTTCTTTAGGAATACTGTAAGATCTACTGCAAATCAAACTTCTACCAATCATTTGATATTCGTCTTCCAATTTCCACCTCATTATAAAAAAATCATGTTAGGCCTGTATTATTTATTGTTCTTGTATTATTATGACACCTTCAATGTAGATTTGTTAAATAGACTTCTTAAATAGAGATTATTTGATTTGATGCTCCTGAGGTTTTTAGTCAATTTGAATTGAATTGAATGACTGCCTTTATTTTAACCTGGGAGGGCGAAGTTAGGGCGCAGTCGGCCCTCTCTAAAGGTGGGTTTTCGTTACTGCGACAAAGTGCCGCAGCGGAGCCCGAACCAGCGTTGCCAGATGCAGTCGATGAAAAATCCCCACTATAAATTGTTGGGATTTTTCATCAATTGCATCTGGCAACGCTGGTTCGGGTGCCGCTGCGGCACTTTGTCGCAGTAACGAAAACCCACCTTTACACTTAACCCTCTTTAATTTTTACACTCAACCCTCTTTTTCTAAATTCATGCTACACCTAGCTTAATCCACTGTGATAATTCATGACAGCGCATACTGGACTAAGTGGAAACTCATATTTATTTAACGTGAGTGTCACATTTACTAGCTGAGGAACAAAAATTTTTGTCAAACATTTCCTGTCGAGTTAATTTTAAACATGATGAACGTGAGCTCTATATTATGAGGTAATCTACGACAGACAACAGATGTGTGGAGTGCCGGTCCATTTTGTGAATGATGAATGTTGTCAGACGTCAAGACACCTATAGAGTAGTCGTGTCTTATGATTTGGCACACTTTTTCGATCTTGCGGTTTGGAACAGTGTTTTTCTGTCTGTGTGACGTTTGAGAGCTAGCATGGAATAATGCCAGATAATAGCAACGGTTGGTTGGAAATTTTATGCCGAACCTTGAAGCGCTGGTCAATTGCTAATTTGGCAATCAAGCTAATAAAAATTCGCTAGAATTGCAGCGAGAAGTTGAGGTCAGCCCTGTAACAGATGTGGGAGATGTGAGCTTGTTTTTTGGTTCACTAATAATTTTGTTGTTATTTGAATTATAATTTGTAATTTTTAACATTTATAAATTAATTTGCCATTTTTTTGTACACTCAAATAGAACATTTCTTATTAACTAAAATGAATCTCACTTTTATGCCGCGATCTTGCTTTATTGACAGATTCATCTTCCCTGGATGAAATCACAACTACTCAGACACATAGGCCTACCCCAACACATATAATTTATAGTGAGGTGTATATTTATACATTAAATGATCTATATTTAGAAATTATTCAATGCATAAAACGTCTTTGTTTTATTTGTATTACCTACATGTTTAGTTATAGAATCCAAATTTGTATTGTAGGCCTAATTATTTTTGATGAATAAACTTAATTTTGATTTTTACTTTGAAAAATCTTATTTTGTAATATTATTTCAAATCTGCCCATTCTTCCCATCCAGTTGAAAGCGCATTGACACTTTGCAAGTTGACTGGCATCAGTGGACTGGCAATGTGTAAACACCATTCTTTGGCTTATTGACATGTCCAGTGTAANGATGAACAAACTGTGCTCACCACCGACGGACATCAAGCGCGCTGTCCAAGAAGTGAGCCTGGTTACCGTGCGGCAACTGTTGGCATCGGCCAGTTTCGACGCACTTACCACCGCGATTTGGGATCGGAAGAGCGGCGGTTTAAGATTGAACAACTGCAAGACACTGGAAGGCCATGAAAACGAAGTGGAAGTCCGGTGTGTTAAGGCCAAGTCCGAACTGATTTGCTGGCCACCTGCAGTCGCGACAAGTGACCGGTGTGTGTGGGGAGACGAGCGACGACGAGTTATAATGAGTGTGCGGCGGCCGTGATCAACGCTCACTCCCAAGACGTGAAGAAAAGGTTATCTGGCATCCACACGACGACATACTAGCGGCATCCAGCTACGACAGCACCATCAAACTTTTCCGCGAAAGATATCTCCCGATAACGACTGGACAAACTGCGGCACGCTCTCAAGTTCATAATGAGTCCACAGTTCGTGGGATAGCGTTCGACAAGACCGCCGGCACACGTTTGTCCGGTTGCAGCGATAATAAGACCGTCAAAATCTGGCAGCAGTATCTCCCCGGTAACCTTGGAAGATTGTCAACACAAAGCAACGAGCCCACTTGGAAATGCGTGTACAGCGCGCTGAGGCGGTTACTATTCTCGTGTCGACTCTGTAATATAGCCTGGTGTCATCAGATCCGATTTGATAACGTATGCGGTGACGATGCGATCAGAGTTTTCGAAAGGAGACGCCGAGTTCTCACAAAAACCAGCTGGAGTTCACGAGTTGATCTGCACTGTGCACAGGGCGCACACCAGGACGTCAACTCAGTCAAAGCCTGGAGACCCAAAGAGGCCACGCTTGCTCGTCAGACGATGATTTCGTGTCAGTCTGTGGCAGTTCAAGGGAGGAAACTATCATTTTCTAAATGGTTGTCTCTAAGTTTTCGGAATTGAACAACCACCAGTTATCACATCCATTTGTTATTTTATTGTCGTGGTTTCAAGCGTATTAGATATATTTTAAATAAATGTTTTGTTTCGAAGTTTCAGAATTGAAAACCACTAGTTATTCAATCCATTTGTTATTTCATTGTCGTGGGTTTTCAAAAGCGTATTAGAAAATAAATAAATGTTTTGTTTCAAGTTTGGAAATTGAAAAACCACCAGTTATCCAAATCCGTTTGTTATTTCATTGTCGTGGTTTCAGGCGTAGTTCGGATATAAATATGTGAATGTTTACCACCCCAATTTTGGACTTTACTGGAAACCACAGGATATCATTTAACCATTTTATTTTATTTCATTAACTGCCGGGACGTTTTCAGGTGTACTAGATATAAGAGAGTTGATATGTTTTAATTTTTCCCAGTAACTAAAACTGTAATTTTACAAAATCCCAATCAATCCAATCAATATTTTTTATTTGCCAAAAGTAAATTATACAACAACAATATTGGTTAACAATACAAAGTAAAATTGGCACAACATTAGCATAACATACAAAAAACACACAATAATAATAATAATTAGGCTACCTTGAGAATAAATTTTAAACCATCAACAGTATTATTAACAATCAATATGGCACTACCGGCAAACGATAATCTTGTGCGCCGGTAGTGAGGTCAGACGTCATAAAAATTTTAAACTAAATGTATTAGGCTTCTGCAGCATTTAAAAAGAATTTGAAAAGCAAATAATGAATTGATAATTCATTAGAAGCCAAATGAATTAAATCAATCTTTAAATTCAATTCTAAATTAAATTTAAAATATATAAATCCATTTAGTTCTTTGTAGTATGTACTTATTTTAATATTTATCACGATTTCCGTTGGTATTAATACAAGTTCAATTTGTGGCAGTTTAAGGAACGAAATATTATTTTCTAAAGTTGTCAATATTTTATTTTTCAATCTAAAACAGTTTTCAGACAAGGAGGTTTTTTTAAGTTTATTTAGTACAAACATTATGGATAAAAATTAATATAGCCTACTAACATTTATGAATTTATCGTATGGTAAACCGCCTATTCAAGTTAATTGAAATTTGCAAATTTTCAATCAATCAATCATCTACAAAGGAGAGTACAACAGGCTTAGGCAATAAGCAGGCAATATTTTATCAAAGAACTGTCTCTTTTCCAGTTAAAATAGTTCATTCATTGATGTAGTCCAATTAATGTGAATGAAACTTGTTTGGGATATGGTATGAGAGATTTGCCCAGTTTATCAGTTGAGTAAAAATTTTAGTGCAGCAGTAAATGTTTTATTCAACGACTGAGTTATATCACTGGTTCATGGATTTAGAAGTTGTTTTAAGGGCCCTGTGGACCCTTTGAAAATATTTACAAGGTGGTATTGTATTGAAAATTTGTATTGATGACTAGTGCACCTTGGGAGTTAAAATAGTTGAAATAGTTCATTCATTGATGTGGTCACATTTCCTAGTGCAAATTACCAATTCAAATTTAAAAGAAAAATTCGAATACTATTAGAAGAATTAATTTTGTTCAATGTTAATTTATTCTATTACCTATTATTGTTTTTTTGATGGTTGAGATAATTATTGATAGGCATTCAGGTATTGTTTAAATCATACAGATGAAATGAATGTAGCACAAAACATAACTGCAAGTGAGACAAATCATTACATGAATTTACTATGGTGCTCTTCAGTACCCATTATAAAAATATTTTTATAAATATAATACATGGAATCAAATTCTTGATTTGGAATATGATGTATAGGTAATCAATTTATAATATAGGATAATGTTGTTATCAGTTGTTGAATCTATATAATATTTTCCTAAATATATTCTTTTAGATTAACGATATTATATCACTAGACAAGCTCTTGATATATTATATTCTGAGATGTATAGTCCGATGACTTGAGATTCTTGATGTTATATCATAGACAAGCTGTTAATATTATTTATTCTGAGATGTATAGTCCGATTTAATTGTGCGCAATACTTTCTACTGAATTTGGTTCTCAATACATTACGTCTCCGTTCTTGTTAAAATTTCAAAACTAAAATGTAGAAAAATGGTTATTCTTTATAGATTATAGAGGATCACAATCATATTTTTTATTGTAAATGTTGTAATATAAAATTGTTGGATGTTGTATATTATTATAATAATGAATAAATTGTGAAAAATTACTTTCGAGTTATTTTTTGAACTAGACCTCGAATTTCGTATATCTGTCCCTATTAGCTCATTATTCAGATTGAGAAATCAAGCACTGGCAGTATACTATAATGCCAATGGCAACGTTTGGGCAAGGTATTTAATAATATATTATTTAACGAATATGTCTTTTTCTTAATAATCACGTTATGTATTATTATCTACAACTATGTTATAACTTAATGCAATCAGTTTCATAATTTAAATCGATACAGTTACTTTTTGAAATGGAATTTGAAACTTGTATTGTAATGTTGACTTTATGAAAAGTTTCTAGTTCAATCTGATCCAGAATCCATTTTGAAAACACTGGAATGAAACTAAATAGAATCGCAGCTGATCAAAGCACTGTAGCTGCTCATGTGTGTGTGTGTGTGCTTTTAGCAGCTGTCCTAACCCAAACCTATACGGTCAACATTGAGATGAAACATGGTCGATTAATAATAATAATTCCGTGTAACCTGGCTGGCTCAGGTCTGGTGTCAGAGTTTTCAGGTCACTCCTGATCAGTTCAGGGTCTCTGACGTGACTTAACGACTGTTTTTTTTAAGCAGCCGGGACCGACGGCTTAGCATGTCCTCCGAAACACGAGGAGTAGCTCGAGCTAAAATCTCACGGTCTGACATGGTCGATTGAATCAAGGTTAGTTTAGATTGTTGATGTAGATATTGTGTTTTGTTGGTTGCAGATAAAATATTGTATGCAATGATTGTATTTGGCCTTTAAACCACTCTTGAAATCCTTAGGGCCGGTTCATGAGTTCGGGATTCAGCCAAGTTCTAGACTAAAACGGGTGGCTATCGTAGCATCGTCAAACGTTTGTCTGGACAGGTTAGTGGGATAGCAGCATAGAGAGCCCTTAGTACATAGTTTCGAGGCTAACGTTTGTCGATGCTACGGTGGCCACCCGTTTTAGTCTAGGACTTGGCTAAATCCCGAGCTTATGAACCGGCCCTTAGTGTACTCTCTTCACTATGCTTCGATTTTAACCCTGGATCTCACTCGTGGTTTAAAGGCTCTCATAATACAACCATTGCATGAACTACTAATTAAATTATTAACGAATTTAATTTTGATCTCGATCCAGGACAGCCAACATGAGCGGTGAAAAGATGTCTCCATCCCAAAAAGCGGCAGCAGGCGTACCACTACAGAAAGTAGTAAAAGAGCTGACGGACTACGCTCCCCTGGCTCTGGCTGAATCGTGGGACAACGTCGGTCTCCTAATCGAGCCGTACACGGCCCGCGACGTCACGTCGATCATGCTCACCAACGACCTAACCCAGCCCGTCATGGACGAGTGTCTCGAAAAGAACATAGACATGATAATCTCCTATCATCCGCCGATTTTCGTCGGCAAGAAGAGGATCACAAACAGTAATTGGAAGGTCAATTGTTGTTCAGTCACTCTCGAAATCAAAATCGTTTATTTCAGTAAAGATTTTACACACACAACTTTACACAGTTTAATAAATTACACCAGTGGTCGCCAAACTTTTGAGCCTGTGAGCCACCATAGCATTTATAAATCTTCTTGTGAGCTACCAAGAAATATTGGACGAGAGAAAGTAAGCGGAATGAAATGAATGGAATCGTTGATCAAAATGTTGTCAAGTCTGAAAGAGCTGTAACATATTCTAGGATATTGCTTGATTATTAATATTCAGAGGATTTTGGTGGTCATTGATTTTCTTCAGATTAGGGAATTGCTTATATTTGAATTCTTTTCCTAAATCTCAAGCTTTTTGGAAAATGACGGTAGGCTACATCTAAAATCATTCAATTATAAAGGATGAATCTTTCTCTTGGAGCTGCAAATTAAAATCATTCAACTTCTCATTTATATCTGCGAGAAAGACAAATGTTATTCATACTTGAGAATTTCCCACACAATGACTGCTGGTGTATTATGCAATAGTGAGAAACGAATTTTGATATATGTTACTGTCTCTATGACACAAGAAAATAAAGCCCTTCTCCACACCTACCATTCCAAGAGATAATATCCATTCCTGTATAATATGTTATACATATAATATTGAAGCTATTGATATTCATCCAATATTGAATTTAATGTTGTAATTTACAGGACCAGCTGATATCGTGCTGTTTGGAAAATCGTATTGCAGTGTATTCACCACACACAACATGGGATTCTGTACCCGGGGGTCTGAGTGATTGGCTTGCCAGTGCGTTTGGAGGTGAGTTATTCACTGATTTTTTTGCTGAGGGTGATGCCCGCTTGAGCTCCAGGCTTGTGCGTGGGTTATGAGATGGGTGATGATGAGAGATAACGACTAATCGCGCTTGATTACATCAAATCATAATTTGATAATCTGTAAATCGAAAATATGAACTTTTTCAATTATCATAATTCTTGCTACAGTATTATCTTCTTATGAATTGTAAATAACTTGTTTCTAAAGTGTGAAAAAATTGTTGAAAAGTTTCAGGTAAAATTCATATAAGTTGGTTAAGATGGAAAAAATAGAAATTTAGATAGTTTTAAATTCTTTCAGTTCCAAAGTACTTTGCCCCTTGTTCATGAAACTTAGGAGTCTCGTATTACAGGAATAAGGCAAACACACAGATCAGTGTGCGCGTTCACAGACATTTTTTTACAAGCGCTCGCAAACAGCTTTCTTCGTGTCTGCACCCTTTAATTGTGACTCAATTCAATTCATTTATTGCCAAAAATCTTCATACTTTACATACATTACAAACATTTTCTCAGTGACGTTTGAAAATTTTCATCTGTAAAATATTACAACATTTTTACGTCTGTTTCAGATAGGTCAGAATTTGAATCTGTCAATGTTCTGGAGCCGTATAGTTCTTTCGCCAGCCCTTCAGATCATGAATTCTCATTGGTGGTTCGGGTTCAATTAAAGACTGAAAATTATTCTACAGATTACTGCAAAATACGCGATGATCTTACAGATCTTGGAATCGCCATTACTCCCAGAACCGAAATGTTAGTACAGTATTCAATTAATGAAACATGTTTGTTAACTAAAAAAAAAAAAATGTTCACGAAACATACGAAATTTTCTAACTTAAATACAATTTTAGTAGTCAATAATTTGTGAATTTAGTTCGTGATGGAAAGTGAAAAAGAAGAGAACAAAATTGTGATTGAAAAATTGTTGCAATTCCTCTTTATTGAACACTTATTGATTCACAGTACTATTTTACAAATGTCGCCTTATAACTCCTAATGAAGAAATCTACTTCTTCCCCCAATAACCCATTCTCAACTCCGCTTAGTAAAGAATATTTTAAAATCTTCGACTGTACTGATTGCATCTTTTATAGAACAAGCTTGGATTTAACATCATCTATACTGTATAGGCCTATGTACAGTTTAAAAAACGAAACCGACTACCCAATTTCATGCAAGGTGGACCCTACTCTTGATGACAATTTTGCTGGGCTTTTAAACATTATCAGCAAAAGATTTTGACTCGGTAATATCAGTTTAGTCAAAGTTCTCAATCGTCCATTTGAAAGTAATTAATTCCAAATTATGTATCAAATTTCTTGGAAATTATTATTAACTATTCATTATTTTTATTTCAGGGATCAACGAGAATGGTATGATTACAGAGGAACTTTCAGTAAAAGAGTCTTGTCTAATGTTCGCAGTTACTTGTCCACCCATAGTTTTCCAAACGGCCGCGTCAGACATTTTGAAATCTACAATAGAATACCGGTAATTAATTATCAATAGAATTTCAAGTGATGGATGGATATTTTATTGTAACGGCATCTGAGATATGCAGAAGCAATGCATTTGTCAAGATATACGATTAATACAACACTATAGTGCTTTCCCTTGAAAACTCCTGAGAGCAGAAATGCTCTGCCGATTCTCTTCTCTCACTTGAGCGCTAGTATATTTAGGACCTGTTCATGAGCTCGGGATTTAGCTAAGTCCTAGACTAAAACGGGTGGCCACCGTAGCATCGACAAACGTTAGCCACGAAACTATGTACTAAGGGCTCTCTATACTGCTAACCCACTAACCTGTCGAGACAAACGTTTGTCGATGCTACGGTAGCCGCCCGTTTTAGTCTAGGACTTAGCTAAATCCCGAGCTCATGAACCGGCCCTAAGTCTTTTTATCCATACTTACAAATTTATGCATGCTAACACTATGTAAATTTGATTTCGTCGGTACTTGGAATGAAGTCAAATTGATTTCATTGCCATAAAATGTTTTTACAGTGCATGATGATTCACAAGACAGAGCAAGTAATAATCATGACGTTATATCCATGATGACTGTGTGGCTGAGACTGTTATAACCGAGCTGTTTTGTTTATAAATATTATTTTTCAATTTTTTTTTGAGTTGGGCAGTACTTGGAATGAATTGAAATTAATTTCTTTGCCATAATAAAAATTATACAGTGGATGATGATTTACAAGACAAAGCAAGTAATAATCATGACGTTATATCCATGATTACTGTGTGGCTGAGACTGTTATAACCGAGCTGTTTTGTTAATAAATATTTTTTTTCAGTTTTTTCTCTAATTTTCAGTTGCCAGAACCAGGCACTGGCGGCGGTAGACTGCTGAAATTGAAAAAGCCAATGCCAATTGAAACAGCAATTGATAAAATGAAATCGCATCTCGGAGTCAGGCATGCAAGGATAGCTTACGCTGTGGGAGCCAACTCTAGTAAGTGGATTGAATAATTGATTGTAGCATTTTAATTTAGTTTTTAACGATAATTTAAATCCAATAAACCTGAAAATATCACTTTATGTTTCAGAACTGTATGAAAATAATATTGTTTTGTGTCCAAATTTTTATTTCATTGTAGCTGTGTTGATAATTTGAAGAATTCTCATGATTTTTTCAATTCTCCTGCTTGATTCTTGTAACTGTTTCTCATTCTCCTTATTTTTCTTCAACGTTCGTTATTTTTTGAACTATTCTTTTCTCTTCTCTACTATTCATATTTCTTGGTTTCCTGATTCTCCTTCATTTTGTTCTTTGATCTCAAGTTTTATTATCTCGGTTTTCTATCATCTCAGTTTTTCTTCTCTTCTTGATTGCTACCTCTTTTTCAGCTTACCATCCTCCTCCTTCTCCTCCTCCTCCCCCTCATACTCCATCTCCTTCTCCTCCATTTTCTTCTTTGATCTCAGTTTTTTCTTATCTTCTCCTCCTCCTTCTCCTACTCCAGCTCCTTCTCCTCCATTTTCTTTTTTGATCTCAGGTTTTCGTATCTCAGTATGTCTTCTCTTCTAGCTTGCTACCTCTTTTCATCCTCTCTTCCTCCTCCTCTCCTCCTCCTCCTACTCCATCTCCTTGAGGGTTAAGTGCAAGAGAAGGCAGACTGCGCCCTAACTTCGCCCTCCCAGGTTAAAATAAAGGCAGTCATTCAATTCAATTCTCCCTCTCCATTTTCTTCTTGATCTCAGTTTTTCATCTCAGTATTTCTTCTCTTCTTGCTTTTACCTCTCTTCCATCATCTCCTCCTCCACCATCTCCTTCTCCGCCGTCTTCTTCTCTACCTTCTCTCTCTTATCCTTCTTTATTTCCTTTTCTATTTTTCTATATTCTTCTACCATTATCTCCCACTTCTACTACCCCTTTTCCTCCTCTGTTCTTCTGCTTTTTTCACTTACTTCTTTGTCTTCTTCTCTTCACGTGTCTTCTTTTTCTAAATTATTAGTTTTCTAATAATTAGATGTGTTACTGTTTTATAAACTTTTAGAATTTCATAAATGTCAAAAATAAATATTTTCAAAATTACTGAACATTTTGCAAAGTGAAATAGAACTTCAACCTAATGGAGTTGGGTTATAAACGGCGAGGTGGAACTACCTTCGGGTCTCCCCATCAACCAAAGCCATATGCTAGATAGATAGATAGATAGATTAGTTTTCTAATGGCAGTTCTGTGTTGTTTTTCAGACTCCCTGATCAGTAGCATAGCCCTGGTGCCCGGTTCGGGAGCCAAGCCGTTGAGCGGCGTTCGCGCCGATCTGTACGTGACGGGAGAAATGCTGCATCACGACGTGCTAGCTGCCACGCACAACAACACGTCGGTACTCATGACCACGCACAGCGACAGCGAGCGTGGCTTTCTCACGCACTTCGCTCAACTGCTGCTAACACGCTTGAACCAACATGCACCTGTCAATGTCACTGTATCAGCCATGGATAGGGATCCTATTGAAGTCGTATAACACATGATGTTTACTGCATTCTGTAATCATAAATTGTAAGAGAACAGATTAAGGACCGGTTCATGAGCTCGGGATTTAGCCAAATCCTATACTAAAACGGGTGGCCACCGTAGCATCGACAAACGTTAGCCTCGACAATATGTACTAAGAGCTCTCTATGCTGCTAATCCACTAACCTGTCGAGACAAACGTTTGTCGACGCGGGTAGCCACCCGTTTTAGTCTAGGACTTGGCTAAATCCCGAGCTCATGAACCGGCCCTAAGTTTCTTGAATTTTGTAATGATAAATTGCAAGAGAACAGATTGATGGAGTTCACTGCATTGTGTAATAGTAATTAGGGTTTTGATATAATTGTTATACTGCGTGGCGCAAAAAGAACGGATGGATTTGAGTAGGATAGTATCAGTAGACTAGAGCTGTCTGTGACCGCAGAGCGACACCATTTTGTAGGTTAAAGTATCCAGTTTTAGTATCAATGGTACAATTGACCTTGCAAAATCGCGTATTTGCTGTTGAACAATATCTCCAATAGATTGAATCTGCAATCGTTGTTCAACGGAGCTTCAGCAGAAAGTTTCAACTCGAGCTTATTGGCATGAGATTCTTCTTCACTTGAAATTCAAGTTTACTTTCGTAAATATCGTTACATTGAAGATTTGAATACTGCAATACATGAATGAATTGCTGCTGTATCAAAGGTTAAGGACGAACTTGAGGCTTCAATGAGCATTAACGCATTAAGGGCGCCATCTTTCCTATGTAATTTTTGAAATATACTCAAGTGTTTTGGAGTTTTTTATACAAATTCTCAAATTGGGTTATTTACTCAGTATTTTGGTGTTAGGAAGATAAATGTATGATTCAAATAAATTTTCTTATAGCACTTTGAAAACATCTGTTCTTATGCGCCACTCTGTATAATAATACAGAGTGTTCTATATAAAAAGAACCCAACTCTTAGTTCAGTGTGTAAATAACAATTTATTGACAAACACTTACATTACGTATTTACAGAAGATGTTGAAAATGTTGTCCATCCATTTCAATGCACTTATCAACACCATGTTCCTGGCCACTCTTTTCAGCTTTTCTCTGTCTATCTCATTAATAGCATTAGTAATATTAATGTTTGTTTTCATTTCCTGTAGGGTATGAGGATTGCTTCTGTAAACAATTTCTTTTAAGTAGCCCCACAGAAAGAAGTCAAGCCTAGACAGATAAGGAGATCGTGGTGGCCACAATCTTGTTGAAATGATCCTTACATTAAAAAATTCCTGTAGCATCTCCATACGACGTTCAAACGTAAATGCTTGACCTTCACTAGTTCAACTGCTATGCGCAAGGAATGAATAGCCACCCCTACCCCAGTCATACCAACATTAGAAGCAGTATTTTAACCATTGCACACAAATATATGCATTTTCCAAAATAGATACATCTAGTACAAGCTAATGAGCAACGGGTTCTCTTTTAAATTGAACACCCTGTATAGCATTGTGTATTCTATTGTTTCTCTTTATGAGAATTTTATTCTATGTTGTTTCTAAGGACACACACTTATTTCATTTCAGGAAATATTTCACAGTGTAGTTGAGTTTAATATGTACACTTCTCTTTATTATTCCCTATTATATTTCAGAGCAAGTGAAATGAAACATATTCTATTCTATTGCTTCTATTAATTGAAAGAGGACAGATGAAGTTCACTGCATTGTGTAATAATATAGGGTATAGTATTATATAGCTTTGTGTATTCCATAGCTTTGTTTATGAGAATTTCATTCAAAATTTCTTTAGACACACACTCATTTCATTTCAAAAACCATTTTACAGTTCGGTAAAGTTTAATATGCATGTTTTCTTTATTACTCTGTATATTTTCCTATTGTATTTTGGAGCAAGAGAAATTAAACGAACTGAATTGAATTGAATTGAATTTTATTGCCAAAAACAAAATACATGTGCAAAATGAAATACATTCTAGATAATAATACACAAATACAATGAAAATACAATAAAATCATGTGTCTGTAACATAATTATCAAATACAATTTTTTTGGACGCCCAACATAAGAAATATTGTGTGTTGGCAGTGAGTTGCAGTTCATACTCTGAGATAGAAGTACAGAAAGAAAATTTCTATTCTTATTGTATATCTTTTACTTCTATTTTCTCTGATTCACCAAGTAGGCTGACTGATCCTGATGTCTTCCATTTTATCAGCAAGTTTCATAACTGTTATAAATTCATATTTAAAATGGATTATTCTCACAAATATGACAAATTTTGTCATATTTGTGTATTAATAAATGAAGTCGAATATCTAATCATCTTTATTCCACAGTAACACAATACAATTCCATTATTCACATTCATTTTCTTCTATGTACTAACTAAAAAAATAGAATACAAATTAGTTACAGTAGGCTACTTGATTTCTAACTATGCTTTTCTGTAATTAGGTACCTCCTTAAGTTGAAACTGTATTGGAGGTTACCATCATAGAAGATGATAAGGTTCTGCCTATCGATGAAAGGGGAATTGGAAAAATCAAGCTTTCTCGATTCTCTGTTTTAAATGCTATTTTCCGACAAAAATAGAACTAAATTATTAATTAAACTCTGGAAAATAACTGGAGAAAACTTTCCAATAGCTGTTTTATTCAGCCTTCAAATTTCGATTTAACAAATTATCTTTGATAGTCAAATTTTAAATTCATGACAAGTATTCTAAATTTGGAACTATTCACACAATAATTTTCACATGAAAAATAACATTAAAACAGTACAACTAATTGTTTTTGTAATTCGAAATAAATGAAGGTTTCCTCACCCAAATATTCATAGTTCAGTTATGATGTGAGGAGTGTAAGGCTAGGCGTACACCGGTTAGACAAGACAAGACAAGATTAGTCACGTTTAGTCACAGTACTTTACATAGTAGCTTATGAAGCAACACACACCGATTAGTCATTGCATTGGTGTGTGCTGCTTCATAAGCAACTATGTGTATTACTTTGACTAAACGTGACTAATGTCGTCTTGTCTTGTCAGCAGTGCACGCCAAACTATATGGGAAGTGTGTTCTAAGAGGGTATCATTAGAGGACTGACTATTCAGAATTCAGCTATTACGAAAGTAGTGTCGGATGACCGAAATACAGTATAGGTTGTTGTTCTATTTTGTGTTATTGCTAGCAACGAAACAGGCAATTCTGGCTACATTTTCTCTTCCTATCTTTCTCATTTTTCTTCTTCTTCTTCTTCTTCTTCTTCTTCTTCTTCTTCTTCTTCTTCTTCTTCTTCTTCTTCTTCTTCTTCTTCTTCTTCTTCTTCTTCTTCTTCTTCTTCCTTCTTCTTCTCTCTCTCTTCTTCTTCTTCTTCTTCCTCTTCTTCTTCTTCTTCTTCTTCTTCTCCTTCCTCACTTCTTCCTCCTCCTCTCCTTCCTTCTTCTTCTTCTCCTTCTTCTTCTTCTTCTTCTTCTTCTTCTCCTTCTTCTTCTCCTTCCTCCTCCTCTTCTCCTTCCTCTCCCTCCTCTTCTTCCTCTTCTCCTTCTTCTTCTTCTCCTTCTCTTCTTCTGCTTCTTCTTCTTCTTCCTCTTCTTCTTCTTCCTCTCTTCTTCTTCTTCTTCTTCTTCTTCTTCTTCTTCTTCTTTCTTCTTCTTCTCCTTCTTCTTCTTCTTCTTCTTCTTCTTCTTCTTCTTCTTCTTCTTCTTCTTATTCTTCTTCTCCCTCCTCTCCTCCCTCTTCTTCTTCTCCCTCCTCTTCTTCCTCCTCCTCTTCCTCTTCTTCTTCCTCCTCCTCCTCTCCTTCTCCTTCTTCCTCTTCTTCTTCTCTTCCTCCTTCTTCTTCTTCTTCTTCTTCTTCTTCTTCTTCAACCTTCCACTTGCAAGTGGAATATCTTAGACAAGACGTGTCGACATTAGATTAGAATAGGTTGCAGGTGATAAGGATTTTCCAGTACACGCACTTTCCACGTGCCGGAAAATTGGGGAAAACTGGCCGCCGTTTTTAGTTTTCCCGATGTGAAAATCACTTGTCTGCGTGTTGAGATCTCGCTATAAGTGATGCCGGCCGAAGTTTCTTGACTTTTCACCGATTTCCACGGGGTTTTCACTGTCTGGAACGCACTTTTCCGAAAGCCTGCTGCGCATTATTTAGTTGAAGTTCACACGCAATATGCTCGTCTGAAATTTCTAAGACACGGCTATTATTGGAAGCGAAGCAAGCAGGCTCACGCATACTGACTTCTGCCGTCTGTTATTCTCTGTTTTGATGTATTCTTCTCTCTTTCAAACTCTTTAGCACAGATACTCTCTCTCACTCACTCTCAATTTCTCACTTACTCTATCTCTCTCTCTCTCTCCCATCTTTCCACCTTCAGTCCTAGTTTCTACCTGGTCTGGCTTAACGATTTACATTGTAATATTGTATGTGATTTCAGGGCTTGGGGATTAGGACCTTATGTGAGCTTTTTTTGAAACTAATAATTGTTTTTCATCAGTTTTTTTTCTACATACCTTACCAACTATTTATCAATAATGAAATAAAACACTAGAGGATATTGTCAATTCCACTGTTTTATTGTTTTGAGCACAGAACAGTGCTCAAAACAATAAAACAGTGGAATTGACAATACCCTCTAGTGTTTTATTTCATTATGGAGTTCCACAACATCAACCAGATTCCTACAAATAAATATCAATAATAATTTTTATTTCAAGTATCTTGTTGATGTTGAAAATGTGACAGGTGAAGCCACGAAACCGCGGTCCACTACTGTAAACGATAAAATAGTGGAACAATTATTGTCAATATCATTTAGTGTTTTATTTTATCAATAATTAGATGGGGAGAAAATAATAAAGCTGCAGTTAATATCATTGATATTCTGATTAATAGTCAATATTTGGACTGTTTTTTGCGAGATTGGAAAAGGAATAGTTTTGGGCTTGAGCCTGTTTGACCTTCCATTCAGTAGCGTCATTTCATCAAAACCTTGGGGGGGGGTGTGTTTGCCGGATAAATTGAAGAATAGCACAGATGTCATATGTATTATTTTTAAACTATACCACAGACAATTCTATCAATGAAAGTCCGTCAACTTCTTACTAAGAAGAACTGTCTATGACTACTATACAAAGTCCTACAAAGACGACTACTCTAGTGCAATGCAACAATTTAATATGCCTCCAAAATATAGAGAATGACTGACTAGCCTTACTAACGATTAGCCAGGCTCTAATGGAGGAAAATTTATAGAACATAATAATAATTATTATCATTTTAGTTTAATGTAAAATGTACTGTTATCTGAGATGTCACATTAGCCTGAAATTAATGTAGGCTATTATCACGATTATTTCAATAGGAATTGTAATTATAAAATCAAATCGCTCAACTCTTCAAACGTGAGGAATACAACTTAGTAAATGATTTTTGCAATTCAATTTTTTCTATGCAGTTACAATAATATTCTTCAATTAGCCAAGGAATAAAAAGATTACTATCAACAAAAATTACACAGCATTATATTTGTCAAGACCTTGTAATCCAGCTTAAGAAACTCTCAAAAAGCATGAGAATCATTTTCATTACCAAAAAAGGTTGAGTATTAATTCACAGGTAAGTGGATATTCTAAATATTATTTTTAATAGGTATTTCAAGAACATTCTTCAAATATCAATATATTGATATTATATTTATATTGATATTTTATTTATCAATATAAATTATTGAAGCTGTTAAGTAACATACAAAATTAATTCATTTTCAAAGCATAACTCTCATGAATACTTCAAAGAATAAACAAAAATTGATTATTCTATTCTTTCAATGCACTAGAGTGTTATAGTATAGATGAAGACATGATCAAATCATAATTCATGCATGAAATTGTTATTCAAGAGAGACAATTATTGAAAACACTTGGATCTTGTCAAATATCACTGGTTTATTAAAGAAATTGACAAAATTGGATGCTGAAAGATGTTTGTTAATTTCATTAATGAATCCAGTGATATTTGACAACATCCAAGTGTTTTCATTTTCTTGATGGATAATGGGAATTTGGTGTTCAAAACTTATCTCTAGAAGGAAAAGGTGAAAGAATGGAAGGAGAAAGAAATCAAGAAAGTGTATAAAATATAGTAGTAGTGAGAAGAAAAAGATATAGAATACAATATAGCCTACTTGAATAGATGTAACTTACGTTTCGGAATACATTGTATTCCCTATCTTATTCTTCTATACATGCTACGCCGATACGGAAGTTTCATCTTTTCAAGTTATGACTTCTACGAATCTTCACTATACGTGTACCTCAAGTACAAAAATAACAATCAAATACTCAAATTACTCAGACATGTTATGATGTGTTTGCATTCACATGAGTTCTACGAATCTTCACTGTACCATGTTCGTGTGTTTTCTACCTCAAGTACAAAAATAATAATCAAATACTCAAATTACTCAGACATGTTATAATGTGTTTGCATTCACATGTAAACATCAATATAGGTTTCAACATCAAAGGCAGTATGTTATCAATTATTGATGTTGGACATTGCGAGATGTTGTGTTGTTAACTAGAATCAAGATTAACATACCGCAGCTTGTTGAGCCAGGTACATTGAAAGCACTTCAAAGATACAGTGTGTATCAAGCGCATGTTTAATTGTGTATCAAGCGCATGTGTCATTGTGTATCCAAGCATGATAGAGTCCTCGGTTCTAATGGATAAGGTCAAGATGAGGATCTTGCGCTGAGTGTTCAAACAGTCCTAAATGGATAGTAGATTGTAAGGCTAGGCGTACACCGGTTAGTCAAGACAAGACGATATTAGTCACGTTTAGTCACAGTAATTCACATACTTGCTTATGAAGCAGCACACACCGATGCAATGACTAATCGGTGTGTGTTGCTTCATAAGCATCTATGTGAAGTACTGTAACTAAACGTGACTAATATCGTCTTGTTTTGTCTTGACTAACCAGTGTACGCCTAGCCTAAGAGTAGTATTGAATTAGGTGAGTGCTTGTACTCCTCCTCAGATGTTGATTTAAGAGTCATCTTTGAATGAACTGAATCAGGTTTTAGCTTTTGTAGCTTTTTAGCTTTGTGTGAGCTAACAATTCAATGACAAGGCTACAAATTTGATAATTTTTTTTGTCGTTAGCATGAAAACCAATAGAATTTAACCGCAGTGAAATGACGTCATGTGATAATACCAGTACAACCTGTATTGAGCCAGCTCAGTCAACTTTACCGCGGTAGAATTCAATTGGCGTTTTGATGCGCCGTTACCAAAAAGTGATCAAATAATGGAAGAAGTAGTAGGCCTACACGTCTTCAATAGACAACTCATATGACCACATCCACAATATTAGTCTTTTTTTTTAAATTATTTTATAGACTACTATTTAGTGAGTAAGTGAAAATAGTGAAAATAACTCAAAAATCTAAAATATTCAGTCAGTTCTGTTTCAGTTAAGTCAGCTGGGAAAACTTAATTTGAGCTGGAGTGACACTTTGTTTTTAAAACTAAGCATTCACAAAGAGAGAGAGAGAGAGTGCGACTTCTCTTTTACTCAATTTTCCTCGCATTTATAACCTCTCTCCCTTTCTCTGGAAGGAAAACCAATTACACGCCGTTTTGCACTCCTTAAAAGGATTACTTTCTCTCTCATCCCCTATATTATAATATTCTTGTCTGCTTTTTCTCTTCTTCTTCTCCTCCTCCTCCTCCTCCTCCTCCTCCCCCTCCTCCTCCTTCTCTCTTCTTCTTCTTCTTCTTCTTCTTCTTCTCCTCCTCCTCCTCCTCCTCCTCCTCCTCCTCCTCCTCCTCCTCCTCCCTCCTCCTCTTCCTCTTCTTCTTCTTCTTCTTTTCTTCTTCTTCTTCTTCTTCTTCTTCTTCTTCTTCTTCTTCTTCTTTTTTTCTTCTTCTTCTTCTTCTTCTTCTTCTTCTTCTTATTTTTGTCTCCTTCTTCTACTTCTTCAACAGAAACGCGTTGAAGGGAAAATTGCTTTCTCTGTATTTTCCCACCTCCCTCTCCCACTCACCCCATATTGTTTATCAGTGTTACCAATGATGAAATGTAAAATGCTCTTATAATATTCTAGTGAGAGAAAAGAGAGGGCGAAAATATAATAGAAACAGAAAGAGTAAAGAATAAAATAAAAGGAAACATGGAAGAGGATTTTTTTTGCTGAGGGTGATGTCCATAATGAGGTTGTGACTTGTGCCTAGTTGATGAATCAAATTAGATAACTTTATAAATGCAAATTTCAGTAGTGGAATACAGTGCAACCCCCATTTGTTTTAGGAAACACATTTTCCTCTAATTTCAGAGAAAAATAATAAATTAATAGATTTCGGACTGAATTTAACGTCAAAAGATTCCAATATAATAAAAAATCATGACTATATAGGCCTAACCTCTAAAAATCTGGCTCCAAGAATTGAAACAATTAATTCATTTTTTTCACATAAACTTAAAATAAAGTAACATTTTTCTCCACTGTACAATACTTATATGGCTGCATAATTATAGTGGATGAATTTTCATGCATGTTATTCATTGTAAAAAGCTGTAATGAGGTAATTCATTGTCAGTCCAGGTGCCTTAGCAAAGTGAACGCACTGTACCAACACTGTCAATTCTTTCTTCCTTTGACACATCATGAGTATAATTACAACCAGTAATTAAAATTCTACAATAGGCAATGAAATTGAATTATTGATTGCACCGACTGATGCAATCTAAATAGATGTCAAATGATACCGGAAGAGACGAGTGCTTCAAACGAAATAGGAGATGAAAGATGATTAATTGAAAACAAGAAGTGCCCTGTAGAAAATCAATGTTATTTCAAATATCCTTTCAATGATCACTCACAAAGGAGGTCAGCACACACTAAAAGACATGAATAGCACAACGTTCTGTGTGATACACTTTGTTGCAGCTGAATGCATATTTTTGAACTTTTGCAAATTTTCTGACAAACTTTTAACGCGACTCAGTTCATGTTTCCTGTCTAATTTAGGTTGTTTTGCTTGAAAACAAGGTTTATATAAAGATTCATTTTTATTAAAAACAAATTATATATTCAGATTTTTTAGAGTTTTTTTCTATTCTATTCTATTTCTTTTCTATGATACTCCTGTGCGCGGACGGAGATTATTCTCTTTGCGCCCAGTAAATTTGTCATAATAATTATGTTGTAGCCTATTCTTATAAGGGTTTCTTGTAAAATTATTGTTAAGGCATTTTTATTATAAATTGTGTATTTGTTTTTTTATGGCAAATAAAGTTCCTATCTATATCTATCTATAACTCTATAAGGATGCATTCAAGGAAACTTCTATTGTAGGCTTGTAATCCGTAATGTGAATTAGATACAGCAGAATCTATTTGAATTGATTACTAACTATTGTAGGCTTATAACTAAGCTGAATTTTTCAATCAAAAACCAGTTCTACAATTCTCCACAAGATCTTTTGTATTTTTTCACACCAAAATGTTATCATCCTTCCACTTCATATTGAGTTGAAAATTTCCCCAAAGCAACATGTTATCTTATCGTAAAATGCACAACAAAGGAAGATTGAATCACGTACTTCATAGCGCTCATTTCTATTTCAACGAACAAATTAACCTACTTGAAATCGAGAATGATAACAACTCTTATCACTTTTGCTCTCTTATTACTCATTTCAGCACTCAAAATTCACTTTATTGATGTGGCTTGAACTATTAGTTGCAAACTTTTATTAGGCTATAACATCAGTTCGGTTTCATTCTCTTGATTTATTGTGCTAAAAAATTTCGCAAATTGAACTTTATTTGAGTAGTGAATTTCCAAATTGTATCATAAGTGTAAAGTACGTAGTTACTGTAAGCTGCAGGTTCCTGATTCGTTATTAGTCTTCCGCAGTACACTGGTGCGTTTTAATTTGTTTCTATTCTTTGAATGAAACAAGATAAATATGCCTAACTTCGAATACAATTATACGTTCTGAGTGACATTTATCAGTTTCTAATCGTTGACTGTAACAAAATATAACTGTGAATTCATTTGTTCTGTACTATTAAAAGCAAGTAGGAGCTTTCTGACAAATCAGACATCCTCAGTAATGAAGACCTCATCAGAATCATCAAAGACTTTCAAAGACCGCTTTTATCGTTTACCAGAAATTGGCATCGACTATGATTGTGAATTCATTATTGTGGGCACTGACACTGACAACGTTGTTGTTGAAGGTCACAGATTCATTTTTGCTGTCGCCAGTGATGTTTTCAAAGCAATGTTCTACGGTGAGCTCACAGAAGAAAAGTCTGTACAAATTGAGGACCTAGACCCCGAAGGATTCAAAGGCCTGAAACAGTACATCTACACAAGTGAGATTAGTTTAACTTCTGTCAAGCACGCGTCATCAATTTACTTGGCTGCTCATAAATACATGATTGCAGAACTGAGAAGTGAGTGCTTCAAATACATTGAAAACAACATTAAACCTAGCGAGGTTTTGGAACTCTACGAGTGGTGTGAAACGAATCGCATAATATCAGAATTCGACGCACTATGTAGTAAATTGATAAAAGAGAAAACTGAAGAAGTAGTTGATGATTATAGAAGCAAATATCTCTTACCCTGTAAACCCAGTACTGTCGAAATGTTTCTAAAATCCCCGTCTCTAAGATTGGATTCCGAATTGCAGGTTTTCACTCATTTCGAGAGATGGGCGCACGCTGAAATTGATCGCGAAAATATTAGTGACGATAGTAAGGTGGCATCACACTTCAATGATCTTAAAAAACACATTCGGTTTCTGACAATGAAACCTGAAGAGTTGACATCACGAGTGGCGAAATCCCGACTTCTTACCGACGAAGAAAAACGAGCCATTGGATGTGCTCTGATGAATTCAAACTCTACATTGCCGGACACCCTTTCTCCTATTAAGCAGAGTCGCAAATTTATCCCTAAACCAACACCAACACCAATAACAAATCCAACACCTACACCAATAAATACTCGTCAACAAACAAGATATTATCGTTATTGAAACTTCAGTCAAAGACAATATATCATAATAATTTTTACCGCCCATAGTTCAATCATGTTCAGTATTCAAGAGCTCAAATTGCAGGATCGCATAATTGCAGTGTTACTTTGAAAAGAGGGAGAAAATGGACTAGAAACTGTTTATTTATCGTAAATAGATGTTGTACACCCATACCGACAGCAGCATCGATAATATTGATAACTCTTCTTCAGCCACCTGCTAAGTGTTATGAACGTCAATGGCTTAGAGAACTCTCTAATATGAAAGGTATTTCAGTATTTGAGATCATGTTATTAAATAATTTATTATTAGGATTAAAATCATTTGAACATCACATCCAAAATAAAAATTACAAATTATGTCAGGTATTGTGAGGTATGTGCTGTTTTTTCAATGATTGACTGTAGGAAAAATTTACCACAGTAATAAATTCTCCTGTCTAATTCAAGCACAAAGTAGGCTATTGCTTCTTCACTGAAGCTACGTACTCCACACGCCTTCAGCTAATGATAAAAATGTTTTTCTCTTTGCAAAAATTTCTTTCCCACAAATATTATTTCAGCCCACACAAAATGAATTACCATATTTGAATCTAACAAGTAACCAGTAATCTACCAAGAAGTGACTGATGTTGTTGAATCGTTTAATTTCTATTAATGATTGCTTAGCAATAAATCACTTTTAAAAATATTACAACAATCAAAGTATTGTAAAATGTGATGAGTTTCTGAGAACTGAAATATAGATTATCAATAATAGCCTACCAATACATTGTGTTATTCTAGGCATAGCCAACTAGATATTTAATACTGTATATGAGGATATATTAAATTTCATCCGATACCAATCAATCAATAAGAAAAATCTTCAATTGGAAAGCTGACTTGATATAGCTACCCCCATAATAGCAGGATCCTTTTAACTTGTCATAAATCAGCTGTGTCGGTAATAATTAAAAATTGATTTCGACACAATAATCAAAAGGCTTACAAGTCTTAAAGATATTTAAAGTCTTTAGAAGACCTTTTTAAAGAAGACCTTTCAAAGAATAACTTTTTAAAAGACCTTTTCAATAATCTGCGAGATTCAGAATTTGTAGGTTAAGTATTGTGATATTGCTTGTCGATCATATGTTTTCTGACAAGTTAAAAGGATCCTGCTATACACTATTATACCTGTTCTGAAATGGAGGTCTAGAGTGTGGTTAGCTTACGAGTCAGCTGTTCAATTGACGGTTATTTTATTAGATTGAATTGAATGAATAATTTATAATCCAACCTATAGCAGGATTCTTTTAACTTGTCAGAAAACAGCTGATTTAACGTTAGTAAACGAGCGAACATCAATCAGCTGTTTCTGACAATTTAAAAGAATCCTGCTATACTAATATTACAACTATACTAACGGCCGCGAAATAAGACAGCTGAGAGATTTTGCACTGTTGTCGAGTCTCGCCAGCTGACTACTCAAATCATGCTGGGGAATCGACTCCGACGCTCAAGATAGACATGCCTGGAAACACAGCGTTGTCAATTTGTGATGAGAAGCAAGAAATTTGCAACATTTCCTTGCTTTACCGGTTTATTTGACAACAGCACAAAATCTCTCGAATAAACCGTCTAATATCGTGGCCAACAGTATAACTATTTTCTCTCCGGAAAATCTATATCGGAAGTATAGGTATAGCCTAAATGAGATTTCTATGGAAAGTCACTCATAGATGTTATCATAGACAAAGAATAGGAAACACAACTCCTATTCTTTGTCTAGAATAGTCTCCTATTTGTCTAGAGTTGTGTCTCCTATTCTTTGTCTATGGTAACATCTATGAGCGACTTTCCATAAAAACCTCATACAAAAATCTCACAAAATCTCCGCAAAGAATAGGGAGAGAAACAACTATTATTTGTCTATGATATTATTGAATTCCAGCTCAACCAAATTTTTTGAAAATATTTTTCAACACATGAATGCTAACACCTTAACAGTTACTATTTAATAATGAATTTCTGAATTTTTGGATCCATAACGAACTGCGAGGTTAACACTATTGTTTCAACACTAGAATTGACGACATGCAGTCAAATTTTACTGTAAATTTTACTGCATGTCATCAATTCTAGTTTTGAAACAATAGTAATAATGATTTATGCCTATTAAAGCAGGATCATTTTAACTTGTCAGAAAACAGCTGATTTAACGCCAGTAAACGAGCGTATATCAATCAGCTGTTTTCTGACAATTTAAAATAATCCTGCTATATTTTGGTAAAGAAATTAGAAATCTATTGATTTTTTTATCAGTTTCCTAAAAATTCCTTACTATTGTTTCAACATGTTGTTTTAGGCACACTTCACAAAGAAGAGACGTGGCTCGGAAATAAGATCGTTCACTCTATTTATACAATCGAATTAGTCCAATACACACCTAAAGCTGTCTTGATCCATATAATATGTCCGCGCCACATCTCTTCTGTGTGAATTGGGCCTAGGCGTTTGTTTCTCAAATAAATATCTCACAAAAATTCGCATAAATGTACCTAAGTCATTCGATAAATTCAATACATATTACATTATAAGTAGGCTAGCCTACACCAGGTTAGTATGTTACCTAGATATAGGCTACTAACCTTGTGCCGGTAGGTAGCCCCTACAGCCTACAATCACCAGTGATAATAACTTGATAATTATTACAGTCCAGCAAGACAGTAATGCGAGATCTGTGTTATATGCATAGCAGGGATCAGGTTAATTAGTCCTTATTACCCGATTATTACCACTGTTGACAATACACCTGTACAGCTAGCTACAACTACAGACTATGTAGCTACACTGGTTATGTAGGTCTATTCCCGCATGACCTCTACTATTCAGATCTAGGTGCATTATGATTCGCATCGTTCACACTATATCTATAGATCTGAATGAGGATGTATACAAACATATAATAAATTATATGATGCATTAAAAAAGAAAACATTTTTGCGTTGAAATAGAATAGATTGTAAATAATATCCATGACAAAATTTTAACATAATATTTCATGCTCTAAATTTTTAATTGAAAATTCAATATTTTCCTGAATATTTCGCGTTTTTGTAATGTGTTTACTGTTTTATAAACTTTTAGAATTTCGTATTTCAAGAAGAACTTTTTTCAAAATTAATGAACATTTCGCAAAGTGAAAGAGAACTTTAACCTAATGGAATTAGGTTATATACGGCGAGGTGGAACAACCTTCGGGTCTCCCCACCAACCAAAGCCATACGCTAGATAGATAGATAGATATCCAGAATAAACTATACCTACAATACTATCCATAAAATATGAAGAGTAAAATGATAGTAAATCGTAAATCACGAACATTTTATCCTTCTATCATGATCTTTATATCAATCGATCCATTGTTACAGTGACATTCAATTAATTTGACACTTGGCATTAGATTGATAGATAGATAGAGAGTTATCATCTCTAGACGTTGCTGATGACAGCAGAGTACGATGGCAAAGAAATATTAACATCTCTCTATCTATCTAATGTCGCGTCAAATTTGGCAGATATCTGTAAATGTCAAATCTACGAGTTATTATATTCTTCAATATCAGTATCAATGGTAAAATATCAGTATTATGGTAAAGTATAAAGTAATAACTGGGTAAGCTTTCAGCTTTCATGCACTGTAATTTATAGTAATAAGAGCAAGATCACATATAATAATGGAAAATGTTTAGATTGCTGAAGCTGACGCAATGTACGAAGAAAATTCTTCTTGTTTACACGCGAGTGAAAAGTGAAATGATTTTCTCTCGGCTTCCGCGCCTATCTACGCTTTGATGAAAATTCATGATAATTTTGCAGCGCGCGGCATCAAATGAGAGGAAAGAAATAGGAAGAAGATTACGAAGGAAAGGAGGAGGAAAGGAATAGGAGGACGAAAGAGAAGTAATGAGAAAAGAAAGGAATAGAAGAGGAAGAGAAGAAAGAAAAATAGAAAAGGAGAAGAGTAAGGATGAGGTGGAGAAGAAGAAGAACAAGGAGGAGAGAGAAGTGGTGGAGACAAGGAGAAGGAGGAGGGGTTAGAAGAAGAAGAAAGAAGAAGAAAGAAAGAAGAAGAAGAAGAAGAAAGAAGAAGAAGAAAGAGAAGAGAGAAGAAGAAGAAGGGAAGAAGCTCAATCTATCATATCAGTTTCATAAATTGTTCTAAGAGTGGGCAACTATGATAACCAGAGATAGGCTAATGGAAGAAGCTCAGACCAGTGCAATCACATTTCTTGCTTCCTCACAAAAGTTTATTTTTATATTTCAATTTTAATTTTAGTATTCCGAATGTTCTATTTTGTTATCCAATAAATAGTAATATGGAAATGATAGATGTCTTGCTTCTACATCTAAAATTGTTCCATTTCTAAACCACAATACTTCTGCTCTGAATCAAAAATGTCACATTATGAAACGACTATGGAATTCCGAAAAAGGAAATGATTCAGGAATACTGCTTGACACATTAAGCCCGGTCCAGACGCTACGATAAGTTTGTCAGGAAACTTATCGTTCGAACTATCGTTCAAACTTATCAGGATTATTTTTAAATTGTCATGAAACCTTAGTTGATTTAACGTCAGCAAACGAGCGTACATCAATCAGCGGCTGTTTTTCTGACAAGCATCAAAATGGATGTTGCTATAGCAGGATTGATTTTAAACTCGGTCAGAAAAGCAGCTGGATTGATGTACGTTTACCGACGCTAAATCAGCTGTCATGACAACTTAAAAATAATCCTGATAAGTTTCGAACGATAAGTTGATGACAATCCATCGTAAAGGCCCAGACCTTGGCTTCAGACATAACAGTAGCCAAGATGGTGGCAATGCTTACTGAATAGGCTACACTTCTTAACTCAATAAGAAGTCTGATTGGCTAATAGTTTGAGCTGCCACCATTTTGCGATTTCAGCCAATCAGAAGCCAGCAGTAACGACGTCACTTCACAGCTATGTATTGGCCAATCAAATGGCGTCATGTATTGGCCAATGGCGTCTTGAATTTAGAGACCTGAATCTTTACTTGCTGTGAAGCTGCCGCCATTTTGCGATTTCAGCCAATCAGAAGCCAGCAGTTACGTCACTTCACAGCTATGTATTGGCCAATCAAATGGCGTCTTGAATTTAGAGGCCTGAATCTTTACTTGCTGTGAATCGACGCCGCATGTTTATTGGTGAGATGGTCTCCAGCAATAGTTTGGAGTCCAAATTCATCAGTGATGCAGTCTTCACTGTTTGCCGGATTTATTGCAATGTTCATCAAACTGACTTCATAGGGCCCTTTTAAAAAGTGGGAGAGCAGGTAGGCCGAAGGAGAGGAAAGAGAGATTAGAGAAAGGAAAGAGAAAGAGATTAGATTATTCACTTTATTATTTGAGATTACATAGTAGGCTTTATAGGCTTGAACTCTAGATTACGTTGGTTGAAAATGAAAGTAGGCTATTCCGATTGATTCAATTCAAACGATAAAATCATATTATAATAATCGTCTAATTATTATTCTAATCGTCTTTGATTCAACGAAGCGTCTATCATGGAAATCGAATCAATACGGTAATATAGAAATGAGAAAGATCTTTATGCTATCGGTAATATGAATGTGCTGTATCTGTATCTACAGAAACGGTGGAGTTTGAATATATTATATACACTCTGATTCATTCAATTTGACGCTTGTCATTAGATAGATAGAGAGGTTATATTCCTTTGCCATCTTACTCTACGGTCATCAGCAACGTCAAAAAATAATATCTCTCTATATCTATTTATCTAATGCCAAGCGTCAAATTCGATGAATCTAAGTGTAAACGCATATATTGTCTTGAAAAATGATAATTATACTAGGACATCCTTCCCATGAAAGAGAGAAAAAAAATTGTAAAAAGAGATAATGAAAAATAACTATAAAAACTACTGCATGTGAAGTACATCAGGAAATAATAATAAAAGCAAAGAGAGTTTCTAAAAACTACTGCATGTGAAGTACATCGGGGATTGATAATAAAAGCAAAGAGGAATACTAAGAGAGTTTCATAGAAATGAGAAGAGCTAGGATAAAAATCCAGAGAAAAAACAATAAAGAATGAAAAGTGAGTGAGTGAGAGGAAGAAAGAGAGAGTGTTTAAGTTGTGAGAGGGAAGAAAGATTATAGCCTAGGATAACGCATGCGTATTTGAACGCTTTTATAAGTGCGGGGGGATGGTCAGTGTTCGCCTCCTAACCCAGAGAGTTGCACATGCCCATGTTGGTGGTGGGGGTGGTTGGGGGCATCCTCCCAGGGGTTAGGTTAGGTAGCCTGGGTTCTTCGCCGCCGCTCTCAGTGTTAAGCTACGCTGAGCTGAGTAGCGAGCTGTATTGGTGTGCCAGCTAGCTAGGCCTCCGCGGCGACGACCGGGAGCAATAACGTGGTTGAGAACCCCCTCCGACCCCCACACCACCTTCTCGGGGCCAACAGGTCATCAGCCGCCGCTGCACAGCTCGGGAGGAATTCAACCCCCACACACAACCCCGGCTCGTGTGGAAAAACCCTGGGATAGAAACAATAGTACGTTTTCGTGAAGTGTGTGGATTCGGTTACGTTAGACGTTATCGCGGTGCTACTGTAGTCGGGATAACGTGCTTCACTGACATGTCTACGTTACGGTCAACTTTATATTATCCTACATCATGGTAAAATTGAATGATTGTTTTGAATCCGTACATGCACGAATGTCTGTGGTCGGTTACGGTAAAGTTACGGCTACGTTATAGATGTTTCAGACAAGCAACATAAATGAATTACACAGTGTATCTTGATTAGAGATCGAGGTAACGTATGTTACGGTCAACTTTATGCTTTACGGTAAAAGCAATTGATAATTTTGAATCTGGAATGTATGTAACAGGTTATCTATCACCCCGTAGGTACGGTTACATTAAACTGATAACTATGTTGTAGATGGTGAATAATTCTATTACTGTTAGGCTAGGCGTACACCGGTTAGTCAAGACAAGATTAGTCACGTTTAGTCACAGTAATTCACATAGTTGCTTATGAAGCAGCACACACTTCAAGTTTTGAGGTGTTTTCCTATAACTGTGAAGTATTGTGCAAACTAAACGTGACTAATCTTCAATAATGTCTTGTCTTGAAACTTTCGATACATCTTATTCAATAGTTTCTATCGTCTTTGGATATTAAAGTATTGAATGAGCTTTCTGAGGCAAGACGGATTGAACAGTTGATTGGATTAGTTCACATGGAGCATTGAGCAATCAGCGTTTCAGTCACTATAGTTGATATAAGTTGGTAGTGCAAGACAAGATAGAGTCCGTATTGCTGCTCACAGTATTTCACAAGACGCTTATGAGCAGTGGGGAGGTTAGTTTACAACACAAGCAGTACGTATGTGGCGACTACGTGACTACTAATCTACCACCTTACGTGACAATATTGCACTACGACTATAGTTCAAACTTTTCATGAAACATCATTCAAAAAATAGACCTTGAATTGAACAGCTGATTAGTTAATCGTGAGAGCTTACGCCCAATCAGCTTTTCAATATTTTGATGAAATTGATGAAAACCTTGTTTGTGCCTTCACGTTGTAAATACGGTAATATTACAGTGAGAGGTTATATGAGATGTAAAAAAATTACGTATTTTGATCGTATTATGTTAGAATACATGATATAATAATTTGCCCACTATTTGTGATAATATACTACGTATTGTCTTGGTGAACAGTACGGTTTGATGATGTTTGAGAACGTTGCAGACATTAGAATGTAGACGACGTTACAATGAATTATACAGTTTTCCCGTGAATTCTATTGGTGATGTGCGTGGATTCTAATGTGAACGAAATAATGTAACGACTATGTAATAGTGTAGTGTTGTGAGTTTGCTTCAAATTTTCACCTAGCGGCTGGAGCCAACATACGGTGAGTTGATTCTCTGTGATTATTTTTGAAAATTTGTTATTTGCTCTCTTTTTGCGTCCTAGTTTTCATGTCTTATGCCCAGTCTTTCAGTTGCTCAATAGACAGTTTATGGATCCAATAGCACTATTGAATCAATAACCATGAGTTTTCAAATGCAAAAAAAAGTTATTGATTCAATAAGTTTATAGAACGACTGGGTACTTTCCTGTTATAGGACACGTCTACAATACAATAAAAAAAAATATTTTATTCAATAATTTGTCTTTCAAATACAATAAAACAAACCACACATATCCTCATCTTACTTTAATTTCAGTATGTTACTATACTAAAAAGATAAAATCGTATGTTTTTGAAATAGGTTCCAGTTATGTTGTGAAATGAAATGTAGTGCTTGCTCTTCTGCATACGATCCGACAATCTGCCTTCTAGGACAAAATCTCCGAGATGCGTCCAAACTATACCAGTTTCCGATAAAGTTGTCCAGCCTCTAAGCCTCAGATAGCCAAACTTGTGAGAGCCCTTATACACAGAATGTTCCTTTAGTACGTGATCCTTCCCAGTTAGTGTGTTTGACGAGTTCTGCAGGAAGTTTCGCCGATAATCGATGTCCCTTTCCAAGTGGAGAATGTATGTTTAAGGGGGGGGGGGGGTTCGGGGGTAAGGCCCTGTGCCTTCAAATTTGCGGTTGACGCGACTCGCCTCAAAGTCCCTGGACAAACTTTGAGGCTGAAGTCCCTCTCTTTGCAAAGATGTGAACGGATAGTACGAAAGTGAAGTGAGTGCTATCATTGATCAACAGGTTTTAAGCTTCAAATCATGGCTAGTATCGATATCAATAAAATATTATGAATTACTTGATAAATGTCGCCCCAATTTCGTATGTCATTGACAACACTCACAATAGGTTTTCAAGCTTAGAATCATGGCTGGAATTGATATCAACAAGTTATTATGAATTACTTGATGAGTGGTGCGTTTCTTCTTGATAGGAAATTGAGCCTCGTATTAAAATTAAGCCAATGAAACTGTTTTCGAACGGAAACGTCCGAACAGCCAATCAAAACGACCTTCGGTCATTTTCGAACGAGAACGGTTGTAATGGCGACGATGTTTAAGTTGTTTTTATTCAATAAAGTTTTTCGTCAAAAATAAGATAGCATACTTAACAGCTCACTTACTTAACAGCATACTTGAGATTGAGTACTTACAGCTAAGGTACAAATGTAAGGAAGTGACGAAAGATACTTGAAATCATAAATACTAAAATTAGTTAAATCAAATAGAATGTCGAAAAATTATACTTTATTAACTAAAACACATGTATAGAAATAATATTGTCAAAGTCTTGTACAATAATGTGTGCAAAGATAAATCCAAACGATGAATATTTAATATTATAATAATTATATTTATTAATCATTTAAAATAGAATATTCAATTTGGATTGAAAATAACTATTCCTCTAATTTATTCTATTGTTCTTCAATGAAAACTGATTTGTAATCCTTGAAATATTTTCTTCCCCAATAATAGCTTTTTGGGTATTTGTTTCACAAATTATTATCGTTTCAATTCGAGAGTTTACTTGAAAACTCACTTGTAAACTGAAATCTATCTCTTTTATAAACAAAATTACATCAATTAGTCGATATTTACACAATTCACACATTACTGATGAACGCTACTAACAATCTGGCAATCTGGAAGGCTATTGGTCAGAATCGGTTCATTCCACAAAATGAAGTTTGTATTGTGACGTAATCAAGTATCGGCCAATGAGATACGAGAATGGGCGTGTACTTACCAGAACCAACTCGCCTGTGATTGGTCGAAAGAGTTCGAGAAAGTAATAGAAGTAGTAGGTGAAGTAGACGGCAGATGGCAGCACTTACAACGTCGTTGAATGGGAGTGTACCTCTCAGTACGTACTCGCTTCTGATTGGTCGACTGAGTTCGACTTAGTTGAAGCCTGTGATTGGTCGAAAGAGTTCGAGAAAGTAATAGAAGTAGTAGGTAGAGTAGACGGCAGATGGCAGCACTTACAACGTCGGTGAATGGGAGTGCACCTCTTGGAATGTACTCGCTTCTGATTATATATAATAAATAATATAAATATATATAATAACATATAATTGTCTCTAATACTACTGACAAATCAAGACCTTTCTCTTCGTGGGATAACTATAAATTATTACACGAATAACGATTATCACTATCAATACACTTGATCAGTTGTTCCATTACATCTTATCATAAACGGTTCGGTTTCAAATTCAGTATCCCATAATAACCGCCTTATTTACAGTTACTGACTACAGAATAGGTGAACAGTCAGGCATCTTCAAGATTTCAAAGAGCAACAAGCGCTTCACTTGAAGGGCTCCAGGTTGTGGTGGCATACTTAAGGGTGGGGGGAGGGTATTTCAAAGTTGTTATACGCTTGTAATTCGGGGGGCAAAGCCGAGAGCAGCAGCTGTTAATTAGCGTGTGGCTCAATGTCACTTGTTTGTCGTTGTAGAGGGTGGGGGTAAGATTTGAGCCGGCAATACAACGGTGGGGGTACGAGAGGGGGTAAAATGAAGGGGTGGTTGAGTTTGAGAGGAGGGGGATGAGTGAGTGATAAGGTAGAGGATGAGTAGGGGAAGGTAGTGAGGTAAGAGATAAGAGAAGGGAGGTTTAAGAGAGTTGTAGACGTACTGAGCATCAATCTTATCAAATTGCAATCAACTCTGGACTCATCTTCACAACGAAGCCGCAGTTTGGAGATTTGTAGAGTAATTGGAGAGTGGGTGTTTTGGTGTTTATGATTAATAAGCAGTGGACAAGGAAAGCTTGTAATATGAGGTGGGCGTATAAGTAGAGTTCTATGGGTAGTTGGCAATAATTATCGTTCTCTTGAATACAAACCTTTAATCTGAAGATTCTGCAATTATTACATCTTTATTTTAACACTTAAATAAATACAACAATGATGTACAAAATAAATAAAATCGGACAATATTTTGGTGAAAGATACATAATTATAATGGCTCGATACCTCTTCAATTCCTTAATTTAGTCGCATATAAATAGTTCAAAATTGAGGTTATGATGTAAAACGTTCAGACCAGATTCGGAGGTCAGGCTTGTCTAAGTTAAAAGAATCATTATAACTGATTTAATCATTTGCATAAGATTACTGGACTGTTGAACAAAATGGAGGACATCTTTTAAATGTTATCTTTATATGATTGTAAATACATGAATATAATTGTTCATTATTATAGGAATAATTGAAATTATTTCATCTTCACATTTTAAATCACTTCCATGGTTTTCATAATCGCCCGATTCACTGCGGAACCTGTTATAAGTAAATCGTCACATTTACTTCCGCCTTAGAACTGTGGAATACAGAATATTTACATACATAATCAAATTGTGCTGATTCGTGATAATACAATATTGAACAAGAGAAACCAGTAATAGTTACAAAATTAATGGGGTCGATGAAAGAACTTGTCAGATAACTTGTTTATTTACAAAATTTACTGCAATCCTCTCTGGGAGTCAATATGGTACATAATATAAACACTGGAATATCACCAAATCCAAATCTATATATTATATATTTGGTGTTGCCTCCTCTAGGGCTGGGGGAGTACCTTATCTTTATTTTATGTATGTGAGGTAAGCTAACAGATATACTCACTGTGTTTTACAGTACTGTACAATACGCGTACCTTATGTTTATTGTGAGGTTAAATATATGAGAGTGACGTATGTATTTGTGTAATATATAGGTATACACACAGTGTTTTACGGTACTGTACGCTATGTATATAGGGTACGTTAAGTTTATGTGCTGTGAATGCATTCGTTAGTGGATTAAATCAGTTAGCCGTGCTTTTGAGGTCCTTTGGGAACATTCTCATCACGTGTAGCCTATGTTTGCCCCATGTAGGCCGCTACTCTTGTAATGTAGGGGCTTTGCCTCTATCATGCCTTTTATTCTCCATTGATGGGGACAGTGAGTGATTCAGTTAGCAAATGTACTAATCGATTGAACGAATACACTTGAATTTGAATAGAGAGAGAGAAATATAAAGAGAGAAAGAAAGAGAGAGTGAGAGTGTGGGAGGGGGAGGGAGAGTGGAATAGAGAGAAATATTAGATCATGTTGTGTTATTTACTTTATTCAAGTAGATTACAAATGAATAAATTGGCTTAAATTCTGTATTCTAATAGTAAAATATACAACTAACTATTTGAGTATTATTGTAGGTAATAATAATAGGTACTTTCCTGTTATAGGACACGTCTACTCATCTAGAGATATCGATAGTCGATATCGATAACCTATAATAACCAATAAGGTTATGTTAACCTATAGGTTATGTTAATAGCCTATATTTTTCTCATATCGATGAGTATCGATACTTTTGAAGCTCGATATCGACTATTGATGTCTCTAGATGGGTAGACGGGTTGTATAACAGGAAAGTACCCATAATAATTATAATCCAGTAGGTAATTCAGGAAATGAATAAATCTAAAACTACATTATATAAAATAATTTATAGTTTTTTATTTATTTTATAAAATAATGAAAATGATATGAAGTAGTAGCCTAAAGCAAAATGCCAACTAGTGGCGGAGCGTGGTAACCTTCCTAAGGTTAGGTTAGGTTAGGTAACCTAAACCTTAGGTTACCTAATCATTAGGTTACCTAACCTATACCACGCTTCGCCACGGATTGCCAACATTGTGATGTATCTACATGAAACGTAAAAGATTTAACAAATGAATTTATATTTTTATATATATTTAAATGTCCATTCTTTGAAGGGTGTTCATTTTCTCAGGGGTGTCCGAGGATATAGTTTACATTCACACTTGATCGTGGTAAAATAGGGGTTACCGTAGCTTAAAAATAACAATAGGTACTGATTAAAAAGACATTAATGTGAAGTAAGAGATACAAATTCTTTATTCTTGAGAATCTTACATGAAGATATGACAAGATATGAAATTGTAACATTACTATGTATAATTGTAACATATGTATAAGCAACATCAATATGAGTCGGCTATCATTCATTCATTCATCCTACATTGTTATAACACATTGTGAATAAATCTAGACACTAAAATAGATCAGCTGAACTAGATCAATATCATATTAATATTACAAGAAAATAGGTTACAAGGAAGCGGGATTTGAATGCCAACTGATATAGATTTCACAAAAGAATAATTATACACAAAAAGTGAAGAATTTTTAGAGTAAAGTGAGTAATTTTTAGAGTTGTAGAGAGAACGGCAATATTTACCTACAGCTTAATTCTGTAATAGAATCAACTCTTCTCCGCTTTCGAATAATCATTATTGGTATAGATTCGCCCCATCAAACTCATGTTATGTGTATGGTTGACTTGTATTGCTTTCAAATCATCATTATTATTTGTTCGTTACTCCCTACCAGAGCTGACCTTTTAGTTTGATTGATTGAAGCCTTCTATGGTTTCCAGAGAGGAAGAAAGAGATAGGGTGAGAGAGGCGAAGGAGAGAGAAAGAGAGAGAGAGTGTATGTATGAGAGTGAGAGAGTCAATGGATCAAGAATTAATTCAGTACAGTTTGTTTTTTCAATAGTCAAGCTTACAATTTGATCGATTTCAATTATTTGTTTTTGTCTAGTGCACTTACGTAAGTGAATATTTCACGGTGAATTAAACGGTTTCAATAGAAATTGCGAGTACTATTTGAAAATTTCTGTATGATTGAACTTGTTTACTAGAAAATTGACGATGCAACTGCTATTGTTGAACTAACGTCCACATAGTAACAATCTTATTGTTGATGAAAACACTAGATTTTGTCAAATATCACTTGATTCATTAAGTCACCATCTTATAAGTCATCAATATTTATAATATTTTTTCATATTTTTCATCTCACCAGACACTGTGTCAGAAATCTTATTTTTTTATTAAGCAACACTTGTAACAATGTAGTCGATGTGTTGAACATTGTAGAAACGTACTGAAATTCTGTTGAAAATTTTGTTTTGTGATAAATTCCAATGAACAATGTAGTTTACAATGGAACAATATAGTTTGTAAGAAAACAAAATAGCCTATAATAGAACAAAGAAGAATGTAATAGTTGTTCCGCATTTAAATGAAATCTTCATGAAACAAAACAATGATGTAAATTTTAAAATTAAAAGAAACCCAGTCCATTAAAATGAGAAAGCATTGAAGTTTTCACTCTAACGTCAGCAAACAATGTCGTGCAATAAAGCTCAAAAAATGCTCCATGAGACCCCATAAAAATGAGGAATCATTAAAATGCGTATGCTATCGTCCACCACTTGAAACTTTATGATTTTATTCCTCATATAATTGCGAAATTGCAAGCACTTGATGCAGTGTTTTATTACTATGTAGGTTCATCCTGCCTCAGTAATATTAATTTATACATGGATATTGTTGAAGTAATTTCATACTCCACATATAGTTCCCGTTTTAAATTTTTGAAATTTATCTGCAGTACCAAGTTTCAAGGTAAATAATTTTACGGTGACACTTAAATCAGTAGAACCAAAATGGCGAGGTGGAACTACACTACACATATGGGGTACTCACCCCACCAATAAAAGCCAAACGAATGTTATTAATTCAATAGTGGTACGTGAAACGAACTATGTATTTTATGAGTACTCTTTTTTGAAAGTACTTGAATACAATTATTCATTGTTCTACCTCTAGATCCTGCTTCACATTTTCACAATCTATATGCAGCACTTGTTTTACAAGCCGTATAATTTTATAATGTCACGTGCTCATTTAGTTGTTAAAAGTGTACTCTAACAATCATTCCACAAGTACACGAGTACCCTTGTTTTATGAACTTCGCAAATAATTTTTCCCCAAGCATTATTTATTCAACAAACATGTTCTCGTTAAGTTTCAATCTGGAAACATATAGCTCTCACGTTACGTGATAAGCTTAGTTCAGTTTCATTTTACGGTTTTTCTTTTAATTAAAAATTGTTGTACAGTATTTTCAATCTATGGTTGCTACCGTACTTTTTCCGCCAAAAGGCGTTCCCGTTTTCATCTTCTCTCAAACTTGTTAGCGTCTCATAAAATGGTAACGTGATCAATAAATTAGAAAGTCTAGTAGTTAAAGGTATTACTAGATATAATGGATAGAGAAATTTGTATGATTAGTCTATGGTATTACTTTTAACAACTATCATCATCATACTTGTAATGATTATATGAAAGTATAATAATATATTCAACGAGAAAGATTGCTGATAATCTATTGCCTTCTTCTAGTTTCAAGTACATTAAGAAGAATAGACATAATCAACAACAATGAACATATAAGTTTTATAATAATGTATTTGATATGGAGAAATGCCTATAGATTGATAAATAAAGTTGTCCACTATACACATTGTCAATATCTATACACATAAGTTAAAACTTATGTGTATTAATAGATTACTGAAAACGGTTATTGAAGGTATATAAAACCTATTAACTAAAACGGTTATATAGATGTATGTCTACAGGCATATTGTTTTTGTGTACAACCTGTATATTGTTTTTCTGAATTTGATACCTAATATATCTAGTTTGTTATTTCTAATACTTGATTATCAATCTAATGTCAAGATCAATTTGTTTGAAACAGATGCTCTAATATTGGACTCTTCAAAAGGTTCAGGAGTTATGGAGCTTATATAGTATGAGCTTAATTATTTCAATTAATTAAGAATAAAACTAAAGATTATCAATTTGAGATCATAACTTGATTTGAAGCTCCATTAATCTAGAATTAAAGCGTCTGGAATATAATTATGAAAAAAATGAGCAATAAAGCATTATTCGTCGTAGTTGAAAATTCCAATTAAGTTCAATCACTATTAAGAACTTTCAGACTATTTGTCTTCACTTTCTGAGAGCTCAATTACCATTAATTTTCCAAGACTGGGAACCAGTCAAATTGTTTAAGAATCGTAATGAATAGTCAAATTGCTCCAGAAACTAGTTGAAGATATTTAAAACTCCTCACACTTCCATAGACTGCCTCAAATTGGTTGAATAGTTTCAAAATTGAATTTTGTCAGCTATCTATCATGTGGGGTGAGTTTGACGCTGCTTCTATTGCAGGCAGGCGTGATAAAGTTGTCTATTTTTCATCGGCCACTTTGGCAGCGTCCATTTAATGGAAATTACAGCACAGCAACTTTTATGTAGTTAGGATGTGTAGCGGCGGTAATAATTTATTCTGTATCGCTTTAAAGTTTTTTTTTTTTATAAAACTTTATTCAACAGAGAATTAATAACCGTACACTGAACAGGAGAACAGCTCTTGTAAACTCAATTATTTCTACTATACTCATTCCAACAATGGTATTCTTGATCACATTATGGCATCAGTATTTTCATCATGCACATGAAAGAAGAGTCGATGATGTTAGATAATGGTTTTAGAAGCTTTGAAAATGGTAATTTCAATATTTTTCGAACAAAAAATTCATAATCGATTGTTTGGTAAGTTGGTAAAATTCCAAAATTGTTCAATTTGTATTGTAATTGGAAAATATAAAATTATATGTTGAAAGAAACAATAATTGTGAAATACAGTCATCTTTTCCCTGTGTTACTGTAACAGGATCTAATCTTGATACAATGAAAAATGATAATAATTGAAAGAAATATCTCACGTGCTGGTTTGTAATATTCTCAATAAGTTTAATTTCTATTTTGTTTCTTAATTATTTTGTACAATTGTGTATTATTATTATTATTTTGTTACTGTTTTGACATGTATATGTGTGTGTATTTTTTGTATTGAGAATAAATAAATTCAATTCAATTCAAATCTTTTTGGAAAAGTAGGGAACAAAAAATAAAACAAACAAGATAATCAGCCTGATTGGTTTTCAAGAAGTTTTAGGACATAATTTTGAAACTTCTGTAGAGCAAACGACCATTTCAATGATAAAAAATGTATGAGAAAGTAAAATAATGTGTTATTTAAATGTTATTTTTTTAATATTCTAATATATAACAATACCTTGTTTATTTTAATTTTTAAACATGAGTTTGAAACTTTTCTAGAGCAAAAGACCAGTTCAATGATAAAAAATATATGAGAAAGTAAAATAATGTGTTATTTAAATGTTATTTTTCTTATATTCTACTATAACAATACCTTGTTTATTTTTTGGGAACTACTTTCTTTCTATTCTATTTACTATTTTACTTGTCGTGCCTATGCACAGGTTTTATACCTATGTAGGCACATTTCCATGATGTTGAAATTTTGTATTATGTGTTATTGTATAATTTTTCTAAATTTTGTACTTGTACTTGTAATATTTTCAATATAACAATACCTTGATTATATGGGAAATTATTATATATTTTATTCCATACATGCTTTCTAATATTACATTCTAGGCCTACCTATAGTTTATATTTTTGTTTGAAAATAACTTTTTCCCCCATTTCACTTTTCCTTACAGGCTATCTAACATTACAGTACCTTGTTTATTTTTGTTGGAAAAATAACTTTCTTTCTATATTTCTCCTCATTTAAGATATCATTGTCATTGTCAAAACAAACCACAAAAACTCAAATAATAAACCGCTCTCCATAGACACCAGATTATTATTATTCACGTCAGAGTTGTGGGTGAAATACAGCAGACACAACTCTCGTGCTAGCCAGCCTATTAGTAATTTTTCTGACATGAATATGAAATCTGGCTCCTGGTATCGCACTGGCATTTTTGAAATACGTGTCCGGACTACCCTAGAGGCTGGCAGCAGCAACAGAAGAACCACTGAAAAGAAAACCGCCAAACAAAAACTGGAAAGGTCACACGGAGCCTATAAAAATTTCACAGAGTCGCCATTTTGTTAGACGGGAGCTTATCTACTGTCATTCAGCATAAACTTTACGTTACAGTATATCTATAGTCTACAGTCTACAGTCTATATTGACAAGACAAGACGAGATTAGTCACGTTTAGTCACAGAAATTCACATAGTTGCTTATGAAGCATTATAAGTAATACTTTCTTCTTTCTGCCTTTCAACTAAGTCGGAGCACCAGGAGAATAGCTCTTGATTGTCAGTGGCGTGAGGGGCTTACTACCCTACAAATTTATTTATTAATTCAAGAACGTGCAATTAACTCATTGGATGAAAACACAGACACAAAGTTCATAACGTTTTCTTTTCCTAATTTTGGTAACTATCTCAAATGGTAGACTCTATGGTGATACTCTACAAGACTCAAATGGCGATACTCTACAAATGGTTAAGACTCTTTAAATTTATTAATTGATACAAATACATAGTAGGCCTGTATGCACCATCTTAGTTTGAACAATGCTTTCAAATCGATGTTAAAAATTGGTTTTAACTGTGAAATTCCCGTTAAAGCCCCGTTTAACTGTTAAACCAAGTTCAAACAGTGGATTTATAGTTTAAACCAAGTAAAAACTTCGTTTTCATAGAATGTATTTAAATGAAGATTGTGCATAGACCTCGCGAAAAAGCCATGCTAGCTGAAATCTGTCAATGCGTTTAGCCGTAAATTAGGTGTTTTCTTATCCACGTGTACAGAATTGGTCCTGTCAACTGTGTCGAGAGAGATGTTGTCAGGCGCCCTCCAAAATACGTTATGTACATCTAATTTAATTTTTTTTATTTTTCAATTTTTTACATTTTTATTTATTTTTTATATTCTATATTTTTTTATTATTTATTTATTTCATTTTTTAGTTATTTATTTTTTAAACATACGCGGCGCCCCTCTGACTGCGGCGCCCGGGCCCGGGGCCCTGACAACAGCGAAAAAATCTTATTCTGACCCAGCTGATGATCATTCCATAATATGACGATGTTTATATTCAATTCAAAATAAATCCTATCATGTGTTCCATATCTATTGTATCCATTTTCTTTTCCTTCTATTTCGTCCAAAATTTAAATGCAAAATTTAAAACTGTTACATATACATCGTCAGCAAGTTACAAAATGAACATTCCTGCCAAATCTCATTGAAATCTGTTAATGCGTTTAGCCGTAAATGCATTACAAACACACAAATCAACAGACGAAAGCCAATCGACTTGAAACAAGACTTCATTTCGTTCAGACTGAGCTTCGCTCAGTCTTCTCTTCGCTCGGTCAACTATCAGTCCTTACCATTTCTCGGCTGAAATTTGATATAGTTCAAAATAAGGTTGTGATGTGATTTAAAAATAGATTTATGATTATGTAATTAAAATAGGTTATGTAATACTGTAAAAACAAACTATCAATTCTTATCATTGCAAATCTTGATATTTGAAACCAGTCTCGTATATGGAATCATTATGTGATTAGTAGTATTGAATGTTTGTAGTAAAATCGTAAGTAGTAAAATATGTTAGTAGTATTGAATCATAATGAAGGCATCATTTCAGCATCCAAATAGCTACAAGGATTTTGTCAAAATAATCTGGAATACATCCCCTTCCCCCCACAACCTCTAACCCACTCCTCCCCCACCCTTCTCCCAACCACCAACCTCCCTATCATCAATCACAACTGCAGCTCCTTTTGACTTCCGGGAGTTAAACGGACGTTAACTTTGACGTGACGTGATGGCGTCACGCGCCATCCACGTGAAACCGACTAACGATCGTCTGTCAAGAAAATGTGACACAAGAAGACAAGTAACAAAATGAGCAACAAACTGGTGATTTCAAATTTCACTTCAATTATTGTAATAAAGTACCAAGACAGAATAAATGTGATGAAAGGGGGTTTCACCATGATCATTTTTCTCATAGAATTCCTTACAATAGCCTAAAGTAAATTTGAGTTGAAGAGCTGATTAATAAAGTGCACACAAACTGGACATATACTATAGCAATAATATAATTCTAATTATATAATAATATAATTTTCTAGCAATAATATCATTCTAATTATATGATAATAAAATTTTGTAGCAATAATATAATTGATGATTTATGCACGTCTAGTCTGTAAGGCTAGGCGTACACCGGTTAGTCAAGACAAGACAAGACAGTATTAGTCACGTTTAGTCACAGTACTTCACATATAGTTGCTTATGAAGCAACACACACCGATTAGTCATTGCATCAGTGTGTGCTGCTTCATATATGCAACTATGTGACTAACTTGACTGACAACGTGACTCTCGTCTTGTCTTGTCTTTCGGTGTACGCCTAAGGGGTTCAATCAATTCATCAAAGTCAACAAACAAAAATCCAAGCTCAATCTCATTGAATCGGTTGTGTACAAACAAATTGAATGAAATGAAGAAGACAGAGTTGGAACAATTGAAACAACTAAACAATGTAAACGATTGAAAGATTTTTTCAGGCAAATCTAGATAGGGATGATTGAATGGAAGGGGAAACTCAGTGGGATGAAGCTGCGAATAAATTGAAAAAATTGAAAAAGAAAAATATATTTATGAAGGCAGAAGTAATTAATGGATGAGTAAAAAATCGGTAGAATATTTCCAGGGCAAATCGTCGTTCTGAATAATTGATAAATAAATGAACGGAAGAATGAATGAGAAACGCTAATAAGCTCTTGGTTTGCAGTTATTGAGGGTCGAAATCAATTAAGAGCGTCCCTCACTGTGACAATAGATGCTCGAACGAGATTGGCTATAATTGTTTTTGATCGGCAACGTCCGTGGCCAATCATAAACATTGTTTCAGAAATATCATTATTATGATGATGATGATTGTTTGCTCTGCCCACAAACGGTGATTTAACAGCTTTGAAAATTCATTCTCGTGTGCGTGTATATGCTGTTTGAGTACACTTCACACGCACTGGAAAGACAGATTGCGAAATAAACAGTCGCAAAAAATTCAAATACAAACTAAAATTTTTATCAATGTAGAAGAACTTGATAAAGCTTCCCAGTTGATTTTAAATTCAGCTTATAGGAAGCCTCCCAGTAAGCTTCCCAGTTTTAATTGATGAAGAAATACAAGTCAAAACAGTACAGAATTGATGGAGAAAGGACAAATTGATCAGTAATAATGGTAAATTAATAAAATAAAATTGTAATAGAATTTAAAATTAAATTTAGTTCAATTCAATCCATCCATCATGAATCATGAAGAATAGACAAGATGATAGATACAAGAAGATAAAAATATGTGTGTATCAGCCTTGCTTAAACAAAGATAAGAATGAGGGTTTCTTTAAGCACCCCTTCAATATCCACTATTAATAATATGGATATTCAAGTTGGAACTGAACTTTTCATTAGCTAAAGTTGAAAAAATTAGAGACCAATGGACCTCTTTGTGGACCTCTGTTCTTTAACCTCATGAATATTATTGTAAACACACAAACAACAACTTTTTGCTAACTTCAAGCATGTTTATGGGATCTATTTCCTTAGAAAAATGGGAGGTGAAATATCTATTCGTTATACTTTCCCAATAATAATCGATATTCACTTTCTCAGAATGACCATTTAATAAATTTTTCACAATTCTCTGCCATTTATGTCCAATTGTCAGCTGTTTAAAAGCTTGGAAATGAATAATTGTGAAATTAGGAATTTGTGAAATGAAATTGAAATGTGAAATGTTGGAATGTAATCTGGAATAGTTATTAATAATTAATAAATGACAAAAATGTTCAGCATTGTTGGTTTTTTTTCTCTCACTCACATTTCTTCCATATCTTCCTCTCACTCACATACATACATACTTCAACAATCTCACGCTCTCTTTCTCTTTCACATTCCCCTCCGTCACCATTTCTGTCACACCCACATTCGTAAACGTACGATTCAAAGCGGAGCAATTAATTAAATATTCAACCTCTGAAATCCGATCACATTAGATGGCAGCCAGCGGACTTTAATTTTGATTGAAACTGATTGTCCAATTGATTGGAGAGCCGAGAAAGCTTTTTCGTATGGGATTTAAGCCTTGAAAAGAGATGAAAAATAGGCTCAGTGGGTGTGGAAGGGGAGAGGGTGATGAATTAGAGTGAGAAGAATGCAAAGGAGAAGAAAGTGTGTGCTTTCTATGTTTAAATATTCTATTTTCCTCAATAAGACCTTAGTTTGAAGTTAACGAGCTTTAGCATTCAACCCTACTTTAGGCAATTGAGTAATTGGAATTTATTTTTTCTCTTCCACTTAAAATAATCAATTAATTTGAAATCAATTAAATAAAATGTGAAAAAAATTCAACATAACATCACCCGTTACCACGGGAACGTTAAATGAAAGTCATTTGCCATCCGCCAAATTAAGAAAATTTATTATAGGCCTAAAGTATTCTTTAAGGAAATTGACCTACTCCATTATGGTGACCCATGTACTGGAGTAGATTGATAATTTGTGGTTAAAATCGGTTCATTGTGAAATTTCTAACTTTCTACTGATACGCTCTTGCAGACGGAAGACAGATCTAGTACAACATTTCTCGTTCCCATGGAAACGTTGAGTGATACAACATTTTCCTGGTGAAATCTTGAAAAATCCTATCATTCTATGGTTATAGTCCTAGAATAATAAAATTTGATTAGCATATGCAACAATTATTCACAATTAAATATAAGTAATAATTTATTAATAACTTGAGAGACCGTTACAGATACACCTTGAAACCATATAATGAGGGAAATAGTAAATTACACATGTAGGTGGATTCCGAACCACCAAATTATTGATGATATATAGCCCTAGCTAGAATCGGGTGACTACTAACGCTGTAGTGTGTTCCCAGCTTCAGATAAGGATCCACCTAAATGCTGCGAGATAGAATGTTATGACTGGCATGTTCGTTAGTAACCAAGGGATGTTTCATCCCCGAAACCCCCGACTATAAACCCCTTCAGCCCCCTTATTTACCCCGAAAACCCAGCCGTTAAATTTGGGGTGATATCTGCTCTCTGCAGCAATAAGGGACGCGTGAAACACTGTTACTACCCCAAGACCTAACCAAGGCTTTATTGGGCGTTGAAAATTATTAGGGAAGGGGTAGTAAACCCTCTCTTCACCCCCGATGATGTCCTAATTACTCACCGATTCGATAGGGGTGATTAGAACGATTATTTGATGCAATCAGAAAGGTTGGTGTAGTGTGCTGAGATCTTGCTACAAAAATATATCAGGGAAAATTAGTTGAAAGATTAGTTAAAATGAGTTAATTAGTTCAGAGATAATCCATTCATCAATTATATTTTTGACTAGTCCAAGGTACTACATAGACTAAGGCCCGTTTGCATTTTCCAATCTAGTTTAAGTTAAACTAGTTTAGCGTTATGTTGGTAATAGAATGACATCATTGACATTTGTTTACTTTTTTATTTTCAAATTTCTTACATTGAGGTTACATAACCTACTCATTTGTGATTCCTGGTACCATGTATTTCACTATGGTCTTCAACGTTAAAAAAGCTTCCAGAAAGAGCACTGTTCGTTGTCTTATTCTTTATTGAGTCTTTAATTCCATTTAATACTAAATTTGCAGTTGATTTACGCAAACGACAACGTTTAAAAAATTCTTCATCCCAGAAATTAAAATGATTAATCCGTTGCCTAATATTCTTGCTTTTGGAACAACTCTAACAATTACCTTGTAATCGTCTTCTTCAATTTCATTGAAGTATTCTATTAATTCTTCAAATCAAATAATATCAAGTATCAAATAATTCTTTATTTTGGAAAAACAATTACAAGTACATGAAATATACATTACAGGTATACAAGTATTTTATAAAATATTATAAATATACAGAATAATAAAGCGAAATAATGTACTGTCTTTTATAAAATAACTAATATTATCCAAAATAAGATACTGCTTGTATCAATTAGAATTTGTTTGCAAGCAGGAGTTTCTTCCATAATTTTCCCTTTCAACTCACCCACAATAACCTATCAACTTATCGCAGAAACGAACATGAAAAAAGATTGTCATACATCATATGTTTTCAACACAACCTTTACAGATTATTTTTAATTAAACCATTTTTTTTGGTTTAAACCAACTGTTCCGGTGGTTTAAACTTTTCTAGAGTTTAAACTTTTTTTGAGTTTAAACTGATACTGAGCAAACGGATTTTTAGTTTAAACCAAAAAAAAATCATATTTGGTTTAAAATATTGGTTTAAACTTATACTGTGCAAACGGGCCTTAGAGTGTCACCATTGGATGTTAAACTTGTGATTGATGAGCTCGGTTACGTATCACAAATCCGCCATACATTTACCAAATTACATAATTTATTCACGTTGAGAAGATACGTGAATTATAATATTATGTTATGTTGCAGTGAAACATGTGAAAGTTTTGAAATTAAAAGGTAACAAAAAATGTGACTATGCTACTGTTTGTTGCTAATATTTTGTACTTATAATTAAAACCTATAAGCATTACCAAAGGTATCTGATTTGTATTAGTTTCTAGAAATTAATACTTTATTTATTCATTTATTAAAATTTGGGAAAGAAGCAGTTTTGGACAAATGTCTGTTGATTCTTCCCACATTGTAATGTATCTTGCCAATAAATGAATGAATGAATGAATTATAACAGCAATCTCGTTATTTTATTATGAATTAATAAATTTCATTATAAATTCTATCTTTGAAATCTGATTTGATTTTGATTAGAGTATTTGACCATTTTCGAGCTTTACACAGATTATTCATGTTGAACAGTGACTTACGACGATTTTTTTTAACGAAATAAGAATCGGAAACACTCTAATCTCAGTCGACCGCACTGAAAGCAAAATCGAAGTCGCAACTCAAGCACCACTTTCCGTTTCAAAAAGTCCTTTTCAAAACAAAACCCTCAATCAATCCTCAACCACCTCACCACCCCCCACCCTCCACCTCACCCAATCTATTCAATGCATTCGTTCGATGTATATGGTACAGGGCAAGCTGCGGGATTCGCATTAACTACGGACGGCTACTCACAGACTGTGATTATTGCAAAGGAGAGTAGAGGAAATCAGAAAAGGAGAGGGAAGGAGAATAGAAAGAGAAAAGAGGTGAAAGTAGAGAAAAGAGGAAAGAAGAAAAACAGAAAGGATGAGAGTAAAGGGCGAATGGAGATGAGAAGAGAGGAAGAGAGAAAAGGACGAAGGGAGATGAGAAGAAAGAAAGAGAGGAAGAGATGAAAAGATTGAGGGAGATGAGAAGAAAGAAAGAGAGGAAGAGAGAAAAGGACGAAAGGAGATGAGAAGAAAGAAAGAGAGGAAGAGAGAAAAGGGGGTAAGATTGATTGATTGATTTATTTATTTACTATTTTGCTAGGTATTGATTCCACTTACAACAATAATTTAAAAATGATCAAATAATAATAATAAGATTACAAAAACTGAAATTATACTCCTTGAAAATAATATTACAACACTTGAAAGTACAGTACAATATTTTTTTAAAGAGAGATAAGAGGAAAGATATTAGAAAGAGGATAAAGAGAATGATCAAGGAAAAAGATTTATTGTGGTGGATTACTGTGGAAAGGAGAATGAAAAACAATTTGATTAAGAGAGAATATGCGAGAAAAAATTGAGAAAGAAAAACAATGTGAGTATGAGAAAGTATGAGAGTAAAAAGAGAGAAAGAATGACTGAGTTGAGAAGTAGTGTTTCGACCATTTGGGTTTTACTCTCTTCATCCGCCAAAGTTCTCCCTCTTCCCACGTGATTTACCGCTTGCTGAAATAATTATCCTCCACTAACTGTACCCCGAGCTCAGGAAACCTCTCCTTTCCCTCCTCCTCCTCCTTCTCCTCCTCCTCCTCCTCCTCCTCCTCCTTCTTTACCACAATTCCATTCTTTCTAAATCATCTGTACACTTTCACCACTCCAATAGCTCTGCTATAACTGTCATATGTGAGCACACTACACTACATCAACCGCTTATTTATTTATCTGTGGGAAATCTGATTTCATTCTTTTTCACCAACCTCCTTGTTAGATTTATTATTTTTTGTTGGTAATATACCTCTTTAAACGTTTCTGGCTGTATAGCCATTTATTTATACAGAGTGTTTCTAAAATAGACCGACAAACTTCGTGAACGGTTTTCTGTCATTGAAATTAAGAAAAATGTTCCAGTAAACATGGGTCCTAAAATGCTTTGTTTCCCCCCTAGTCGCCATTTTGTTTTTCACTTTTTTTTTCTCCAGAATGGTTTGACTAATTTTGTTGAAATTTGGCATGGTCAAGGCCAAGATGAAGGTCTGCTGTAAAAAAATGAAGCAATTTTATCTGACAAAATTTTCAAAATGACGGAAATATTTCATACTTTTAATGGAGGTTAAAAATATTGTTGCAAAATTTCTTCCAGAAACAAGTACAAGTTACGAGTGAACTACACTTGTAACTCATATAAATCAATCTTAAATATTTTTCAGTCCTAAAATAAATAAAAGAACAGCTGATTTAGTGAAATATTATACAACATATTGTTCCGTGGATTTGTTAATGAAAACAAAGCCTGTTTAGTACAAGCCTTGTAGATTAGGCCTACATTGTCTCTCTACATATGCCTTATGCCTAACTTGTGTTTAGTATACTTCTTTATCAAACAGTTACAACCAATCGAAAGCAAGAATTCAGCTACCTACTCCCATTCTTCGGTTGTTGGAAAATGACGTTGTAAGTGCTGCCATCTACCGTCTATTACTTCAACTTCTTCCCCAACCAGCAGCTTCGACCAATCACAAGCGAGTACACGCCCATTCTCTAATATCAGCCGTTGACGTCATTGATAGACTCCATTTTGAACAAGAATCATTGGATTTCTTCGACCAATCACAAGCGAGTACGTTTCAGAATGTTCTCGCCCATTCTCACATCTCATTGGTCCATTTTGAACAAGAATCGTTAAAATTCTTCAACCAATGACAAACGAGTACGTTCTAGAATTTACACGCCCATTCTCACATCTCATTGGTCAATGCTTGTTTGCGTCATTCATACAACATTTTGTTGAAAGTTTATGTTTCATGTTGATTGAGCAGACGATGCTAAGTTCATTCTCATTGGGTATTATTTCAAAATGCATTATGGGCGCGAGACTTCTAATCAATCATTATATGCTTTTGAACTGGATTTTTTACTTGATAATTCAAAACTGAGATCCGATTTCTTTGTTGAATCAATCTACGTTGGAAATATGGAAGGAATAGAAGACGCAATTACTTTCATGAACGGTATTTATACAATTAGGAATGCGACAGTACTTTAAATTGTAATGCAAATGCTTTTGCCCTACCCTTTCCTATGTTAGGCTAGGCGTACACCGGTTAGACAAGACGAGATCAGTCACGTTTAGTCACAGTACTTCACATAGTTCCTTATACAGCAACACAATCCGATTAGTCATTGCATCGGTGTGTGCTGCTTCATAAGCAACTATGTGAATTACTGTGACTAAATGTGACTAATCTCGTCTTGAATTGTCTTGACTAACCGGTGTACGCCTAGCCTGAAAGGTACAAAATGTTTAGCACAAAAAATCCACCGTGAACGCTGGGGTGAATTTCAATATCCCCACCACCTACGTGCACACAGAGAATAATGTGCATCACCAACTTCATTCCCCATGGAATTCGTGATTCGTCCACCTACGCTCCATTCTTCCACAAACCTACGCTTCACACAATCCATTATGCACCTCTATGGGGATGCACCCAAACTGCATAGGATGCACCTTTTGTGCATTGCACCTTCTATAGAATTCTGCATCTTTTGTGAGCTGCCTCTTCTATAGAACGGCATACGTCACCTCTGTTCGCTGCCATTTATTGATTAGGTAGCAATGAATGGAGAAAATGCAGTGGCCTTTTAGCCGGCTGTTGTTATCAGAATCTGTTATCAGTCAACTCAGCCGGTAATTGAGCATTTCGGAGCCTGTTTATAGCCTATTAAGGTGCATGTGTGTGCGTGTATTACGTTAGTGATGCTTTATGCACCCTACTAATGCTTGTGTTACTGAATCGAACATGCTGGCATGCATCTAAACCCGTGCTGGTGTGTATGGATGTGTGTGAACGCATTTGAACATGTGTGAGTGCTTCTATGTACTTGTCAGAGGGTGTTTGGATGGATTGAAACATATTTGAGTGTATGTGTGTATGTTCATGTGTGATTTCACATGTATATAATATCTATTGATAGATGAACAATAAAATACATTGAGTATCAATCCTTGAGTATCCATGTATGAGTTTACATGTTGAACGGCATTGTTGGATATGCATTCGTGCTTATTCCAGTTAGTTCATCGCCAGTATATCACCATAGAGAAGCGATAGTCTAGATTCGTCTAATCTGTTCTCTGTGATATCACTGTATGTCATATAAATATAATTATGTAATCATATAATATAATAATCAATCGAGTATCAAATCTCAGATGTTGATGACATGTGTCAAGACTTGGTTTTAAATATTATGTTTTTTATTTTTGAAATAATTTGTAGAACAAATATTGATGTTGTGGAATCTTTCCATTATGAAAGTGGAGTTTGAAAATTTCAAAAAGTGTTTTCTATTATGTTTTTTTATTTTTTCTAAATAGGAGATAATGGGAGATTTGGGCTAGACAGGAAAAACACTTGTGTTTTTATAATTCCATCCATCAATTGTTCGATATAGTCAATAGTCGATGTATTAAGTATCGATGGTACATTATTTGTCGATAATATTACTGCATACGGTCATAGTCTCTAGGCTCTAGGTATAATTTATTACATGATCAAGGTATTACAGTAGAATAGATTTTTTAGGAAGGCTGACAATGACGTTTTTTAACGGTTCCATGTAACGAACGATATTATGCTTAGCTTTGTCAGAAGATTCTAGACGAGAGCGTATTGGTCCAGCTGAAGAGAGCATTATATTTAAAAACCATCGGTAGAAAAGAATTCTTTTAGGTGGGCGGAGAGAGAAATTAGAGAGAGAGAGACAGAAGAGAAAGAGAGAAACAGAAGAGAAAGAGAGAGACAGAAGAGAAAGAGAGAGACAGAAGAGAAAGAGAGAAAGAAAAAGATGGAGAAAGAGAGAGAGAGTGACGGAGAGAGCGTGTGTTTGTGTGTGAGAGCTGAGAGAGATAGAGAGAATGTTCGAGATTAGTGAGGAAGGGTGGGCGAGAACATGATATCGATTATTTATCAAAGTCGATAACTGAGTTGGTCAAGTATCGATTATCCATAGTAACGATGCTGGATTGTGACATTATAGAGCCTAGTACGGGGGCTTAGATTGCGTTTGTAGGACAATAAGACTGACAGGTTAACAGGTTGGTCATAACACTCATGCTATGCTGTTGCCACTATTATGACAGGGGTAGGCTTTGATCAAAGTTAAACGGACATTGTCATGTGAAAACGGATGATGGTATGAGAGAAAGAGAGAGAGTGTGTGAGAGAGGCACTGGATGATAAAAAACATTAAAATATTTTGAAATAACATGGATTCAAACATTCTTTCAAACAAAACGATAGGATCGTTTTATACGATAATGGACCAAGAAATAATCATCATTAAAACGATCTTTTCTAGATTACTTCCCAGATAAATAGAACAACCATTTCTAAAACCACTAAACGATTATTTCATATCCATTCTCGAAAAATCAATCATCTCATTTTACTCATGCAAAATTCTCAAATTTACATCTTTTTATTCTAGATTTCCCCATATTCAATCCCTAGAATTTCAACCCTTACACAGGGTTAGCTAAGCGATTCACCTCGACTTGTTTTAATATCAATCCTTTGCTGACTCTCAAGTTGGTAAGGGGGGGGGGTTTAAGAGCCTGTTACCGAGGCCTTATTACCTTGCAGTGGAACAGCCCTATGTAGAGCATCCCATCTTATCTTCTCTCTGATATATGGATGGAGAGAAACTAGGCGCTCTCTAAACAGGGTGAGTAGATGGGGGGTAGAAACTACTCAGACAGCGAGATATTTAGAGTGCCCAGAGGTCTATTGACTTAAGACTGCTCACTCGTGGAATGGACAAGTCAATTTCATTGCGCAGCTCTTGAGATCTGTCGAGTGGATGCAGTATGTGAGCCGGGGGGACCTGAATCTTCCGAGTTTAATAGTTCGGAATGGGCTTTCCGAGAAGTGGCTCGGAGGAAATTGAAGATAGCAGATAATATAATAAATTTGAAGTGATCTAGAAAAGGAGAATGGATTCGAAGTGACCCTTCTGGATAACGTGTTGTGTAAATCTCATTTTTTGAAATCCTCAAATCGTGAAGGGGTTGGATTAAATTTTTATGTTTTCGGAAATTTTTATGTTTGTTTATTTGATGAATATTGGTCATTAGTATTGTTCATTAGTATTAGTTCATAGTATTATTGTTTGTCAATAATTGGTCATTCATATAGATTACTTCTTCACCTTGACGATAAGAAAGACAAGCAATCATCGTCTTGTGGAGATACCGTTAAGCCGTCGGTCCTGTCTGCCTGAAAAGCAGTCGTCGGGATTTTAATTAACGTAGTTGAAATTAAACATTCAGTCCACCCCTCATAACGATCTCTCATCATCACCCTTCCCATTGCCCATGCACAAGTCTAGTGCTCATTTGGGCATCAAACTCAGAAAAAATCTTGATTGTACAGTATTGTTTTTGGTGGAAAGTAAAAAATAAGAAAGTTGGTCAGATTATCGATTGATTGTTGATTAACATTACAAGATCATCGATTGATTGTCGATTAACATCAGATTATCGATTGATTGTCGATTAACATCCGATTATCGATTGATTGATCTTTATTTTATTTCATATTTACAATCGTAAAAATACAGAGGAGCCTAGATATTTAATACATAAGCGCTTGCTAATCTCATTGTAACGGTGACCGCTTAAAGCTTGTTTCACTGAATATGATGTTTATGAGTATTAAAATCGCTTCCTATGGAGATATTCATGTTTACTCACACATAAACCTAGAGTCCAAACACAAAGTTATATACCTATATTATTTAAAACATACGGAACTTGAAGATTAAACGTACAGAATTCTTCTTTGATTTTCGTTCAATCATGATGATGTTATATGTTCATATGAGGATATTCATTACTTGCACATGAGCCGAGCATTCAAACACAATGTTATTATATACGAGTATAATTTATATATAAGGACTTTATATAAAGATTCAACGTACGGCATCCTTCTCTGATATTTCGCTTAATTACGATGGTATTAGAGTCATGTTTATATAAAGATATTCTCACATTCACACGGAGTATTCAAACACAAAGTAATATTATTAAATATACAAGTACAAGCAACCTATACAGATATACAGCAAGCATTCTTGTAAAGCTCTCTCGCGTTGATCACAATAATTTAAGCAAAGGTTAATCGCATATAGGAGCGGGACCCACCCATACTGACAGTGAGGTCTTAATTGGATCCAGGCTTCGCTGCTGCTTCACTCTGCAAAAAGGACGGCAAATTAGGCGTGCGCCAAGGGGCTCGCACCACATGGGAGCCTGCAACACAAAAAATATTTGAATTTTAAAGAACCGGCATACTAAAATCAAATGTTCAGACGAACTTTTTTTTCAATTTATTCTAATTTGGATTTATTCTTTTTAAGTTGTGTACTGTAATCAGATTATAATTGCATGGAAACTGCTGCGTTGACAGAGACAATTTTTTTTTGACGATATTCAACTGTATTTATGTATGTTATGTACTGTATTGAATAAACAATTGATTGATTGACAGACAACATAGGCTAGACGCCATTTTGGCATGACGCTAGATTGTCAAAATTTTTAAATTAGATTTTAAGTAATACGTAGGCCTATGTATGTTACTCTATTTCAAATTATCTAACTTGCTCTTCAAGTAAAGATTGTAACTTTTAAAAAAATGTATTGTTTAATTTTTCATATTTCCCCAATCACAAAGTGAACGAGTCTTCAATAAATCATCAATATTTTAAAAACTTTCTTAGATTTGTGAATTGTTTTAAAATCTTAAACTTAGTACCGAATTGGTTTTATCAGTGGCGAAGCGTGGTATGCTTATTCGATGGTCATCGCCGAGTATATTTCCCATGCCACGGGGTTTTATCAATATTTTATGCTAAAAAAAGGATTTTCTCATGTAATGGACTACAAAAAAGGCCTATAAATCGCAATTTAGAAGTTAATTTTTACAAAATTTTCCGTGGGAGGGGCTATCACCACAATCTGAGCCTAGGGGTTCACAGATCCGAAATCCGGCCCTATTACTTGGGGTGGGTGCTAATCAATGTACCCGTACTTCACAGACCTAGAAGACCCGTCGACTATGTGGTTCAGAAGTTGAAGTTCACAGTATTTCAATTTAGTTGAGTTTGTTTTATTTTTTAAAGAACGTTATTTAATTGTAATAAAATAACGGTCGACTATATTTTACACGGTCGTGACTTGGAAGTTTACAGACTTCTAATTCAGTAGAGCTTGTTTCTTGATTTTTAAATAATGTTATTTCATTTTAATATATAAGAATTAATGTATAATTCCTTTTTCAATCATATTGTATCATTGTATGAAACCTTTTGCAATGTGTGTTTTAAGTTATGTTTATGAAAATTTTCTCAATAAACTCCCCTGGAATAATTTCCATAATTTACAGAAATTATCATGATCAATTATGTTACGTTGCCAATATCTTGTTGAAAACGGTGAGATTATTCAATTTGATTTTGAATATTATCCACTTATTCAGGCTAGTTTATTATAATTTTAATTTCTGTTTCAGAACCTGATGCCGGCTAGGAAAGGACTATTAGCTCCTCAGAATACTTTTCTGGATACAATAGCCACCCGCTTCGATGGCACACGTGAGTAATTTATCATAATTTAATTAAAAATTAATCGAACTTATTCATCAAAAATCAGAAATTGTCTGTAATCAAAATAGTTTTCCAAGTTTATTAACATGTTTTCATCTAGAACGCAATCGGATAGCACAAAGGGTTCTAATCTAAACTTTTATTAGAAAATTATCACAACACTGTGACGACCGTGAACTGATCAGGAGTGACCTGAAAACTCTGACACCAGACCTGAGCCAGCCAGGTTACACGGAATTATTATTATTACAACACTGTATTGAGACTGTAATGATTGTTAAATGTTGACTGACTACTGGGCTACGATTGGTGGAAACGCGTCATTCGAGTGCCAGCCCACTTGTGGGCGGGGCTAAGCTAGCAGCAGCCAATGACAGCATAGCCTATGTTTTGAAGCTTGCTAGTTATTGTAGAGACTGTCTCTCGAAAACACAGGAATTGCCCAAATTCCCTCAATTTCTGAACTTACATTTTCACATCTTATATTTTTAGTCACTTACATTTTTTTTACTTTTTTCTACATTCTGAACTTAGTTTCTTAGTTACATTGATAGTCCAAATATTGAGGTTAAGTCCATACTTTTCTTTTCATCAAAGATTTACACTCTCATAAGATTAGATCACAAGTGAATTCGAATTATTGGAGGTTGTTAAAAGAAATATTGAACATTTCCAATAATATTGGAATTTAAAACTTGATTGTAAGCTGAAAATTGAAGCATCCTTTTCTTGAATGTTGGGTTTGTTCCCATTCTCGATCAATGTTACTGAAAGAATAAATAATTGAGGCAAACTGAATTATGAACTAAGACGAAAATCTCAACTTTAGTCTAGGTACTTGCATTTTCATGTTATACTGAGTCGAGGTATAGGTATGCCAAGACTAATAAAATTAGGAGGAATGACTACTCAGTTACGAAGTCTCTTCCGGAAAATGAATTGGAAAGTATCATTTCAAGTCTAATTTGTATTACAAGAAACTGTTGCTTGTGTTGAAGAATGGATGGATCGAAATGGTAAAAGAACTATACGATGAAGATGACTGAAGAGAAAGTAGAAGATGAAGATGAAAAGAAGAAGAAGAAGAAGAAGAAGAAGAAGAAGAAGAAGATGTAGAAGGAAGATGAAGAAGAAGATAGTTGTTGCTACTGAAGAAGAAGAAGAACAAGAAGATGAAGATGAGGGAAGACAAAGAAAGAAAAGAAATGGGGAGAAGAAGAATAATAAAGAACAAGGGGAAGAAAGAAGAATAGAAGAAGAAAAGAGAAGAAACAAGAAGAAGAAGAAGAAGAAGAAGAAGAAGAAGAAGAAGAAAAGAAGAAGAAGAAGAAGAAGAAGAAGAAGAAGAAGAAGAAGAAGAAGAAGAAGAAGAAGAAGGAGAAGAAGAAGAAGAAGAAGAAGAAGAAGAAGAAGAAGAAGAAGAAGAAGAAGAAGAAGAAGAAGAAGAAGAAGAAGAAGAAGAAGAAGAAGAAGAAGAAAGAAGAAGAAGAAGAAGAAGAAAAAGAAGAAGAAGAAGAAGAAGAGGAAGAAGGAGAAGAAGAAGAAGAAGAAGGAGACAAAGAAGAAGAAGAAGAGGAAGAAGAAGAAGAAGAAGAACAAGTTGAGGAAGAATAAGAAGAAGAAGAAGAAGAAGAAGAAGAAGAAGAAGAAGAAGAAGAAGAACAAGAAGAAGAAGAAGAAGAAGAAGAAGAAGAAGAAGAAAAGTGGAGGAAGAAGAAGAAAAGGCTAGGAAAATGAAATTAGAACTAAGTTCACGGTGACTGACTAGCCTATATAAGCCAGCTATTTTAATCATGGTGAGCCTTTACAACCTGTTACTCCAAGAAATTGAACAAGTTGGTAGATAAGTTGATGGGGAAGAAGAAACAATAGAAAAGAAGGATGTGGAAAAGAAGGATAAGGAAAAGAAGGAGCAGAAAAAGGAAAAGAAGAAAAAGAAACAGAAGAAGAAGAAGGAGATGGGGGAGGAGAACAAGAAGAAGAAGAAGGAGATGGAGAAGAAGAATAAGACGTAAAGTTGATGAAGAAGTTTGAAGGGCTCAATGAAACGTCGCCGATCTTGGCAAGTCATTACAAAGTTTGTAAAACAATTTTTGTTTCTGAGAAATTTGTTTCTTATGTTTCGATTATCTTAGTTCAGAAAAACTGGACAAAGGATGAGAGGGGGAGAAGGGAAGGGAAAGAGAAATATGCTTCACAGCATGCCTCCAAATCGCGTTGTCTTTGGTAGGAAGAGTGAGGGAAAAGGGAAAAAAGATAGGGATATTGTGGGAGTGACAGAGAAGGAGAGAGTTGTTTTATTGAGAAAAAAAAGTGAAAACAAAGTTTTGCTAATCAGTCGTAGCTTTTCCACTTTGATGGTGATCTTAATTCTCTTTATTCAGTCGAGAGTCGAGAGGATTTCATGAACTTCATACCCTTTGTACAGTGCTGAAGTTTATTCTGTATTCGAATTTAAGTTTATTAAAGTGGCATTTAAGTTTATTACATGAACACTTATATCAAGATTCATTTTATCACTGCTATTCATGAACTACTATAAGGATTAAATTTCAGAAGAAGTTGATCTAACGCTAAGCAGGCAAAAAAGGTATAATGAAATATTATACACCATAAGATTATAAAATATGTCATGACTATTATAACTACTACTATATCTAAGACTATTAAAACAACTGTACTTCACATTTGTATAAATAACAATACTCTTCCAACTCCACTCCAAAATTATGATGGCTAGGCTAGCGAGAAAAAGCAAATTAAGTGAATGAATTACTCCAACTGCAGCACGAATATAGCAGGATTCTTTTAACTTGTCAGAAAACAGCTGATTTAACGTTAGTAGACGAGCGTACATCAATCAGCCGTTCTCTGACAATTTAAAAGAATCCTGCTATAAACGTTTTCTCATTTTATTATCACCAGGCTTATCTCCCCGACATCTTTGTCCAATAAGCCTATGTTCCACATAAAACTCGAAATAACCTCTGCAAGTTGATAAAAACCGTTCACGAAACGGTTCTATACTCTGATAAATCCCCGTGTATTGTCGATAAAACTAGTCGATATACCGTTATTTAGTGTCGATATATATCGCAATTTCATTTCGATACCCGCCTGATGGAAGGACTTACCGGAAGGACTTACCGATTGGACTTACAAGCCTTCTGCTTCTTTCCCCCCTCTCTTCCTTCTTCTTCTTCTTCTTCTTCTTCTTCTTCTTCTTCTTGTTCTTTTCTTCTTCTTCTTCTTCTTCTTCTTCTTCTTCTTCTTCTTCTTCTTCTTCTTCTTCTTCTTCTTCTTCTTCTTCTTCTTCTTCTTACATTAGACTTACAAGACTTCTGCTTCTTTTCTCCCTCTTTACCTTTAGTCTTATTCTTCTTCTATCTTTTTCTTATACTTTTTTTCTTTTCTTTCCTTCTCTTCTCTCTCTCTCTCTCTCTTTTCTCCTTCTTCCTTCTTCCGAACAAATTTTCGCCAAAGTCCCGTTTTAATGGTGTCAACAAAGTAATAAGACTTACTGCAGATCTGAACGATTCGGAATTTTTCTTCTACTTAGAAGTTTTTCTTCTTCCTCCTCTCGTTTCCTTCTTCTTCTTCTTCTTTTACTCTCGTCTCAAGAGGCTTTCAGCCGGATGCAGCTGACCAATAAACTGAAACGATACAGCTTTTCATTTTGCTGTATTCCTGTCTAGAGGTACACTCTCATCACATTTTTCGTTTATTCTTTCAAGTTTTCAAGCTACATGATAAGACACCACAGATAAGTCAATGTGTCTACTGTGAGAGACAAGACAAGACAATTGGTCACGTTTAGTCAGAGACAAGACAGATCTAGTCTTGTCTTGACGTTTAGTCACAGAAGCCTTAGTAACCACTGATAATACATCCTATTTGATTATACTCTGTTCACGGAGACGGCCGAAACAAGCTGTTTGCATTTGTGTGCGTATAGATGCGATGACTCACAGCTGTTTTCGATAAATTTTCTGTCCAATTCCAGTTCACAAAACGTTCATTCAAGGTCAGACTGGATTCGCGTACTGCAGATAATAATGCATTATTTCAGTAGTTCTACTGTGAATCGGTCTACCTGCTCCTAGCTAGACTCTCGCTCGCCCAGGTTTATTTACATCGTCTCTCCTGTCCCTGAACAGAGTATAGTCTGTGGTAGAAGCTAGAAAATGCCAGTATAGATTTTTTCTCGATTATTACAGAACCTTTTCACAGAAATTCGCTCAAAACTCGGATATAACGTCGAATATTTGGAATTATTCCGTACTGTAACGGTCGTTATTATGTTCAACACAAATAAGCGAAAATATCGATTTCTAATATAAGCTTAAATATTTTTTTTGTTGGCTAGAGTAAATGACTAAGCTCGTCAGTTTGAATAGTTGGAAATGTTATCCAGTAAACATGATGGCTGAATGTCATGTAGGAAATGAGTTTTTAATTGCAACAGGCTGTATTTTTTCCAATGTTGCCTACCATTCGGTAACACTCTGTATTTGTGATCGTGGGGTGGTTGGGTGGGTTTCTATGGATTGAATTTTATTTGTTGTTCTAGCTCTCTCTTGGTAAGCCCCCCTCACCCCCCCCCCCCCGGGGCAATGATAACAGCTTCAATCAATCACTGGAGACTTGATTTCCCATCCTTTTTCCCCAACAACCCTTTTCCCCCACCCTCTTCAACATTCTTCCTTTCCCTCTCACCATTTAAGCGCACACATTACCTTCCCATATGTCATTTTGTTGCCACATGCTCTCACTTTATTTTACTCTCACTTTATTTTACTCTCACTCGCTCACACTCTCTTTTTCTCTCTCACTCACTCTTTTTCTTCAACTCTCTTATTAACGCTTTTTCATTATTGTTTCTCTCTACACCTATGTTTCACTAGGTGGAAAAAATAGGGAATGAAATATAATTTTCTAAATTTAATTCAATTTTCATATTTTTTGATGATTGTTAACATTATTGTCTAAATTGTTCATTGTTTTTTCTAAGTTATGGCTTTTTATCGGTGGGGAGACCCTTACGGGTAGGTTTCACCTCGCCTTATTTTTTTTTGTGTCGGTCACCCATCCAAGAGCAGTCTTGAATGTTTGTTACTTAACCACATGATTACTTAGCAACCGCTCTCATCGAGTGACCACTGATATTGTTAACATTAGAGGATTTCCTATTTTTGTTTAAGAGTGATGCTCACATGAGCCTAGGGCTTGTGCGTGGACGTTTCTCTTTATTTTGATGAGTACAGCAATAGTAAGCACTATTCCTAGAGAGTTCTAAGACACTCTGTATAAAGTATAGGTCATAATATTATAAGAGTTAATACTTCTCACCCCACCACTTGCTTACTAACTAACTCAAAATTACCAAACTGGAAGTTTACAACTACCGTTAAAAAAACTGTGTCACAAAGTTTATTTGATGCCTGAAAAGTGTTCTCTTTCAAACACAACAGCTTGTAATGTTGAAAGGCCACCCAAGCTCAAAGCAAGGCTTCGACAAAAACAATCCGTCAATGTGTTGAGCCAGCAAATCCATAAACAAACCGAATAAACAATACAGGCGTCTTTCAAACTGTTGGCCTGCCACAGCTTCTCCTCCTCCTTCTCCTCCTCTTCTTGTTCCTCTTCTTCTTCTTCTTCTTCTTCTTGTTCTTCTTCTTCTTCTTCTTCTTCTTGTTCTTGTTCTTCTTCTTTCTTGTTCTTGTTCTTCTTCTTCTTTCTTCTTTCTTCTTCTTCTTGTTCTTGTTCTTTCTTCTTCTTCTTCTTCTTCTTCTTCTTTCTTGTTCTTGTTCTTGTTCTTGTTCTTCTTCTTCTTCTTCTTCTTCTTCTTCTTCTTCTTCTTCTTCTTCTTCTTCTTTCTGTACTTCTTGTTCTCTTGTTCCACTTGTTCTTCTTCTTCTTCTTCTTCTTCTTCTTGTTCTTCTTCTTCTTCTTCTTGTTCTTGTTCTTCTTCTTCTTCTTCTTCTTCTTCTTCTTCTTCTTCTTCTTCTTCTTCTTCTTCTTCTTCTTCTTCTTTCTTCTTCTTTCTTCTTCTTCTTCTTCTTGTTCTTGTTCTTGTTCTTCTTCTTCTTGTTCTTGTTCTTCTTCTTCTTCTTCTTCTTGTTCTTGTTCTTGTTCTTCTTCTGTTCCTTTCTTCTTGTTCTTGTTCTTCTTCTTCTTCTTCTGTTCTTGTTCTTCTTCTTCTTGTTCTTCTTCTTGTTCTTCTTCTTCTTCTTCTTCTTCTTCTTCTTCTCTTCTTCTCTGTTCTTCTTCTTGTTCTTCTTCTTGTTCTTCTTTTCTTGTTCTTCTTCTTCTTCTTCTTCTTCTTCTTCTTCTTCTTCTTCTGCTCACTCACCCCTAAGGCTAGGCGTACTGAAAGAACCAGACATTAAGACAAGACAAGACGAGATTGGTCACGTTTGGTCACAGTACATTGCATAGATGCTTTGAAACAGCACCCACCGATTGGTCATTGCATCGGTGTGTTGCTCAACTAAGTTAACCAGCTGAACTGTGAATTACTGTGACTGAACGTGACTTATCTCGTCTTGTCTTGTCTTGACTAACCGGTGTACGCCTAGCCTTGGACAGAGAATGAGGCGACAGCACATGCATTGGTAGCCTAATTGCTTGCATAGGTGGTTTCATTTTCTATGTCCACACTTGGTCGATTTTTCAATGCCAAAGCATTGGTAGCATGCTGAGCAGCACACAAGAATCGACCAAGTGTAGATGATATAGGGTATGAAACCACCTCTATGTATCTAAATCGACTAGTGCGGAAGCACCCTTCAAAAGAGCTGTCAATGTACAGGTATGGTAGTGGTTTGGGAGAGGGAAATGCTTTTTGATTGATTTATTCGGTTCGATAGCTGTCAGTAATGATTTATCATCGTGCCCCTCAATATGATATAATCACTTCATGTTATCTGTATAGTAGTAATCAACTTTGTAATCAATAAGGTGGAATTTGAACCACGTGAATAATATCAATTGGAATATGTTGAGCCGTGGCGAAGCGTGGTATACTTGTGTGTTATCCTTATAGGAAATATAATATGATGACTAAACAAGTATACTACGCTTCGCCACTAATGTTGAGTGGTATTGAAGGTCTTTCTAGTCCTATATCCACCCAATAAAGAATTTTCTCATTTCTATTCAATATGTGTTACTTAATATCATATTAAATACCGTATCTCAAAAGCATAATTGCTAAATAGTGGGTCTTATAATTACAATTTTCAATTTCTAATTACTACTAAACAGATTTGTACTGGGGAAATAATCAGAGAATACTTGATTTTCCGATAAGAGTTATTCAAGTGTCCAATGACGATCCCAATTCAATTTCAATTCTAACTTCGATTTTAATAGTGTCCTATACTAATTCAAGACATATTCACCTATGTTGGATAATAAATTCAGCTATGAGATGATAGCCAGGCGTGTACAAGTAGTACACATCTATTTTCAAAATGGCGGTTACAAAAGTTTTCGCCATTTTGTAGGACGGACCGGTTTCAACCAATGAGAAGGCAGCATTTTAGCCGCGTCACGAGGCGTTGGAAGGAGGTCTGTATTTATGTTGAAAGATCAATGAAATCTATATAATTCAATTAATGTATTTTTTTGTATTGAAAATGATTGGATCAACTCAATGACCGAGTAGGCTTACATTGAAGAATACTAAATTGTAGTTATCACTTTCTTTTATTCTTCTCAAGATTTTATTTATTTTATTTGTAGATTTATTTTGGCATCAGTTTTTCACACACAAATTTATTTCCTCCTCTTCAGGCTGAATCCAAGTCAAGTATTTGTATACGAATGATAAGTTAATGTTGAAGTTTTGGAATTCAAGCAATAGATCCATACATTTTCAAGTGAACGGCATACATTACTATTCCAGCACTATTTGCACAGTTCACTGCAACTTGTGTCAACAACCCTCGGTGCAACTTGTATCTGCGACTTGTTCAGTAAACACTGCATGGATTGCACCGCTCACGTCTAATAAAGTTTAATTTGACATGCATACACTTCAAAGTCTTGTCTGAGAGTTTGCCCTAGATTCAAAATAACCTAAACTGTTTCAAGACAAGCCAACTTTAACCGGAAAGTTTTGGCGTGAATATTGCTGTTAATATGCTAATCGGAGGTCTCAATAACTGTTCAAACTTCAAATTGCAAAGTCAAAAAAATTACAAAAATTAATAAGAATAAAAATAATTTTTACAAATATTGTTTCCCGGTGGCTCGGTCCTTCCATCTCTCATCATACTGAAACTTCTATAATTTTTACCTGTCATGATCGAGTTAATATATTTTGTAATTCTTCTCTTCATGAATAAAGTGGATAATCTAATATAATCATCTATTTATAAATAAATTTTCATGCTATTGGATTCTATTCATCATCTCCATCGCTCACGCACAAAGACAATAAATCCTTGCCATTACCCACGCACAAGACAGGAGCTTATGTGGGCATCACCACAACACAAACATAGAGTAAAAGAAGGAAATGATGAGGAGGAGGGCAAAGAAAAAGAAATAAGAGAGGAAAACAGAGAATGAGAGGAAGAAGAGTGGAAATTATGTGTGAAGGGGTAGTTTGCTCATTCATTTTGGTCATCATCTATGCTGGAACTCAACTCAGTTCGGCCCAAAGCTACCGTATTTTACGATTTAATCAGCTTTACAATTATGGCTCATGCGTAAAATGAATATCACAAACAGACGAGAAACGTGAGAGCGAAACAGTGGAGAAGAACGAATAAGAGGATGAAAGAGGATTCAGAAAAGAGTAGGAGGGAAGGGTAATTTTGAAACGACAAATCTGAGAACTTCAAAGAGGAGAGAATCGAAATTGGTTCAGTTGCTCTCACTATAATATTGTTCAAGTAAAACTGAATGAAATTTTGAGGAATATTAAAAGTCTTTGCAAACTTTTAGGTAACTCTTGTTCACTAAGGCGTACAGTTACTAAGACAAGACAAGGCGAATTAGTCTCGTTTAGTCACAGTACTACATAGTTGCTTCATTGAAGCAACACACCGATTGGTCAATGACTGTCGGTGACGCTTCATACAACTATGAAATACTGTGACTAAACGTGACTGATCCAGGCTTATCTTATGTGTTGACTAACAGTATACGCCTGAGCTAACAATGATGGTTTATTGACAGTCGAATGACTTAACTTCAACCTAGAAAAGCTGATCGGGTATACTATGCAACGTAATACTATAGTGGTGGTAACGTATGTCATTGTTTTTTCAGGGAACAATCAGCCAGTCTGTATTATAGTTTACTACACTATACAGTTTATAGTATCAATACTATGGTTTAGTATTGGTCAACCTTGTGAACCCAATAAACATAAGCTATAGTGGTGTGATGGAGTCATTGTTTGCAGAGACATTCTTCATGTATACCAAAATGTTGATGTCTTACCATGCTTAGTAACATTGAGGATAGCAATAGAGCTTAGGCTATAGTGTGGTAAAGAACTAAGAATTGATGAACCTTTGAAATTATGATTCTGTATTAGGCTAGGCGTACACCGGTTAGTCTAGACAAGACGAGATTAGTTACGTTTAGTCACAGTAATTCACATGGTTGTATGAAACCTTTTCGATGGTCATTCCATCGAAATTGTTGCCGCTAAGCAACGTAACGAATTACTGTGATTAACGTGTCTAATTTCGTCTTGTCTCATCTTGACTTAACAGTGTACATACTAGCCTTCTCAAACATCAATGAGTAGTACTGGAGTCACCATATTTTTGAGACCTCTGTATACAATGTCTTTGATGTATCTTAACATTGACTCACCATGCATAGCAATAGCCAGAGCTTAGGCTATGGGTGTTAAGGGGTGGGGAATGAAACTTTGATATGAACCAGACCGTTGAGGAATTATGAGTTCTGTACAAATTAGCTCCCTCACACAAGTCGTGCTTAGGATTATTGGTTTCAGTAGGAATCCGCGGGTCATCATACGTCATCATGGATCAACTGTATCACTATAAGGCTGGGCGGCACCGGTTGAGTGAAGACAAGACAAAGCAAGATGTGGTCACGTTTAGTGCATTGCCCCACGCGGTGCGCCGAAGCAGCTTTTGCGCGATTAGTCATTGCATCGGTGTCAACAACTGGCAAAAGCACCATATCGAATAACGACAACGTGACTAATCCTTGTCTTATCTTGACTGTTTTCGAACCAATAACTATTATCCCTCACACGTGCTTAGGATATTGGTTTCCGGGAAGTGTACGAGCAAAGACAATTCAATCTATAGTAGGTAGTAGAATTGTCTTTGGTATGAGTCATCAGTCATCATCCTCATTGTATCCTTACAAGTTCAGTTTGAAATTCATTCAACACGTCATAGCGCCTGAAATGTCATTATTTGGGCACTCTATGTTCTATGTTCTTTTACGTTCTAAGCTTCAAGTTGCATGTTCTATGCTACATATTCTACGTTCTAGTATACTATAGTTCTAGTAAACTATCTTATCTTCTATATCCTGCATTATATAATGTATTATACTCTTGTTCCATGGGGAACAATAGTTTCAGGCTCATATTAGACAACTTATTCCAGGTCTACTTTGGAATTGAGTTTCAACTGTCCGCATCCCACAATACAACTTAGTGCTCAGCTCAGCAAGCCGAAGTCCATCTGCATTGTGCTTGATGCTTGATTCGGAGCTTGGCCTAGTTCGCTGCCTTGTTACATTATCACGGCTACAGTTTGCAACCCACTCGCTGAAACACAGACACATGAGAATTGTGATATGATAGGCTGCTTGTTTTGAATAATTATGAACAATTCAGGCGTTTAGAAAGTTAGTTACCTCGAGTTTTGTGTGACCGGCTATTCGCATTGTAATCATAAATCATGACATTTTGCAATAATTCATCTATGTTGTCTAGTTCATGAGATTTGTATTAGGCTAGGCGTACACCGGTTAGTCAAGACAAGACAAGACGAGATTAGTCACGTTTAGTCACAGTACTTTACATAGTTGCTTATGAAGCAACACACACCGGTTAGTTATGCATCAGTGTGTGCTGCTTCTTCTATAACTGTTTATAATGTAATATGGCATACGCAGCATACCTGGTTGTCTTAGACTCTTAACATATTGCTCACTTCTACCCAGCAGTTTCAGAATACTCTAGTCATAAAGAATCATTATAACATGACCTGTCTCACAGTCATACATTCAATGAGCAACACGTCAGTTGGTCATTGCATCAGTGCCGCTTTAAAAGCTTTGAATTACGGTGACCAAACGTGACTAATCTTGTGTTGTCTTGTCTTCCTAAACTGGCGTACGCCCAGCCTGGTGGGAGCAAGACAGTACGAGATTGGTCAATACTTGATTTGTTATATCAGCTTCTAAAGTTGCTTGTGAAGTAACACCAGTCTTATTGAAGGATGTGTGCTTACTTACAGTATACTGTGACTAAATATGACTAATCTCGTCTTGTCTTGTCTTGACTAACCGGTGTACGCCTAGCCTAACACTTTGAAAGCTTCTTTCAATTGTGAGAAATATGACATTAATATTCTATAAACGCTTCCTTCACTTGAGGCAAATATGATATTGATATTCTAAAAACGCTTCCTGTACTAGTGAGAAATATGACAATTATATTTTAAAAACGTCTCCTTTACTTGTGGGAAATATTACATTAAAATCCATAAAACAATAATGTTACTCTTCTACAGAAACCTCTGTTTCTAAAGTGCTGCAGACCGTGTAATATATTACACTACAGAATCACATTTTGGACCAATGTCATCCATTCTAGATCCAACAGGGATATTAAGTGGGAGATCCAGTGAGGGAAGTTGGTGGGGGAGGGGAGGAGGAAATAAGATTAGCAAAATCCTTTTAAAACCTTTCAGATTATTTATGGGAGTTAAGAAACTTGCATATTCATGAGCTGCAGGTTGTTTCTTCATGTACCATACGTTTTTCCGACATATTCTAAAGCTTTTAATAGCATGTTTGTGCACTAATGGAATCGGTGCTGTGAGATTTTTATTGAATTGATTTCAAAGTAATTTCGGAGTTGGTTTACTTGTCATGAACAGTGAAGGAGAAAGAGAAAGCTCTTTCAGGTAGTGGAAAGATGAACATGCGTGCTAAAACATTATTGTTGAAGTCTTTATTCTCAATTACTTGTAAAGTGATTTTAGTCTGGATTTTTGCGAATTTTGTTCACTAAGGCTAGGCGTACACCGGTTAGTCAAGACAAGACAAGATGAGTCACGTTTAGTCAAAGTAATTCACATAGCTGCTTATGACACCGGTTGACTAATCGGTGTGTGTTTGAGCCTGTAATGGTGAACTTCCACTGCCTCATTGACAAACCGGTGTACAACTGTACCTTTATGAAAAAACAATTATAATTCCTTTGGAAATTAAATACATGCAAATGCAATATGGATATTGCGATACTGTATGCAATATGGATATAGCGATAATTATGCAATATTTTATGCTTTTAAGTCGTAAAATTATGAAATAAACAAGTATTAGTTAATGAAAAGAGTGGATACACTCAGCAAGATGAAATTTATGAGTGAAAAAGATTGAGAGATGATTGGAACCAATGATTGGAGATTAAAAATACCTGCGCAATTACAAAGTTTGTAATTGTTTAAGTCAAAATTATCCTAGCAGCAATTTCCTATAGACGAGATTCGCTGCCTGTTTATTTTTTTGAAAAAAATCTTTTTTATTGCTGGGAAGTTTCTATGTAAAAATTTAAGTACAATTCTTTGCAACGACTGCGGAGACATTGAATCTATGATACAATGAATGAAAAGGATGGGTAAAAATTAATGAATACTAAACAACAAACAAATCTAAGGACACAATCAGACTTTTAGCTTTTCTAGTGTTAAAACTTTCCATTATTATTACAAAGCTGCAATTCCGAATGACTGACTGTCCCATTGTGATTGAAAACACCGGGAAATTGACTGAGTTCCGGCCTCCGGAAAAGCGTTTTCCCCTGACACAACAACAAAAACCGCACAACTAATTTCACGATTTTCCCAGGCTGAGCCAATTATGGCCGCTTTTCCGTGCAGAACTTGCCCACTATCAGCTCATTGTTTCTACCTTGTAACGTTTTATTACTTGTGCTACTATTGTTAGCCGCTTTTTGACAACAATAGATTGAATTTGAGCAAAACTGTGCCTAACCTCACATTGAATGCAGGCAGGGATGGCTGAGAACTGACAAAATTATTGGCAAAATTTGGAATTGTATTATATACGAAATTAATTTCAGAAATAATTTAGCACTCTACCTATTCAGACACCATCTCCGTTCAAATCAAGTTCTCAAATCAAATTTTATTCAACTCGAATTAAGCATGATTATTTCTTGATCCATTACGAACTGCGATGTGTACACTATTGTTTTTCACTTCACTTTCGATATGCAATCAATTTTTTTAATGTAAGAAACGAAATTTGTCTACTTACTGACTGGAACGCTTTCGAATTTCAAGAAACCCATTGTCAATAAGCATTGAACTATTTATTTGCAAGTTCAATGAGAGAATACCAAGTTCAAACGAGAAGGATAGCAACTGCTATCTGATTTCAGTCAGCAACCCAGCGTTGCCAGATGACTTTGGCTGATAGGTTAGATTACCCGATTACCCGAAAAACAGCCAAATGTCATCTGGCAACATTGCTGCCTGAAATCAGATAGCAGTTGCCAAGTGGACACAGGGGCTAAGACTCAGTTTAAACTTTGGTGTGAAAGAGGAACCACTCTTAACCATGAACCACACTGCAGGTGGGTAGTTGATTGTTGGTGGATTGTTGACACGGTTTATCAAGAAGGCCGTGATAATTTTCCACATGCTCTATTATCAGAAATATTATGGATGTTGTATGAATATCATGAATTATTATGGATATTGTATGAGCTATAGATAAACCATCTACTATCCGGGTAACATCCAAGCCTCAGATTTACATACAAACTGTAAAAATTTATTTTTTGATCATAAGAATGTAGAGACAACAATACAGGAAGATTAGAACAGAATTTGAATGTAAATAATAACGACTCACAACAACCCTTATCATCTGTGGTCTGGGAGCCTATTGAATTCAAATGAGAGGAGCACAGTGACTCGAGTAGGGCAATGAATGGAGTGGGTGGGGGGGGGATCAATGAAGGGGTGCTCTAACAGGTATGTTTCATCGGAGCAACACTCATCATCATCTTTCACAACGAGCAAGAAAATAATAGAGTGGTTTGCTGATTAAAAAATTCCACTCCATCTGCCATGGATGGAACCTCCGCGTTCGGTAATGATTCGCTGTAGAGGAAGAAGAGGAGGAGGAGGAGGAGGAAGGAGAAGGAGGAGGAGGCGGAGGAGACGAAGTAGAAGAATTCTACAGGTAACAGAAGATTCGAGACCGTTGAAAGGGAAGAAGAAAAAGTAAAATATAAAAAGGTAAAAGGAGAGAGAGCAAATAAAGAATAGGAGAGAAATTTTATTATTAATGAAAAACAAGATAAGGGAAGAGATGGAGTATAATAGAAGGAGAAAGGGAGGAAAAAGTAGGAGAGGAATATAATTAGGAGGTGGATGATATTTATTTATGAAGAAGAATAACAGGAAAAGACAGATGAGAAAAAGAATAAAAAAGTAGAAAACAAGAATGGGGCGGACACTGAGAATAAGACAGTGGTTTAAGTTGGCAAGAAGGAGAAGGACAAGATGGAAGAGAGGATAAAAGGATAGCAAGAGACAGATGAAACAGAAGAGAAAGTAAGAGTAGGATATGAGAAAAAAGAAGACAGAAATAGAGGATAGAAGTAATACGAGTAGAAGAAAAAAAGAACCAGAAGAAGAACGAGAAGAACAAGGAGAAAAATAAAAAGGTCAAGTAGTACTAGGAGGAAAAGAAGAAGAAACAGAAAAAGTGAAAGCGGAAAAGAGAAAGGAGAAGAAGAAAAATGAGAGAAAGACAAAGAGAAGAGACACATTGATAGGTGGGGAGAAAACAATAGGTGAAACAAGGAGGAGAAAGAAAACAGAGAGAAAGAGGAGGAAAAGAGAAAGAACGAAAGAAGAAGAGAGAAAGAGGAGGGGAAGAAGGGGAAAAGAAGAAGAAGAAGAAGAAGAAGAAGAAGAAGAAGAAGAAGAAGAAGAAGAAGAAGAAAAAGAAAAGGAAGAAGTGGAAGAAGACAAAGAAGAGAAAGGGTAGAAAAAGAAGTAGAGGGCAGAGGTCTTTATGATGAATTGCGAGACTGCAGACTGTAATGAGGACAAATGAAGACTATCACTCTTTCTTTTCCTTTCTTCGCTTCATAATCTACCTTTCTGCTCTCACCCACCTCATCTTCTATATTTCCCGTTTATTATAAAGAGGAAAAATAGAAGCATTCTCAAACATTCCATTGCAATCCTCTATTTCACGTTGATGCATGGAGAATTTCCTCTCATTACTTGGAATAATCACTAATGGCTTTCAAGAATTAACAAATACTGAGTTTCCATGCTCAATATTATATTATTCATGAACAGTTTCATTCAAGTATTATAATAGGTCTGAGTTCCACAGAGATCATAGAGATGGAAATCGACTGTTATGAAAATGAAGTACTGTTCGATTCCTAAGCTCAATCCTGGGAATAATGTAATACGTCATCGAAAACTGGTTTTTGTAGTAAGTTCTGTAGCAGTCTTCGTCTCTTCTCTCCAGCCATCAGGGACACGGAGCTTGGATTCGGCAGTACTGCTCTAGAAATGATACGGATTTAATGTCAGAAGACATTAAGGATTCCTTTAAATTGTCAGAAAACAGCTGATTGATGTACGCTCGTTTACTAACGTTAAATCAGCTGTTTTCTGACAAGTTAAAAGAATCCTGCTATACTCTGTACACGGAGTCGAGAGACGGCCAAAACAAGCTGTTTGCATTTGTGTGCTTATAGAAGCGATGACTCACAGCTTTTGCATCAGTCTAGATGTTGACGCACCTTTTATATTAATGTTGGAGGTTATTCTAAAATAATGAAAAGACAAGTGAGAAGGTGAGGAGTAAGAACAAGAAGCAGAACAAGGTGTAGAACAACAGAATTACTGACAAATAATAATATTGAGACTGAGAATTTGTGGCAAAGAGAATCGCCTCCAGACAAAACTGGACAACAAAACGAAAAAGATAGTAGAAGAATAAGAAGAAAAAAGAACAATAAGGAGAAGAAGACGAAGAAGAAGAAGAAGAAGATGAAGAAAAAGAAGAAGAAGAATGTCTGTGGCTTTGAAGTGATGAAAGAGATAAGTCTCCTATTATTTATCAGTGACGAAGTCCTGTGTTGTCCTGCAGCTAGCTAGCAATGCCGTCATTATTATGAACTGTCGTATTATTTCCGGTAGACTGAACTGCTGTCATTTTTCAGCTGTGATTATTTCTCTAAAATCATCTGATAATAATTTCAGCAGGGCGACATTAAGAAAATACACAATCATTTGGATTGGAAGCAAAACATCAACTGTAGAAAATTCTCGCTATTTTTTGAGAAGTTTCGATTGAGTGTGATTCATTTAATTTGGCGCTTGGCGATCAGTAAACAGCTGATGTTACGCAGCTTTGACACAATAATCCAAAGACGTTTTAAACTCTTAAAGACCTTTCAAGTCTTTAAAAGACCTTTTTAAAGAAGACCTTTTTAAAATACACCTTTTAAAAATGTCCTTTTAATATTACCTTTCTAATATAATGTCTTTTCAATATCCTGCGAGATTAGCAAGTATTGTGTCAAAGCTGCGTAACATCAGCTGTTTACTGATCGCCAAGCGCCAAATTGAATGAATCACACTATACAAGTGAATAGGATGACAAGCTGATTCTGATAAGTTAATATTTTATTGTATTGAATCTATGTTTTGTATCATTGTTAGCCTATTCGTATGTTTTTTGAAATTGTCTATCAATGAATAAAATTAAAATAAATCAATCATCATTTGCAAACTAAGATTAACGAAAGCTAGTGATGAGATGCTCATTACTGTTTTTTTGATGAAAAATGAAGTCAACAAGAGAAAAGTGAAGCTTAGAGGTGTTGAAAAAAGGAGGAAAGGCTGTAGGAAAAGAAAGAGAAGGAGAGAGAATGAGTGAGAGAGAGAGAAAAGAAAAGCTGATTAGGACTGCTTCTCCTCGGTTGGATAAGAGTTAGTTTATTGTTGTTAGTAATGGCGAACGTGCCTGGTTTTAAGGGGCTTTAAACGCGCTTTACCGTTCGGCTAATCGGAGGACCTCTAGACCTGACACAATGAAGAAAAATAGGGATCATTTTCTATCCTTGGGAGACATAGCATCTCAGACTTCCCTCCTTGCAACATCCATTGCTATTCACCTACAGTACGTTTTCATTACTAAGGCTAGGCGTACCGATTTAGTCAAAGACAAGACAAGACGAGATTAGTCACGTTTAGTCACAGTCGAGAGAATATTTATTGATCTTCAATTGTGTTTTCTGTTTGAATCGCCATTTCTTTGTAATGTTTGAATGAACCCATGCTAATCTGGGAGGAGCTTGTCTGGGCCAATGGCAGCCATTCACGATCAATAGCTAGAGCGTTTACTAATACCAAGTGCAATTCACCGTTAGTATAAATACTGCTGCTCTGCACGTTAAGTATTAGTTTACCAGAATTGATAATGGTGTAACAACCGGTATCCTTGATTTTCTACTATTAAAATCAGTGGTTTGACAACATCTTGTCTTTTCATTTTTTATTCCATAATACTTTTACCTAATCTATGTCACTTATAACAATTTTTAAGAATAAGTTAGTGTTCCCAGACTCAAAATTTCAGAAATGACAATGTAAACTATAAGAGTAAACTAAACTATTTACATTGTAAACTATACAATGTAAATTATAGACCGTGTTCGATGTTTTAGTCGTTTCAATCTTGACGTTTAAGATGTTCTAATCTTACCCGAAATCCCCAAATCAACTACTGACTCAACAGGAACGGTTAAACTAGCAGTTGCCAAAGCCTGTCAAAAACAAGATAGCCCAAAAACTTTTTGCCAATACCTGTCTTTATCTTTTCAGCTGCTTGCCACTTTCACTTTGACTCTTTCCTTTCCTACTCTTCTCACTCGAACACTTCTCTCTTTCTCTCTCCCTCGCTCTCTCTTTATCTCCCAACTCCGCAAACATTTTCGTCCAAACCTCTCTTCCCTTTGAGCCACTTTCGTTTCTCGTTGCTATTAATTTTCCAGATCAACGCCTTCGTCAGAATTCAAAGAGGTTTCCGACTGGCGGTTTTGACGTTCTTCTTCTTCTTCAACCACAACTTCTTCTTCTAACTTCTTCTTCTTCTTCTTCTTCTTCTCCTTCTTCCTCCTCTCCTTCTTCTCCTCTCCTTCTTTCTTCTTCTTCTTCTTCTTCTTCTTCTTCCTTTAACTTTCCTTCCATTTCTTCTTCTCCCTTCTCTCTCTCCTCTTCTTTTCCTCTTCTTCTTCTTCTTCTTCTTCTCTTTAGCCTTCTTCTTCTTCTTTCTTCTTCTCTTCTTCTTCTCTTCGTACATCTGCTTTATTCGTTTTCCAACTTCTCCCTGTCAATAAAAGTATAACGTGAAGGTGAAAACGCTGTTCAACCTCTTTTATAACGCGAGTCTTGAGAGGCACTTTGATTAATCGATTTTATTGGCCAATAACGTTGGATTAATTATTGCTATACGGTAGCCTATATGTGCTATTTTCATTGCAATAAATTTTCTACATGAAAAGAGGCTTCACATAGCTTTCCCAACCAATCCAGTCACCTTTATTTTCAATTTTCAGATATAAGGAAAGCTATTGTCCCAGTGACAGAGGTGAGTCTAATCGGTGAGATTAGATAAGAATACATTAATAATGATATAGATGGATATATTCAGCCTACCACTCCCTTTGTAACGGAGACCGGCTCCTCTGAATATAAAACTTTATGAGCTTCAAAATCGCTTCCCGATGGTTCAGAACCCACCTCAAGCTGTTGGTCCATTCATCTCTCATCATCATCATTCCCATCATTCTTACTCACGCACAAGCTTAGAGCTTATGTGGGCATCATCCCTAGCAAAAAAAGTATTAGATACTTCAAGATGCTAACATAATTGATATTCATCTACATGAGAAGGGCGAAGTTTGAACACATAAATGTCTATTCTTTGAAAAGCATCTCCAAGGACTGAGAAACTGAAAGAGTAAGAGAGAGAAAGAGCAGTAACCAAATATAGAAAGTAGAGAGAAGCCGAAACAGAGTAGAAATAGCAAAACCTATTTGGCAGAAAATGTAACTGGGACAAACTCGTGCAACAGGTTTGGGATTTGGGTTGGGGACTCATATTTCCTCCCCTCCACCCCTCCTTCATCCCCTCTCCAAACAACACGCTAGCAGCCTGGCAAATCATGTAAACACAAAAGCCCCTGTTGAGTGGGTGGAGGCACGTCATCATTCCATTTACAAATTTCATTCGGCTGCTTCATGGTACCGAATCCTTTCAATTTCCATGCATTTTTCTCTATTTATCTTATTTTTTGCTTGTTATTTATTTTATTAATCCATTTCCTGCATTCATTCTATCTCTATATTTTTCATTTATTTTCCTCTATTATTCTTACTTCATTAACTTATTTTTCTCTCTATTAATATTACTTCTCTCTATAATTCTTACTTGTGTTATATCTGTTTTCATTCATTCATTGATGCAACCAGAGACAATTAGAACTAGAATCTTAGAACTAGAAACTTAGTATACACTTGTCTCTGATGCAACCAAGTAAAAATGAATCAATGGGATGTGATGTGATTGTTTATTTCATCTATACTATAGCACTGAGTCGGCTCATTACAGTTTTTCACAACGATGAAAGTGTATGAGAATAATTCATTCAATATGATGTCGTCATTAAAACGAAGAAACATTCACTCTGTTCAGTTCCGTTACGTCAGGCCTCCTGTGGCTGGGATTTGCGCGAACCCCATCGTGTACATTTGTTAGCGTCCGTGGATGTAACGAATTGTGATGAGAATGATCAATGATTAATTTTTAGCCATAAGTTCCAGTGAATTATTTTAAAAACTAGAGAAGTAAAAGTACTTTAAAGTGAAAATAGTAATCACAATCTGAATGACTTTTAGCATCTTTTCAGACAACCTCAAGGACAAAATTTTGAACTCACGTAGATACTGACACTTCTTTTCAAAGTTTTGCAACTTTTTCTCCTCTGCTGAATGCAATGTTTCAGGATTGAAAAGTTTTGTTTGGCAAGTGTCGTTGCACGATTATTTTCTCTCTCCCTCTCTCTGCGTGAGAACAACGAGACACCTCTGCTCATTAATCCTTGACTCGCAAACTAGCCGACTCTATTGTCTAGACTAGAACGCGAACGCAGAGTGGTGTGAGAGAGAGAGAGAGAGAAACGAAGAGAGAATGGCATGAGAAGAAGACAGAAGCTAGGGATGGAATAAATTAAAGTCGAAATTGAAAAAAACTAATACAAGAAAAAAAGGACGGAAGACGAAAAGAAGACTTTGAAGAAAATGAATGAAAAGAAAGTTTGTTAAAATGTGGACAGCGGTTGAGACAGTAAAAGAAGGGTGTGAAGAAGGAGGAGAAGAATATGTGAGTCTAAAAAGAAGACGATAAGAGAGAAGGGGTTTGCAAGAGAATGAGTTGAGAACTACATATTGTGCGAGAGGAAGAGAAAGACAAAGTTGGAGAAAAAGGACAGTGCAAGAAGATTTAAGAGAGAAGAGAATAAAGGGTATGGTGAAATAGAACCCGAGTAGAAGGATCAAGAAGAAGAAGTTAAAAGAAGATAACTGTACGAATAGAAGAAGAAGAAGAAGAAGAAGTGAAGAAGAAGAAGAAGAAGAAGAAGAAGAAGAAGAAGAAGAAGAAGAAGAAGAAGAAGAAGAATAGAAGAAGAAGAAGAAGAAGAAGAAGAAGAAGGAAGAAGAAGAAGAAGAAGAAGAAGAAGAAGAAGAAGGAAGAAGAAGAAGAAGAAGAAGAAGGAAGAAGAAGAAGAAGAAGAAGAAGAAGAAGAAGAAGTTAGCTGAGAAACGAAGAATTAGTGGGGAAAGTGGGAAATTTGAATTGAATTGGAAGTTAAAGAACAAAAAAGAAGAAGAGAAAGAACTAAGAACTGTCGAATAAGTCGTTGAAAGGCGAGAAAAGTGTATGTACCAGGTGCGTGATGAGGCTGAATACAGGGGGATGAAAAAGGAGAATGGAAGAAGAACGTCGGATAGGAAAAACGAAGAAGAAAGAAGAAAAGTTTCGAATTCTAGCTAGTATTCTGGTGGAGAGCTGCATCTTTCATATATCAGCAGTGAACTTGGTAGCTACAATTATTCAAAGTTCATCACTGCGTTTCGAATGTAGAATGCGAAGAAGGAATTCTCTTCTTTCTTATCTTATCAAGAGAATGTCGCTGGATTAATTCATATTGTAAACAATATTTAACTGAATTAACTCCTGCCCTCTGGGATTGACGAGATGTCTTTGGTTCAGGAGAAGGAAAATTAGATGATGAGATGTCTTAGGAGTTGGGCGAGTTGCCGAATAAAAACTGGGAGGATATGATAAGTGAAGATATCGTAGATGGGAGAAGATGGCAGAAAGAAAAAGGAGAAAAGAGTTAGAAGAGGAAAGGGAGGAAAAGAGGAATAAGGCAAAACGAAGGAGATGAGAAGAAGATCAACCGAAGAAAGGAAATTGTTATCAACTCTTTTCTCTGAACAAGAGTAACGTTTAGTAGATTTTTTTACGCTATTGAAAACGAGTGTAGATTCGTGTGTCTGTTCTCCAAACTGTTGGAGAACAGACATACTTTGTTGAATTTATGCGCACGGACACAATTCTTCATGTCTATAAAAACATATGACTTTATCATCACTAATACACTTACCACCAGCTGTTGGTGTTTTCATGAACAGAATTCATTCTCTCACAGCCGTCCCAATCCTTTGAAGATTGAATATGAGCATCACCGTTAGCTACTGTAATAAAAAAAAATTATTTTATTGAGCGGTTTACTTGTTGGTGATTAAAATAGATGGGAATGAAGCTTTAGCGTGGAAAAAAAGGATAAAAATTTAATGATTGAAGATAACACAGAGAATGATATTAAATACACAGAGAACCGCTATTTTGAAAGGATCCCAACCAAACCATGCATCTAGTTTGTTGAAGAATATTGAAGGAAAGATAAAGAACTGAAGCGAAAAGGAGTATCGTAATGGCAGCCTAACAGAATACAAAACACGATCCAAATTAATTTGACGTTCTTACTCAAATGACAATAAAATTGATTGCCACACTTTGTTTTTTTCAGCTATTACTGGTGATGCAGTTTATCTGGGCAAAAGTAACTTCCTTCCCATTATCCACGCACTAGAGCTATGTGTTAATGCTGTCATCCCTATGTAAAAACTTTAAAAAAATAGAGTGCAAGCAGTCTCATATGGAGCTGCTACAAGTCATCATAGTATCTAGAGAGACGTGTGTAATCACTCTTAGCTCGGTCAAATCCACAATACAAAGATATTTGAAGTACAGTCTAATGTGTTATGTTGAGTGATACATTTGCAACCTCCAATAGACTATGCTTATGCTAGTTTTCATAATGTTTAGCTTTGAAAGCAATATTCATAAAACAGAGAGACTATTTTTAATGTAAGGAAAGTTATTTCCATCTGTATCCTCTTTGAAGAAGTTTGTCAGATTATTGGATCGATTCAAACTTGCCTTATATCAGAATCCTAAAAATACTGGCAAAGGTATGGTGGTGGCGGGGGAAAATATGTATCAGCATACTGTTATGGACCCTTTCACACCAATGACCACACTGTGATTATACGGTCTCTGTGAGTTATACTCGTAGTTTTGACATCTAAATAATCTTAGTAGGCCTAGTTACTACAGTATTTGAACTTGAACGGCGCCTCTAACTGGAACTTAACTACTTCGAGAACTATCTATTACGCCTTTAACTGGAATTATTGAACTACAGTATAGTTGTGAAACCAGATTCCTGCTTTTACAGTTCATGACAACATCTCGGGGGACATGTTGCTATCGAGTTTCCGATAATTTAGTCTTCATCAATCAAAGTTACACAAGTTCTGAATTATTGGTCAAACATAAATCATGGCTACCCAAAACTCGTCTTTCAACGGTTTCCCGTCTTATCTTCATTTCCTCTTTCTCTCTCTCTTATCTCATTCCTCCCCCCTCTTCCATTCTACTCAACTTCATCTTCCACTTATGTTTATCCCTTTCGTCTACTATTTCTTTTCCAGTCTCCTTCTACAATTCTTTCTATAATTCCATTTTATTCAGGTCGCTCCTTTGTCACCGATAAAATATTCATTATTCTCCGTTTCTTACATCATCTTCATCAAAGATTATTTTCACCTTTTCTATCCTCTTCTCTTTCCTCTTGTTTCTCCTCTTTTTCATGGTTTCTTTCTTTCCTTCTTTCTTTTTCACTTTTCCGTCTGCGCTTCTAGCTTCATCATAATTACATTATATTTATTTCAATTCTTCAATCTCTTATCCTCCAGTCTCTGTCCTCTTTAAAATCATTTTCTCTCAACTCATTTTCTCTTCCTCTCTCTTTCTCTCTCTACCACTCTCAATTCATCCCCTCTCTCTCAAGTTCCTTTCTTTCTTCTTCTTCCTGTTCATATGCTTTCACTCTCCCCATTTGTCACATTCCTTCAGTTTTTCCATGTTTCTCATCTTCTTCTCTTCCGTCGTCCTCAAAATCATTCTTTCTTATCTCTTTTTCTCTTCCTCTTCTCTCTCTCTTTCTCTCTACCACTCTCAATTCATCCCCTCTTCTATTCCACCCTCCGGCATCACTCATCTTATCCTATTCTTATCTATTTTCTCCCAATTCTACGTCATCCTATTCTATAAAATAATTTTTATTCTTTTCCCCCTTCTCTCCTCCCTTCTCCGCACTCTCTCTACATCATCATCCTTACAACATTTTCTTATCTTCTTCTCTGTCAATCGTTCCCCATTTCATTGTACTCCACTTCTTCGTCTCTATCATTCTCTCACATTCCCTTAATCCATTCCTCTTTTTCCCTTCTTCTTCTCTCCCAATTCGTCAACTCCTCCATTCTCGCTCTTTTCTGTTTCCTTTTATCCACTCCATCCTCATCCTTTCCCTTCATCTCTCTTTTCCATCACTCTTTCCCGTCTCTCTCTCTCTCTCTTCCTATCTTGTCAAAATGTATTGTTCGAAGCAATGTAAACAACGCTACAATGAACGTTAGCTTCTCTATCGAGCAGCCAGCGAGTGCTTTGTCAATGCACTGACTTAGAATCGATCAGACTTCTCAAGTCCCCCTCATTAATACTGTATTAAATGCTTGTGCTGCTTGCCGCTTCATCAAAGCATTGACTGTTGAGAAGTCTTGGGTTCAGCAAGCTAAGAAGGAGCGAAAGCGTTTTATCCATTCTGGATTAATTGATTGATAATATCAGAGACAATTTCTGTTCTTATTCTATCAACATAGAATAATTGTATACTATATTGGATAGAATGCCATGAGTTGAAATGGCTGCTATGGCTTTGAAGCGTCATTGGGCCAGAAGATATGTTGAAAATTACGATCAGCTGGGTTGAGCAAATAATAAAATCTACCATACCTCAACTTTTAGTAAAATCTAGTCGACTAGTGCTAGTTGACTGGCAAGGTGTAAACGCAGCATAAATCAATCTCGCTTTACAACCGTGGTAGCCAAGTAAGAAATATCCTATACCAAAGCCTACATGCATTTGTACATAAATGGCCAAGTCATACCTGACTTATGGATAGGCTATACCTGTTACAACACGTCGTTTACGTATTTCGCGCCATAAACATTTTATGAGCCTTCTGGCCAGGCCTGGTTTATGATCCGGTCATAAGGCGAAATATTTTATAATAGCCACTGCTAGTGCTATGCGAATAGACGGGCACAAACGTTTACAACAGGATAAATATAGCTTCAGAGCAAATCATTCTGATGTTTATCAGCCTACGCTTTATTAATTCCCTCTCTTCCTCCCTCTCTCTCTTTCTCTCTCTCTCTCTTTCTCTCTTTCTCTCTCTCTTTCTCTCCCTCCCTCTCTTCTCTATTCCTTCTGTGTAACAATCGTAAACGGCAACGACTCTCATCTCTATGACCAGTGAGATCATAAACTACTGTACAATCGATAAGGATTTGGAGTCTTGTTTATGACTGACATTGCTCTGTAGGATGTCTTCGTTATTATTAATGGTTTTTTTTCAAATTTCAAATTCATATTATTTTAATTATCAAATTCCCTTGTCATAATTCGTATAACGGAATTTCTACGCAAATTTTTTTAAATTGTATTTGTAATTTTATAAGGAATAAATAAATAAATATGCTTTAGACGTGAATTTTAGACTTTCAGTTTCCTGTGTTACTAGACTTATCATAAAACAGGCTTTATCAATGAACTACTAGAGAATATTTTGAAGTTCACTAAAAATTTAATTCCGAGGATTATTCGACTGCTGCTCCCAAAACACGATAGTTAAATCGTGATGTTGTAAATGTTTCAATACAAACTCGAAGATTGCTCTCAAACTGAGGATTTATTAATAGAAATGTGGTGGTCGCTTCATGTTTGTCGGTTGTGAGGTTGTCGATGGGCAAAAACTGTGACCTTTGATCACTGGCTAACCGCACTGAGGTCAGGGATGCACCGAGGAAGCAGACGAGGGGCTTCCATCCTCCTGAGGGGAGGAGAGAGAGAGAGAGTGTGAGTGAGGTAGAGAGAGACGAGCATGGAATGAGGCACTGTGGAAGCAGGAGCATGAGTAAAGGATTGAGTGAGTCGTCTAACCGCAAGAAATTAATTTTCAGTCCGCTCGAATAAACCAGACCGTGGAGAACTGGCAACATGAATAGGGAAGATGTGATGAGCAGAAATTGTGCAGGGTGAGGTAGAGAGAGGAAAAGAGAGAGTGATTGAGAAAGAAAGAGAGACGGTGAAAAGGAGAAAAGAAAAGAATAAAAAAAGAGAAAGAAAAAGAGAGAGAAAGAGGAAAGTGGTAATGCAGAAAAAAGGATGAGTTAAGGAAAATGTAGGAAGAGAATGAGATAGAGGAGGAGAAAAAGGAGACGAAGAAGAAGGAGATGAAGAAGAAGAAGAAGAAGAAGAAGAAGAAGAAGAAGAAGATGATGATGATGATGATGATGATGATGATGATGATGATGCATTTTGAAATAATAACCAATGAGAATAGACTCAGCTGTGAATAAACGCTCATCGTCTTCTCAATGAGCATGACACTTTACCTTCAAAGTTATTTTTAAAACTTAAATATTAAAGATTATGATAATGTTTAAGAACAAGAGATGCGTTAATTTCATCATTCTGAATATAATTCAATCAATAAGTAGGAAAAATAGAGACAGGGAATTATATTTCAATTATAAACTGATTTTTACGTACTTGAGCCTATCCTTACGTCATGTTAAATTGACAGAAAAGATTCATACGAGTATCTGCCAGAGCGCAACACCGTAGATGCTCACAGCGAATAGAGAAGAGAGTAGCTAAACTTCTAATCTACTTATCTGCTAAATAGCTAATCATACTAATCTACACTAGATCTAACAAGAGCCTGGTCTAGATCTTGAATAGTCTATCGCGAAAATTGTTTCATCTGGTAGGAATTTTCTTCACGTACTATTTTGTTAGAAGAGGTAATTGTGTCGGTTGCCATGGTTACCAAAATGGCGTCCAGCCGCTTTGAAATTGCCGCCATTATCAGAATAATGGCGCGAATAAAAGGTTATCACCTCTCTCACTTACCCTCTCCGAATTACCTACTGGGCCACCTCTCCTCCGCATTTTTCTTTTCTTCTTCTTCTTCTTCTTTTTCTTCTTCTTCGTTTCCTTCTTCTTCTTTTTCAACTTCCTTCCTCTTCCTGATTATTATTTTTCCCTTTGTACCAAAATTATTTTTCCTCCTTTTTAGCTAATTATCCAGGTCTCCCATTGTCTTCTCTTATCTCTCTCTCTATTTGAAACATTTCAAATCAAATTCATTTCTTCTCATAGCCACTGAAATAATTCACAGCTTCATTCCACTCATTAGCTCGTCTTACATCTCAGCCTCAGGGGTTGTATGCTTTTCTGAAATAGAGAGAAAGAGAGAGATAAGAATAATATTGTGAGAGAAAATTGGGTCAAGGTTCAGCTGCATCCCATGGGAGATATATTTTAAATATTCTGTTTGATGAAGCTCCATGAAGATAAACATTATTCAGGGCGTCCCAAAAAAAAACTGTGCGGTTTTCTACAAACTTAAACAAAGAGGGATGAATGTTTTTGGAAAAATGAAGACTGCTTCTTAGTTTTCCAGTGATAAGCAACTATTATGGTAGTTATATGCGTAATATATTAGCCTATGATGATGAATAACTCGTTCAATCTTTTTCAGTATAATAGAATCCACTCTGAGAATTCTAGAAATGTCTACATTACATTCTGTAACTTTCTGTGTAGTAGTGAAGGTGACATTGTGGTAGTTATCCATACTGAATAAAAAGACTTGAATTTGTCAAAACCACATATTTAATAAAACAACGTGATACAGGTTTAGGTTGTTACACCATTATCACTCTCTGGAAAGCTGAAAATAAAAATAAAGTGCAGCAGAATTTATACTCGTGACCGAGCTCTGTGATTGGTAGTTGAACGGCCTATCAAGGTGAACGCCTGCTATTGGCCAAGATATAAGCTCCTCCCACAATGGGCGGTATCTACAGACGTCATAGCAATGGTGTTTCAACCATGTAACAAAGCAAAGAAAGGCAATAGATATTTACAAGACACAAATGAAGTAAATAAGAATGCTTGGAGAGAACATTGTGGAATAGGAAGAGCAAGAAAAGTCATTAACAAGTCAAGTTGGGTCTATGATAAAACAAGATTTGTGGTGTTGTACTGATTGAAATAAATCTGGTTATTCAAACTAAGATTAGGATCATTCCTAGTTACCTCAGTTATTTCCAGAGCCTGGAAATTACTGGTTTAAATAAATCTGGTCATAAAACAAGATTTGTGGTGTTGTACTGATTGAGATAAATCTGGTCATTTAAACTGTGATTAGGATCATTCCTAGTTACCCCAGTTATTTCCAAAGCCACAAAAATGTTCAATTGTCAGCCTATGCTGTTTATTTGTTCATGACTTTTCTTGCTCTTTTTCATTCCACAATGTTATCACCAAGTATTCTTAATTATTTATTTTATTTGTGTATTCTAAATATCTATTGCTTTACTTTGCTTTGCTACTTGTTTGAACCGCCATTGCTATAACCATTGTAAAAACCGCCCATTGTGGGAGGAGCTTATCTAGGCCAATGGCAGTCGTTCACCTTGATAGGCCATTCAACTGCCAATCACAGCGCTCGGTCACGAGCATAAATTCTGTTGCACTGTCTTCTATTTTCAGTTTACCAGAGATTGATAATGGTGTAACAACCGAAATCGGTATCTCGTTGTTTTATTGAAATAATTATGTTGTTTTGAAAACTTCAAGTCTTTCTATTCAGTATTCAAAACTTCCACAATGTCAACTCCACTATACTATACAGAAAATGATTTAATTATTCAATGTATTAACTCATTCATATTGATTCAAAAAAAGTGATCAAGTACCATCATTGTAATCTGTATGAAGAAAATCTAACATCCTCATCTGAAAGCCCACAATTAACATGAAAAATTCACGAGCTACACTAAAAAAACCCTTCAACCCCCTTCCCCCTTCACTCCTTCACCAACCATATGGGATATATGCACCGCTGAATTGAGGCCCGAAAAATGGTCCACACGGATAATATATGACTCCCTCATATGTCAGACTTAAGTGAGGATCCGTATGATGGAAACTACTGTATGGGCAGAGGTGTGGGGGAGGGGTGGGGTGGAGACTATCTTCCTCTCATGGGAGGGGAAGATAGTCGACCAACTAAGGGAAGGAGAGGGGAGGAGAAAGAGTACCCTAATGATGGTATAGAGAAAAGATCCCTGTTCTTGTTTTTTTTTGGAAAAGATATCTCCTAGTAGTGGAAAAGGATGGGAAATTCCCTTCATGCAGGAAAAGGAGGAGGAGGATATCACATATGGTGGGAGGGGGGGAGGAAGATCCAAGTTTTAGGGTGAAGGGGGGAGCTGGTAGAAATATGTCACTGACTCTTCAGCTCATTTATCAGCGTTATCATTGGGCTTGCCAAATATTTCTGCGTGAAATGTAGAAGAATTCTTGAACATTCTCAGATCTGTACCTATCACTTCCTATGCTGTATTTTTGAGTATTGTTGAGTATCAGGAGAAGAAGAGTAAGAAGAAGATGAAGAGGAAGAAAAGGGTGAAGAAGAAGAAGAAGAAGAAGAAGAAGAAGAAGAAGAAGAAGAAGAAGAAGAAGAAGAAGAAGAAGAAGAAGAAGAAGGAAGAAGAAGAAGAAGAAGAAGAAGAAGAAGAAGAAGAAGAAGAAGAAGAAAAAAAAGTAGATGAAGGATCATTATGAGAAGAGAAAGAGGAGAGAATTTTAAAGGTAATAAGGAATGAAGATAGGGAAAAGAAGAAGAACGGAGAGTAGAAAAAAATGAAGGAGAAAAGGAAGAGCATAGAAAACGTTGATTGAGAAGTAGAAATATAAATAAAATAAAAGAGGAAGAATAGGAATACAATGGATATGAAGTGAGCAGAGTAAAGAATAGAATAAGACAGAGAACATTCTTACAGTTGATCTTACAGTATTTTCAGGATAAAACTGAGAAAAGTGCTGGTTAAAAGGCAACCGGTAGAGTAAATGTTATCATAGTGAAATCCAATACAAAAAATCCAGAGCTAGAACCTTTTTTCTCAGCTTGCCTACCGCTTCCTTCCCCCGAGAAAAAGTCTTGAAGAAAACCTCTCACTCACATTATCCCTCTTCCATCTCCTTCTTCCTCTTCTTCCCCTCCTTCTTCCTCTCCTTTTTCTTCTTGTTTTTCTCCACTTCATTTTCGCTTACACACTTTGAACAAGACGACTCATTCCACAAAACCAGCAAAGAATTTCTGCAGGAACTCTTCACATCTTCAGCTTGCGTCTACTTTATTGAACATTCCACCCCTTCTCTCATTATTACTGTTCCTTCTTCCCTCACTCTCCCACCTCTTCACTCTTTCTTTTCCATTAATATCATGCTCTCTCTCATCTTTGAATTTTTCTCGAATTACCTTAGATTTGAACAATCGCATGTATTGGCTTTATCCGCATGCAACGCAAGCTTCTGACACCAAAATGAGCCTTCTTATATTCAGAACACTACTTCTTCCACCGTTCAACTCTCTTCTTCTTCTTCTTTCGCTCCATTGTCTTGAAATAATTTTCCTTTATCTTTGTTGCCTTCTTTGTTTTGTAATTTTTCTTCGACTTATTCTTCTTCATCATCATCATAATAATCTCCTCCTCCTCCTTCTTCTTAATCTTCTTCTTCTTCACCACCTTCTTCTTCTTTCCTCCTTCTTCTTCTTCTTCTTCTTCTTCTTCTTCTTCTTCTTCTTCTTCTTCCTCTTCTTCTTCTTCTTCTTCTTCTTCTTCTTCTTCTTCTTCTTCTTCTTCTTCTTCTTCTTCTTCCTCCTCCTTCTTCTTCTCCTCCTCCTCCTTCTTCTCCTCCTCCTCCTTCGTCTTCTCATCCTCCTTCGTCTTCTCATCCTTTTCGTCGTCGTCGTCTTGTTGTTGTTGTTGTTGTTGTTGTTGTTGTTGTTCTTCTTCTTCTTCTTCTTCTTCTTCTTCTTCTTCTTCTTCTTCTTCTTCTTCTTCTTCTTCTTCTTCTTCTTCTTCTTCTTCTTCATCTTCTTCTTCTTCCTCTTCTTCTTCTTCTTCTTCTTCTTCTTCTTCTTCTTCTTCTCCTTCTTCTTCTTCTTCTCCTCCTCCTCCTCCCTCCTCCTCCTGCTTATTATTTCTATCACTCCTCCTTCTAATATTCCTTTTTCGCTTCTTTCTCTTTTCGTTTTTTTCACTTCTCCCTTCTCCTTTCTTCCTCCGTCCCAATGTTTCCGATTTTTTTTGCTGTTATCAATTCAAACCAATTCCACTGAGATTGTTTCTCGTATACCTTCCAGCAACAGAATTATTCCTACTACGCCACCAGGTCTGTATGTTATTATGTACCACAGCCTCCTGTATTTCGTTCCACCGAAATGAGTTTCACAAAGCAAAATTTATTTATTGCAAAACGTAATTCGCTATAACTGTGCCAGTTGGATTGGAAAACAGCAATGTATTCGTATTGATATTTAAAATGGAATATTTTCCGTGTCAGGCAAAGTGGAAAGGCGCTTTTTAAGAGATAGAGCATTTTTCTTGTCGAACAGGGAAAACTAATGAAAAACACGTTTTTTTCGAACTGTGGGATGCGAATAACAAAGGGGATTTATGAATAACAAATGATTGTTTTAGGGTAGCATTATTTTGTCAGAGTGGAATGTAATGGAGATTCAATATAATTTTTTAAATGTTCAAAATGAAGATTCTTTCAAAATGCGACCTAGTTTGAACTTGGTTTAAAATGTAATCACAGTTTAAACTAGATTCGCTTAAACTTGTTTTGAACGAGAATAGTGCCTCAGCACTGGAATTAACAAACAATATTGTTATGAAAATTACAAATATCATCAATGTAGAACTGGAATTAACCAAGAATATTGTTATGAAAATTATTACAAATCACGTTTTCAAGTAACAATCTTTGTTTTCATATTAAGGCAGCAAGGACTGATACTCTATTCTTATCATCTTCGAAGTTCTTAGCCGCTCTTGACCTTGCTAATAAAAAAGGTCAATATTCCATTTATTCTCTCGAGACAGGACCCCATTACTGGATCCACATTTTCCCCCATTATTATCGTTATTACTCGTTTCTTTCTCATCATTATTCTTGCACCAGTGCGGGCGTAAAGTTGGACCAAGAAGGGAAACAGGGAACGATGAAGAGGAGAGACAGAGGTTAAGAAAGAAAATGGAAAACAAAAAGGGGAGGAGGGATAATAGGAAAGAACCAAGAAGAGAAACAGAGAATGATAAAGAGGAGAGTGAAACAGAGGTAAAGATAGAAAATGGAAAAGAAAGAAGGGAGTAGCGAGCGATAATAGGAAAGCACCGAGAAGGGAAACAGAGAATGATAAAGAGGAGAGTGAGACAGAGGTAAAGATAGAAAATGGAAAAGAAAGAAGGGAGGAGTGAGCGATAATAGGAAAGAACCAAGAAGGGAAACAGGGAATGATGAAGAGGAGAGTGAGACAAAGGTAAAGAAAGATGGTAGGAAGGATAATAGGGAAAATATTTGTATTGTATAATTAGCAGCGTTTGTGATCCGTGATGAAATCTGATTTCTGTTACCTTTTTCATTCTAATTCAACTTTCTATGACCTTTCTTTCATCTTCGACCTCCAATTGGGAATTGTGAGATTTTCTTATTTTTTCCATCTCGACTTCAATCTTCTTTTTCTGGTAGGCCTACATCTTATTTCCTTTGTTTTCAATCTCATTCTATGAAATTTGGTACTTCTCACGATAACTAAGGCACCATGAGATTAATATTCTGTTACTACTTCTTCACCTTCTGCGCCATCTTGTTATTAGGTTTAAAATTAGTTTCGTAACATGTTTGTTTTTGAGGGTTTCGTGAGTTAACGTTCTCTGTTTCCATTGAACAAAATGAGAACTGCTACATTATTTATGAACATATCCTTCGAAACGGTATATTAGAATATTTTTTAGTAACATATCATTTCTCTTATTTTAGTTATTTGAATTGTTACGGTAAGACTTGATAAAATCAATATCTTTGATTTTATCAATCAAAGATATTTGATTGATAAAAATCTTTTCAGCTTTACTTATATAATTAGTAATCTAAAAGATGAAACGAATTATTCATTCATTCATTGTTCATGTTATCCTGCAAAACTATCCTCCTTCTTCTTCTTCTTCTTCTTCTTCTTCTTCTTCTTCTTCTTCTTCCTTCTTTTCCTCCTCCTTCTCCTCTTTCTCTTCTCCTCCTACTACTCCTCCTCCCAGCCTATTACTCCTATGTCTGGTACTCTCTCCTTCCGACTTATGTTACTCTTTCGTCTCGGCCTCCTACTCCTGCTCCAAGGAGCCGCCTTCTTCTTCTACTCCCCCTATTTCTCGTTTTCCTTCTCCTCCACTTCCTTCTTGTCCCTTTTCTCCTTTTCCTCCCCTTCCTTCCTCTCCCCTACTCCTACACTTCCTGCTCATCTCTTCTCCTTCTTTTCCTCTCCTTCTTTTTTCTCTCCTTCCTTTCTCCTCTCTTCTGTGCCCATCTCACACAACATCTGCTCTTCTGCTCGGAATCATTTTAATAACACTTGGTTGGGGCGGTTGGGGGAGGGGGTGAGACCCTGAACAGGCTTCTTCAAGTTGCTCTGCTTATTCTGACAGGAATTTCTTCTTCTTAATTCAGTAGTTGTCATAGCAACCACGGCTTGGTGGGTCGGATGAGATTCAGAAACGAATCTGAGCGAGCGACGACGAATCGATCAAGAGAGGCCTTCCTCTGGTTTGCTACCTTGCTATAGTATGGCTTCTGGACGGTCCCTGAGCTCAGAGAAAAACTTCAATAAACTCAGATTAGACACCCACTGAAAGCAGAAATCTGGCAACGTCGCAGGGATTCTGGTTGGAGGTCAAGTTGTTGGTAAAAAATTGCTTGTTAGATAAGTTGTGCCTGGAAAACATTCAGTAACCAATCTTCAACCAATAACTGAGATTACTGTAAGGCTAGGCGTACACTGGTTAGACAAGACAAGATAAGTCACGTTTAGACACAGTAATTCACATAGTTGCTTATGAAGCAACACACACCGATTAGTCATTGCATCAGTGTGTGCTGCTTCATAAGCAACTATGTGATTTACTGTGACTAAACAAGACTAATCTCGTCTTGTCTTGTCTTGACTAACCGGTGTACGCCTAGCCTAAGCAGAGATCGCTTGGACCCACTTGAAGCAGAGATCTGGCAACGTCGCTTGGATTCTGATTAGAAGTAAAGTTTTTAGATTAAAATAGCTTGCCTGGAAAGTGGAGCCTCAGGCTTGGCGTACACCGGTTAGTCAAGACAAGACAAGACGAGATAAGTCACGTTTAGACACAGTAATTCACATAGTTGCTTATGAAGCAGCACACACCGATGCAATGACTAATCGGTACAAGCAGTATTGCTGTTAGAAACGTTGTATGATTCCAACAAGAAGCATGTTAACAACGTGTTTACATGCCATTTTAATGGGAGTAGTATTTTATATCTTTTATAGTATTTTGAGTCGCTCTCACTAACATTCACTGTAAGATAAATTTTTCACGAATTATTAATCCATCATAAACCATCAACATCCGAAATTTTCTCTTCTTGCTTTCCATAGAGAGGAAACGGTTGTTAAACTTTCATTACTTCAGAAAGTCGATGTTCTCACTTCTCGTGATAAACTTTCAACCAACAACTTTGAAAAAGTTTGATGATGATTAAAAATTGAAATGGTGAAATGCACACCTCGAACGAGAATTTGTGGATTTTTGGTTTTGGAGATCGAAGGATTTTTTTTTTATTTGACCACTCGAATTTTCTGAGAAGTTCTCTATAAGAGAACGGGAATGACAGACTCGGATTAGGGTCATGGAAGTTATACAGGAGATAAGGTATGTCATGATTGGTTTTTCTATGGTTATAGCCAGGATACTAGAATATACGGTACCGGTAGGGTTACTAAGAAGGATGCATAATACCAGCATCCATTTGGTAGCTCTTCTTCTTCATCATCTTCATCTTCATCTTCATCTTCATCTTCATCTTCATCTTCATCTTCATCTTCATCTTCATCTTCATCTTCATCTTCATCTTCGTCTTCATCTTCATCTTCATCTTCAACTTCTTCCGAAAACGGATAACTGAGGAAACCTATCCATTGAAAATTGAGCGTATGGGAAAAATTGATAATAGTATGAGGAAAAGAAAGAAAATTGAATTTAACAGAGTATGTTAATTATTTACTTATAATATAATATTATGTTTGATGGATCTTGATAAGAAGAAGGTACAATATTATTATGGTGAAAATGATAGTGATGAAATTTGTTGTGATAAAGTTGATGCTTGTGTCATCGACATTATTTTATCGATGATGATGACAAAATTTTAGGTATTGAAGTCGATGATGACGATAATGATGATGAAATGCTTGTTTAAAATGAACAACATCCGCAGCAGACTAGAGAAACAATCAAATTTCCACTCCATATTCATGATATCGGTGAAAACTCTACACATTCGCCACTTGAGATGGAAGGTTTTTCACGCAAGTTGAGTACTTTCCATGTAAAGTACTAGCTATGGATATAGTACGTCCCATAGTAATGGATATAGGTCGTTGAGCACACTTCTCAATATTGTACGGTGCTCTTGAAAACGACTCTCGCTTATCGATATGCCCTGTTATCGATGCCAAGCTTTATGTTTTTGGTTGGATGCAAGTTATTGCTTACCAAAATTGGCAGGGCACTTGATAATTCGAAAATAAACCAACATGTACACCCCTCTTTTTGGGCTGTTGTGTTTCAGTAGTTTCATACATTATGGAGAAAACTATTTTTCAAGCCTACTATAGTCAGATTCATTCAATTTGACGCTTTGCATTAGATAGATAGAGAGATATTATTTCTTGCCGTTTGCTGATGACCGTTGAGTACGATGGCAAAGAAATAATATCTCTCTATCTATCTATCTATCTAATGCCAAGCGTCAAAGTAAATGAATCTGATTAAATTTTTCAATCACAAGAAACCTTTCCAATTACTGTACTTGTAACTTTTAAAAGATAATTAAGATTATAACAATATTCCATTAGTTGTTCCGTTCCAAATAATTATGAATAACATATAATAAATAATATGTTAAAGTTTTTATATGTTTTTCAAGTTAATGTCCTCAGTGAGAAAATAAGTAATGTCCTGGTTGAAGTTGAATCTATAAACAGTAGATACTGATAAAAGCAGGCATATTAAGTTACTTTGTATACATCAATTAGAAATGTGGCCATAATTTATTGAGGCCATTCAATCACTTCTCAGCTTCATATATCGCCTGCTCCAATATTAGTGAGATAATTAATTAATCACTTCCAGAACAGGCCTATATAGATTCAATGTGTTACACTAATAGTCTGGTGTGTTTCACAGTATGTTATGACGTATTGATTATGCCGGTTCTTATTGAAACCCTGTTTCTAGGCACAGCAACAATCTGTAAGGCATAATTAGCTAGATCATTAATCTTGTCCTAAACATCGAAGTATTGAATAGTTTATGGCTCAACAAGTTTAGCTTTTTGTTGGGGATGAGTGTAGCTCAGACAGCGTGATAATTGATTGAATGTTATCGTTATAATAAATTAGGTTAGAATTGCATGTTGGTTGATTATTCAATTGTTTGCTGTCAAAAAAGATTATTTTACATTATGCTTCCGATTTTTGCATCCTGTTCCTGTGAAAATTCTATTCACAACTTCTCTACATTTAATAAATTAGATCTTAAAATAAAGGAACATTTCTGTTATAAGATAGGCTCATTCCGCTATCATTACATGAATTATTTTTATTTTTCAAGCAATTAACTGGTGATTCTCACCAATAAGTATTGTAAGACTACTAGAGTTTATCTAAGACCAATTCAATAGACATGAAAAATGTGGACTTCCTTAACACAATCGGCAATAACAGGCAATGAACCTACCCAAAAGTCTAGTATAACCGTAATCATGCTCTAAGTTCTATGTTGGTTATGCTATGTATGTTGTATGTTACTATGTTATGGATATTCTATGTAGCATCCAGGTAACCACCCAGCAGTGCGGCATCAGCTTTAGTAATCTCAACTATCTGTCGAAGACTGAGCGAAGTTGCTAGATTTTCACTTTCAGTAATCTACGCTACTATAAGGCTAGGCGTACACCGGTTAGTCAAGATTATATATATTATAAGATTATATATTAGTCAAGACAAGACAAGACGAGATTAATCACGTTTAGTCACAGTACTTCACATAGTTGCTTATGAAGCAACACACACCAATTAGTCATTGCATCGGAGTGTACTGCTTCATAAGCAGGTCAAACAGGTCAAAGTCTTCATATTCTAGGCTACAGATATACAGTTTTATAATAAAATAATAGCTGATGCTATCAATAAGATAAATACAGTAATAGCTGAGGGTCTCTCTTACAAACTATAGCGTTCATAATTTATTCTTGGATCAAGCAATACAATCTTATAGGAAAGAAAAAAACAGGTGTCAACCTAAAACTTCTTCTGTTTTAAAATTTAGTCTGATAAATTGTTCAAATTGAGGTTATGTACAATAATGAAAGGTAGAGGTAGAGAGCAAAGGCAGTGTGTAGAAAAGAGTTTACCAGAGATTGATAATGGTTTTACAACCGAAACCGGTATCTCTTTGTTTTATTAAATTGTGGTTTTGACAACTTCAAGTCTTTTTATTCAGAGAGGTAGTGTATTTGAATCTTTCCACGTCAAATCTTATAAGCTGTTCGAGTTTATACACAGCTCAAGTTCAAGTGAAACAGTGACTCCCAGAAAAAACTCTGCAAGAAACAGTTTATATCACAAGCATTCTGTTATATCTTACACAGCTTTTCATCCTTTTTCTGATGCTCACCGCCTTTATCCTTATCCTGCTTCCATCCTTCTCCTTACCCCCTTTCTCAATAGATCCTCATCCCCCTCTCTTCCTTATGTTCTCATCCTTTCTGTCATCCTTGCTTGTGTTTCTCATCTCACCCCCCTTTTTATCCTTATCGTCCCCCCTCCTTCCCCTATCTCCTCACCCCCTCCCTACCGCATGTTCTCATCCTTTTGCTTATATCCTTTGAGTTGAAAGAAGTTTCTCACGGGATCATTTTGCGTGTAAGCGGAGGCAGCTTATCGTCTAGCCACAGGCGCGATGACTTATTCATGAGTACTGTTCGGTCACTGAAGAACCAACCCACACCAGGGTTCATCCTCCATTACACCTTTCCAAACTTTCCAAGCAACAAGTAGTTTCCTTGCAAAGGGTAGCTTCGCTAGGCGTGTGGCACTAACGCATGCTATGTTTTTTCACAACGTAGTTGAAGTTGATAAGAATATTATGTACCTTACATCTTTTAAAAGATTTAATTCGATTCATAACCTAATATGAACCTCTTTGAGAAGTTGTGAATGTGATATTGTGGTAGTTATCCATAATAAATGAAAAGACAAAATGTTGTCAAAGCACTGATTTATTAGAAAATCGAGATACCGGTTTCGGTTGTTACACCATTATCAATCTCTGGTAAACTGAAAATTTAACGTACAGAGCAGCAGTATTTATACTAACGGTAAAGCACCGCTATTGGTAGACGCTCTAGCCAATGACCGTGAACGGCTGCCATTGGCCTAGACAAGCTCCTCCCCGATTAGCGGTTCAATCAAACATTACAAAATGGCGATTCAAACAGAAAACACAATTGAAGAACAATAAATAGCTACAATAACCTAAGAAATAAATGAAACAGTATTACGGAAGAATAAGAAAAACAAAGGAATAAACTAATACCGTAATATCTGCCTAACAAATTATGATAAAATGAGATTTGTGGTGTTGTATTGATTGAAATGAATTTGGTCATTCAAACTCAGCTGTTGATCATCTTTTGTTTTTTCATTTATAATATGAACCTCAATATTCTGATGTCGTATATGACTAAATCTGGAAATAAAAGACGTTTTTAGCAATTGCCTGTTTTCTACTCAAAATATTGCATTTGCTTAGCTAATGTATGCTAATAAAGTTATTCATAACTTTGAACTACTGTATTCATGTGACTGAATCCAGCAGTTGAAGAAGTTTTAAGGTATATTGCCTGTTTTTTCGAAATATTACATGTAATGTAGCCTAATAAATAGGTTCATTCATAACTTTAAAATTGGAATAATCGCAGTTTGTGAGGAATAGCTGTAGGCTGTTCATTGATAGTGCAAGACAATAGTTTTAATTCATGAGATGTATCAAAGTAAATTTGATTAATTCAAATCAAGCTTGAAACAAGTTTAAATCAAGTACAATAAAATGAATGGCATTCATTCGTGAAAATTGTTGATGAATTCTTAGAAATAGATCAACTGGCAACTTGAACCAAGATGGTAATGAGATATTGCACCTACTCAATTGCTTTTAAATCATAACGATTACTCGAACCAAATATCTTAAATCAAAATACTTCAACCAAGCTTGAATGAAGAATAAATCAAGCTTTATTGAGAATTGATTCAATCAAGGTCATTTTCAATCAAAGAGCCTTGACAAAATGAAACAGATATAGTCCAATTCACATCAAGAAGTCAGCATTGTTTATATGAGGAGCATTGATGCCAAGTTTCATTGAGAGAGAAAGAGAAAACCGCAACAAACGTGTTTGTTGGGACTGTGTGCGACAACAATGCACAGTGCGAATAGAATAGAGACATCAGCAACTGCCTTGTGCTGAACAAGGATAGCAAACTCCCATCTAAGCAATGCTGACTTCTTGACGTGAATCGCACTATACAACTATTAAATATTTTGTATCTAGTTATAACAAGAACGCATTTTTTTCAGAGGAAGTTTGTTCCACCTCCTAAAATGTGTTGGCATACATGAGATATTACGGTTAGCGAGAAGAAGCGTGAAACAGTAGATAGAGATCAATCCATTAATCATACATTGACCCAGTGACTGCAGTAAATGTCTGCGACAGGTATATGAATGGATGAGACTCGTTGTTCATTTCCATTGTGCTTTTCCCGCGCACACCGCCGTTGTTTTTGGCGGCAAAAACCATTAGCGCGCCAAATTTCAAAATAAACTGAAACTGCGATATTAATGACTCGAAACTGCAAGCGAACAACTGTATTGAAATGGGATTGACAGTCACGCTAAAGTTTTGACAGACGAGTGTCAAATTGATTGCGGTTAAAATGCACAGGGCGGCAGAGTTAAAATGCGGTTAGAATGCTGGGTGAAGAGAGTGGGTGAAAGACTTTAAAGAAAGGTAGAAAGCAAGAGAGCGAACAAGTAGATTAAAGAAGAAATGGGAGGTGATTAAGGATTGGAATAATTGACACTTGATTTTTGTTTATTTTCTGCTGTATTTGTATATTATCATCTATAATGTATTTCATTTTTAACATGTATTTTGTTCAATAGAATGAAGTTGTTAAGATAACAATCAATAATCAGGTATAGTAGGATTGAGTTAACTAGTCAGAAAACAGCTGTTTCAACGAGCAATATCACAATACTTAATTAACCTACAAATGCTGAATCTTGCAGATTATTGAAAATGTCTTTTAAAAAGGTATTCTTTAAAAAAAGTCTTTTAGAGACTTTGAAGGTTTGTCTCGACAGGTTAGTGGGTTAGCAGCATAGAGAGCCCTTAGAACATAGTTTCGAAGCTAACATTTTTGTCGATGCTACGATAGCCACCCGTTTTAGTCTAGGACTTGGCTAAATCCCGAGCTCATGAACCGGCCCTAAGACTTTTAAGCCTTTGGATTATTGTGTCAAAGTTGCGTGAAATCACTGTTTACTGATTTCCAAAACAGCTGTTTTCTGACTAGTTAAATTAATCCTGCTATACACTAAGAAGTGAGAAAAAAGAAAAATGTAAAGTATGAGAAGAAGAAGAAGAAGAAGAAAAGGAGAAGAAAAAAAAGAAGAACGAGAAGAGGAAGAAGAAGAAGAAGAAGAAGTAGAAGAAGAAGGAGAAGAAGGAAGAAGAAGAAGAAAAAAGAGAAAAAGGAAAAGAAGAAGAAGGAAAAGAAGAAGAAGGGAAGGAACAGAAAAGAAGAAGAAGAAGAAGAAGAAGAAGAAGAAGAAGAAGAAGAGAAGAAGAAGAAGAAGAAGAAGAAGCAGAAGAAGAAAAAAAGAGAAACAAGTAGAAGAAAAACACAAAACACTGAAGAAACAAGACCAAGAATACAGTACAGAACACAGAACACAGAACACAGAACACAGAACACAGAACAAAGAACTACACCAAAAACAAGAAGCAAAATCACACAATACCGTCACTATTGTTCTAACATTGTCGCTGTAACAGAGATTGCAGCCAGCTTAGTTTAGTGTGATTTGGACCTGTTTGATGCTGCTCAAACCTCTGGCCTGTCAATTACAACAGCAGACAACACAAAGCTGCAGCAACTTGTTTGGATTTGTGAACTTGCTATTTGTGTTTGTGTGCCCGGGCCCGACAAATGTCACAAATGGTTTGGGAGCTTGCTGTCGGAAAGGTATGGGAGCCGCGTCAATGGTATGGGAGCTGAGAGTTGCCGACACTTGTTGATTGAATTGCTGACTTCAATGATTGTAATCTGCAACCATTGCAGGCCTACAACTTGGGTGTTTTTTCTCTACTGATTATCTTTAGTATTATCAATTAATTTGCTTAAGCGATTACTTGTTTACAATGTATGATGTTTCTTTTTACAAATTGATTTTGTAAAGTGTTCTTTTTTCTGAATAAATACAAATTCAACCGTGGCGAAGCGTGGTATACTTCTTTGGTCATCGCCGGGTATATTTCGTATAGGAAATATACCCGGCGATGACCAAATAAGTATTCCACGCTTCGCCACTAAAATTCAATCATGTTCAAGTGCAGATTAGAAGGGGTTTCTTTCCATTTTTGATGGACATCTTTATGATTTAACTACTCAATTGATTATTATCTTTGTTGATTCTTTCCTCTATTATCACGGTCAAATGTAGATGAGAAGGGTATCCCTTCCATTTATTTATAACAAAAGGTTTTACAAATTCCCATTATAATAATTAATTTATTGTTAAAGTCAAATGAGCTCCACAAGCGCCGTCTAATTTAAAAACTCATATTAAAAACACAATGTTTAGGACTGTAAGCCCCTGCGCCCACTTCGCAACTGCTATCTGATTTCAGTCAGCAACCCAATGTTGCCAGATGACATTTGGCTGTTTTTCGGGTAATCGGGTAATCTAACCTATCATCCAAAGTCATCTGGCAACGCTGGGTTGCTGACTGAAATCAGATAGCAGTTGCTTAGTGGGCGCAGGAGCTTATAATAATTTACAAAAGGTTACTGAAGGTTTGGCTCCGAACCATGATTGATTTGCAATCATTCAAGGCTAGAGAAAAAGAGAACATTTCACTAGATTGCAACAAATTCTGAACCTCCTACATATACAACAGCTCTGCATTTCCACAGAATCGGTCGGGAATGAGATTGGATTGTGCCTCAATTAATGTAATGGTTTACCAAATTGAAATTGAAATCTGTTGACCAACCTAGTAATTGTAACCATGCGCTATTTGTGTTGCATGCCCCGTGTACATACATTAATTGATGGCTTAACTACACAGAATAAATGGAATAGGTAATTACTGGAACGACATACGGTTCAAGTTCACGTATTGGGTAATGATTTGGTGTACAGCTATTACATGTAATTGTTATCGTGAATAGTTTTACAGTATATGAATATAATATTTACATAATAAATTTTGTATTCTAACTTTTCAATTTTCAATTATTTTGTGAATTAGTTAGCAACATCATCATGTGAATTACAGCCAAACAAGGTACAAGTTACAGTTAGGTATTGCAAGTAACAGTATGTATTAAAAGTTACAGTTGGTTATTGCAAGTAACAGTTATATAATTATTACAAGTTAAAAGTAGCATACAGTTGTCAGTTGCAATCAATCTGTGTGGATAATGAAAACAAAATGGTTGTTCTCGAATTGAGATCCATAGAGGCACTAGAGGTATACAGTTAGGTATAGAGGTATATGAGATCCATGGAATTGAGATCCATAGAGGCACTAGAGGTATACAGTTAGGCATAGAGGTATTACAGTTAGGTATTGCAAGTAACAATTATGTATCAAAAGTTACAGTTGGTTATTGCAAGTAACAGTTATATACTATTACAAGTTACAAGTAGCATATTACAGTTGCAATCAATCTGTGTGGATAAATAATGAAAACAAACTGGTTGTTCTCGAATTGAGATTCATAGAGGCACCATACTTCGCATTTATTTTTTCAGACGTATTCGTATGTGAACAGTAAAGCATACAAATACATACTTCATTCAAGAAAAGACAATCAGCTTTGAGTAGGAATTCTTTTGACATTGGCATTCACTGAAGGTCAAATCAACGGATTTGAGTTATTCAATTCAGATAGAATTGAAACGTTTACAGCACAAACCAGCATTGAAGCAGCACAAACCGGTGCAATGACTAATCGGTGTGTGTTGCTTCATAAGCAACTATGTGAAGTACTGTGACTGAACGTGAATAATCTCGTCTTGTCTTGTCTTGACTAACCGGTGTACGCCTAGTCTTACAGTTAGGTATTGCAAGTAACAATTATGTATCAAAAGTTACAGTTGGTTATTGCAAGTAACAGTTATATACTATTACAAGTTACAAGTAGCATATTACAGTTGCAATCAATCTGTGTGGATAAATAATGAAAACAAACTGGTTGTTCTCGAATTGAGATTCATAGAGGCACCATACTTCGCATTTATTTTTTTCAGACGTATTCGTATGTGAACAGTAAAGCATACAAATACAAGAAAAGACAATCAGCTTTGAGTAGGAATTCTTTTGACATTGGCATTCACTGAAGGTCAAATCAACGGATTTGAGTTATTCGACTCGGTTGTCCTGACATTGCGTCTGATTGAAGGTCATATTCTAATAACTGTTCCATATATCATATTCACCTATTATCTAAGTACAGTATCTTGAAGGAGTTGTCGATAAGAGAAAAAATGAGAAAATGAGAAAACTCATAACCCACAAATTCTCTTGAATACCTACTCGCGTTTCACTTGAATCAAGTTCAATGCAAAGTCAAGAATGGAATTATTAAAGATCTCTATTCTGTCACTATATTGCTGAACTTTTTTGAAGTAATTTCAGTGGGAACCTGACAGTATATTAGAAAAGTTCACTGTTATATGATTGTGTCTAGTGCAAAAGTTGAAGTGTAATCAGAGATCTTGAGATATATTATTACATTCTGCTTATAACCGTACCAACTTGTGAGCTTTCCTACTATTTGAACTCTAACTTTTATTAGTTTACTGAGATTGCTTTTATGATTAACTTCATGATCTTTAATCTTAGTTTTCAACTGAAATGTTTCACCTCTGATGCTTGGATTAATAACGTAATATATGTTGATAGTGGTATCAAGTTTACCGTATTCGTAAATAATTATATGTAGAGATAAATATTATAATAGAGGTTAATTTAACTTATGAAATAATTCAGAAATAAATTCATGTTTTTAAATGAACATTCCCCGGTAGGTGGAGACAAAGCAGAAGAAGAAAAAATTAGGAGAAGAAGGAAAAGTAGGAGAAAGATGGGAAGAAGGAGAAGCAGGAGAGGAAGCGAGTGGGAGAGGAAGTAGAAGGTGAAGAGGAGAAGGAGAAAACAAGAAGGAGAGAAGAAGAAGAAGAAGAAGGAGAAGATGATGATGATGGTAAAGGAGGAAGGAAAGAAAAAGAAGATGGAGAAGGGGGCAGTGAAAAAATGAGGAGAAGAAGAAAAAGGAGGCGGAGGAGGAAAAGAAGAAGAAGAATGAGATATAGAAGGAGGTGGAGTAGAGGTGAAGAAAAAAGGAGAAAAAGGAGTAGAAGAAAAGGAAAGAAGGGGGTGAAGGGGAGAAAAAGAAAGAAGAAAATGGATGATGAGAAGGGGGAAGAAGAAAAAGGATAAGAAGAAGGAGAGAGCCTAACTACAGTTCACAAACCTTTATGGGAAGGGGTGAAGGAGAAGAAGGAGAAGGAGGAGAAGAAGGTAATGTAGGAGAAGTGGGAGAAGGATGGGAAGGGGTGAAGGATAAGGAGATGATGAAGGAGAAGTTGGAAAACGATGGTAAATAGGAGAAAGAGTTAAAGTAGGAGAAGGATGAATAGCAGGTGAAGAAGGAGAAAGAGGAGGATAAGAAGAAAGAGAAGATGGAAAAGAAGTAGAAAGTGAAAAAGATGGAGAAGTAGGAAGGGAAGAAAGAGAAGGTGGAGAAGGAGGAGAAAGAGAGGAAGGAGAATGAGGAGAAAGAGAAGAGAGAAGGAGGAAAGTGAAAAGAAAATTTCTCAGTTCCGGCCAGAGCTGAGTTTGAGCAAACAAATCTCGCCTAAGGAACGGCTCATCCAGATAATGGTTTTTGCACCAATATTTGCCCACAATTAGCATAGGGCTCTGTCGATGCTCTCCACTCCAGTTACCGCGTGCACTTCCTCAATTTCGGTGCAAACTGACAGACTCTCAACTTCAAGCTTGCTTCACAATTGATCGAATTCCACTTTCAATTCTCATTTAGTTGGCCTACCAAGAATTTATTCTCATAGTGAATCTGAAAAACGAATAACTTCACATTTTAAATCATTTATGTAGCTTGAGAATATTATAGGCTTCAAATACCAAGCTTCGCCTTTTGTTACAAATAGATAATGTTATTTCACTCAGAAATTCTTAAAGTCTACAATTCTGAATACATTGCTGAATAAATAAATAAATAATTCTCATTCGGAAATCAATTCCCAAAAATGTATTTTTGTACTGAATTTTGAAAATGAATAATTACTTTCCTAAGTTACCAATCATTTTGTAGTTTTAAAACGTTTATAGGTTTCTAATTCAAAGCTTTAAAATTACTTTCCTGAAAAACTCGAAATAGGTGATAAAATTCTTTACTCCAATTCTCATTCAGTGTTCAATTTTATAGCATTTATTCTCATACTTAATCTGAAAACAAGAATTGTGTTATGACTCTTTCAAAGTATTCTCTCTGGTTCAAAGGATATTGAAGGCTATCAATTCGATGTCCAAGCATCACTTTAAAGCAGTTTGAAATAATGAAATTTCGATTTAAGATTCTTGATGAGATCTCAATATTTTTCATGGTAACTGTAAATAATGCTGAGAGCATAGATATCAAGATTCTCAAAGTATGTTTCCTAGTTTGAGGAGTATTATCAAATTCAAACATAAAAATTTCCATTTCAATCTCTCTCCACCTACCTAGTCTCATCTAAACTCAATCTGGAAATTGCTCTGGACATCATGGAGCAACAATCTACAAAAAATCTGCAAGAAATAGTTATAATCAATTAAAAATATTAATTCAATTTAAATATTGAATAAAAATTAATTCAACGATATTATTAGAAATAATCGTGAAAGCCACCATCCTCCAAACTCCAGTACCACTGTCTTAATGCTATGTATTCTTTGTGAAACTTTTGAATCCAGTTTCCTACACAAATAGGCTAGTTAGTTCAAATTCTCAGCAAAGACAAATGGGCTTTCTAATCTGGGAGGACTGTGCACAAAAGACTACCCTCATATATTAGGTATAAGTTAGAGTATACCGGAGTTTGGAGTATGGACTTCCCCTACTGACCACACAAGCCTTGTTCAAAACTAACACCGGTTCTCGTGTACCGGAGCGCGGTAAATTCAACACTAACTACAGCCTAACCGCAAGTACACTTAAACTTACATAATTCCTTACTACTCATCCCTACTTCTGCTTCCTTTCGTAGTTCTCTTTAGTACTTTCCTCCTCCTTCTTTCTCCCTTTAGCCTTCCTTCCGAAGGTGATAACGATAATAGTCAGGTAATTGAGAAAGGTTAAATACAACTTGCATAATCCTACCAGCATAGTTTAATAATATGGGACATGAGAAATGATTACTTTAGAAACATGAAATTAACTTATAAATACTAACAATGACCACACTATTTGTGAAAGTGGTCATTTCATTTCTAAGAAGTTGAAATCATTTGTAACATGATATTCATGAATGGAAATTAAATTATTATTTATTATTAAGTTTTTCTGTGTTTACCTAGTTTTACCTAGTTTACCTTTGTTTTTACCTAGTTTTACCTTTGTTTTACCTAGACAACGATTGGCTAAGGTCGAGAGAAAGTGGAGAAGATGGTGAGGAAGAAAAAGTAAAAGAAGAACAAGTAGGAGGAAAAAAAGGGGAAAATAAGGAGAGGAGAAAGAAAGGAGAAGGAGTAAGAGGAGGTGGAGGAGAAGAAGAAGGAGGAGGAGTAACAGAAGGAGGTGAAGGAAGAGAAGAAGAAGAAGAAGAAGAAGGAGGAGGAGGGAAAAAGGAGAAGATAAGGAGAGGAGGAAGAAAGGAGGAGGAGAAGGAGTAAGAGAAGGTGGAAGAGGAGGAGAAGAAGGAGGAGGAGGAGGAGGAGGAGGAGGAGGAGGAGGAGGAGGAGGAGGAGGAGGAGGAGGAGGAAAAGAAGAAGACGGAAAAGGAGAATGAGAAGAAAAGGAAGATGAAATGGGGGGATGAAGAAGTAAGAAAAGAAGAAGAGATGAGGCAATGAACAAAACGAGTCAGGTGGCTAGAATTACGGGCGTGTAGTGTATTCTCGTCTAACAGGCGCTCGCCGAATGTTTTAATTTAATTAGTAGAGTGAAAAGCGCGCAAGGAATTTCCCTAGCGCGCTGAAAAGTGAGAGGAACGAAAATTGCCCTCTGCCTCTTAAACTTCAACCCCCCCCCCACCTTTCATCGCGCCATTTGCACGTTTTATTAATTTCGCAAATTAGTGTGTCCGACAACGCGGACGTGGATGGAATGAGAGGATAGGATGGATGTGTTTTAAAAGTGAGATGAAGAAATCAAAGCTGCCGACGGCTTTTTTTCTGGAGAGCGTGCGAAATTGAATTTGAAAATGACCGCGTGCAATTATTAAGTCAGTGCTACGGTCTTTTGACGAGCTATTCTCAGTTCAATGTCAGCTTAACTGGGTTCATGATTTTTTTATTTGGACATAATTATATTTCTCTTTCAATTTAGAAGTATTGGCTGTTGTATTCGATTAAATTTAATTTTGTAGTAGTGAAATTTTACTGATTTGCTTTTATTTTCTTTCCTTTTTTTTATCAAGAACATTTCAATTGGCTTGGACTGTATTCGGAGAATTATCATATCTTTTCTATTTCTAGAGCAGCCTAAATCAATATTTACTCCTTTACAACTCAGTCATATGATGCAAACATCGCCTCTTTGCTCGACGTTCAAAAGGGATTTTATTCTCATCGGATTTCTTATTGGGGAAATATACTTACAGGTATTAATATTCATCTGATTTTGTTCCAAACTGGATGGGAACACCCCTCAAAAACCAAAAACTTTAGACTAGTAACTTCAAAAGCACTCTATGTCAAGGTTATCAGCGCAAGTAACCGTTCGCTTACTAGTTTTACTAGCGCTAACAACGTTGTCAAATCCAACTGATATCAGTCTTGTCACAAGCTGCTAGTTTGAAGTATAGACTAACTAATATGGTTTGAAGCTTGAAGTATCTATTAATAATTGTTATGAAAACAACAACTAGTCATTGTTATTTAATTGTTATGAGTAACCCAGTTATTGGAGGATGTGTGATGTAGGGTTATGGGGACCCTCACGCAAGATACGATAAAAAGTGAGAGTGAGAAAAAAGAAAGGAGAAGGAAGACACATTGAAACACAGGAAAAAGAGATTGTGTGTGAGAGAGATTGAGAGAGAGAGTAGGGAATACTGAGGTAAACAAAGGAGCATGAGAGCAAGAACGTGAGGTATGTGCCAGAAGAGGTATATATTATCTAATTCAGAGAAGATGGATGCTCGGTAACTATTTGTCACCTGCATGCATCTCTCATTGTCATCGTTTGGTGGGTGAGAGGGGTGACCCCACCCCCTCCAAGCATAGAATTTCGAGAGGAGGGGGAAGGTTTATGACAACAGAAACCCCATACCAAAAAAGAGGAGAAGACAGCTTCAACCCCCCCGACTCCTAACGTTCCATAGAAACCTGTGAAACGTATATTGTTGGTAGTGCGATCCAGAGGTGGCATTTCCCCCCTCAACCAGCTTCCCCCCCATCATAAATACAATAAGATTACCACACACTAACACAGACTGGCACACACTAGCATACACTAGCACACGCTCGCACATAGGTGTGATTTCACCTACTACGTACGGGTTTTCCATTCATTATCCATTACCCCCCCCTTCTCACCATTACCCCCCCCCCACCATCACCGATGGTTTTCCTTTTACTGCCTCTGAAGCCTGAAGCGTGGTAATAGGCGCAATCATAATGCAACACCTGTCACATACTGCTATCCTCTTCTTCTTCCCCTTCTTCTCGTTCCTCCTCGTCTTCTTCTTCTTCTTCAATCTTCTTCTTCTTCTTCTTCTTCTTCTTCTTCTTCTTCTTCTTCTTCTTCTTCTTCTTCTTTTTCTTACGCTTTTTTCCATTCCCCGTACCCTTTTTACTCTTTCATCCTTCCCAATTTATCAATTTTTCATTCTTTCTTCTCTTTCCTTCGGTATTATAATCTCCTCTCCCATCATGTCCTCCCCATCTATCCTTTTCTAATCCTCTCTCATTTATTTCTTTATATTATTCACTCGAATCCCTTACTTCAAGTCTCACTCCACTATTTTCCTGTATGCAAGCAATCAATTTTATACTTCATATTTCAATTATTGGAACATTTATCAGTATTCTGAAACTTTTTGGTAACAAATCACCTTCTATTGTGGCAAATTAGTATCGAGAAATGCCCTATAGTAGTGTATCAAATTGTAGTTTTCCAATAGGCCTACTACTTTTCAGAAACAAATGTCCTTGTTTTTGTGTGTTTCATATATAATAGCAACTTCGTACTGTGCTATAACATAACCAAGTGAAACAATATCAATATAAAGTGATCAATTGAAGTTTTTTTAAAGGCCATTTAGGCCATTTAGTTCCTTCTGAAAGGAACTTTTTAGAAAAAATCTCCTTGTTTTTGTGTTTGAGATAGCAACTTTGTACTGGGCAATGACCAAGTGCTATTTCAATTCAAGGTTTCTAAAAGAATCAACAAATTAAATTGAAAGTGCCTTCATTTTTACCTTTGAGGGTGAAGTTAGGGCGTAGTCAGCCCTCTTTTACACGTAACCCTCATATCACCTTGTTTTCATGTGTTTTCGATAGCAAATTGATAATGGGCAATGCCATAGTGCTATTTCAATTTAAGTTTTCCAATACTTTTCAATAAGAGATCGCCCTGTTTTTGTATGTTTCAGACAGCAACTTTGTACTGGGCAATGCCCAAGTGCCCACCCTCTACCCAATCGTGTACTGTTCGGATGGCTTTTGCGACCTCACGGGGTTTCCGCGCGCGCAGATCATGCAAAAAGGCTGCGCTTGCAAGTTTCTGTACGGACGCGATACCAGTGACGAGCACACGCTGCAGATTGACAAGTCGCTCGAACAGAAAACCGAACTCAAATTGGAGGTCATCTTCTACAAGAAGGATGGTGAGTTGAAGTTTAATACTCATAAATTACTCATAAGGATACTAAAGCCCGGTCTAGACGCAACGATAAGTTTGTCAAACTTTTTGTTCAAACTTATCGGGATTATTTTAAATTGTCATAAAACAGCTGATTTAACGTTAGTAAACGAGCGTACATCAATCGGCTGTTTTCTGACAAGTTAAATGGATCCTGCTAAATAGCAGGATTATTTTAAATTGCTAGAAAACAGCTGATTGATGTACGCTCGTTTACTAACGTTAAATCAGCTGTTTTATGACAATTTAGAATAATCCCGATAAGTTTGAACAAAAAGTTTGACAAACTTATCGTTGCGTCTAGACCGGGCTTTAGTTTCCCTTTGGTCGATTCTGTGTGCGACAAAGCATGCTGCAAAGTCAGATTCAAGATTCAAGATTCCTCTTGGAAAGAGTTTGAAAAATTTAGTGAATAGGTTCAAGCGTTCCAGTTTGCCTGTAATCACATATCAGAATAATATGAAATATTGGCAAATATTGTGAATTGCCGACGAGAAAAAATGTGCCAACGAACAGTTATGGACCCGTTCACACCAATGGCCACTTTGTAAAAAAACAACAATATAACAAAACAACAAAAATTACAAAAATACAAAACAGCAATTCGATAAAATGGAAATCAACTTCCTCTCTGATGAACTAGAGAACACCAATCTTTATTCTAGCATGTGAAAAAATAATATTTTTCCAAGCTGTTCAAAATATAACGCATGATCTATTTTATTTTAAATGTTCCACAAAGTCTATGAACATATTGTTCCAAGCTCTTTGGGTCTATTTTTCCCCATGCGAAACCCGACTGGGTCACGAACAAATTGCGGTGTTTATGGCTATCGTACAAAATTCAAATCTCATAAATATGCATTGGAATGGAGACTCATAACTTTCTAAAAATCGACAAGAGAAAGAAGGTTGCCTCGCAACGATATAGACCTCGTACATGCTGCATGAGAATAGGGTTTTAGCCATAGAAACAATATTGAAAATTGTGGGTGAACTATCACATATCTTGCACATGAGATGATGAAATCTCACATAAGATATTTCAGATCGAAAGTAATCATCAGCATATTAGTCACGTTCCAACTGATTTTGCATGGTAGTTTTTTGAAAGTCTCTTCTTCTTTTTCTCCTTCTTCTTCTTCTTTTCTCTTCCTCCTCCTCCTCCTCCTTATTCTTCTTTTTCTCCTCCTCCTCCTTATTCTTTTTCTCTTCCTCCTTCTCCTTCTTCTTCTTTTCTTCTTTCTTCTTCTTCTCCTCCTCCTTCTTCTTCTTCTTCTTCTTCTTCTTCTTCTTCCTTTCTCAGTATCGGTCCCAATACGATAAGCATAAAGAAAATAATAAAGCTAGAGTAGAATGAAAATACAAGTTTGCCTAGTATTAATTATAATTTCGCAATCTAGAGTCTACTGTCAATTTCTCAACCTAGAGTCTAGCGCGAACAGAGAAACCGTTCGTTCTGTTTGGGTCGGAACTTGATTTGTGGCTTCATGCCAGCTAAGAGCTGCCCTAAAAGGCAGCTGGAAGACGTTGGATGCGAGCCAAGAGTGATTAGTGATCGCTGACAGAAGTGCAGGTTATCGATCATAGCAGATGTGCCTTACCTGACAATAACCGTAAAAATTTCACTTGGCCAGATGATGTTAATGTATTATTGTTGAGGTTGGACAAACTCAGTTTAGTAATTCAGTATGTTTTAATTTAAAAGTTCAAAGTACATCGATATTCATCATTCATTTGACGATTCGCATCAGATAGATAAAGAGATATATTTCTTTATCTATCTTTCTATCTATCTATTTAATGCCAAGCGTCAAATTGAATGAATCTGCTTATAGTGCTTCTTATCCTTGAAGACATCTAAGGACAGAAACAGTACCCCACAACTTTCCGAGCTAGCCAATCACACGCCTGCAACGTTGCCAATACGCACACTTCTGTAATAGTGATGTTCAATTTCTAAGTCTAAGTTCAAGTCTAAGTTTGTTTGTCAATGAATTTCCTTGTTATTATTATTCCACATTGTTCTCTTCAAGCATTCCTATTTATTTCATTTGTTTTTGTATATAATATCAATTACCTTTCTTTGCTATGTGAGTTGTTTGAACCGCACTTGCTGTGATGTTTGAAGAATCCGCCCATTGTGGGAGGAGCTTATCTAGGCCAATGGCAGTCGTTCACCTGATAAGCCATTGAACTGCCAATCACAGCGCTCGGTCACGAGTATAAATTCTGCTGCACTGTACTTTAGTTTCAGCAAAGACGATAGGAAACTATTAGTATTTCAACTATAAGTATAACTATAAGTATTCTAAAACTATAAGTAAAACTATATGGAAAACTATAAGTATTCTAATTGTCTTTGGTTTCAGTTTACGAGAGATTGATAATGGTGTAACAACCGAAACTGCAGAATCTCGTTGTTTTATTAAATATGTGCTTTTGACAACTTCAAGTCTTCTTATTCAGTGGGGAACTGTCAAGCGTTCAGGGGTCTTCAAGGATAAAAAGCACTATAGATGTAGACCTCATAATCTCAAATTAATACACTACAACGACAAGAACAGTATTCATGAGACTAGGCCAAAGAAAAACATTTTTCATTAGAATTTGATGGGTAACTTTATTGTATACATGTACAATAATTACCTTCATTCAATCACTGTACTTCAATCGAGTCACTGAAGGTATCGAGTGCAATAAATCAGCAATAAAAAAGCATTCTAATTGATCTGCTAACAGTCTAGCCGTCTAATGATTTCGAATTCGACACCCTAACGCTCTCAAAATCCTTTCAATAATCACTGATTCCACTCGAAAGCAATGAATTACAAACACTTGTGAACGCTTCATGAACCTTCTAACAAATCTTTCCCCCTCCCCCGTCTAACCCATCCCCTCCCCTCCCCTTACAGCTCTCTGAGTTGTGAGTTCAAACTTTGAACAATTATTTGCGTTCGTTTCTGGTGGTGTTTGCACAACCTTCCCCCCCCCTCCACCACCAGCCAAACATAACTGGAACTAAGTGTTGAGAACTGTACCGTATTATTTGTTATTGTATGAACAGAGCATTATCTGATTGTTTGAACCAATTATTGTTTGGGAAATGAAAGCTTTGAAGTGATTTTGTATTTTGTAGCAGATAAATTAATATGGTTAAATAGGGAGACCATTAGTCAAAAGACATTAGACTATACTTATACGAGTAACATTGAGGTATAACACAACGGTATAAGTACTGTACTGACTAACACTTACCATATGCAATTATGGTAATAATATACTGAATTATGTATTTTCAAAATGCACTACTCTCTAATTTATTATTAAAGAACAGTCTATATTTATTATTTTGAACAGTTTTAAAGAACAGTCATTCCCTATAAGTACAGTATTATACGAGTTTATTTTTTTATTGTACATCACTCAGTGTTCAAAAAATAATAAACTCGTATAATACTGTACTTATAGGGAATAACTGTTCTTTAAAACTGTTCAAAATATAGACTGTTCTTTAATATAGACGGTTTAACTGTTAAATACAGACTGTTCTTTAACGTAAGGAATACCGTACTGTCTTTAACGGAATAAGCAGGAAGTTATACCATTCGTTTCATTATTATCAATTATCACCATTATTATACTCATCAAAGACTTGTTAATATTTTAGAAAGACAGATAGATGTCCTATGCTTTCTGCTATTTTTCCAATACAAAGCATTTCTAGAAAGCAACTCAAGTCTGCAACTTTTCCAAACAGTTTTCTCGCAGTTTTCCCGCTTTTCACTAGACAGTGGCAGTCACATCCAACAATTTTCCAAGAATAAAGCCGAGACGTGCACCGAATTATTGTCAAATATTTGTTTTGTCGATCCTCTCTGTCACTGGCGGCCGATAAAAAGATTTTCCAAGAGAAGAAAAACGACTTTTCACACCCGGGAAAACTCATACCGCTCGGCTAAAGGTACTTTATGGATGATACAGCCTCACACCACTGCAGTCTTATTGATTTTGTGTCCGTTGGAAACGAGTTGAAAATTGAATTTTTATTATCTTGAGAAAGCTTTGCAAAGTGTCATTATTCAGTAAGAATTTTATGAACTGAACGTGAGAATAATGGGGTGCTTGTGTATTTTTATAGTAGTATAATTTTCTTCAAACGAGAGCAATATTTTACTTTTGTGAAATCCCTTAATAATGTAGGCTATACGCTTTTAGTTCCAATATTCAAGTGGAATTGAATTATTATATGTGAATTCCTATAACAATTCAATCGACTAGAACTATTCTATTCTGGCACTGGAGAACATTAAATTTAACCGCCGTAAGATAACGTCATTTTACGGACCTCAATAGAGATTTCATTGCATTGGTTCCGTTAGATGATATCATTTTAGTGTGTTTTAATTCAATTTGTTTTTGTGCAACTGTCCGTTTATTCTATGAAGCCATTGCTATCTCATTTTCGATTTCATAAACTTATTGTTTCCCATTCCCAATAGAAAACGGCTTATTAAATATATTTTTTAGTGACTTTATCAACAGCTTTTCTTCTATTCAGAGTTTTCTTACAAGTACTGTAATGTTCCTGGTGGTTTGGAACCCACCTAAAGCTGTAGGTCCATTCATATCTCATCATCATCTTCCCATTACCCATGCACAAGCTTAGAGCTTATGTGGGCATCATCCTAGCAAAAAAAATATGAATAACTTATCAAATAATTCAACTCTGTTGGGATTTTCTCATTCATTTGAAAGGATTTATCACTTAAATAGTATCCACATTCATAAACTGATAGGTGACTATTATAAAATTAAAGCATATTATTTCTTGAGACTTGAATATCGACTTCACATGATAAAAACCTTGCATAGGCCTACATCTTACACCTTACATCTCGCTTGCAATTCCTTATAATTCCTTATTATTGTTCCTTATAATTCCTTGTAATTAGCTTGTAATTTCTTATTATTGTTCTAGCTCTTCTCAACTAACAATGTATAAGTGCAAACTCCTTACACCTATACGACATAAAATATTATATCAACAGTTCATACGATGCAGAGATTCTAAAAGAGCTTTCCTCTTAATATTCACAAACAGCTAGTAACTTGATTGAAAAAAGATCTACGAGCCCCATCTAACTCTAAGTAAGAAAATAGTTTCCGTTTGGTCTTTCGTACATGTAACAAGATGATTTAGGTACTTGAAAAACATTTCTGTACGCCTTTTTGATAAAAACTATGTGTATGAGTAAATTTATGTATGAACAAAATTTGGATATTAGCAAAGTATCTTGAAGAAGTAGGTCTTCTGAGAGAAATTCAGGATCGTGTAAAATATTTCCTCCCTTGAAAGAGAATCTGTTAATATAGAATCAAAATCATCTCTGTTGAAAAGAAGTATTAAAAGAGTGCTACTCAAAGTAGGCCTATCTATATCCAGTTACCCTAATTACTGATTTCCAGGCACGAGTGCCTCTTCATACTAATTATCATAGAAATCACACAGGCGTGTTTATTAGCTGGCACAAAAAGGCAGCCATTTTGGAAAAGCGAGGAAAAGCTGGAGTGAAATATGGCTTCACTAAATCAAACACTCGCGGAAAAACTTGCTGGTCGAGTCAACACTCCCAAGAGAAGCTGAGCTAAACGCCTTTCTTACCAACGAAATATTGAAGCTTCAAGGTTTTCGCAGGAATATTGTGGCGGCTTTTGAGCTGTAATAGAACGTTTGAAAATTAACTACCAAAACTTTACAAGATTTTTGCTGTATGAATCGTGTTTATGATTTTGGGCCTGTTTATTCGAGAACTTTTCTCAAATAGATAAAAACAGATGACTATCTATTTTATTTTTTAGTTATTTATTTTTTAAACATACGCGACGTCCCACAAGCCGCCGCTTTCGCGGCGCCCCTCTACTGCGGCGCCCATGTAGCCTAATTAAAAAATAGCTCTAGATGCAATTGATAAGTTATTGAGCTTGAGGTAGACAGATAGTAAGTCGAGAGGATCATTCTAGCCCTCAGCCTAGCTGATAACATACTGCAGTTCCTTCTAATCGAATTTATCTTTCATTCTCACTCTCTCTGCTCTTTCTACTCATTCTCTCTCGCTCTCTCTCATCTTGAAACTCCTTCTCCTTTTCAACTCTCTCTTTCCTCTCCTACCTCCTCTTCCACCCTCATCTTCGGTGCCAGATCTCCAAATAACTCAATCCTCCAGCAATTCATTTACTCAGTCTCCTGGGAACGTAATCGATTACCGTTAAACTGCGGTTAGGTTGATGGCGGTTAACTGAGGAAGTTCACATCGCTTTCAAACGCTAGCCACAGCCCTATGCAATGTGTAATTGCTGTACCGGGAATAACACATCGATTAGAAATGGCGTGGTCTGGAGAAATAAAGAGAAAAGAATAATAATACAATATTCAATTGATACAATTAGTGCGAAGAAGTATGAGGAAAGAAGATAGCAAAAGAACAGGGAAATGTGGGGGAAGAATTATAGGAATTGGAAATTTTATGAGAATCTTTTAAGATAAGATGGTAACTTTGGTGTAAAAAACATCGAGAAAATTGATTGATTTCATCATACCTTTATTTGACTAATTGAGGAAGAGAAAAAAAAGCTTGAAAATAATGAAAGAAGGGAAGGAAGGAAGCAGGAACAATGGAAAAGAAGATAGATTGAAAATGAAGAAGGACATGAGAAAGAGGACAAAAGGAAGACAAAATTTAGAGGTTAACATTGAGGTGGTGATGATAAAAGCGTCAAAATATGGACCCTAAATAAATACTTTAGGTTAGACAACATTTACTTTAGGTTTATTGATACATTGGAAAGTCTACAAGTAGACCAAAATTGAAGGCTAGTTTAAGTTCACAAAAAATCAATAGATGAGCGATTTCTCCGTTGAGAATCGTGATGATGGATGGACAAATCTTATTTGCTTTCAATCTTTGTTTCCAAACTGAATGGAATGCAGTGTTTGTTTTTCGAAATTGAAGAAAATTATGATGAATCGACAAGAATCATTGATGAACTTCTGAATTGAACTTCGAGCAAGAATGCTGATAGCTAATCTATTTCGACAGTTTGACAAAGAGTTTTAATAGAAAAGATGATGGATTGATACCAATATCCGTTCGAAGCCATTATTTCACATGCCTGAATTCAAACTCCCACATTTCAATTTACAAATTTAAATTTTATTTCTTCACCCACAGCAACTAAGGTTAAAGTGTAAAAGAATCAAGAGATGGACAAGGAAAGATAAAACAGGTACAGTATTAGTCCAAAACTTTTTCTGTTTTATGTTTCTAGATTACTTGTTTCTCTCTCACTTATCGTATTGCTCTCTTGCTTTTTCGGCTATGAAATAGTTATTATATTTTTCCAACCGCATCTGAAGTATTTTCTCAGTAGAATATGAAATTTTTATAAGAACTAATCCACTCAATATTTTTTTGTGTAGCAGTGAAGGTGACATTGTTATGATTATACATATATTATTGAATTAAAAGATGGAAGGAAATGAGATATTGGAACTATACAGTTGCTGTTGAATCATAATAATTAATTGCTGGACGAAATTCCTAATTAATGCCATATAAATAATTCATTATATGGCATTAATTAGAAATTTCGTCCAATTAAAATTATCATGGATTAAAAGACTTGAATTCGTCAAAACCACATATTCAATAAAAAACGAGAAACCGGTTTCGATTGTTGAAACTAAAATACAATGCAGCAGAATTCAATCGAGTGATTGGGGTTGAACGCTATCAGTGAATGCCATTGGCCTAGATATAAGCTCCTCCCACAATGGGCGGTTTCCTGCAAGAAAACGGCATTGCTATGACGGCTGTAGAAACCGTCCATTTTGAGAGGAGCTTATTATATCTAGGCCAATGGCAGGCGTTCACCTTGATAGGCCGTTCAACTCCCAATCACAGCGCTCGGTCACGAGTATACATTCTGCTGCACTGTATTTGAGTTCAAGTTCACGAAGATTGATAATGGTGTAACAACCGAAACAGATTTCTCGTTGTTTTATTAAATATGTGGTTTTGGCAACTACGTCTCTTTATTCAATAGAGATTTGGTTGGCACTAATTAAAACAAAAACATTTAAAGCTGGCACTAATTAACCCAAAAAAATGTAAAGCATTAGAGTCTCAATAATAATGTGCATTGTTTGCAATACCCGAATCACATCGAGTCTGCTTCTCTTTCAGTAAGCTAACCGCAAAATTTGAAAACAAATCTCCGTCGCATAAAATGCAATTACACTGTTGCCAAACATCATAATCGAGTTTAAAGTTGAAACGCACACCTGTTGTAGGTGTGTTGCGAACGATAAAATAGCGTTGAACGATAACGGTAACGCTGTTATCTCGAGTTCACACTGACTACAGCAGCATGCATAAAAGCGAGACTAGCGTGTACGGTTGCTGTATCCCGTACGTACATTATAGAGTACTTCATATGAATACCACGCTCTATGCTGTGGGTAGACAGTAATACCAATAATATGGTGCGATTGTGTCGGTAGAGATGACAATTGGCTTGAACAAGCTTCAAATGCTTGTTGGAGTTATAACAAAATGGAGATTTGTAATTGTATTTTCATGTATAATACTTGGTGCTTAATGCAATTAATTGATATTCACATCAATTGTTACTTTGAAGCGTCATGAGTGTGTATACACACTCAATGTAACATTTATTCCAATGTGAAGGTTATATCTATTGTATCTATGCATATACTGTATTGAGAACTTGTTGAAATAAGCTGATATTCAGACGTTATTCATTGACCTCATCGTCGTCGTCTTTTCGTCGTTTACCTATTCGTCGTTGCTTTTCTAATATAAAAGGCTGCTTGTACAAAAGTCTATTAAACTTAATCTCCATAGATTGACGTCGTTCTACTGATTTAGAGCCGTATTTATAAATTTAGTTCGTTTTGTAAGATTTTCGTCTGCGAGATTTAGTTTAAGAAAATGGCGATCGCACGCTATACAAGCTGTTGAACTCAAAGTAGGCTATGATGGAAATTTTTGTATCAACATTTCTCAAATTTTATTCTTACTATTTCATGATAATTCTTACAAGTTTATACTGATTATATTTACTTTCTATAGTTTACAATATATTATATTATATACATTATACAAGCTGTTTACCAATGATTTAAGAATGTCAACCATGATCTATTGAAAATACTCACCAATATTTTGAATGAATCTTGACAAATTTCTACCATGATTCACATCTTTAATCATGATTTCGTGATTTTTACAGATGACCCATCTGTTTAGTGAAGCGACATGAGTGTATATAAACACTCAATGTAAAAATTCAATGTTACAGCATATATTTGTGAAGCATATATTTACGTATTTATACATATATTCAGAACGATATGTTCGCCATTTTCTGAAATTCGAAGAAAATCTTATATAAGAAACTTTCATAAATATAGCCCTCAGAGTTTCGGAGATTCCTTTTTGTAAAACAGTTGACGGTCTGAAACTTATTTGTGCCAAATAAACTTGACTCTCTCATACAACTCCTCATACAAGCCTCAGCATTGAGTATCCAAACTCGCTATTGAATTTAAAGTTTGTTATGCCTGTCATGTCACTCAGTAGCTAGTTTCCAACTCAGTTATACACATGAATGTGATTGGGCTGCAACTTCGACTGACACATTATCAGATGAGCGATGATTTTGGTATAGAGATAATCTGTACATACATCTGCATTAAGGAATTCCTAAAACGTAGTGTGACTTACCACCGTGGTGATACTACCAGGGTATTCTGAAAGCAAAAACAAACCGAAAAATCTTTGACAAAATATCGAGTTCAATTTGGGTTTACTGGATAAATTGAGTCTTTTATAAGAATAATTTGTACCATTACATAGATTCAGAATTTATCATTCTGAAGAAAATGACACCTGATTTTGTAAATAATCTAATCTAATCTCTTCCTCTCCCAGATTACGAAATATATCGGTTTAAATTCGGGATTATTGGAGTTGTAAATTTTAGTAATTACAGTATTTGATTGATTGAACAAAACACAGGCTATCACAACATATTTCAATCATATAGATAAGAGATTCAATCTCATGGTAGCCTATAAATATAATACATAATAACGATAATTTATGTTCGTGCTAATGAAACGTATCTGCATGAAACGGCAAAGTTTGAACTTATAATAATATTATAAATGTCCATTTTTGGAAAAGGATGTTCACTGATATCCTTTAGGCTAGGCGTACACCGATTAGTCAAGACAAGACGAGATTAGTCACGTTTAGTCACAGTACTTCACATAGTTGCTAATGAAGCAACACACACCGATTAGTCATTGCATCAGTGTGTGCTGCTTCATAAGCAACTATGTGAATTACTGTGACTAAACGTGACTAATCTTGTCCTGCCTTGTCTGTACGCCTAGCCTTACTTATTCTACGTTCTAGTATACTAGAGTCCTAGTAAACTATCTTCTACGACCTCTATTATGGAATATACTCTATGGGGAACAATAGTTTCAGGCTCATATTAGACAACTTATTCCAGGTCTACTTTGGAATTGAGTTTCACATAGTTGCTTATGAAGCAACACACACCGATTAGTCATTGCATCAGTGTGTGCTGCTTCATAAGCAACTATGTGAATTACTGTGACTAAACGTGACTAATCTCGTCTTGTCTTGTCTTGACAAATCGGTGTACGCCTAGCCTTACTTTTTTTATTAACACGTGACCGTGTTAAGAAAGAGAGAGTGCGTGTGTTTGCCAGAGAAAAAGAGTGAGAGACAGAGCAGAGAGAGCAAGAGAATCAAACAGATAAGAATGACAGATGAAGAGAGATAACACTGTGAGAGTGAGAAAGGAAGTTATAGTTTATGGTCAGGTGTGCACTGTTGAAAGCGAAAAGTGGAAAAATATGGTTGGATTATTGTTGGCATCATGGGTCAGGGAACAACACTATGACAGATTGCTTTTGTTATACAAGTTGTAGTGTTTTTCGATTCCGGAGGGGTGGGAGGAAAGGGTTTTCTAGTGGGGGTAACAAACCCCCACTGGACGCACGTTTTGGGAAGGGAGCAATTTTCCAAAGTGCCCTTAGAACCCCCTCAACCCCTTTCCAGCCGAAAAGCACTTCCAAAACATATTCATATCATTTTAAACCGTTGCTTGTCCTAGCAACGATATGTGGGTCGATATGTGTGGGCCAATATATCAACTATATACATATCTAGTAGATTCGTTTGTATTTTACCTGTATAGCGTGGTTCGTGTCTTGAATCTTCATAAATTTGGTTTTTGAAGGCATGACCAAGCAAGTTAAGAGATTGCATGTTGTGTCAAGTACCGAGACGGTATAAACACAGTGTGGCCATTGAATTTCTCAATTTTCATTGGTCAGCTCGATCATATCCGCCATACTTTCGCTTTATGATCACTCTGTAGATGCGCTTATGTTGGATACGAATTTTACCTGTATTCATATCTTCATAAATTGATTAAATTTCAAAGCCTTTCGTGCAGCTGACCAAATACGAATGTCAAGAGCAAGAAAGTCACAGCAAATGTAATAATTTCATAGGTAGTTAACAATTATTATAGTCAATGAGCCCCAAGATGTGGAGCTAACAAGAATCGGAACAATCTCATTATGAAGCAAATTTCAATTATGTTGTTATGGTGGTGTTGATGGGGATGGTGATAATTATGATGTTTTAAAGGATAGGGTGAAAAATGGTCGGGGTTTGGCATTAGTTTAGCGCCCAACCATAAATCTTCTCGGCTCGGTCTTAAAATGCGATTATCATCAACAGATTACGTTGTTAGTTTGCAGGCTGTCCGACACTTTGGCCGCGCCGCTTATCGCCTGAGAAACGAGAAGAAATGGACAGAGAGGAGAAAGAGAGAAAGAGAGAGTGTGTGAGAGAGATACAGAGAGAGAGAGAGAGAGAGAGAAAGACAGAGAAGAGAGATAGAGAGAGAGATAGTGATGGAGAGACAGAGACAGAGACAGATACAGAGACAGAGACGGAAACAGATACAGAGAGACAGAGACAGAGAGAGAGAGAGAGAGAGCGTGAAAGAGATACAGAGAACAGAAAGAAGAAGAGAAAGTCAGAGAACAAAGAGAGAGAGAGATAGAGAGAACAGAAGGGCGGAGAGAAAAAGAGAAAAAAGGAAGATGAATTTAAGAATAAAAGTTGTGGGAATAATAAGGAAAAATATTGGGGTGTGGGGAAAAATGATGAACGTATTGAGTGGATGGAAACAAAGCAGAAAAAAGGGAAGCAAAGAGGAGGGGGAGGAGGAGGGTTAGGAAGAAGAGTATAAAGAGGAAGAAGAGGATGAGGAGGATGACGAGGTGGATCAAAAGAAGGCAGAAAAAAGAGAAGCAAGGAGGAGGAGGAGAGGAGGAGGAGGAGGAGGAGGAGGAGGAGGAGGAGGAGGAGGAGGAGGAGGAGGAGGAGGAGGAGGAGGAGGAGGAGGAGGAGGAGGAGGAGGAGGAGGTGGAGGGGAAGGAAGAAATAGAAGAGGAGGAGTAGGAGGAGCAAGAGGAGGATATGACGAGGTGGATGAAAACAAAGCAGGAAAAAGAGAAAGCAGGAGAAAGATTAATAGAACAAGGAAAACAATGGTAAGTGGTGAGTAAGGAAAAATATAATAACAGATGGACAAAGGAAGTTGTTGTTGTTGTTGTTGTTGTTGTTGTTGTTGTTGTTGTTGGTGGTGGTGTTGTTTTTGTTGTTGAGGATGATGCCCACATAAGCTCTAGGCTTGTGCTTGGGTAATGAGAAGAATGATGAGAGATGAATCGACCTAAGAAGCAAAAGAAAGAGTAGCAGAGAAATATATAAGGGAGAATAAAAATAGTGTTGAAAATAAACAAAAAATAAATACGGTAAAAAATAGGAATACGGCAAAGAACAAGTCAGTGGCGAAGAAAGATTATAATGAAGAAGATACGCCAAGAAGTGTGAAAGGGGATCCTTTCCGGGCTTTCGGTAATTAAATAACCGAAATCCCCCTTGCTGCTTGGCTCTAAGACGTGCTAATGACTGTGAAACCCCCTACTTTACCCTCTCCCCCCCTGCTTCCATGAGATTAATGACAGGGGGCAACTTCCCCTCCCGCCCACCAAAACCACCCTTTTAGCTTTCATTTTGGGCCCATACCTTGCCTGCCTCGAGAGATTGATGATAGGGGGTACATAGGGGGTATAGGGGGTTCAACAGGGACCGCGGAGTTAGCGATTGAGGCGCTGTGAGTGGCGGAATTGGAAGCTTTGGTATGCCTGTTCGCCTATGTGATAGAATCAAAACAGAGTTCAAGATAAAATTCAAATTTATTCAAGTCATTAGAATTATTTTTATAACAATAATATCTCAACCATTCCTTCATCATATTCCAAATCGAAATTATTTCTATCGGAATCGGCATAATTGATTATTTTTTTACTAGTTTTCACTTTGGATATCATTCCTGTTGCTATTTTAACTCTTCATCTTTTCTTCTCTTTTCTTTTTTTTCTGTTTTCCGCTTTAATCTTCATTCTCTAATATTCTAATTCTTCTTCTAGTTTATCATTTTTGAGAAGAATCTAATTTCATATCATTCCCGAAGAACGGAAATTCATGTGTTGAAACTCCGCCGTTTCATGTCGGTACAGCACAAGCAAAATTATTATCCTTAGCACGTTGGATAATTTTTCATAGTTTATGCGTTCTCATTCGTAATAACTATCATCACTTCTCCACTACAATATTCACCAGTTTATTCAACTAATCCAATAATTTATTTATAAACACATTACACAAAAATCATAACTCTAAATAATACTCAGGATTTCAAAGTTCCACCTTAAAATTTCTAGCATAGTGGATAGATGACGTAGTTAGTGCTGCCATCTACCATCAACTCCATCAAACAGCCTGAACCAATAACAAGCGAGTTAGACACGCCCATTCCTACATCTCATTGGTCGAAGCGGAGTGTTACGTCATGTAGACGCCATTTTGTGGGATGAACTGATTTCGACCAATTGCATGCCAGAATGCGAGTGCGAGTGTTTTTGCTCTATGAATGTAGATGGTGGACTATTTCAAAAATTTCCATTTACTTTTGCTTATTTGTATTATTTACCACTAAATTCTTCGTAGATACTACGATACCATGATTATTTTACATTCACTACCGAAGAACTGTTCGTGTTCTAATAATAAACAGAGACTGTACATTCTCATTGTGGCCAATGAATGTCAAACTTTTGATTGGTTAGTTCGGTCTAGATTGCAAACTACCAAAATATTTATATTGAGAAGATGTGTGTATCAAGAACACGAAGAACAAAAATAAAACGAAAAGAAAGAAGAAGAAGAAGAAGAAGAAGAAGAAGAAGAAGAAGAAGAAGAAGAAGAAGAAGAAGAAGAAGAAGAAGAAGAAGAAGAAGAAGAAGAAGAAGAAGAAGAAGAAGAAGAAGAAGAAGAAGAAGAAGTTGAAGAAGAAGGAGAGTGGAAGGATAGAATGGTAATGAAAGGATGTATGCATGATGAAGGATATAGTGGCCCTTTTTTGAAGGATCAGACAGGAGACCCTGTAATGTATCCCCTGAGTGTGGCCAGATTTCCAGTGTCATCTGTTATCAGAGTTGGGTCCGAAAACGACACCTTTCGCTTTACTTGACATTTGTGATATTTCGAATAAACTAAACTTTTTGGATTGCTCTTCTCCTCTTCTTCTCTCTTCTTCTTCTTCTTTCATCATCTTTTTTTTCTCATATTGTTAATTCTCTTTTTCTTCTCTTCTTCTTCTTCTTTTCTCTTCTTCTTCTTCTTCTTCTTCTTCTTCTTCTTCTTCTTCTTCTTCTTCTCTTCTTCTTCTTCTCTTCTCTCCTTCCTTCTTCTCCTCCTTCTTCTTCAATTGCCTTCTTCTTCTTCTTCTTCTTCCGATTTCTACTATGTCCTTCCATTTTTCGTTTCCTACATCATTCCCTTATTTTCTTTCTGATTCCGCTTCTTCTTCTTCTTCTTTGTCTTGTGCTTCTTCTCCCTTTTATTTTTCCTTTGCTTCTCTCGTTATTCATCGTCCTATTTTTCTCCCTCCTCCTTGTTACTCTTCCTTCTCTTCTCTTCTCCTTGTTCTTGATTTTTTGTTGGTTTTGTTCTTCTTTTCTTCTACTTTTGCCTTCTTGTTCTTTATTTTCATTTTGATCTTGTTTTTATTCTCCAAGATAATTGTGATATCATATTCCTTTTTATTCGCTTCTCATTCTTCGTCTTCCTCTTTTTCTTCTTCCCCATTTTCTTCTTCTACTTCTTGTTATTTTGTTCTCATTGTTATTCTTGTTTATCTTGTTCTTCCCATCCTTCGCCTCCTCTTTCTTTCTCCTTCTCATTCTTGTATTTCTCTCTACTCCTTTCCTGGCTTTTATCCTTTTCTCCATCAAAGAAAGAGGGAGAGTACACGTTTTCCCCCCTCCCTCACAAATCTGCATAGGAGGTTCTACCTCCCCACCCACCCTTGCTTGCAAAAAGATATGCCAACAAAAGGACATCGGGGATTTCCAAACTAATCCTGACCTATATGTCAGATAGGGAGAGGTTTTGGAAATGTGTAGCAGTGGTGAGAGTAGAGAAAGAGAGAGAGAGAGTGTGATAGGGGGTGTGAGAGAGAGAGAAAAAGAGTTGGATTAAAGTTGGAAAGAGAAGAAATATGACGCTTGGTTGGGAATTGAGATAAAAGGTCTCCTATCACAAATAAAATAGGATAAAGCAATAAAAAAGAAACAGAAGTCGACTAAAAAGAGGAAAGAGGAGGCGAAAAAAGAAGAAGAAGAAGAAGAAGAAGAAGAAGAAGAAGAAGAAGAAGAAGAAAGAAGAGGAGGAGGAGGAGGAGGAAGAGAAAGTTTTTAGAAAAAAGAGAGAATTTAACAATAGGTCATTCAGCAACAAAAGTGTTTGAAAATCGCGTCAAATGGATGAATTTTTCCTACATTCTTACTAGTTACAGGTTATGAGGCATTAAAAATTTATTCATGAATAAACGGTAAATGCTGACTGGATAAATAACAAGGACTGGTCACTTGATGATATTTTCAACTCATTTATTTAAATATACAGTATTTAATCAACTACTGTTGAGTCCTGAATGAGCGAATGTCATAAAAGCAGAGACAAGAGGGAAAGAGGAAATGATGAAGATGGACATAGGAGAAGAGTGGGAGAGAGAGTGAGAGAGAACGAGAAAGAGTGAGTGTGAGAGGTTAACTAACGCATGCAAATTCACTCGCTGGACTTCATTAATTCTTCATTATTCACTTCATTTGCGGGACGTTAGAAAATTAACGGTCATAATAAACTACTGTCTCATATTTCTGTATCTCTCCCTGGCAGCAATTGCTGTTTAGAATAATAATGTATAAATTATACGGTGTGGAATTATCAAGATAAATCTGTATGTGACACATCTTTAAATTTATCACGCCTATAATTCAAAATTGCTTCCAAATGACCAGCTTTAAAATGTCGGTCTTTCACCTTAGGCGATTAATCACAATTATTAGAACGAATTTATGAATATGAATTCATATAACCGTGTAAAAAGCAATAAACGACATAATTTGAACAGAATTTCATCAAGAAGCGTCAATCTTCCTTCATGTCAGGCGTGTATATTCCAAAAATTCAATTACAAATTAATTTTGTTGTTGAATATGATAATAATTACAAGTGAATAATCTCCAGTCAAGGACACAACGTTGCATCACTCAAATTCAATAATTTTATCGATAAAGCTAAAATCTTCTCAAATATAAACGACCATTGCATCATTTCTCATTAAAATATTCCAACCCTCTCCTCTGGAATCGAATTCCCACTCTTCAGTCCCTCTCTGAAATCATTATTGACCCTTTTCAATCGAGTTACGCCAGACTTAACCTAATATTTATTGACAGGAAAGTGACACAAGATATTTCATAATGTTTCCCCAGTACAGGCTCATCTATTGATGACAAAATGATGAGCAATCTCACCGCGTTGGAGTTTTGATCAATAGTTGATTGAATCAACAGTTGACTTCGGTGATCAATTGATTGCATCAAGGGCAGGCTTGCAACATGTTGAATGCAAATCATCATTTTCAAATCATCATTGATTGCATATTTGAAATAGAGGGGACAGAGCTTGTTCGTTGCACAATGATTAATTTGTGATGTCAATTTATGCAATGTGGTTGAGTGGGTTATTGGACTAATAATGTTGAAGTTCATCAAAGACCGTGCCTGAACTAATAGGAAGACTAATTGGAAGAACTAAGTTTGAGGATTTGATTAACTAAGCCAAAGCAGAAAATGCTTGATTTTCCTGACTGAAGAAGATACAACGATACAACATGATTGTATGTGGAAAGAAGCAATTGAAGAAAAGTTGAAGGAGTGACGAAAAGAACAAGAAGAAGAAAAAAGGAGGAGGAGGGGGATGAGGAGGAGAACAGGATTGAAGAAGAAGCTAGAAGAAGAAGAAGAAGAAGAAGGAAAAGGAGGGGGAGGAGGATGACGGAGAGGAAGAAGGAGAAGAAGAAGAAGACAAGAAGAAGAAGAAGAAGCAGAGTGCAAAATAAGTAGAAGAAAGATCAGAAATAGCCAAGAGACATTAGAAGAAGAGAGCTTATGGTTCAAATACAACCCATGAATTAGATAAAAGAGATCTTGTTTATCGGCATAAGAACGATTGGGATGCTATGCTAAAATGGGTGCGATTCTCCAAGTTTAGATCTGAAGAGAGAATGAAATTGAAAGAAGAGGAAGAAGAAATAAAAATAGAAAGAGGAAGTAAAAGACAAGGAAGAAAAGAAAGCTATGGTAGAAACAGAAACAGGTGGTTTGAAGAAGAAGGAACAGGAACCGAGTCTTGGGCATAAGCCAGCACCACCATAGGTTTAAAACGGGGGTTTGTGAGCTGCAGCAGGTGGTAGGTGGGGTGGGGGTTTAGGGTAGATTTGCCCGGGATGAGAATTCCTGTCAAGTGGTGTGCTTTGGGGGGGGGAAGGTGGAATCGAAGTCCACAAATGGAGGGGAAATACCCCTTCCAACCCCTCTCACGCCTGAACCTCTCACTCACACTTTGGGGTTCCTTAGGGGGGGGTTCCGTCTCACCCCCCCACTTAGGGGGTACTCATTGAACCCCTCTTTCCCCTCTAGTAGCACATAAGGTGGGAGGTTTATTTCCGTAAGGTCACTCACTACTTGTTGCATAGATGCTCTAAGCTGGGTGATCGTGTGAGTTTAACGTAAGATCGTTTTCGTTGCGTAAAACATTATCAAAGTGAATGAATTCTTATAAGTAATGGCTACCACGTAAGATAAGCCACCCTCTTTCTCTTATTTACCTTCTTTTTAGATTCATTTATTGATGCAATCACGAATCATTGCAATATGATCTAGGAGAGAAACAATAGGCTTGGATAAAAAATGTTTTTTTCCCGAATTTTCATAAGTAGAGGCCCTAGTAGACGAAGCCAGTACTGGCGTCCACTATAGCTGGCCATTACTGGCCGCCAGCATTAATCGTACTACTGGCCTTGAGTAAAGGAGGACTGGTGCCTTCCACGTCTAGTAGCTAGTGGCGGCCATTCCGTCGCAAGTCCTGTTCGTCCACTAGAACCGTTTTTGTCAGAAAACGACTGATCTTCCGAAATGCTAACATTGAATCAAATGGCCAGCTGTTCGGAGATCAGACACGTTCTGACAAAAACGGTCCAGTGGATAAGGCTAAGGCTAGGCGTACACCGGTTAGTCAAGACAAGACAAGACGAGATTAGTCACGTTTAATCACAGTTCTTCACATAGGTGATTATGAAGCAACTCACACCGATTAGTCATTGCATCAGTGTGTGTGCTTCAAGCAACTTTGTGAGTTACTGTGACTTAACGTGACTAATCTCGTCTTGTCTTGTCTTGACAACCGACTCACTTCAGCCTCTACACAGTTCATGAATGGAAATGAGGTTACGTTTTTTTCACCAAATCAGTCAATAAAAAATCAATTGATTAAAATTATTCATTAATTCAAATGAATCGAATAAATGAAAAATATCAAACTAACTTGAAAATTTGAAAAATTTTGATTCAACTTGAAAAATGTGATGTCGTAGACACACAGACACTTACTATTCACTCTACATTGCTTTCTCTTGATCTCTTCCCAGTATTCTTTTCTTTTTTTCGTTACTACGTCTTCTCAAACAAGATGGATGATGGCTGCGAAAATCAATTCCAAGATAAAATCCAAATACTGGAGTACTCTAATAAAAAGTTTACTTGGCAGCAGAAGTTTTCTCTTCATCGTCTCTCTTTCCTTTCTCTCTCCTTCTTCATCTCCATCTCCATCTCCATCTCCATCTCCATCTCCATCTCCATCTCCATCTCCATCTCCGTCTCCATCTCCATCTCCATCTCCATCTCCATCTCCACCTTCATCTTCTTGTCCTTTTTTCTTCTTCTTCTTCTTCTTCTTTTTCTTCTTCTTCTTCTTCTTCTTCTTCTTCTTCCTCCTCCTCTTTCTCTCTTCCTTCAGTTGTCCAGCAATTTGTGTGATCTTAAAGCAAAACGAAAAACAGTGTGTGTCGGTCGTCTCTCTGGATAAGCGCGTAAGATCTGGAAGTCAATAATTATAGGAGCGGGGTGAAGGGTTGGCAAGTGAGAGCACAGGGGTTGGTTTTGAAAAGAGATCTCCATCCCAAAAGCATCCATCCCCCTTTCCACCAAAACGCTCATATCCTTTCTCTTTGATTAGTTTCTTTCTTCGGGAGAGAAATTATTTCAGCTAACATTCAGTTTCTTGAATTGGAATTCCATGTCTATTCTGAAGCAGTAAATCCACGACCAAATTTACCATAAAAGTTTATCCGATAAAATAAACTTTAACTTCGTCCACTAAAAACTGTTCATGAAGATGATAATATCAATTTGTAATATAATACATAAATAATAATAATTTGTCTATTTCAATGCATATTTACAAACATATTTCACAAGTAGGCTATACAAACATAGTAATGAGGAATATGTTGATAGTGAGGGATTTAATCTATAGAAGTTATCTTCAATCTCTTGAATTTGAAAAACTATTATTATTATAAGTAAATAAGTTATGTTCATGTACAGGGTTACACATGGGAGACGGACGGTTTTCAATAGAATAATACCATAGACTAAATGTACAGTTAGTCTCTATTCGATTAGTCTATATACAGATAATACTCAGCAAACTTTAAGATTAATCCTTGATCTTAGATTTTGTGTGGATAAACAATAAACATGCTTAAAAATTGTAAAGTTGACTGAGTATTATTCAATTAAAACTATCCGTCTCCCGTGTGTCACTCTGTATTTACATTGTAATTTGTAAATTCGCTATGCAGCTGTACCTTTGAAATCTATAGTAATAGACTGGTATGATTAATGTGAATCGAAAACAGTGTTTAAATTTCGAAAGCAATGACGTCATCGAACAAACTAGACTGGATAGCCTGCGGCTATTTCCGATACGGCTTCTATTCAGTGAGCAGTGAACACAAGATAATTAGAGAGGTCAAATACACGGCCGGCCAGTGTCAGTCGCCATGTAATGATGGTTAGCGGCGACAAATAATTTGCTCTTCTATAATTGCTATTCACGATGATGAGCCGGAAACCTTCAATGAACTTGATTGGTTGGAGTTTGGGAAAATTTTCATACGAGAAAAAATATGTTGGTACACCTGTGTCACAAAACAATTGTTGAAAAATTAAATCGGCTGATTAAACTCAACGAATGCGAAGTTTAATCTGAGTTCATACTTGTACAAGGTTATTCTATTGGATTAAATTTGATGAAAATTTCTATACTGCTTTAGGAACACCGTTTTTCTTACCACTATTTTGTAGTTACAAACGACTCTGTGTTTCCCAAAACTAATGGATGATGTACTACTGTATTCAATAACTAATGGCTGCTTTCCACGATTCTAGTAGACGTTCTGGTTACTGGAGGCAGGTTACTGGTTTATAGGTAAGTAGATAGGCTTCTGGTAACCTGCCTCCAGTAAGTAGAACGTCTACTAGAATCGTGAAACCCAGCCATAACTGCTACTGGACAAGTCATCGAATTATTCTTTTTTTAATCAATTTATAATCAATCCGTTAAGCCGTCGATCCCGGTTGCCTGAAAATAAGTCGTCATCTCTCATCATCAATCTCCCATTACCCTCGCATAAGCCTAGAGCTCATGAGGGCATCACCCTCACCATAAATCTAATAATATTGTTCGCTACATTAATTTTTTCAGGAGCAGTATTCTGCATCTCATCTTGTTATAATATGTCCCTATATATGTATATAATATATGTTATTATAATGTCCCTTGAGTTTCCTAGAACTTATGAATGATTTAGTAACTAGCAATATATAGGAGTATTCACAATCTTGGATTTAGTCAGCTATTTGCTAACTGCTGCTATTCGTTAAGGCTAGGCGTACACAGGTTAGACAAGACAAGACAAGACGAGATTAGTCACGTTTAGTCACAGTACTTCACATAGTTGCTTATGAAGCAACACACACCGATTAGTCATTGCATCGGTGTGTGCTGCTTCATAAGCAACTATGTGAATTACTGTGACTAAACGTGACTAATCTCGTCTTGTCTTGTCTTGACTAACCGGTGTACGCCTAGCCTTAGTCTGTGCTATAGTAGTACGTTGGAAAAAAATTGACAGCTGAGAAAACAGCTGATTGAATAGCAAATAGCTGGACTTAGCTAACGAACTCCAACATCGTGAATACCCCTAGTGTATCCAATACTTTTAATAGTCAATTCTCATACTTTTTTTGTCTACTTGTTTCAGGAACGCCGTTTTGGTGCCTACTGGACATTGTTCCGATCAAGAACGAGAAGCGGGAAGTGGTGCTGTTTCTGGCCTCCCATAAGGATATCACCCGCAGCAAAATGGAGGAACTCGACAATTTCAAGCACTCTGACAGTGGTGAGAGACTGACATTTTTCAATATTTTCAAATTCTTAATATAACAATAATAATTCATTTTATTTAAAAAACCTGACATCACGGTCTTTAGATGTATATTCATTTAATGTGGTGGATGAAAATATTTTTTGGATTGCCCATAGCTTCAAGCCGGTCACCGTTAGAACGGGAGAGGTAGGCGCGGTCTCTTATCTAATCTCACCGATTAGCCTCGCCTCTGCCACTGGAACCTGGCAAATAAATTTCATTCAACATTTCTATGGTAAAGAGTGATGTTCTGTTGATTTATATCACATAAATACTGCATATAACATAATAAATAAATAAATAGAATATTTTAGCCGTTTCCAGAGAAATGTTGAATAAATGGCGAATCGAGAAGAGTAGAAAGTAGAATTGGGAGAGTATAGAGAGAATTGGTTGTAGAATGAGAAGAAAATACATGAGAAGGAAACAATACATAGATAACACATACGATACATTTACAAGAGCTTAACATATACAAGAACATAGCATATATACTCGTTCAAGAGTGAAAAAGAGAATACTGGGAAAAATGAGATCAAAAAGAGAGAAAAGGTGACAAACAGAAGTGGAAAGGAAACGGAACCGGAAATCGTATTCAGTGAGAATATTAAATCTGATGTTGTTACAGCTCACATGTGTCACCAACCAGATTTATGATGGAGTCGTCTTCCTTTTATTGTTGTTCTCAGTTTTGTCGTATTTGCCATTAACATGTTTTGCATTGTGAAAAGCAAGAAGAATCAATAACAACAGCAACAGTAATAATACGTATAGCAGGATTATTTTAACTTGTCAGAAAACAGCTGATTTAACGTCAGTAAACGAGCGTAAAAATAGACTAACCCATGACAGACTATAATAGTGTTAGTCTATGATTCAGGTTAGTCAAGACAAGACGATTAGCCCGTTCAGTCACAGCCACATAGTTGCTTATGAAGCAACAGACTGTATGCCATTGCATTGATGTGTGCTGCTTAAAGCAAATGTGAATTGCAGTGACTAAAGACTAATCAAAATATAGTCTTAACATGACTACTCCATGTACAAGGTAATCAATAAGAGAGTGACATATAAAAGTCTGACAAATAAAGATTGTTTCAAGCGCTTGATTCAGCTGCCTGTGAATGCACAGAATTGATCAGTAGGTATAAACCAAACACAGCTGATCCAATGTAAGCTTTCGTTAGCAAGCGCTTGCTATAGAACCAGCTCCTTCTGTGAATGCACTCGAGCATACGTGGCTCTCAAGTAAATTGAAAACAAATTGTTGAAACATTGACAATAATATATATATTACAACATTTTTGGTAGATGAAATATATTATATATCATGTGACATGTGACTGAGTTGCCAACTAACTAAAATATTATTCAGAGCATTTCATATCACATTTTTATCAATAAAGTTGGAATAGTTTTGAAATTTGAATCAATGTATTTTGGATTTCCTATCCCATTATTCAATAGATTGAAAAATAAAGAAATTAAATGTAACAGAATATAATTCAATTTAAATTCAAACAGAAATATTGTAAAATGATGGAACCAAATTATATTGCATGCAGCAGTCAAATGAAATATTACATTTATAATATTAACATTCTTAAATCGTTACATTAAAATTTAAATGCAGAACTGTACAAGAGCGAAATTTTATTTATGAGAATGGATAAACAAAGTTACATAATTGTACCGAACTGTTTACCGTTACAACTACATGTCCAATTTATTATTTTATTTCTCATTAAATAACACGATGAATTAAGTTATATCGAGTTCATTCACGACTGTGATTTTTCTACATTATATCTATTAAATTCATGAATTTTTAATTTGAGCAAAAAAATTTTCCTCCGGGCCGGATTTGAACCAGCGACCTATGGATTTCTGACAAGTTAGCACACTACAGTCCACCGCTCTACCAACTGAGCTACCAGAGGTTGTTATCGGAGAAAGTTGTTTCGTTCACCTTTAGTGAAATCATTGCCAAAACGTGACAAGCTGAGTCAAGGCCTTGTTTGGAGTACCGTATACTTGTAGATAACGCTAGTGACACCTGCTATAACGGAGTTTGTAGTCCGTCATAATTATATTCATTGTTGCTAAAAAGATGCTCACCTATTCACTATCTCATTCTTGCAATAGTTTTACTTTGAAGTAACCTAATTTTTTTAAATTTACTATGATAAAATCATCTTTAGCTTTGAACTTCTTTTAAAATCCAATTCAACATTAATATTCTTGTTTAACTAACATTCTCTACTGTATATTACTTTTTCAACTCGCATACCAAAGTTAAAAAATATTATTTGTATTTTTACTCGTAGGCTATGTGTTTTTTTTCAAGCAGGTTTAAACAGGGCAAGGCCTTCAAATTTTTACCAGAGCACATTTCGGATTATTCAGAGCTCAATTTCGATTTAATTTAATGAAAGATGAATCCTTTTGGCAACTTCAGTTTCACGCAAATTAAAAATAATAATATCTATTTTAGGTAGGCTACATTTTAAATTTCTAATCCATGTGAAAATTCTCAATTATTGTCATTTCTAAGAATGTTTTGTACTTGATGAAAAGTGAATATAAATATGAACTTCAACTCACAGCCAACACACAAGTTTTCTCATGTTGGCAGTGCCAGAAAATTGTATTGATAATAATGTTAAGACACTTGGTATGATATAATTTCTACTGTATTTGTGTATAATCTATAATGTATTTCATTTTGCACAATCAAGTATTTGGTTTTAGGCTATTAAATTCAACTTATTTGTAGAAATCTTATCGATGTTGTGGAACCCCATAATGAAATAAAACATAAAAATAATAAAACAGTGGAATTGAAAATATCTTTGAGCGTTTTATTCCATTATAAAATTCAAGTCAATTCAATAATTAATTATTGAATTACAATAATACAATGAATTGAATGAATTACAATAAAAATTGTGTAATGTTTCAGGGGGCTCATATCATATGAAATTTTTTTTTGTTAGGGTTGATGCCCTATAGAGCGTAAGCTCTATAAGCTTATGCTTGGGTGATGATGCGAGATGAATGAAACTACAGCTTTAGGTGGGTTCCGAGCCACCGGGAAGCGATTTTGAAGCTCATAATTTTTTGTATTTAGAGGAGCCGGTCACCGTTACAACATTACATTATGTAGTATTTGCGCTTATGTTTTGAGTGTTCCATTTGTTTTTGATCATTCAGATGGAATTTCAACTATTTTAAGATGTAATAATTAATTGAACGAAATTCCTAATAATAAATTCTTAATTTTAAGATGATTGAAGCAGTTCTTAATTGAAAAATAGCGAGTTTAGTTCAGGACTCCATCTGTTCACGGGCTTTATGGAGGTTCTTTGTGAATAGTAGGCTATATTAGTTATATCATTTTGTCATTCGCATAATGATACACACGTTTCTTTATTGATTTTGGTTGAACATTGATTGATTTTTGCTGCTTATTTTCAGATCTCGCTGGAGACATGGAAGACCCGGAAGATCCGCCGGCCAACTACGGGCGCCGAAGAAGCAGGGCCGTTCTCTATCAGCTGTCAGGCCACTACAAACAGGACAAGATGAAAACCAAGATCAAACTAGTACAACAGACCAGTACTGGAAAATGATGTACCAATTACTATTAATTGTAAGAAAACAGCTGATTGATGTACCTCGTTTACTAGACAAATCAGCTGTAATCTGACAACAGACCAATACTGCTATAGTAGGGAAGAGCAGGGCAACTCTGAGTAAATCAGATGGTCAAGAAAAATAAAAAAATAAACCGATACAACGGAGTATCCAAGGACCCGATATTGTAGTGTACAGATTAACAGAAAAAACAGGACAGTACTTTCAAGAATTGCTCAAGTAGTAAACATAGTGGCTATTTTCTGCAACTGAGAGAAACGTTTCAACATTTGGATTACTTTCACAAAATTTGAATAGGCTATTGTAATAAATAATAAACATAATGCATTATTTCAAATCATCAATAATGAATTTATTACAATAAAAAATGTATGGATAATTGATTAAAACTTGAAATTTGTTAGCAAAAAAATCTGCCCCGGATGGGACTCGAACCAGCATCTCGGAATTGAATCTGGCTTCAAAGACAAGATCGTAGCCAACTGCGAGACGTGATGTGTTACAGAAGAATGCATGTTTTAGCTTGAAATACATTGATCTTATGAGACATCAATCCAATATGGCCGACTACTAATAATAGTGAGATATGTGGGTGTGTTCAAAGCTGCTTTAAAGGCCACCATTCAACAATGGGGTAGCTCATAGAGCTATGAATTCGAGATGAAAAGTAATCAAAATCGGGAGCATATAAATTACTTTTTAATACAACTAGTACCGTCATATAGATGGAACTTGCTCTTCTATAGTTATCATGATCATGGATAGCAATCCTTTAGTTTTCAACTAGAAGTTCTATTGTATACATGACTGCTGACTAAACTAGAGCAGCAAGCGGACAAAACAGCGTGAAACTCCCCTAGGAAATCAGCATCCAAGTCAAAAATACTAGTACAACTTCAATTTAGTCAGCGTTCGAAGTATTGCCCAGACTACTACAGCTTCGTTGATTAAGTTCCATTCTGAGTTCTAATTTCAAGTTCTAGAGGACTTTGAAATGTTTAATGAGAATATAATGAAGGCAGACTTAAAATGAATTAAGTTATCTGCAGACTTGGAGAATAGAAGATATAACAGAAATTACATTTAAGTAAGTTATACTTATGTTGAAACATAGTAATTATATACATGAGATTCAAGTATATGGCAGAAAAGATGAAAGTTCACAGAACAATGTGTTCTGATGAAGCATGACAATAATGCGAAATAACTATAATGAACACAAAATTTGTATAATATTTTCAATTTTTAAGCTATCGGTATTTAAAGTTTCTACAATAACAGAAGAGTTGAAATGAGATGACATTAGATTAATGTAAAGGTTTGTTTAATTTGAAAATTATTTCCATTCAATGTCAAAATTTTTGGATCTCTAACCAAATATTGTTGAATAAAATTTAAATAAATTGATGAACTCTTTTGAATTATATTATGCCTCAGCAAAGCGAATAAAATCGGTTGGCAAGTAAATATTCCCAACTATCGATACGGAAGTAATCGACTATCGACAGTTAAACTCGATACTCGATAGTACTCTATCGACCAATTTAACTTTTCGCACGCAGTTGTCGACACGGTCAATTTATTTCAACTCTTGAAGCTTGCGGCAGCACTTTGGAAATGATTTAGATGTTGGAAGATATTAAAAGCATTTTCATTCATCAATCAAAACTCGCTGGAAAGTTGGGTGCAATTTTTCAACTAAATCTCTTCTTCCCTCTCGCTCGCTCCCTCTCATTCCCTCTCTTTATCCCCCTCTCTTTCCAAAAGAAAATTTACTGACAGTGTCTCATAACTTTTGTTGAGGTTCTCTTCAGTCTGCCATCAGAATAGAACAGTTGGTCTCCCATGAAGAATGAGGACAGAAATTTCGTTTCTATTCTCGTAAAATTGATATCTTTAGAACCATAAAATTATTCAAGAAACCTCACAATCTTTATTACGACAATATTCATTATTTTAAAAATGTAAGCATTAGTAGTATTGAAAGGCGGGGACTGGGACATGGTATTGATACCATGAAAACATAGGCGGATTTTGGGACACCAAGAAATGACAGGCGGGGACTGGGACACAAGAAATCACGGGCGGGGACTGGGAAACAAGTAAACACAGGCAGGTTTTAAGCCACAATCTCTGCCACATTTTTCAAGTGCAAAAAACTCTAGGACATTTTTACAAACCATGATTTGATTGAATTGGTATTTCTGGACTTGGAGTCTAGAGCATGTTATAGTATAATGTATGCTGACTGAGCTAACAGCAGACCAAGAAAAATCTTATTCTCTTCACTGCATAAAATACTTGAAAGGTGAAGTAGGATTTCTTTCATTTGTTTTGTAAGAAGTGATTTGGCATGTTGGATAAGGACTCAACCATTGTTAGTTAACATTGCCACTAGTCATGGGTTCGAATCCACATCCCAAATCATTTCTTTTTGATGATATTTTCGCAAAAGAAAGCTCAAATAATCTTGGTTAACAAGAGAGTTGATATTCTCAATGTACTGTATAAGCAATATTCAGAGGATTTATTTGAAAAATTCAAACCACCCTTGAGCTCAAATACCTCGAGTACATCTTGACTGTAGATGTCAAACTAAACTATACTGAGCAGCAACTCCTCAAATACTAGAGGTGGTGGTGGGGATAAGTCAATGATGACACAATAATTACATTTCTTTCTTTATTGCCATAAACAAGTTGCGACAAAAATATTGATCTTTAAACAAAGTTTGCATTATCCAATTGTGCGAAACATTTACTACATTCAGTGCACAAAATGGTTGAGTATCCAGGGTTCCTTTATCGCCAGCCAGCTTCATCCTCAAAGTCTCCACAAAGTTGAGCAGGAAATGTTCTGGGCAGTAGACTCCTGTAGCATTCTTCATCAGTGTATCCAGATTGGGCATCTCATGGAAAAGATAAGGTGAACTTAGGTCCACATACTCCACATTCTCCCTGTCATCCAGCTGTAGCATTGTGTTGAGCAGAGTAATCTTCTCATAGCCATAGACAAAGATCTTGATTGAGTTGTTGTTTTCATGCAGCCATCTTCCAACTGTTCCACACACAATCTGTCTCAATTCAGAATAGGGTAGATGTCTCTGACCAGCTCCATTGCCAGACCATCGCAGTCCATGTTTTGCTCGTTGTAAAGCATTGTTGTCAAGCAGCTCACTTGTCTTCAGCAGCATGTCTGGGTAGGGTGACTTGAAGAAATAATGATGCGTTGTCACACAATGCCTATCATCACGTTCCAATATAGCCATCTCCTTGACAATAAACTCATTGTTCAATCCTTCAAATCCCTGAAAGTCCATTAGGTAGAGTGGTAGTGGTCCAAAATGTCTGCAGCTCTTCTCGGCAACATTTCCATGTATTTGTGTTCATCAGAATCTTCATCATCAGCAGCAGCAGCAGCGTATCTGCATCCTTCTTCCCATGCTTAGTAGAGAAGCCAATGCAGCATCCCACAACATCCTCACCATCACTTTCAGGCAACTCTCCTTCCTCATCCAAAACTGTAAAACTCTCTTAGCTGTGGACATGATGCCTGCTTCGCCCAATGCTTCTTACCAGAATGACTATCCTAACACTTGTCATCCACCTCATACCCTCTCTCTAGGCAGATTGCACAATACCCGACATTGGCTTGTACTCTTTGGTCACATCATGAATCATCAGACAGTAGGCACGTGTATCTGCAGGAATGTTTTCAGTTGCTTCAAACTCAATTCTCACATCAATACTGCCAGTTTTAAGTGACTCATTTTGGCGGGAACAATCAAAAGCATACAACATCATTCGGCCATTTTCTAGAGCACTCTTTTCAAACAGGGGATTGACCAATTGGGAATGTCCATGATTGTAGGCTCCATTGAAAGCTTCATACATGCCATACACAACAATCATCACCGCCAATGCTCTCATACGGATAGTACTTGTTGTTTAAAACACTCGAATGTCTCTCATGTTGCACTTGTCAAATTGGGATGAATTAGCAGTTGCCACTCCATATCGCGCTGTCTGCAGCCCAATCACAATGTAGCGAGGCTTCTCATGTTGTGCTGTTGACTTGACAGTCCATGTATGCTTCTTTGTAGCAGGTAAGGTTGGGTACTGTGACAATTCCCAATGCCGGAATGTCATACTTATAGGTGTATCATTCTGTACAAGTTTCAGCAGACGAAGTTTGTTTTCATCAGCCACTTCCACATAGGGTATTCTCCATGTAATTTTTTCAATGACAACCTTACCGGCAGCATTCAAACAATTAGTAGTGTCAGCACTGCGTCTCAAAACCAGCTCTTGTTTCACATTCAGTAGAATCTGTTTTTAATCTTCAGCAAAAAGCCCAGCAGGTAGCGTAGAGGCACATCCATGATTGTTGTATCAGCTCCATTGGGAGGAAAAGTGGCCAAATCCAACTGTTGGATCAAACTTGTAGCCAGCTCGTTCCATCCTGTTCTTCTCATTGACATCAAAATGTCATAGCATTCTTCATCAGGCTGGTAATTCCAGGGTGCGTATGCTATCTACTATCACACCATTTATCTCATAGCGTATCTCTGACCAAAGGTGAGCAAAGAATCCAGAGACACAGGGACTTCCATAAGGCGGCATTAGCTGCATTGTCGTCTTAAACTCCACATGTAGATAGCTTTCTGATGGGATTGTGTAAATGTCCTGTTGTTGAATTGGTATCCGTATTTCATCATTGGCTTTGAAGCTTGTAGTATATGGAGCATGAGAATGGTACTCATAGCCAATGATGCTGTTATCCGATCTGGGTCCACTCCTTGTCACATCTAAAACTCCCATTATTGCTGCTGTTGTTGTCGTAGGTGACAGCCACGTTTTTTCAAATAGTTGATGCTCCTTGATGTTAACTCTACAGAATTTAAATGACTAATGACATTTGCAGCACTTGCAGGCCTTTATCTGTTTCTGTAGGTTGACGATCTACCTCCATGTCGCATGCCGCCTCATTATCCAGTCCACGATTCCACTTATCAAATATCAGCACCATCTCACTTGCGTTGTCTCAGATGCAGAGTAATATTGATCTCCTCACCTCTATTATTAATGAGACATCTGTTCTCGTCATAACAACCTCCAACGTAATGTTACCAATCTGCTCGGCGCCCACCGGCGAATAGAGTACTTTCTGTACAGTCACAACTATTTTATACCCTGGATCAACATTTGGGTAAAACCTATAGATCACGTGATCCTTAACACCATTTGAGTACGACCCACTCACAACATTGCACTTTACACGTATTACATTGGGTCGATTTGCACTGCTGTATCACCTTTAGCCTCTGTGTCAGCCTCTATGATCCTAGTGTTGTTGAATCCCAGCAGACTTCAATCGACTCAGGTTTTGTGAAATCCAATTTGGCATTGCTCAATACTGAACATTTCAAGGTTGATGGGTCCACAGCCATCTGAAGTTTTATGTTGCGATCATGTGGCCTTGATGTAAGCAGGTTGGCAATTGTTTGAAATTCAAAACTGCCTTCTGGCAATGATACAAACTCCAGTATCTTATAACGGGTGCTGCAGTAGTAGCTCTTGCAGTCCGTCTACTATCTGTTATAGAGTTATCTTCATAATCAATGTCTCCACCAGCCGATGTCTGCTTAGCTTTGAGAAGCACCTTATACCATTGATTGAGTATGGCTGACCTATCATCTATAATTTCATGATGTTTCAGCGATGGATCATCCTCTTCTTCTGCAGCATCAGCTTTTGCACCCTTCTTCTTAAACACATGAGTTATTTTTGGAGCATAATAGAATTTGTTGTTGTAGTTCATTTCAACATTGGGTATTGAATTGCAGCTTGTAAGCTGATGAGTCCAATTCCATTCACCACTGCTTGTATCAAGCGTGGATAAAAGTCACTTTTCAGCACAGATGTATTACCTCCAAAACAGAGCATCATGGTCTTGCCTGCTCAATGCACTATTGCACAATGACTGGCAATAGGCCTTGTTGCCCATTATTTATACTATTGGAAAGGGGAAATGATTAAAACTTGTTGAGCAATATTAAAATTTTCATTTATTATTTTCATCAACCAAAATTTCAAAACATAAATACAAATATGAGAGTACAGATCTTCTTGCTTCTGATTATAGTTGTACTCGATCCTTGTTGCTGGCTCCAAACCGGTGCATGTAGTCGATAAACTCCTGTGGTGGCCTGAGGTTTCCAAAGCCGTCAAAGTAGATGGCAGCTCCATCCTTCTTCACATAGCACACCCAATGTGTGCCGGCTCCATTGCTGGTGTCCAAATTGATGATGCCACACTCTCGTTTCAAAGGTCCTGATGCAGGTAGAGCATCCCGCATAAACACTCCTCGGAAATGTTTCAGCTTCAGGCGACACGCATACTTGTAGAGGTCTGCATCAGTCAGCGCTCGATCTGGAAGAGCAATTACCGTCGCCGTTTGCATTGACGATGGCGTGCTCACGTTTTCCGTCTTCTGTTGACGTCTCAGGTAAGAGTCACTTTTCCCTTTTGGAAGCAGCTTGGCTGCCTGTTCTTCTTCTTCCCTTGACGTTTTGCTCCTCCTCAAAACTTTGCTTTGGCCTTCATGATGTTGGTCACCGCTACTGCTGCAGCCCTTTCTGCCAATCCTGCCTCTGGAGATGTTGCTACCACTCCAAGCTCGTTCAGCCAAGTCCCTGTCAGCCTTTGCTCTGCTTGCTGTATCACTATTTCTGTGAATAGGCAATGTCGTGCTGCTTGCAGGCCGAATAGAATCTGTTGATTCCTGGATCACCTCTTGCCAGCAGCTTCTAACTTCAGATCTGTACACAGGCACGCAGTATTGGTAGCGCCAGGAAGATGAAGTTCAACTGGTAAAATATCAACTACTTTGTTGACTATTGTTCCAGTGGCATTTTGCAGGTAAACAACATCCCCCTCCCTGGTACCTCTTCTTTCCTTTGCACCTAGCCATCTAATGGTGTTCTTTATTCTCCTCACTCTCTTTTATACCCTCAGGAGGCTTGTCAGGTCCTACACGCTTCAGGAACCATATCTTTCCATTCCATGTCCACTTATAAAAACTTGTATCACCGTTTGCGACTCCTGTAACCAAAGTTACCATAACTGTTAGCCACTGTTCAACAACTTCCACTGAGAGTGCTCATCCATCCCGTTTCTCCAAATAAACATGTTCACTCCATCTGTGGCACTGATTGGATCCATCACATCAGTCAGTACTTTAGTCATTGAGACATGTAAATACTTGCAGCCAACATGTATCCCTTCTCTTTGGCATACTACACCTCTCAATCAAATCTCTACATGTACCAAGATTTATTGCATCTCTGCTGCTTTGAGGATTTATAAATTGATCTACTTGCGTCTACCCAAGCGAGCATTAATGTTACACCAATGTGTTCATGATGAGCCCACAAAGTGGACAGTACATCATCAGCTTATATAGTACAACTAGTTTGCAGGGTTGCCAACTATGTAACCGCCTTCCACCAACTCTTGAGAATCGAATTGATTTCCATTCTCATGACCCAGTGTTACCAACTGCTTTGGATTGATCCAATAATTGTAGTCTGTCATACACAAAAGCTCCTTCAGGGTCATTGTAATGAACATATTCAATCTTGGTACCACTGTTTGCCATATATTGAATGGTGCCACCAGTCCTCTTCCACTGATTCCTTTTCCTTTCTTTGCCTTTTTCAACAGCGGAAGTATTGTTCCCTTTGTACTTGATATTGTTACAGTCTCTAATTTTACCACCTGCAGCATAGTCCATCTCTCTTTACGTTGGTAAACTCCAATATGTCTACATAGGCCTTTCTGTCGACCAGCGTTACTTTCGGAGTGCTTGGAATTTTCCTAAATATAAGTTCCACCAAAGTCCTTGTGTAACGTCAAAAGTCTGTTCCGTTTCCTCGGCATTGTTAGGATCAGTCAACACAATCTTTGGCCCGTTGATTCCAAAGGTTAAAATTTTGCTACCTAAGCGAAAACTGTTGTCAATCACTTTTTGTTCAAATGTATCATCAAAGCTCGCTCTGCTTTCTAATCAAACTATTGCTTTAACATAGATCCCCACAGATGTTTTTAGCCAATTCTGTTTTGATCAAATTCAGATTCCACCACATCTCGGCTATTATCCATCCCAATTTGTTGAGACACTTTCATTTTGTTGATCCTCCTCATCCATTGACCATCCTGGAACATCATCATCCTCACTCAAAGGTGAATCTACTTATTGCTCCACAACTTTCTCACAACACCGGATGTGCTTGGAGCTGGACTAAAGTGTGAATCATCTCCAGATACTTCAAAGGATGTAGGAGTCTCACCTCTCCAATGTCAGGCAGTTGCAGTTGTTTTGAAACTTGTTTCAGAGAGTCGTGGCTGTATCGGTGTTAGTGGTGGTGTGGAGTCAGTGCATGATGTTTTATGTTGTGTACATTGGGTACTACAAGACGTTGTGGGTGGGGACTCTTTCATGCTTTGCTGGCAGTGGTTCCGCTGCTGGTTGCTAATAATTAATTGTAGTGGTGGTGGTGGTGGTGGTGGTGGTGGTTTTTCCCAGGACGCTTCAACAATGTTGGCTAGTGGTTCAGTCAGCGGTTTCTGCTGCGCATGATGCTCCTCTGACTACTTCACTTCCAAGTGTTAGCTCCTTGTGTTTCCTCTTGATGTCACGTTTCAGCTTGGCAATCTCCTTGATGGTGGGAGCAATCTCCTCCACAGTCTGCTTGATTCACATCCATCCTGCTTGGGTGTTCTTACACCCAGTGTGCCTGAAGCTCAGTGAGCCCCCACGCCTCCCAACTAGAATGGTGTCAAGCCCGTTCCTGTAGCGCCCTCCCATTCTTTTTGGATGACGATCAATCACAAGGAATGCATGCGCAGCTGATGACCAGACCTGATTGCACATGCTCTTGAACTGATCAAAGGTCATGTCCAGCGCCTACATGATCTCCTATCACCAAATGTCTCTGTGTTTCAGACTCATCTGTTCAAACACAATTATAAAGTTGGCATTATCACGCACAAGTTGTTTGGGAATGCGGCTGTAGGTCTGTGCCAAATAAAACATGTCCAACTATCACTATGCCGACCGGCACCTAAAAGTATTGTCCTGATGGCCTCCTGCTGTTCTACAAATCACATCGTCGAAAATAATTATTGAGTTGGCTGGCAGTTCATTTTGGGCATTATTTTCTCTTCACTTGTGTTACCTGCACTCGACGCATAGCTCATTCCACATCACAAAATCCTTGCATAATTGTCTGAAGTAACTTGTACTAGCTGAAATATGATCTTTGACCAAAACGTAAATGTTTGAAACGTGAATTTCGCTACTGATGAAACAGCATGTTGAACAGTAAATTGGTTTTGCCACACCCAGATGGTCCACAAATATTGCATCTCATGTGGTTGAGGGAACAAAGGATGCATAAACTTCTTGTATCCATTTCAATCACTTAAGCCACAACCTCTTACCACTTGATCCAAAGTCAATTATCTTGAATTTGTTTTGCTGTTGCACGACATGTTTCATCTCACTCACACCAAAGTCACCTCTATCAATCTGATACGCATTCGTGACTGCGATCATTATCCTTTCCAGCGCACCATGGATTTATTACCTCTTCCTCTTCAATACCTTGTAATTTCAAATACCAGTTAGCACTTTTGTCTTTACAATTTCTTCGGCATAGAATCCTCCTTGCACAATTCACCTCTATAATCTTCCAACTCATAGGTTGCACTGGCACTGTGGGTCGCACACGTGTTACCGTGAACAGTTCATTTGTCCAATTGGGTAGGTATCCCTTGTCAAACGTCATTTTATGCTTGCTGATTCTCACCTTATCACCTGGCCAATTTTCTGATGAGCACCCGGATAGAACGAGGCTGTGATTTATCCAACAAGCCCTGCTGATACTCTTGACGCTGTTTACCAAGTTTGGAAAGTAAAAGCTTCCTCATGCACCTTCTCAACATCAGCCGGTCGCATACCTATTGTACGATGTACTCTGCCATTGTACTCTTTAACAAGTGAGGTTAGAATATCTGTCCACCTATAGGTTCCTCGTTCAGTGAATTTGACCCACATTAAATGTTTAAGTGTTCTGTTGAAACGTTCCACTATTGACGCTTTTTTATCTGAAAATGTTGAATAATGATTGATACCGTACTGTTGCACAAGTGGTTGAGATTTCGAATTGAACCACGCTTTACCATCGGCAGTCTGCAAACGTTTCATTGGATACTGAGTTAAAATAGGAGGCATTGCCTTGACTACATCGTCAGTCGACTTGCTCTTTTATTGGTATAGCAAGAGCAAACTTACTAAGACAATTGATAATTGTAATAATGTACCTATAACCTTTGTTCTGAACAGCATAAGGAATCTTCTGCACAAGGTCAGCCTGATAGAGATCATCAAGACCTTTCACAGTAACCATCCTTGTAGGAAAATTCCACGCCCTGGTCTGTGCAACTCTCGCTATCACAGACTTATCCATACTAATGACTATCAAACACTTTCATAGCTATATATTTATTTAAAACTATACCAGCCAGAGCAGGTTTTTATCCTGTTTGTGAGGCAAACTGTGTTGTGCAATTTGCTTTCCATGAATTCTGTGATGACATCATCACTGTTTGTGAGCCAAACTGCGTTGTGCAATTTGATCATGTAACCTAACCTAAACTATGGTTTCAAGGTTATGAAATAACTGTAGTCGACACATGGTTTCAGAGATGAGACATGTGATATTTATTTACACTTCATAAACAATAAATGATATTGAAACAGAATGATTGATATGCTAAAACAGGTTTTCTAGTACATAACATCTAGGCTTACCCAGGGGTACATGTCACCTAGATCGGTAGCCATTTCACATAGTCCTCTACCAACTGGAAACTCCAAAATAATCCTTTGTTAACGTCCAGGTTGAAGCCTGATGCTGTTGGAAAACATGCAGCTGTTTTCTGTTTAAAATTTATTGGTGTCCCCAACGGTTCCAGAATATGATTGTAGCCAACCTTGAAGAATGGTCCCACAATCAACCACGTGCTCATTACATGGTGGTAATCACCGCAGGCACATCCTTCAATACTGTTTGCTGGCTCCATTGCTGATGGACACTGTTACGGTGTCTGGAGATGGTATAGATGCAATTGCAGTAGTAGTAGCGTGGAGCTGGTTGAACTTGACAGTGCAGTGTACACACCTCAACTGAAGCATTGATGATGGCTTCAAGAATTCTGACGATGTAAAGGATGGATGGAGGCATGTGCGCAAATCATATGCACAATGGACTTGGTTGCACAGCTCCTTATCCACATCATGTTCACCAGCCAGGTTCATGTACCAGTCTTTGATGTGTTGACGCATTGCTCCAAGATCCTTGTTGAACTGTCCGGATGACTGCAGACACTGTTGTATGTGAAATATGTTTGAAGTATCCAGTCCATGCTCCCTTGATGTGAGAAACTCCACTCCGGTACTGGGGATCCAGCTTGGGAGTTGACACTCACTGCTGCAGTCACAAGGAGATAGTACACTGGTGGTATCATGATTGATAATGATGCTTGACTGCTACTTGGCCTCCTTTTATATAGTTGATAACATCATTGTTTCTTGGAAATTGGTTATTTATAGCATTCATGTCATCGTCTCCTCCTCTGTTTCATCCAAGCTCCTCATTGTGCAATTTATTCTGCAGTTCCCAACAGTCAGTAGAATGATGACTATTAATCCAATATGTGAAACAATCATGAGCATTATCATCGCAGCTAACCAACTCTCTAATATACTGACTAGAAATTTCAAGATTGTCATTGGTAGACTGTATTCCCTGTGATGGCGGTGTGGCCAGATCCAAATGCACTAGAACTGAGGCTGAATCTTTGAAAGAGAGGGTTTTAAAATACGAAATGAAAAACAATATTTATTTTTCAAAATATTTACTGGTCTCAACATTTTAACTATTTCACAATAAGGTGACTCAGCACAATGAATTAAAATCGGGTCATCAGTCTCTTCCCAGTCACAAAATATTGCCTGACAACAGATACATTATACATCATCTTGAAAACCTGTGTAATACAAACCAGATTTCACCATTTTTTCAACATGTGGTAAAACTTCGGCCATTTATTAAAAGTATTCCATATTACTTCCTCCGTTCTCAGCACACATTCTCTAGCAACTACATAGCATTCATAATTTTCATCCACACTCCTGGCCAAACTACACTCCGAATTGTTTATTTTATGCATGAACTTTATGTGTTCTAGATCAAGAGTTCCACTAGTCTTCCAGCCACACTCCGCACAAACAATGTATGGTGTATATGGATGAAAAATAAAACCGGCTTGTAGCACTTCATCTCTGTCAATATACGATACCTTCTCTGGCACAATAACATGACTCTTGCTGGATTGACGAAATCTACCATTTCAGACTTTGCTAACACTAAAGATACAAACTTGAGCAATACCAGCCCTCTCTCATTAGAGTCCTGAGCCCAAACTGAAAAAATAACTTCACTTGATCATGTTTTCAAGCCAAAAATCATACTATTGTTTCTGAAGTTATGTTACATAATCGCTGGTTCATGTCCCAGCTTCCCACGCGTATGGTTTCTTGTGTCCCAAGTCCCTGCCTGTGATTTCTTTTGTGTCCCCAGTCCCCTGCCTGTCATTTCTTGGCGTCCCAAACTCTGCCTATGTTTTCATGGTATCAATACCATGTCCCAGTCCCCGCCTTTCAATACTACTAACATTCCTATTAACAACTAGGCCTATACACTCGTATATTTTACTAAGGTACGATACCTGAAATGAGTTATTGTCATCGCAGCTTTTTACAATATTGGAAGTTATTTCGATTCAATTTATTCATTCCAAACAAAAAGCCAATACTTGATGAAATAAAACATACCTGAATTATTTATTATAAGAAATCAATCTAATCTTTCCGATCTTCTTCTTTCACTCTTTTTTTCACTGTTCTTCTCAACAAGCTCTTCTCTCCTCCCTAATTCGTACTACTGCTCCTACTCTCTTCTTTATCTAACTCTCTCTCCTCTCTCTCACTTTCTCTTTCTCTCATACATCTCCTCTCTGTCTCTTCCTCGTTCTCTCTCTCTCTTTCACACACAGTAACTACTTCTTTTTTTTCGTTTTCCTATTTTATCTAATCCTTCTCTTTCGCTATCTCTCGTTTTCACTGTCTCCAGTCCTTCGTGTCCTTCGACTGTCCTGTGTCCTTTCTCATAAAGGATTAAAAAGAACCCCTCCACCTCCCAACTTCCTTTGCCATTCATTCAATAAGTAATTCTTTTCAAGTTGTGTGTGATTGAGACGACGGAACTACCAGCACTGTGCAATGATAAAAGAAGTTGTGATGACGGAAAAACGAGGAAAGTCAATTTTTCATTCCTGTTGGGCTTCTATTGATGAGGAAGTGTTCACTGCTTTTTTTGCCAAGACATTTTGAGTTTTTTAACGAATTCATTTCAATTGATGCTGTCAACAAACTTGATCACAGGAGGAATACGAAAAAGACGAAGGAAAATAAAAAGAGAAGAAAATAAGACAAAGAAGGTTTTGATAATGGGACGAGAATGAGAAGAAACGGAAAGAGAAACGCAGAAAAAGGGTTGAACGAATAAGAATAACTGGAAATACGGAAAAGAACTGACAAGAATGAGAAAAACGAGAAGAGAAACGCAGATAAAGGGTTGAACGAATGAGAATAGTAGGAAATAAGGAACAGAACTGAAAAGAATGAGAGAAAAAAACGGAAAGAGAAACGCAGATAAAGGGTTGAACGAATGAGAATAACAGGAAACAGATGGAGGAGAGGACAAATGATAAAGAAGGGAATATAGGAAATTGGGGAGGAAGAAGAACAACAACAAGAAGAAGAAGACGACAGAGAAACAACTGAGAAGAAAAGACTAATGGAAAAAGTGATGGAGAAAGGGGGAAGAGCGAATAAGAATAAAGAGAAGAAAAATAGAAGTAAAAAGATTGAAGAAAAATAATGGAAGTAAAATAAGCAGCTCAGAAAAAATACCTTTGGTCGTGATTTCTTTCTTTGGTCACGATCTTTCCCCTCCTTCCCGCACCCCCTGACATTCTTCTCCTATCCCCCTCTACAATTTCTCCCTTTTCCCCTCTTTTTCACCCCTCATCTCTCAGATTCCAACGCAATCTGTGCCCAGAAGAAACTTCGGAAAAGACAACTCGATGACGAGAGAAAAACCCCTCGCTGTCCGGTTTCGATTCGTGGAAATCTGGCGTGGAAAGGTGGAAGGAAAAGCCTGGAAAACCCCTGATAGAGACCTGCCGAGTAGCTTTTCACAGTGAGTGGTGGAAAAAATAAGAGACGAGAAAAAAAAATCCGACCTGCTACAAAAAAGTCTACGCCGCTTCAATGAAGCCGTGATTGCTAGACTACTGTTCTGCAAATTATACCTGTATTCAGGAGTGTTTTCTCCCTCTCTCTCTCATTTTTATTTTTTCATACATTTTCGGTTTTCGTTATATGAATAGATTGTGATGATTTCGACAGGCCTTGAATAATAGGATAGGATTCAAAAGCATTATTTACAGCTAATGAACTGACTATTCTACTGTAGTGGCTCTACCTAACCGGCAAACATGGTTCATAAATTGGTTTGATTCGAAACTAAAATCGAATTGGAAATTGGAATTTGAAATGTTCACTAGCTTTTCCGTATTAATTGACCAGCTTTATTCATATATTTTTTATCGTTAACTGGTGATTTTTATTGGTGAGTTCCTATTGCATTCATACCAAAGTAGATAGGCTATAGCTGTTTCATTTTGCCAAGACAACTGGCATGTTTTATAAAAATTATTTAACGAGACAAAACCTCGCAGAATTGAAGAATTAAAGAAATCAATCACGACTACAATTCGACAGATTCCATTGCAAATTCTGATTAATATAGTAATATTCATTTAATTTGGCGGATGGCGAATAACTTTCTTTCAACTTTTCTATGGTAATAACGGGTGATGCTCTGTCGATTTCTTTTTTAACGATGTTTTATAAAGTATTTATGTGAAAAAAAATCAACTGATCATCCGTTACCTTAGAAATTATAAATTAAAGTTATTCGCCATCCGACAAATTAAATGAATATACCAACTTTTGACTCTTCGAAGCGTCGGGCAGAGCTTTACATTCGGGAGAATGGAGCACATCTCTGAGCTGTTATTCTCAAATAATTAATATTATATCCCATAAAACGCTTTCAAATCTGCTTTCCAGTCATGTACTGTACCAGTCAAGTACATGTACAATCACTATACCAGTCAAGTAAATGTACAATGTACTCGTACATATCATTTCAATAACACTCGCTCGTACGGTACGTATTATTATGTGAAAATCAAATTTAATAATTTTTCGGCCATCTTAAATCGTTTCATTATGTATGCTTCACCCGGTATTATACGGGATGGAAGTTTTTCCAAGCATATTAACTTGAAACGAGGAAGTATAGAGGTACTTGCTACTTCATATTGTAATAACAGCTATTATAGTCACTCAAATAAGAATATCAAAATGCTTAACTCGATCCAGAGATGAGCTCAATTCAACTGGATGCTGAAATTTGGTCCTGCCATACTTTGAGAATGGAGCGAGCACTTTCATGTAATTGTATGAAAGTTAATTAAATTGGTCTCTCACCACTGGAGCTGACGCTGAGTTTGAAAATGAACGTGAAATACATCGCAATACAGACCTATATCATCACTATCCCTGTGATGCAAAGTCTGAAGTGAATGATTTTGAATGTAGTCATTCTTTGGGGAAGCTCTATAGATTCTGAATCTTTCTTCCCTAGGCTCTCTCTAGAGGAACTGTATATATGTAAACTTAGTAAATAATCCTATAAAACTCGACCATTCAATAAATAATTTGAACTGAACAACTGACTGGGTAAGGGGCGCTCACAAACTGGAATGGACTGTTATAACACAGCCTACAATTGATGACTGCCTAGTGTGTGGGTACCTTACTACCCGATGCTAAGCTCCGTGTCTCTGAGGGCTGAAGCGGAGAGACGAAGATAGCACTCTTATTCACTGTTTTCGATGACGTATTGCATTTCTCCCAGCCACACGGAGCTTGGCATCGGGCTGTACTTTGTCAGCTTTCAATTCAAGGTTATTATTTTATTGAATGAAATTGAACCATGATGGTTCTGACAGTTTTTTATGAAAAAGCTTGAGTTGGCTGAGTGAATATTCGAATTTTAAGATTCGTTTAAAGTTAAAGATTGGTCAAGTGGAAAATATCATGACCAAAAATGACGGGTATGTATAACCTGTAATTATAGAGCCACCTATACTAATGGTCTCAAATGGCTTTTGAAATCATTTGATTTGATTTTGCTAGTACTCTTGAAATGGACGAACATTGTCATACAGAAAGCATTGCAAGTAGATATCTCTGGGATAGGTAACGTTGTTTTATTTTCTGTACCATAGACTGACTTGCTATAGTGATCAAGACAAGACAAGACGAGATTAGTCACGTTTAGTCACAATAATTATTGCTTGTGAAGCACACACCCATGCAATGGCTAATTGCACGAGATAATCTTGTCTTGTCTTGTCTTGACTAACGCCATAAGGAACGTCTGAAGATTCGTGTTGTCAAACTTGTCTTGCCAACTCGAAGGGAAGTGACTCTGACTCTTGGCAACACTGGAAGCCCAACGTTGCCGCTTTTTGCAAAGAAGCGAGCGATTTTCGACCATTCTTCGCTTTGCCGGTTTCATATCAGATCAGACAGCAGTGCAAAATCTCTCATTCGCCTTATTTCGTGACAGCAACTGTAATATTGAATAATTAATATTTATTGATAAGATTTGAATAAATGAATAATTATTTGAATAATACCACTCAAATAATTATATTAATTTCACCCACTCTAGTACATGGATGTCCATAGTTGAGTGGGTTAATTTTCATAAATTTTCTTTTCTTGATGTTTATATAGGTTTTCTACATTTTTTGCAATCAATATTTTATTAAATTAATGTATTCTTAGTTTTTAGTTTTGAAATAAATTTATTATTTATTTAATAATAATTTTATTTTCTTGTTGCAGACCCTGTTGCAAGCGTCAAACGCTCCACTTCCCGAATACAAAACGGCCATTAAGAAATCGCGATTCGTGTTGCGCTACGGCGTGTTCAAGACGTGCTGATTGGCTGATATGATCGCCACCACACGTGGCCATTGCGGTGCTTCAACGCCAGCTTCGTCAATTCTGACCGACCGTCCATGGTTAGCGATGTCGTGGTTGAAGCACTCTTCATCATAGGTGAGTAGTTCAATATTTGCCGGAAATTTATTGATATAATTTTTCAGATCTTTTCAATAATTTTTGTAAATTGGTATACGCAATATAATTCATAACTTTGGCAAACATATAACATATTATTGATTGTCTACTCTTATACAAACCAATAGTTCAATGGCCAATAACCGAAACAGCTGCTTTAGGTGTGCATAGGGACTATTTGGACCATTTGTTTCATAGAGTAGACGATATGATCCATGCTGATCCCGTTACGGCTTTATTGCCCATATTGCCCGGTGCACGCTGTTCGGTGTACGAGCCTTAGTGTGATTCTAATAACTTCTAATACAGCGATATTAATTTAATTTGTCGCTTGGCATTAGATATATTATTTATTCGCCACCGTACTCTACTGTCATCAGAAACGTCGAGAATAGATATCCCCTTATCTATTCAATGCCAAGTTGTCAACATAAAATTCATCGCAGTTTCAAAGCAGCAATATCTTCAATACTTAACCCAACCCACAAATACTAAAACTCGCAGATCTATTGAAAAAAGGGGGTCTTTAAAAGTTATTTCTGAGAAAAGGTCTTTCTTAAAAAGGTTCAAGAAAATAAAAAGGTCTTTCAAGAAATAATCTTTTAAAAAGACTTTAAAGACTTTAAGCCTTTTTGATTATTGTGTCGAAGTCACTGTTTAATTATTACCAAAACAGTTGATTTCAGAGCGTTATTTCTGACAATGATCGTGCTAAATGGATCGTGCGCAATCTAATGCTAAGCGTCAAATTAAATTAATCGTACAGGCAGTTACTAGGAAGCTACATTGGACCATTTCATACTTGCTACTTAATATCAGCTAAGTTTGCGCTAGCAGCTGAAAAGTATATATGATTCTTTTTAAGTTGCTTCAGAAATGAACAGCTTATATAACTTTAGTAAACGAGCGTACATCAATCAGCTGTTTTCTGACAATTTAAAAGAATCCTGCTATAGATTGGTGTGCCTTCAGACTTTTAAGTTCAATTTTTTAGGTAGACATTTCATGGCGAATGACTGCTATTTAACGTTTCCATGGTAACGGGTGATGTTCTGCTCAGCTCCGTCAGGATACTCTGCAAGAGCGAACCGGTCCAGCTGATGAGTGGATTCTATTTTTTTAAATCAACAACACAAAATTAATTCTATCAATTTATTCTCCCACTGTTCTTCATAAATATCTCTATTCAAAAGATACACATAATACTCTATACATAAAACGTGAAACATAAGAAAATAATGATCAGAACAATTGGACACATAAAATTATATCAGAATACAAATAATACAAAAATTGCAGTTCACAGAAGTTGACAATTATTTGAAACTCACATTAATTTCATTGAATTCAACTACATACTTTCACAGAAACCGTCTATTGAATGAAACTATTGTATAGCAAAAAACACTGCATCTGAATTAACTGTCAACAGTTGAAGTTCAACTACTGTCAACTACAGTTGAAGTTCTAAATCAACTGTCAACAGTCGTTGAGGTTCTAAAGGAACAGTAAACGGTAGTAGAAGTTTGAAAGAAACTGTCAAAAAGTTAAATTTAATATCAACCGTGATCTAAATTCAACGATGAACGAGTTTTCTTCAACGGTTGAAAAACGTTTCAGTTGATTTCAACGGTCAACTACCTCGTTTCAACGGTTGATCAACGTTTCAACTGTAAACTAAACTAATCTCAACGTTAACTTATTTATTCTCATTTCCACTTTACAGTTGGTCAACGTTCCAAGTTGACCTCAACGTTCATGTTTTTTTTTCATCATGCACTTTGATTGTAATCATCGAACTGTGAGTCATCTTCCCGTTTTCGTTTCAACGGATTCGTTGATTCGTCCACCTCCATTTTGATGTTCTGATTCAGCACTTCAACTTCAACTTGATTCGTTGGCAAACCGGCGCTGATTTGGATTTTCGGCTTCACCTGTACTTTCTGGGCACCGGCTGTAATACAAAATACAAACGAAAATATTAGAATTTCATCATTGAATTATGTACTATGTAGGCTAAATACAAGCGGAAATATGATAACTCTTTAATAATAAATTATCTTGAGCATTCAAAATTCAAACGAAAATATGAGAATTTGATCGCATGTTATGAAAATACTAACAAAGTAGCAGTTACACAAGTACTATTAATTACTTAGACTTAGACATTACATTTCTTTTGTCTCTTCACAACTTGATAAGAAATGTCGAAAACTGGCTAGTAGCAACGACTAACTAAACTATGTACTAATGTTCGGCTAAATCTCTAACATTTCAAGACAAAAGTCGATGATGGTAACGTTTTAGTCTAAACGAGCTAAATCTGTCTAATAATTCGCTATAATAAATGATAAAATAATGTTCTTTGTATCAAATCTAAAATTAATATGAAAATCAAAAATAAAATAACAATATTCAAAGGCAGTGAATATTCAGAATGTAAATGGCATTTATTAGAATTTGTTCAATTAATTATTACAATTATTCAATATCGACCAAGAACAACTGAAGGTTTATTCTACAAGAGACTTAGTAATTATGGGAAAGCATTCAAGCTATTGGGACAATCACCTTGAACATTCACTGAGTAACTTAATGTTAAAATTAAAAAAACAGGAAATATTCAAATATAATATATAAAGAAGAGAGTTATCTCATAAACTATGGAGAATATATCATATATACAACTATATTTACAGAAGAAATAAAAGTGATGAATTGGAAAAAGGACGCTGTTTTGATTGTATCAAAATCTTAAATATATATAGGGTCATCCGAAAAACTTTATTGGAAAACTGCAACTTCTCAATATTCTCAAAAGTGAACTATGTTTTCTTTCATATTGTTAGTTACTGATTATTACTCACTTGTGCTGAATTTGATGACATTCTTCGATGTTGTAATCGATTGGGTGCGTGGTATTGTGGTAATACTTCCAGATCTCTTGACAACATTCACTGAAGACGTTTTGGAACCGATTTTCATTGAACCTCCAGCCACATATCCACCACTGGACACCATCTGATGGCCGAATTTCGACTGGAAAAAAAATTCAATTGTAAAATAATAATCAACCGACACGTAAAATAGATAGCCTACAACATGAATTACATTTATATATACTATTAAAATTACTCTTGACCAAATCTAGATGAAAACGAGAAAAACTATCACAAAAATAGACAAACCGAGTTAATCATTTTTATAAGCAATTTAAATTTTTGAATTTCAAAGTTTTTTTTTGTGATTGGATAGGCTACAACTACAAACTACATAGATGAATGGAAAATTCTTCGTTAATCAGCATAATCATTTAGTCAATGATAAGCGTGGAAGTTATCTAGTTACCACAAGTTTTCTTTTAAAATATCAGTCGCCTGAAGTATAGAATGGTACTCAGTAAAATGTAATAATAATTATAAATAATAATAGCAAGTAAAGCTTGCTATCACCCTGATTTTGACTAGTGAATGAAATAAATATGCTTGAAATCTGATAAAATGTAGAGACAAACATAGTCTATCATAGAGTGATGTTTATTCCTATATTTCCTATAGGAAATATACCCGGCGATGACCAAAAAAGCATACCACGCTTCGCCACTAATCTCTAAACAACATTGAGAAAGATAAAATATAAGATAATTACTATAAAATTGAAGAGATAAAGCAAAGTAAATAAATCAAGCATGGATTTCTCTCTAAATGTAGACCTAAATCAGTTAACTTCCATTCAATCTCAAATTATTATAAATTAAACTGCACGATGAAGTAATGTAATAGATATTACCTACAATTGCGAGGAATTGTGAGAAATTACTTTGTGAGCAAAAACAATATAAATATTATCGTAAATGATGTTCACTTCAAAAAGTGGAAATTAATAGATGAGATGGTAACCATTTGGAAAGAAAATAGGATATAAATTTAATTCTTAAGAAGAACTTACCTTTTTACTATTCGAAGTGATGCTTTTCAGTTTGTAATTGCATGAATTGAGACAGTATCTGTCGGGCGGTAATCTGATTCCACAGTGAGGCTTGACAAACGGCAAAGGATTGCTATTTTTCGTTCTTGCAAGATCTAATAAAATCTGAAAATGCGGAAAATTCAAGATCAGTAATCATAAATAAATTCAACACAAATTCTAATAATATATTAGAAAATCATAATTTTTATTTCAGGTTTAATTTAACAAATAGTTTTAATGAGCTATTTAATAAAACTAAACATTGCTTGGTTCGCCCAGAACGTAGGCTCATAAAATACAGTAAACAATAGGAGACATGGGCATAAATAAAAGATGAAAAATCAATAATTTGACCAGTGAAATTTATGAAAATAGAGTTAGTTGTGATAATAGATGGCAATCACAAGTAACAAATAATCCCAATACTTTTATATAAGTGGTATGTTTACTTGGTCATTAGAAAGTGAATAATTTTAACCAATCTTTACGGAATATTGTTGAGTTTTTACATATGATGTTTGTGAGCTATTCAATATAGGCACAAACATAAACGGCTTTAATAGATATTTTAACTCAATGTTACTTTAAAAGATTTATTGAACAATGTTGAGTGAGATCAATGAGTCATTACTGAAATGATTGGAAGTTTTGAAAATATTTCAGAATTCAAGTTATTATTAGGCCAACTATCTCTTCTCTTGCTAATAAAATAGATGCTGTCTTATGACATTTAAAATATCATAACTTATTGAAATACTTACATCTCTTGATGGAGCTGATGTGAATACTCGATCTAGTTGTAGTGTGATAGCCAGTTTCACATCATCCAAATCAATTGTCTTCTTTTTGGCATGACTAGCATACACTCTGGCATCATCTAATATGCACGAAACATATCCTAAAAAGAAGAAGCGCTTTTCAACTTGGGTTGTGACGGGTTTAAATAATAAATGAACTCATAAATGGAAATTGAGTAGGTAGGCTAAAACATAATTTACTTTTGTTGCACAAAACATCAATACCGGTACATTTGAAAAATTACCGCAATAATGGACGACAAATTCATAAGCTTAAAATTTTAAAAGTAAAACAAACCCTGTATCGTTTTACAGCAATTTCAGTTGCTGCGTTCTGACTCAATACAACGACAGCTAAGTATAATCTATGCACTTTTGGTGGAAAGATTGTAGTCTATGAAAAACATAGGTTCAGTTGATAGGCTATAAATTATAACCTAAAAGTTACATTGGCGGTAACAAAGATTCAAATATAAATTATAAGTTGATGCTCAAAAACGTTCTTTAAGCATGTTTCATTCAATTGTGCTCTATTAAAAGATGAATATTGATTGAACCAGTAATTATGAGTTGATTTTACTGGGTTCATTTTCAAAGTCAACACCTCAGAACATTTAGGTTAGGTGTCGACTAAATGTTTTTTTCAAAGTATGTGACACATCAATTACTGAAATACAAGCATTAAAAATTACTCACGATATATAAATTCCAGCAACTGATTAATCACTCGAGGCTCATACTCAGCAATGCCCAATTCTTTTAGCATCGAAGTAATGACCCGCTGACTGGGCATAGTCTTGTTCTGCGACATTTTCACCATCATGACCATTATATGAGAAACTTTTCAGTTGCAAAAGTAAACTACTCACTTCATTACAATCTAAAAAGTTTAATAAACTCAATAAATACAGCAGTCATTGAATAAAACAGTGTTAGCGGGGTTATGAGTGAATTCGATACGTTGAGAATGCTGCAGCTGCTGAGATGTGAGACGTCTGAAAACTTGAAGCAGAATGAAAATGGCAGATTCAAAGCTGCATCGTAGTGCTACCTAGCGGCGCAAGTGGAACTAAACAGTCAGCCATCTTCCTTGCGCGTGCGTTTTGAAACTATCGTATTGACCGCAAACTGCAAGCAGAACTCTTGGAAAATACTTTTGAAGTCTTTTAAAATATTAATCCTTTCTTCCCATAAATGATTAATTAGTCTATAAACAATCATATTTTGATTTTATATAATAACAGATTCAAAACAGACCATGCACAACACATTATTACAACAATAAACGAGAATAAACTTACTATTCTTCATAAACATTTTTTTGGTAATTTTGTATTATGAACGACTCGACTCGACTGTATTATTTATTGATAATTTCCAACGATGTAAATATTGTAATAATTTCGAAAGAAGCCCAGTATTTCCTATCAGTCATAGACAACACGTCTAAGAACACGATAATCATGGAAAGAATCCATAAAAATAATAAATATAATCCAAGTCTTCTCTTCATAGGTATCCAACAATAGTTCCTATAAAATAGATTTCATCACTACTATCAGTAATTCAACTCAATAAAAATATTGTATGGCATAGGCTACTAATACTACTCATTGAGAATTCGAATTTTAGAAACTGATCTTCACAAAGAAAATACTGTAATATATATAGGCACATACGATTTCATAAAGAGCACAATCACTGCAAGGTTTACAGTGTTTAAATGAGTTGTTCAGAATTTCACAAATATGTAATAGGGAAACCGGAGCTACTAGAACAAGTGAAGAAGACGAAAAATATCTGATTTTTCTTCTATACACCGTGCCTTTACCTACTACTGTACATTGCATTATCAATTATATCAGACTGTCTGGGACACTTTGTACCTAATACTTTTCTTGAGTTTTGATTGTTGTCCCGTTCAGTACCTGGACTACTATGGCAACCCTACTGTCAACTGAAGAGCTCTGCTACTAAAAATGGAATGAACTGTGATTTTTCTGATGTTTCAGATATAATACTCAACTTTAGAACCACGTATGTGAATAGGAAAGGCGAGGTGGTGTCTAGATCCAGTTCAATTGCCATAAACTATGGCAAAGGGTGGTTTGTGCTTGATCTTCTAGCTGCAATACCGTTCGACCTACTCTATGCTTCTGATGTGTACAGTGGCGAGGTAAGCATTGAAATACTAATGAACTGTTATGGAATATTATCTTAAATAGATGAATGAGTGAATGAACTCTACCGTATATCGTTGAAATCAATATTTAGTACAAATTATCAATGAAAACCACAGTCGAACAAAGCTGTTCATTATATTGCATCAAAAGGTGAATAATCTTCACTGATTCTATATAATGGTGGCTGTATAATAGTTTTATGGACTAATACTATTATAGTTCTACTTTTTCTCATTCATACTTCTGAAAATCGAAACAGTGCTCTTTTAATTCTAATACTGATTCAATATTTTATTATTAGATAATGGAGTCTTATTGCTTTATTTGATTTTGCTTCCTTAATGCAATATTTATATTGTGAAGGAATTTGATTAATTTATTGTCAAATATTGTAATCTTTAGACAATAAATAATTATTATTATTTTAGAATGTCATCGAGCGGAAAAATAAGAGAAGATTACCTACAAAACTTCCACTAAATTGATAAAATATGAGAAATGAAAATATATGCTTGTTCTGCAAATTATTGATTTCAAATATGAAAATCATGTACTTATCAAAATCTACCGTATCTGAATAAAAATGAATTAATAAGTTATTGTTTGCCTCATGTTTGAAGAATTTTCTCATATACTTTAGATGGAGTTTCAAAATAAATTGCTGTTCATGGATCATAATTCACAACAACCAATATTAATAATACCGAGTTTCAAAAATTTCATAGATTACTATGTCTATAAATCCTCAATCTCCAATCCACAGATAATATTTTCACGAGATTGAAGACATGAAGACCTCTTTCAACTATATGTCCTATTTTCTCACTATATGTGAGCCTTTTATGTGAACTATTCCTATATTATACTACAGTTCGAATAAAACAAGTTGTCACTTGGTGCTCAAGAACCACTCACTAGAACCGTTTTTGTCAAAAAGTCCAATGTCCGAACAGCTGACCATTTGATTCAATGTTAGCATCTCAGATATATGATCGGTCGTTTTCTGACAAAAACAGTTCTAGTGAGTGGTTCGTGAGCACCAGGCCAAGTGACAACTTGTTTTATTCAAACTATATAATATTATTCCCAACCTTTTTCGCCCAATTTCCAGGAGCACGGTCAAATTCATCTACTGAAACTGACAAGACTGCTGAGACTGGCGAGACTGCTGCAGAAAATGGACCGCTACTCCCAATACAGCGCCATGATTCTCACGCTACTCATGCTCTCCTTCACGCTGGTCGCTCATTGGCTGGCCTGCATCTGGTTTGTCATCGCCGAGAAAGAGAGGTCACGCTACGACAACAAGTGGGATCTAGGTTTGTGCGAATTTGCTGAATTTTCACCGAAAAAAATGCCACAAAAAAGTATACTACCCGAGAGAGTGTCTCCCCTAAAAAGCTACACACATAATAGGCCTACTACAGAAAATGTATGATTTAAAAATGTCACAGAAAAGTATACTACCTGAGAGCGTCTTCCGCTGAAAAGCTACACACATAATAGGCCTACTACAGAAAATGTATGATAAAAGTGTGCTCATTAGTGTGAAAAGGTCCATAAGAGTGTGTTGGAACATTTTTTATTCCCGCCAACGCCATCTGTTGCAAAATTTTTGAATTTGTTACGGGATTACAAAAGCAAACTTATTAACCGATTCACTTATTTTTCAAACTTATTTCAACATGAAATTCTGTAGCTTCAAAATTTAAGTTTCTGTTCATTTATTTTTGAAACTATATTATCATAGAGAGTTATTTTAAGATTTCTCTACTACCACAGACTATATAACTAAATACAGAGTGTTTCAGAACTCCCTACCAATATTCTAGGGCATTGTTCCTGGGTAAAAACCATAACTGAATATCATATTTAAATTGTCCGGAAGTCCTTAGTTACTCACACAGCTGCCATTTTGTTTTTTCACTTATTATTGTTTCTCTCAATAATGGTGAAACATATGGAATTGAAACTTTCAACATTTTATGACAACTAGACAAAGCTACAAAAAATTATTATAGAGAAGGACGTGTTTTTAAAATATTTTTTAGGCACTGTAATAACTCAAAGGTTTTCTCATCACGTGGACTCTACTTCAAATCATTTACCTTCACAATGAATTTTCTTCTCACTTGCCTACAATGATAAGCTTTTATAGAGGTAAAAGAGTTTTCCTAATACAAGGGGCAGCAATCAATCAATCAATCAATCAATCAATCAAGCATGCATACAACATTGATGAATCTTGAGCACCTACTTATGTTGTCTCAGGTAACTTGTAAAATGACTTAAAAAAGTATTAAATTAAACACTCAAATACAGTTTCATCTACAGTTTTATTGACAATTCAGTAGAATAGTTATACCTTATATAGTAGGACTTTAATTAAAATTTTTCCAGATATTTTTTCTATTTTCAATGATATCTGAATTCGTTAAACCTTATATAGTAGGCCTATAATTGAAATTTTACTAGATATTTTCCATTTCTTCATAAATTTTCTTCTGACTTCCAGGTTGGATTCACACATTGGCCGAAAAACTGAAAGTGGACAGGTAATTTCATTGGAAGCCTACATCACAGCCTCTACTTTACATGTTCCAGTTTAATCTAGTGTGGGCTTTGGAAACGTTTCAGCAATACCAGTGCCGAGAAAATATTCAGCATTATAACTATGTTGATTGGAGGTGAGTAGAAAATGAATATTTGTTGCATGAGAAAAATAAAATACCAGTTGTCACTATGGTCTTGCACATCTGACAATTAGTATCACTAGCTGGTATTTTCTCATGCAATAGGCCCCTGTAATTTTATTGTACTTTTTCTTCTCATGTTATCAAATTTTGTCTATTTCTTCCTATAATCCTTTTTTAAATATTTTCTCCTCATTCTTTCTTTTCATTTTCTTTCTTCCCAATATGTCTTCATTCTCTCGGATCTCGTGGTCTCTGCTCATCTGTGATATTGTAATTTCTCCTTTTGACTTTTAATTTTTTCTCATTTTTAATCATTTTTCTTCCCTATTCATATCCTCCGTAAGTTGAAGTTCTTCTTCTTCTATCTCTTTCAGCCTTATTTTAATTTTATTTTTCTGTTGGTATGTTAGTAGTTTCTTCGTTGATCTTTCTCTGGGGTCTTACTGGGTGACTGTAAAGGCTAGTCTTCTTTTCTCAAATCTAAATTTTCTTCTAGATTTTTCTATTTTCTGATATTCTTCTCCTCCCTCCTCCTTCCTTCTTTCTTTTTTTTCTTATATATTATTTTTATATATTCTTTTTGTCTATTTATTCTCTTACTAATTGCAGCCTAATGCACGCGGTGGTGTTTGGCAACGTGACGGCCATAATACAGCGCATGTACTCGCGGCGCTCGCTCTACCAGACCAAGTGGCGCGACCTCAAGGACTTCCTCACCCTGCACCAGATCCCCAAGGAGCTCAAGCAGCGCATGCAGGACTACTTTCAGACCATGTGGTCTCTCAATCATGGCATTGACATTCACGAGGTGAGAGAGGTAGGTCTGTAGCACTTACTAAGTGAGGTAGGTCTGTCTGGGTCATATGTGCGTGCACTTTATTTCAATTTTATTTCACTTTATTTTGTTTCAATTTTTATAGTGCTTCTTGGAAGTCATATTGAATTTTATTGAAATTTATTTTTATTTTCACCTGAATTGAATTGAATTTTTTCCTATGGGGATACCCACATAAAGCGCTAGGCTTGGGTAAGGTTGAAAACATAGTGGAGTAGAGTGTAAAGCCATAGACTAACTAAATATGGATACTATAGACTACGAATAGAATAGAATAAGTTTATTGCTTTCTCTTCAGGGTGTTTCAGAACTTCCTACCAATATTCTAGGGCATTGTTCCTGGGTAAAAGTCATATCTAAATATTATATTTAAAAAGTCTTTAGTTACTCACACAGCTGGCATTTTGTTTTTTCACTTATTACTTTTTATCTCAATAATGGTGGACCATATGGAATTGGAACTTTGCACCAACATTCATGACAATTAGACAAAGCTCCAAAAACATTATGACGATTTTTCAAATCCACAAAATAAAATGGCGGCCATTTGAAATTTTGTTTCTTGAATAACTCGGTAACCGTTGATATTACGAAAATGTTACAAGAATAACTTCTTTTAGTAAATTCAATTACAATTCGATTGAAACCTTATTTGTGAAGATTGGACCAATATTGACTGAGATATGAATGCTTTAGTGATAGGTGACCGCTGGAGGCTGGTTGCAGTGCATCCTGGGCTTGCGGCTAAAGTCTGCAACAGCCTCCGTCTGCTTTGCATGTTATTTTTAAGCGATTTTAGATTATTTTGTGTGAGTTTTAAAGACAGTAAAAAAAGGGTACAAGTAACCTTCAGCGGTCAGATATCACTAAAGCTCATATATCTCAGTCAATATTGGTCCAATCTTAACAAATAATATTTTCTTCGCGTTGCAGACCCTGAAAGAGTTTCCGGAAGAGTTGCGCGGCGACGTGTCCATGCATTTGCACAGAGAAATTCTGCAGTTGCCGATTTTCGAGGCGGCGTCGCAAGGCTGCCTCAAACTGCTGTCGCTGCACATTCGCACCAACTTCTGCGCGCCCGGCGAGTACCTCATTCACAAGGGCGACGCGCTCAGCTCCATCTACTATCTGTGCAACGGCTCAATGGAAGTGGTGCAGAACGGCATGGTTGTCGCCATTCTAGGTAACTCAATTCAATTAATAGTTACAACCTGAACATCTGGTTGATATATATATTCCTTGAATCTATTCACCAGACTTACATCTTGCAAACACCAATTGTCCACTTCTATTACATAGAATAATCCCAAATTGGTTTACCTGAAATTCATTCTAAATAGAATTACTAAGTGTTCTCAATTTATGAAATAAGAGTGGGGTATGGTGGTGAAAGGAAAGTTTACTTCGGACTTGAGATTTCAGAAGATTACACTTTTTGTTCCTGAGTGTTTACATTGTTATATTGTATATACATTTATATTCTAGTATTTTACATTGCATATTGTTTCTTCTGGTACTAATTAAATTGTCTCTTATGCAAATTGGTAACATCCATTCAATTACTTTTAACATTTTGAACTCTCTCCCAGAGCTCAAGCATTAGCTTTTCTTGGGAGAGCATTTTCAATATTAAAATAGTAGAAAACATTCGTTGAATATGTTTTAAATGAGTTTATATTATAATTAGTTATATCATTATAAGAATGTTTTGTTTCAATTTAAACGTAAAAGAATGGCAATAAATTGATTTTGATTGATTTCTTGATCAGACAGAGATGAGTCAGAAAAGAGCAACCGTCGGGGTTCTTTAATACAATACAAATAACAAGACATATGTTTAAATACATGAATCACATAGAAAAAAAAACTGAAATATTATGAAGTCTTATTCCTAAGGTTTTCCTTTATTTCAAATTCATCAAAAAAGTGAATGAAACCAGAAACTGAATTAACTTATTCTTGAATTATAGTCTTATTTTTCAGCAGTGGTTTCCGTTATTTTAAATAATTATTCATCAAAAAATTGAATAAAAACAGAAACTGAATTAACTTATTCTTTAATAAGTCTTTTTTTCCTATCGGTGGTTTCCTTAATTTTAAATTCATCCAAAAATTGAATGGAAGCAGAAACTGAATTAACTTATTCTTGAATGAGTCTAATCTTTCTATCGGTGGTTTCCTTAATTTTAAACTCATCCAAAAATTGAATGAAACCAGAAACTGAATTAACTTATTCTTAAATTAGTCTTATTTTTCAGCAGTGGTTTCTTTAATTTTAAATTCATCCAAAAATTGAATGAAAACACAAACTGAACTTATTCTAAAATGAGTTTAATTTTACTATCGGTGGTTTTCTTAATTTTAAATTCATCGAAAAATTCAATAAAAACAGAAAATGGAATTAACTTATCTTCAAAAAATGAGTCTAATAGCAGGATTCTTTCAACTTGTCAGAAAACAGCTGATTTAACGTTAGTAAACGAGCGTACATCAATCAGCTGTTTTCTGACAATTTAAAAGAATCCTGCTATACTTTACTTATTGGAACACCTGTGAGTAGGTACGCTACAATGAAATACTACCTCAAATGTCTTTACAATTTCCATTCATCTTCTTGTTTTCAATGTTTGTTTTTACAGTTATTGAATCACAATAAATTCTAATAGAAATTCCTGATTCTAGTAGGGATTCCTTTAATAATCGTAATTAAATAATAATCCTATTATATCTTGTATTATTTTAGGCCACTTAAAATGTCTCCCTTTTTTGAAATTTTCAAATCCTCTCTCTCAATATTGTTGTTCAATTGTATTATTTCTCTGTTTCCGATTTTCCAGGTAAAGGCGACCTGGTCGGCTGTGATATTAGCACGTATTTACAGGGGGCGGGCGGAGTGGGTGGGGCCGGAAACGGGGGTCAGTGCACCGGGGGGGTAACTGGGGGGGCAACAGGTACCCTGGACGTAGTGACCAAGTCCAGTTGTGACGTCAAGGCGCTCACTTACTGCGATCTAAAGTGCATCAACATACAGGGTCTGGTGGAAGTATTGCGACTCTATCCCGAATATCAGCAACAGTTTGCTCACGATATTCAGCACGATCTCACCTACAACTTGCGGGAAGGGTATGAGGCTGAGGTAAGACAAGAAATTACAATTTAAATATTGTATATAAGGTGAGGCGTACACCGGTTAGTCAAGACAAGACAAGACGAGATTAGTCACGTTTAGTCACAGTACTTCACATAGTTGCTTATGAAGCAACACACACCGATTAGTTATTGCATCGGTGTGTTCGCTCAAACAACTATGTGAATACTATGACAACGTGACTAATTGTCTTGTCTTGAGCTTGTGAACGCCTAGCCTAAAACATTATTTCTGGTTTGTTTCAACGATTTTCATTAAGTAAAATGAATCATATCAAAAGCCCTAATATACATAACTAGCCAGCAGGCTCGCTTCGCTTGTCTTAGCTGGCGGTCCTCTGGCAGAATCATCCAACAATAAAAGACAGGGGATTACTCAGATTACCTGTATACATCTCTCACTTAATGACAAAAGCTCTAGGCTTTTGCGTGGGTAATGGGAAAGTTGATGATGAGAGATGAATGGACCTACAGCTTTAGGTGGGCTCGGAACCACCGGGAAGCGATTTTGAAGCTCATAATTTATTTTATTTAGAGGAGCCTGTCACCGTTACAACAGGCACTGTCTCTTATCTAATCTCACCGATTAGACTCGTCTGGTACCACTGGGACAACCGCTTCCCTAATATTATTATATTAGATTATACCGGGTTATCATAAAAGAATGGTGCGAAGATTGACGTTTTATAGAAACCAGTGTTCAAGCCAAACAACCTAAATTAGACAGGAATCATGAACTGATCCGCGTCAAATATTTGTCAGAAAATCGCACCAATTCTTTTGAAACCGCACCATTCTTTTATGATAAACCGGTATTATCTCAAACTTGGCCCTGGTTTAACCTTTTAACTCTGTATAACTTTGAACTCAATTTATTCTCTTCATATACTATTTTTTCATGCTTTTTGTTAATTTTTTACAATTATTTTGCAGCAAGAGTCAGAGGTGAATGGTGTGCCATCTCTCACGCTACCCTCAATCAGCGAGGATGACGAGAATGTACCTGAGGAAGGGGAGACGTCTCCCCTCTCCCCCCACAAATCTCCCCTCCACTCCAACGTCAGTCCCCGGCACGCCAAATTCAATTCAAGGTAGTTTGAAGGTCATCATTTTCAAATTATTGAAGCTACTTGAATAGATTTAACTTCCGTATCTGAATACATTGTATTTTCCTATAGTAATAGAAGTTATACATCTATTCAAGTGTAACATTTTTCTTTTATTGTATTCATTTATCGTATAATCATACATTAGTAAATTATTCTTTTATTGGTCGACTATATGAATGACATAATTTTTTTCTTATATTATTTCATATTATATTTTTATTTCTAATAATTTTTTCATATTCTTTTTATTTGTTTATCGTCTTTTTAGTATATGTAATTATATTCTTATGTGTTCATGAACCATTTGAGTATTACACAAATTGATTTATTATACTATACGGTTGTCCCAAGACACATTAACACGTAAGTCTGCATTATGCGCAACACACCGATTAGTCATATGTTTTGCTCAAAGCAACTATGAATTACCGTGACTAAACGTGACTAATCACTTGTCTGTCTTGACAATTGCATTGAGCCTAATACAGTACATTTGAATTTTTCCCTTTCTCCAAAGACAGTTTCTATTCAATGATTAGCTTCACTTCGATTAGCTCAGAGTTGAATTGAGTTTTGGAAATTGAAACTTGAATTTACATCATGAAAGACACATCTATTCTATGTACAATGGTTTAAAGACAAGACTATATGATCTTGTTTGAACGTATTATAAACCTATATTTTTGTAAAGTTACCTCTATCTCATTCTCATTATTGTTGTTCACCACTTTCTAGATAAACAAAATGCGCTTTTTAAATTTCAATGTTGTTTTCTACTCGCAGGATTGAAAGACTGCGACAGGAAAAGCTGAGAGAATCAGATCACGCCAAAAGCAACGTGGACCGCCTTGATAATCAAGTCACGTCGCTACACCATCATGTGGCAACTCTTAGTCAAGAGGTATTTCAAAGGGTTTTTTTTTTTAATTAAATTTCGACTTTAAAGAATTAGAAAAACATTGAATACTATCGAACCGCTTTGTTGAAGTAGGCTATACGCTATACCATAACATCTATTCAAACATGAATCGATAAAGAGGTAGGCTACTTTTCCAAGTGTCTGTTCCTTGAACACTTTTACTTTGCTTGAAATTCGGGGATTTTTTCAATTTTGACTTTCTTTGAATTTGATTGTTTCAAGTACATCACAATATTAATGAAGGAGTCGTTTTGACAGATATAATTATTAATTAAAGACAAACTATTTGGAGTGGTCCGTAGCCGAGGGCGATAAGCGCCTGTCTGATAATCCAAAGGTTCCAAGATCGAATACAGTTATTGTATCAAGTAGGCCTACAGCATCAATCAATCATTTATTCCCTAAAAAATACATGTCATACACAGTTGTACAGAATCAAATATCCGGAATGAATATTCATAAATTTTACAAAGTGCAGAGACTCACAAAGTTTCAAATACTGATAATACACGTTTAGTTCTTGACTAAGACAGACAAGATTATGTATCAAGCACCACGTTTAGTCACAGTAATAATAGATGCTTATGAAGCACATCACACAGATGCAATGACCGATCGGTGTGGCTTCATCAACAGCATGTAAGAACTGTAACTAAACGTGACTAATCGTCTTGTCTTGTCTTGACTAACTGGTGTACGCCTCTATAATATTGCATTAATAGCATATTACCGTTTGAAGATCAATTTCTTGAACAATTCTGCAAGACATAAGTTTGAATGCACGTTACGACCGTAATAAAGACAAGACGTGATAATCGTTTACAGCTCATTAGTCCATGAATTAAATATTACATTAGATAATTGAAGACGAATTTGGATTTTCTTCAGAATGTGTTTTGGAACAGAACGTACCAGTTATAATTGAATTGGACCGATTTGATGTAATTTTCAGGTGCAGAACGCAATCGTAGCCCTGCAAGAGTTGGCAACCACCAGCAACACAGTGGTAACCAGCCGTTACCCCTTCCCCCTGCCCGCCCACTCCAACCCCAACCTACCCCGAGTGAACAACGCAGGCATGCTCCCGCGCAGCTCCTCCCACCCTCCGGAAATGTTCTGCTGGGAGTCCCAGGACGACTCCTACCAACCCACCCTCATCGACAATGAAACGCAGACTGAAGACTTGGTCGAGTTGGTACGCCTGTTTGTCATCTTGAACCCGAAAATGGCCTTGCTCTGGTTGGGGCTCGACCCTGACCTGGTTTGTGAGGGTGAAGGGGAGATGTGTTTGAGGCTGGGAGAGAATAATGGTCAAGGTTGCATTCAAGGTCAAAGACCAGTAGAGAATAACAGTCAAGGTCAAAGGCCTGCAGAGAATAACAGTCAAGGTCAAAGGCCTGCTGAGAATAATAATCATGGAGAAGAAATTATACTTAGGGGGAATACTTGTCAAGGTCAAAAGTCAGCACATAACAAAGGTAGAAGTTATAGTCAAGGTCAAATAATGCCAGGCCATCTATATTGTGTGGGTGGTCAAATGTTGCCAAGACCAATGACAACAAACACTGGTCATTTCTACGAAGGAGGTCACATTCCAAGGTCAACGGATCCCTCAAGGTCAAGCGCAACCAATCTACGATCCAGAGTGCTGTCAACTGAAACTGTGGTGAGCTCTGAAGACAATCAAAAGTGTACCACAATTGTACCAATAAACTGTTCCGAATACCCCTACCCTCACACCCAACCCCCCACCACCACCCGTCCAACGCCGATTCCCGATTGGCTAACCAAACCCCTCACTCCCCCCGCCCACTACAATTCGAGGAGACATCGATTCAGTACGGGAGACATAGAGCGTACTCTGCCTAGTAGAAATAGTACTTCGTCTAGTCAACGGGCCAGTCCGTTGCCTTCTTCTAAGTCTTTGAAATTCCATCCAAACAGCTGAATTTTTACACTGTTGTTATCACTGAAAATGGTGGCTGGAAATTGTTCAACCAGGAGTAGTTGGTTTCCCTCGCATAGAATACGAGATTCAACTGAAATATTTTATAATACTTCACTGGTTTATTTCTTGTATATATGATATTCAATTGCCAGGTTAACTGCTTCAAACTCCAATTAACTTGAAAATTTTAAGATGACGTCAATCTACGGAGCTTAATCTGTTAGATGACGTGGTTACACCGGCAGTTAGATTCGTTTTCCAGCAACTGGCCTTAAAGGTAATATTCCGCCATTATAGCAGGATTATTTTAAATTGTCAGAGAACAGCTGATTGATGTACGCTCGTTTACTGACATTAAATCAGCTGTTTTCTGACAAGTTAAAATAATCCTGCTATACACGTTGCTAGTTTTCAAGGTTATTTCAGGTGAGCTAGGAATCGATTATTTTTCCTTTGGAAAAGATATTGTAAGTGACATTAAAGTATTATTGTATCATAAATATCATTCATTCTCGAAGAGAATTTATGATACCATAATACTCTAATGTCACTTTATAATTTTTTAGGAGAAATAAGCGTTTTTTTCCCTGAAATAATGCTTAAAACTAGTCAATATTGTTTTCGCACCCTGAGAATCAATATTGAGTGTTGAAGATCCATCCTGGTTTCCACTGATCAATTTAACACAATAAATAATAAATCTTATTGAAATAATTATCCAGATTACACACAGTATATGAGCACAAATAGAGGAATAACTTACAACATAAAAGATAGTCCTCTATCTGAGGTATGAAATACACGTTTGTATATTGTCATTACTGTACTGTACTGCGGGCTTGATAAAACCTTCGGGTATTGTAGGGTAGGAGAATCCTGTAATCGATTCTACTGGTTGCAATTTCCCCACCTAAATTTTATTAATACCCTACTGTATTACAGTGGTTGTACTTTTATTTTTCTACTCTTCAAATGCATAATAATATTATTGTATTAATAAAATATTATATTTACACTATATAGGTATGTTATTAAATTGGAAACAAATAATTACTTTGATATAATGAACAGTGATATTTTTTATATTTGCTGTAAAGATATTATTGTTGTTACACTTGTAATATAGGCCTACTGATTAATAATATTAGATATCTTCTAGAAGCGTAAACAGTGTTATCAGAAATTCAAACTTGAACGAGTCTTGACTTTTTGAGTTCTATCTTATATGTTTGACTGGACTGTTCCAAAAAGATGTGAGATAGGTTTAGTAGTTTTTCAGTAATGAGATTATTGTTGATATTCATGGGGTTGTAATTTGTTGAAGAACTGTTAGGCACTCAATTTGTCGTTTCCTGAATTGATTTAATGAAAGATTTCCAATAAAAATTCCAGAGAAAATCATTGACTATTTTGAGATCAATTTTACAGAAAACATGGCAATTATAAGTTGAAAATGATGAATGGAAAGAAGCTATGAGGTTCTAGCCATGGGCTGGGTGAACAAAGTTTTTTCAATTGTTTTTCCTGAATACAACGGTATTTACAGAAGTGTTAACCAAAAATGTCAATTTATTTTAGGCTAATGTCAAATTTAAAATATTTAGACTAATAAAATTGACTAACTGAAGCCCTCTTTCTGACAGTAAGTGTCCTCGTGAATAATTTAATACTTAACTTTTAGTCCTTGCCCACCCAGCTTTTCACTAGTCTGGAGCCGCTACTGATAAGAGGTATAAATGCACAGATATTGTAAAAAGTTTTAGCAGATGCATGTGAAAGGATTGAAGGTCCTTATTGGAATAAAATCAAAGATCAAATTATGAGATCTCCACCGTATTTCAAACCAACAAGAAAATTTGCAGCTGAAAGAAAAATATATTTTGTAAGTCATTAAGAACTTCTTATTCAATTATTGAAATAAAAATTTTCTACTATCCAGCTCCTTCTATCTTATCATTCACTATGTAATTAATGAGATATAAATTTTGTAAGATAGTCCAATAAATGATCATTATTTGACGCATTATAATGATACATCAATCATACAATGGAACAGAAATAAATTATACATAGGTAAGGCAGTCGTTGGGAGCCAAATATACAGGAGAATTATTAGAATTGAATCTGAGAAAACTTCAATATATCAACATCTGAAGGTGTTGAAACTATTGTATTGTAGCCTATGAAGGAGTAGAATGGGTTCCACCTGTTGTCTCCATTGATAAAATTATTTATGTATAACATAAAAGGTGACAAAAATGTCAAAAAGTACCTGAAAATTAAGAGGCATTCATGCAGATTAGAGATTAATATTATGTGATGTAAAAATGTTTCTATCTAACTATATAAGACAAACCCTTTAATACTTAGATTTTTCTTTTAAAAGAGTGAAATTCAAATTAATTGATAAATCGAAAAAAGTTGTATTTATTTCTAAAGTATGAAAGTAAAGCCAGAAATGAAAAATTTGCCAACTTTATTGAATAATAAAGTCTAATATTATTATTGTAAGCCTCTTCGTTCACTGGAACCGATTTTGTATGAAAACGTCCAAAATGCTAACATTAAATTAAATTTGATCAGTCGTGTCGGACGTGTTCGAACGGAAACGGTTCCAGTGCTAAAATTGCTAAAGTGCAAAGATTGTGCTCTAAATTGTTAAATGCTAATACAGTACTTTTATTAATAGGCCTAACTATTCACGGGTTTATTAGAATTTGACTTGATTGAGGCTACCTAATAGAAGAGATCGACCTAGAAATCTGACGGTCAAACAATATAAAATTAGCTCGACTGATCAACATTGAAGAACTGAAGAAACATTAAAGAAACGAAAACAAATGAACATTAAAGAACATTTGAAATCAACTCATTGAAGGCCTATTTTTGTGAAATTGAATTTATTACAACAATTTGTTGAAATTTACTACATTTTTGTGAATTTACTACAATTGTTGAAATTTCAAACAATTGTAGTAAATTGTTCAAATTTCAACAATTGGGTTACATGGTTCATTCCAATTGTTAAAGAACTGATTTTTTCAATCCCCCCCCCCCCCCCACTTCCATTCACACCGCCTAGACTCTGGAATAATTAACTATAAAATTAAAAATCAATGAAAAGTTATTTATTAAAACAAGTAGGCTAAACTTTTTTTAGAATAAGTGAAACTCATGAAATCTTGTAAATAAAGCGTCATTATCACGTTACGGGTAGAACTATAGGGATGTTGTTATTTCAATATTATTGTTTCATCAATAGAATATTTAAGCACTGTTATTTCACTTGTTTATTTATAGAAAAAAACATTTCATCACTGTTAATAGACAACCGTTTTAAATGACGATTCTCACAGAAAATTAAATATATTTTTAGCTAATAAATTCATCTTCAAAAATGACCTTGATTATAGATTTAACAAGGTATTCTAAAACTTCAAATTACGCTCTTGATGATGAGTTTATAAATTTATTGATGCTTTTTGAATGTTTAAACTGAGTAATGTGATGTTCTAAAAATGGCCTACTAGTTTCTAGCCTACATAACACGAAAAGTTGAATATTTGAATTATAGTCCTTGAATTTTCCACTCACAAATTGATTGTGAGCCTGATACTTTCCTAAAAATATATAGGCCTACTTTTTCAACTTTCAATGTAGGTAATTTGTATTTAAACCTTCATTTTTTCAAGACTTATTTCTAAATTTTAGCTAGATCAGCTCCTACTACCGATATTAGAATGATATCCATGATGACCTAATTATTGTACTGTATAATTTATGAAATGAATGAATTCATTTTCAATTATTTGAATGAAGAAATGAATAGTGAATAGAAAACGGAAATCGATACAAAAATACGAGAGATTGCAATAATTGTAATATTTATTACAAATTATAAATAACGGAGTGCCTATGAATGTAGCATAGAGTAATATGCAATGTAGAAATGAAATTTGTAAATTGTGTTTGTCCGATTGAAGTACTACAATACTGTGATTTTTTGTTATTGAAGAAGTTCTATTCCTTTTTTATCAATTGTTATCAAGAACTTTTATTTGTTAATTCTCTTAGAACCTTAAACATTCCTCTTTCTATTGTTCCTTATTATGGTATAGAATCTTTGAGCAACGTATTTTCTTGAAAAACTTCGTCATGTTTTTAGTGATATTATTTTTGAAAATGTTTGTGCTCCTTACCGAAAATTACAATTTCTAAATTGATTCATACAGAAACTATGAAGCAGCTATAATCAAAAGGGTTTCAGATATTTATGTAATATCCACTATAATTTTTCAAAGATCACTTCAATTTGTCAAAGAACGTTTTTAGAGTATGTTCCATGAAAATTCAGAAGTCTCATGATACAGAAGTCTCGTGATACAGAAGTCTTGTGTTACAGAAGTCTCGTGATACAGGTAAAAGGTGAACACACTAAACTTGTGTAATAGGGTTCAATAAAATAACCCTTCAATAAAAAACTTTTCAATAAAATAAATATGACAGATTTTTGGAGAAATGCCTATTTATGAGGGTATTATGTGAAAAATCAATAAATTTAGAGGGCATCCACCTTATAAGTTACTGTATTACACAGGACTTCTATTATTATTTGTTTGCAAAGACCCTGAACTTAAAACAAATTTAAATCACGTTGGAGCTGCTTGTTACACTTACAATGTTAAAATTACCTACACTTCTAGTACGGTACTTTTAAATTATTGAAGCACAGCTTATTATTGAATCATTTTTATCTGTGATAGTGGTCTCATTGTACCTATTACTTTCATGAATGAATAAGTCACCTGGTACCTTTTATCATAAAGAAAGCATTACCTTCTTCGTTATCTTTTATTCTCGAGCGAAAATTCTATAAACTTTTACATACGTTTAAAACCGATAATAATGCAATTTTTATATCTATGGATGATATTTGAAGTTCATGGGGATTGCTTTGATTATCTTCCGAATAAGTTACTCTATTCTTCTGCAAGATCATATTATTTGTTTTTTGTGAGAATATATATCATTTATATTCATCATGAAAGAATAAAACTCTGTTAATAGATATTTTGGCTTTTATTCCTCCTCTCATTACCGTATCCAGTTTCATCTAATCTATTGCGGATTGTTTCTAATTATAGTTTTCTTCGTGTTTGCACAATAAAGCATAAATACAAGAAGATGAGAGAGAAGTTGTTGTCTTAAGCATCAGACCGCGATGTAAAGACTAATCGGTGTGTACATAAGCAAGCAACCCTGTAATACAACAGACTAAACGTGACACGTGATCTTGTATTGACTAACCGGTGTACGCCTAGCCTAGGCCGAAGATCATAACTGAGCAAAACTCCTTCACAAACACTCGCAATAATACTGGGAACAATCAGGATAAGAAGTTTGGGGTGGCGACGTTGTAACATCACAATCACAAAAATTCAAATTCGACAAACAACACTCGTTTTTCTGATTTTCCTCGCTCTCTTTCTTCAACTTTCTCTCTTTCTTCTTCTTCTTCAACACTCTAATCTTTATCGAGTTTCCGTTTACTTCAGCACCGTACTCTTTGTATTCGTCTTCGTCATGATCAGCATCTTCTCCTTTCCCCTCACCATGTACAACGTTAACGTTTCCTTCTATTTTACTATCATCTTGTATTTGATCATCAGAAACATTTCTCGGATCATCTTTTCCAGTAGTAGCTTCAGTGTCGTAGTTGAACAAATCCTTGTAAGGAGTGTCACCCGGTAAGTAAGCTGTATCGTCTACATTTTTGTAGATTTCATTTCCTTGCTGTAGTTCGTTATCAACGGATGCTGGCAGTTTGTCAGAAGCCGCCATTTTGTCAAACATAACCTTATCAGTTCCCTTGAACATGTACTGCTTTTCGGTGCCAAGTTGGAATTGAGTAATAATCAACTGTCCGAAACACGATAATCGAACAAAAGCCAAAATCGATCCTATCTCTTTATCCAGTTCATCTCTCAACACAAATTCATCTTGAGCTATACTGAATAGTGGCGAAGAATCACTGCCATTGTTTCCGTTAGTTGAGTTTCTCATAATTTTCATAAAACTCCCGCCCAAACTCACAACAGCAGTTCCCAAGGGTATACAATAACTCTCACCATCGTTGTTTGTCAGTTTCTGGGAAACGTTTATCTTCAGATCGAAGTCAGACATGTTGGAAATCTGAGGGCTATTCTGTGAAAACAAACACGACTTACCGCTTTTGAAGTTGATTTTCGATGTTTTCGAAAGTGTTCTGGTTTTAGGGGTGAAATCTTCTTCGCAAATTGAGGTGACGGGATAGGAATAAAACTGAAATGAAACGCATATTTGGCCGTCATTGTTCTCGCCGAATATAAGGGATGAATTGCGAATTTCTATGTTATCGATGAAAAACTCCAACAGAAACAGTTTGCCGAACGGATTCTCGTCTGGCATTTTTGTATTAGGATTTAAAAAAACAATGATAATTGAAATGGAAAGTTTGAAAACACAGTAAATTTTACACGCAAAAAATGTTTTAGAAGAGTGAGCACACTGAAATTTTAACCAGAAATAGCCTATGAGGGTTTGTAAATACAGACACAGCTGTAACCTGTAAGCTGTAACAAATTATCATATTTTTGTATCATAAATATGACTATGATTATAATATTAAGAACAATAATAAAAAAATGGCGTGGATTTAAAATAGAGTAAATTTATAAAAATAAAATAGTGGTAATAACCAATGAAAAATATCAATATTGAATAACTAGAGTATTCGTACACTGAAAATATAATTATAGCCTAATTTGAAAGAGTATCATACTAAAACGTCTATAAAAAATTATTGGAATAATAAAGGAAGAAAAGGGCTTAAACACTTGAAAGATTTTTTCATTTTCAAGTAATATTGATATTATGTAATAAAAAAAATCCTTTCAAGTAAAAAAGTATCCTATATCTGTTGAATGATTGCTTGCAATCTCGTGCTTCTCTCTACATCCTTTCATGCATGCGTTCTTGTAAGAAAGTGATTCTAAATACATTAAAGGAAATGAGCGCTTCTATGATGTATCTTTTGGCTTTTGCTTTCAAGCAAACGCACGTTAGATAAATGCAAAGACAATAAGAATAATTTCCATCGTCTTTGATGGATAGTTTTTCTAATTTTGGGCGGGAAGTTGGAAGTTGTGCGGGTTGCATATACTGTGCCGTTTGTGACTTTCCAGGTCCCATTTCCAAGTCCTAAATAATTTGTAACATATAATAATTATAATTATAAATAATATACCATTATAATTATTATAAATGGCATAATTGGATAATTTTATATTTGCCACGACAGGGCCAAAACCCAAGGCTTCATATTATCACTTTTTTCTATTCAGTGGTATGGAACCCACCTAAAACAAATCCACCATTGCAAAGCAAAGAGGGATTACTCATAAGAGCATTTTCCTCTTTCAATATAAGTTTGTATCTATCTTTCGAATGAATATAGTAGGATGAACGCACCATTTGAGAATTTTCAATTTTTAAAAAATCTAGCGAATTATTGATAGACTATTGAATCTTCTACTCTCCTTTGATCTAATCCTTGTTGTTCTTCATGCTTAGGATACTTTACTTGAGTGACTTATTATACTTTAGATTATACCGTACTCTAATATCTTACTTAATGATACTTCATCTATGACAGTGTTATAACGCAATCAGTACAGTTTTATAATTGAAATTGAAACAATAGCTTTTTCGAAGTGGAATTTGAAGCTTGTATCGTAATGACCTCATTACGATAAAGATTGTATATTATAACACGGTCCTAGTTCAATCTGTTCCAGTTTTAAAACACTGGAATGGAACAAAACACAATCGCAGCTGATAAAAGCATTGTGTAGCTCATGCGTGTGTGCTTTGAGCAGCTTGAATCAAGGCTAGTTAGATTGATAATGTAGATATTATTGTTTTTTGTTGGTCATAGATAAATTGTGTACCGGTATGTAATGGTTGTACTTAGGCCTTTTCAACGACTCTTGAGATACATTAAAATAACTCGCGGCGTTGCCGCTCGTATTTTAACCTAGGTTTCTCACTTGTCGTTGAAAGGCTCTCATTACACAAAACCTTTGCATAAACTACTATTATTTTATGATCTTGAAAGTTAATTTTTGAGCATTTTTTTTAAATATCTGCTAAATCATATTTTGAATTTGTAAAGATAGTATACTTTGGAAATTTTCATTTACATTGATATACTAGATTACAAGTGAATCTGCGGGGTGAAATACATGGAATCCAATAAATTAAAGCACAATTATTTATGTTTGCAAAAATATTTAATCTTACAAAGAGAATAAGCGTATATTTATTTGGTACTATACCATTCATTATTATCGAATTGATAAATAAATGAAAATACAAAAGTATAGAACAGAACCTGTTAAAAATTATTTATTCATTGCTGTTTTATGAGAATAATGTATAAACTGAAAATATATGAATGGGTTAAAAATCTCAACAATAGGCCCATTTTTAAAACAATTCTAGAAATATTCGATGCCAATAATGAATGTACAATATTGAAATTTTCAACAAAAAATATTAAAAATTTGGAAATTATGAAAAATAGAAATGTTTCATTTTTTGTGAACTGTATCGCACCTTGGTGTTTTAGCTGAAATACTTTATAACGATCATATCCGTTCTGAATATGCTTAGCTTACTATTACTACTATTAGTACGGTATCATAAAAGAAGAACAGCTATTATTTTTTATAGTAAGCGCAATACTACTATAAAAAATAATAGCTGTTCTTCTTTTGATACTGTACTAATAGTAGTAATCTAATCTTATTCAGAATGGATATGATCGTTATGAAGTATTATAGCTAAAAGACCAAGGTGCAATATAAAGTTCACAAAAAAATATGTAATAATAGGGTAATAAAATACATTGTTCTTGAAAGAAAATTACATCACTATCTCAAATCAAACAAAATCAAAACAAATGTGTTTTTCTTCTTTTGCAACTTTAAATTATTTTTTGTTTTCCATTATTACTTTTGCATTACTTCTCAACATGTAAACAGTCTTCATAACTGTAAGTTTATGATTTATTCTTGAGTAATATGTCATTATTTATGTTTGTATTACTTATTTATTCTGTTCATTGTACATTATCAAATAAAGTATTTTTAATTGATATGTAATATAGTTACTAATTTATATTTCTGACAAATATTTTTCTAAGTTTGGTGTACGAAAAGATGATTATTCCCACAATAAACTATCACAATTATATAAATGACTATTGCAGAAAACAACCTTATTCTGTTCACTGTACATCATAAAACATAGTACTGTATTTTTAATAATTGACATGTAATATACTTATCTTATACTTACTAATTCATATTTCTGTCAAATATTTTTCCAAGTTTGATGTACAAAAAGATGATTATTTTTACAATAAACTATCACAATCATATTGATGACTAAAGCAGAAAACAACCTTCACATTTGAAAATGTACAAAAACATTTTACAGTATATTCCCACTAATACAAAATGCAGTAATACACTAAATACATTATATACATATACATGGTAAATAGCAAATACACTAATAGCAGTACATCATTAATACCAACATGATTTCAATTAATAATTGTTTTGAATATGCATGAATTATGAGACGGAAAGCGAAAAGGGACCTCTTGTCGGCAGAGTAAAATTCTCAGGAGACTTAGGTCAAAAATATCGATATGCGGGTTTTTATCGATTATCATATCTCGATTCATGTAGAATCGGCTAGTATAGTTGAAACATTCGATTCGATATGTTAGCAGCTCGATATTACTGTAATCATTTTGTTGGACTCTGCAATGCCTGAGAAAAGGCAAGGTATGTAGGTCTCTACAAACCTTGGAGAAAAGGTACCTCTTGTCGTTATATGAAAAAATAGCATTGCCGACATAAGGTCCCTTTTCAGCATGAACAAACATTCGTTCATAAATTGAATTCTGTGTCATATGAAAATGCACTTGTGCCCTACATGTTCCAATAAAACCAACATTTGTATTAAATCTATCAATATTTAAGAAAAGTTAAACGACTCATTCGAAACAGGAAGCTATAGTTATAAACAGGAGAAGTGTTAGTTATGAAATGAGAAGGAGAATATACAGTTGTATATAATAATAATATACAACTTCATGTAATAAACTCATGTTATATAAACAATATCGCGTCATATATATTATATGAATGTTAATCTAAAGATTTATTATTGTGCCTGTGATAGATAATTTTCAGTGTAAAATTGATTCTGACTTATTGTACATAAGCATGCTATGACTTTTATTATTTTTTGACTATTGTTAACAATTTACTATTAATTATTCTCTTGTTTACTGATATATTGTGTACGTATATGGTATTTGACTTTATTATTTCCTTGTTTTAGACTCATTGTAGTATTCTTGAATGACGATTGTTTCAACATTGTAATGTTTATGACAATAAATGATGATTGATTGAAAAAAAAAAAAAAAAAATAAGCTTTCCATTAATACCAAATTTAGTTCTTAAATACGAAGAATAAAGCTTCTGTATCATTTTATACTTTCCAAATGTAATTTCTACAGAATGCCCTTTTCCAGTCATATCAATCAATCAATCATTTATTGAACCTTCATAACATTATTGATGTTATTGAACATTGTTGATGCATAACATATTGAACCAATCATAAAAATTATACCGATTGTAATTCAAACAAAAAAATTGTACTGTCATGAAAATTACATACATTTGTTCAGAATTTAATGCTGAATTTGAATATACTGTATATATAACTCAAAATCGGAAATTTTTAGGTATTTATTTAGGTCATTTATTAGGTAATCCACAAGAACATGACTATTTTGATTATAAATCAAAATTGATTACACATATTTCCAAGTTCAGTGAACAAAAAGATTATTATTCTTGCAACTCATCACGTTAATAAATGACTATTTCTAACAAACAAACTTTACACACGAATGTGACACAATAGAGTGAAACGAAAAAGAGACGATAGTGAAGACTATAGAGACGATTTCTAGTGAAAGGCAATACACTAGACTAGACGATACACTAGACTAGACAATACACTAGAGAATTAACAATAATAATATGGCCTAATATAAAAATAATACACTTTTAGAATATTTAGAGAACCAAGATTGGAACAGATAACTGGAATATTTTTCATTTATGCTTCTGCGACAATATAGACGATTTCTAGAGAAAAGCAATACACTAGACTAGATAATACACTAAATACAATAGAGAATGAACAATAATAATACAGCCTAATATAAAAATAATACACTTTTAGAATAATCAGCGAAACATGATTGGCACAGATAACTGGAATAATATTTAATTTGGAGGATGTAATTCTTAATTTGGCGGATGGCGAATGACTTTTATTTAACATTTCTACGGTACAGGTGATGTTATGTTGAATTTTCTTCATTTAAATACTGCATATAACATGTAAAAAACATATTTGAAAAAGAAATCAACAGAACATCACCCGTTACCATGGAAACGTTAAATGAAAGTCATTCGCTATTTGCCAAATTAAAAATAAAATACCACTATGCTTAGGCCTGCTTTTTGGGAAGCACTTTTTCTACTTTCTTAGGGCCAATCATTTCGTTGAGAAAAAGTTCAACTGTACTTCCCGGCAAATAGACTTTCAGTTCATCTTCACCATCTTCCAAGTTTGAAAGTCGCGTACGCTCAGCCCCAATTTTCACTGTTCCACAAAGAACCTCGATTTTGAATTTTTTCTTTATCGACAAAATCTGGCCCATAATCACGTCGGTCGCAACGGGCATTGCCTGTGAGTTTATGTACATCACCTGGAAAAAATCAATAAAATAATAATATTAGGATAAAAAGACCATAATCAAGTTATGTGATACATTTCCATGATACCTTTATTACGTTCTCTTTTAAAGTTTTTAAAACATATACATTTAAGGACTATTGAATACTTTAAGCTCGGCTCTGGGTTCTTTTCAACTATTTTTTTTCCAACGAGAGGGTACGTCAACATGATTCTCAAAAAAGGAAGACAAATATCTGAAAAATCCTATCTGCTATACCTTCCTAAGATTTAAAAGAATAAATAAATGATATAAATGATCTTATAATTTTTCCTATAGGAAATATACCCGGCGATGACCAAATAAGTATACCACGCTTCGCCACTAGATATACTAGCAGGTTTAGACCCGTATGCACCATCTTTGAACAAACTAAATCAAAGGCTCTACTCTCACTTGGAAACTCAAATCGCGGAAACTGAGCGACTCGGATAACTAACATGTGTTTTAAAATGATGACGTTCAGACAGTACGGTTGCAGGATCGTCTGAGCGTCATCATTTGAAAACACATGTTTGTTATCAGAGTCGCTCAGTTTCCGCGATTTGAGTTTTCAAGTGTGAGTAGAGACTAAATAATCGACGCTTTAACTTGCTCAATACAGTACAATACAAACGCGTCTGTCCAGCATAACAGCGCTACAGAGAACACAAATCCTGCTATAGATAGAAATTTTGAGAAAAATGCTCTTCACGAAAAGAAACCCCTTCATAAAATAGATAGGATCTTGTAAAAAGATAGAAAACCGAATAACTATAGGACTGACACAGATTGTTTAGAAATGGAAGAAATTATTAAGACATTGCAGTAAACTAACTGCTGTGAATAGCCTACATAATAATTAGGGAAACTAAAATCCAAAAAAAGCTATAGCAGGATCCTTTCAACTTGTCAGAAATCAGCTGTTTCAAAGAGCAATATCACAATACTTAACCTACAAATGCTGAATCTCGCAGATTATTGAAAAGGTCTTTCAAAAATTTATTTTTTGAAAGGTATTCTTTAAAAAGGTATTTAAAGACTTTGAAAAGGTCTAAAAGTCTTCAAGACTTTTAAGCCTTTTGATTATTGTGTCGAAATCACTGTTTAATTATTACCAATCAGCTGATTTCTGACAAGTTAAATGGATCGTGCTATAAATTTAATAGCTCTGAAGACTTCAACTACAGCAAAGTTTGCTGTTCTCTTGTTGTAGATTTGCAAAATCTGCTGTTCTCGTAGACAAGAGAACTAAATAAGCAATAAAGAACTAAATAAATAAGCAAAGAGAAATAAAATAGCAAGAGGATATTCAATGAATGCCACTATAAAAAAAAGTTGTGCCCGGACGGGGAATCGAGCCCCGTACCCCTCAATTGCCGGGCTTAACCAATTGCTCGTATCAATTCCCCGTCCGGGCACAATTCTTTGAACAGTGGCATTCATCGAATAACCTCTTGCTATTTAGTTCTGTTGTCTATATTTGCTGTAGCACAAGTCTCCAGAAAATATAAAGATGGAAGGTAATGAGACATTGCAACTATACAGTTGCTGTTAAATCATAATAATTAATTGAACGAAATTCCTAATTAATGCCATATAATATTCTGAAGACTTCTGCTACTGCAAATATTGACAACAGATTAATAGCTAGTAAGGAAATATGATGAACGCTACTACACAAAAAACTTTCTCCCCGGGCGGGAATCGAACCCAGCACCTCTGGTATTCATGACCAGCGCCTTATCCACTCGACCACCATATAATATTATAATATTTTTATATAATATGATATAATATGACCATATAATATTTTCAGAATATTATATGGCATTAATTAGGAATTTATTTCAATTAATTATTATGATATAACAGCAACTGTATAGTTGCAATGTCTCATTACCTTCCATCTTTATATTATCTCTAAGCCAAAATGAACGCTGCTATACAGAAGATCTCCGGTGGTCGAGTGGATAAGGCGCTGGTCATGAATACCAGAGGTGCTGGGTTCGATTCCCGCCCGGAGAGAAAGTTTTTTGTGCAGTAGCGTTCATCATATTTCCTTACTAGCTATTAATCTGTTGTCAATATTTGCAGTAGCAGAAGTCTTCAGAATATTATATGGCATTAATTAGGAATTTCGTTCAATTAATTATTAGTCTCCAGAACTATAGAAATTAGCTTTCTTTGGATTTTCGTTCAACTCTAATTATAAAAAAAATGTAGAAATATTGAAAAATGTATACTCTACCTGAAAACTGATGACATCATCAACTGAAAAATCTGGCTCTGGAATGGTAACAGCTGTTTGTGGTTTTGGTTTGGCTTCAGGAATTCTCGAAGTTGTTTCTGGCTTGTATAGTAACGGAAACACTGCTAAAGTCGCACTCTTTTTATAATTTGATTCTTTTTTGCCTTTCTTTTTCTTATTTTTACGCACACTGCCTCTACTCTCTACTGTTTCTACACTGGTTACCTTTTCTTCGACTTCATTATCCATTCTTTCTTCATTTCCTTTATTATCACCTGCATTTTCCTTTTCTTCGCCTTTTTTTCCTCCTTCTCCTTCTTCCTCCTCCTTCTTCTTCTTTTTCTCCTTCTTCTCCTCCAACATCCTCATCGGCGATATTCACACTCACTTCATGCATATTTGAGGACTCTTTTTCCTCATTTCCGCATGCACCCACATTTTGGACTCTTTGTATTGTAGCGAGTATATCGGCGATCATATTTTTTATTTTCGCTTCATTACTGAGAGTATCTCCCTCTATTGTCTCTATTTTATTTTCTCTATTCTTATTTACATCGTCTTCATCGGCTTTATTATCACAATGCCTACTCACTTCACGATTATTTGATGACTCTTCATTACTCGTTTCAGTTTGGATTAGCATTAATTTCAGTTTTTCAATTAGATCAGAAATAGAATTGTGGATGTTTATTAAAATTTCTCTGATAGCTTCACCATTTTTCACATTATCTCCCTCGTTTCGGAATTTTTGAATTGCATTAGAAATATTGGCGATGATTTCCAATATTTCTTTAATAGTTTCACCATTCTTTACAGTATCTCCCTTGTTTTGGATTTGTTGAACTGCTTCAGAAATGTCGGCAATGGTTTTTGAAATTTTTCTAATAGCTTCACGACTCTTCACAATATCTGCATCTTTCTGAATGTCAGCGATGATTTTCAAAATTTCTTTAATATTGGAGTTGATTGTTTCAATTCTAGATCTACACCCCATCACTACCTCAACATCTTCTTCATTCTCATTCACATGATCAGACTCTCCTGATCCTACTACACTATCTGAGGCATTCAAACCTTCCGCGTTTCCTTCTTTTTCAACATTTTTTCTCTCTTCTCTATTTCCTTCTTTTCCTATCTCTTCATCAGCTTTATTCTCACTCACGCCATGACTATTTGAGGACTCTTCATTACTCGTTTCAATTCGGATTGGAATTAGTTTGAGTTTTTTAATTAGATTCAGAAATAAATGTGAAATCTCTCTTTTAGCTTCATCATTCCTTACAGTATGTTCCTCATTTACGAGTTTTTCAGTTAAATCAGACATAGCAATATTGGTGAGGTTTTTAAGAATGTTTCTCTTAGCTTCACAATTCAACACAGTACCTGTCTCATTTAGGAGTATTTTATTTAAATCAGATACGATATTTGACATGAATTTTAAAATTTCTTTAAAAGCCTCACTATCCATCACGGTGTCTCCCTCATTTTGGAATTTTTGAATTTTAACATAAATAACGGCGATGGTTTTGAAAATTTCTTCAATAGCTTCAGTATTCGTCACAGTATCTTCTCTATTTTTATTTACATTATCAGTCTCCTCTGATACTGCCACACTATCCAAGCATTCATCAGTAATTATTTCACTTTCAGTCTCCAACTCATCCCTACTATTACTTGCGTTCTCCAAGATATTACCAGGAGATATTGGAGGCACAGATTTGGAAATGGGAGTTATTTCAGTCTTCGCTTGGTCAATCTGCAACTTATCCCCACTATTACTTGCATTTCCCAAGATATTACCAGGAGTTATTGGACGCACAGGTTTGGAAATGGGAGTTATTTCAGTCTTCGGTTTGTCAACCCCTTCACTAATCAGTACGGTATGGTTGGAAAAGGGTTTTCTGTAGAAGACAGGCACCTTGTAACCACCTTTTGGGGTTTGGCATAAAATACCAGTGTTCATCACAGAATCGTTCCTAGTTCCAATAACATTTGAATCGTTCCTAGTTCCAACAGCTCTTGAAGTGGATGGATTGTTTATCACGATCTCATCGCTACATGTCGTGTCAACATTCGAAAAAGAGGGACTTGAATGCAGTTTTCTCACTTTCGTTGTTTTTTCGTAACGGTTTTTTGTGCATTCTGACATGGATTGAGGAGGATTCGATGAGCTATTAGCTGTCATACTGGAAGTAGCGAGATCCCTGGATTCTTCAGAAGAAATTGTTGGAGCGCTAGTAGCAGGTATCTCCGTCTCCGACATTTCTGAAAAAATCAAGATTCCTTTATTGCCGCTAACATTCATTACAAACAAATAGCATATCGTAAGGCAACAATAATACAAAGACAGGAGTAAGATGAATACTGATTGATATAATCATATTCATTTAATTTGACTTTGCATTAGATAGATAGAGATATTATTTCTTTGCCATCGGACCCTACGGTCATCAGCAACGTCAAGAAATAATATCTATCTACCTATCTTTCTATCTAATCGAATGAATCTGATTGAGTTATACAACATATATACAACTCTATGGTTCATGCTCTTGTATTTCTGGACTCCCTCCAGCGGACCGCAAGTAAATCGTGTGTGTTGAATTGTATTTTCTCAAGATTTCACTATCATGTTTTAGTATTTCTTGTGCATTATTTTGTTTATTGTATCCTAAATTCATTCTTGTGTAGGCCTACTTGTTTTCTATTTATTTTTTGTGCAAGTTTCTTGTAAACAATTGTACTGTATTATTTATTGTAAATCTTTAGAATCTGAGCACACTAATTGTCCATTGTTGTCAAGACAAGACAGTCACGTTTAGTCACAGTAGTTATAGTTGCTTGCAGCACACACCGATGCAATGACTAATCGAGTGTGTTGCTTCATAAGCAACCATGTGAAGTACTGTGACTAAACGTGACTAATTTCGTCTTGTCTTGACTAACCGGTGTATGCCTAGCCTTTTGTAACTATTAGTTTTATTTGATGAATATGTCAAGGATGATAATGAATAGCCAAACTAATTCGAAAAGTAATTTACCTTTCTCTTCTTCTTTTTCGTCTTCTTCTTCCTCATCATCGAATCTGATATGGGTCCGTTTAGCTGCTACTTGTTGTTTCGGCTGCCAGTAATCGAGTCTCGAATTGATGATCGATATTGCTTGTTGTTTGGCTTTTTCGAGAACACCATCGGTCAGTGCTAAATTCTTCTTGTCACTTCTCTTCTTTCGTTTGCGATATCTCTTCCTTTTCACTGAATCATTACTGATGGTGGAGTTGTTCAAAATGTTGGACGAGCTCGCAGATTCTGCATGAATGTTGGTAGCCTCATCAGTAAAATCATTACTGGTAGAAGGATAACTCAAGATGTCTGAAGCCCTTGCTGATTCTGCTTGAATGTTGGTAGTCTCGCCAGTTAAATCTTTACTGGTGGAAGAATTGTTCAGGATGTTGGATGAACTTGCAGCTGGCGTTTCAAACTCAGCATCTCCTAGAAACTCAGTGATGTCTTCAGGAATCAGAAAAAAAATAAGTTCAATGAAAACAATGCAACTTGTGAAACAATGTGATGTACAGGGTGTTTCAAAACGGACTTTACAACTTTGAAAATGCATAAAAAAATATAGAGCTGGATTTGGTCTTGCTTTAAAAGAAAACACTTCAAGTTTTAATTGACATATTAAGGAAGTGCATAATCTAGCCCTATCAAGCGCTAGACGTTGAATAAGACTGTCTTCACTGGACTCGAGCATGCTAGCTGGCTTGAGGAATCAAAGTCAGCAAGAAAATTTCAACGTAATTTTTGTACCAAGTACGGCAAATGATACTCATAATAGACCTCATAATAGATATTTGGTCAAATATATTGATGATTATTTCCAAATAACTTAAAAGAAACCAAACACGGGCCCAAGCTCAATTTTCGTAACAGAAATTGATGAAAAATGTCTCTTTCTAAATATTCAACCTGTTTTATTCGATGTTCATTCAAAAAATGTTCCATAAAAAACTGTTATATAAACTGTTGAATAAAATGCAAGATTCATTCCAGTTTCATATTATTAATCTTCAATTAATGGAATTAATCATTCAATTTGATAACTTATCACAGGCATTAAAACGCAAAGTAAGCTAGTAGTCAACATCTTGTACCTTTCTCGGATTCTGAACATCCATTATCGCGGTCTTTATCCTTTTTCTTTTTCTTCTTTTTTGTAGTTTTCCCATCTTCTTCGACAGTGAGTGATGAAACATCAGTATCGATCTGGTCCTCTTTCTTCTTCTTCTTTTTCTGTTTCACACTGGTTTCATTTCTATCATCTCCAATGTTGTCAGCTTCGTATGAGTGACTTCGTTTCTTCTTTTTCTTCTTCTCGACTTTTTCTTCTGCTCCAATCTCTGGCTGTGGTTGGACCAGTCTCAGTCTGAAATTTTCAAAAATTGGGTACCACTACTTATAATGGAACATAAATAAAGATAAAGAGACAAGACGAGACCACATGTTGCGAAGCAGCACATAGTCGCAATGATTAATCGGTGTATGTTGCTTCAGCAACCATGCATGGTGTATACGTTGATATCTCTCTGTCCGGTGCACGTGTACGCCTAGCCTAATAGTTTATTGAACGAAATTCCTTATTGATAATGCTATAATATACTCTGAAGACTTCCGCTACTGCGAATATTGACAAAAGAATAATAGCTAGTAAGGGAATTCACTGAACGCTGCTGTAAAGAAGAAAAAAATCTTGCCCGGGCGGGAATCAAACCCAGCACCCCTTGATTGCCCGTCAAGTGCCTCACCTCTAGACCACCGGACATCTTCTGTACAGCAGCATTCATTTTTGACTAAGCCAATTCGGCCAGATATGAAGATAGAAGGTATTGAGAGATAAAGACTAGAGATAAAGGTATAGAGGTATTGACTGAAGGTATTGATGAGATATTGCAACTATTCGAAAGGTGCTGGGTTCGATTCCCACCCGGGTGAAAGTTTTTTTTGGACAGAGGTGTTCATCAAATTTCCTTAATAATTATTATTATTCTGTTGTCAATATTCGCAGTACGGAAGTCTTCAGAGTATATTATAGCATTATTAATGAGGGATTTCGTTAAATAAACTATCATGACATAAATAAATATAACAAATAATTGAGGCACTAAAATTGCAGACAATCGTTTCGGTTGAAATTAAAGATATTTTGATATGAAAATTCCCAATCAAGAAGTGTATCATGAAAAATTTAGCATTCAAGAAAAATTATTGGAACTCACGTTAGGGTATAAGAGACTTGCTTCAAGTTTGGTCATGTAAGATTATGAATTTTCACATTTCTTCTTGAATATGATATAACTGGTCCGTAGCCGAGGGCGATAAGCGCCTGTCTGATAATCCAAGGTTCCTGGTTCGAATACAGTTTCGGGGAACGGATTTGACAATAAAAACAGCCACTCCCGTCCTTCGGAGGAGACGAAAAACCGTCGGTCCCGACAGCCTTAAAATAGTCATCATCTCTTACAATCACCCCTCTCATTACCCACGCACAAGCAAAAAGTCCATGTGGGCATCACCCTCTAAAAACTTATTTTTTTACAGTGTGCAAGAGTCAACATGACAATTTTGCAATATGGCTGTAGTAGACTACAAAAGGGAAGGCTTAGCTATTAATTAGCCTATAATTAAAACAATAACTAAATAAATAATTAACAGAGATGTTTGACCATCAGATAATTTAGGGAATGATGAAGTAAAGCAGCTCAAGTCGGTAACTTACTTCTATGGTAGACCTATGTACTGGTAATTCAATTCAGCTCATCAATAGGTGAACAGCTTTAACTCTTGATAGATCTTGTCAAAGAAACTAAAAACATCCAACACTTATTGTGCCCTAGATGTTGATTTCTAGTTAGGTGTAGTAGTTGGGTACCGGTACCCATGAAATGGGCACATATTGAGGCAGTCTATTAAAATTGGTAGCCTACTTGTATTTATTTATCACTTATCACAATCACAGTGGGTAAAACAAGTCCACTTCATGTTTACTAAACAAGTAAGTGAGACATAAGTCTGCTGTGTAAGAGCTTCTTATAAATAACTCATCTTCCCAGCTCCAGATTGCGCAATATTATTGAGGCAATCTATTGAAATTAGGACTTGTAATTTACCAATCACTTATAGGTCTACTATGGTTTAGAAAATTAGATATTCAAATAATATTATAAGTTACATTTCTCATGGGTAGGTACACCACGTGCAATCAGTAGGGTTACCATTTAACCGGATTTCCCCACAGTACACTCAACATTTCAGGATTTTTAATAATAAATTCTAATTTTAGAGTTATTAAATAATGCATTAACTTACCGCACTTCATCTAAGGAGTTCAGAATATCAATTTTTGAGAAACTTGGAATCCAAACATCCGAGGATTCTAGATAAAACGATACCTCAATTTGAAATTTCTCTTTCAGATAGCACTCAATATCTTCAATAGTTTTAAATGAATTATCCATATAGATGATACATTTTTTTCTATGGTCAGTAAATAATTCATTTAAATTTATGATTACTAAATTTGTGCTAGCCATCTCAAAGTTAAAGTCGCTGTTCTGTTTCTGATTCTGTTCACACAAGTACTAACAGGAACAGGCAGGACCGCAGGAAACAGTTGGGTGGAATTGAGGTTATGTGGTGCGCGCGAGCATCATCAAAACTCAAACATAGAAGAAGTGGGGTTATGTTTACTTTTTTCAATTCCGTTTATTATTTACACTTCAAATTAACTTCTTTCATACTCTGAGCCACTGTTAATTTATTAAAATTCAAGCATGTCAGACGATGATAAAAAAGCATCGTCGAAACCAGCTGTAGCTAGGACAGCTAGTGATCTTCAAAGGATGAAACTTGAGAAACTAATGAAAAATCCTGTAAGTAGACTACCAGTTCTGAAAATGCTCTAATACCTTTCATATCATTCTAAAATAAGTGCTTTTTCAACATGAAAATTCTTTTCTTCATTTATTGTGTGGACAAATGGTCTAAACTGTATCTTTTGAGTAAACGACAAGCGCAGGGTAATGTTGTTGGATGGGTGGCCACTTTTGCCATGCCTCAGGCTCTGCTATGTGCTTCATTATTAATATTTTTAATACATAGTAACATCTTAAAGTGATAGCCAAGAAACTGAAAAATTAAAGAAACTATATTACATTAAGCTACCAATTTCAAGATAGAAGTCATCTTTAATCCAATTCCAATGTAATATGCCTTTACTTTACTTCTTCGGTCCTCCCAACGGTCCTGTGTCCGAGGAGTCGTCTTATGTGTGTCCTGGTTTAATCCAGGTGTCCTATGGTATGTTCTTCAACATATTCTGTTATCGAGTAGTAGGGTCTTGCCGTATTTAGTATTTATTAAATTAAGTCCATAAGATGGAAAATTAAAGCCACCAGGGACACGTCAAAAACAAAAACAGCCTATAGAGGCACAAAAAGCAAATACCCATAAAATAGTCAAAAATAAGAACTCACCAGATTGTCATCCAACATAAAAAACTCACTGAGGGAGTACAATGGGTTCTCCACCAGCAACCCCTTCAGAGCTCTTTGAAATCGTCCGGCAGGTAGGTCTCTTGCAGATAAAGGGAGCTTGTTGAACAGTCTCGTTGATAGATGCGCAAGGCCAGTCCGAGTTCTGCTGAGCCTCAGGTAAGGCACATCCAACCTACGATTCCCTCTTGTCTCATATGTATGAAAGAACCTCCTGGTGACAAGCTCATCTACACTAGAATAGGTCCTGCAAAGTGTATAGAAGATATAGAGAGCGTAAACTGTGAGAATCTTCTCTCCAATAAAGAGAGGACGACAGTGGGCAAGACTCCCAGCCCCACAGATGGTCCTACTGGCTCTTCTGCATGCGCACCACACGTGTCACATCCGCAGCTCCACCCCAGAGAACGAGCCCATACAATAAGATGCTCTGGAAAAAAGCAAAGTAGCATACCTTTAGGTAGTGTGTAGGAACACTAGATCTCAGGCCCCTCAGTAGAAAAACCACTCTGCTCAGCCTAAAACACACGGCCTCTATATGGCTGCACCATGATAGTTTCCTGTCCAGGACCAAGCCAAGCAGCTTCACTGGCGCAGTTTCATATTCATCTACATTTCTGAGGCTGAACACGATTGACTGTGTCTTGTCCTCATTGAGGAGGAAGAGGTTTGCAGAGAACCAGTCTGAGGCAAACAGCCTGGTCTCCCTCATAGCTGCCCTCAACCCCTCAATACTGCAGTCCTCATTGAAAAAGTGGTGTCATCCGCATAGCAGACAGCCATTCTGCCATCCACACATGCAACATCGTTCACTGCGTAGAGGCCCCCGCACAGAGCCATGAGGTACTCAACAGTCAGCACAGTTCCTAACCTGCGAGAGCACTCCATTGGCCAGTACAGTGAGGTACTTCTTCAGGTTTCTTGGGAATGTGCTTGTTGTTACCGTAGTTTTGAGATTATCTGGCAGCAGATTAAAGAAGAAAGCTCCAGTGTAGGCCGGTGACTTAGCAGTTTAGTGAGACGGTGTTGTGGAAGATCATATTATTCCTGGCTCGGGTGTTGTGCATGTGTAGTTCACATCTCAATGTAGGATTTGTTTTCAACACCACATTTATTGTTTCCAATACATATATTGAGATCACTGTCAGGATATTGTTATGGAAAAAGAGATACTTGCAGTGATCTAACATATTTCTCCTTAGGATTGTTAGGATGGCTCTCTTTTGTATGCGCAGTACTCTATTGAGATTTGCCGTTGATGCCGATCCCCATGTAACAATACCATATCTGAGATGAGATGCAAATAGGGCGTGGTAGGATGTAAATGCTGTCTTCTCATCAGTTATGTTACGAATTCTGTGGATCACATATACTGCCGAAGAGAGCTTTTTACTCAGCTGGTCTATGTGGTGCTGTCAGCATTGTGCCTGCTCAAACATTGATTCTTATTAGCACAAGAATGGGGTCTAAATTTCTTTGAAATAATCAGCCAAAGCTGCGTTTTACACCAGAGTTAGTATTGTGGGAAGTTTTTAACAAAGTTATTCGAGATCTCTGTGCCTCGATATTCGTTATTCGATTCAGTCAGCAACCCAGCATTGCCAGACGACATTGGCTGATAGATTAGGACCCGAAAACAGCCAAATGTCATCTGGCAACGCTGGGTTGCTGACTGAAGTCAGATAGCAGTTGCTCCGTGGGCACACGGCCTCTAATAACTTTTGATGAAAAATTTTGTTACTCAGGTGTAAACGCTGCTTAATAGTTAATAGATCCAGTTCTTCAAAAATTAATTTACCAGGATAAAGCCTAGGTCTACCTAATGCCGCTCTGTTATGTTTTTCAAGCGTGAATAATTTATTCACGTGTGTGTTCATGGCCCCACCCCAGACTCCAATGCAGTATTGAAATTAAGATTTAGCTTAGGAATGATATATTATGTGGATGACTTTTAAGTTTCTAATCTTATTGAATTTGTAACATTGAAAAATCATATATTTTAGTCTAGAAGTTACCAAGTTAGATATTACTAGCCAATTCTTAGGAACCTGAAAATCTAAATTATTATTCGAAATGTTTGTGTTTGTTTCGTCAGGATAAGCCAATAGTGATTCCAGAACCGTCGAGAGAGAAGAAAAGTCCCCATGTTCCCGAATTCGTGAGAAACGTGATGGGATCCAGCGCTGGAGCTGGGAGTGGCGAGTTCCATGTTTACAGACATCTCAGGAGAAAAGAGTACTCACGACAGAAATTTATCCAGGAGAAAGTTGAAGTAGTAGAAGATTCTTTTAAATTGTCAGAAACAGCTGATTGATGTACGCTCGTTTACTAACGTTAAATCAGCTGTTTTCTGACAAGTTAAAAGAATCCTGCTATATAAGAAACATCGAATGTAAACGTTGAAAATTCCAACGAAAAAAGAAAATCGAATGCAAAATATTTATAAATAATGTTTTTAGTAATTAATGTTTTAAATAATTTATTTTAGATCAAGAATCGTTTTCAAATGTTGATAGATTGCTTGTTTGATCATGGGTTCGATTCCCATTTCAACTGGCATTGATTATGTGGACCTAACATCCCTCACCTTATTACCCAAGAAAAAATTAATTTATTTTTGAGCATCATCAACAGCAAAAATCGACAATGAATTATCAAATTAATTCCTCAATCAAGAATAAGTCTTAGATATTTAGAAAAATAATTTTTAATGAGGATTGAAAGATGTTTTTATGTATAGTAATATTCATTTGAGTTGTCGGATGGCATTAGATGGTTGGATAGATAGAGAGATATTATCTCTTGACGTTGCTGATGATCGTAGAGTCCGATGGCAAAAAAATAATACCTATCTCTCTATTTATCTAATGCCAACCACCATAGCCCCCTTTAAACTACAGGGGGCTATAGTTTAAAGGGGGCTATGCAACCATCAACTTCAATCTTCAATGAATATTACTAAAGATCTGCTTGAAATCAACTACGACGGCCAATATACTACATTGTTTTTAGTAATAATTTTTTCTTTAATGTAAGGAAGGACTCAATTAATGTCATTTTTTATTTTCCTTTTTGCAGGAACTTCTCGAAGAAGCTTACCACCAGAAGATTTTGGAAAACAGGTTGGCGAGTGAAGAAAGGACAGCCAAGAAAAGAGCGAAGCGATTAAAGAAGAAAGCCAAAAAGAAACAGAAGAAAACGACCACTGAAAGTGTAAAAAGTGAAAGTGAATCAGAACCGCAGAGTGAGAGTGAAAAAGAAGATTAATAGTTTAATGGTAACTTAATAGTTTAGTTTAAATAATCAACTTGATAGGTTACGCGAATTTAATTATTTATTCTTGTGTGTAAGTATTTGTTTAAGGTAATAGGTAATAAAAAATATTTGAATTGAATTAAAATATAGTTATTCTCAAAAAACAACAAAATACATACATTTGAAAGAAATATGACAATTTGAATATATACTCCTCACCTAGAACAGGTCTGTGTGTGAAGAGGGTCGTATAAAAGATTGTAATATTTACACAAAGAAACTTTTCTAGACATACAGAGGGAAAGAATATAAAAACACATTTCATACACATTAATTAGGATTATTCAACCCTCAGAATTATTCTGTCTCATGTTGTTTTATAAATACCAGCAGTGACACTAAAGAAAATGTAATATTTTATAAAATATAAGTAGATAATTTAATAAATTTTAGATGACAGATTTATATTCGTTAATGTTCATTAAGAATAAAAAGAAGGTATGACCAGTAAAACAGGGAGAAGAAAACGTTTATCCTTTCCAGCACCTTCTTCCTGTCTGAAGGGTATAGTCCCAGACAGTTCATAGATGAAGTTGGATAGTTTGAGTAGTATCTGTAGCCGGGGGCGATAAACGCCAGTCCAAAGGTAATTAGGATCAATCCCAGTCTACAGAACGAATTATAACAACAAAATCCACTCCTGACTGCCCTGAAAGTAGTCGTCATCTCTCATCACCTCCCATTACCTATGCACAAGCCTAGAGCTATTTTGCAGATTATTTGTATAATTAACAGTATAATATATTATATTAAATGTGAAAATATCCCCAATGCCTTTGAATAGGCTGCAGTCATAATGAAATGTGGCATGGAATCAATGATTCAATAATTTAAACCATTATATTGTATTGAAATTTCAGAAGAGTTCATGATTTTATGTATGAGGAGAAAATTTTTTTACAAACTCATGTCTTTCTATCAAGCTCCAAGATATTACATGCAATATTATATGTTAGTTTTAATGAAGTGCTACTGTTAGTAAAATCCTGTATTAAACAAAATCTGTGTAATTCTTGAAAAACGTTCAAGTCCTCTAATATTGTCATGCCCGGTTTTTCAGTCGCTCAATAGACAGTTTATGGATCCAATAGCACTATTGAATCAATAACCATGTGTTTTCAAATGCAAAAAAGTTATTGATTCAATAAGTTTATTGAACGACTGAAAAACCGGGCATCAGTGTTGCAAGAAAGGCGGCGCCGATTTGAATTTCGCTCCAATCCTTTATGGAGCCCCCCTGACAGCTGTTAAAATCAATCTTGGGATGCCAAGCTTTTGAAGATAAAGCAGGCAGTGCTTTACAAGCAGTGCAGTATTCGTAATTTTGCAGTTGAATCGTTATCCGTGTACTTTCCAGTAGAAATTAGTAGTTTCTCCATTAATTATCTACAAAATAGTTTTAATTCTTATCATCTTTTTACTGAATTCATCCTCGTGAACTTCCAAAGTGCAATGAAAAGTAAGTAGATAGTTTGACAGGATGAATGGTTTGAGTGAGTCACTACTGATTAGAGGTCGTGTTTTGTGCCTATTTATATTTGTAAATTTTGGTAAGTCATGCATTTATACTGATTGATTTATGTTCTAATGGAATCAGAAAACAAAAACACAACATAAGGCTCTGTTGAAAACCTTGTCAACACAATCTGACAATCTCTTCTCAATGACCTAGAACCAATTGCTGTAACATTGATTAACCTAACAGTCTCGCAAGATAATGTTTTTGCACAAAAAACGCTTCAAATCGAATGTTTTGATGCATTGTTTACATAGTTTGATCTGCTGAATCGTGTTAAATGGGATACCTACATTATTATCCATCAAGCATCACCCCATCAAATATAAGAAATTATATCGATTTTTCATTTTTGTAGTTAACAGTTAACTTGACTTCCGTGTCAGTTTTCGCAATATCGTAAATAATATTGAAAGTATTTTCAATCACGTATTGTATTCTGTATTTTGTAGGTTCTACTTGATTTGTGTCGAATTGTACTTGAGAGGGTCTCATTTATTGTTTAGTACTGGAGGTCTGAGAAATAATATTGAAAAGTAATTAATTTATAATTAGGCCTATAGAATCTAGATTCATAAGTTTTGTAAAATAGAATTGTGTTATGCATAGTAATCAAAGTAATTCAACCAAGTGACTGTTCTTAGTCTCTAGCTGTGGTTACATTGGTTGAGAGTTGGTACTTGATGAATGTATTGATGTAACTCTTTACTCTTATTACACCATGGTCACCTATTCCTAATCCTACTTCTTTGTTCTTGAATTGATCTTTAAACAAGCTGTTGCTATCACTATTTGTATATAATTTTATTTGCATTAGTTTTTTGAAATAACTGTTGATATTGCATATAAATAATATTACATTTCAAGTTTTAGTTTGTAATTTAATACTAAATTTTTTTCAAATTTACTGCCTTGATTGTAATGTTAGTTCTGAAATCGTTTTTCAGTTTATCGATATTTGACACCTTGTGAGATCGGACTCCCCTATAAAGTCAACTCGAGATAAATCTCACCCTGACGGTCGTTGACCATGGGTTTATTGCTTGCATTTGACTGTATATATATTTTTTTGTATGATAAGAAGTATGACAATAAATGAAAATTATTCATTCATTCATTCATAATTTTAGTTCTGTCTCATATGAGATATGACGTAAGGTCACGTTAATTGGGATTTTCCCATGAGTCTTCTTCACTTCAGCCTTTGCAACTCATGGTGTTGCATATCTATAATTACCATTTAGTCAATTTATGCTACACCTATTTATTTATTTGAAAAAATACATAGTTGAGGGCACCAGGAATTAAATCCTATTATTGCCCTCATAACACAAAATAAAATTATACAAACAAGAATAAAACAAATAATAAGTTACTAGCTTAATCCACTGTGATAATTCATGACAGCTCATACTGGACTAAGTGGAAACTCATGTTTATTTAACGAGAGTGTCACATTTACTAGCTGAGGAACAAAAATTTTTGTCAAACATTTCCTGTCGAGTTAATTTTAAACATGATGAACGTGAGCTCTATATTATGAGGTAATCTACGACAGACAACAGATGTGTGGAGTGCCGGTCCATTTTGTGAATGATGAATGTTGTCAGACGTCAAGACACCTTTAGAGTAGTCGTGTTGTATGATTTGGCACACTTTTTCGATCTTGTGGTTTGGAACAGTGTTTTTCTGTCTGTGTGACGTTTGAGAGCTAGCATGGAATAATGCCAGATAATAGCAACGGTTGGTTGGAAATTTTATGCCGAACCTTGAAGCGCTGGTCAATTGCTAATTTGGCAATCAAGCTAATAAAATTCGCTAGAATTGCAGCGAGAAGTTGAGGTCAGCCCTGTAACAGATGTGGGAGATGTGAGCTTGTTTTTTGGTTCACTAATAATTTTGTTGTTATTTGAATTATAATTTGTAATTTTTAACATTTATAAATTAATTTGCCATTTTTTTGTACACTCAAATAGAACATTTCTTATTAACTAAAATGAATCTCACTTTTATGCCGCGATCTTGCTTTATTGACAGATTCATCTTCCCTGGATGAAATCACAACTACTCAGACACATAGGCCTACCCCAACACATATAATTTATAGTGAGGTGTATATTTATACATTAAATGATCTATATTTAGAAATTATTCAATGCATAAAACGTCTTTGTTTTATTTGTATTACCTACATGTTTAGTTATAGAATCCAAATTTGTATTGTAGGCCTAATTATTTTTGATGAATAAACTTAATTTTGATTTTTACTTTGAAAAATCTTATTTTGTAATATTATTTCAAATCTGCCCATTCTTCCCATCCAGTTGAAAGCGCATTGACACTTTGCAAGTTGACTGGCATCAGTGGACTGGCAATGTGTAAACACCATTCTTTGGCTTATTGACATGTCCAGTGTAAAGGTAGTCAAGTTCACTCGCAAGAGGATTAGGGTCTTACCAGTCCAGTTCCTAGTCCACTGGCAACATATAAACGTGTTATAAGAAAATGGAACGAAAATAAATTAGAATAAAACGAATGTTTTGAGTAATTTCCATGCTTTCTATGAATTGCAGTTTTGTTTTAAATGGCCAATTGTCTGCTTCCTCTGATTCATGATAGTAGGCGTCTTAGCCCTAGCGCCCACTGAGGTGGAATGGCCATGGAGTGGCGATGGCTTGGCAACACTGAAACTAAATGAAACAGCGCACATTGAGGTGATCGCCACGCCACCTCAGTGGGCGCTAGGGCTTTGAATGAAGAGTACCAAATGATGAATCCTAGTTCAGCATATTTAAAGATGCACCTATTAATTTATGAAAATTATAGAATTAGTCTATCTGTTAAATTGTAGAATTTGCTATCAGTCTAATACAAAACATAGTGTGACAAGAAAGGCGTACTTAATCAAGACAAGACGATTTAATAATTACTGACTAAACGTGACTAATATCGTCTTGTCTTGTCTTGACTAACCAGTGTACGCCTAGCCTTAGAAAGGAGCGATCATACTAATGTGATCATCCTATAATGAAAAATTTAACTTACTTTGAAGTAAGTTTGAAAGAATGATAGAACACTTTTAATAATAATATTTAGTTCTGTAAAAACCCCTCTTATAGATCTAAATAGATCTTATAGAAGTGTTTAAACCAGACAAGTTTGATATTCAAGAAGAATACAAGTTTGAGATTCAAGCAGGAGACAAGTTTTTTTTTGTAAGACTACAGTAGTTACTTGCTCTATGGTAGTTACCTGAAGTTGTTTTCCAATTTGTGTTTATTTTATAAATTAATCTGTATGTTTTTGTTTTGTTTCAGTTATGTCTGTTTCAAGCGACCAGTGCTTCCAGATCTCACGTTCTTCAACTACCTCAATCTCTGTTCTCTAGTCTTGGAAAGCTGTTCGGATTTCAACGAAACTAAAGTAAGTTTGATATTTATTTTGTCTTCTAGAAACGTTTTACAGTGTCCCTTATACAGCAAGCCTGAGAACAGTTATAGGTAGCCTATAATTGTTTCTTATTTATTTATTCATTAATTTACAAATAATACTGAAAGGTACAACAGGCTTACGCCCAAAACGGTCCCTTTTCCAATTTAGAAATCAGTCCAAATCTAGGTTATGATGCATGTATTTCACAGGTACAGTTTTTCACTACAAAAACAAACACTTTAAAAATTTTGAATATTGTAACTTAGAAGATAATAAATGATAGATTTTGAACCGATAAAAACAAATAGCCAAAAACAAATAGCGATAAAACAGTTAGCCAAATTAAGAATAATCTGAATCCTATGAAAATTTAGATTACGGCATTGAAAAATTTTGAAATATAAACCAAACTCACTAGTAGCTATTACTACATCGTATGGAGTTGTTTTTTCCAACATCATAAATGCCATATCTTATAGTGTCAGTTGTGACTTATAATGTTGTAATCAACTTGAAGTACCCATATTTCGGAGGAGAAGAAAAACTGTCGGTCCCGACTGCCTAAAAACAGTTGTCATCTCTCATTATCAACCCTCTCATTACCCACGCACAAGCCTAGAGCTCATGTGGGCATCACCCTCAAAAAAAAGTAGCGGGCACGAAATTAGGCGGCTGAGACATTTCGATCTGTTGTCAAATCTTGCCAGCAATCAATTTCAGATTTGTAATCAAAATAGGCAACGCTGGAAGCACGGTGTTGTCAATTTGTGATCAAGAGCAAGCAATTTTCTACATTTCCTTGCTTTACCGGTTCCATATCTGACAACAGCGCAAAATTTCTCAGCCACCTAATAAGCCTGTTGGACCTTCCATTAAGTATGAGTTGTACAGTGACATTCATTTAATTTGACGCTTGATATTAGATAGATAGATATCATTTCTCGACGTTGCTGATGAACGTAGAGTACGATAGCAAAGAAATAATATCTCACTAGGCTATCTATCTAATGCCAAGCGTCAAATTAAATGAATATCACTGTACATTCCTGAATAAATGAACATTCTATTATTTTGTATATTATTATCTGGAACTATTAGCCTACTATGCATCACAATTATTTGATTATTGTGTCGAAACTGTTTGTATTTAACGTTAAATCAGCTGCTATCAATTTAAATTATCGATCCTACATGTATTTTCAATTTTTTTGGCAATAAAATAATTCGATTCAATTTGTTTTTGTAGGTGTTGTTGTTGTCAAGCTGGCGGCCCGTGAGGAGGCGGGGAGTTCTCCCTCCTCCTCATCCTCCTCCTCCTCACTGCGCGGAGGAAGCAAACCTCACAGGTTTCAGCGCAGACCCTCTTCGCTCGCTTTCTACTCAGACGCGCACACTCTAACCGGTAAGAAGTCACCTAATCACTCACTCTTCACCGTAGAAAAAGCATTTACCATTTCTCCCTTCATGCTTTGACCATCCATAGCTATTCTCTTCACGCGATTATTATACTGTATCATCTTGATAATCAGTAATCATCATCATTATGTATACCATCTCCATCAACATCATCACCATCATGTCTCTTTTATAGAGCCATATTTTAGTCCCTCATTTGATTGAAATTTCTTTCTCTTTCATTAAGTCTTTTTTATATTTTTCTGTCGAGTATTCTTCTCTTTCTTTAATTAAGGATAGGTAGCCTGAGAGTGAATAATAAATTGATGATTATGAATGCGATTCGCAATAAAAGTGCTATTGTACGTGCTTAATGGCTGAATTCAATGTTATCTTGAGCAGTAATAAATCTGTTATTAAAGTGCTTCGAAAGACTTCAATTGCAGCTTTGATTGTTGGTGTTTTATTGGCAGAAATGAACATTATCGTAATTTTTCCTTCAATTGAAGTGCCTGTTGTAAGAGATTTTCAAGCTTGCTAATGATGCAACAAAACAGGCTTTTGAGTTTTAAAGCGTGTTGAATGATTTGCAATTAGTAATGTTTTTATTTTTGTGAAATTACTTGAAAAAAGTTCTCAATAAAAGGTTTGTAACAAATGTTGATGACGCGGAATCTTTCCATCATTAATGCATCTTGAGATTGTCACTTCCACTTTAATGTTTAATAAAGTGGAAGTGAAAATCTCAAGAAGATTAATTAATAATTAAATTTATTCAAGTTCATTAGTGAAGAGGAGTCATCAACTGAAATTTAACTTCAATGGTTTTCGCTCCTAATTTGAAGACATGCATATTGTGTATTCTTGTTCTTTCAAAGTCGTTCACACCACAACAATAGAACAGTAATTGCCATTTGTTTGAGGTTGAAGTAGTAAGTTAGATAATACACTCCTTTTGTGTGTATGAAACTTGAACCTGGAAATACTTGTCCTTGACATTGGACTAATAATTTGGTTTCATGAACTTGAAATATTTGTATCGTAATTAACTCATTTATAAAAAGTTCAATGTGAGTTATATTAGTGGTTATTACTTATATAAGTAACGTAAATTTAATGTAAGATCTTCCAAAATCGAGCGTAGATTATAGAAACCGATTGCACGAAAGCCAATCAAATTTAACGGCCGTGAAATGACGTCATCAATTTAGGTCTAATAGTTGATGTATGGTCGGGATAAACCAAAGTTTGAGAAAAGTTGTGTGCTGAGGTTATTTGGTCACTGTTTTCATCCTATACATCTTGGTGTCTTATTACCAAGACACTGTTTATTCCTGAATCATGGTTGCATTTGTGTGCCATATTGGTCAATTATTGCCAGTGAATTTGAGAATTTAATTCAAGGTCAGAATGAGGAAAATTGAAGTTTAACGAGTTTCTGACGTCATTATGAAATTTAGTTGTGTTGTTTCATATATGCTGAAGAGAATGAGCTGTGTGGAAATTAGCAGTATGTTATCAACCTTTTGCAGTCTTATCAGCTAGGTCTCACCTACCTATTTGTCTTCTTATCGTTTCGTGTCACTTCAGAGGTGTTCGTTGCGCTGTCACTTCTTTTCACTCTTCTTCAAATTCATTCTTACAAAACATTACAAAAAACATGCACTGATAAATATTGAAATATTATTGTTTTTTTAGGTTGAGCGTGTTGTACACAAACAAATGAAGATATTGGTCTGATATTGGATTGATACTGTACTATTGTGATGGACCCCGCGTACCATTTGTACCATTGTCTCTATTGTCATGTGATCTCTCACACTGTGTCTCGATTTTGTTCATCCTCCGTTCTCTCTCTTGCCACTTCTGCTTCTTCTTCTTCTTCTTCTTCTTCTTCTTCCTTCTCTCTTTCTTCTTCTTCTTCTTCTTCTTCTTCTTCTTCTTCTTCTTCTTCTTCTTCTTCTTCTTCTTCTTCTTCTTCTTCTTCTTCTTCTTCTTCTTCTTCTTCTTCTTCTTCTTCTTCTTCTTCTTCTTCTTCTTCTTCTTCTTCTTCTTCTTCTTCTCTCTTCTTCTCTTCTCTTCTTCTTCTTCTTCTTCTTCTTCTTCTTCTTCTTCTTCTTCTTCTTCTTCTTCTTCTTCTTCTTCTTCTTCTTCTTCCTTCTTCTTCTTCTTCTTCTTCTTCTTCTTCTTCTTCTTCTTCTTCTTCTTCTTCTTCTTCTTCTTCTTCTTCTTCTTCTTCTTCTTCTTCTTCTTCTTCTTCTTCTTCTTCTTCTTCTTCTTCTTCTTCTCCTTCTTCTTCTTCTTCTTCTTCTTCTTCTTCTTCTTCTTCTTCTTCTTCTTCTTCTTCTTCTTCTTCTTCTTCTTCTTCTTCTTCTTCTTCTTCTTCTTCTTCTTTCTTCTTCTTCTTCTTCTTCTTCTTCTTCTTCTTCTTCTTCTTCTTCTTCTTCTTCTTCTTCTTCTTCTTCTTCTTCTTCTTCTTCTTCTTCTTCTTCTTCTTCTTCTTCTTCTTCTTCTTCTTCTTCTTCTTCTTCTTCTTCTTCTTCTTCTTCTTCTTCTTCTTCTTCTTCTTCTTCTTCTTCTTCTTCTTCTTCTTCTTCTCCTTCTCCTTCTTCTTCTCCTTCTTCTTCTCCTTCCTCTTCTTCCTCTTCTTCTTCTTCTTCTTCTTCTTCTTCTTCTTCTTCTTATTCTTCTTCTTCTTCTTCTTCTTCTTCCTCTTCCTCTTCTTCTTCTTCTTCTTCTTCTTCCTCTTCCTCTTCTTCTTCTTCTTCTTCTTCTTCTTCTTCTTCTTCTTCTTCTTCTTCTTCTTCTTCTTCTTCTTCTTCTTCTTCTTCTTCTTCTTCTTCTTCTTCTTCTTCTTCTTCTTCTTCTTCGTTGTTGTCCATCTTTCACACTGCGTCTCGATCTTGATCATCCTCTCCCATTCTCTCTCTTGTCTCTCTTCTTCTTCTTCTTCTTCCCTCTTGTCCTTTCTGTGTTCTATTCGCGTCGCGTCTAATTATAGGCGCCGCGTACTTCATTCACTGTTGTAGTTGCTCACTCGGTAGTGCTCTGTACAACTGCTTGAAATTAGTAGTGATCGTTTATGAGTTCTAATTTCAATTTCAATTCAATTTTTGTGCCGGTGAATTATTCTCCCTATGCCGGATAATGTTCGTGTTGAACTATGTGTGTGTTGTGTTATCATACATAATTATGTTGGATTGGGTTACCATTGTTGGTTTGCACCAAGCAAGATCAAATTTGATCCAGGATCAGTGCAATGCTAATCAAATGTGATCAGCTGATTCAAAATAGTTGAGCCCGGTTTGGTGCGACTTAACTTATAAATTTCTATGGGTTTCTACAGTGATATTCATTTAATTTGACGCTTGGCATTAGATAGAGAGAGATGTATTTCTTTGCCATCGTACTGTACGGTCATCATCAACGTCAAGAAATGATATCTATCTATCTAATGCTAAGCGTCAAATTAAATGAATCTGATTATAGTTGTCTATTAGCGGTTGATATCAGTTAGAAATTCAATGTCATCTGGAGAAATGTTTCTCCTTGGTGGTCATCTGGATCTTATCCTTACAATGGAAATTTATATCAGGGGAAAAAGCACAACAATACAGTAGCTTGCGAAGTACACGAATTCCTGCTACATTACCTAAATTCTTAAACTAATGAATGAAATAAAATGAATAAATACTAGACTCTATGGCTAGGCGTACACCGGTTAGTCAAGACAATACAAGACAAGGTTAGTCACGTTTAGTCACAGTAATTCACATATTTTCTTATGAAGCAGCACACACTGATGCAATGACTAATCGGTGTGTGTTGCTTCATAAGAAAATATGTGAATTACTGTGACTAAACGTGACTAATCTCGTCTTGTCTTGTCTTGACTAACCGGTGTACGCCTAGCCTAAGAAATACGAGATTTGGATAATTTTTTTGAATGTTTTCATCTATCGTGAGCGGTTATCTTAGTACAGTATTTACTTAAAAATATTGGCTACTCGTATTGTGCTAAGTATAACTTTATTTTTCTATGAAATTTGTTTCTAATATGGACGACTTGAAGTTTAAACCCAATGTCAACTTGATATTTTCTCTGAAAGTTGTGATCCACCACAAACTTTTTCATTGATATTAACTGCCATATGGGAGGGTGTAGGTGTAAAACTAATTTTATTCATAGTTGAACCAGAGACAATTAGAATACTAATAGTTTCCTATCGTCTTTGGTTGAACATAGCTTCCTTAGTTACAATAATTACATTATGATAGTTTTGTCATTTTTAACAATATTCCAGGGTAATCCTAGAAGTGTAAAGACTAAACTCATTTCATTAATTGTTGAATATGGAGTTTGCGAAAGTGTGACATGCAATGGCCACACTGTGTTTATACTGCCTCTGTAGGTTTAATGGATTGATAATATCCAACCTAATTTTTCCTATTCAATTCTCAGAATCTACGTTCTCTAACCATACTGTTCAGATAGCTTCAAAACGTGCCAAACTTCTCCCTAGAATAAATATTGTGTAGAAGTATTTTCCACTTAATTATCTGTTAACAGAGAGATATATTTTATGAATGAAACTGACAAATTATTTCAGCAGTGGTTGATATGTGTTGGGATTAATGAGTTGTTCCATTGACTGAGACTTGGAGACATTTCTGTCTGAAAAGTAAAATAAACAAAACCATTCAGTGTCATTATCAAAGTAAAACGTTTAGCGAGCTGTAAACTGATTCTTCCTCATTTTAAATTGCTAGATTTTCACGTGTTGGATTTTCTCCAAGTGTTTGTTGTTCATTTGAAATTAATTGGCCGTTTGTAAATTGTGCTTGTGTGAAATCTGGTAGAAAACCTGTTGATTCTTTCATTTTCAAAAAGTAGGGTATTAACCGAGATAAAAAGTAATGAAATAGTAATATTTTCAGTACTGGTACTAGGTTTCAGTACTGTTTATTTTGGCTAATACTTATACTGTAAATGTCTGTTTTTTAAACTGCTATCTGTTTTGTGAAAAACATATAGATTCTTGAGCAAATGACCAAATAATGGCTAACTGAGTAATATTCCTCAAGAACTATATCTATATTAACAGATAAAGTAGTTACAACATTATACATCATGTTACTACATAATTGCTACTAGTGAGTTTGTTTTCTGGTTCAAAAATGTTGAAATCAAAAAGTAAAAATTTTCAAAGAATTTAGATTACTTATATTTCGGCTATTTCTCAGAACTTACATAATAATTATTATCTTTCAAAATACAGTAGGTTATTCGAAATCTGTTTAGTGTTTGGTTTTTGTGAGAAAATTGTTTGTGTGAAAAATGGCGTCATATTTGTACTGTTTTTATTATAAATTGGAAAAAGAGAATTTTTGTGCGTTAGCCTGTTGGACCTTCCATGAAGTATTAGGCTATTTGTACATTACTCAATAAATCATGAGGTGAGGTTCGATTAAAAAGCACTTAAGCCTAGTTTTCATTAGTAGAGTTAGTGGTCGAGTAACTGGCATACTAACTCTACCGAGCTAACTCTACTCTACTTACTTGGTCGAGTAATTGTTTTCACTACAATTGAGAATAGTAGGTAAAGTGTGTTGTCTAGTGAACAGATCTAACCTTAAAATGACTCTACTCTACTAGCTCGAGACTGTTTTCATTAGAATAGTGGTGGTAGAGTAGAGTGAGAAGCGTTGGTGGGGGAAGGCAAGTGGTAGAGTACTATCCCACGGTGCTATCCCACTCTACTCTACTAAAAACAAGTACTCTACCATGACTCTACTCTACTATGAACGTTTTCATTGGGAGAGTTCACAAGATAGTTAGTACTTGCCCAGGGAACTCTACCACTAACTCTACTAATGAAAACCAGGCTTTCGGCTAGCAGGGGCAAATACTTCAGCCGTTGTGGTGGGAGCGAATAGTAGAGGATAGAGCATCGGATCTCTCACCTTGTCATATTGGAAGAAATTTCTCTCGGACTATAGTAGTTTTATACTATTTTTTAAAGCATACTACTCCAAGGTACAAGACAATAAACATTTTATATACTGTATTAAATTTTTTTTAATATTGTGAATCTATCTCTCCCTGTTTTTCTCTCACTCTGTAATATTGGAAGAAATTTCTCTTGGACTATAGTACTTCTATACTATTTTTTTAGAGCATACTACTTCAAGGTTAAAGATAATAAACATTTTGCATACTGTATTAATTTTTTTTTAATATTGTGAATCTATCTCTCCCTGTTTTTCTCTCACTCTGTAATATTGGAAGAAATTTTTCTCCGACTATAGTAGTTCTATACTATTTTTTAAAGCATACTACTTCAAGGTAGGCTACAAGACAATAAACATTTTGTATACTGTATTAATGTTTTTTTTTTAAATATTGTGAATCTACGTGTTGAAAGCAAGAGCTGAGGGTATTGTGTGATGTCTGTCATATTGGAAGAAATTTCTCTCGGACTATAGTAGTTCTATGCTATTTTTAAAGCATACTATTTCAAGGTACAAGACAATAAACATTTTGCATACTGTATTAATTTAATATTGTGAATCTATCTCTCCCTGTTTTTCTCTCACTCTGTCATATTGGAAGAAATTTCTCTCGGACTATAGTAGTTCTATATTATTTTATAGAGCATACTACTTCAAGGTACAAGACAATAAACATTTTGTAAATACTGTATTAATTTAATATTGTGAATCTACGTGTTGAAAGCAAGAGCTGAGGGTATTGTGTGATGTCTGTCATATTGGAAGAAATTTCTCTCGGACTATAGTAGTTCTATACTATTTTTTAAAGCATACTACTTCAAGGTAGGCTACAAGACAATAAACATTTTGTATATACTGTATTAATTAAATATTGTGAATCTACGTGTTGAAAGCAAGAGCTGAGGGTATTGTGTGATGTCTGTCATATTGGAAGAAATTTCTCTCGGACTATAGTAGTTCTATATTATTTTATAGAGCATACTACTTCAAGGTACAAGACAATAAACATTTTGTAAATACTGTATTAATTTAATATTGTGAATCTATCTCTCCCTGTTTTTCTCTGATCTGTCATATTGGAAGAAATTTCTCTCGGACTATAGTAGTTCTATACTATTTTTTAAAGCATACTACTTCAAGGTAGGCTACAAGACAATAAACATTTTGCATACTGTATTAATTTAATATTGTGAATCTACGTGTTGAAAGCAAGAGCTGAGGGTATTGTGTGTGATGTTGTGTAGGCCTAGGCCACGTCGGCGCTTTGCATTGACATTTGGAGGTTATGTTTCCGTGGTCGGAGTCGTGTCAGTCTCAGCGCATGCGCCGTAGACGTCGGCTCAGCGACGAGGAACGACTGCTCGACGCCTGGCACAAAGGTACAGCAACACGCACGCTTATGGCACGCTTCACACACAAGCCGACTTTCTAGTTGCTGCTGGTGTGGCCGCCCAGATGGCACGCTTCACACAGAGGCGACTTTTTAGTTGGTGTGCGTGATTTGGTTGCTGCTAATGCCATCGTTTAGATTATTGTATTGCTTATAATGGTATTGGATAATAAGTCACATGTTTACTACCTTCACATGGTTGCCATGAGTGACCATGGCAACATACTATTATTTTATTTATGAGTTTGTGAGTATTAAATGAACATTGAATATGGATGGATACATTTAATTATTTTGAGATATAACAGATGGATACGTCTGTGGCTCGATTTCTAACTTGTTCTATGAATCGTTCATTTAATAGGTATGATCAAAGACAATTCAACTACTTAATAGTTAAATTGTCTGGTATGATTAATTCAAAATCAATCTATCCCTATGTCCATACTTGGTCGATTTTTGTGTGCTGCACAGCATGCTCCATTAGCTTCAGCATTCTTAATCATTCTTATGCTTAAGCGATATCTTAAGCATTCGGTAGCATGCTGTGTAGCACTCAAAATAGACCAAGTGTGGACTAAGGCTAGGCGAACACCGAGCTAATAACTAAATTCTTATTTAATGCCATATACTGTAATACAGTGGCGCCGACTTTGGGGGGGCAAGGCACTTTCTGCCCCCTCAATAATCACTCAGGGGGGCAATGCGTGTATTTTGCCCCCCCAATGTTCATACGTTACAAGAGAAAATTACATGAATAAGTATTGAAAGAATATTTTTTATTTTTTCCATCTTCAATTCAAAAAAGCCCAAATGAAACCAATTATAAGAAACAATGGACCTGTCTAGCTATTTTTATTATATTTACAGCTGGAAACTGGACTATTACCGTTTGAACTGATATAATAGACCTACTGCATTATTTTGAAAGACTACTTCCACAATGTCCACAAACCATAAAAATAGACGATCAGTCTCCTGATTTGTTTGTTTATTATTTGCATTGCCCAGCTAGGCGCCTGGGCTTAGATTGTTATCGCCGGATATGAGTCATCAATTGCCATTTGCCAAATCTTACATTTTGTAAGAAATTCTTTCATTCATTCTTGATTTTGTTTGTTCTATGTATAACTCTCTGTTCTTGGAATATATATACAGAGTGTCCCAAAAAATAGTGACGCCAGTACTACCACGGTATTCTACAAGTCAAAACAAACAGAAAATGTCGTTGGCAAAATGCTGATTTCTCCTTAGTTTACCTGTAATCCGCCATTTTGTGTTTTTAATATTTTTCATCATATCTCGATGATAAAACAAGATTTTCTCATGAAATTTGGTAGAAGTATAATTAAAGGTTTACAAAATACATATATTAATAAATTTAAATATCTGTTTTTTTCAAAATGGCGACCGACTAAACTTTTCAATTCGATTTTACTAGAGAAATATCGCTTTTTACGATAAAACTTTTGGATACAAAAATGTAGAGAATTTTATTCTGAATAAAATGGTATATAATTGTAAAGAATCGGATAATAAATAACCGAGATATGGCTATTTGAAGATAACCACTTCTGTGTTTCTTCATTTCTTCAGCAGTGAGACATGAGAATAAATTTATGAATGCAAAACATATGTTTGCCTATCTTTGTCACTCGAACGTTCTCAATTTATTATTGGATGGAACAACCAATTGATGAATTTCGTGAATGTGAGAATATGATACAGTAGTAAATTTGAAAACGTTCAAGATAAACAAGATAATCTGAACTTCTACAAGGAGGATGCTGAAAAATTAGATTTGAACATGGTGGCTGATGAGTTCATCTCGAAAAATGACCAGCGGAAGAGAACATTTTCTCAAAATAATTATTTCTTCAAGTGATTTGATGATAATATTGATATTATATGAGAGGAATGAATTAGCTTGCGGTGTTATCTATTAATCTATTAACTTCAATCTTGTGCTGTAGCCTAAGTAAATACTGTATGTTATAATGTGTTAATAGTATAAAAGAACTATTGTTTTTTACTTCTAAATATTTTGTTTTTTATTTTCGTGTTCAAAATTTAAAGAGAAACTTGATTTATTTACTAGCTAGAATCACGATTATAATTGCCAATTTGAATAAAATTAATGATAGGGTAATAATATAGGGAATTCAAAATAGTTGAATGGATCAGATTATCTCTATATTACAGAATTCAGTACGAAATCACATGCATAGAAGCAGTCTTACTGCTTGCGTATTCTTGCGTATTTTCACAACCCCCTCCCCCCATCTTCGGATGACACCCCTCTATAGATCTTTTGGTAGACTTTGCCCCCCCAATATTTGAATGAAGTCGGCGCCGCTGCTGTAATACTCTGAAGACTTCTGCTACTGCAAATATTGACAACAGAATAATAGCTAGTAAGGAAATTTGGAACTTTTGTTAATAATATAAATTTTTAGTATTGGTTCTAATTTTTTTTGAGATGTATTTAAACGATGTAGCCTATAGAACAACTGACAAATCGAGCCCCTCTGACTTGTGCGAGAATAATGAAGTGATCTTATGTTGGATTATCCCAAACTTGTTGAACAACCAACTATTGCGGTACGATAATCTAAATTGTGGCATTGGAAAATTGTGCAGAAAAATCAAGTCAGCCTTTGTGTCTTGTGAATGTGTGAACTAAGTAGTACTCTTTCAACTCGCCAGATAGCGTTGCTTGTATAACTCCTTCACTGCAGTGTTTGTTACTAGGACCACGTGGTCTGCTGATTGTCCACTAATATTATTGTTTTATTCAAATTAATAATTTTGGATTCACGACTACTGTCTGTGCTTGGTTTGGCGTGTTGTAATAATATGATTTTTGTACATTAAGTGTTCCAAACTAATTGTATACCGGTATTATTAGAATAGCATATTTATCTAAATAAAAAAATAAAATAAAATAATGGGGAAAATGAATGGAAAATCTTTATTCTAGGCTATAATATGAGGCCTATAATATCAGAAATATATTGTTGAATAATTGCTGATTCATTTGGCGAAGGAACCTGGACTTTTAACGAATAAGCCCAGTAATTGGATTTTTAATCTGTTGGGCTTGTCTCAGGTTTTCATAGTTCTAAGACTTCATCAGTTAATAATTTGTTTCATTTATTTCCTATGTAAGTCGCAATTTATTGTAAAGTTTGTTTGTTTTTCCTGAATAAGGCTAGGCGTACATCGGTTAGTCAAGACAAGACAAGACGAGATTAATCAGTGGCGGTCCTAGGCTTTGCGGGGCCCTGGACAATTGACTTTGGCGGGGACCCATTTATGGAGAGGAGGGGGGAGGAGTCTGGGGGTCCTTTGTCAGCTTCAAATAATGAAGCTGACAAAATGGTCAGTGGAATAGTGGTGGCTTACCATGCATTTAAAAAAAAATATTTTTAACTACAGTATGAGTTGAGTTGATTAGATAGAAGATAATTAGTACAATCCACTCTCAATATTTTGAAACTGAAGAATTCTTTGAAACATTGCTTTTGAACAAGGTTTGTAGAGACCTACATACCTTGGAACTCTACATACCTTGGCTTTTGAAAGCATCATGACATAATAGTAGTTTATGCAATGGTTGTATTATGAGAGCCTTTAAATGACGAGTGAGATACCGAGGTTAAAATACGAGCGGCAACAGCACAAGTTGTTTTAAGGTATCTCACATGGTACATGATATTTATATAACCTAATAACAACAATGAATTTAAATGGCTTGGAAAGTTGTAGGTTGTTATTTGGGCGGAGTGTAAACAATTGAATGTTCTTATTCTACTTATATAAATACGTATTTTGTGCAAGTCTGGAATTATTATTTGGTGTATTGGTAACTTACTAAAAGGGAAAACATGTTCACAAAATATAATATAGAGGTGCAATTCAAAATTCAAACAATGCAAACAAAGCGGGCTCCGCTTTTATTATACAGTATGAAAACTTCAATTGTGTAAATATGCTTTTAGGTTGCTGCGGGGCCCCGATTTAAGATCTTGCCAAATATTGAACGAGATTTGAAGCTCTTTTACTTTTTATTTCACTTTTTTACTGTATTTTATTGTAAGAAAAATTTGATTATATTTGCCATCGTCGCGGGGGCCCCGCTTTTATTATATGAAAACTTTTCTTGTGTAATATGCTTTAAGGTTACTGCGGGGCCCCGATTTAAAGTCTTGCCAAATATTGAACAAGATTTATTTTACTTTTTATTCTAAGAAAATTTGATTGTTTACATTTGCCGTCATGGGCCCCTCTTCTCGGACAAATGTCCGATTTAATCCATACGTAGGACCGCCCCTGAGATTAATCGATGAAAGTCACAGTATTTCGATACAGTAGCTGTATGGCAGCACACACTGATGCAATGACTGATCGGTGTGTGCTGCTTCATAAGCAACTATGTGAAGTACTGTGACTAAAGGTGACTAATCTCGTCTTGTCTTGTCTTGACTAACCGGTGTACGCCTAGCCTAAATTTCTATTTCTATTTCTATAACCTTATTACATCATTTTACAGTTTTCAAAGTGTGCGAGAATTCATCCACTACGAAGTCATGTTAATAATCTTCTATATTGGATGAATTCTAAACCTTCGAACACAATGTAAAGCTATTATGACAATAATTCATTTTCAATCCATTTGCCTCAGCAAAATGAAACAGCTTTAATTATTAATATCATGCAATAATGTTTACTGATGAATGCAAATGCTTTTACAGTGTAAAAGACTTCCTAAAATAATTACAATGGCTTTTGAAATAATTACAATGTATTTGTACTGTCTTGAATCATTAAACCAGAAAGAACATAAAACTTGTATTATCAACCAGGAATTCTAAAGAAATTCTGTTGTATAATCAGATTTATTTAATTTGACGCTTGGCATTAGATAGATAGATGGAGAGATATTATTTCATGCTGTTGCTGATGACCGTAGAGTACGATGGCAAAGAAATAATATCTCTCTATCTATCTAATGCTAAGCGTCAAATTAAATGAATCTGATTATAATATTATTAAGTTTTTCTACAAAAAAATGTTGTCAAAATACTTTTAACTGTATGTCTGTGTTACATCTATCTCTCACTTGCTGAAATAGAATGTTATACCATAGAGTAACCATACTTGTTACCATAGAGTAACTATAACTGTATATGTTATCTGTGCTTATACTTTCTCTGGTGGTGATGCCCTCATGAGCCCTAGACTTGTGCCTGATTGCTGAGGAGGATAATCTGTTCTGTTGTGCTCTATGGTCTGATAATTGTGTGGATTGGTGTGTGTTTGTGCAAATAAATAACTGTCTTCAAAAACGGTCCATTAACATGAAAACAATTTTATCGAAGTTATTGGTTGTCAAAACCTGGAGACTGATCTAATGTATGTCTAGGGTGTGGGTATCTCACAAATCAGCTGTTCAATTCAAGGTTAGCTGTTCAATATTATTAGACAAGTCAGCTGTTCAGTTCAAGGTTATTTTATTGTATGAAATTTGATGGAAACTTTGACTGTCTTCTAATGTCCGAACTGAGCTTTCTCGATTTGTTGTTGTCAATTGAAGTTCAATTGAAGACACCTCTTCACGGTTGATTGGAAAATAAGTTATTACAATCCTTAACAATAGTCAAATGAACACAAGCTTGTACTCATTTTATTGAATAACTGATACTTGATACTTACATATAACAGCATAACATTCTTACATAAAAGAAAAATAATACCCGCAAGGAAAATCCTGTGCGCAGGTATGAGTTGCAAATAACTTACAAACAATCAAAAATAAAACAAAAAATAAATTACAATACAGTATGTAAAATCAAAAGTGAAGAAAATCATTCAAAGAAAACAAATAAAAATCCAAAACGGAGAAGGATGATGAAGAAAGAGAGGACGAAAAGAAGTGTGAAAAAAGGAGTATATAAAGATGAGATGATAGTTGAAAGAAGGTAGGCATCTAGAAGATCTTATCCTCAATTTGATTAGATCGAATCCAATTTTCAATATCGTATTTAAGCTTTTTGCTCCTGCTTGAATTATTTTCAATAAATTGAGTAGGAATAAGATTAATAAGTCTTTGGGACGTGTAAGTGAATTGCCTTCTACACACATTTAGGTCCATCCTTACTTGGTGAAAAGTGACTCTAGAGGGGCGCAAATTCAAGTCTGAAGACATTTCTCGTATATAAAATTTATTTTTATTTTTTTTAATGTTATTTATTAGTGATTTTATGTAAAGCTGTCGAACTGTTAGAACTTGGAATTCGTTGAAAAGATCTATTGTGGGAAAAGTCTTGGCTTGCCTAACATGGTTTTTATGATATATTTTGAATTATAAAGAGTTTTTGAAGTGTGTATTTAAAGCTCCACCCCAAGCCCGGATATACTGCATAACTGACTGAGCATAAGAGAAGTAAATTATTTTGCAATTTCTAAATTATTCAATTGTTGATAAAACTTGAATATTAAAATTTCAGTTTTAAGCACATATTGTTAATATGGGTATTCCACCTGAGATGTGGATCTATTCCCCAGATATTTAACCTGATCTTTTATAAATTTCTGGACAAGGACAAGAATGTAGAATGTGACAATTACATTTTACTTTGTGGATTTTGATGCTTTGTAGTGAGTGAGGTTGTGTCATGGCATTAGGTGAAAAAGTCATTAAAACGCTTTTATCAGTATTTAAGGTTAAAAGGTGTTCATCAAGCCATGTTTGCGCCACTCTGAGTCCATTTTCTGCTATGTGTCTCACCTCCTCCCAGGATTGGCCAGTAAAAGTTAGTGCGGTGTCATCGGCGAAAGATATAATATTACAATTTTCCAAATTTATTTTAAGTAGATCATTTATATATATTAGAAATATCGAAATATATTAGACATACTTCAGTTTTGGACACTTAATGTATTAGCAGTTTGTTTGAGTTGAACTCATTTTATAGAATGGCTGATACTTGACACTCGTCTTTGCTGGATAAACATTATGTTGAATTTTGTGCAACACATTTCGAGATTGAATAAGGCCTATCTGTATTTTTAATGGTAGTCTATCCGAATGATTTGTGCTGTTTTAAAGTCTTATTAAGTGAGATGGAGATTGGGATAATTCCACGGTAATTGAAATTACTAGCACAAAAAGTATGAATAATTCAATATGAATCCCTTGAACGCTATTAATAGGGTTGAAAACTTTCTTGGTGAAAAATATATTGACTTCAGACCTTATAATTATAGCATGGCGGAAATTCAATTAATGCTACCATCCAAAAGTTGTCTCCGGTCCTGGGGTGATTTAAATTATCCTTATTTTTTATTAAGTGAGTCATTTTTAATTATTTTGAAGTCATTTGTCGCTGACCTAATTCTTTGATTGGCTATAGATTGAATATGATTTATGAAATATTTATCGAAATATATTAGACATACTTCAGTTTTGGACACTTAATGTATTAGCAGTTTGTTTGAGTTGAACTTACTTGATTGCATTCCTTCTTTTAATTTTATTTTTGTTTTCATTAATAATTAACAACGTATTCGTAGGCGTTGCTTCTGGCATGCTGCTTTCAATAATATAATCATTATTTTCTGTATTCATCAAATCAAATTAATTTTCATAATTGAATTTTGTGTTTAATCCTTACTAGTTAGTTTGATTTCTCAATTGGCTTGATTTTTGCATAAAATTAGATGGCACATTAAAAGAGTCTTGAATGTAGGTTGATTGTTTGATTCTTTGATCATCAAATTTTGTATTGAAGTAGGATATCATTGCATAGATGCATTTATTGTCACGCTAATAAGAAATACTCAATTTTAATTTACTTAAAAATATTATATTTTTGTCAACTTCATGCATTGCTTGTTAGTAGTAGCATTCTATTAATTTTTATTAACTTTTTGTGAAAATTTGAACAGTCCACATAATCTATGTCAAATTATGGTTATCTGAATAATAATACATTTCTGTGCACTTTTTGGTTGTGATGCCCACATGAGCCCTAGGCTTGTGCGTGGGCAATGGAAAGGGTAATGAATCCAACAACTGTTATTTTAGGCAGTCATGCCTGATTTCTATGCGTTTGAAGAAGTGAATAAAATGATTATCTTTTGATTTTTGGAATTGAATTTTTCTAGTGTGATAATTTTTGTAATGTACAATGAATATTGAGAATTAAACATGAAAAAATATTATTTTGAAAGTTTATAGCCTATGGTTTTTATGATGTTACAACCGTATTTATACTGATTAAATTGCAGTTATTAGTATTCTCATGTGTTCAGTGTACTTGAGCCTGCACTTATACTTATTGTTCAGAAATCTATTTATTATCTCTTTTTTGGAAGTGAATAACATAACGTGGTACTTTCATGTATTCACTTTACCGTACACATATTGTTTTGAAAATTTGTTCATTCACCAAATTTTCTGAAGTTGTATTTTTCATATTACCAATATTGTTGTGATTTTTATATTGACTTGAAGTGATTTATTAATTGATTGTAACAACTCATAATTATTTATTCAACTTACAATAATTTTGAGTTCCATGATAGAATGAATAAAATCGAAAAAAAATTATGTTTATACTGATTTTTTATCTATTCGCATTGTTTCTTGTAATCATTCTGTGTTGTCTCATTATGCATCACTCTTTTTCAATTCAAATAGTGTTATTTAATTCTCCTAATTTTCACTCTTTTCTCTGTTTATTTGCAGACTTATGCGGCGGTGGGGAATTACCTGAAGTTGAAATAATCAGTCTTCTCGAAGAGCAAATTCCTCAGTACAAACTCAGGGCCGACACTCTAACTCAGTTTATTGGTAGGTAGTATCAATTATTTGAAACTAATTCTGTCAACAAACTCAGCATAATTTTTCAATTTGGCGGATGGCGAATGACTGTAATTTAAAGTTTCCATGGTAACGGATGATTTTATGCTCCGGAGGACGCTATGTTATGTTATGATGGACTAAGTGATGTTATGTTGAACCATAGATAACAGATTAGAAAATCTCTATCTCCTATCTCTTCTCTATGGTTGAACTTAGCACAGCATCACCCGTTACCATAAAAATTTTGATAACTGTCATTCTCTATCAGCCAAATTAAAAAAAATACTATGTCATATTGTAATGTATATCATAATGTTTCAAATCATCACTATAGGCTACTGGACGAATACATTATTCGTATGAGCTGCTTCCAAATGTATATTAATTGAAATGTTGCTATGATGTAATATTCATTGAAAGCAATAAACATATTCTATTATTCGTATGACATAATGTCATATTGTAATGTATTATTATCATCACTATACTGGACGAGATGTTCGTGTACTTTATATAGGAAAAAATGAATAAGTAAAAATTTGATACTCCATCCCCCACAGGCTAGGCCTCAGGTTGATTTTTTGCATCTATTAATATTGTATCAGCCACTATTTATCATGCTTTGTACTTTTATTTATATTTTAATTAGTTATCACAAATGTTTTCTAAACATTGAGAATGAAATTTCATTTGTTACTGCTATATTACTCCTCTCCTCTTTAGACATTAGGGGACATCTTCAATCATTGCTATCTGTTTCATTATTGCCCTTAGTCTTATTATTCTACATTTTAAGCAGCTGTTTTAACCAGTGTCATAGAACTATCGAATATAGTATCTTCATATGTTAAAGAGAAGCCTGTGTTTTTCTTGAGTTTTGTCTAAAGATGTCATGCCTGTTACTCATTATCCATCTCATTCATTAATGTCATTTATCATGGATATGTTGATGTATTTGAATTAGGCATCATGTTAAATTTAATTTTCATGGAGTTTTGAACTTTATGGTATCTTTGCATACAAAACCGTTAGAGAATATCGTTAATATTTGAAAAAATCAACATTTTTATTTTTCTGTTTTAATATTTGTTGTGTACCATGTTTCAAATACAAAAGTATCGAATAAATAGTTTCCTAAGATTAGGTTTTAACCTATTTTGTTCTCTAAATTTGATTCGCAGGTTATGAAAATCAGGACTGGTTCATCCCTTCGCCAGCACTGAGACCGGAGGACGCCAATACAGCCGCCCTGACCACCGACCAGATCCGAGAGACTTTGAATTATTTTCGTGAGTCTTACTAACTGTTCTACTGCACCTGTAGTGTAGCATTAACACTGTTAATAGCTTCTAACAGTTTGCTCTTTTCAACGTGCTTGCAATGGTAGTGCTGTGGTTTTGTAGTGTTTTCATAATTTATCTTATTGTAAAACATCATGTTTTTAATGTATTATTTGAAGGTATCTGATCTAGTCTACTTAGGGCTGGTTTTTCAGTCGTTCAATAAACTATTGAATCAATAACGTTTTTTCCATTTGAAAACACATGGTTATTGAATTGATTCAATACTTGTAAAAAAAATACTGTACAACGAATTGCTTGTTTTTTATTCTTTATTTTGTTTGTTTCATTGACTATGTTATTAATCTTTGGTATTTTTTCCTATTGTGATATTATATCACTTACCTGGTATATAAATCTAAATCTTACCTATTCATATATATATATATGTATGTATTTTCTCTGAGACTGTCTTGCTCAGTAAAATCTTAACACAAAATCTTCTAAATTTCTTTGTTATCTATAGTTTCTTTAAGGCTATAGTTATTTATTTTTATAACAACTGTTATGTTTATTGTTATTGCTTGTATCTTGCTTGTTATGCTTCTTGTTATTGTTATTTTTGTTTGTTGCTTTTATTATCTATCTTAGTATTGCTTGAATCGATGATGGTTTAGTATTTTTGCCTTGTCATTTATGTCATCTAGCTAACTTCTATTTATTTATACTTCTTGAATCATAGCACTGGTGGTTTAGTATTTTTGCCTTGTTATTTATGTCATCTACTATTTATTTTACGTGTGGTATGTATCTTAATCTGATGTTCTTTTTGTAAAGTGGTGTCGTTGGAAATTGAATAGAGAAATTAATTTCCTTCATGGCTCTAAGTAGTTTCATAGACTAACCATATAGTCTATGATTAGCCATGAATAGTCTATAGATTTGAATTATCTTTGGTGGTAACTGGTAACTTATCAATATTTTTGTTATCCGGGTCTGAAAATGCTCTTTCAAAAAGCTGGCAGTTCAAGAGTTGTCAAAAAGCTTTGTTTCATCGTTCTAAATATTATTAACTTATACAACTGTTGAACTTCTATTAGGATTCAATGAAAATCATGGTGTGAATAATAATTGAGACTAAAGGTTAGTTGCACGAAAATATAATTGAATTTAACAATCGTAAAATGACGTCACACTCGTTCATTGGTTCTGATTCCGTTGGATGACATCATTTTACGGTGGTTAAATTCAGTCAGAGTTTTGTGCAACCGGCCGTATGAATACAATGAGAGTAGTAAAACTTTTAATAGATTATCAATTTACGAAGTATAATACAAAACCCAATGATGTTGTGTCTCAACACTATTTTCAATGAGATTACCTAACTACTGTTTCCTTCTCATTTCGACTATTTTTTCATTTGTATTTTTCAGTACATTTAATTGTAATTGCTGCTGATTTATATTAATTTTTGTGAAATAAATTTCAATTCAATGCTTTGGTTACTTGTATATTTAGATTATATGTATATTATAAATGTGATAATTGAGGTAGTTAATGTTAGTCTTCTTTTTTTTTTCTGAAAATTTAATTTCAATTTGTGTTTGATCACAAATTTGAATTCAAAATGTTTGAATCATTTACATCAATGTGCGAGCTTAGGACAAGACCTATCTTACACTGAACCCATTAGCGCAGGCTAGGTATACTGTCTCTTTATCTCTAGGTATACTGTCGGTATACTTATCTAGGTATTCTCAAGAGCATAAGCTAAGCTTTCTCTATGGTATTCTTTATACCAGGTATACTATATCTCTAGTTAGTGCTACTAGTCACTCGATAGTGTAGTTATATTCATTTATTTATAAGATTGAATGGTAGAAAAGACTTTCTAGTCCTAACTCTGCCTAATAAAGAATATTTCAATTTCATTTTGTTTTTATTATTTATTTAAAATCTCCATGTCCCTAGAATCTGTAGAATCCTCAATCTTTATATTGCAGGATATCACTCATTTTGAATGATATCCCCGTGTAGGTCAGGGGGTTGTTATGACCCGCCCTCTTATAAATAATGGCACCTTTCTTCGCTTTTCAAGGTAGCCTGAAATGTTTATCTGGGTGGAGCCCATTCAAATATGCCACTGGAAATGTTTTAGTGCTGACCTGTCACTATTTGAAAGCCTACTCTCATCAATTAGGGCTATTTCTAGCCACCCATCACCTTTCCATCTTTGTAGAGAGATGCCTGCATACTTTTCAATGAATAAGACATTCTATCCTCCCAACACCTTCTCAATTCTGTAGAGAATGATATGATGCATACTTTTTCATGAATAAGACATTTTTGTTGATAAATTCATGTAATGGTCAGTGGAAATTGAGTTTATTGAACTTGAAAAATTCCTATGAAATTTATTCAGTAGGTAGCCTACTCAAGATTATCTTTATAGCAGGATTCTTTTGAATTGTCAGAAACAGGTGATTGATGTACGCTCGTTTACTAACGTTAAATCAGCTGTTTTCTGACAAGTTAAAAGAATCCTGCCATACGTATAGTAGTATTTCTTTTTAATTTGGCGGATGGCTAATGACTTTCATTTAATGTTTCCATGGTAACGGGTGATGTTCTGTTGATTTCTTTTTAAAATATATTTTATACATGTTATAGGCTACAGTATTTATGTGAAAAAATTCAACATAACATATTCACCCGTTACTATAGATGCGTAAAATGAAAGTCATTCGCCAAATTGGAAAAATAGTGCTATAGATTGGAAACGATTTTGATCTTTTAAAAGTGTTTGAGGAACCATTTATCATTCTATGAATGATTTATCATATTCAATGAAGGATTTTGAACATCGTATTTCATTCAATGGAATAACCTTGAATAGCTAACTTATAAGGACGTTTAGTCACAGTACTTTATGTAGTTGCTTATGAGCAACACTCATCTTGTCTTGTCTTGACCAACATTGTTGTTGTGTTGACTATAGCTTGTCTATAGTAAGTGATTACATTATACGTTAGATTTTCAGTTCAGGTAAGGTAATGTAGTCTATTCAAGTATTCATACACTATATACACACTATTATAAAGCAGCAAACCATGATATACATGTCTAGTGTGTGGCTTGCTCTTGAATCAATAGTTGTGAGTATTGTAAGGTAGCCTATGTTATTGAATACAATTTTAATAAAATTTTATCCCTGGACATAAAAATGTTTAATAATTGGAATCTCAGTGATTTTATTTATATATTTATTTGGAGTTTTGCTGGTGTAGCACATTCCTATCTTTTGAAAGAGACTATATAAAGTACATTTCAAACTTCTTGTATAAAAACATTGAAAATTTTCCTAATGTATCCTCATAGAATGGAGAGTGTTGGATATAACAAATTGTTCTGGAAAAGTGATCTTTGTCACTTCCTTTCAAAAATATTCCTTTCATTACTAAGACTAAATTTAAAAGGACATTTAGAAGATTCAATTCAAAAAGACATTGAAAAGTCCTTCAATTTTTTACATCACTACTTGGAATTTCCAAATTTGTTAATAAATTACATTGATGAAATAGTCCCTTCTAGAAAAGTTATGCTGTGCTCTGGAAGGGACATAACCGTGCAGTAATGTTTTTATTGTGAAATTTATTTTAAATCAATTACTCAACTAATAATGCAATTTTATGCTGTGAATGGAGAATTAATGGAATAGAGGAAGCATTGGGCTTAGTGCTCCATTATGTGATTTTCAAAGATGTCAAGTCTTCTTTCAAGGGCGTGATTGTCATTTTATTGTTATGAAGTAGGGTAACAGGGTTAGATTATAATCTAGCTTTGAATTTACCGTTACAATGAATTCTAGAAATCAATGCGTTTCCACTATTGAAGTACCGTAGACTACATGAATGAAAACAATAAAAATTCAAATCATAGACACATTAACATGTAAATTAACAGCTTTTTATGCTGTGTATAACATTTATGAAGGGAGTGAATGTGTGTGAATGTTAGCATTCAAAAAAACTTTAAAAAAATAATATTACACTTTGCTCCTGCTTGCAAACAAATTCTTATTAAATAGAGAAAGTGCATTATTTGGTTCTATAATTTTGTATATTTATAATATTTCTAAAATTTGTCAATAATGTATATTTCATGTAATTTAAATTTTTTCCAAAATAAAGAATTATTTGATTTGATTAATGAATTACAAAACTGAGCCCTTGTTGCACAAAGGTCAGTAAGGTCTTCAATCTCAATGTTAACAATGTTAAATCTTTATCAGAAGATTACTCATTTGTGAAACTGGCCCCATATATTTGCCACAATTTTATCTTCACCATTACAATAATTTTATTACTTAAGTCATATTTTTACAATAATTCTGTATTACAGCCAAAATGATTCTAAAGGGAAAATGGTGTTTATTATACCGTTTAGCATCATTTGTGGTTAACACTTGCTGAATTGATTGAGAAAATAATTGCAATTGAAAGTTCAATACTGTAATTATATCAGTATTATTGACCTTACCGCACTTGACCTCTAAAGGACGCCACAATTCTAATTAGGCAGCCTACTATACAGTGATAATAATTCGGTAATTGGTATGACTGAGACAGGAAGTCGAGTTATTCTATTGATCGATGATTGAGAAATATCGATAGTCACCTTGTGATGACGTCATACAATCCTCTAAAGACGTTTTCAGAGCCCTACAATCCTCTGACTGAAATGATTTGATTACTGAGTCAGATTTTCAGGATTTTTGAAAATGGTTATAATTATTCATATAAATGTTTCTATAGAGGCATTATAGTAATACTGAAAAGGGTAATCAAAAATCCCTCAAAATACAAACACACTGTAGATGCCCCCCTATGATCTTGGGGTATCTCTGGGGTATAATTAATTCCCCCTCGCCTGCTAAGAGTCATCAGACCCCCTACCCAGGATCCCCCTGACAAAAAACAACAAATAAAATTCATAGAAATCAACGTTGTATCGATCCACCTTCAGCACTTCCCCACCCCTCGCCTACTTGGTCGTCTTATCACCTACCCCCTCTACCTCTTCTAGTGCAGCTACCTCCCCCTCCCCGCGGCTAGTATCGGCTGAGGTGACGCGTTGCTCGCGAGGTCAGTCAGTCTAGTGCGGAAGCCCGTACCGCGCGGTTATCTGTCATGAGGAGCGGCTTTTTCGCCGTACATAACCTCACTTTTCGTTTTTCCTCATTGCTTTCCCCATTGTAACTATTTTCCCTGTGTTCTAAGAATCCAAATAGTCGTTCTAATGTGTGAAATTAGTGTTAATAGTGTCTCGAACGAAAATGAGTTGAAAGGTGACTAATATGATGGGGGAATTGTTATATTTTGAAGATTTTCTTTAGAAATTTTGTTAATTACTTCAATAATTTCAGCCCCTAGTGTTTGATGTGTGAAAATTGTGATCAGGCTGTGGAAATTGATGCATCGAATAAGAAATAATTGTGTATACGGCGCTCTTTGGATGGATATAATGTGTTGATAGGTTGAATGTGTTCAAAGTGTATATTATATAGTTCGAAACCTTTTTTTCTGTGACTTCGTTAATAATATTCACATGTGTTCTACTTGAAAATCTGTGTTCGTATCGTTGATTGGATTAATTCAGTGTGTTGCAATTGAATGGTGTGAAGTGTGCTTGGGCTCCGAACAGTAATATTCATAAGTGATGAAAAAGTTGTTAGTTGACTTTGAACTTCAATCAATATGGTTGGTAGTTGATCATCTATTAAGATTTTATTCTATAGAAGATCTATAATATTAAATGTAGGTATTCTATTACAGATTATTGCAGAGTAAGGCTAGGCGTACACCGGTTAGTCAAGACAAGACAAGATGAGATTAGTCACGTTTAGTCACAGTACTTCACATAGTTGCTTACAAAGCAACACACACCGATTAGTCATTGCATCGGTGTGTGCTGCTTCATAAGCAGCTATGTGAATTATTGTGACTAATTTCGTCTTTATTTTGTCTTGCATTCATTTGTACATAGTTGGCTCGTATTTGGATATACTGTAGTTTGATTGGCTGAAAATTTCAGTAGGCTAGCGTTGGATAGGGCTCGAGTTGACAATTTAATGGAGGTTTCTTATCAGGATTTAAGTTACCGTCGTTTTGTGTTCATATTTAATCGCCTTCTCGTGATATCCGTCGATAAAATAATTGCCACCGGCTGACGTATTTCACCTTTCTCCTTAATTGGAGCATCGATTTGAAGTGGCACCGAAATTGCTGCTGCTGATATGGTTTGCATGCTGCAGCTGAATAATGTATACGCGCATGGTTTGATAAGAATTGTGACGGAGCTAGCTCTGTGGAGATAAGGTGAAGACGTGTGTGGTTGTTGTGACCATGAAAGTGGTTGAAGAAGGAGGAAAAGAAAGAGAAAGAGAGGACAGAGAAACAGAGTGCGTGTGAGAGGGTCAGAAAGATATAAAGAGGGTGTGCTTGAGAGAGAGTGACGAAGAGAAAGAATGAAAAAGAAGTGAAGAGCGAGAGAAATACTGAGAAACTAGTGTCTGGTGAGGCGTTGTGATATTTAGTGCTTTTAAGTATTGAACAAGATTCAGAGATCTTCTCGTTTATCTTATTGGATGAACAATTTGATAAGTGTACCCACCATGCTTTTATTAGACAGTTTCAACTTGATATGTGAAAGATTGTATAAGGGCCTACTGGTATTGAAGGAAGTTGATATTTGAGAAAGGTATCGCTGAAAAGAAAAAGACACTTGAAAAGAAGATAAGTTATTGGACTAGAAAAAGAGAATGGAAGAAGAAGAAAGAGAAGAAGAGAGCTAATTTGACAAGGAAAAGAGCAGAGAGATTGTCTCTTCTAGTGTAACTTGATTGTTAACTGTTTTGGAAATTGATATCGTTCACTCGCTCGCGCATTCCATACTTGCTATGGTCTATTAATTATTCGAGAGCCAGTTAATATCAAGAATATCCAGTTACTGCGGTAATTAGAAAAAAAACTTGATTGAGAAGCTAAAAACGTGTTTCATGGAATCTTGTGGAAATCCTCTTGAGGGTAGATTGTGGTTAGTATTGGCACTAATATTTAACGTTAGATAGTTCTCTCATGAAAACATCCAGTATTGAAAACGGAATTTTGGTCTTAAAATTTTATTAAAATAACTAATTGATAAGATTTGCAATAATATCCAGAAAAAATTAGATTTTTAAGCTAAAAACGTGTTTGGTAGGATAGAGATAATCCAAATCTTTCTAGTCGATTGTAGAATTTTGTTGGGGGTAGAGTGTTATTTGTATTGCTACTATTAGGCTAGGCGTACACCGGTTAGTCAAGACAAGACAAGATGAGATTAGTCGCGTTTAGTCACAATAATTCACATAGTTGCTTATGAAGCAGCACAAACCGATGCAATGACTATTTGTGTGTCATAGCAACATATTAAAATACATTAAATTTTTCTTTTGTTTCAAACTAACCCTATTCTGTTTACTGTAGTGTTTAAAACATTATAACATGTAACTAAATTTTGATCTAGAAAACCCCTTCACTGAAGTCTTCTTTGTTATCAGTACGCATGGACCAACTGCATGCAATTCAACAACAAATACTCTATTTCATTCAACAATTTCTTCGTGACTAATTAATCTTTGCTCTCAAGTTTATTCTTATCGGTAGCCCCAGCCGTTGGTCCACTTGTCTCCTACAGCTGCGTATTGAGACAATGCCAATTGAATTATTTATCGGCGCTTGTGTAATCGCCTACTGCTTCAGCTGTTCAGCTCTCATGTGCTGTAAAAACATCGACTATCCGTTGTAGTGTGGTTGGCTAATACAGTACTGGTGATACTGTACTTTACTTGGGGGGTTACACAATATTTCTGTACTCATTTCATTCGTTTTTTCACTATAAAGTACCGGTAGCCTACAGTGATGTAGTACATTGTTCAATCCATAAAATTATTTATTTATTCAGCAATACTAATGGCGCGGTTTCACGATACCAGTAGACGTGTAGGTTACTGGCATGCAGGTTGGTCATATGATCATCCACTCTATACAAACAAATAGGGCAATGCACACTGACTGGTTTAGGGAAGACACAACTAGGCTTTCTCTCAGATCTTTCTCTGTTCTTCTTTTATATCTTCCTCTTACAATTTATAAAAATAATCCAATTTGAGGTTATGTATCCATTCCACTAATAAACTAATATATTGGTTAGTGCTATTCGATTATTATCAACTATGAATCATTTCTAGACAAATTCGAATTATTTATTCATTTATTATCAAATCAGTTAGATAATAATGTTTGTTTTGTAGATGTCTTATTTTATCTTACTTCTTTATTTTATCTAACACACACTATATATAATATACTATATATTGTATTCATCTCGCTTATATGTGCTTCTAATTTCTTACTCTTTAAAAAAAGAATGTCTCAATATGTGCTTTCTGTATAAAGAATAGCAAAATTCGGCATTCCGAAAAGTAATCATGAAGGTCACAGAACCTGTTCAGGCAGAAAAATGCACGTATTTTAACTGAATCGTCATTTGTTTGGGTGATAGTCAAGAATTTCTTACTTTTCTCTTGTCATCTTCAACCAGGGACTGTGGAATTTCTGTTGATAGTGTGGAACTCTATAATAGAAGAAAACACTTATCAGTACTGTCAATTCAGCTTCTCTTTTGCAGCAATGTGGACTGAGTTTATGAAAATATATCATGAAATTGACCATAAGTGCCAATAAATGAAGTGTTTGTCACAATTCAAGTGTAATTGACAATATCGAAATGTGTTTTCTTTTATCACAGTGATGTACAAATACAGTATGCAAAGAACAGTATGTTTGAAATTCAAACTAGTACTGCACTTGAAGTGTTAATATAACGATTTACTAATCCCACCTTTTCTGTTATATCCTCCCTGCTTGAAACAGATGCCTGTTTCATGAAAGTTACAGGTCCTGTAATAAAGGAAAAAGGCAGACCTACACTAGACTTGATAGTGTATTGCTTGGTATTCCTATTCTTGTTTAGTGTGTGTCCGTCTTATTCCTATTTTACAGGACTAACTCTTTAAGAAACAGTCCTCTGATTTATGAAAAGATATTTATTTAAAATATCAAAGATGATGAAAAATAGCGTAGTATTGGCTTGATAGGAAACGTATCGGTTGAGTATCAGTTTGAGGGCAATAACTTTACGAACTTGACTTCCTCACTCCACCCTTAATGCACTGCATAACTTGAAACTGTTCTTTTTCTTTCTCCTCTCATTGTCTCTCTTTCTCTCTTCGTCGTTTTGATTTACTTTCTCTCTCACTCACTACGTAATTTAGTGCTTTGCGCCGTTGGCTATGAAAACTTGAACATAGTCTGGCTTAACTACTTGAGACTCAAGTGTGGGTGTGTTGAAGGAATGAAAGTTTTAAGGCATTCGAGTAAACAAGAGAGTTATCTTTCTCTTTTTCCGTCTTTGGTATTTCATTTTTCCTTTCTATGTTCTTTCTCTTCGTTTATTTTCTCTCTTATTTCTCTTCTTTATGTCCACTCTCTTCTTCCTTTTCTTTATGTTCACGTTTCTTTCTCCCTCTGTTGTATTGATTGGCAGAATCTATGATTCAATGAAGGATTGTCAGTGAAGGTAATTCTTGAGGCTTATTATTAAGGCTTCATCGTTCGATAGACAATAATCTACTCAAGACTTATTCATGAGAATTACAGTAATCGACTTTGGCCATCATGACCGGCACTTGTTTTATTTGAAGAAACAATTGAGGCTTTGAAAAATAATATCATCATGATTTTTAATGGGGAATTTTTTGTTTATCGCTTCAATACTATTATAGTCTGTGAAAACTTGAATTGCGGTGTTGCGCTTGTGGGGTAGGCCTACAGTGTTGCCAAATTGCACAGCTGAAAACTTCAAGGGTGCTGGATGTGTACTGTAGTCCAACATGCTAAATCTAATTAATGTTCAAACAATGTAGATAATTTATTGTAGTATTTGTTTAGTTGTGGTCCTTCTCAACCAATCTTACTATTCGCTACGATAAGTTTTCCAAACTCAAGTTCCATCACTAAGAGACCGCTTTTTTACAAATTTTAAAACTTCTCAACTGACGTGCATACTCGAAAAGCTCTCGTCTGTTCATTTCAAGCATCTTGTTGTCTAGTCCAGACGCCAGCTTTATTAGTATGCTGCCCATTTACCAGTACACTCTCGCATTGAATTCATTCTACTATAACATTAAAGCACACACTCATACTAAAGTCAACGTGCTCAATTTTGGCTTGGATCCATTCTGGCGTTCTATTCATGTGTGTATCCGTTTTCAAGTGACTTCCTCATTTCTCTCTCAACTCTTTCTTCTTCTCCTTCGTTTTTCTTCTTCCTCCTCCTGTCCTTCTTCTTTAAGTTTTTTCTTCTCTCATCTTCTTTGGCTCTTCACATGTCTTTATTTTCGACTTGTCATCGACACCATTTTTTCGTGTGTTGTTTTGTCTTTCGTTTTTTTGATTATCTGAAACTTTTCCTTCTTGTCTAGTTATGCCGTATTAAGTTGAAATTCTAGCGCGTGTACAACATCTATTTTGAGTTGTTTGTTGAATTTTCTTTGTTGTCAGGATTTTCATTAAAAGTACTGTACAGCATTACGGCATGCATGTCTGTAATGTGTTGAGCGTAGTTGGATTCAAATTGTATCAGTATTCAAATGATATGCTATTTGACCTTTTTATTGCATTAAAATGCAACTAATGTAGGTAATATTGTAGAAAAATACATAGCACTGCAGTAGGCCGGTGTGCTAGTTATTAATGAAAAACTATTTTTGATGAGTGGCACATTTTCATTATTGATTGTTGCTCCAAATTTGTCTGTAGGAGTTGAGTTTGGTGAACGTGAATTAGATCTACAGCTGTTATATGACTTTTTGTGTTCGACGCCATCGATCCCGTATTACGGGTAAAGGATGCAGAATTAGGTATAAAGGTATAAAGGCTGTCCCTCGATAATCCGACACTTTTTAATCCGACGTACTCGGTAGTCCGAGTATATCAAGATTAACTTGATATAAAATTATCGATTGTATGAATTGAAACAACAGGCTTATTTAATCTCCATTTGAATCGTGAACAATGTTACAGTTCAAATCCAAATTTAAATCGCCGTTTACAATAGGAACCTGTTCTTAGAAAACGAAAGTGGCTTGAGAAGGGAGTCGTGAAAGGTTACAAGCATGTTGGTGTTGCTCGTAACTGACAGACGATTTATTAAAACTAATGAAATGTTAGTTTCTATTTAGTGCCAAGGACTTCAGGGAAAGGTAGTTGGAAGGTTTTTGAACTCTTGATGGTGAACTGGTTATTGGACTAGGATGTCAATCAAATGATATAAGTTTTATAAATCCCTTCAATTTATAAGTTGGATACTAAAGAAAAAAATACTAAATATACAAAGAATTAACTTGAAACTCGAATTCATATCACATTATTTGTACAAATAGTGAATTCACTCAATTCTATCGAAATAACGTTCTTGTGAATAGAGAATGAGAGTTAAGATAATAAAGATAAAGATAATAATTTAAGATAATAGCGCTCAAAAATGATGTACAGTAGTAATAAAATTGAAGGATATTTCTGTGTTGAACAGAAGACGTCTTTAGAATCATGTTATTTATAAAGTCGAGTATCCATTGTTGAAAACTGGCTGCAATTTCATGCATTGATAATCGTAACAGGAACTATTTTTTTATAGTGAGAAGTATAAAATAGTGTTTTGAAAATATCTCTGTCTTCCTCTTTCATTATTAGTAAGAAGTAGTGAAGATAACCTAAATGTTGATGAAAATTGTTCAAATCATGGTTAAAAATGGTTCAAAATTGGTTAATGCAATCATGAAAACACATCAGAAATGTTACATAATAAATAGGAATATGATATTGATGATATCTAATGGACATACTAGGCCCTATTGAATTCTATCTTGAAATCCTGTTTTGATCCTATTTTACATGGGCAAACGATCACTCAAAACTTCAATACCCAAGAAATCAAAATTCTTTATGCTAAACAACATTTAAAAAAAATATAAGCTAGTAGGCTAGTTCCACCATTCATATCACCCAAATTGCCATTTCCTCGTTCCCTGTTTTAGTACTGCATTAGCCTACTGTTGTTGAAGGTATCTGTTATATAAAACCTATAATCAGGTCGAAGTGAATAGGGTTATGGGTTCGTAACCCCATTTTACATTTTGTTCAATACTGTCTTTGTTATGGCTAGACAAATTAGTGAGGTGAATGTTGTCCCCGTTTCTAGAATAATAAATGGGTTTTATCTGATTGATCACGTGACACGAATAAATTATTGCGGGGTTGTACTCGTCCTTTTCATCCCCTTTTCATACCGGGCAAATCTGGATCGTGTGCTGGACTAATAATAATAAAATATGCGACTGGCGAAATGCAATAATAGTTGTGGCAAGTTTTGCGGAATGGCTTTTGTTTTTGTGCTAGATCAGATTGGTTCTGGTTGGGTGGGGTCGTTTTTCCCCATTTATTCACAGATGTAGAGAAATAGCTGGGGCAAAACGGGACAATTTGAAGGTCGGCCATTAGAGGGAGTACATTTTTATGAAATCATATCAGAGGCCTGTCATAAAAATTGGCAGTCAAGAAATACAGGTGGAATGGCGAACTCACACTGAACGTGCAAAGTTAGGTTATGTGTGACCAACATGTTTTAAATAATCTCTATTTTTGAGAAAATACGAGTAGTAGCAAAGAGATTGATAGTCGTCTACCAGTTCAATAGAAATTGATAATCATGTAACAACTGATATCAGTATCTCGTTATTTAATAAAATATGTGGCTAGGACAATTTATTGTATTTTCCTTTGATATTGATAACTAATTCCCTTACAATTTCAAAACTACACAAAACGTTACAGTATTCGGTAGAAAATTGAAGAAAATACAATCAATATAAAATTAGAAAGAAATTGGATATAATGGCGCGGTTTTACGATACCAGTAGACGTGTAGGTTACTGGCATGCAGGTTGGTCATATGATCATCCACTCTATACAAACAAATAGGGCAATGCAATGCACACCAGTTAGTGTGCATTGCTCTATTTGTTTGTATAGAGTGGAAGATCATATGACCAACCTACCTGCCAGTAACCTACACGTCTACTGGTGTCGTGAAACCGCGCCATAAGGGATGGAAGAGTACTTGTACTGTAGTAACATAATTATGAATTGTTTTACTTCACTTCCTTATTCTCTCAACAATAAAACTGTCAATAACGTCAACTAATTAGTTTACACAAGACGTTACTGTTAGCTGCTGTAACTGCGAGTACTGTTAACTTCATAAAATTATTATCTCCAGTTGAAACCATTGTACTATTGAAATAATCATTACAGAATACCATAAACTTCTCTGTTTTCATTTGAAATTATTGACATTAATATCCTTCCCACGTACTTTCTCCTCAATTATTTATGTCTAATGTTGATGAAAACTACTTCCTCTGTGCAGGCGGCTGCGTATTTACATCCATTTCAATTACCTTACGCATTGCAATAAAGAAAGATATTTCCGTAAATCGTCTTTTTCGTCACTTAGGCTAGGCGTACACCGGTCAGTCAAGACAAGACAAGACGAGTTTAGTCACAGTAATTCACATAGTTGCTTATGAAGCAGCACACACCGATTAGTCATTGCCTCGGTGTGTGCTGCAACTATAATACTATGACTCGTGACTAATCTCTGTCTTGTCTTTGACTAACGGTGTACGCCTACTATATATTGCTTAAGCATTCTAATGCTTTCAAGTTTGATATTATTTCTTTATAGATGTTTCATTTAGTTATGCCTAAAGTAAAATTCCCCATTTTCGAGAGATATTAATACAAGTTGGTTATAATATAAGTTTGTATGAGAAGTAAGGCTAGGCGTACACCGGTTAGTCAAGACAAGACAAGAATTAGTCACGAAGTTACAGTAATTCATAGTTGCTTATGAAACGCACACACTGATCAGTCATTGCATCGGTATAAAAACTACTGTTCGTCAAGACAAGACAAGAATTAGTCACGTTTGGTCACAGTATTCACATGGCTGCTTATGCAGCACACCATCGTTGTGTCTTGACTAACAGTGTACGCCCAGGCTGCTATGTGAATTACTGTGACTAATTTCGTCTTGTTTTGTCTTGACTAACCGGTGTACGCCTAGCCTTAGTGGTTAGTATAATATGGTATTAGTGTAATATGGCTAGGTTGATTAAATTATATTTTTTAAAGATTTTTGAATTGGTGAATATAGTGGGTATATGTTATAGTGGGCAGTAGGAATGCTCTTATGTCTATAATGGAGGAATATCTTAGTGTGTTTGTATCACACTTCTTCTCAGTTTAATGATGTGTAATGATGGTCTGTGTAGGAATTTTCAAATTACATGGTCGTTAGAGAACCTATGTTTCTTGATACTATACTAGATTGTGAGTGAAATGCAGGATCAGTACTTTTTTATACTTTAATAATTGTACTAGGAAGAGGTAATATATCCCTCTTTTGCTGCATCTTCAGTGGTTACGTGCAAGTAATGGATAATTCAATATTCGACATTCACATAACACAGTCTTATGATGTGAGACAGGATAACTTATTTCTATATCCTGGTGGTTCGAAACCCACCTGAAACAGTAGGTTTCTATATCATCGAGTAAGGAATATCATTTGCGTTAATAAATGTATCGAATAATGTATTGAAAACACGGTAATGCATTCCTCACTGCAATTCTCACCGCTGCACTTTCCGTGGAAACCTGCAGCAGTTTTCCTCGTCTCCGGCACACAATTTTCCTGCCGGTGGAAATTGTCGGAAAAGCCAGTGACGCGTAATAGGATGCTGGGCTGGCCTCAGACGCAAGGCGAGATTTGTCTCGGAAAGGTTATAGAAATTTTCGCGGCGACCTCTGTACTATTATCATCAATATTACTGATAGCACTTAGAGACCTTGTGTTGGCGTGCTCTCTATGCTTCTACTGTTCGTTGTTTGCTTCCAGTTCTTCCTTCCTATCTTGTTTTCTAACTCATCTTTGCTGCTCTGTCATAGGTGGAAGCTTATGTGCACTAGAGACTGAAGCTAGAAGCTTATGTGCACATAAATACAGAGACTGTATAATAACAGTGTGGTCATTGGTGTGGATGGATCCATAACATAGTATTGGAACATTTTTTTATGTCCGCCACCGACATACTTTTGCAAATTTTTGATAAGGGATTCTATGCAAACATTAAACCATTCACTCATTTTTCAAACTTATTTCGAGAGACTACATATAGCAGGATTCTTTTAACTTGTCAGAAAACCGCTGATTTAACGTTAGTAAACGAGTGTACATCAATCAGCTGTTTCTGACAATTTAAAAGAATCCTGCTATACAAAAAAACTTTTCCAACTTTAAAAATTGTCTCTCCATACTCTTGGTATTCTATTGAAAGCTTGAAATGATTAAAACTAACACTGGCAAAGGCAAATTGTAGTCAAGTTAAAACCACCGTAAAATGAGAAGTCATTCCGCATTGACTCTCGTTAATTGATTCTCGTTGCATTGGTTAGGTTAGATGTCGTCATTTAACGGCGGTTAAAATCAATTAGATTTTCGTTCAGCTGGCCGTTAGAAGAGACCTTTGATTGAGCTGCTGTGATCGATTCAGATTTTAGCTGTTTAACAGGAATCTGAGGAACCGGACCTTGAATGTCTTCCGTAACTGGTTGATGTAATCATCCTTCCCATCATAGAAATTAGAAGCCAGTTTGTGAATGAATTTATGCCGCAAGTGTCCAGTTTAGTCATCAATTTAATTGATTTCGAACTTGTTTAAAAGCTTGCTTCAGGCTTTTGAACTTGATTATCAGCAAGTTTCTTCCAAGCTCTATTAGTTGTATAAAAGTTTATGACAGTTTCACTGTACGACGTTATTAACGTTGACAGCTCTTCTGGTTTTGATTATTTGTTATGAATCTTGTATTCAGTTACAGTATTTACTATACAGAGTGTTTCAGAAGTAGTGTCGAACATTTTAGGGTATTGTTCCTGGGTAAAAACCATATCTAAATATCATATTCAAATTGTCCAGAAGTCCTTAGTTACTCACACGGCTGCCATTTTGTTTTTTCACTTTTTTTATCTCAATAATGGTGAAACATATGGAATTGAAACTTTACACCAACATTTATGACAACTAGACAAAGCTACAAAAAATTATGATAATTTTTCAAATCCATAAAACAAAATGGCGGCCATTTGAAATTTTGTTTCTTGAATAACTCGGAAACCGTTGATATTACGAAAATTTTACAAGAATAACTTTTTTTAGTAAATTTGATTACAAATCGATTGAAACCTTATTTGTTAAGATTGGACCAATATTGACTGAGATATGGCAGCTTTAGTGATAGGTGACCGTTGATATGACGAAAATTTTACAACAATGCAACAGTCTCTGTCTGCTTTGCATGTTATTTGTGAGCGATTTTAGAGTATTTCGTGTGAATTTCAAAGATATTGGAAACCTTATTTGGCGGTCACCTATCACTAAAGCTGCCATATCTCAGTCAATATTGGTCCAATTTTAACAAATAAGGTTCTCAGCTTCTCTCAACTTTCTTCTCTTTGTTCTCTTTCTTCTTCTCTTTGTTCTCTTTCTTCTTCTCTTTGTTCTCTTTTCTTCTTCTCTTTGTTCTCTTTCTTCTTCTCTTTGTTCCACATATTTTCAATCAACTACTTTCACATCGACTTTTCAATAGCAGACTAATTGAAGTGCAACCGTGTAATTGAAGCGAGGACAGTTTGGAGAATATTCTCTGTACCCGAATTGAATTGCAGTCACATTGAATGTGAGGCTAGCTAACAATAGAAGAGGATTATAACCAGAGAGTATAGAATAAGAACTTCTATTCTCTCTTATTATAACAATGGAAGTGCATCCAACAATTTGTCGAATGTGTGATAGTCCATTTTGAACCGGACAATGGACGATAATTGGTTGAAAGCTGCATGTCCCTTTTCACGTGTTTTTGTCGATAAATATAATAATTATTTAAGTCGTATTCATCCTATGAGTCCAGAGGTATAATATACCTATTTATACTACAGACTTATAGTTCAACTCCAGTTTGCTAGTTCCGCTAGTTCCATGTATGCCATTCATGTAATTTGAAAGTTTTACCAAAGACAATTAGAATACTTATAGTTTCCTATCGTCTTTGGTTTTACTAATTGGTAATTTTTTGTAGAATTCTTGATGTTGTGGAGCTCTATGATAAAATAAAGCACTATAATATATGATATTCTCAATTCCTTCATTTTTACTACAAGAAAGTGGAATTGACAGTATTGTAGTGTTTTATTTTAATTGGTAAATGTTCTTTTCATCCCTGCTTCTTTGAAATGAGTGAGCATTGAACATTTTCTAGTTGAATTATACTTTGAATATCTTTAGAAGCCCTAATATTTTAATATCTAATATTTTGTACTCTTTAGGTGGCATCATGCAAACTTGTGAAATATTCAAATGGATACCTATTAGGAACACATGATTAGAACTTGCTGGATAGATTTTGTTGGATGTTCTGTGATTTTTTAGAGCTTCTTTCAAACTAGGCAAGTTAAATTCAATTTATTCTTTGATTTGAAGAGTGAAATCATTTATTGACTGTACAACTCCTTTGACCAATAGTAAGTACGGATTGAAGTGTGAAATGTAGATTGAAATGAACTGTGGAGACTACTCCATTACTGTTGTGCTAAAAAAACACTCAGGACTAACGAAAAATGCCATAATTAGAAAAAAATATACATGAACTAGGAAGTGTTGTATCATACGTATAAATGATACTTGCTCACTAACTCTGCAAAAATATAAACTCTATCTCACTGTTGGATTCTACGTGTGAAATGGAATAAAGTGTGTAAACTGCAAATAAAACAGGATGAAAAATAACAAGTACTATAAAAATCAAATAGGAAGAACTAAATGAAACAGTATGTACGTTTTTCTTGGGTTTTGACTTGCACAGGGACATTTTTTTGCAACTATAATTTCAAATAGGGAAAACTAAATGAATGTTTGGACGTTTTTCATGGTTTTTGACTTGCACAGGGTAATTTTTTGTGCAATAATTATAATTAATAATGTACTTATCATCTTATAATAACAATACTACTCAACATTTTAGTTGAGGCTACAACGTGACCTATAAACTGCATCCAAGTGCAGCTGGAACTACTGGAACTAAAAGAATGAACTCTATCCTTGAACTTGAAGTAGTTCTTCTGAAACAGTTATAAAAATGTGCTCCTCATCTTATCATTGAACCTTCGTAATACACAACAACGGCTCTTCAACATGGAGTAGTTTTAGTGCAAAAGTGATAAAAATGTTCTTCGCATCTGATCATCACCGTGCTACAATCATAACACGAAACTACGGCTGCAATACATTATTCAGCTGCACAGCTTGCAGCAGCTAGAGCCTGCATCTCAAGCTGCAATCGTCCAGCACAACGGCGGCGTCCGATGCAGCTGCAAACGATGACGTCATTGCAGCCGATGATGACGTCATGCGCAGCAGATGTGCGCAGGTGTGCAGCAGGCGTCGTGTCCCCCCTCCACCATCCACCAGCAACCAGGTGGAGGGGGAAGTGTACTTGGAAGCCACCGGAGAGGTGTCGGACTGTTTCTATCACGTAGCCCAGGGCGGCAAACACGGCAGGAGTCCACGGCTTAGGATGTATCTGCCGGCACTGAACCGAGGTAAAGCAATCAACTATTATTACAAGTTGAAAACAGCAGTTTGCACTGAAAAAATGTAATCTCTAAGGCTAGGCGTACACCGGTTAGTCAAGACAAGACAAGATTAGTCTCGTTTAGTCACAGTAATTCACATAGTTGCTTATGAAGCAGCACACACTGATGCAATGACTAATCGGTGTGTGTTGCTTCATAAGCAACTATGTGAAGTACTGTGACTAAAGTCGTCTTGTCTTGTCTTGACTAACCGGTGTACGCCTAGCCTAAAATTAACATTTACACAGTAGCCTGGATAATTGGGGCTCATAGTATAGCAGGATCATTTTATCTTGTCAGAAAACAGCTGTTTCGGTAATAAGTAAACAGTGATTTTGACACAATAATCAAAAGGCTTAAAGACCTTTAAAAGACCTTTTTAAAGAAGACCTTTCAAAGAATAACTTTTTAAAAGACATTTTCAATAACCTGCGATATTCAGCATTTGTAGGTACAGTACCATCAGTATTGTGATACTGGTGGCCGAAACATATGTTTTCTGACAAGTTAAAATGATCCTGCTATACCTTAGGTCCAATTCACACAGAAGAGACGTGAAGCGGAGACGTGGCGAGGTCATATGATCGTCTACTGTCTACTCTATACAATCAAATGGTGCAATGCACACCAAAACAGCTGCTTTAGGTGTACATTGTACTATTTGATTGTACAGAGTAGACGATCATTTATATGATCCATTTCCGCGCCACGTCTCCATCGCACGTTTCTTCTGTGAGAATTGAGCCTAGGCACTACATACGTTTACCTTAGGCTAGGCGTACACCGGTTAGTCAAGACAAGACAAGACGAGATTAGTCACGTTCAGTCACAGTACTTCACATAGTTGTATGAACAGCACACCGATTAGTCATTGCATCAGTTGATAGCAACTATGTGACTAATCTCTTGTCTTGTCTTGACTAACCAATTGCACTGTATGTAAAGCAGTCTCCTACTTTGCTCGGATAGGACCTAGACTCTTTGTACTACTGAATTATACGAGTAATATGAATAGAGGTTGATGATTGAACTTGATAGATGCATTGAATATATATCCTTTGAAGGATATCTATCATTGAAGGATATATATTCAATGATAGATGTTCGACTTTGAGTGGGGGGAGACTCATACTGGTAGCTCCACTTCGCCGTTTGTACCATATGATGGCAAACATGGTAGCTCTACTATACTGTTTAAGGTGGGTTCTGAACGGTTTTAGGGTAAGTTGTGATACGGGATGTGAAGTGAACTCAACTTTCAGCTGCAGTTGAACATAAAGAATTTTGTTGGAGATGTGACAATTTGTTTCTCAAATGCGTATCCAACACAAGTAACTCAGACTTGTATCCGAACCTAATGTAAAAGTTTCATTTTGTGAATGTGAACGGGTCTTTTATCTATGCTGTCGTGAAATACAGAAATTCAGTTTAATGCTTGCGATCTGTGTTATCTCAAACTGTTAGCGAATGTAAATAGCAGTAGTTGTGTCACAACTATTCGCCGGTTGGGCTAGGGGCTTGGCTGAATGGATTATCCGAGACAGAATGTGTTTCTAGTACTGTGGTCAACTCTAGCGACATTCCTGGTCACTTAGTCAGTCTCTGATCAAAGTCGATTATTGAATAGTCGAGAGTAACCATAGTCGATAGTACGATAGTCACTCAAGGTGTTCTGGTCATATTCTCAATACTTCAAGTAGTTTTTGTGTCCCTCCAGTTATAAGGTTGCGAATTCATACATCTCTAGATTCCTAGAGACGATTGTTACCAAATAGTCGATTGTTTCCAAAGTCGATACTGGCCCCAGTCGATAGTCGTTTGGTCTCTCCAGTGGCAAGGCCGCAAATATTGTTAGCCAACTGGTCCATGACAAAGTGGTGTGAGTTGACTTGTAAATTAGTCCTCTAGTGACGTCACGGTTTCCTTACTTGGCTGGGTAAGCGCGTGCGTGTGTGTAAAATATTAGCGAAGAAATGGCTTAGTCACTAATTCATGAGTAATGTCTTATCAAGTAAACTTTTCTTCTATTACTGCTATCTTGTCTTTGAAGACTAATGAGCAATTTGACATTGAAGTCACCACTTCGGTTGTAGTCTCGTTTGAAGCAATCTTGATATTTTTAAGCTTGAAACGTTTTTCTAGTTTGTTTGAGTACGTCTTGCATTTGACATAAAAATAATCATTCACCAATTAATATAAAATACACTATATCAAACAAACAAGGCACAAAGCTGTGTAGTACTGTATAACATTAAACTAAGCACTTGATATGTTTGTAAATAATGTAGCACGAAAATGACACTTCACGTAAAAGAACGTTCTTTTGTACATGGTACGCTTCTATTGTTATTCGGGAATGATTTCAGTTGTAAATTGACGCTCAATTAATCGGGAATAGTGTCCAAAACAGTAACCTACGAAAGCGTAAGTCCATGATATTTTAACTATAATCGTAATAATATCTGTTATCTACTTCGATAATTTCGGACTACAAATAGTCCGATTAATAAATAGTAAATTTTTATCAAATAGTGGGAGACAGTTTTGGGCGGAGCCTGTTGTTTCTCTTATATTATTATATAATTTGTGTGTAAATATATATTTGTTGTATTTGAGAGATAATTGTGTGTATATTATATCAGTGAATTAATGAATGAATAATATATATTTACTTCGTGTACAAAGCCACTATTTCAGTTGTGAGAGGTTTCAATGTGTTTAAAATTATGATTCTTCTCATTTATAGCCAAATCTACGAATAGATTGAAAGAGTTGCTTGTAGAATATGTATTATCAATAACTTGTTCGCCCAATCTTTGAGCTAGTTTGATAATGGCTCAAACTATTCGAATTTCCATACAGCATCTCTCGACCTTCACCCTTTGCTCGAACTTTGACCACGTTCTGTTAATAATAACAGTTCGTTATCAAACGACGGTTGTAAACACAGCCGGCAAAATTAATTGAGTTTTCAAACCAACTAGCGGGCATTGTGACGTAGATTTTGTGTTAGTTGCTGTAATTGTTGATAGATAGCGCTAGCGTAGCGCGCATGAGCAAATTGATAGCGAGGGGAAGTTCTGGCAAGGAGAAAGGAAGGTCTGCTCTTCTACATTGAGCTCAAAATGCTCGCTACTGTTGACTGTATCATCAAAATTATCTCTTTCATCCCGATTACCGTCGTGTTATGTCACAAATTACGTTAATATTTGTTGTGCTAGCGTGGTTTTGTAGTGAAAAGTGAAGTTACGTGTGTTTTTCTAAGTGATTTTTCGCCGAAATTCTAGTAAAATGTGTCGAAAGAAGCTAGTTTAGTACGCCCTCGACTAGTAATTCATGTGAAATTGTGTGTGATTGCGGCGGCATCATATTGATCCACGTTTTCTGTTCAAATCGCGGTGTTTTTAATTGGTGGTGGTGCATCCATGATGCAATAAAGTGCAGCAGTAGAATATTAATGCAGTTGTGGTGCATTTTGTTTAGGAGGTTTGTTAAATTATTACGGTACCTTCTGGTTTCATGCTGGATGCTGCATGTTTCTTGAACCTCCCTTTCCCCCGATTTATTGTTAGTCAAACTTCAATTATTTTATTAGGAATTGTTTTGAAATTAAGGTTGTCCGACAACCTAACCTAACCTAATCTGATGATGTTCTGTCTAGGCGTGGGCATGATATCGATTTGTTGTCTGGCTCTTGTTGATGTTGATAAGAGCATCTCTGGATTGAATCAGACAACTTTTTCGGTTTGCACGGTTCTGTCTCAAGTTTTTGTTGTTGTTTGATGATATAGAACTTGAATTTGGTATGATGATTCTCACCTCATGTTTTCGTTAGTTGTTCTGTGATAAGGTAATATTTGAATACTATGATTTGTTTTCCTCTCAGTAACATCATCGACTAACCTACAGGTTAATAGTAAATTTTAACATTCAATCTCTTCTTTATTAGAAAATTTCATGATCTTACCAATATTGCTCTTACAACTAGAACTTGAAAGCTGTTAGTCGTGTCGTACTATTAGGCTAGGCGTACACCGGTTAGTCAAGACAAGACGAGATTAGTCACGTTTACTCACAGTACTTCTGTTGCTTCGGTGTGCGTCGTCTTGTCTGTCTTGCCTAATATACTTAGTGCGCTCTATTTCTTGAGATATTCTTGAAAGTTTGATCAAATGTCAGTTTGTATGTTTTACGCCGGTTAATTGTGTTGAAACAGTGCATGAGGCTATTGTTGAATAATTTTATTGTACCAGTTATTCTATCAGATATCAGTATTCTATCATTTATCAGAGAGAATAGAATTAAAGTGTTCTTCTTCTATACACTCTATTATAATAATATTAGATATAATCTATACACTTTTTTAGTATTGTATTTTTTATATTTATTGTATTGATACAAATTCTTATTCTATATTTATTTAGCGTATGGCTTTTAATAGTGGGGAGACCCAAGTAGGGTTGTTCCACTCAGCCTACATAACCATCTTATTCTATAGGATAGAGCTTGATGGATGATTTGGTGGTGCATAAAAGCTTCTTTTAACTCACAAAAATTGCTCTTGAAAATACTGCTAAGGTGATTGAAGATGGCGATAAGAATCTCCTACGGTAGTTCATATCTTTTAGTCCAAATCACGAGTTGTGCCACTCAATGTCAAGCTGGTTTTTTTCTATCACGTGACCTAGTAGTCATTCATTCCAGTAGCTTCTTTTAACAGTAGAGATTGCGTCCTTGTATTATCAGTGCCTCTACTTCTGTCCTTTTCTTTCGCTTGTTTCTTTCCATCTGCGTCTTTTCTCTCCTCTTCTATCACTTTCCTTGTCTAACACTCTTCTTCAATTCTCATTCATTATCCTATCCTTTTCCTTTGAGCTTCACCATCTTCTGCTTTTCAATTGCAAGTGTTGGAAATTGACATTTTTATCATTCTTTCAAGTCTTTTTAGCTCTTCTAATACTTTTCTGCTTGCCTACTGTAGAGCTAATTAGTTCTCCTATGGAAAATAGAAATTTAAGAGATAGGATAGCGAAGTAAAAATGTGAAGTTACGCTTTTATAGAATAAAAGCAGCTATTCTCATTAAAGTTTTACATCTTACAAGAAGTATAAATAACCACAATCTTCAATGCTCATAGCTGTTGTAAAATATTCTTAAGTTTTAGATCTAAAAAGTTTCATTTCTAAATAAAGAATGGATGACCACCATGTTTTATGATGCTATTAAATGTCCATGCTTTCCATAAAACGATATATTCTTGCTATCCATAGAATGCATTTATTATATACCGCCTCCTATACATGATTAAAAACGTTCTCAACAAGATATATGCATCAAAATCGATACAATAAAATAATCTCAATTGAACAACAAATTAGTAAGGTATCGAACCTTATTAGTCAACTGTATAATTCAATTTTATTTTATGGTAGTGTTGAGAATAGTAGCTTCTCAAATTGTATTAAACTCCACGACCACATCAAATTAGTAGGTACCTCTTCCACTCTCCTTCACTTTTAACACTATTGTTCAACAATCTTGAGCATCGTTCTCTTGAGTGTGCTGGTCTGCTTTTTAGCGAGGATCTTTGTTGTTACATTTCTAATAAGGGGAACGAACTCTCCTTCTTCTCTTCCTCTCTCTTGTACGTTCTCACACATTTGTCTCTCCATCCTCCTCCTCCTTATCCTTTTCTCCCTCCTGCTCCTCCTCCTCCTCCCCCTCCTCCCCCTACTTCTCTTCCTCCTTCTCCTCCTACTCTTCTTCTTCTTCTCTTTCCCCCTCCTCCTCCTCCATCTTTTTTCCTCTTTCTTAACATTCTTCTACTCAATCTCCGTCTTCCCCCTTTTCTTCTCCTGTTCTTATTACAGTATTTTACTTCCATTAATCAAAAGTAGAGAGCGACACTTGCTCTGGATTGGCCAAAATTCGTTAATGTTATCCCCCTCCATAACCACGTTCCCTCTTCTCCTTATTACTCATATTTCCATCATGATCCACATTCTCTATCTTTCTTTCTCTTATTGCCTACAAGAATTTACTTCTTCTTTCCTACAATTCATTTTCCTCCTTCTTCTTCCTCGTCTCTTGTCTTAGCTCAAAGTTGACTGAAGTTCGCAAATTTGATTCCCCTTGTCATTTTTCTTTTAAATATTCTTAGTTTCTCTTTATAATTCTACCTCCTCTGTTCTTATTCCTGTATTTTCATTCTAATACGCCTTTCTCTCTCCATTCTGCATCTTTCCCTGTGAATTCTATTCCCCTTATTAACATGACCTCATCATTTTCTTCATCCATCTGTTTCTTTTAGTTCCTTTTTTTAATCCACCTTCCCTCTTTTCCTCATTTCTTCCTTTTCTTCTTTTTCTTCTTCTTCTTCTTCTTCTTCTTCTTCTTCTTCTTCTTCTTCTTCTTCTTCTTCTTCTTCTTCTTCTTCTTCTTCTTCTTCTTCTTCTTCTTCTTCTTCTTCTTCTTCTTCTTCTTCTTCTTCTTCTTCTTCTTCTTCCTTCTTCTTCTTCTTCTTCTTCTTCTTCTTCTTCTTCTTCTTCTTCTTCTTCTTTCTTCTTCTTCTTCTTCTTCTTCTTCTTCTTCTTCTTCTTCTTCTTCTTCTTCTTCTTCTTCTTCTTCTTCTTCTTCTTCTTCTTCTTCTTCTTCTTCTTCTTCTTCTTCTTCTTCTTCTTCTTCTTCTTCTTCTTCTTCTTCTTCTTCTTCTTCTTCTTCTTCTTCTTCTTCTTCTTCTTCTTCTTCTTCTTCTTCTTCTTCTTCTTCTTCTTCTTCTTCTTCTTCTTCTTCTTCTTCTTCTTCTTCTTCTTCTTCTTCTTCTTCTTCTTCTTCTTCTTCTTCTTCTTCTTCTTCTTCTTCTTCTTCTTCTTCTTCTTCTTCTTCTTCTTCTTCTTCTTCTTCTTCTTCTTCTTCTTCTTCTTCTTCTTCTTCTTCTTCTTCTTCTTCTTCTTCTTCTTCTTCTTCTTCTTCTTCTTCTTCTTCTTCTTCTTCTTCTTCTTCTTCTTCTTCTTCTTCTTCTTCTTCTTCTTCTTCTTCTTCTTCTTCTTCTTCTTCTTCTTCTTCTTCTTCTTCTTCTTCTTCTTCTTCTTCTTCTTCTTCTTCTTCTTCTTCTTCTTCTTCTTCTTCTTCTTCTTCTTCTTCTTCTTCTTCTTCTTCTTCTTCTTCTTCTTCTTCTTCTTCTTCTTCTTCTTCTTCTTCTTCTTCTTCTTCTTCTTCTTCTTCTTCTTCTTCTTCTTCTTCTTCTTCTTCTTCTTCTTCTTCTTCTTTTCTTCTTCTTTTCTTCTTTCTTCTTCTTTCTTCTTCTTCTTCTTCTTCTTCTTCTTCTTGTTCTTGTTCTTCTTCTGCTTGATCTTTTTTTTCTTCTCCTTCTTCTTCTTCTTCTTCTTCTTCTTTTTCTTTTCTTTTCTTCTTCTTCTTCTTCTTCTTTTCTTTTTCTTTTCTTTTCTTTTCTTCTTCTTCTTCTTCTTCTTCTTCTTTTTCTTTTCTTGTTCTTCTTCTTCTTGATCTTTTCTTCCTCTCTTTCTTCTGCTTAATCACTTCTCTTTTTATTCTCGCCGCACCATCATTCCACTAGCTGGCTGGTCTACGGTTTAATTCTATGCTTTACATTCCATTCAATTGTCTACCAGTCATAAGATTAATGTAGGCTACTACATCTGTTGGCTGTTGTTCTATTAGAAGCTGAGCTCTATAATTTGGGCCCATACATTATTGTAGTCATTCGCCAAAATATGGTATTCACATACCATAATATTATGCATATTGCCGGAGTAGTCTGGTATACACGTATCACTTGAATACGGAAAATGGTATTCATTCACCTTATTACGGTATTCGCATACCGGTGCAGGCGTATTTCATACTCTGAATCGTTAATCAACAGTGAATCTTTGTAATTTGAATCGGATAATAGCATAGGCTAACCAAATAGAATGATCATAATAGTATTGAATTGGCAATAAATAGTATTCTGATCTATTGGTGCAATTAGTGAATGAAAAACCGGATAGGGCGACTCCGCTAACCTCGTTGGCGACAGCTGATACTGTTGCAAGTGAATGATATAGCAGGATCCATTTAACTTGTCAGAAAACAGCTGATTTAACGTTAGTAAACGAGCGTACATCAATCAGCTGTTTTCTGACAATTTAAAAGAATCCTGCTATAGATAGAATGATTCCTTTAATCATTGATAGAATGATATTTTCGCACTTAACCTCAAAGTGTGGTAGACACCGTTAGTAGCCTATAATATCTGGCACTGAAAAGATATTTGATAGAAAATTTAATGGCTCACATCACCTCAATATAATTAAAAATGAACTTCCATAGAGAAAAAGACACATCTCAAGAGTTTCTCTAGCTTTGGAGTTTTGTCGAAAGTTCAACCAAGTCCAACAAGTGCCAAAACTAACACATTATACGCCATAACCTTTCCGCTTTGAAGAGTTTCAAAATACAGTTCCATCTGAATCACCAAGTTTCTCGACTTCGTTTATCATTTGGCTGTTTTCCATGTTACTTCGTTTTTTCTATTTGTTCTAAAGATGCGATTAATATTTTAAACTACAAGTTTATGGGGAAATATTATTGTGCGGGTTATATCCTACCTCACATCCTCCTTATTTTCTTTCCTCTACGTTCCTAGTTTATTCAAGTTGTATGTAAGTTCCTCTCGTGTTATAAGGGCCTTAGGCTAGGCGTACACCGGTTAGTCAAGACAAGACGAGATTAGTCACGTTTAGTCACAGTACTTCACATAGTTGCTTATGAAGCAACACACATCGATTAGTCATTGCATCAGTGTGTGCTGCTTCATAAGCAACTATGTGAATTGCGCCTAGCCTTACCTTTACGTTTAGAGCCATAAGTCTATACGTCTATACTCGAAGTCCAGAAGTCTATACGTCTATACGGCTAGGCGTACACCGGTTAGTCAAGACAAGACAAGATTAGTCACGTTTAGTCACAGTAATTCACATAGTTGCTTATGAAGCAGCACACACTGATGCAATGACTTGGTGTGTGTTGCTGCTGTGACTAAACGACTATCTCGTCTTGTCTTGACTAACCGGTGTACGCCTAGCCTAAGTCTCGAAGTCCAGAGGTGTGATTCAGTATCATAAGTTTCAAGTCCAAATTATGAAGCTGTATCTTTCTCTTTTATATAGCTTTTTATCTACCTTTTCCTCCTACTACTGCTTCCTTCCTTCACACGCATTCCATTTGAAATTAGTGTAGTTCCTATAGTAAAAGCGGACGGAAGCAACTAACGGAAGTATTCGTGCTTTATGTGTTATTCTGTCGTATATATCAGAGATTCACTTGCCGTGAAAGTACCAACCGTGTCCGGGATTTTGTGGAAGAAATTTTGTTTTATAATTTATTAGTTCATTCACTGTGTTTTGTTCTTAATTGGCTAGTTTTTAGTTCAGGTCTTTTTTTAGGTCTTTGGCTAATTGTTGAATTCAGCTCACTGTTCGTTCTTATTTCGTTGGCTGATTGTTTATAGTTTATATACAGTTAGTTATAATTTTTAATTAAATTTGTTAATTGTTGAATTCAGCTCGTTCTTATTTCGTTCGCTGATTTCCTTATTGTTGAGATTTATTGGTGGATTCACTGTGTTTTTGTTCTAAATTAGTGTTGGATGTAGATCACTCTTTAATTATTAGACCCAATTCTGTCGTATCCTTGGAGTATTCTTTCATTTTATGTAAGTTAGTTATTTCCCTAGTATTCTCTCTAGTTGTCTCAATTTCTCCTCCAGCCTACTTCCATACTGAAAGCGTAGATGAGTTTCATTTGTATTTCTCGCTAATTTCTGTTGTAATTTATTGGTTAATTCAGTGAATTTTTGTATGTACTAAATATTGTTGAATCTAGTTCATTTTTCACGCTAGACTACTATTATTGTTGTTCCTTAATTTCTTCTCCAGCTCACGTGTCATGCAAGGTACCTTTGTTATCTTATTAGTAATAATTCATCTCTTATTTTTCATACACATTTATATTCCACCCAATAAAAAAACTTTGATCTGATTCCTAGTAAAGTATTGTATTCAGAAACTGGACTTGCATAGCATCGTTCGCTGCGTTATAGAAGTGCATGTATAGTTTGTGAGCTCCTTACAAGTGTTCAATTCAATGTTATTTCTATAGGATTTAATTTGATGGAAATTTGATCGCATATGAGAATAGCTTCAGTCATAATATCTTTAGGAGGTACTGAAGGATATAAGCCAATTTCCTGATTAGGTCTGTTAATTTTATCTCAATTTGATTTCCAAGAATCTAGCCTATTCTGATTCCTGATGATAGTAATTTTTCAAGGCATGACATCTGTGTGCTCTGAGCTGTTGGTTTTGTTGATAATGTGCTTCAAGTGTATTTTGATCATTCACTAATGTTGGAATTCGTTGCATATTATTCTATTTACTCATGAAACAATAATTCTCGGTTCATAAATCATGAAACTCAATTAATTTTGTCACACCGTGTCTTATGAGAAGGCGATAGATTTATGGGTTTGGAGTGTCAGAAAGGAGAGAGAGAGGGAGAAAGAGTGAGAGAGTGACAGCCAGAGTGAGTGTGAGAGAGAGGGTGAATGGGTAAGGAGTGAAGAGATAGAAAGAGAGAGAATGAATGATGGAGGGAGAGAATCAACGTTCTAAATTACGATTCTTTTGTAACTGTTCGATCGTGGTAATGAATTTATTTTGTCTGTGGACATAGGACACAGGTTTTTGTCACGGTGGGCTAGTTAAGCACGGTAGGTTTTAGTCACCGGATGACAAATTAATTTCGAATACTGGTCGGTAACAAAAAGTGAATTAAAAAACTGAATAAAAAATCATAAAAAGTGTGTAAAAGATTGTCTTGCTGAAAACAATGTGAGGCGATGAATTTTAAAATAACTTTAGATTGAAGGATTCGTGATCTTCAAGTTTATCTTCTTTTGAAATTCAGCATAAAACATGGTTCTGTGCTGTCATGGAGGTATTTTATTTGATCGAATTCAAAATATCTGAATTCTCATTTCTCATTACCCACAAACAAGCCTCAAGCTCATGTGGGCATCACCCTCACAAAAATGTTCATTTTACATTAATATACAGTAGCCTCATTAGTAAGTATTTAAATTTCAACACACTCAACTTCAGATGCTCTATTTGTCTTGTTAATAGGAGTATTCAAAGCTATTTATATCAGTTCACACTATTCGAAGATAGTAGTACAAATAATAATTATTCATTTCTTTTACAAGGTATTCATTTACAAGGTAGATCGACTTATCTTCTGTTACTAATGATCAAACTTAACATGTAATGATAACAAGTCCTCCCACGTAGAGAAGAACTAAAAAAAGGAATAATTATTTGTACTAAGATTTATGAATAGTGCGGACTGATACAAATAGCTTTGAATGGCCCTATTAACAAGACAAATAGAGCATCTGAGGTTGAGTGTTTTGAAATATAAATACTTACTAATGACGGTATTAACTGATACATTACAAATATAAAAGAAAAGAAAATACAAAATATACAAAGACAAAGAATATACTTGACAAATATCGAGGTATCCCGAATTGAAGGTGTACAAATGCTTAAAAATCTCTTCATTAACTGACACAAATAATACAAACTTCATTATGAAGTCTTGAAGAATAGTGTACTAATTTGGCGTGGAAATGTATGGATCCTGAAAGGTATTAACTAATAAGAAATCTCATTATTCAAGTGAAATACTTTAATATCACACTTTGAATAAGGTGCGAGCTAATGAGCTTGTATTGTTTCTTGAAGCGCCGAATTTGCATTTCCAAAGATGTGCTGTTGGCTTAGTGGATTTGCATGAGAAATTAACATGAAGAATGACTTTTAGGTTGGAAGAGAAGAAATTCTTCTTTTTCTGTTGTCTTTTTTTGACGACGGTCATGGGTTTTATTTGAGTTTTTTTTGTGAAAGAAGTGTTCTTCTTAGTATATGTATCGTACGGAGTAATGACTTCATCGTCTCCACTTTTATTTTATTCATATTTTAATAAATATTTCATATTTTATTCATATTTGAGTTCTTGCGTCTTTCCTTTTCACTCACACTTCGATAATTCGATTATCTTCTTATTTGTTTGGGCTTTTACCTTTTTGATCATCCTAGTTCAAAAAATTGTGAGAAAATGATGTCTGTGTTCATTGGTTCCCACTCACTAGAAAATAAAATGAACAGAAGAAACTCAGTATTCCAATCGAACAATGAGGGACATGTAGGCTTTTACGATCAGCTTTTCTTAATTCTATTTATGGATGCCAAAAATTAAACCTTAGCCTAATTTGTTGACTACTGTTTTCTGTTTATTATTACAAACAAACACAACCAATAACTTGTATTGTAAATTTTGTTCAAATTCTATGCATATTTTAGTACACAATGTTGGAAATCATTTCTCCTAGCTCAGATTCATGTTATCAATGAATTCAATCTTATAATACTAGCAAATATTAACCTATAAACAACGAATTTTGAATCTACTGTATTAATATTTGATCAATACAATATGGAACAAGTATTTTTCTAACACAAGTTTCAAAATTATAAAATAAATTTGTATAAATAATATCTATTTTTCGTTCAATAATAATGATTCATCAACAAACAAATTTTGAAATTTAGGAAATCAAACAAAAGTTAACAAATACGCTTCTTTTCCCAATCCAATTCTATTGGTCGATGCTTATTCCACGTCTAAAAACAACCACCAATAGCAAGCGAGTACGTCGGTACACTCCCATTCAACTGTTGTAAATAGATTACGTTCCAAGTACTGCCAACTACCTTCTATCATTTCAAATACTACGTCAAAACATTTCGACCAATCACAAGCGAGTAGGTTTAGTAGAGCACTCCCACTGCCTTGCTCCGATTGGCTGACGTCATGAAAGGCTCCATTTTGTAGGAGAAAACACTCTTGATCAATAAGATGGCGTTAACTGTGTGCTGGCTCGGGTGGGAGCAAGACAATTTCGATTCGACCAATGGGAATGCTCGAACAAAATGGCTGTACAGTACTTGCACGTGATTGGAGGAAGCTGTTTGACGTTGTAATAGTTGAAATTTTAAACGGTAGATGACAGCACTTACAATGTCATTTACTTCGATGATGGGTGTGTGCCTACAAACTGGCTTGTGATTGGTTAAAGAATTAGATCATCGGTTTAGAGTAGTTGAATGGGCGTGTACATATTGTAACGTACTCGTGTGTTATTGGTTGACGTTAACTAACATTTAAAATGGTAGTCGACGTTGAAATCGAGATTATTCATTAGAATATGATTGCCTGTGATTGTTGTTTATTGTTGCTGTATGATTGTTCATACTTATTTATTTATTCTTTTGCATTACATACAATCTGATAAACATTAATTGTTGAATGTAGATTGTTGAATGAATTTGAAAGAGGTTTAAAATTACGTTGAAAGTATGTCTGTGTCTTATTGATTGCTTGTAATAGTGAATGGTTTTTCTTCGTATATAAATATTGTAGTTGAAAAATTGGTTTACGCTATTTTCAAAATATCTGAAGTTATTTATTATCATTATAAAAGTAGAGAATGTTTTCTTTAGGTATATTTGAATGGATTGATACTGTTTCCATATTTATTTGATGAAAATTGAACTATTTTGAAAGCTATTTTTATCCCCCCCTTCATTCATGCTCCGCTATAGTCCGACGTAGTCAAAGAGTTTCAGTATAAGCTATTGAGGACTCTTACTGTAATGGCTAGTTTTCACGATTCTAGTAGACGTTCAGGTTACTGGAGGTAGGTTACTGGTTTATAGGTAATTAGATAGGCTTCTGGTAACCTGCCTCCATTAAGTAGAACGTCTTTTAGAGTCTTGAAACTCAGCCATAAGGCACTTACTGTTCAATGTAAAGCTTTGAATACCTATAGCTATGTGGTAAAGAGTTCGAGAATCCAAACTCAACCTCTGGGACCTGTTGAAAGTCCACTATTATAGAAAAAGAACCTCACGTAGACATACAGGGTGTTTCAGAACTCCCTACCAATACTCTAGGGCATTGTTCCTGGTCAAAAACCATATCTAAATATCATATTTAAATTGTCCAAAAGTCCTTAGTCACTCACACAGCTGCCATTTTGTTTTTTTCACTTATTATTTTTTATCTCAATAATGGTGAAACATATGGAATTGAAACTTTGCACCAACATTTATGACAACTAGACAAAGCTACAAAAAAATTATGACAATTTTTCAAATCCATAAAACAAAATGGCGGCCATTTAAAATTTTGTTTCTTGAATAACTCGAAAACCGTTGATAATACGAAAATTTTACAAGAATAACTTTTTTTAGTAAATTTAATTACAAATCGATTAAAACCTTATTTGTTAAGATTGGACCAATATTGACTGAGATATGGCAGCTTTAGTGACAAAATGGCGGCCATTTAAAATTTTGTTTCTTGAATAACTCGAAAACCGTTGATAATACGAAAATTTTACAAGAATAACTTTTTTTAGTAAATTTAATTACAAATCGATTAAAACCTTATTTGTTAAGATTGGACCAATATTGACTGAGATATGGCAGCTTTAGTGACAAAATGGCGGCCATTTAAAATTTTGTTTCTTGAATAACTCGAAAACCGTTGATAATACGAAAATTTTACAAGAATAACTTTTTTTAGTAAATTTAATTACAAATCGATTAAAACCTTATTTGTTAAGATTGGACCAATATTGACTGAGATATGGCAGCTTTAGTGATAGGTGAGCGCTGGAGGCTGGTTGCAGTGCATCCTGGGCTTGCGGCTAAAGTCTGTTACAAAAATGCAACAGTCTCCGTCTGCTTTGCATGTTATTTTAAAGCGATTTTAGATCATTTTGTGTGAATTTTAAAGACAGTAAAAATGGGTGCAAGTAACCTCCAGCGCTCACCTATCACTAAAGCTGCCATATCTCAGTCAATATTGGTCCAATCTTGACAAATAAGGTTTTAATCGATTTGTAATTAAATTTACTAAAAAAAGTTATTCCTGTAAAATTTTCGTATTATCAACGGTTTTCGAGTTATTCAAGAAACAAAATTTTAAATGGCCGCCATTTTGTTTTATGGATTTGAAAAATTGTCGTAATTTTTTTGTAGCTTTGTCTAGTTGTCATAAATGTTGGTGCAAAGTTTCAATTCCATATGTTTCACCATTATTGAGATAAAAAATAATAAGTGGAAAAAACAAAATGGCAGCTGTGTGAGTGACTAAGGACTTTTGGACAATTTAAATATGATATTTAGATATGGTTTTTGACCAGGAACAATGCCCTAGAGTATTGGTAGGGAGTTCTGAAACACCCTGTATAAATTTTCCTCATAATACACCGTGCTCATCATGTTAGTTTTTTCCGCCTTATTCCTATATTACAGGACTTCTACAGTTTTATGAAACAGGACCCCGATATTTGCTATCCTTTGCTGGTATTTTCTTACATTTCGTATCATTGATGTTCTTCTCGCCATGAATCAATCAATATTGAATCATATATCTTCAATTCTCTTCTCCAATATTATTATTATTATACCAACATCAATAATCTTGTGTATGATTGTATGATTTTTGTGGGCTGATAACAATTCTTCCCGAATTCACAGTAATGTAGTGAGACTGAATTTTCATCGCACGACTCAGATCAGCTGATTGCAAAATTACTTATTCAAGGTCATTTTTGCTTGAAGTCGTCCCATTGTTGTCGAGTTATTTTTTTCTATTAGCAACGTCTTCAGAGTGTATATTATTTGAAATTCGTTGCGGTATAATCTTTTCTAATTTTGTGTTTTTTTCTTGTTTGACATTGTTGTGTTTCGTATTGTGTTGAGGCGGGGTTTTTTTTTGGTGGTTGTGAATATTCGGAGCAGGTTGTTTAAATTGCATATTGGAGTTGAAGTAGGGACCTAGTAAATGGATGATGGTACATCTACATGATTGTACGTTGCCGATTTGAAAATGATGTATAGAATTGAATGAAGATAGATAGACAGATTATAGGGAACCACTAACAAAGACTGTGGGAAAATGTGTTAGATACAGGAAGAAATGGAAGTGTGTGAAGGAGGAGAAGAAGACAAGAGTAAGACAGTGATAATGATAAGATTAGAGATAGATAGAGAGATTATAGAGAACCAGTAAAAAAGACTGTGGGATTATATTTTGGATACAGGAAGAAGTAGGAAGAGAGAAAGAGAGAGGCGCTAGACATAGAGAGGGAGGGAGAGTGTGAGATGGAAGTATGTGAAGGAAGAGGAAAAGACAGTGATAAGAATATATATAGTAAATTGTCGAAGAAAAAACATGTTTGGAAGGAATACTTACTAGAATATAGAAAGAAATAGTATTAAGAGAAAAGATGGAAGTATGGTAAGATGGAGAGGATGAAAAGGAGAAGAAGACAGTGATAAGGCAGATGAAAGTAGGGGATAGAAAATATTAGAGAAAAAATGTTTGGAAGAGAGAAAGAATATTCACGTGTCTTTTTTTATTCCACACTACTGTACTAGTAGTTGGAAATATGTAAACAGTATAAGGAAGAACATTATTCCTCTTCGAATATAGAGGACATATCGATTTTGTATGGTTATTATTCAATCATTCATGTCTTCATGGATTGTGCCTACGAATGTTTGGGTGATTTTCCCAAGAAACCTATTCAAGAGGTTATCATTTTGTCTTGATATTTTATCGTGTTAAGATCTGTATTTCTGTTTAGTCAGTTTGTCTTGATGATAGATGACAAGTTTCAAGTAGTTTGGATTATAATTGAGAAAAACTGTATATCAAATCCAAGTTTAAGGTATTAATAAAGTTCCAACATTTAATGTGGTCGTCATTGACCAGGAAAACTTCTTAATTGGTTATTCATGTAAATGAATGGTTGAAAATTCATTCAATATAAACAAACATAGATCAAATAATGATATATTCGCCCAATGTATTTGAAATTGATTATAATTATATCGTTTTATAGTAATTGAAGCACATCTGAGTACATCAAGTTTATCTAAAGCTTGAAATGCGAGTTAGTTCAGATTGAGGGAAGATCTGTTGACTTATTTTTAGATCAGTAGGAGTTGAACAACTCATACATTGCGTTGAATTGGCTGTTTGGAACTCAATTACTGCCGGGAATAACATCATTTCAATAGGTAGTAATTTCTAGTAGTACACTATTAGTTTCAGAAACAAGAGATAGTTTCTTGTAATGCATTATTTTTTTCAAAACCATTTGATTGAAAAGTGTTGTCGGGATTACTGATATTGAGAATCCTTACAAAGATTGTGTACTAAAGTTACGGTAACATTTGGAAACATGTATTAAGATACAGTAAATCTGTGAAGTACTGTACTCTATTGGAGACATGATTGTATACTTGTATGGAGAACTTGAGATGGATGTTTGAGATACATGAGAATTGAATTCGATAATATATATAATATACAAATGCTTTACCAGCTGATTGAATATTATAAAAGTACTGTCATCTTGTTTGCAGTTTGAAACAGTTCATAGAATGTTATGTTTTTAATAGGATCGAATCTGTATTTGAAGCCAGGTTTTCATCAATATTTCAATTTGTTATTCATTTTGTGTGAATTCCCAGTGGCAATTTGAGTTTCTGTTTTACCGCGATTGATATTTTTCAACTCATTTTTAAATTTGAATAATTTTTTAGAAGATTTTAAGGTGTTTTTTTGGCTTGTTGCTTCGTTTTATGTCGGTTGATGAAATCTTAATTAGTTCCTATCTTGTTCATGTGCTGTATGTGAGTGATCATAAATACAACAATAATTCAACTTGTGAGTACTTTGGTCATTATTTGTCATTCTGGCTCATTTTATTCTATTTGTATGTCTGTATGCTAGATTAATTATCGTTGTTTGGTTCTAGTTCTTGTATTCTATCTTGATTTTCTTGTTATAGGCTACTACTTTATTCTCGTATCACTTTTTTACTACTTTATTCTCGTATATTGCCAATTGAACAAATTTAGTTGAAAGTTGATGAAAAATTGAGCTGTATGTTGCAAACTCAGTACAATATTAGAACAAAAAAATCGTTTAATCAAATTGATTTGACTGATTCATTGTTTAGTAAATTTTTAATATTATTTTCTGCTATATAGTTGCTTTCTAGTTGTTGTAAAGCTGTTTCCAAAATTTGTTTCTCACATTGTTCATTCCCCTACATTCTCCATCATCATCATCATCATGGCTCGTCTCGTGACCTTGACCTCAACAGAATAATGTCTGGTATGATGCAACCTCACAATGCAATAATTCAAATAAATCATCCAACTTGTCTTGAATAAGTCCGTGTCTGTTCTGGGTTGGGAAGTGGGTTGCCTTGCAATCGATAGAAGACAGCCATCAACTATTCCTGTCACCTAGTATTGGAATCTGGCTCTATTGTAACTGACCTATTCTTTAACTATGGTTACGAAAATAGATTGAAAAATAGGTTCTATGAATTTTTAATGTTGATTTTGAGCTATTTGTCAACTAGGGGTTTTATGATCTATGTTGATTTCACCCATCGATTCATTTCTGTTACCGTAATAATATCGTTTATTGATTTATTTCTATTGATGATTGTTTATTGGATTATTGATAGTCGTTTATTGATAAATTTCTATCCACTCATTCTCTTCATTCCATTATACCAGTTGTCCAAGAAGGTATAGCTGGTTTATTTTCCTAAGGCATCTGCACTGACAATGAATCAACTCATAACTTTTTACAATGTTGTAATGTTCATGTGTGTAATGTAAGGCTAGGCGTACACCGGTTAGTCAAGACAAAACAAGACGAGATAAGTCACCTTCAGTCACAATAATTCACATAGCTGCTTATAAAGCAGCAAACACCGATGCAAAGACTAATCGGTGTGTGTTGCTTCATAAGCAACTATGTGAAGTACTGTGACTAAAAGTGACTAATCTCGTCTTGTCTTGTCTTGACTAACCGGAGTACGCCTAGCCTTAGAGTATTCTGAGGAGAAATTAGAATTGAAATCATTGTTCTGATACTTTTTGAAGTGCCGTATATCAATTGTTTTTTATCTCAAAGATTATCTATTCATATTTCTTGATTATTTTGTATCATATAGGCTACCATCGGTAGTCAAATTATTCACAATTTCTTTCACATATTCTAAGCAATGATCTCAACCATCACTAAAGAAAAATGTACGAAAATATTGTAGCCTACTGTTTTTATTGGGTTTTTGGCGATTTTCTGAAAACAATAGATTAATCTGTAACCTTACCAATTTTTTTCTTTATTAATATTTTTTCTTGAAAACAACTGAAGGAAGTAGTTGTACAGGTTTTATGATAATTATGCGTTGATTTACTGTAAGCTGGCTGGTATTAGTTTCAAGGTCCAGTATTGGTGGATAGCGATGATTAGGCCCGATAATAATGATAATTCATAATGCAATTTTTCATGTCCTGTTTTTTTGTTTCCTTGTCCAATGTTCGGAACTAATTAGGCTTTCAAGTTGAGATTTCTCTATTAAAGGATGACGGATTTCCTTGCAAAATTCTTCTAGAAGATGGCAGCAGCATAGCCAAAATGTTGTATGCAGTATTATTCATAAATGATGGTCATTTGACAATTGAATGAAGATTGATGGTTTTTGTTGAATTTTATTGATGGCTTTGTTGAGTTATATGTTTAGATCACTTTGTTGTAATTATTCATGATTTTTGTTTCATCATAATGTATTTTCATACTGTTTTTTTTCATGAAAATAGGTTTGATTGTGAAAAAATTCTTAATAGATGTTACTGTGAATGAACTATACATCATACCAAGAACATATATATCATGTAGAAATATATTTTCAAACAATCTAAAAAAATTGAAAGCAAAAAAATATGAACTGTTATGAATTGTGTCTACAAATCAACGGTTTCTGATTGACTTTCGATGATTTTTGTCGATAGTTCTCCTCTGAACTCAGCTTTATCTATGTATTCAGATCTAGCAATCGCTAATTTCCATTTACCAGTTAGTTTGAACGAGCTCAAGTCAATTTTAACGTTGATCAAAAGGAAACTTGTACTTGAGTCGTGATTCAAGTGGTATGTGACAAGGCAGAGATCAATTCATATCGAATCAAGAGCAACATTCAATTGAATCATAAGTCAAATGCCATCAGAATCGAAAATCTTCGAAACAAACTGAAATGAAAATAATACTACAGTAGTAGCCAAGAGTTTTGATAGAAGTTGGAGAGATTGACAAAGTTGATAAATAAAATTAAATATCAAGCAAGTGGTAATTGAAAATATTGTGTGTGGAAAGATATGTGCTAAGTTGGAAAATTGCATTTGACTTTTCTTAGTAAAGTAAATTGAGTTGAATTATTGTATTATACGAGGCGCATCCCATAAATCGTGAGAAATTAGTCGAGTGTGCCCTGTGATTGGCGGGTGTAGACGTGGTGGATCATTCTTCGAAAATCAGCGGCTGTGATTGGAGCAGCGAAGATGAATATGACGTCACCTGGGCCGAGCCTGGGGAACAAGAGCACATTCTATTGGAAGGTAGAGATACTACTGTTGGTAGCAGACCCCGTTTCCATGGCAACAAATCCCTGAGACTTGTTGGAAAACTCGTAAGATTCAAATAATTAGCTATGATATAGCAGGATTCTTTTAACTTGTCAGAAAACAGCTGATTGATGTACGCTCGTTTACTTACGTTAAATCAGCTGTTTTCTGACAAGTTAAAAGAATCCTGCTATATTTATAATCTTAATTTGGTACAGCTGGATTGCTATCCAACTTGTCTCTGGGATTTGCTGTAATAGATACTGGGCATAATAAGTGTGCTTGCAGCTTAAGCGTTGGATTCGATTGCTTTTAAGCCCCACCCACTTCACACTAACTACGCTAATCATTGAATGGTTGTTTCACTAAACACTTGTAGTTTACTTTTGTCACTAATATTATCGTTTATGTTCCAGAGATGTTTGTATAGGAACAAATTTTCCTTCAAATTCTGTCGAATAAAAAAACTTTAAGATTTAGCAGTTGTCTTATAATGCACCCGTGTACTAGACATGCTTATAATTGTTTTTTGCCTGATAACATGCATGTCTAGTGTGTATTGAGTTAATTGCAGATCTGACTTTTTAATACCCACACTATAGACTTGTACTGTTATAGCATATACCAAACCAATACATGCATGTCCAGTACAAGGGTACATTATAAGTTAACTGTCGAATACTAACTTAATTTTTTGTAAGTAATTTAATGGAAAACTTTATTGTGTGTAAGTGTTCAAGGTTTGAGATCTCTGATGATTAATTTGTGCTAGAGAATCTAATAATCCCATGACTTTATCGAAACTGCGTTTCCTTTGGTTGCGAGTTGGTACAAGATATGAGCGGGAGGTAGGCCTACCCATACACTTTTTTTCGAAGGGTGATACCCACATGAGCTCTAGGCTTGTGCATGGGTATATGAACACTTTCCCTATCATTTAATATATCATGTTTTGCAGCATGCTGTGTTGTTAACTGTGTGGGTGTCGTGTTCAATGTAAACGTGGCCTTAATACTAATAGCTCGAGTATTACTTTGTAAAACAATTGTCATGTCAATCATTACATGTTTATTAAAAACTCGTCTTTGATAGTTTTGGTGTTTAGATTTGTCATTTTTGTGATAATTGTTCCTTCAATATGATATTGTTTCTTAACAACGCTATCTCACCTCCTTGAATACGGTCGTATGTTGGAATTTGCAAAAGTCAATAATTCTAATGAGTAACCAGGCATATTTAAATTTGGAATTTTTTTTTATTTCAATCGATTATAGTAGATTTTTTTTTAATTTGGCGGATGGATAAGCTACTTACAAATGGGGAAATTATGTAGTCTCACAATTATTTGCATCTGCCAAATTAAAAAAAACTACTATACTCTCAGTAGTTCCCGTCATCTATCTCATGATAATTGATTTCTGTTGTGATTCATATTGCCACGGCCTACTATAGATGAAGATATATCATACCTACTATAGATGAAGGTATATCTACCTACTTACTACAGTAGGCCGTGATATTGCCTGTAAATTTTGGAAACAAATTCCGATTTCAATAGATTTTTCTCTAGTAATTCCAGACATGTGTCTCATAATCATTGATTCCTGTGCATGACAAATGGATCACTATACTCGTATATATTATTGTAATCTTTTAGAATTATGGTACCATTTATACCAAGCACGAAATGACATGTGACCGTCGTTATCCTTGAAGCTTCTGCCTGCGTGACGCGGCTTTGAAAAGCATTCACAACACATAAATAGTAGGAGAGAGACATTAAACCAAATAAGCATTCAGCCGCAATTGTCCATTAATTGGTTGCGTTTGTCGTCACGTGGTCTAATTTGACAATAGTTTACTATTGAAAACTGGTGGGAGATTGTTGTAAAGATAGAAAGAGAAAATAGTTTGAGAGATTTTGTGTGACAGTTTTTTTAAAAGCTGGCGGTAGATTGTTGGAAAGAGAGAGAAGGAAATAGTTTGAGAATATTTTTGTGAGTTTTCCACAGTTGTGTCTTCTCATTCAATCTCTCTCTTTCTCTCTCTACATGTTTCTCTCTTCCTCATTCTTTCTTTTTCTCTCTCTATCCTCACTTGTCGAAAACCGTTGAGGGGAAAAGAAGAAGCCATACATTTAGGTAAATTTCAAAAGTTAATGATAGTTGACTCGGTTCAGAAGTTTAGTCAACCTTCCTTTGTTACATAAATGTTAACTCTTGTCGAATTGTCATGTGATTGGGTATTTAGGTTTCGTAAAAGAGTGGTCTAAATTTGTTTTTAAATTGTGTAAAAATATATTTTTCTGTATTTATTGAATAATCTATTAAAGCGTTGTGTACGCTTTGTTTGTTATCTGTTCGGTTGTTTTGGTAATAAAGTTGTATGTTCTTGTTTATCGATTGGGTTTTATTTTTGTTTGAAAACAGTGTATGGTTTGAAGTTTATCATACAAAAAACCTTGAAGTTTCTTTGTTGCATGTTTTTAAGTGACTTATTATTGTCAGTTTTCAATGAAAATTTATTTTCTTTCAATTTCCTACAATCAATTAGGAAAATTCAAGACTTACTGTAATGTTGGGTTTCCTAGAAGATTGTGTTGAAATTATGTGAATATTAATCTGTAAAATTGATTGAATGTTGTTTTTTGGAAAAATGTTTTATTGAAAATGAACTCATAATTTTTTAAAATAAAATTTGATGAAATAAACTGATGGCTGTCTGGTTTGTTTCAATTCTACATCATTAATGTGTTTTATGTATTATTCTATTAATTCTGTGTTGCACTAAAATAGAATTTAATCAAAGCTTATTGTAGTTGCATGTTGATTATTCGTACATTGATATCCCGCTTTCTAAAATTTTAAAATTCTTTGTTTTTATTTTTGCTTTAATTTCTTTTATTGCGATGATTCTGTTGCTTTCGTATTCTTCATGATGAAATTTTCCATCCATCAAATTAACCTTGAACTGAACAGCTGATTCGTGTGATAGGCTACCCGTTTACTAGGCATGAAATGAATGAATTGTTGTAATGCGGTAAACCTATAAATATATCCTTGTCAAAGTGTTCAGATATCTTTACAAGCAAGTCAGATATTCAGTTGAAGATCATTCAGAACCCTTTACAAGTCAGATATTCAGTTGAAGATCATTATTCTATTGCATGCAGTTGATGAAAATCTTTATTGTGTACACATTTTTTCAGTAGTTATAAATAATATTATCAATTTGCAACTAATAGTTTTACTATTTTTCTATCTGTCAAACTTCACAAGGTTTGAACTATCTTCCCAACTTTTCAGTTTCTTATCTGCAATTTGTTACTCTTTTGTATTCTGATATTAATGAATCTTTCTAATCTGGTTCAATGTCTTTAGTCTCTCAATTTTTATATTTATTTTCACCTTATTTTTATCACTTACAATGTTTTTTCTTGTAAAATGACTTGACTTTTTCACACAATTCTATTTTCCTCATGTCTGATTTCCTGTGTATTAATAAAATTGTCTTTCTTGTCTGTTACAGTCCTATGCAGTAACCGTGTAAGCCAAATGACAAAAACCTACAATGATATAGAGGCAGTTACAAGGCTTCTTGAAGAGGTAAGTCACATTGAATTTATTAAATCATAGTCTGATAGAATAATTCTATTAGTTGATATCTATCAACTATTCCATATACCTAAAAGAACTATCAACTATCGCTTTAATTATTCTATTATAAAGAGTGTTCAGTATAAAGAGCTCTCTTATGTTGGGTTGCACGAACCTGAATCAACTATTTTGAATCAGCTGATCTTACCTACTCCTTGTTCTGGGGCCTGTTCAATAAAATTTTCGAAGTCTTGTAAAACGGGAAATGGCAAACTCCAAGTCCAAAGGTCACCAACATCTTATGTTCATGTAAGGCTGGGCGTACACCGGTTAGTCAAGACAAGACGAGATTAGTCACGTTTAGTCACAGTAATCTTACCTACTCCTTGTTCTGAAGCAGCACGCACCGATGCAATGACTAATCGGTGTGTGTTAGCATAAGCAACTATGTCATACTGTAACTAAACGTGACCAATCTCGTATTGTCTTGTCTTGACTAACCGGTGTACGCCTAGCCTAAGAAATTTACACTTGAAAAAGCTAATCAATACTAGATTATCGATTTTGAAAAGATTCCAAATCTTTTGAAAAGACATGTCGAATTATTAATGAACGATTGAATGTATTCAGAATTATTGAATAAAACTTGGTTTAGTGCCATTTACCTATATTTCTTGACTTCTAAAGAGTTTCATGAAACAGGCCCCTGGTTTTATACAAATAAAAAGGCAGACCTATATTAGCTGGGTATCGAACTCCACTTACCAATGAATTTCACCTACCACAGCGGCAGTTTTGTAGTATAGCAGGATTCTTTTAACTTGTCAGAAAACAGCTGATTTAACGTTAGTAAACGAGCGTACATCAATCAGTTGTTTCTGACAATTTAAAATAATCCTGCTATAATTAATTTCGTTCAAGATCTCAAGTACAATGTCTATTATTAATTTTTGAATGACTCAATAGGCTATAGAAAAATTTCATTTTGAACAATTGGAACAGCTGTCTTCTATTAAATTGATGATTGGAATAGTCACAGTAGAAATTTTAAGCTAGCGGAAATAGGCGTGTCAACAGTAGGCTAATTATTGAATTTCGGTAATCTTAATTTTATTATCCATTGTTTCAATGTCCAATTAATGTTAGAAGCAAAACAATCCGAAAGTTACGGTATCTGCTTTAAATTACGCGTCTGAAAACGATTCATTTTTTGAATATCGTTTTTTTACCGTTCTAAACCATATTCACAGTTATTTATTAAATTTATTCTCAATTGTTGTAGCTTTCAATAGCTTTGTAACTTTGAAATTCCTTTTACAATATCAAAAAATGGGAGAGGTTGAAGAATAAGGCATGAAACAGTTCCTATAATGTGTGATTTTCACAATAATTGTGGAAAATTAACTCCTTCAATTATTATCTCTCCAGTAGTTGAATGTTCCAAAAATTTTAATAATCTTTTAAATAATAGAATCATTCTATCATTTGGGAATTTATTTTTTAGTCAATTCTTGAACTAAACCTAATGTATGCCTTGTTTTCACGTTTTCACCCAAATAGGCTTTTAGTGTTATATTTTATGAAATTTTAGGTATGGTACAGAAATCATAAGTGTAATTGTGATGATATAATCTCATATTTTTGGTATTAATTTAGTCTAATAAATTGAAATTTCCACAAATAAACATATTATGCAATTTTTGGCATGGATAAATATTAGCCAATTAATTTAAAAAATGAACAATTTATAAAAAATGAATGCTAATTAAAATTCCATAATACTAAAATGGAGTTGATAAGAATAAATAAAAGTACTAAAATATCATAATTCCATAATGCAATTTATATTAATAAATGGAGTACTAAAACATCATAATACTATAATGCCATTTAGAAGAATAAATCTATAGGAACTACCAAACCTGTTTCAGAAAATAATACAGAAATAACATTAGTCGTCTGGCAATGTGTTTTTAAGCAGTGTATTAGGATTTAGGTCATGAAATAAAAAGCATTGTTTTATGAACTAGGCACAGAACTGCAATGGCCTATTACTTTGCGTGTTAAGACTATTGATTGCTATGCTAGTAACCAGGGGAAAGTATGAGAAATGGTTGAAAGTTTATGGATATGTTATTGTGCTGTAAATCACTGAATTATTCAAGTTTTTGCAGCATCCATTAAGTGAAATACTACCGTTTAATAATATACCAACCTCACTTTTTTATTTATTTGTTTTTGAAAACTTCTGTTATTTATTCAATTAAATTTACCTGTCTTTATACTATAACAGCTACTAAACTACTAACTGTGTAAAGGAAGCCTTTTATACGATCAAAAATCACATGAAATACAAATCGAATTGTATAGTTCATAAAGTTCACATAGAATGAAGTTCACATGTATAGTAATTGAAAGTTTACATGAATTAAAATCGAATTGGTCTTGACAAGGTTGAATTGTCTGCAGTTGAACAAATTGAATAGGGAGATAAATTTAATTCACTTCTAGTGAAATAATTGAACAACTCAATAACGACATATTTGTACATGTTTAAATTTTCATCAAATCAAAAAAGATTTCGATTGAACAGTTGACTTTGAATTGAATTGCTGACTTTCAACCTGCCCACACACTGAAAGACATGCATGGACATGCCTAGTAGCACATTTCAGACTTGCGTAATACAACTAGATATATTAGATAGCCTAATACAACTAGATATATTAGATAGCCTATACTAAGCTATATTAGACAATCCGTGAAATGAGAGCTGCCTACAGCCACCTAAAAGGATGAAGATGCATAAATCGGATAAAAATGAAAAGGATAGGAGAGTAATGTATTCTATCATTTGATTGGACTGAAATATTGTTGAATATGGTATAAACATCATTATTTTATAATTATAAAGCCAGCTATATTGAACAATCCATAAAAAGAGATCTACCCACAGCCTTCTGGAAGGGTGAAAATGCAAAGATGAACAAAAAAAGTATAGAAACGAGAAGGGAAGGAGAGTAATGTATTCTATTATCTGATTGGACTGAAATATTGTTAAATATAGCATGAACATCATTATTTTATTATTACCAAGTCAGCTATATTGAACAAGATCACAGCCTTCTGGGAGGATGAAAATGCAAAGATGAACAAGGATAAAAACGAGAAGGGAAGGAGAGTAATGTATTCTATTATCTGATTGGACTGAAATATTGTTAAATATAGCATAAACATCATTCATTTATTATTACTAAGCCAGCTATATTAGACAATCCATGAAATGAGATCTGACTTCAGCCACCTAAGAGGATGAAGATGCATAAACAGGATAAAAATGAGAAGGGAAGGGGAGTAATGTATTCTATTATTTGATTGTACTGAATTATTTTTATATATGGAATAAACATCATTATTTTATTATAACAAAGCCAGCTATATTGAACCATCGATAAATAAAGATTTACCCACAGCCTTCTGGGAGGGTGAAAATGCAAAGATGAACAAAAAGTATAGAAACGAGAAGGAAGGAGAGTAATGTATTCTATTATCTGATTGGACTGAAATATTGTTAAATATAGCATGACCATCATTATTTTATTATTACTAAGCCAGCTATATTAGACAATCCATGAAATGAGATCTGACTTCAGCCACCTAAGAGGATGAAGATGCATAAACAGGATAAAAATGAGAAGGGAAGAGGAGTAATGTATTCTATCATTTGATTCGACTAAGATATTGTTGAATATGGTATAAACATCATTCTTTTTTAATTACAAAGTCAGCTATATTGAACAATCCATGGAAAGAGATATGCCCACAGCCTTCTGGGAGGGTGAAAATGCAAAGATGAACAAAAAAAGTATAGAAACGAGAAGGGAAGGAGAGTAATGTATTCTATTATCTGATTGGACTGAAATATTGTTAAATATAGCATGAACATCATTATTTTATTATTACTAAGCCAGCTATATTAGACAATCCATGAGATGAGATCTGACTTCAGCCACATAAGAGGATGAAGATGCATAAACATGATAACAATGAGAAGGGAAAAAGATTAATGTATTCTATTATTTGATTCGACTGAAATATTGTTGAATATGATATAAACATCATTCTTTATTATTAAATAGCCAGCTATATTGAACAATCCACAATAAAAAATCTGCACACAACATTATGGGAGTATGAAAAAGAAAATATGAACAAAAAAAGAATAAAAACGAGAAGGAAAGTATAGTAATGTATTTCATTATTTGACTTGACTGGAATAATGTTGAATACAGCATAAACATTATTATTTTATTATTACTAAGCCAGCTATATTAGACTATGCATGAAATGAGATCTGCCTACAGCCACCTGAGAGGAAGAAGATGCATGAACAGGATAAAAATGAAAAGGAAAGGGGAGTAATGTATTCTATTATTTGATTGGACTGAAACATTGTTAAATATGGCATAAACATCATTATTTTATTATTACCTCGCCAGCCATATTGAACAATCCATAAAAGAGATCTAGCCACAGCCTTCTGGGAGGGTGAAAATGCAAAGATGAACAAAAAGTATAAAAACGAGAAGGAAGGAGAGTAATGTATTCTATTATCTGATTGGACTGAAATATTGTTAAATATAGCATGAACATCATTATTTTATTATTACTAAGCCAGCTATATTAGACAATCCATGAAATGAGATCTGACTTCAGCCACCTAAGAGGATGAATATGCATAAACAGGATAAAAATGAGAAGGGAAGGAGTAATGTATTCTATTATTTGATTGGACTGAAATATTGTTAAATATGGTATAAACATCATTATTTTATTATAACAAAGCCAGCTATATTGAACAATCCATAAAGAGATCTGCCCACAGCCTTCTGGGAGGGTGAAAATGCAAAGATGAACAAAAAGGATAAAAACGAGAAGGGAAGGAGAGTAATGTATTCTATTATCTGATTGGACTGAAATATTGTTAAATATAGCATAAACATCATTATTTTATTATTACTAAGCCAGCTATATTAGACAATCCATGAAATGAGATCTGACTTCAGCCACCTAAGAGGATGAAGATGCATAAACAGGATAAAAATGAGAAGGGAGTAATGTATTCTATTATTTGATTGGACTGAAATATTGTTATATATGGTATAAACATCATTATTTTATAATTAAGCCAGCTATATTGAACAATCCATAAAAAGAGATCTGCCCACAGCCTTCTGGGAGGATGAAAATGCGAAGATGAACAAAAAGAGGATAAAAACGAGAAGGGAAGGAGAGTAATGTATTCTATTATGTCATTGGACTGAAATATTGTTAAATATGGTATAAACACCATTCATTTATTATCATTAAGCCAGCTATATTAGACAATCCATGGAATGAGATCTGACTTCAGCCACCTAAGAGGATGAAGAGGCATAAACAGGATCAAAATGAGAAGGAAAGGGAAGTAATGTATTCTATTATTTGATTGGACTGAAATATTGATAAATATGGTATAAACATCATTATTTTATTATAACAAAGCCAGCTATATTGAACAATCCATAAAAAGGGATCTACCCACAGCCTTCTGGAAGGGTGAAAATGCAAAGATGAACAAAAAAAGTATAGAAACGAGAAGGGAAGGAGAGTAATGTATTCTATTATCTGATTGGACTGAAATATTGTTAAATATAGCATGAACATCATTATTTTATTATTACTAAGCCAGCTATATTAGACAATCCATGAAATGAGATCTGACTTCAGCCACCTAAGAGGATGAAGATGCATAAACAGGATAAAAATGAGAAGGGAAGGGGAGTAATGTATTCTATTATTTGATTGGACTGAAATATTGTTTAATATGGTATAAACATCATCATTTTATTATTACTAAGCCAGCTATATTAGACAATCCATGAAATGAGATCTGACTTCAGCCACCTAAGAGGATGAAGATGCATAAACAGGATAAAAATGAGAAGGGAAGAGGAGTAATGTATTCTATTATTTGATTGGACTGAAATATTGTTGAATATGATATAAACATCATTATTTATTATTACATAGCCAGCTATATTGAACAATCCTCAAAAAGAGATCTGCCCACAGCCTTCTGGGAGGGTGAAAATGCAAAGATGAACAAAAAAAGGATAAAAACGAGAAGGGAAGGAGAGTAATGTATTCTATTATCTGAATGGACTGAACTATTGTTAAATATAGCATGAACTTCATTTTTTTTATAATTACTAAGCCAGCTATATTAGACAATCCATGGAATGAGATGTGACTTCAGCCACCTAAGAGGATGAAGATGCAAAAACATGATAAAAATGAGAAAGATAGGAGAGTAATGTATTCCATTATTTGATTGGACTGAAATATTGGTGAATATGGTATAAACATCATAATTTTATTAATATATAGCCAGCTATATTGAACAATCCACAAGAAGGGAACTGCCCACAGCCTTCTGGGAGGATGAAAATGCAAAGATGAATAAAAAGAGGATAAAAACGAGAAGGGAAGGAGAGTAATGTATTCTATTATCTGATTGGACTGAAATATTGTTAAATATAGCATGAACATCATTATTTTATTATTACTAAGCCAGCTATATTAGACAATCCATGAAATGAGATCTGACTTCAGCCACCTAAGAGGATGAAGATGCATAAACAGGATAAAAATGAGAAGGGAAGAGGAGTAATGTATTCTATTATTTGATTGGACTGAAATATTGTTGAATATGATATAAACATCATTATTTATTATTACATAGCCAGCTATATTGAACAATCCTCAAAAAGAGATCTGCCCACAGCCTTCTGGGAGGGTGAAAATGCAAAGATGAACAAAAAAAGTATAGAAACGAGAAGGAAAGGAGAGTAATGTATTCTATTATCTGATTGGACTGTAATATTGTTAAATATAGCATGACCAACATTATTTTATTATTACTAAGCCAGCTATATTAGACAATCCATGAAATGAGATCTGACTTCAGCCACCTAAGAGGATGAAGATGCATGAACAGGATATAAATGAGAAGGGAAGAGGAGTAATGTATTCTTTTATTTGATTGGACTGAAATATTGTTAAATATGATATAAACATCATTATTTTATTATTACATAGCCAGCTATATTGAATAATCCTCGAAAAGAGATCTGCCCACAGCCTTCTGGGAGGGTGAAAATGCAAAGATGAACAAAAAAAGTATAGAAACGAGAAGGAAAGGAGAGTAATGTATTCTATTATCTGATTGGACTGTAATATTGTTAAATATAGCATCAACATCATTATTTTATTATTACTAAGCCAGCTATATTAGATAATCCATGAAATGAGATCTGACTTCAGCCACCTAAGAGGATGAAGATGCATAAACAGGATAAAATGAGAAGGGAAGGAGAGTAATGTATTCAATTATTCGATTGGACTGAAATATTGTTAAATATAGCATAAACATCATTATTTTATTATTACATAGCCAGCTATATTGAACCATCCTCAAAAAGAGATCTACCCACAGCCTTCTGGGAGGGCGCAAATGCAAAGATGAACAAAAAAGGATAAAAACGAGACGGGAAGGAGAGAAATGTATTATATTATTTGATTGGACTGAAATATTGTTGAATATGGTATAAACACCATTCATTTATTATTATTAAGCCAGCTATATTAGACAATCCATGAAATGAGATCTGACTTCAGCCAGCCAAGAGGATGAAGATGCATAAACAGGATAAAAATGAGAAGGGAAGGCGAGTAATGTATTCTATTATTTGATTGGACTGAAATATTGTTAAATATGGTATAAACATCATTATTTTATTATAACAAAGCCAGCTATATTGAACAATCCATAAAAGAGATCTACCCACAGCCTTCTGGGAGGGTGAAAATGCAAAGATGAACAAAAAGGATAAAAACGAGAAGGAAGGAGAGTAATGTATTCTATTATCTGATTGGACTGAAATATTGTTAAATATAGCATAAACATCATTATTTTATTATCACTCAGCCAGCTATATTAGACATTCCATGAAATGAGATCTGACTTCAGCCACCTAAGAGGATGAAGATGCATAAACAGGATAAAAATGAGAAGGGAAGGAGTAATGTATTCTATTATTTGATTGGACTGAAATATTGTTAAATATGGTATAAACATCATTATTTTATAATTACAAAGCCAGCTATATTGAACAATCCATAAAAGAGATCTGCCCACAGCCTTCTGGGAGGGTGAAAATGCAAAGATGAACAAAAGAGGATAAAACGAGAAGGGAAGGAGAGTAATGTATTCTATTATCTGATTGGACTGAAATATTGTTAAATATGGTATAAACATCATTATTTTATTATTACTAAGCCAGCTATATTAGACAATCCATGAAATGAGATCTGACTTCAGCCACCTAAGAGGATGAAGATGCATAAACAGGATAAAAATGAGAAGGAAGGGAGTAATGTATTCTATTATTTGATTGGACTGAAATATTGTTAAATATGGTATAAACATCATTATTTTATAATTACAAAGCCAGCTATATTGAACAATCCATAAAAGAGATCTGCCCACAGCCTGAGAGGATGAAGATGCAAAAAAGGATAAAAACGTGAAGGGAAGGAGAGTAATGTATTCTATTATGTCATTGGACTGAAATATTGTTAAATATGGTATAAACACCATTCATTTATTATCATTAAGCCAGCTATATTAGACAATCCATGAAATGAGATCTGACTTCAGCCAGCCAAGAGGATGAAGATGCATAAACAGGATAAAAATGAGAAGGGAAGGCGAGTAATGTATTCTATTATTTGATTGGACTGAAATATTGATAAATATGGTATAAACATCATTATTTTATTATAACAAAGCCAGCTATATTGAACAATCCATAAGAAGAGATCTACCCACAGCCTTCTGGGAGGGTGAATATGCAAAGATGAACAAAAAGGATAAAACGAGAAGGGAAGGAGAGTAATGTATTCTATTATCTGATTGGACTGAAATATTGTTAAATATAGCATAAACATTATTATTTTATTATTACTAAGCCAGCTATATTAGACAATCCATGAATTGAGATCTGCCTACAGCTACCTAGGAGGAAGATTGATTGATTGATTGAAGAAGATGCATAAACAGGATAAAAATGAGATGGAAAGGGGAGTAATGTATTCTATTATTCGATTGGACTAAAATATTGTTAAATATGGTATAAACATCATTATTTTATTATTTCTAAGCCAGCTATATTGACAATCCATAAAATGAGATCTGACCCACAGCCTTCTAAGAGGATGAAGATGACATAAACAGGATAAAATGAGAAGGGAAGGCGAGTAATGTATTCTATTATTCGATTGGACTAAAATATTGTAAAATATGGTATAAACATCATTATTTTATTATTATTATATAGCCAGCTATATTGAACAATCCACAAGAAGGGAACTGCCCACAGCCTTCTGGGAGGATGAAAATGCAAAGATGAACAAAAAAAGGATAAAAACGAGAAGGGAAGGAGAGTAATGTATTCTATTATCTGATTGGACTGAAATATTGTTAAATATAGCATGAACGTCATTTTTTTATTATTGCTCAGCCAGCTATATTAGACAATCCATGAAATGAGATCTGTCGTCGGGCGCCGGAGAGGCTGACGATGAATAAACTGGATAAAAATTAGAAGGGAAGAGGAGTAATGTATTCTATTATTTGATTGGACTGAAATATTGTTATATATGGTACAAACATCATTATTTTATTATTACATATCCAGCTAGATTGAACAATCCAGAAAAGAGATCCGCCCACTGCCTTCTGGTAGGATGAAAATGCAAAGATGAACAAAAGAGGATAAAACGAGAAGGGAAGGAGAGTAATGTATTCTATTATCTGATTGGACTGAAATAGTGTAAAATACGGTATCAACATCGTTCATTTATTATCATTAAGCCAGCTATATTAGACAATCCATGAAATGAGATCTGACTTCAGCCACCTAAGAGGATGAAGATGCATAAACAGGATAAAAATGAGAAGGGAAGAGGAGTAATGTATTCTATTATTTGATTGGACTGAAATATTGTTAAATATGATATAAACATCATTATTTTATTATTACATAGCCAGCTATATTGAATAATCCTCGAAAAGAGATCTGCCCATAGCTTTCTGGGAGGGTGAAAATGCAAAGATGAACAAAAAAAGTATAGAAACGAGAAGGGAAGGAGAGTAATGTATTCTATTATCTGATTGGACTGTAATATTGTTAAATATAGCATGACCATCATTATTTTATTATTACTAAGCCAGCTATATTAGACAATCCATGAAATGAGATCTGACTTCAGCCACCTGAGAGGATGAAGATGCATAAACAGGATAAAAATGAGAAGGGAAGGGGAGTAATGTATTCTATCATTTGATTGGACTGAAATATTGTTAATATGGTATAAACATCATTATTTTATTATTACATAGCCAGCTATATTGAACAATCCTCAAAAGAGATCTGCCCACAGCCTTCTGGGAGGGTGAAAATGCAAAGATGAACAAAAAGTATAAAAACGAGAAGGAAAGGAGAGTAATGTATTCTATTATCTGATTGGACTGTAATATTGTTAAATATAGCATGACCATCATTATTTTATTATTACTAAGCCAGCTATATTAGACAATCCATGAAATGAGATCTGACTTCAGCCACCTAAGAGGATGAAGATGCATAAACAGGATAACAATGAGAAGGAAAGGGAAGTAATGTATTCTATTATTTGATTGGACTGAAATATTGTTATATATGGAATAAACATCATTATTTTATAATTACATAGCCAGCTATATTGAACAATCCATAAAAAGAGATCTGCCCACAGCCTTCTGGGAGGATGAAAATGCGAAGATGAACAAAAAGAGGATAAAAACGAGAAGGGAAGGAGAGTAATGTATTCTATTATTTCATTGGACTGAAATATTGTTAAATATGGTATAAACACCATTCATTTATTATCATTAAGCCAGCTATATTAGACAATCCATGAAATGAGATCTGACTTCAGCCAGCCAAGAGGATGAAGATGCATAAACAGGATAAAAATGAGAAGGGAAGGCGAGTAATGTATTCTATTATTTGATTGGACTGAAATATTGATAAATATGGTATAAACATCATTATTTTATTATAACAAAGCCAGCTATATTGAACAATCCATAAAAAGGGATCTACCCACAGCCTTCTGGAAGGGTGAAAATGCAAAGATGAACAAAAAAAGGATAAAAACGAGAAGGGAAGGAGAGTAATGTATTCTATTATCTGATTGGACTGAAATATTGTTAAATATAGCATGAACATCATTATTTTATTATTACTAAGCCAGCTATATTAGACAATCCATGAAATGAGATCTGACTTCAGCCACCTAAGAGGATGAAGATGCATAAACAGGATAAAAATGAGAAGGGAAGGCGAGTAATGTATTCTATTATTTGATTGGACTGAAATATTATTAAATATGATATAAACATGATTATTTTATTATTATATAGCCATCTATATTGAACAATCCACAAGAGGATCTGCCCACAGCCTTCTGGGAGGTGAATATGCAAAGATGAACAAAAAAGGTTAAAAACGAGAAGGAAAGAAGAGTAATGTATTCTATTATTTCAATGGAATGAAATATTCTTAAATATGGTATAAACACCATTTATTTATTATCATGAAGCCAACTATATTAGACAATCCATGAAATGAGAGCTGCCTACAGCCACCTAAAAGGATGAAGATGCATAAATCGGATAAAAATGAGAAGGATAGGAGAGTAATGTATTCTATCATTTGATTCGACTGAAATATTGTTGAATATGGTATAAACATCATTATTTTATAATTATAAAGCCAGCTATATTGAACAATCCATAAAAAGAGATCTACCCACAGCCTTCTGGAAGGGTGAAAATGCAAAGATGAACAAAAAAAGTATAGAAACGAGAAGGGAAGGCGAGTAATGTATTCTATTATTTGATTGGACTGAAATATTGTTAACTATGGTATAAACATCATTATTTTATTATTATATAGCCAGCTATATTGAACAATCCACAAGAAGGGAACTGCCCACAGCCTTCTGGGAGGATGAAAATGCAAAGATGAACAAAAAGAGGATAAAAACGAGAAGGGAAGGAGAGTAATGTATTCTATTATTTCATTGGACTGAAATATTGTTAAATATGGTATAAACACCATTCATTTATTATCATTAAGCCAGCTATATTAGACAATCCATGAAATGAGATCTGACTTCAGCCAGCCAAGAGGATGAAGATGCATAAACAGGATAAAAATGAGAAGGGAAGGCGAGTAATGTATTCTATTATTTGATTGGACTGAAATATTGATAAATATGGTATAAACATCATTATTTTATTATAACAAAGCCAGCTATATTGAACAATCCACAAAAAGAGATCTGCCCACAGCCTTCTGGGAGGGTGAATATGCAAAGATGAACAAAAAAAGGATAAAAACGAGAAGGGAAGGAGAGTAATGTATTCTATTATCTGATTGGACTGAAATATTGTTAAATATAGCATGAACATCATTATTTTATTATTACTAAGCCAGCTATATTAGACAATCCATGAAATGAGATCTGACTTCAGCCACCTAAGAGGATGAAGATGCATAAACAGGATAAAAATGAGAAGGGAAGAGGAGTAATGTATTCTATTATTTGATTGGACTGAAATATTGTTGAATATGATATAAACATCATTATTTATTATTACATAGCCAGCTATATTGAACAATCCTCAAAAAGAGATCTGCCCACAGCCTTCTGGGAGGGTGAAAATGCAAAGATGAACAAAAAAAGTATAGAAACGAGAAGGAAAGGAGAGTAATGTATTCTATTATCTGATTGGACTGTAATATTGTTAAATATAGCATGACCATCATTATTTTATTATTACTAAGCCAGCTATATTAGACAATCCATGAAATGAGATCTGACTTCAGCCACCTAAGAGGATGAAGATGCATAAACAGGATAATAATGAGAAGGGAAGGGGTGTAATGTATTCTATTATTTGATTGTACTGGAATATTGTTAAATATGGTATAAACATCATTATTTTATTATAACAAAGCCAGCTATATTGAACAATCCACAAAAAGAGATCTGCCCACAGCCTTCTGGGATGTTGAAAATGCAAAGATGAACAACAAAAGGTAAAATACGAGAAGGAAAGGTGAGTAATGTATTCTATTATCTGATTGGACTGAAATATTGTTAAATATAGCATAAACGTCATTATTTTATTATTACTAAGCCAGCTATATTAGACAATCCATGAAATGAGATCTGACTTCAGCCACCTAAGAGGATGAAGATGCATAAACAGGATAAAAATGAGAAGGGAAGGGGAGCAATGTATTCTATTATTTGATTGGACTGAAATATTGTTATATATGGAATAAACATCATTATCTTCTTATTACAACGCCAGCTATATTGAACAATCCATAAAAATAAATCTGCCCACAGCCTTCTGGGAGGATTAAGGTTCAAAGATGAGCAAAAAGAGGATAAAAACGAGAAGGAAATGAGAGTAATGTATTCTATTATTTCATTGGACTGAAATATTCTTAAATATGGTATAAACACCATTTATTTATTATTACTAAGCCAGCTATATTAGACAATCCATGAAATGAGATCTGACTTCAGCCAGCCAAGAGGATGAAGATGCATAAACAGGATAAAAATGAGAAGGGAAGGCGAGTAATGTATTCTATGATTTGATTGGACTGAAATATTGTTAAATATGGTATAAACATCATTATTTTATTATAACAAAGCCAGCTATATTGAACAATCCATAAAAAGGGATCTACCCACAGCCTTCTGGAAGGGTGAAAATGCAAAGATGAACAAAAAAAGGATAAAAACGAGAAGGGAAGGAGAGTAATGTATTCTATTATCTGATTGGACTGAAATATTGTTAAATATAGCATGAACATCATTATTTTATTATTACTAAGCCAGCTATATTAGACAATCCATGAAATGTGATCTGACTTCAGCCACCTAAGAGGATGAAGATGCATAAACAGGATAAAAATGAGAAGGGAAGGGGAGTAATGTATTCTATTATTTGATTGGACTGAAATATTGTTATATATGGAATAAACATCATTATTTTATAATTACATAGCCAGCTATATTGAACAATCCATAAAAAGAGATCTGCCCACAGCCTTCTGGGAGGATGAAAATGCGAAGATGAACAAAAAGAGGATAAAAACGAGAAGGGAAGGAGAGTAATGTATTCTATTATGTCATTGGACTGAAATATTGTTAAATATGGTATAAACACCATTCATTTATTATCATTAAGCCAGCTATATTAGACAATCCATGGAATGAGATCTGACTTCAGCCACCTAAGAGGATGAAGAGGCATAAACAGGATCAAAATGAGAAGGAAAGGGAAGTAATGTATTCTATTATTTGATTGGACTGAAATATTGATAAATATGGTATAAACATCATTATTTTATTATAACAAAGCCAGCTATATTGAACAATCCATAAAAAGGGATCTACCCACAGCCTTCTGGAAGGGTGAAAATGCAAAGATGAACAAAAAAAGTATAGAAACGAGAAGGGAAGGAGAGTAATGTATTCTATTATCTGATTGGACTGAAATATTGTTAAATATAGCATGAACATCATTATTTTATTATTACTAAGCCAGCTATATTAGACAATCCATGAAATGAGATCTGACTTCAGCCAGCCAAGAGGATGAAGATGCATAAACAGGATAAAAATGAGAAGGGAAGGGGAGTAATGTATTCTATTATTTGATTGGACTTAAATATTGTTTAATATGGTATAAACATCATCATTTTATTATTACTAAGCCAGCTATATTAGACAATCCATGAAATGAGATCTGACTTCAGCCACCTAAGAGGATGAAGATGCATAAACAGGATAAAAATGAGAAGGGAAGAGGAGTAATGTATTCTATTATTTGATTGGACTGAAATATTGTTGAATATGATATAAACATCATTATTTATTATTACATAGCCAGCTATATTGAACAATCCACAAAAAGAGATCTGCCCACAGCCTTCTGGGAGGGTGAATATGCAAAGATGAACAAAAAGGATAAAAAACGAGAAGGAAGGAGAGTAATATATTATATTATTTATTTTGACTTAAATATTGTTATATTTGGTATAAACACCATTTATTTATTATCATTAAGCCAGCTATATTAGACAATCCATGAAATGAGATCTGACTTCAGCCACCTAAGAGGATGAAGATGCATAAACAGGATAAAAATGAGAAGGGAAGGCGAGTAATGTATTCTATTATTTGATTGGACTGAAATATTGTTAAATATGGTATAAACATCATTATTTTATTATAACAAAGCCAGCTATATTGAACAATCCATAAAAAGGGATCTACCCACAGCCTTCTGGAAGGGTGAAAATGCAAAGATGAACAAAAAAAGGATAAAAACGAGAAGGGAAGGAGAGTAATGTATTCTATTATCTGATTGGACTGAAATATTGTTAAATATAGCATGAACATCATTATTTTATTATTACTAAGCCAGCTATATTAGACAATCCATGAAATGAGATCTGACTTCAGCCACCTAAGAGGATGAAGATGCATAAACAGGATAAAAATGAGAAGGGAAGAGGAGTAATGTATTCTATTATTTGATTGGACTGAAATATTGTTGAATATGATATAAACATCATTATTTTAATATAACATAGCCAACTATATTGAAAAATCCTCAAAAAAGAGATCTGCCCACAGCCTTCTGGGAGGGTGAAAATGCAATGATGAACAGAAAAAGGATAAAAACGAGAAGGAGAGGACAGTAATGAATTCTATTATTTGATAAGACTGAAATATTGTTAAATATAGCATAAATATTTTTATTTCATTATTACTAAGCCAGCTATATTAGACTAACCATGAAATAAGATCTTCCTACAGCCACCTAAGAGCGTGAAGATGCATAAACTGGATGAAAATGAGAAGGGAAGAGGAGTAATGTATTCTATTATTTGATTGGACTGAAATATTGTTTAATTTGGCATAAACTTCATTTTTTTATTGTCACATAGCCAGCTATATTGAACAATCCGTGGAAAGAGATCTGCCTACAGCCTTCTGGGTGGAAGAATATGCAAAGATGAACAAAAAGTATAGAAACGAGAAGGGAAGGAGAGTAATGTATTCTATTATCTGATTGGACTGAAATATTGTTAAATATAGCATGAACATCATTATTTTATTATTACTAAGCCAGCTATATTAGACAATCCATGAAATGAGATCTGACTTCAGCCACCTAAGAGCATGAAGATGCATAAACGGGATAAAAATGAGAAGGAAGGGAGTAATGTATTCTATTATTTGATTGGACTGAAATATTGTTATATGGAATAAACATCATTATTTTATAATTACATAGCCAGCTATATTGAACAATCCATAAAAAGAGATCTGCCACAGCCTTCTGGGAGGATGAAATGCAAGATGAACAAAAAGAGGATCAACACGACAAGGAAAGGAGGTAATGTATTCTATTATTTCATTGGACTGAAATATTGTTAAATATGGTATAAACATCATTCATTTATTATTACTAAGCCAGCTATATTAGACAATCCATGAAATGAGATCTGACTTCAGCCAGCCAAGAGGATGAAGATGCATAAACAGGATAAAAATGAGAAGGAAGGCGAGTAATGTATTCTATTATTTGATTGGACTGAAATATTGTTAAATATGGTATAAACATCATTATTTTATTATAACAAAGCCAGCTATATTGAACAATCCATAAAAGAGATCTGCCCACAGCCTTCTGAAGGGTGAAAATGCAAAGATGAACAAAAAGGATAAAAACGAGAAGGGAAGGAGAGTAATGTATTCTATTATCTGATTGGACTGAAATATTGTTAAATATAGCATGAACATCATTATTTTATTATTACTAAGCCAGCTATATTAGACAATCCATGAAATGAGATCTGACTTCAGCCACCTAAGAGGATGAAGATGCATAAACAGGATAAAATGAGAAGGGAAGGAGTAATGTATTCTATTACTTGATTGGACACAAATATTTTTAAATATGGAATAAACACCATTATTTTATTATTACATAGCCAGCTATATTGAACAATCCATAAAAGAGATCTGCCCACAGCCTTCTGGGAGGATGAAAATGCAAAGATGAACAAAAGAGGATAAAAACGAGAAGGGAAGGAGAGTAATGTATTCTATTATTTCATTGGACTGAAATATTTTAAATATGGTATAAACACCATTCATTTATTATTACTAAGCCAGCTATATTAGACAATCCATGAAATGAGATCTGACTTCAGCCACCTAAGAGTATGAAGATGCATAAACAGGATAAAAATGAGAAGGGAAGGGGAGTAATGTATTCTATTATTTGATTGGACTGAAATATTGTTAAATATGGTATAAACATCATTATTTCATTATTACATAGCCAGCTATATTGAACAATCCATCAAACGCGCTCTGCCTACAGCCTTCTGGGAGGGTGAATATGCAAAGATGGACAGAAAAAGGATAAGAACGTGAAGGAAAGGAGAGTAATGTATTCTATTATCTGATTCAACTGATATATTGTTAAATATAGCATAAACATCACTTTTTTATATTACTGAGCCAGCTATATCAGACAGTCCATGGAATGAGATCTGCCTACAGCCACCTAAGAGGATGAAGATGCATAAACAGGATAAAAATGAGAAGGGAAGGGGAGTAATGTATTCTATTATTTGATTGGACTGAAATATTGTTAAATATGGTATAAACATCATTATTTTATTATTACAAAGCCAGCTATATTGAACAATCCACAAAAGAGATCTGCCCACAGCCTTCTGGGAGGGTGAAATGCAAAGATGAACAAAAAAGGATAAAACGAGAAGGAAAGGAGAGTAATGTATTCTATTATCTGATTGGACTGAAATATTGTTAAATATGGTACATCATCATTTTATTATTACTAAGCCAGCTATATTAGACAATCCATGAAATGAGATCTGACTTCAGCCAGCCAAGAGGATGAAGATGCATAAACAGGATAAAAATGAGAAGGGAAGGGGAGTAATGTATTCTATTATTTGATTGGACTGAAATATTGTTAAATATGGTATAAACATCATTATTTTATTATAACAAAGCCAGCTATATTGAACAATCCATAAAAAGAGATCTACCCACAGCCTTCTGGAAGGGTGAAAATGCAAAGATGAACAAAAAAAGGATAAAAACGAGAAGGAAGGAGAGTAATGTATTCTATTATCTGATTGGACTGAAATATTGTTAAATATAGCATAAACATCATTATTTTATTATTACTAAGCCAGCTATATTAGACAATCCATGAAATGAGATCTGACTTCAGCCACCTAAGAGGAAGAAGATGCATAAACAGGATAAAAATGAGAAGGAAGGAGAGTAATGTATTCTATTATTTGATTGGACTGAAATATTGTTAATATGGAATAAACATCATTATTTTATTATTACATAGCCAGCTATATTGAACAATCCATAAAAGAGATCTGCCCACAGCCTTCTGGGAGGGTGAAATGCAAAGATGAACAAAAAGTAAAAACGAGGAGGGAAGGAGAGTAATGTATTCTATTATCTGATTGGACTGAAATATTGTTAAGTATAGCATGAACATCATTATTTTATTATTACTAAGCCAGCTATATTAGACAATCCATGAAATGAGATCTGACTTCAGCCACCTAAGAGGATGAAGATGCATAAACAGGATAAAAATGAGAAGGGAAGGGGAGTAATGTATTCTATTATTTGATTGGACTGAAATATTGTTAAATATGGTATAAACATCATTATTTTATTATAACAAAGCCAGCTATATTGAACAATCCATAAAAAGGGATCTACCCACAGCCTTCTGGAAGGGTGGAAATGCAAAGATGAACAAAAAAAGGATAAAAACGAGAAGGGAAGGAGAGTAATGTATTCTATTATCTGATTGGACTGAAATATTGTTGAATATGGTATAAACATCATTATTTTATTATTACTAAGCCAGCTATATTAGACAATCCATGAAATGAGATCTGACTTCAGCCACCTAAGAGGATGAAGATGCATAAACAGGATAAAAATGAGAAGGGAAAGGGAGTAATGTATTCTATTATTTGATTGGACTGAAATATTGTTAAATATGGTATGAACATCATTAATTGATTATTACAAAGCCAGCTATATTGAACAATCCATAAAACGAGATCTGCCAACAGCCTTCTGGGAGGGTGAAAATGCAAAGATGAACAAAAAGGATAAAAACGAGAAGGAAGGAGAGTAATGTATTCTATTATCTGATTGGACTGAAATATTGTTAAATATAGCATAAACATCATTATTTTATTATTACTAAGCCAGCTATATTAGACAATCCATGAAATGAGATCTGACTTCAGCCACCTAAGAGGATGAAGATGCATAAACAGGATAAAAATGTGAAGGGGAGGGGAGTAATGTATTCTATTATCTGATTGGACTGAAATATTGTTAAATATGGTATAAACATCATTATTCTATTATAACAAAGCCAGCTATATTGAACAATCCATAAAAAGAGATCTGCCCACAGCCTGCTGGGAGGGTGAAAATGCAAAGATGAACAAAAAAAGTATAGAAACGAGAAGGGAAAGAGAGTAATGTATTCTATTATCTGATTGGACTGAAATATTGTTAAAAATAGCATAATCGTCATTATTTTATTATTACTAAGCCAGCTATATTAGACAATCCATGGAATGAGATCTGACTTCAGCCAGCCAAGAGGATGAAGATGCATAAACAGGATAAAAATGAGAAGGGAAGGGGAGTAATGTATTCTATTATTTGATTGGACTGAAATATTGTTAAATATGGTATGAACATCATTATTTTATTATTACATAGCCAGCTATATTGAACAATCCATAAAAAGAGATCTGCCCACAGCCTTCTGGGAGGATGAAAATGCAAAGATGAACAAAAAGAGGATAAAAACGAGAAGGGAAGGAGAGTAATGTATTCTATTATCTCATTGGACTGAAATATTGTTAAATATGGTATAAACATCATTATTTTATTATTATATAGCCAGCTATATTAGACAATCCATGAAATGAGATCTGACTTCAGCCACCTAAGAGGATGAAGATGCATAAACAGGATAAAATGAGAAGGGAAGGAGTAATGTATTCTATTATTTGATTGGACTGAAATATTGTTAAATATGGTATAAACATCATTATTTTATTATTATAAAGCCAGCTATATTGAGCAATCGGTAAAAAGAGATCTACCCACAGCCTTCTGAAAGGGTGAAATGCAAAGATGAACAAAAAGTATAGAAACGAGAAGGGAAGGAGAGTAATGTATTCTATTATCTGATTGGACTGAAATATTGTTAAATATAGCATGAACATCATTATTTCATTATTACTAAGCCAGCTATATTAGACAATCCATGAAATGTGATCTGACTTCAGCCACCTAAGAGGATGAAGATGCATAAACAGGATAAAAATGAGAAGGGAAGGGAGTCATGTATTCTATTATTTGATTGGACTGGAATATTGATAAATATGGTATAAACATCAGAATTTTATTATTACATAGCTATATTGAACAATCCATAAAAGAGATCTAGCCATAGCCTGCTGGGAGGGTGAAAATGCAAAGATGAACAAAAAGTATAGAAACGAGAAGGAAAGGAGAGTAATGTATTCTATTATCTGATTGGACTGTAATATTGTTAAATATAGCATGACCATCATTATTTTATTATTACTAAGCCAGCTATATTAGACAATCCATGAAATGAGATCTGACTTCAGCCACCTAAGAGGATGAAGATGCATAAACAGGATAATAATGAGAAGGGAAGGGGTGTAATGTATTCTATTATTTGATTGTACTGGAATATTGTTAAATATGGTATAAACATCATTATTTTATTATAACAAAGCCAGCTATATTGAACAATCCACAAAAAGAGATCTGCCCACAGCCTTCTGGGAGGGTGAATATGCAAAGATGAACAAAAAAAGGTTAAAAACGAGAAGGAAAGGAGAGTAATGTATTCTATTATTTCATTGGACTGAAATATTGTTAAATATAGCATAAACTTCATTATTTTATAATTACTAAGCCAGCTATATTAGACAATCCATGAAATGAGATCTGACTTCAGCCAGCCAAGAGGATGAAGATGCATAAACAGGATAAAAATGAGAAGGGAAGGCGAGTAATGTATTCTATTATTTGATTGGACTGAAATATTGATAAATATGGTATAAACATCATTATTTTATTATAACAAAGCCAGCTATATTGAACAATCCATAAAAAGGGATCTACCCACAGCCTTCTGGAAGGGTGAAAATGCAAAGATGAACAAAAAAAGGATAAAAACGAGAAGGGAAGGAGAGTAATGTATTCTATTATCTGATTGGACTGAAATATTGTTAAATATAGCATGAACATCATTATTTTATTATTACTAAGCCAGCTATATTAGACAATCCATGAAATGAGATCTGACTTCAGCCACCTAAGAGGATGAAGATGCATAAACAGGATGAAAATGAGAAGGGAAGGGGAGTAATGTATTCTATTATTTGATTGGACTGAAATATTGTTATATATGGAATAAACATCATTATTTTATAATTACATAGCCAGCTATATTGAACAATCCATGAAAAGAGATCTGCCCACAGCCTTCTGGGAGGATGAAATGAAGATGAACAAAAAGAGGATAAAACGAGAAGGGAAGGAGAGTAATGTATTCTATTATTTCATTGGACTGAAATATTGTTAAATATGGTATAAACATCATTCATTTATTATCATTAAGCCAGCTATATTAGACAATCCATGAAATGAGATCTGACTTCAGCCACCTAAGAGGATGAAGATGCATAAACAGGATAAAAATGAGAGAAGGGAAGGGAGTAATGTATTCTATTATTTGATTGGACTGAAATATTGTTAAATATGGTATAAACATCATTATTTTATTATTACATAGCCAGATATATTGTACAATCCATAAAAAGAGATCTAACCACAGCCTTCTGGGAGGATGAAAATGCAATGAGGAACAAAAAAGCCTAAAAACGAGAAGGGAAGGATAGTAATGTAATCAATTATCTGATTGGACTGAGATATTGTTGAATATAGCATAGACATCATTATTTTATTATTACTAAGCCAGCTATATTAGACAATCCATGAAATGAGATCTGACTTCAGCCAGCCAAGAGGATGAAGATGCATAAACAGGATAAAATGAGAAGGGAAGGAGAGTAATGTATTCTATTATTTGATTGGACTGAAATATTGTTAAATATGGTATAAACATCATTATTTTATTATTACAAAGCCAGCTATATTGAACAATCCATGAAAGAGATCTGCCCACAGCCTAAGAGGATGAAGATGCAAAGATGAACAAAGGATAAAATGAGAAGGGAAAGGAGAGTAATGTATTCTATTATTTGATTGGACTGAAATATTGTTAAATATATAAACATCATTATTTTATTATTACAAGCCAGCTATATTAGACAATCCATGAAATGAGATCTGACTTCAGCCAGCCAAGAGGATGAATGCATAAACAGGATAAAAATGAGAAGGGAAGGAGAGTAATGTATTCTATTATTTGATTGGACTGAAATATTGTTAAATATGGTATAAACATCATTATTTTATTATTACAAAGCCAGCTATATTGAACAATCCATAAAAGAGATCTGCCCACAGCCTTCTGGAAGGGTGAAAATGCAAAGATGAACAAAAAGGATAAAAACGAGAAGGAAGGAGAGTAATGTTTTCTATCATTTGATTGGACTGAAATATTGTTAAATATAGCATAAACATCTTTATTTTATTATTACCAAGCTAGCTATATTAGACAATCCATGAAATGAGATCTGCCCACAGCCACCTAAGAGGATGAAAATGCAAAGATGAACAAAAAGGATAAAATGAGAAGGAAGGAGAGTAATGTATTCTATTATTTGATTGGACTGAAATATTGTTAAATATGGTATAAACATCATTATTTTATAATTACTAAGCCAGCTATATTAGACAATCCATGAAATGAGATCTGACCACAGCCACCTAAGAGGAATGAAGATGAACAAAAACAGGATAAAATGAGAAGGGAAGGCGAGTAATGTATTCTATTATTTGATTGGACTGAAATATTGTTAAATATGGTATAAACATCATTATTTCATTATAACAAAGCCAGCTATATTGAACAATCCATAAAAAGGGATCTACCCACAGCCTTCTGGAAGGGTGAAAATGCAAAGATGAACAAAAAAAGGATAAAAACGAGAAGGGAAGGAGAGTAATGTATTCTATTATCTGATTGGACTGAAATATTGTTAAATATAGCATGAACATCATTATTTTATTATTACTAAGCCAGCTATATTAGACAATCCATGAAATGTGATCTGACTTCAGCCACCTAAGAGGATGAAGATGCATAAACAGGATAAAAATGAGAAGGAAGGAGTAATGTATTCTATTATTTGATTGGACTGAAATATTGTTAAATATGGAATAAACATCATTATTTTATAATTACATAGCCAGCTATATTGAACAATCCATAAAAGAGATCTGCCCACAGCCTTCTGGGAGGGTGAAAATGCAAAGATGAACAAAAAGGATAGAAACGAGAAGGGAAGGAGAATAATGTACTCTATTATCGGATTGGACTGAAATATTGTTAAATATAGCATAATCATCATTATTTTATTATTACTAAGCCAGCTATATTAGACAATCCATGGAATGAGATCTGAATTCAGCCACCTAAGAGGATGAAGATGCATAAACAGGATAAAATGAGAAGGGAAGGGGAGTAATGTATTCTATTATTTGATTGGACTGAAATATTGTTAAATATGGTATAAACATCATTATTTTATTATAACAAAGCCAGCTATATTGAACAATCCATAAAAAGAGATCTACCCACAGCCTTCTGGGAGGGTGAAATTCAAAGATGAACAAAAAGGATAAAAACGAGAAGGAAGGAGAGTAATGTATTCTATTATCTGATTGGACTGAAATATTGTTAAATATAGCATAAACATCATTATTTTATTATTACTAAGCCATCTATATTAGACAATCCATGAAATGAGATCTGACTTCAGCCACCTAAAAGGATGAAGAGGCATAAACAGGATTAAAATGAGAAGGGAAGGGGAGTAATGTATTCTATTATTTGATTGGACTGAAATATTGTTAAATATGGTATAATCATCATTATTTTATAATTACAAAGCCAGCTATATTGAACAATCCATAAAAGAGATCTGCCCACAGCCTTCTGGGAGGGTGAATATGCAAAGATGAACAAAAAAAGGTTAAAAACGAGAAGGAAAGGAGAGTAAGGTATTCTATTATCTGATAGGACTGTAATATCGTTGAATATAGCATGAAAATAAGTATATTATTATTACTAAGCCAGCTATATTGGACAATCCATGAAATGAGATCTGACTTCAGCCACCTAAGAGGATGAAGATGCATAAACAGGATAAAAATGAGAAGGGAAGGCGATTAATGTATTCTATTATTTGATTAGTCTATAATATTGTTAAATATGATATAATCAACATTATTTTATTATTACATAGCCAGCTATATTGAACAATCCATAAAAGAGATCTGCCCACAGCCTTCTGAAGGGTGAAATGCAAAGATGAACAAAAAGGATAAAAACGAGAAGGAAAGGAGAGTAATGTATTCTATTATCTGATTGGACTGAAATATTGTTAAATATGGTATAAACATCATTTATTTATTATCACTAAGCCAGCTATATTAGACAATCCATGAAATGAAATCTGACTTCAGCCACCTAAGAGGATGAAGATGCATAAACAGGATAAAAACGAGCAGGGAAGGAGAGTAATGTATTCTATTATCTGATTGGACTGTAATATTGTTCAATATAGCATCAACATCATTATTTTATTATTACTAAGCCAGCTATATTGAACAATCCATAAAAGATCTACCCACAGCCTTCTAAGGGTGAAAATGCAAAGATGAACAAAAAGTATAGAAACGAGAAGGAAGGAGAGTAATGTATTCTATTATCTGATTGGACTGAAATATTGTTAAATATAGCATAAACGTCATTATTTTATCAGTACTAAGCCAGCTATATAAGACAATCCATGGAATGTGATCTGACTTCAGCCACCTAAGAGGATGAAGATGCATAAACAGGATAAAAATGAGAAGGGAAGGGGAGTAATGCAGTCTATTATTTCATTGGACTGAAATATTGTTAAATATGGTATAAACATCATTATTTTATTATAACAAAGCCAGCTATATTGAACAATCCACAAAAAGAGATCTGCCCACAGCCTTCTGGGAGGGTGAATATGCAAAGATGAACAAAAAAAGGTTAAAAACGAGAAGGAAAGGAGAGTAATGTATTCTATTATTTCATTGGACTGAAATATTGTTAAATATAGCATAAACTTCATTATTTTATAATTACTAAGCCAGCTATATTAGACAATCCATGAAATGAGATCTGACTTCAGCCAGCCAAGAGGATGAAGATGCATAAACAGGATAAAAATGAGAAGGAAAGGGAAGTAATGTATTCTATTATTTGATTGGACTGAAATATTGATAAATATGGTATAAACATCATTATTTTATTATAACAAAGCCAGCTATATTGAACAATCCATAAAAAGGGATCTACCCACAGCCTTCTGGAAGGGTGAAAATGCAAAGATAAACAAAAAAAGGATAAAAACGAGAAGGGAAGGAGAGTAATGTATTCTATTATCTGATTGTACTGTAATATTGTTAAATATAGCATGACCATCATTATTTTATTATTACTAAGCCAGCTATATTAGACAATCCATGAAATGTGATCTGACTTCAGCCACCTAAGAGGATGAAGATGCATAAACAGGATAAAAATGAGAAGGGAAGGGGAGAAATGTATTCTATTATTTGATTGGACTGAAATATTGTTATATATGGAATAAACATCATTATTTTATAATTACATAGCCAGCTATATTGAACAATCCATAAAAAGAGATCTGCCCACAGCCTTCTGGGAGGATGAAAATGCAAAGATGAACAAAAAAAGTATAGAAACGAGGAGGGAAGGAGAGTAATGTATTCTATTATCTGATTGGACTGAAATATTGTTAAGTATAGCATGAACATCATTATTTTATTATTACAAAGCCAGTTATATTAGACAATCCATGGAATGAGATCTGACTTCAGCCACCTAAGAGGATGAAGATGCATATACAGGATAAAAATGAGAAAGATAGGAGAGTAATGTGTTCCATTATTTGATTGGACTGAAATATTGTTAAATATGGTATAAACATCATTATTTTATTATAACAAAGCCAGCTATATTGAACAATCCATAAAAGAGATCTACCCACAGCCTTCTGAAGGGTGAAAATGCAAAGATGAACAAAAAGGATAAAAACGAGAAGGAAGGAGAGTAATGTATTCTATTATCTGATTGGACTGAAATATTGTTAAATATAGCATAACATCATTATTTTATTATTACTAAGCCATATATATTAGACATTCCAGGAAATGAGATCTTACTTAAGCCAGCGGAGAGGAGGAAGATGCATAGACAGGATAAAGATGAGAAGGGAAGGGAGTAATGTAGTCTATTATTTGGTTGGGCTGAAATATTGTTAAATATGGAATAAACATCATTATTTTATAATTACTAGCCAGCTATATTGAACAATCCATAAAAGAGATCTGCCCACAGCCTTCTGGGAGGATGAAATGCGAAGATGAACAAAAACAGGATAAAAACGAGAAGGGAAGGAGAGTAATGTATTCTATTATTTGATTGGACTGAAATATTGTTAACTATGGTATAAACATCATTATTTTATTATTATATAGCCAGCTATATTGAACAATCCACAAGAAGGGAACTGCCCACAGCCTTCTGGGAGGGTGAATATGCAAAGATGAACAAAAAAAGGTTAAAAACGAGAAGGAAAGAAGAGTAATGTATTCTATTATTTCAATGGAATGAAATATTCTTAAATATGGTATAAACACCATTTATTTATTATCACTAAGCCAGCTATATTAGACAATCCATGAAATGAGATCTGACTACAGCCACCTAAAAGGATGAAGATGCATAAACCGGATAAAATGAGAAGGATAGGAGAGTAATGTATTCTATTATTTGATTGACTGAAATATTGTTAAATAGGGTATAAACATCAGTATGTGATTATAACAAATCCAGCTATATTGAACGATCCATAAAAGAGATCTGCCCACAGCCTTCTGGGAGGGTGAAAATGCAAAGATGAACAAAAGTATAGAAACGAGAAGGAAGGGGAGTAATGTATTCTATTATTTGAATGGACTTGAATATTGTTGAATATAGCATAAACGTCATTATTTTATTATTACTAAGCCAGCTATATTAGACAATCCATGAAATGAGATCTGACTTCAGCCAGCCAAGAGGATGAAGATGCATAAACAGGATGAAAATGAGAAGGGAAGGCGAGTAATGTATTCGATTATTTGATTAGACTGAAAAATTGTTATATATGGAATAAACATCATTATTTTATAATTACATAGCCAGCTATATTGAACAATCCATAAAAAGAGATCTACCCACAGCCTTCTGGGAGGGTGAAAATGCAAAGATGAACAAAGAAAGTAAAGAAACGAGAAGGGAAGGAGAGTAATGTATTCTATTATCTGATTGTACTGAAATATTGTTTAAAAGAGCATAAACATCATTATTTTATTGTTACTAAGCCAGCTATATTAGACAATCCATGAGATAAGATCTGATTTCAGCCACCTAAGATGATGAAGATGCATAAACAGGATAATAATGAGAAGGGAAGGGGTGTAATGTATTCTATTATTTGATTGTACTGGAATATTGTTAAATATGGTATAAACATCATTATTTTATTATTAAAGCCAGCTATATTGAACAATCCATAAAAAGAGATCTGCCCACAGCCTTCTGGGAGGGTGAAATGCAAAGATGAACAAAAAAGTATAGAAACGAGAAGGAAGGAGAGTAATGTATTCTATAATTTGTTTGGACTGAAATATTGATAAATATGGCGGGAACATCATAATTTGATAATTACAAAGCCAGTTATATTAGACAATCCATAAAATTACATCTGCCTACAGCCACATAAGAGGATGAAGATGCATCTATTAACCTGAACAGGATAAAAATAATAAGAAGGGAAGTAGAGTAATGTATTCTATCATTTTATTGGACTGGAATATTGTTAAATATGGTATAAACATCATTATATGATTATTACAAAGCCAGCTATATTGAACAATCCATAAAAAAAATCTGCCAACAGCCTTCTGGGAGGGTGAAATGCAAAGATGAACAAAAAAGGATAGAAACGAGAAGGAAGGAGAGTAATGTATTCTATTACCTGATTGGACTGGAATATTGTTAAATATAGCATGAACATCATTATTTTATTATTACTAAGCCAGCTATATTAGACAATCCATAAAATGAGATCTAACTTCAGCCACCTAAGAGGATGAAGAAGCATAAACAGGATAAAATGAGAAGGGAAGGGGAGAAATGTATTCTATGATTCGATTTGACTGAAATATTGTTAAATATGGTATAAACATCATTATTTTATTATTAACAAAGCCAGCTATATTGAACAATCCACAAAAAGAGATCTGCCCACAGCCTTCTGGGAGGTGAATATGCAAAGATGAACAAAAAGAGGATAAAAACGAGAAGGAAGGAGAGTAATGTATTCTATTATCTGATTGGACTGAAATATTGTTAAATATAGCATAAACATCATTCATTTATTATTACTAAGCCAGCTATATTAGACAATCCATGAAATGAGATCTGACTTCAGCCACCTAAGAGGATGAAGATGCATAAACAGGATAAAAATGAGAAGGAAGGGAGTAATGTATTCTATTATTTGATTGGACTGAAATATTGTTAAATATGGAATAAACATCATTATTTTATTATTACAAAGCCAGCTATATTGAACAATCCATAAAAGAGATCTACCCACAGCCTTCTGGAAGGGTGAAATGCAAAGATGAACAAAAAGGATAAAACGAGAAGGAGAGGACAGTAATAGAATTCTATTATTTGATCAGACTGAAATATCGTTGAATATTGCATAAACATTATTATTTTATTATTACTAAGCCAGCTATATTAGACAATCCATGAAATGAGATCTGCCTACTACAGCCACCTAAGAGGGAGGAGATGCATAAACAGGATAAAAATTAGAAGGAAGGGGGAGTAACGTATTCAATTATTTGATTGGACTGAAATATTTTTGAATTCGACATAAACATCATTTTTTTATTATTACATAGCCAGCTATATTGAACAATCCATAAAAAGAGATCTGCCCACAGCCTTCTGGGAGGGTGAAAATGCAAAGATGAACAAAAAGGTTAAAAAACGAGAAGGAAGGAGAGTAATGTATTCTATTATTTCATTGGACTGAAATATTGTTAAATATGGTATAAACATCATTTATTTATTATCACTAAGCCAGCTATATTAGACAATCCATGAAATGAGATCTGACTTCAGCCACCTGAGATGATAAAGATGCATAAACAGGATAATAATGAGAAGGGAAGGGGTGTAATGTATTCTATCATTTGATTGGACTGAAATATTGTTGAATATGGTATAAACATCATTATTTTATTATAACAAAGCCAGCTATATTGAACAATCCATAAAAAGAGATCTACCCACAGCCTTCTGGAAGGGTGAAAATGCAAAGATGAACAAAAAAAGTATAGAAACGAGAAGGGAAGGAGAGTAATGTATTCTATTATCTGATTGGACTGAAATATTGTTAAATATAGCATGAACATCATTATTTTATTATTACTAAGCCAGCTATATTAGACAATCCATGAAATGAGATCTGACTTCAGCCACCTAAGAGGATGAAGATGCATAAACAGGATAAAAATGAGAAGGGAAGGGGAGTAATGTATTCTATTATTTGATTGGACTGAAATATTGTTATATATGGAATAAACATCATTATTTTATAATTACATAGCCAGCTATATTGAACAATCCATAAAAAGAGATCTGCCCACAGCCTTCTGGGAGGATGAAAATGCAAAGATGAACAAAAAAAGTATAGAAACGAGAAGGGAAGGAGAGTAATGTATTCTATTATCTGATTGGACTGAAATATTGTTAAGTATAGCATGAACATCATTATTTTATTGTTACTAAGCCAGCTATATTAGACAATACATGAATGAGATCTGACTTCAGCCACCTAAGAGGATGAAGATGCATAAACAGGATAAAATGAGAAGGGAAGGGGAGTAATGTATTCTATTATTTGATTGGACTGAAATATTGTTAAATATGGTATAAACATCATTATTTTATTATAACAAAGCCAGCTATATTGAACAATCCACAAAAGAGATCTGCCCACAGCCTTCTGGGAGGGTGAATATGCAAAGATGAACAAAAAGTATAAAACGAGAAGGAAAGGAGAGTAATGTATTCTATTATTTCATTGGACTGAAATATTGTTAAATATAGCATAAACTTCATTATTTTATCATTACTAAGCCAGCTATATTAGACAATCCACGAAATGAGATCTGACTTCAGCCAGCCAAGAGGACGAAGATGCATAAACACGATAAAATGAGAAGGGAAGGCGAGTAATGTATTCTATTATTTGATTGGACTGGAATATTGTTAAATATGGTATAAACATCATTATTTTATTATAACAAAGCCAGCTATATTGAACAATCCATAAAAAGAGATCTACCCACAGCCTTCTGAAGGGTGAAATGCAAAGATGAACAAAAAGTATAAAAACGAGAAGGAAGGAGAGTAATGTATTCTATTATCTGATTGGACTGAAATATTGTTAAATATAGCATGAACATCATTATTTTATTATTACTAAGTCAGCTATATTAGACATTCCACGAAATGAGATCTGACTTCAGCCACCTAAGAGGATGAAGATGCATAAACAGGATAAAAATGAGAAGGGAAGGGGAGTAATGTATTCCATTATTTGATTAGACTGAAATATTGTTATATATGGAATAAACATCATTATTTTATTATTACATAGCCAGCTATATTGAACAATCCATAAAAAGAGATCTACCCACAGCCTTCTGGGAGGATGAAATGCAAAGATGAACAAAAAAGGATAAAAACGAGAAGGGAAGGAGAGTAATGTTTTCTATTATTCCATTGGATTGAAATATTGTTAAATATAGCATAATCGTCATTATTTTATTATTACTAAGCCAGCTATATTGGACAATCCATGGAATGAGATGTGACTTCAGCCACTTAAGAGGATGAAGATGCATAAACAGGATAAAAATGAGAAAGGAAGGGGAGTAACGTATTCTATTATTTGATTGGACTGAAATATTGTTATATATGGAATAAACATCATCATTTTATAATTACATAGCCAGCTATATTGAACAATCCATAAAAAGAGATCTACCCACAGCCTTCTGGGAGGGTGAATATGCAAAGATGAACAAAAAAAGGTTAAAAACGAGAAGGAAAGGAGAGTAATGTATCCTATTATTTCATTGGACTGAAATATTGTTAAATATAGCATAAACGTCATTATTTTATTATTACTAAGCCAGCTATATTAGACAATCCATGAAATGAGATCTGACTTCAGCCAGCCAAGAGGATGAAGATGCATAAACAGGATAAAAATGAGAAGGGAAGGCGAGTAATGTATTCTATTATTTGATTGGACTGAAATATTGTTAAATATGGTATAAACATCATTATTTTATTATAACAAAGCCAGCTATATTGAACAATCCATAAAAAGAGATCTACCCACAGCCTTCTGGGAGGGTGAATATGCAAAGATGAACAAAAAAAGGATAAAAACAAGAAGGAAAGGAGAGTAATGTATTCTATCATTTGACTGGACTGAAATATTGTTGAATATAGCATAAACATCATTATTTTATTATTATTACTAAGCCAGCTATATTAGACAATCCATGAAATGAGATCTGCCTACAGCCACCCAAGAGGATGAAGATGCATAAACAGGATAAAATGAGAAGGGAAGGGAGTAATGTATTCTATTATTTGATTGGACTGAAATATTGTTAAATATGGTATAAACATCATTATTTTATTATTACAAAGCCAGCTATATTGAACAATCCATAAAGAGATCTACCCACAGCCTTCTGGGAGGGTGAAAATGCAAAGATGAACAAAAAGAGGATAAAAACGAGAAGGAAAGGAGAGTAATGTATTCTATTATTTCATTGGACTGAAATATTGTTAAATATGGTATAAACATCATTATTTATTATTACTAAGCCAGCTATATTAGACAATCCATGAAATGAGATCTGACTTCAGCCACCTAAGAGGATGAAGATGCATAAACAGGATAAAAATGAGAAGGAAGGAGAGTAATGTATTCTATTATTTGATTGGACTGAAATATTGTTAAATATGGTATAAACATCATTATTTTATAATTATAAAGCCAGCTATATTGAACAATCCATAAAAGAGATCTACCCACAGCCTTCTGAAGGGTGAAAATGCAAAGATGAACAAAAAGTATAGAAACGAGAAGGAAGGAGAGTAATGTATTCTATTATCTGATTGGACTGAAATATTGTTAAATATAGCATAAACATCATTATTTTATTATTACTAAGCCAGCTATATTAGACAATCCATGAAATGAGATCTGACTTCAGCCACCTAAGAGGATGAAGATGCATAAACAGGATAAAATGAGAAGGGAAGGGAGTAATGTATTCTATTATTTGATTGGACTGAAATATTGTTAAATATGGTATAAACATCATTATTTTATTATTACATAGCCAGCTATATTGAACAATCCATAAAAGAGATCTGCCCACAGCCTTCTGGGAGGGTGAAATGCAAAGATGAACAAAAAGTATAGAAACGAGAAGGAAGGGGAGTAATGTATTCTATTATCTGATTGGACTGAAATATTGTTAAATATAGCATGAACTTCATTATTTTATTATTACTAAGCCAGCTATATTAGACAATCCATGAAATGAGATCTGACTTCAGCCACCTAAGAGGATGAAGATGCATAAACAGGATAAAAATGAGAAGGGAAGGGGAGTAATGTATTCTATTATTTGATTGGACTGAAATATTGTTAAATATGGTATAAACATCATTATTTTATAATTACAAAGCCAGCTATATTGAACAATCCATAAAAAGAGATCTGCCCACAGCCTTCTGGGAGGGTGAAAATGCAAAGATGAACAAAAAAAGTATAGAAACGAGAAGGGAAGGAGAGTAATGTATTCTATTATCTGATTGGACTGAAATATTGTTAAATATAGCATGAACATCATTATTTTATTATTACTAAGCCAGCTATATTAGACAATCCATGAAATGAGATCTGACTTCAGCCACCTAAGAGGATGAAGATGCATAAACAGGATAAAATGAGAAGGAAGGGAGTAATGTATTCTATTATTTGATTGGACTGAAATATTGTTAAATATGGTATAAACATTATTTTATAATTACATAGCCAGCTATATTGAACAATCCATAAAAGAGATCTGCCCACAGCCTTCTGGGAGGATGAAATGCAAAGATGAACAAAAAAGGATAAAAACGAGAAGGAAGGAGAGTAATGTATTCTATTATCTGATTGGACTGAAATATTGTTAAATATAGCATAAACATCATTATTTTATTATTACTAAGCCAGCTATATTAGACAATCCATGAAATGAGATCTGACTTCAGCCACCTAAGAGGATGAAGATGCATAAACAGGATAAAATGAGAAGGGAAGGGAGTAATGTATTCTATTATTTGATTGGACTGAAATATTGTTAAATATGGTATAAACATCATTATTTTATTATAACAAAGCCAGCTATATTGAACAATCCATAAAAGAGATCTACCCACAGCCTTCTGGGAGGGTGAATATGCAAAGATGAACAAAAAGTATAAAACGAGAAGGGAAGGAGAATAATGTACTCTATTATCTGATTGGACTGAAATATTGTTAAATATAGCATAAACATCATTATTTTTTTATTACTAAGCCAGCTATATTAGACAATCCATGAAATGAGATCTGACTTCAGCCACCAAGAGGATGAAGATGCATAAACAGGATAAAATGAGAAGGAAGGGGAGTAATGTATTCTATTATTTGATTGGACTGAAATATTGTTAAATATGGTATAAACATCATTATTTTATTATTACAAAGCCAGCTATATTGAACAATCCATAAAAGAGATCTGCCCACAGCCTTCTGGGAGGGTGAATATGCAAAGATGAACAAAAAGTATAAAACGAGAAGGAAGGAGAGTAATGTACTTCATTATCTGTTTGGACTGCAAGATTGTTAAATATAGACTAAACCGCATTATATTATTATTACTGAGACAGCTATATTAGACAAGCCATGAAATAAGAGCTGAATGGAGACACCTGAGAGGATGAAGAGGCATAAACAGGATAAAATGAGAAGGAAGGGAGTAATGTATTCTATTATTTGATTGGACTGAAATATTGTTAAATATGGTATAAACATCATTATTTTATTATTACAAAGCCAGCTATATTGAACAATCCATAAAAGAGATCTACCCACAGCCTTCTGGGAGGGTGAAAATGCAAAGATGAACAAAAGGATAGAAACGAGAAGGAAGGAGAGTAATGTATTCTATTATCTGATTGGACTGAAATATTGTTAAATATAGCATGAACATCATTATTTTATTATTACTAAGCCAGCTATATTAGACAATCCATGAAATGAGATCTGACTTCAGCCACCTAAGAGGATGAAGATGCATAAACAGGATAAAATGAGAAGGGAAGGGGAGTAATGTATTCTATTATTTGATTGGACTGAAATATTGTTATATATGGAATAAACATCATTATTTTATTACATAGCCAGCTATATTGAACAATCCATAAAAGAGATCTGCCCACAGCCTTCTGGGAGGATGAAAATGCAAAGATGAACAAAAAAGGATAAAAACGAGAAGGAAAGGCGAGTAATGTATTCTATTATTTCATTGGACTGTAATATTGTTAAATATAGCATGACCATCATTATTTTATTGTTACTAAGCCAGCTATATTGGACAATCCATGAAATGACAGCTGCCTACAGCCACCTAAGAGGAAGTGGATGCATAAACAGGATAAAAATAAGATGAAAAGGGGAGTAATGTATTCTATTATTTGATTGGACTGAAATAGAGTAATATATGGAATAAACATAATTATTTAATTATTACATAGCCAGCTATATTAAACAATCCATAAGAAGAGATCTACCCACAGCCTTCTGGGAGGGTGAATATGCAAAGATGAACAAAAAAAGGTTAAAAACGAGAAGGAAAGGAGAGTAATGTATTCTATTATTTCATTGGACTGAAATATTGTTAAATATAGCATAAACTTCATTATTTTATAATTACTAAGCCAGCTATATTAGACAATCCATGAAATGAGATCTGACTTCAGCCAGCCAAGAGGATGAAGATGCATAAACAGGATAAAAATGAGAAGGGGAGGCGAGTAATGTATTCTATTATTTGATTGTACTGGAATATTGTTAAATATGGTATAAACATCATTATTTTATTATAACAAAGCCAGCTATATTGAACAATCCACAAAAAGAGATCTGCCCACAGCCTTCTGGGAGGATGAATATGCAAAGATGAACAAAAAAAGGTTTAAAACGAGAAGGAAAGGAGAGTAATGTATTCTATTATCTGATTGGACTGTAATATTGTTAAATATAGCATGACCATCATTATTTTATTATTACTAAGCCAGCTATATTAGACAATCCATGAAATGAGATCTGACTTCAGCCAGCCAAGAGGATGAAGATGCATAAACAGGATAAAAATGAGAAGGGAAGGCGAGTAATGTATTCTATTATTTGATTGGACTGAAATATTGTTTAATATGGTATAAACATCATCATTTTATTATAACAAAGCCAGCTATATTGAACAATCCATAAAAAGGGATCTACCCACAGCCTTCTGGAAGGGTGAAAATGCAAAGATGAACAAAAAGGTTAAAAACGAGAAGGAAAGGAGAGTAATGTATTCTATTATTTAATTGGACTTAAATATTCTAAAATATGGTATAAACACCATTTATTTATTATTACTAAGCCAGCTATATTAGACAATCCATGAAATGAGATCTGACTTCAGCCACCTAAGAGGATAAAGATGCATAAACAGGATAAAAATGAGAAGGAAGGAGAGTAATGTATTCTATTATTTGATTGGACTGAAATATTGTTGAATATGGTATAAACATCATTATTTTATAATTATAAAGCCAGCTATATTGAACAATCCATAAAAGAGATCTACCCACAGCCTTCTGGGAGGGTGAAAATGCAAAGATGAACAAAAAGTATAGAAACGAGAAGGGAAGGAGTAATGTATTCTATTATCTGATTGGACTGAAATATTGTTAAATATAGCATGAACATCATTATTTTATTATTACTAAGCCAGCTATATTAGACAATCCATGAAATGTGATCTGACTTCAGCCACCTAAGAGGATGAAGATGCATAAACAGGATAAAAATGAGAAGGGAAGAGGAGGAATGTATTCTATTGTCTGATTGGACTGAAATATTGTTAAATATGGTATAAACATCATTATTTTATTATAAAGCCAGCTATATTGAACAATCCACAAAAAGAGATCTGCCCACAGCCTTCTGGGAGGGTGAATATACAAAGATGAACAAAAAAAGGTTAAAAACGAGAAGGAAAGGAGAGTAATGTATTCTATTATTTCATTGGACTGAAATATTGTTAAATATAGCATAAACTTCATTATTTTATAATTACTAAGCCAGCTATATTAGACAATCCATGAAATGAGATCTGACTTCAGCCAGCCAAGAGGATGAAGATGCATAAACAGGATAAAAATGAGAAGGGAAGGCGAGTAATGTATTCTATTATTTTTATGGACTGAAATATTGATAAATATGGTATAAACATCATTATTTTATTATAACAAAGCCAGCTATATTGAACAATCCATAAAAAGGGATCTACCCACAGCCTTCTGGAAGGGTGAAAATGCAAAGATGAACAAAAAAAGGATAAAAACGAGAAGGGAAGGAGAGTAATGTATTCTATTATCTGATTGGACTGAAATATTGTTAAATATAGCATGAACATCATTATTTTATTATTACTAAGCCAGCTATATTAGACAATCCATGAAATGAGATCTGACTTCAGCCACCTAAGAGGATGAAGATGCATAGACAGGATAAAATGAGAAGGGAAGGGAGTAATGTATTCTATTATTTGATTGGACTGAAATATTGTTATATATGGAATAAACATCATTATTTTATAATTACATAGCCAGCTATATTGAACAATCCATAAAAGAGATCTGCCACAGCCTTCTGGGAGGGTGAAAATGCAAAGATGAACAAAAAAGGATAAAACGAGAAGGAAGGAGAGTAATGTATTCTATTATTTCATTGGACTGAAATATTGTTAAATATAGCATAAACATCATTATTTTATTATTACTAAGCCAGCTATATTAGACAATCCATGAAATGAGATCTGACTTCAGCCACCTAAGAGGATGAAGATGCATAAACAGGATAAAATGAGAAGGAAGGGAGTAATGTATTCTATTATTTGATTGGACTGAAATATTGTTAAATATGGTATAAACATCATTATTTTATTATAACAAAGCCAGCTATATTGAACAATCCATAAAAGAGATCTGCCCACAGCCTTCTGGGAGGTGAATATGCAAAGATGAACAAAAAGGTTAAAACGAGAAGGAAAGGAGAGTAATGTATTCTATTATCTGATTGGACTGAAATATTGTTAAATATAGCATAACATCATTATTTTATTATTACTAAGCCAGCTATATTAGACAATCCATGAAATGAGATCTGACTTCAGCCAGCCAGAGAGGAAGAAGATGCATAAACAGGATAAAAATGAGAAGGAATGGGGAGTAATGTATTCTACTATTTGATTGGACTGGAATATTGTCAAATATTGTATAAACATAATTATTTTATTGATACATAGCCAGCTATATTGAACAATCCATAAAAGGGATCTGCCTACACAGCCTTCTGGGAGGGTGAAAATGCAAAGATGAACAAAAAGGATAAAAACGAGAAGGAAGAGTAATGTATTCTATTATTTCATTGGAATGAAATATTCTTAAATATGGTATAAACACCATTTATTTATTATCATTAAGCCAACTATATTAGACAATCCATGAAATGAGATCTGACTTCAGCCACCTAAGAGGATGAAGATGCATAAACAGGATAAAAATGAGAAGGGAAAAGGAGTAATGTATTCTATCATTTGATTCGACTGAAATATTGTTGAATATGGTATAAACATCATTATTTTATAATTATAAAGCCAGCTATATTGAACAATCCATAAAAAGAGATCTACCCACAGCCTTCTGGAAGGGTGAAAATGCAAAGATGAACAAAAAAAGTATAGAAACGAGAAGGGAAGGAGAGTAATGTATTCTATTATCTGATTGGACTGAAATATTGTTAAATATAGCTTGAACATCATTATTTTATTATTACTAAGTCAGCTATATTAGACATTCCATGAAATGAGATCTGACTTCAGCCACCTAAGAGGATGAAGATGCATAAACAGGATAAAAATGAGAAGGGAAGGGGAGTAATGTATTCTATTATTTGATTGGACTGAAATATTGTTATATATGGAATAAACATCATTATTTTATAATTACATAGCCAGCTATATTGAACAATCCATAAAAAGAGATCTAGCCACAGCCTGCTGGGAGGGTGAAAATGCAAAGATGAACAAAAAAAGTATAGAAACGAGAAGGGAAGGAGAGTAATGTATTCTATTATCTGATTAGACTGAAATATTGTTAAATATAGCATGAACATCATTATTCTATTATTACTAAGCCAGCTATATTAGACAATCCATGAGATGAGATCTGACTTCAGCCAGCCAAGAGGATGAAGATGCATAAACAGGATAAAAATGAGAAGGGAAGGCGAGTAATGTATTCTATTATTTGATTGTACTGGAATATTGTTAAATATGGTATAAACATCATTATTTTATTATAACAAAGCCAGCTATATTGAACAATCCACAAAAAGAGATCTGCCCACAGCCTTCTGGGAGGATGAATATGCAAAGATGAACAAAAAAAGGTTAAAAACGAGAAGGAAAGGAGAGTAATGTATTCTATTATCTGATTGGACTGTAATATTGTTAAATATAGCATGACCATCATTATTTTATTATTACTAAGCCAGCTATATTAGACAATCCATGAAATGAGATCTGACTTCAGCCAGCCAAGAGGATGAAGATGCATAAACAGGATAAAAATGAGAAGGGAAGGCGAGTAATGTATTCTATTATTTTTATGGACTGAAATATTGATAAATATGGTATAAACATCATTATTTTATTATAACAAAGCCAGCTATATTGAACAATCCATAAAAAGGGATCTACCCACAGCCTTCTGGAAGGGTGAAAATGCAAAGATGAACAAAAAAAGGATAAAAACGAGAAGGAAAGAAGAGTAATGTATTCTATTATCTGATTGGACTGAAATATTGTTAAATATAGCATGAACATCATTATTTTATTATTACTAAGCCAGCTATATTAGACAATCCATGAAATGAGATCTGACTTCAGCCACCTAAGAGGATGAAGATGCATAAACAGGATAAAAATGAGAAGGGAAGGGGAGTAATGTATTCTATTATTTGATTGGACTGAAATATTGTTATATATGGAATAAACATCATTATTTTATAATTACATAGCCAGCTATATTGAACAATCCATAAAAAGAGATCTGCCCACAGCCTTCTGGGAGGATGAAAATGCGAAGATGAACAAAAAGAGGATAAAAACGAGAAGGGAAGGAGAGTAATGTATTCTATTATTTCATTGGACTGGAATATTGTTAAATATGGTATAAACACCATTCATTTATTATCATTAAGCCAGCTATATTAGACAATCCATGAAATGACAGCTGCCTACAGCCACCTAAGAGGAAGTGGATGCATAAACAGGATAAAAATGAGATGAAAAGGGGAGTAATGTATTCTATTATTCGATTGGACTGAAATATAGTAAAATATGGAATAAACATAATTATTTCATTATTTCATAGCCAGCTATATTAAACAATCCATAAGAAGAGATCTACCCACAGCCTTCTGGGAGGGTGAATATGCAAAGATGAACAAAAAAAGGTTAAAAACGAGAAGGAAAGGAGAGTAATGTATTCTATTATTTCATTGGACTGAAATATTGTTAAATATAGCATAAACTTCATTATTTTATAATTACTAAGCCAGCTATATTAGACAATCCATGAAATGAGATCTGACTTCAGCCAGCCAAGAGGATGAAGATGCATAAACAGGATAAAAATGAGAAGGGAAGGCGAGTAATGTATTCTATTATTTGATTGGACTGAAATATTGTTAACTATGGTATAAACATCATTATTTTATTATTATATAGCCAGCTATATTGAACAATCCACAAGAAGGGAACTGCCCACAGCCTTCTGGGAGGGTGAATATGCAAAGATGAACAAAAAAAGGTTAAAAACGAGAAGGAAAGAAGAGTAATGTATTCTATTATTTCAATGGAATGAAATATTCTTAAATATGGTATAAACACCATTATTTTATTATTACAAAGCCAGCTATATTGGACAATCCATGGAATGAGATCTGACTTCAGCCACCTAAGAGGATGAAGATGCATAAACAGGATAATAATGAGAAGGAAGAGAGTAATGTATTCTATTATCTGATAAGACTGAAATATTGTTAAATATGGTATAAACTTTTAGATTTTATAATTACACAGCCAGCTATATTGACCATTCCATAAAAAGGGATCTACCCACAGCCTTCTGGAAGGGTGAAAATGCAAAGATGAACAAAAAGTATAGAAACGAGAAGGGAAGGAGAGTAATGTATTCTATTATCTGATTGGACTGAAATATTGTTAAATATAGTATGAACATCATTTATTTATTATTACTAAGCCAGCTATATTAGACAATCCATGAAATGAGATCTGACTTCAGCCACCTAAGAGGATGAAGATGCATAAACAGGATAAAAATGAGAAGGAAGGAGAGTAATGTATTCTATTATTTGATTGGACTGAAATATTGTTAAATATGGTATAAACATCATTATTTTATAATTATAGCCAGCTATATTGAACAATCCATAAAAGAGATCTACCCACAGCCTTCTGGGAGGGTGAAAATGCAAAGATGAACAAAAAGTATAGAAACGAGAAGGAAGGAGAGAAATGTATTCTATTATCTGATTGGACTGAAATATTGTTAAATATAGCATGAACATCATTATTTTATTATTACTAAGCCAGCTATATTAGACAATCCATGAAATGAGATCTGACTTCAGCCAGCCAAGAGGATGAAGATGCATAAACAGGATAAAATGAGAAGGAAGGGAGTAATGTATTCTATTATTTGATTGGACTGAAATATTGTTAAATATGGTATAAACATCATTATTTTATTATACATAGCCAGCTATATTGAACAATCCACAAAAGAGATCTGCCCACAGCCTTCTGGGAGGGTGAATATGCAAAGATGAACAAAAAGGTTAAAACGAGAAGGAAAGGAGAGTAATGTATTCTATTATCTGATTGGACTGAAATATTGTTAAATATAGCATAAACCATCATTATTTTATTATTACTAAGCCAGCTATATTAGACAATCCATGAAATGAGATCTGACTTCAGCCACCTAAGAGGATGAAGATGCATAAACAGGATAAAAATGAGAAGGGAAGGAGTAATGTATTCTATTATTTGATTGGACTGAAATATTGTTAAATATGGTATAAACATCATTATTTTATTATTACAAAGCCAGCTATATTGAACAATCCATAAAAGAGATCTGCCCACAGCCTTCTGGGAGGGTGAAAATGCAAAGATGAACAAAAAAGGTTAAAACGAGAAGGGAAGGAGAGTAATGTATTCTATTATCTGATTGGACTGAAATATTGTTAAATATAGCATAAACATCATTATTTTATTATTACTAAGCCAGCTATATTAGACAATCCATGAAATGAGATCTGACTTCAGCCAGCCAAGAGGATGAAGATGCATAAACAGGATAAAAATGAGAAGGAAGGAGTAATGTATTCTATTATTTGATTGGACTGAAATATTGTTAAATATGGTATAAACATCATTATTTTATTATAACAAGCTATATTGAACAATCCATAAAAAGATCTACCCACAGCCTTCTGGGAGGGTGAAAATGCAAAGATGAACAAAAAGTATAGAAACGAGAAGGAAGGAGAGTAATGTATTCTATTATCTGATTGGACTGAAATATTGTTAAATATAGCATGAACATCATTATTTTATTATTACTAAGCCAGCTATATTAGACAATCCATGAAATGAGATCTGACTTCAGCCACCTAAGAGGATGAAGATGCATAAACAGGATAAAAATGAGAAGGAAGGCGAGTAATGTATTCTATTATTTGATTGGACTGAAATATTGTTATATGGTATAAACATCATTATTTTATAATTACATAGCCAGCTATATTGAACAATCCATAAAAGAGATCTGCCACAGCCTTCTGGGAGGGTGAAAATGCAAAGATGAACAAAAAGGATAAAAACGAGAAGGAAGGAGAGTAATGTATTCTATTATTTCATTGGACTGAAATATTGTTAAATATGGTATAAACATCATTATTTATTATCACTAAGCCAGCTATATTAGACAATCCATGAAATGAGATCTGACTTCAGCCACCTAAGAGGATGAAGATGCATAAACAGGATAAAAATGAGAAGGAAGGCGAGTAATGTATTCTATTATTTGATTGGACTGAAATATTGTTAAATATGGTATAAACATCATTATTTTATTATTACAAAGCCAGCTATATTGAACAATCCACAAAAGAGATCTGCCCACAGCCTTCTGGGAGGGTGAATATGCAAAGATGAACAAAAAAGGTTAGAAACGAGAAAGAAAGGAGAGTAAAGTAATCTATTAATCGACTGGACTGAAATATTGTTAAATATAGTATAAACATCATTATTTTATTATTACTAAGCCAGCTATATTAGACAATCCATGAAATGAGATCTGACTTCAGCCACCTAAGAGGATGAAGATGCATAAACAGGATAAAATGAGAAGGAAAGGAGAGTAATGTATTCTATTATTTGATTGGACTGAAATATTGTTAAATATGGTATAAACATCATTATTTTATAATTATAAAGCCAGCTATATTGAACAATCCATAAAAGAGATCTACCCACAGCCTTCTGGGAGGGTGAAAATGCAAAGATGAACAAAAAGTATAGAAACGAGAAGGGAAGGAGTAATGTATTCTATTATCTGATTGGACTGAAATATTGTTAAATATAGCATGAACATCATTATTTTATTATTACTAAGCCAGCTATATTAGACAATCCATGAAATGAGATCTGACTTCAGCCACCTAAGAGGATGAAGATGCATAAACAGGATAAAAATGAGAAGGGAAGGGAGTAATGTATTCTATTATTTGATTGGACTGAAATATTGTTAAATATGGTATAAACATCATTATTTTATTATTACATAGCCAGCTATATTGAACAATCCATAAAAGAGATCTGCCCACAGCCTTCTGGGAGGGTGAAAATGCAAAGATGAACAAAAAGTATAGAAACGAGAAGGAAGGAGAGTAATGTATTCTATTATCTGATTGGACTGAAATATTGTTAAATATAGCATGAACATCATTATTTTATTATTACTAAGCCAGCTATATTAGACAATCCATGAAATGAGATCTGACTTCAGCCAAGAGGATGAAGATGCATAAACAGGATAAAAATGAGAAGGAAGAGGAGTAATGTATTCTATTATTTGATTGGACTGAAATCTTGTTAAATCTGGTATAAAAATCATTATTCTATTACTATATAGCCCGCTATAATGCACAATCCACAAAAGAGATCTGCCCACAGCCTTCTGGGAGGGTGAAAATGCAAAGATGAACAAAAAAGTATAGAAACGAGAAGGAAGGAGAGTAATGTATTCTATTATCTGATTGGACTGAAATATTGTGAAATATAGCATGAACATCATTATTTTATTATTACTAAGCCAGCTATATTAGACAATCCATGAAATGAGATCTGACTTCAGCCACCCTAGAGGATGAAGATGCATAAACAGGATAAAATGAGAAGGAAGGGAGTAATGTATTCTTTTATTTGATTGGACTGAAATATTGTTATTTATGGAATAAACATAATTATTTTATAATTACATAGCCAGCTATATTGAACAATCCATAAAAAGAGATCTAGCCACAGCCTGCTGGGAGGGTGAAAATGCAAAGATGAACAAAAAAAGTATAGAAACGAGAAGGGGAGGAGAGTAATGTATTCTTTTATCTGATTGGACTGAAATATTGTTAAATATAGCATGAACAACATTATTCTATTATTACTAAGCCAGCTATATTAGACAATCCATGAGATGAGATCTGACTTCAGCCACCTAAGATGATGAAGATGCATAAACAGGATAATAATGAGAAGGGAAGGGGAGTAATGTATTCTATTATTTGATTGTACTGGAATATTGTTAAATATGGTATAAACATCATTATTTTATTATACCAAAGCCAGCTATATTGAACAATCCACAAAAAGAGATCTGCCCACAGCCTTCTGGGAGGGTGAATATGCAAAGATGAATAAAAAAAGGTTAAAAACGAGAAGGAAAGGAGAGTAATGTATTCTATTATTTCATTGGACTGAAATATTGTTAAATATAGCATAAACTTCATTATTTTATAATTACTAAGCCAGCTATATTAGACAATCCATGAAATGAGATCTGACTTTAGCCAGCCAAGAGGATGAAGATGCATAAACAGGATAAAAATGAGAAGGGAAGGCGAGTAATGTATTCTATTATTTGATTGGACTGAAATATTGTTAAATATGGTATAAACATCATTATTTTATCATTACATAGCCAGCTATATTGAACAATCCACAAGAAGAGAACTGCCCACAGCCTTCTGGGAGGGTGAATATGCAAAGATGAACAAAAAAAGGATAAAAACGAGAAGGGAAGGAGAGTAATGTATTCTATTATTTCATTGGATTGAAATATTGTTAAATATAGCAAAAACGTCATTATTTTATTATTACTAAGCCAGCTATACTAGACAATCCATGAAATGAGATCTGACTTCAGCCAGCCAAGAGGATGAAGATGCATAAACAGGATAAAAATGAGAAGGGAAGGGGAGTAATGTATTCTATTATTTGATTGGACTGAAATATTGTTTAATATGGTATAAACATCATCATTTTATTATAACAAAGCCAGCTATATTGAACAATCCACAAAAAGAGATCTGCCCACAGCCTTCTGGGAGGATGAAAATGCAAAGATGAACAAAAAAAGGATAAAAACGAGAAGGGAAGGAGAGTAATGTATAGATATTGCGGTATTTGTATAGATATTACGGTATATATATATATATATACTATATGTATAGATATATATATATATATATATATATATATATATATATATATATATATAATATGATTGATTTAGGAGGCATTTTTCATCATATTCCATATAAAAAAGATTGTGATTGAACTTTTAAGTTTATTAATTGTACTGTCTAGTTTTGAATGGCCTATACACTAGACATTCATAGCACAAGCTCCTAGGCCTATGTTAGGCTAAAACATATTTGATTTTATCAAATGTTGGGAAGACAATGAAGGATTTTAGGTGTTCCAAACCACCGAGTAATTTGAAATGCACAAAACTGGAACTATCAAGTGCGAGTCACTTGATCCATAACTAGGAGCTATATCCATCTATATCCACAACAAGGAGGATATAATCGGTTGAAGCCTATCTGTTAGAACTGAATGAGGTGAAAGAGATTGCTGTAATCTAAACAATAATTGTAATTTTCTAATGAATGACGTCTAGACATGCAAAACCGACGCGCAAAATTAATTATCTCTGACATCAGTCAATCACGATTCCTCAGAAGACGTCCTCTATCTCTTTGCCACTAAAGCCAATCTAATCAATCATCAATCATTTCTTCTTCTTCTCCTCCTCCGCCTCCCTCTACCTCTTTTTCGTTTTTTCTTCTCCTACTTCTTCTTCTCCCTCTTCTTCTTCACCCGATTCTTCTTCTCCTCCTCCCTCTCCCTCTTTTTCGTTTTTTCTTCTCCTACTTCTTCTTCTCCCTCTTTTACTCATTCTTTTATTCCTTCTTCTTCTTCACCCGCTTCTTCTTCTCCTCCTTCTCCATCTTCTTCTTCTTCACCCGCTTCTTCTTCTCCTCCTTCTCCATCTTCTTCTTCTTCACCCGCTTCTTCTTCTCCTTCTCCTTCTTCTTCTTCTCCCTCTCCCTCCTCTTCTTCTTCTTTTCCTCCTCCTCCTCCCTCTTCTTCTTCTTCTGCTCATTCTTCTCCTTCTTTTCCCTCTTCTTCTTTTTCTTCTTCTATTTCCCTCTCTTCCTATCTTTTTCTCTCTAAGGGCCGGTTCATGAGCTTGGGATTTAGCCAAGTCCTAGACTAAAACGGTTGGCTACCGTAGCATCGACAAACGTTTGTCTCGACAGGTTAGTGGGTTAGCAGCATAGAGAGTTCTTAGTACATACTGTCGAGGCTAACGTTTGTCGATGCTACGGTGGCCACCCGTTTTAGTCTAGGACTTAGCTGAATCCCGAGCTCATGAACCGGCCCTTACTGTCTTTGAGTCAGATTTTAACAATATTTGAATCTGTTATCTGTGTAAATGAATTTGTAGATTATTTCATAGAGGTTTCTTGTTATTTTAGAGCATTTTCCATGTGTTGCAGAAAGAGAAGGACATCGAGCTAACCGCTCGCATTGGCAAGGAGCTGTTGGCGCACAACCAGAAGCTAGAGAGCAATGTGGCAACGCTGGAGAGCGAGCTGCGCGCCGCCAACGAGAAGATCACCCAGCTGGCGCACGAGCTCACCAAAAAGACCGAGCTCATACAGATACTCACCAACGATGTCGAGGAATTCGGATCCGAGGCCAGTGAGTACTTGGAAATTATTTAGAAATTATGGAAATAATTCAAAAAATACCGGGTGATTCAAAAAGAATACCACAACTTTAAAAATTTGTATGTTATGAAAGAAACATCATAGAACCTTCTATTATACATCTTTACAAAGAGTATTAAAAGAAGTTTTTTTCACTCACAAACAAGTTCATAGAACCTTGTATTATATTATACTTTACAAAGAGTATTAAAGAAGTTTCCTCACAAAGAAGTTCAGAGATGTTCCATATGACCCCTCCAGACACTCGAGCAATATCAATCCAAAACCTCCCTCAAACTTGTTCCACACTATCTGTAGCATGTCAGGCGTAACAGTTTGATAATCTGCTGTTATTTCTTGTTTCAAATCATCAATATCCATCCACCATTGATGATTTGAAACAAGAAATAACAGCAGATTATCAAACTGTTACGCCTGAGATGCTTACAGTGATGTCAGTGAGAGTGAGGAGTTTGAGGGAGGTTTTGGGTTGATATTGCTCGAGTGTCTGGAGGGGTCATATTGAACATCTCTGAACTTCTTTGTGAGTGAAAAAAAACTTCTTTAATTACTCTTTGAAATGATGTATAATTGAAGGTTCTATTATATTTCTTCCATTAAATACAAATTTTTAAAGTTGTGGTATTCTTTTTGAATCACTCTGTATAATACTCCCACAAAAAAAAGTTGGCCGAGAATGGACAGAGATTTAACATAGCGTCTGATCCAATGCTCCCAACATTTTAGGCGCCTACTCCCTATTTATACAGAGTGTTTCAAGAAGGAGTTGAAACTTTGAAAATGCGTATAATTATTTGAAAAAAAGATGTTATAGAACTGGATTTGGTGTTGTTTTGAAGGAGAACACATCACATTTTGACTAGCATATTATTGAAGCGCTCTAAGGCTAGGCGTACACCGGTTAGTCAAGACAAGACAAGACGAGATTAGTCACGTTTAGTCACAGAAGTCACGTTTAGTCACGTTTAATTCACATAGTTGCTTATGAAGCAACACACACCGATTAGTCATTGCATCGTTGTGTGCTGCTTCATAAACAACTATGTGAAGTACTGTGACTGAACGTGACTAATCTCGTCTTGTCTTGTCTTGACTAACACCGGTACGCCTAGCCTTAGTGCTCTGTGATTGATACGACGTTATCGACGCAAATGCAGAAAAATTGACGCCCGCGTCAACAATTATGGGTCTTATAATTTCTTATATTTTATTCAGCACCCTGTTACTATGAAAATTTATGTACTTTTTAGTACTTATTATAGTACTTTTTTTTTTTAATTTTAAGATGGTGAATGTCTTTCATTTAACGTTTCTATGGTAATGGACGATATTAAGTTGAAATTCACTTGAATAGCCTACTGTATATCATAACATTGTAAGAACATAATTATTTCAAAAAGAAATCAACAGAACATCCTCGTTACCATGAAAACTTTAGATGAAAGTCATTCGCCTTCTCCAAATTAAAAAATACTAAATACTACTATAATAATAGTATTGAATAATGATCATATTATATATAAGCGCCTGTGTTTCTGTTCAAACCGCGTGTAGCTGACTCAACTGTCTCTCCCCTCTATCACAGATCAAAGGGTTTATTTTTTGAAATATTACATCAGTTAACACAGGTTACCCCCTCTTTCCTCGATCAACACCCCCCGAAAATTGCACCTCAACACACAAGCTGCGATACTTGTTGCTCAGCAGATTGCATGGGGAAAGCAACTCACGCAATAACCCACTTTGTCGGGCAAATGGTTCCCTGCTGCCACTCGAAAACATTCACTTTGAGTCAACTTCAACTATTCTATTAGTGTATTCTCATTCTTCAAAGCTACTGTTGTACATTTTAGTAAACGTTTTTGTTCAAACACTCTACCCAACAAAGATCCTCGAAAGAAACTGTGTAGTTTGTCTTGATTAGTCTGTATTATGTTTTTATCAGCTGCATGTGTGGTTCATTTACTTTTGTTGAATAAATAAATATTCTATTCTACTCATTGACAAAAGTTAATCTTGTAGAGTTAGCAAGAGTAGGCCTATAAACTGCTAACATAATTCCCTATCGCAAAAAGACCAACCGTTCAAAACCGTCTTTGGTCATATATGTGAGATGTGATGTTTGAGATGATATTAGTGATTTAAAAAATGTATCTTCAAATGTGCGTGATCAGAGACTTGATTGTCCTTATAGTTCATCGAGTTGTTTGCCAATACATTCACAACCAAACACATATAAATTATTGTTTCAACACTAATTCAACACAAAAATTCAGAACATATAAATTGGTGGACATGTGTTTGGTCATTTCTATGACCAACTCAAAAAGCAACAGCCCTATGTATTGAACATAATGCATCGCCATATTTTAATGTAAGTAATGTATTCCTATGCAACAGTCATTGCTCAAGCTGTACCTCTGTACTTTTAATTGTACTCATCCTATCAAGAAAGATGATAAATCATTTAACTTACTATGCTGGTTGTATTCAAACAATGAATACTTTCTACACCCCAAACAGGATTACGTCTGAGGTATCCTATTTTAATCGAATCTAATGAAAGGTTTCTCTATTCATCATTGCGTAGAGTGCAAATATTTGAAGCAACTATAAAAAAATCCTGGAAAATATCAAATTATAGATATAGTTACAGAATAGAATATAATTTTATTCGTCATTCATTATTTACAAGAAATACATAGAATTCCTCTATTCAATTGTTATTGTGTTCTTTCTCTAAGAATTTTGTATTTAAATTCAATTCTATACTTCAAATGTATGGCTAGGCGTACACCGGTTAGTCAAGACAAGACAAGACAATATTAGTCACGTTTAGTCACAATAATTCACATAGCTGCTTATGAAGCAGCACACACCGATGCAATGACTAATCGGTGTGAGTTGCTTCATAAGCAACTATGTGAATTACTGTGACTAAACGTGACTAATCTCGTCTTGTCTTGACTAACCGGTGTACGCCTAGCCTATGTTTTACATGTTTGGGTGACAATGTGATTGTGTGTTAGGTACGCCGGTGGGCAGCGGGCAGATCAACTTTGAAGTGCTGCAGCACCGCATCAGTCGGCTGGAAGAGGAGAACGTGTCGCTGCGCAAAGAGGCCTGCCAGCTGGCTGCCGCCACCGACGAGTGCGAGGAGACGGAGCGCAGGTCAGTTATTATTGCACACAGGATAACTACCAAACTATAGTCCGATTCACGTCAAGAAGTCAGCATTGTTTATATGAGGAGCATTGATGCCAAGTTTCATTGAGAGAGAAAGAGAAAACTGCACCAAACGTGTTTGTTGGGACTGTGTGCGACAACAATGCACAGTGCGGCAACTATGCACAGTGCGAATAAGATAGAGACATCAGCAACTGCCTTGTGCTGAACAAGGATAGCAAACTCCCATCTAAGCAATGCTGACTTCTTGACGTGAATCGCACTATAGGACATCCGTGGTCGCACAAAACTGCGACTATTGAACCACATGAAATGGATTCCTATCGTGTCCTCCTCCTCCTCCTCCTCCTCCTCCTCCTCCTCCTCCTCCTCCTCCTCCTCCTCCTCCCCTCCTCCTCCTCCTCCTCCTCCTCCTCCTCCTCCTCCTTCTTTACAATATTCTTCTTCTTCTTCTTCTTCTTCTTCTTCTTCTTCTTCTTCTTCTTCTTCTTCTTCTTCTTCTCCTTCTTCTTCTTCTTTTTTCATTCTTCTTCTCCTCCTTCTTCTTTACAATCTTCTGTGGTCAATAAAATATTCTATTCTATTCTATTCTACTTCTTCTCTTCTTCTTCCCCTCCTCCTCCTCCTCCTCCTTCTTCTGCTCCTTCTTCTTTCATTCAACATCTGAAAGTGATGAGATTTTCCCCGGGATATTCGTTGTTTTCCATTCTTGTCAGTTGAGTTTTAACTTTGTTGTTGTAGGTTGATGAGCGACCTGAGTGCGCAACTGTCGCTGGTGAGAGGCGATCTGAGTTCGGTGGCGTCGGACGCGGACAAGTGGCGCGACCAGAGCGTGCAGTACAAGACATTGGCGGACAGTTTGCAGGAACGGCTCACCGTTGCCGAACAGAAGTTGACTGGGGTGAGTGAACAAGTTGAAACTACAATCAATATCAATCAATCAATATTTATTGCCAAAAAGAAAAGAAAACAATACAAAAGTAAATCGGTACAACACTAGAATAAAATACAAAATAAATAATTACCTTGAGATTTGATAATGAATTATAAGTCATCAACAATATCATTAACAATATGACACTACCGGCAAAAGATAATCTTGCGCGCCGGTAGTGAGGTCAGAAGCCACAAAAATTGTAAACCAAATGCAAAATTGAATAACGATAATTTAAGGTGCACTGCTTAATGTAACCTATAATATTGAATGTATAAGGAGGCAGTTTTAGTAGAGACCGGATGTTAGGCAAATTGCCTCAATTTTACCTATTCTGCCTTTTTTAGGTGTTAGTGCCTATTTCAATCTCAATAGCCTATTTCATTCCATTTCATATGTTTTGCCTGTATTAAATAAATAAATGATTTATTTTCCAAAATACCTATATCTATTACAAATACAAATTCAAGAATATTTACAGTTAATTATACAAAGATTTGTTAGTAAAAAAATCAAAAGCAAAATGTTATAATACATGTGGTTGTTTGGAAAATTGACCTACTCCGCTATGGCAAGCCATGTCCTGGAGTAGGTTTGAATTGTTGTGTGCAAATAAGAGTTAAGTGATAGTAATTAGTAAGTATTAAGTGATTGAAGTCTTGTATGTGTATGATTTCTATGTTATGTGATACTATTATTACCTATTTTTTAATTTGAAATATTAATAAAGGATTAAGATGACTGGAAAAATGAAATCGAGCGTGCATATGAGAATGTGTACATGAAAATAAGTCTATGATCTCTAGCGAAGATAATATCAAATTTGCGAATTTCTCAATGCAGGCTACCTAGAGAAAGGCTAACCAATACCAGGCTAAACAGAGAAAGGTATACACGAGTGTGGCTGTAGGTTACAGGATCCGTAAAAATTGATAAATAAATAATGTTTATTTCAATCCATCAATATTAACATAATTAATTTGGTCAAACGAAAGTTTTGCAAGAGTAAAGCAAATATATTCAATATATTATTGATGGTAACCCTTTTATTAGGTTTAGCTTCAAATTAAAATAGTTTGCTTCAGATATACAACAGTAACAACTCAGTTTATGTAGAAAGGTCTTCCTTCATACTGGAAAGTATTCTTTCAGAAAGAAAACAAAATTCAGAGTCAATAATAATAAACTTCAACTAACACATATTAATCATGTTCAACCAGAAGATTTTTATTCTTTTATTTTATTGTATTATTTTTTCACATAACTGCATAGGAATACGCTATGCCTTTCGAATTAAAAGTGCCTATTCCTGTGTTTAAAGCCTGGTTTTCATTAGTAGAGTTAGTGGTAGAGTAATTAGCATACTAACTCTACCGTACTAACTCTACTCTACTTACTTGGTCGAGTAGCTGTTTTCACTACAATTGAGAATAGTAGGTAAAGTGTGTTGTCTAGTGAACAGATCTAACCTTAAAATTTCTCTACTCTACTCTACTCGACTCTACTCTACTAGCTCGACACTGTTTTTATTAGGATAGTGGTGGTAGAGTAGAGTGAGAAGCGGTGGTGCGGGAAGGCAAGTGGTATAGTACTATCCCACGGTGCTATCCCACTCTACTCTACTAAAAACAAGTACTCTACCATCACTCTACTCTACTATGAACGTTTTCATCGGGAGAGTTCATAAGATAGTTAGTACTCGCCCAGGGAACTCTACCACAACTCTACTAATGAAAACCAGGCTTTATTGCCTTTTTGCCTGCCTATTTCAAGTATTATAAATGCCTGAACATCTAGGCTCTAGTTATAAGATAATTATTATGACACTGTTCAATGTACCGGTATACATTTTTGGTGAATAAAGAAGATATCTATCTATGTTTTGCCACAGGTGACAAAAGAGAACGAAGAACTGTCGTGTCTGGTGACTTTGTCGCGCGAGACCCAGTCGGAGCTGGCCGGCGAGCTGGTGGAGGTGAAGGAGCGCTATCAGGAGGTGTTGTCGCTGCTGCAGGAGGCGCAGGAGGGCCTCAAGCGACAGCGGAAGCGCGGCACGCCGCAGGCGAGGGGCGGACCGCTGTTCCCCGCCCTGCACTCGTCGACTGCCACCGCACTGCTGCCGCAACCGGCGGCGACCAGCCTGCTGCAGCAGCACGACAGCCTGCAGTCGGAGCTTGAGTGTTCGCTGTTCTCCGAGCTCAGTTTGGATTCGGGTATTGGCGCGGGCGCGGGCTCTGTGTGAGTAGATTTGTTGTTCGGAATATTGTTTGTATTCACAGGGTGTTTCTAAAAAAGACCGACAAACCTCGTGAGCGGTATCCTGACATTGAAATTGAGGAAAAAGTTCCAGTAAACATCGGTCCTAAAATGATTTGTTTTCCACCCTAGTCGCCATTTTGTTTTTTTTCACTTTATTTTTCTCCAGAACGGTTTGACAAATTTTGTTGAAATTTGGCATGGTCAAGGCCAAGATGAAGGTCTGATGTAAAAAAAATTAAGCAACCTTATCTGACGAAATATTTCAAAATGCAGGCATTTGAAATTTTTAAATTGAAATAACTTTAAAACTTGTGTTGCCCGTGTTATATTTTTTTGTTTAATTGGTATTTTCAGATAATTTTCTAGCTTCTAACTAACAAAATAGACATTTTGGAAAAGTGTTATTATTTTGGGGTATTTCATGAGACGTTTTACGTCACAGCACATGAGATTATTTAACAGGACATCAATTTTTCCGTCTTCAATCGTTTCGAAACAGATTTGATGGACTCAAAAAGTTTAATCTTCGCCTCGAAGCTTGTATATTGGATATTGTATATTGTATATTCGATATTGGATATTGTATATTGTATCATTGGATACAATTTGATAGGGAACACACCGCTTTATTCTTCCTCCGCCTGTGCAATGGACTTTTCTTTTTATTTTTCACAATTACAACACTTTTTCACAGCTCAATCATAATTATGTATTGTGTTTTTTCGCAGCCCTAGCTACCGCAAAGTATTCGAAACGGTTCGCTGCGCCTCGGGCGGCAGCAGCCTGAGCGGCAGTACGGCCGGCAGCTCGCCCATTCCACCAATGGCAAGGCTGGGCGGCGGGGGACCTATGATGTCGTCACGAATGGCCGCCAGCACAATGATGACGTCATCTATGTCGTCACAACAGTCGCGGATGTCGAGTGGCAGTGGCAGTGGCGCACATTTGGCGCGCACGCGGAGGCTGGATTCGGTCGGCGGAAGCGATTCGGAAGGCAGCGAGGATCTTACTTACTTGTGAGTAGTGGTTTGCGAGTTGTTTAAAGATTAATTAAACGTTAATTTAAGAAGAAATTTAATGGAAGAAGAAAGCGACTTTTCAAGTATCCCCAGCTTTGTGTTGGAGAAATTTCTCTTGAACTTTAGATATTGTTTTATTCTCCTCCAGTTGAATTCAATACACTTGAATAGTATTGAATTTATTTATGTATTCGATAAGATAAGATAAGATAAGATAAGATAAGATATTTATTTATTCAACACAGTACATCATACAATAAACAGTTGAATATCGTCAAAATTTTCATTTTAAAACAGTTTTGAATGCAAACACAAAATAAAACACAAATTGAAACATTAACAAGGCAGGTACAAAAAATCATTAACACTATAGTACGCATTTGTTACAAGGAATCGGTATAGTGCATTCTTAAATATCTTAGTACATGAAAGAGATTTCAGATCAGTGGGCAAGTGATTGTAGAGCTTTGCTCCAATATATGAAGGCATTTTCTCAAACAGTTGCAACCTATGTTGCCTTAAGACTAGATTATTTTTACCTCTGGTATTATGGTAGTGTATGTCGGCGTTGGTGGCTTGTTTTGAGATGTTTTTGTGAGTGGAAATTAATAGCTTGTACATATAAATTGATGGTAGGGTTAAAATATTCAATCTTATAAAGGAGTCCCTACATGAATCATTAAACTTGAGTCCTGCTAGATAGCGAATAGCTCTTTTTTGAAGTTTGAATATTTTTTGAAAGTGCACATCCGCAGAGCTTCCCCACAACTCAATTCCATATGCCACATGAGAATAGAAAAGTGCAAAATATACCATTCTAGAAACAGACAATGGAACAAATTTAACAATATTCCTTATAACAAAGAGACCTCTGCTAACCCTGTCAATTATTGAATCTACGTGCTCATCCCACGCCAATTTGGAATCAAACCTCAGACCAAGCAATTTTACAGTATTTTCATTCTCTATAGGACTACTTCCTATATACAATTGAGGCTCAAAAGTATTGTGTCTAAGACTAAAATCTATTAGACTAGTTTTGCTAGAATTAACTGCCAGGGAAAGTGTGTTAAAGTACTGAACAACTTCATTGCTTATCAAATTACACTCAATTTCCAGATCCTCTAAGTTTTTCCCCGCAAAAATCAAGGACGTGTCATCTGCATAAAGTGTCAAATTATTCCTGGGTACAAGATAAGAAATATCATTGATGTAAAGTATAAAAAGGAGAGGCCCCAAAATTGAACCCTGTGGCACTCCTGATGTCATTCTGATCAGTGCCGAAGACATTGGTCCATGATCACCTTGTATTGATACATACTGATATCGATTAACCAGGTATGACTTTATGAGATCACCAGCCCTACCACTAATACCCATGCTAATCAATTTCTCCAGCAGTAAGGTATGATCTACGCAATCAAAAGCCTTAGATAGGTCTAGCATTACCCCCACTGTATAATTACCCTCCTCTATATTCCTTACAAGGCCTTCAAAAAATTCAATCAGAGCTGTAGTGGTTGACTTGTGCTTCACAAAACCATGTTGATTAGATGAAATAAGATTGTGCTTAGTTAGATACCTTACAAGTCTTATTAGGATGATAGTTTCAAAGATCTTTGAAAACGCTGTCAAAATTGAAATAGGTCTATAATTGTTAATGTCATGTTTATTACCTTCTTTAAATATAGGAATTATTTTAGCTATTTTCAAAATGTCAGGAAATTCACCACTCTTAAACATTGAATTTATTATACAAACTAGAGGCTGAGCAATTGCTCTTTTACAAAACTTCAACACCTTCAAAGAAACACCATCATGCCCAGTGCTATTTTTTGGTTTGAGGTTGTCAATAATATGTGAGATCTCATTCACATCTGTTGGTACTAGATAAAAACGTTCAAATGGAGAGACAGGAAAATCAAGGTTGTCTACAGGAGTACTATTGGTTTGCTGTTGTGTCTTGCTTAAATTCTTACTAATTCTTTCAGCAACCGTAGCAAAGAAATTGTTAAATTCAGCAGCAATACGATTATGGTCAGTAATATGTTCATTATCTATGACAAGTTCTACAGAATCGTTTTTCCTTTCTTGCCCCCTTCCTCTAAATTGATTTATTAGCCTCCAACTAGTTTTAGATCGATTTGTTGAATTTATTATCAAATTACCATAGAATTCTTTTTTTGCTTTGATCACTAGCTGATCGTAATGATTTTTCACGCTTCTAATGAGAGAGGTGTCTAAGTTAGGTGTTGAGTTAGCTCTCCCTATAGCAAATTCAAGCAAAATTCTGATTTGCTTAATCTCCTCTGTTATCCAGTTTCCACAGCCATTACTCAATCGCTTGCTGAAAGATGAGGATTTAGTTACAATTGGGCAATGAATATTGTAATGATGTAGAAAAGTGTGATGAAATAACTCGTATTTTTTGTTTGTCACGCCTTCAGAGGCAACACAATTCCAATTCACAACTGACAAAGCCGCCTCCAAGTTGATCAAATTATCAACACTGCAGTTGCGAAAAGTAAAATTTGCTATATTTTTGGGGAGGTGTGAAAATTTGGTGAAGTTCAACTCCAGAGTTTGAGCAGTGTGATCAGACAACCATGAATTAATGACATCTATATGAATGTTAGTCAAAGAATTGCTAGTAATTATGTTGTCTATGGCTGTTTTACTGAGATCTGAAATTCTAGTGGGAACTTTGATATTGTAATTCAAATTAAATTGATCTAATATGTTTATAAATAATCTACGTTGGGGAGAATCCACTAAAAAATCAATGTTGAAATCACCTGCACAGATTATTTTGATTCCTATATTTGTCAACAATTTATCCAACACATTAATAAGCTTGTCAAAAAATAAGTTAATGTCACCATTAGGAGGCCTGTAGACACCTAGTAGAATGTACCTGACCCTGTCTATAATGAACTTAGAGCAAGCTAATTCAATACTGCCTTCCACACAGAAATTACTTACATTTAGTTGTTCAATGTTATGAGGCCGTTGATTACCGCATATACTGTGGTATATGGCAACACCACCCATACTCTTATTTACCCGGCAGTAATAATCAACAAGACGCATATTTCCCACATTGACACAAGTTAACTCCATACTTTTTAGGCCATGCTCAGTCAGAATAAGAAAGTCTGGTCTTTCCAAGTCAAGAAGTATGTCAAGTCTGTCTACTTTATTATTCAAGGATCGGATGTTCTGATGTAGAAATTTTATACTTTGAGTTACCCGGTTACCTGAACGTTTTTTTACTCTAGAGCGTGAACCATTATTACCATTCCTATAATTATAATGACTAAGATTAACAGTATCAGAATCAATTGGTATTTCATTGCCTTTCTTTCTTAAAATGTTCTGTTTTGAAAGAGGGATGGAGGACTGACTAAAAAATCAAGGGATTGGAGAGAGGCTGAAGGAGGAGGAGCATCAGTATCATTACAAGGTGTTTTTACTGAGTTCAAGCAATCAGGAGTAGAACAGCAAGGAACAGGAGAACAAACTGGAGTAACAGGACAGGTTTCCAAATGACGAATAACAGGAGAACAATCAGGCACTATCAGAGTCTTTGACTGGGTAGTCAGTGTAGTATCACTTCTCCTCTTCATAGTCATGGAACAGTCACTCACAGTCTGTTTGTAGATATTAAATACGTGTTCACTCACCGCCCTTCCTAGCACTCTCTTAGCGGAATTTTTGTAGTGTAATCCGTGTTTAGTAAAATGATGACGCATCAGCGAACTGCTCACATCAATGAAGTTCATTGACGACTTTCCTTTAAAGTGGATTAATCGATTTTGAATAGCAGAGTTGGCGAAGCAAATATCGTCATTCATGAGAGGTAAATCATAGCGGTACGGTATGGCACTCACTAATATGTTTGTGTTGATATCAGCAGCCTCAATCAAATCCAGTCCCTGCATCACAGTGAGAAGACCAGGTTCAAATTTACCGAAATCATTCGACCCTGCCATTAAAATGACGAAATCAGACTTATTCAAATCCTTAATGAAACACATACCTCTTTCAATAACATGTTTCATCTTTGCACCCGGTAGGCAAAAAACAAATACATCAAAATCATCAAGCCCATTTAGATGCTTATACATGTCTCTCCCCTGGCTTGCCGACAAAATAATGATTTTTCCTTTTTTATGCGTCTTACATTTGACTGTGTGTGGCGAACCGGAAGCAGATCTATGAACGTGAGCCTTCACTCTGAAATTGCACTGCTCACGCTTCAGAGGTGACGGTGACGATAACGATTCATCATCATCCAAAGATGAAAAACGATTTCTAGTGATCAACGGATTTGGAGGTGATGCATGAGCCACTTTGGAGAACAATCTGGGCGTAATAAAAGAGTTCTCAGAATTAAGCCTGAGTCCAGCACTAAGATCAACTCGCTCTGAATTAAACATTGATGAAATTCTTTTAGAATCAGCTTCCAATAATTTAATAATTTCATCCTTCGAAATCATCTCCATCTGTAACAACTGTAGTTCCTCCTCCATGTCCTTAATTTTATATTTTAAAGCACAAATTTCGCTTTCTACCTGTTTTTCATTAGACAAAGAATCTTCGACTATCATATTTCTTCTTTCTTTTTCCATCCTTAATTTTTCAATTAAAGACTCCTTCTCAATACTCAAATCGTTTATTACATTAGTCAAATCAGAATTCACCTTTAACGAAGCGTCAAATTTATTCAAAAGAGCAGTCATTATGGGAATAAAATCAATAACTGCTTCGCTAGAAAATTTATTACTAATTACAACCAGAGCAGCATGTAAATCAATCGCAATATCAATAACTTCTTCGTTAATGAGACCCTCCTTTAAACTATCAATTTCGTCATCCATTCCTTGGATCAGATTATTTCGACCAGTTCTAGTACGAATCGCTCTATTTAAAGACATTATGGAGATGAGTTTAATTTATTATCGGGAATTAAAGATCATAGGAAAGAGGATGAGGGAGCGTCAAGAGGGCAGTCATGACAAAGTTGAGAAGGAAGCCCCTGAGTAGGATCTGTAAGGATTTGCATATAGTCTTTCTATCAATTTGAACTACCCGCTTAATGAAAGGCAGTTGTGTGCGAAATTAGTTACCATGGGTACGAATAAACAAGCAACAGGTGAACAGCTGTGAAACACAGGTATTTTGAAAGCCAGAGATAACAGTTCCTCTTCACTCTCCTTATCTGATAGATACTCAGCGAAACTATTACGGAGCTATTATCGCTTCAGTACAGGTGACAACAGACGACGGAAGAATCAGTAGTTGTTTACTGTTTGCACTGATCGCAGGTAAATACTGGCAATTAGAAATGGCTGAAATTCGCCAAGTTCGTGTGAAAAGTTCGTGTTCTTCACTTGATTATCAATATGTTGTACTTACAGTTGGCGACTTGTGGATTACATCAGCAGGTACAATACAACTCTATAAATCACATAAATTCAAAAAACTTCCAATTCTTTCTCATTTAGCACTTATAAATTGTTAAAAAATACGGAGCTACAAATTTGAACAACCACAAGGCAGCCCAGTGCTACCAACTTGTATTGAAAGAAAACAAGTACATACACACAACAGCTATAGCACGATCCTTTTAACTCGTCAGAAATCAGCTGTTTCGGTAATAATTAAACAGTGATTTCGACACAATAATCAAAAGGCTTAAAAGTCTTAAAGACCTTCAAAGTCTTTAAAATACCTTTTTAAAGAAGACCTTTCAAAGAATAACTTTTTAAAATACCTTTTCAATAATCTGCGAGATTTAGCATTTGTAGGTTAAGTATTGTACTGGTGGCCGAGTAAAACATATGTTTTCTGACAAGTTAAAAGGATCCTGCTATAACTGTAATTGCCATGCTGATATGATCTCAAGTGATTTTGAGGTAATGACTGCAAGGCAATAATATTTAATCAAACTCAAGTCAAATTTCCTTTTCCTCCTAATTTCATCGTTAATAATTACAGTTTAAGAGATCATATTCCATCGTGTCGTTAAGTTTGAGAACGGCAATTTTGTGTGTGATAGAACTTAGCAAGAGTTTTCAAGGGTTTTGTTTCAACAACCATTTTGTGTGATGAAGATCAAAAACGATTTCTATTCTATTAACTAATATTTCTCCTTGTTCTCAAGGACGGGATCCCGGCCAGGCGCTTCCGCCACTGCGACGCCTAACGACTTGGAGGCGGCGTTGCGACGCCTGACCCCCTCGGCCATTCAGGCGCGCCGCGCCGCCCTCGGCTCCGATCTGATGGGGGCGGATAGCGGTGACATCCGCACCCCCGACTCCATTATGTCCACGGGCAGCAGTCACAACAGCTTCAGCCAGATGTCGTGGAAGATGCCCGATAAGTTGAAGGTAGGCTTTGAATTAGTTAGAAAGAAAGAAAGAAAGATTTATTGTCAAATCAAAATATAGTTGAAGATAGTTAACAAGTTGAAGTAGTTGAGAAAATAAGTTGAAGGTAGGTTTGAATCATAGTGAATCATAGTAAAGTCTGCTGCTGTTTTCATTCAATTCAATCTTTATTGAAACCAGTAAATACTAGATTTGACGTAAATTTGATATTCATTCATTGCCTCTTAAGGTGGGTTTTCGATGAAAAATCCCCACTATAAATAGTTGGGATTTTTCATCAATTGCATCTGGCAAGGCTGGGTCGGGCTCCGCTGCGGCACTTTGTCGCAGTAACGAAACCCCACCTTAAAGACACTTGTTCGAATTTTCACTGGAAAGCAAGCTGCATATTTATTTATTTATTCAAGATTGTACAATAATACGTCACTATGTATACACAATAATACCACCATGTTCAAATGTCTTCTCTTCCTAATTTTGATAAATATATTAAAAATGAAAGTTATGTTCACATTCACTATAAAGCTAATATGCTTGAGCAATGGTCTCATGCTGTGTAGCATACAAAAAACCTACCAAGTGTGGACATACCCAATGATACAGACAGACAAATCATGATTTGGGAGAGCAAAACAAGCTCAGGCCTTGAACTGTGCCATTTAACTATCGTTGAATTTACAGAGACTGTATAATCACAGTGTGGCCATTTTTTTCAATTTTATTCAAACACACACAAAATACAATTGATAGCAAAATTACAATACAACAACACAATAATACAATATACAAGAACAAAATTTGATATCACACTTTTCATTGGTTAGCTCGGACAAATCCACAATACGTTAGCCAATTCCCATGAGATTTGCATTGTAATGAAACGCAAATCATATGTTATATTGAGTGATTCACTTCTCACCTAAATTTTGCCTTTGCTAGTTTGCTATTTTGTCTCAATTCTTCATTTCAAGTTAGTTCAGTTTGTCTTCGATTCCACTCTGTTGCTGTCCTGATTTATAGACTGGTTTAATTAACAGCTTATTTATCGGATGTCTCTGCAACTGGCCCAATTATTATCATTTCATGCTTTCAAAACAATATTGAAAGTAGAGAGACTATTTTTAATGTTGGAAAAATTATTTTTGATGTCGTTTCTCTTAAAATAAGTTTATGAGTGAATAGGTTCATGTTTGCTTTTAATCCCATGTATCAAAATTTGAAAATTTGGCAAAAGTGTGGCGGTGGCGGGAATAAAAAATATTCCAACACTCTGTTATGGACCATTTCACACCAATGACCACACTGTGATTATACAGTCTCTGTAGTTTTTCAAAACTAAAAAGTTAAAAGAGCTTTCTATACTGTGGATGAATTCTTAAGTGAAAGATGGAGCATGGATTACTTTGAATAGATGTGTACCTCCAATATATTATATTATATTGATATCAGACTATATATAAATTTAAGCAATTATTGTGTAATTCCAGTCTAATTTGTGACATTAATTGTATTAATCCTAGTTGTGACAAATTCCGATGTATTTGATGGATAATAAAGATCTATGTTATCCTTCATAAAGGTCTATCTATCTATCTATCATAAGGAAAAAAGATCTATCTTATTATCCTTCTATTTGAAAGATAATAAATTCCTATGAATATTTGATGGAAAATAAAGATCTTATCTTATCTTATCTACCTTATCAAAAATTGTGTATTTTATTCCAATACATTCTGTTCTTCACTACCTCTATTGTTTTCTTGTTTCATTTTGTGATATTTTGTTTGTATTGTATTTTGGTTTTGGCAATTGGATAACTTTCTCCAAATCAACCCTGTTTCGGCCCCCCAGATAGTGAAACCGCTGGAAGGCTCCCTGACGCTGCACCACTGGAGCCAGCTGGCGACTCCCTCGCTGGGCGGCCTGCTCGACGACAACCCGGGGGTGCGCGTGCAAGGGGGCACCGGCCTGGAGGCGCTCGGCCTGCAGACGTACTCGCTCGACGATGTGGAGGAGGACGACGAGGAAGTGGTGCATCCGGGCAAGAGCTTCCAGATGTCGCAGCACATCACCACCTGGACCAACAGCACGGTCATGCATCCCGACGACTGTACCAGTGTTACGCCTAGGTTGGTGATCGATATTAATATTCGTTTTCAAAGTATTTTACCTGTTTTTTTGTTATGTCTGGAAACATTATGTCTGACTTATTGCATAGAGAATATGTTCACAATTATTTCTTAGCTTTCCACCTACTGTAATAATAGTGGTGGCAATCACTATAGCCTGGTTTTCATTAGTAGAGTTAGTGGTAGAGTAACTAGCATACTAACTCTACCGTACTAACTCTACTCTACTTACTTGGTCGAGTAGCTGTTTTCACTACAATTTGAGAATAGTAGGTAAAGTGTGTTGTCTAGTGAACAGATCTAACCTTAAAATGACCTACTCTACTATCTCTACTCTACTAGCTCGAGACTGTTTTCATTAGGATAGTGGTGGTAGAGTAGAGTGAGAAACGGTGGTGGGGGAAGGCGAGTGGTAGAGTTCTATCCCACGGTGCTATCCCACTCTACTCTACCAAAAACAAGTACTCTACCATCACTCTACTCTACTATGAACGTTTTCATTGGGAGAGTTCACAAGATAGTTAGTACTCGCCCAGGGAACTCTACCACTAACTCTACTAATGAAACCAGGCTTATTTGAAGAAGTTTGGCTTGAATAGGACAGGTGTGCAAGATGAGTGAATGTGAGAGTGTGTCTTTCGATAGATTTTGTTGAAGTTAGATGAGGTTACTGAAAGAAAAGTTGGGATCCATTGGGATACGTTGGGATACATTGTTGATGGATTGTGGCATCTCTATGTTTTTAACATCCTAGAAACATTTTTGATATTTATTAATATCGCAAAGCCTCTAATAACTTTGAAAAAATCATGATTTTGATCTGAACATTACCTTATCATTGCTTAGAGCTGAATTTGAAATCCTTGTAGTTCACTATAATCCTGTAAACTATACTTTTATGGCCGGTTCATGAGCTCGGGATTTAGCCAAGTCCTAGACTAAAACGGGTGGCCAGCGTAGCATCGACAAACGTTAGCCTCGATACTATGTACTAAGGGCTCTCTATGCTGCTAACCCACTAACCTGTCGAGACAAACGTTTGTCGATGCTACGGTAGCCACCCGTTTTAGTCTAGGACTAAGCTAAATCCCGAGCTTATGAACCGGCCCTTGGTTATTTATATAATCAATTATTCATTTTTATTTATTAATAAATCACCATCACACAGATCTAATATCTCGAGATGCAAATACTCAATTCATTTTATTTTGTAATATTATTTTTTATCTTGTTGAATTTACAATTATTTTTGCTCATTTCGTATTTTCTAAGATTGTTTGTAAAAGTTTTGTTTCTGCCAATAAACACACTAAATACAGTAATACAGTCATCATTGTTTGTTTTCAATGATATTTGGATGACTGAATTGTCAGTGCTGAATAATGTATGGCCTATGACATGTATGAATGAATTGAAATTGTAATTAATGATAGATAGATAAATAGATAGATATACATTACGTCTGGTTGGCCAAATAATGGCGTCAGACAAGTCAAAGTGCTTGCATAATTGCAAGACACGAATTATGTTATTTGGTAAATTTTCTCAATTAGTTTCTAACTCCATTGCAGTAATCGAAATACTCCTTTAGATTATAGAAGCACTCATTAATTAAAAATACTTTCAATCTACGTTTAAACTCAGTGATACTTAATGTTTCCTTCAACCCAATCGGTAGTACCTGATATATCTTTCTACCAATATAATTGGGGTTTTCTTCATACAAAGACAGTCTATGATACTCAGAAAAAGTGCTCTTATGTCGTGTATTATGTTGTGTGACGTTTGTTTGACAGTATAATGGGCAGCCAGATGTGTTCGGCGATGTCGTCGCGTGTGAGCAGCGCAGTGGCGACGCCCGTGACGCGTTCGCGTCGCAACTCGACGTCGACCTTTTCGACGGCGCTCGGCCTCGCCAAAATGCTCAACGAGCGCGGCATCAAGGCGGCCACGCCCTCGGCGCTCGGATCGCCCGTCTACTCGCCCACCGCCACTCCGGCTAATAGGTGAGGCTCCGGCTACACTAACGTTACTGTTAGGCTAAGCGACCACCGGTTGGTCAAGACAAGACTAGTCACGTTTAGTCACAGTAATTCACATAGTTGCTTATGAAGCAGTACACACCGATGCAATGACTAATCGGTGTGTGTTGCTTCATAAGCAACTATGTGAATTACTGTGACTAATCTCGTCTTGTCTTATCTTGACTCACCGGTGTACGCCTAGCCTAACTCCGATGTTGATTAATTGGTTTGGTGGCTGTCGCTATTGGTAATGTTGTATTCACAGGGTGGTTGGCATAGACTTTTCAATATGAGGCACACGGATTGAAAATGAATATTATTGTCATTTCTTATCTTTACTGTGTTGAATGTGTATAGAAATTTATTCCATTTATTCAATTTCAATTTATTCAATCCATATAATTGTATAATTAGGAAATAATGAAAGGGCATACTATTCTGTGGATGAATTCCTGCAGGAATGACTTAGGCACTTTCACTCACTTATTATTTGGTTGGTGGCTATTGGTAATGTTGTATTTACAGGGTGGTTTGCATAGAGTTTTCAATATGAGGCACACGGATTGAAAATGAATTGTAGTCATTTCTTATCTTTACTGTGTTGAATGTGTATAGAAATTTATTCCGTTTATTAAATTTCAATTTATTCAATCCATATAATTGTATAATTAGGAAATAATGAAAGGGCGTACTATTCTGTGGATGAAGACTTAGGCACTTTCACTCACTTTCGACGACTACATCTTTTATTTGTTTTTTTTTCTATGTGATTTATGTGTATTTAGATATATGTCTTGTTATTTGTATTTGTATTGAGAACCTTCTTAAGGTTGCTCTTTTCTGACTCATCCTCATGTTTAGGATGTAACTATTAATTGAATTGAATTGAATAATTATCCTAGGGACCAAGACTCAATCTGAGTTGGCTTTTGAGGCGCTTTGAAAAATGAAATAAAAATGAAGTTTATTCTGCCTTTACAATAATTACAAAACAAAAAATATAATATACAATTAAGCTCAGAATTATACTAGCCTTCTAATTTTACTAATACTAATTTTCTATAGGTGCTGCCAGTGACAATTATAATAGGTGGTACTTAATTTTATTATTGTGAAGTTGAGAAGTTGAATAACTAGTATTAGTGATTTCTGTTGAAAAATCCTGCAAAGCAGTAATTCAAAATGTTCTCTTTTTCAATTTTTTTTTTAAATATAATGTATATTGTTTAGTGATTCTCAAAAATATTATCACTTTCTTCTAATGTAAAATAACATTTGTGATGAAAACATGAATAACATTTTTTCAAGTGATGGATCTTACAATTTTTTCAAGTCTTACAATCTAGTCACTCTTCAATAGATTGTACTTGGGTTAGATGCCATGTATTCACCAAGGTTATAAAACGACTGATTCTTCAGCCACCTACTAACAACTAATAGCTCCTAACATGTAGCTTCATGAGATAATCAATTGTTGCTTTTATATTACATGTGAGCATTGATTATATTCATAATTCATATTCATGTTTCTCTTGAGTTACTATATTTAGCGCAAAATAACGCAATGTTGTTAAAATGACAACTAAGTTACTTCATTTTTTATTTTAAATTTTTTTTTTGAAAATTCATTCATTTTTGTTCAGTCCGGACCACTCTCCGCCTTCGAGCCCCGACCGCTCGCGGTCTCCGTCGCCTGGGGGCGGCGCGGGGGGCGGTGGCGGAGGCGGCTATTCGTCGCCCCTAGGCCTGCCCGGCTTCCTGATGAGCAGCGGCGCCGAACTGCTGCGACGCACTCTGGTCGGCACGCACAACAGTCGCACGCTGCAGCAGCGGCACCGCAGCCGCAGTCGACGCCAGCCGCAACCGCAGCCGACCACGGCCGTCGCCACGCTCAACAAGAAGGTTAGTTGAGTTGTTGTTCATTAAACATTACCGGAAAAAGTTATTGATAATAGAATTGCTAGGGGTTTTATATAGTGATGATTTACTAGCAAAATCCATTGAACATAGAAAGTAACGGTGTTTTAAAAAACGCAGTTCATACAGTTTGAGGGAGATATTTACAGGAATATTTTCACTCAAAACAAGTTCAGAGATCATTAGCATTTTATAAACGCATTGTATATCGCTCACATGTACCAGTCCCTCAGTATTCATTTGTATCTGTAGAGCCAGTTCATGTTCAGGCTAAGGGTTTTTTCCAATTTATTAACGTTTTTCTATTACTCAAAGTTATTATCATATAAATCTTATGAATGAGTGAAGGATAAGTTCCAGCAAAAATAACAAGATACTTCAAAATCGAGAGATCTTTACTGAACTTGTTTTTATCTTGTTTTTTAAGATTAATTTTTAATAACACTCCTGTTAATGTTTATCGTTTGAAAACCATAGCCTAACAAATACAAACTTTAGATAAAATGGATACTGGGAAAGCACTGATACATTGAAGCGATATATTGTTAATTAAATAGAAAAGTAGTTTTATATTTGAGGAAAATATAATCCCTCATGCTGTGAATATTCTCCTTCAAACGTTGAAGTGTCCTTTTGAGACAAGTAGTTCCTTATGTTCTAATTTGTATCATTGTGATTATTTTATTTTTTCTGTGTATTTAAAAAAAAATGTAATTGTAATGTTAAGGAATAAAAGAAATAGAATGTTTTGTGATGTAGTTATGTTAAGTATTGGGTATACATAACAGTATACTTTAGACTACAGAGACTATAATTATAATCACTGTGTGGCCATTGGATGTATCGTTTTTGATTGGATAGCTCGGTCAAATCCACCATACTTTTGCCAACTCTCATTAGATTTACGTTGAAAAGGTACTTGAACCAGAATCTTATTAAATTTGAACAGATCATTTTGAAAAAATATAGATAAAGTAATCATAAATAAAACCACACATTTCAGCTTTATTATAGAAAAAATAAATCAATGTTGTTTTCCATGACGAAAGACAAGTCGTTACTTTAATAAAACTAATCATAAATAAAATTCAATGTCAAAAAACCATTACAGGCATCAAGACAAGACAAGTATACGTTTACACAGTGGCTATTCATGAAGCGGCACACCGATGCAATGACTAATCGGTGTGTGTTGTCACAACATGAAGTACTGTGACAAACGAGTAACCGTCTTGTCTTGTCTTGACTAATTTTCTCATGCACAAGTCAATATAATACAACAGGTCGGTTAATTTTATCGCATCATGCAGTTCAGTTGAACTTTTTATTTTTACATTAATAATGTAAAATATAATGTATTTCTTTGTCTTTTTTTAGTATTTAATTTCTTTTTTATCTCTTCTATTACAGTCGAACCTCGGTCTAGTCGAAACACTGGAACGCATCGGTCTGGAAACAATAATGTCTCCCGCCTCCTCCACCTCCTCCTCGGCCACCCCCGCGCAGCTGCAGGGTGTGCTGACCGAACGCAGCCAACCGTCCCGGGCGCCGCCCCTCGTCTGCGCCGCCCCCGACCTGATGGGCGTGCCCGGACGACCCGGCACCACTGTACTGCAGGCGAGGCTGCGGGGGGCGGCGGCGGCTGAAGGGGGCGGCGCCACCCCCCGCAAACCGCGCACCCGGCCCGATTTGGGCACGGTGAGGGGGCCGGGGCGCGGGGGGGCGCCACGCCCCGATTTAGGACAGGTGAGGTCGCAGGATAGACAGCAGGCGTCGCCCTTGGGCACCCTCAGTTCAATGCTGTTTGGACGGAAAGGCGGGCTGCTCTAAATACAAGTTGGCCGCTTAGCTGTAGCCCCGTCGGAACCAATGTCGATTGTTATCGATAAATGTGTATAATCGATTAGTAAGAAACGAGTATCGATTGTTGTCGATTATCGATATATAAATGTATGATCGATTCTATCGGTTAGTCTTGAACGAATATCGATTGTTAGCAGTTACAGATTGTTAGCGAATGTAAATTGTTGTCGATTATCGATAAATGTGTATTATCGATTAGTCATGAACGAATATCGATTGTTAGCAATTATCGATTAATGATACAGATCGACTAAATGATTGATAAGATATCAGATGGTTGATATCGATTGATTTCTCACTACAGTGCTTTGATGCGACAGTAAATTTCAATAGTTCATTCAGCTGGCAAACTCAGCTTTATATTCATATTTCATATGATCAGAATGTATGATATTGACTGATGTTATCTTTCAATGATAATTTTGGGTGAGGAGAGTCCATCACAGATAATTTGGATGCTGTAATGATTAACGATTTTTAACAATTATCGATTAGTAATGAACAAATATCGATTCTTAGCAATTATCGATTAATGATACACATGTATGATTGATTAATGATGAACGAATATGGGTTGTAATCAATTTCCGATAAATTTGTTTGATCAATCATTTCTAACTATTGATATCGATGATATGTTGATTGTAAACAAAACTCAATTGTTATCAATATGTATGATCGAATATTGCTAATTACTGATATCGATAACAATTATTTTTTGTGAACAAAGATCGACTGTAATCGATTATTGTAAATTATCGATGTCATCAGCTATTGATTATAAACTAATATCGTATATTATTGATTATCGTTGAATATGTATGATCGGTTATTGCTAACTATCGATATCAATAACACTATTGATTATAAACAAATATCGATTGTTATCGTTGAATATGAACGATCGGTTATTGATAAACATCAATATAATTATTTGATATCGATATTGCGAACGAATATCGATACAACGAATAGTACAATTTGAGAAACTTGGCAGCATTTTGAAGGATGGAAAGCTTTATGTTTTCTGGTCGTAAGAGGGGTTTACTGTGATTTGAATTTGAGTAATTATCATGAATGGATAATAAGAATCATGTAACAGTCTGTGAAGGATTGGGATGATTCTATGATGTTTGGTAGTAAGGTGGGGGGAGGGGGTTACTGTAATAGAAGTTGAGCAATTGTAATCTATTAGTATTGGTTATATTATAAAATTATTAAAGAGTGAAGAGGGTATGTGAACAAATTGTAAGATTCTTATTACTTAGCAATGTGGAAGGAAAGGTTGACGTTAACATCTGAAAAGTATATCAATTAATGAAATAACAAATAATATTTTTTCTAAATAAAGTATCGATCAATTAGGAGGGTATAAATATGAGAACGAAATCTATAGATTCAAGTAGCGGTTCTCAAATGGAAGCAGGATCTCGACTCGAAAGTCCAGCTTTCAGACGGTAGTCCAATACCTTGTATATTATTAGCGAATAAGTGTGACCAGCCGAAAGAGGGAATAATGAAAAGGAAAAAATGAATGAGTACTGCAAACAAAACTAACAAACATTGAGTTCACTGTAAGTAGAAGATTGGCACGATTTTCAAACGTAAATTTGGATTACTATGATTAAGTAAAGTTGTTACTAATTTATGATTGAAGACTTATTGTAAACAAAATAACAAAAATAAAAATAAATTCTAAATTTATGATTCAACAATTGTTCACTAAAGCTGTATTAAAGCTCACGTAAGTTAGCAGCTTATGCTTGAATACACTATGTCCACACTTGGTCGATTTGTTTGCAAATCAAGCATGCTGCCTATGCTTGAGCATAGGCCGCATGCTGTGCTGCATACAAAAATCGACCAAGTGTAGACAGAGTGATGGACGTACTACATTTAGACTAGATTGTTGCCAAGTTTTTAAAAATGTACTATACGTGTTTATTGATAACGAAGAAAAAAATGTAAGCTACTAGCAGGCGGTGGGGATCGATTTATCTATGAAAACTATGATAATTTTAATTGATTAGTAAACACGGTGATATTATTCCAGATTCACAAACTTCATTTCTGTATAAGGGTCCTCTCTGGTTGTTAATAATTTTTCAGAAGAACATTTCAAAAAAATTGAGTGTTTCAGGAATACTGATTTTTTCTACCGCTGAATGAAAATTTCATAAGAAAAATTCAAAAAATGTCAGATGATCCCATTGCCGCCTGTCTAGTAGTAGAAATATAGCAGGATTCTTTTAACTTGTCAGAAAACAGCTGATTTAACGTTAGTAAACGAGCGTACATCAATCAGCTGTTTTCTGACAATTTAAAAGAATCCTGCTATAGGAGATTCTCTTCAAGTGGCCTAGAGTTGAAGATTGGTTGTAGCTTTAGATTGCAGCTATCCTAGAACAAAGATATGGAGCAAGATAGAAAACTAAAAAATACAGTCACCGAACAGAGACGGAGAATACTGATTAACGCCAGTTGTATTATTAAATTATCCAGTAGGTCCTTCCCATCGAAATCGAATTATTATTCTTGAATTTACTTGTATTCTTGTAATCATTTTATCATATATTATTCCAATCATACTCATCATTGTGCCTTATATATGTTCAAAATCATTTTATTTTTCAATGTACTTATCATTTTTTGTAATCAGTCTTTTTTGTTTTCATTGTCATGATGGTATTTGTTGACAGTTTTAAATTATACTCTTCACAATTTTATTTTTCATAACAATTTTTATGTAAGTTTCAAGTTTCAAATCGTCTGTACTCCATTTTATTTTTTCATGCCTTATCTTCGTATTGAGTTTTTGTGTAGAAATTTATGTTCATAAAATGTGAGAAACTTTATTACTTTTTAAATGTGATTACCTCTAGTTTTTTGTATTATAGCTGTCTAATTTTCCATTTTTACAATTTTTCTGTCGAATTTACTAACCGCCTATCAATCGATTTATTGATTTTATTTTTTGATTTCTGATACTTGTGAAAATTTCGGATACTTGATTTTATGTCAGATCTTTTCTGTAAATTGTAACCAACAAAATATAAATTTTTTTGTAACTTGACAATAAATGAAAAGTCCAAATATATGGTTTCATTGATATTTATTCTTTTCTGAAAAACAAAATAGTATTACAGTTCATTTATAAAAACGATAATACAAAACTATTAAAAAACAATAAAAAATTATTGGAAAAATATAAAACTTATTTTCAAAAATAATGAAAAACAATTCAGGAAAGGTAGTCTTCTTTATTGTATTGGAAAATGTTTTGTCGAAATTATGGTTAGATATAAATGAATTTTAAATTTGGGTTCTATTCCTTGAAATTGAATGTTGGAAATTTTTGAATTGGATTGATGAATCTCTTGAAACTTTACTCAGTCGAAAGTTTTTTTGAGTTTCATACCTGATGTGGTCGAATTTTCGAAATTGCATTTTGAGTCGATGACATTTTCTATTAGAAAAATCTTCCCAACTCCAACATTTTGCTCTGAAAAACACAAATTTTCTAGCAATTTCTTTCTGTCATTTTTTTTAAATTCCAATTTTAGTGAACTCTTCATTCCAAAAAATAATACTAGAGGCAATCATATCTGACTACGTTATTGAATTACTTTCTCCATATACTTTTACATATTACTTCATAAATATTATTCTACTAAATTTGATTGATTAGATTTGATTGATTTGTCTCATCTACGTTTGGCAATGGTCAATAATCATTTTCGGTGATAGCTCCTGCTGCAATAATTTATTTTAATTGTCATGTAATTGAGTCATTATCCTCTATTTATATAATATACTTCGATGTAGATAGATAAAATAGTTGTAAAATATTGTTATTGTTAGTAGCCTATGTATATACTGTAAGAATTCTGTAGAAGTACATTTAGAGTTACTTGAACTGAAAATCATAATATTTTAGATGTCTTTTTTGATTTTGAAGAACAAAAATTAATATTGAATCTGAAGAAGGTGCTTTAATTTATTCGATAAAATTTGGTTCTATTAATTGGCAATCCTAATCTTATTTCCAGTATTACTGATTTAATTATTCAACTATATTGTGATACCTGGTTAACTATGATGGATATGAATAATTATTTGTTGTGATTGAATTGTCATCAATTTTAATTAGTTTTATGATGAATTATTACTTCAAGTGGCTGTGATTTTTCAGAATATTGAACTGAACTAATCACTTGAGTTAGTATGTTAACTGTTAACTAAATACAGTAATTTAAAGTAATCCCGTATAAATAAATTATTTTGCCGTATATTTTTCATGTTTTGATGATTGGATAAAGTAATTTTTCCTCTACTATTATAGACCCGTACAAGCTTAAAGCTCCTACATGACGAAAATTGATGCCTATCTAATAAATTTCATTTTAGTAAAAGATTGAAATCCTTGGAGAATCGTGCAATTTTGAATTATTTCAATACTTGAGTGCTCAACCCACTTATGAAAATGAGTTTTCCCAGTCAAATTATTTACATTTTCAATTAGTAATCAAACTAACGTTTTGGCTCAATAATTTTAATTATCAATACTGTAGATGATAACTGTACTATTTTATATTCTCACGAAGCAAATAATAATATTTATTTTTCGGTAAAACCCGATTGACTGAAGCACTTAATCGGCTATAATTATTATTTTATGAATATTCTTACTTTCTATTAACTTGCTGTTAGTTACCATAACTTGGTCTGTATCATCAACTAAAGGTTTTTCTGAAACCACTAATACATAAAGCCAATCCCATTAATTTTGTTATAGGCCTATTATCTCAGTAAATTGGGCATTAAATGTTCCTAAATTCTGTAGGCTAATCTTCCTTTTATCGTTCCTATGTATTGCAAATTTGAATTTTGTTTATCATGTCCTCAAATTGGTAAAACGGTTGTTGAAAGAATTTGGGGAGAGCTGAAATGTGTACAGCTAGATTCTTTTAACTTGTCAGAAAACACCTGATTCAACGTTAGTAAACGAGCGTACATCAATCAGCTGTTTCTGACAATTTAAAAGAATCCTGCTATATATTTTCAAATAGTAAAAATGAATTGATGAAACTTATAAAAGAATGATATCTTTATTTAAAAAATATTCATTACTGTTGAAAATAGGTACTACATTCACAAAATATCTGTTTTTTTTTTTAATGAAGGTTTGAAGTATTTGGTGAAAAGGTTGAGATTTTGATAAAAGATACATTTCAGTAATGGAAGATTTTCTAAGATGTTGGATATAACGAGTATTGACAGGTTTCCAAAGTATTTTGCCCTTCATAAGATGCATAAATATATATTTTTAATAGATGATACGCCTATATTTTTGAAGCAGTTCCACATAGTAATAAAATAATAAAACTTCCTGTAATATCAAGTTGAATCCTAGAATAAGAGTAAAGGTTCAGGGATATTTTCGTTCTCCTATTCTTGATAAACTCGAATAGATTAGAAATAGTCGATGAAGATCATAAACTGCTAAACAACACGCGCAATAAAATTCTAGTTCAACTAGGAAAAAAACAGTTGAACCGCAAACGAATGTAATTGGACTTCATTAGTTGAGTTATTGTAGATTAGATCGATTCAAACTGATTGTAAATAATTATCATGTTTTATTTATCAATATTATTTGTATAGTTGAAATTGGTTCATTAAAACAATGACGCAAATGTGCTTTAAATGCTTACTTTTATTAATTGACCTTTCAGTCCTTATTGATGTTCATGTACCTTAAATCGAGTTCAAAATTAAATAAATTGTAGGAAAATATCAAAACCGTATTTTGTTTTCCGCTCAGACTATTTAAGGCACCGTTTTACGGTTTATGGTAGCCTAAGATTCAAATAACTGTGTTAGGCTAGGCGTACACCGGTTAGTCAAGACAAGACAAGACAAGATTATTCACGTTCAGTCACAGTAATTCACATAGTTGCTTATGAAGCAGCACACAATGATGCAATGACTAACCGGTGTGTGTTGCTTCATATAAGCAACTATGTGAAGTACTGTGACTAATCTCGTCTTGACTAACCGGTGTACGCACATATGAGACTTCTTTCTATTGTAGAGTGAGAAAAGACGATCAAAAGATTACCTCTCTTTTTCTCTGAATGGAAAGCTGAGATGAGAAAATTCTCATTTTCAAAAGGTGCTATCTTCTTAACGGGAGCGAGTTTCACCATTCCAATGACATATTCTTGTTCAGCTCTTCAAGTACTAACAACTACAGTATTTTGTGCAATTTCGATAAGAAAATTTTTAATTTTTTGAAAAAATAAAATCAGTGTATTTTTTCAGCCAAAAAAAAAAATGAAAATCTCTCAGATTTGCTTTGATATTTGAGCTATGGATAAAGACCTAACAAGTGTACACATATAACAATGAGACCCTTTCTATTATACAGTGTGAGAAAAGTAGATCAAATGATTACCTTTTTTATCTCTGAATAGAAAATTAAATGGCAATAATATTTTCATGACATTTCAAGCCATGAGCGATTAAAAAACTGGACACAAAAATAAGTAGATTATTTACCAAGAATGTAACACAATTTTCACAAAGAAATACTTTTATTTGGTAATATATTTGTACAAAGTATTAAAAATAGAGATGTCATTAGATCTTATTTACAGTTTGTCAAGTATGGTCTAAAAATGAGTAAAATGAAGTTATTATTTACATAGTTAGTTGGCCTAATAGTAGAAAGTAGGTAGTTAATAATTATGTATAATGATTCATCATTGATGATAGAAAAAATCTGCTGGAGGCTATTTGAGGATGCCTTCTGGAAATCACTGCCAGTTGATTATAATATTACTTTATCATGAAAATTATAATAACACATTACAATGAGTTTATCATAACACTTATTGATTAGCAGCATTATTGTTTTTTTAATATATAAGAAGACTGGTGCCTGGTTTCTCAGTTGTTCAATAAACTATTGAATCAATAATTTTTTTGTATTTGAAAACACATGGTTATTGATTCAATACTGCTATTGGATCCATAAACTGTTTATTGAATGACTGAGAAACCGGGCATGGGAGTTGTCAAAACCACAAATTTATCAAAATATCGAGAACATTTTAAAGTTTCAAGGTTTGACAACAAATATTAGTGTTTTTATTCAGGCTACATAATCGAATCATTGCATCTATTGTTGTTTCCCAAGTTAATAATGTGAAGTCACAAAGGAAATAAGGCACATTTTTTGACATTTTGAGTCAATAAATCTAAAACTATACACGAGGAGGTAACATGCAAACAGGCTTAAGTCACAAATTAATCGAAATTGAGTTATGCACACTAATGCATTGTTCAGATCCAGTCAGATAGATTTCTGATGGCCTGACACCAAAATATGTGAGATGCACATCTAAAAACTTTTTTATTCTGTAGCAATTTCATTTTATGGACAAGAAAGTACTTCCTCACTTTACTGTTCATGCCGTCATTTTTTACTTTGATTTTGATTACTTAGCAATTTCATTTTATTAACAATAAAGTACTTCCTCACATTTACTGTTCATACCGTATTTTTTTACTTTGATTTTTAATAAAGGTTTAGTAGTGATCAGCTCATAACATTGATCTTGACTTTTATTTACATGCAGTTCACCTTAAATCCAAACTACTATATTACATGCAAAACAGCTTATTTCATGCAAAACATCTTATTGTCATTACAAAATATCACTTTTTTAATATTGATTACTGCCCAAGCCCAAATTAGTATTTTAATTTCATTATTCAAACACCACTTTTTAACAAAAGCATAATACAACCTTATATCATCACTTTATAGAAGACTACAGGTTTTTACTAGATACTAAAAATTTGCACTATTGTGACTTAAGCCTGTTTGCATGTTACCTCCTCACATGTATTTTAATAACAACACAAATTAGCCTATTAAACGCGGTTTGATGAGGCCGAAGCTTCAAGTGTGGTCTGAAAACTTCAGATTAATTAATTTTATGACTATAATTTAGATTCAGATTAATAATTTCATGCCCGAAGGTACACTTAATTTGGACACTGGAAAATGGTGGTTTATCTGTATTTTATACGAACAAATCTCTGTTATCAACTGAGCAGTGATAAAGGATTGAAAGGCAAGGTTCATGAATTTAACAGAGGAAGACTGAGGGCAGTATTTATGAAGGTTCCCCTTATAAAGCGACTCATACACTTACGAGCAAGGCACGTCTTGCCATGCTTTTATATTGCATTTTTATATAGAATGGCACGGCGTATGTATATAGATATATAGAGTTGAACGGAGAATATCTATATAACAACCTGAGGCCGCACTGCTGTGGATAGATGGTGGATGGTTTATTAAGAAGGCCGTGATAATGTTTTACATGTTCTATTATTATGGATGTTGTATATAAGCTACAGATAAACCATCTACCATCCAGGTATAGCAGGACTCATTTAATTTGGCGAAAACCAACTGTTTTGACAATCAGTAAAGTGCTGATTTAAGGCAGCTTTGACACAATAATCCAAAGGCTTCAAAGTCTTTAAGACATTTAAAGTCTTTAAATGACCTCTTTAAAAGAGATCTTTCAAAGAATACCTTTTTAAAAGACCTTTTCAATAATCTGCGAGATTCAGCATTTGTAGGTTAAGTATTGTGATACTGGTCGCCTAATCAGCTGGTTTTCGCCAAATTAAATGAGTCCTGCTGTAACAACCCAGCAGTGCGGCCTCAGCTGTAAGCTGCCAGCCTTATTTTGCAAACTCATTCTGGAAGACATTCCCAAATACCCTATAAGGCTAGGCGTACACCGGTTAGTCAAGACAAGACAAGATTAGTGACGTTTAGTCACAGTACTTCACATAGTTGCTTATGAAGCAACACACACCGATTAGTCATTGCATCGGTGTGTACTGCTTCATAAGCAACTATGTGAATTACTTCGACTAATCTCGTCTTGACTAACCGGTGTACGCCTAGCCTTACATTTTTCCAAATTATTAGGCACTTTGTTTTCAATAGAATCCCATTGAAATCACATTTTTGCAAAACCAGTGAAATTATCGGCCATTAGTTCTCTTTGTTGTCGGTAGAATGCGTCCCCTTCAAATCACACTTTTGCAAAACCACCGTGGAATTATCGGCCATTAGTTCTCTTTGTTGTCGGTAGAATGCGTCCTCACACTTTTGCAAAACCACCGTGAAACTATCAGGCCTTAGTTCTCTTTGTTGTCAACAGAGTTAAAATCACATTTTTGCAAAAACCTCCCGTGAAATGATCATTAGTTCTCTTTGTTGTCGTTAGGGTGCGTTGAGGCGGCCGGTTTATTTTGAAAGCCACACGCCAGAATCATGGACCAGAGTTGTTTGGCAACGTCAGCATGGTCGGTCTTTGTCAAGTCGATGACGAATTTCTTGATTTGCTCGGTGTGCGCGTTCCCCACGTCTGTTAGGCAAATTGATTAAGGAAAATAGTTTGAGCTCAATGCTTGCTATTAAAAGCAAGGTAGGCCTAAATAAGTAAAGCAAGGTAAATTGAGTACAGTTAGGGCCGATTCATGAGCTCGGGATTTAGCCAAGTCCTAGACTAAAACGGGTGGCTACCGAAGCATCGACAAACGTTTGTCTCGAAAGGTTAGTGGGTTAGCAGCATAGAGAGCCCTTAGCACATAGTGTCGAGGCTAACGTTTGTCGATGCTACTGTGGCCACCCGTTTTAGTCTAGGACTTAGCTAAGTCCCGAGCTCATGAACCGGCCCTAAATATTTTGAGCATTGAATTGTTCATTAAAAGCAAGGTAAATAAGTAAAGCAAGGTAAATTGATTGAGGAAAATAATTTGAGCATTGAATTGTTCATTAAAAGCAAGGTAGGTAAGTAAAGCAAAGTAGATTTATCCCCGACTGCCTGAAAACAGTCATCTCTCATCATCACCCCTCTCATTACCCACGCACAAGCCTTAGAGCTCATGTGGGCATCACCCTCAGAAAAAAATGACTGAGGTAAATAGTTTGAGCATTGAATTGTTTATTAAAAGCAAAGTAAATTGATTAAGGGAAATAATTGAGCATTGAATTGTTTATTCAATGAGAATAAGTAAAGCAAGGTAAATTGATGGAAGAAAATAATTGAGCATTGAATTTTTCATTAAAAGTAAGTAAAAGAGTCGAATTTCCCCTATATTTTGCATGTTAAATTCAGAAATTCTACATGTTTCAGAGACTGCATGTTTTTCAAGCGACCTCACCCGAGCTTCATTGTACGTATACAGTAATTCATTTTCAATTCTTCGTAGTTCCAATATTGAATTAGATCAAACAAGACTAATATTAAAAACCGATAAATGATAGAACAACTACTTCAAGAACAAGTCTCCAACACATGAGTTGTGTGAAAAATTAAAAAAGTATAAACTGAATAGAAAAAACAGCAATCAAAAGGATACATCCAACTAGTTTCTTGTCATTGCTCTCAGTGAAGTTCCATCTTATGCCAGTCAATGATTTGCATGCAAATAAACGAAACCTGTAACAGAATTAAATAATAAACAAGATTATATTATAATTAACTATTTTTAAATTTACACCTTCAAAACTTTTCTTATAGCCATATTCATATTGATTGATTTTATCAATAATACATAGAAAAGAAAAAAGTTTCGTTAGTCCAAAACTTTTGTTGAAAAGTTCACACAAAAAATGTCAAAAGTCAAGCCAAGTCAAATTATTTTGAATTTTAATAAATGAGTGGAATTAGTGACACAAAAAATGAGTAATAAACGTTGATTGAAGAATAAGGAAGTGATTAATTTAATGACTTTTTTGGTTACCTCGAATTTTCAAAGCGTTGTGCGTCGACAGGATGGAGTTTAAAAGATGATCGATTCTTAACCAAGGTTTCTAGTTCAATCAGTTCTTTCATTTCTTGTGAGTTTCTTTCTTCTATTGAGTCCTAGAATAAATAAAAATATTGTTTTTCACAGACATCAACACCAATCTCCAGATCCTCCATATCACCCCCAAAAGCAGAAAATTAAATACACTTGAACAATTTGAAATATACAAACATTCCATCAATCATCCTCATCTCATACTCAATGATCAACTCAATTTCAAATCACACACCCTATTCAACATCATCACCGACATTCCTGTAAACACCTCCCCCACCCAAACTTCCCCCCTTTCCACCACTCCCACCACATCTCAATACCTTCCATAGCCTTACAACGTTTTCAAGGTAGTCAGTCGTAGCCCAAAGCGCCGAGGATGAACATCATTGTTCGAAACGCGTCCGCGACTCAAAATAGTGTAAGTACTGTATAGCACGAAGTTATCTTTTATTCTAAAAATATTGTAATGAATTATGCTGTGTGTTGAGGTATGCTTGATTCTTAAAATTCATGATTTATCAGAATGATTAAAATGTAGTTCATAGTATTGACTTACATGTTCTTCATTTAACGCATCAAGTTCTCTTTGAAGTTTTTGGATTTTCAGGGTGAATTCTTCAACATCCTTTGTTCTTCGAGCAATGTCCTTATCCAGTTTGTTCAATTTCCGTTGTGAATCTGGAACAAATTAAACATTAGCATGACAACTGCAGAAAAGCGTCTATCAGCTATCTTCTGAAGAATGAACTTTTAAGCAATCTCAATTCAAAACACATGAAATTATCATGAAGTTGTGGTTAACGTTAATGTAAAGCTTGCACTTGACTTTCAATCAATTAAAGAGTAAAGGAGATCACATATTATTTACGAAAATAAGTGTTGAATTGAATAAAGAATATGAGATATTATATAGAAATCTGAGGATCCACAGCAAGGTAAGTGATCTATTGTTACAAGTCACAAAACTTAAAACTAGATAAGTTACCATAATACGTGAAAAAAGCTAAAATAGTGATACACTAGATATCAAAAGAGCTTTCACCTTCAGTACAGTTTTTAAAATTCTTGTAAGATTTTGTTGTAGACAAAGCCCACCGTACAAGAACGACCGGTTGAATGTTAACCTCAAAATCTTGGAGTACATTAAAATTTGGTCTTGAAACTTAATCTCAATCAAATTACAATACAATCAAACAATGAATGTATTTTGAACTCACCTTTAGCTTTCTGATCAGCAGCTAAATTTGTCTTGGCTTTAAAAGAATTGATAAAATTCTGTTGATCCTCGATCATTGCGCCAAAACGCGAATGGTCAGGTAGTTCAAAGTTTGAATCACTATCCAAAAAATCTGTTATATCGGAGTCGTCCATGTTGACGGTAATATTTAGAAGCACTAATCTCCTCCCAGAAGCCGTAAAATTATTCCAAATTGAAGAATTTTGAACGAAATCACTTTCAAAACAAAAACAACGGTTGATAATGTTGATAGAGGAGACGGTGACGGTCTGTTTCATTTCAATTTTTAACAAGTTGACCAACCTAACAAATATTGCATAATAAGAAACTATGAGAATAAACTTGAGTTATATTGTTTTGACATAAATAATTCTAATTTTTTTGATTTTCATAAATTTCTAGAAGAAACAAGCAAATAGCATCAACAAAAAAGAGTATCTGATTTTTGTGTTAATGTTGGTAGTGCTTGTAAAGCTCTTTCTTCCTGCCTCGTCGCGTGTGATCGTGTTTTCAGCTCGTCTTTGAGGATTTATTTTGATAGTTTCTACTTATTCAGTAGAATAAATTCTACACAAATCCACTAGAATATCATCTTAATTCCGTATTCTATCTATTCATCACCATGTCCGACGTTGAAGTGTGAGTATTGAGCTATTTGTAACTACTGAAACTTGGTTATGTCAATGTGTATTTGGGCACATGTTTTTCAGCCGAAATTTCTATTTTTCATTATATTATTGATGTGACTGGTTAATTTATTTGCGTTTATTGATTCTTTACTCTATTTCTCATTGATAGTTGCTAAATTTTCCCCCATAAAGATGAATATTCTTCTCAGCATGTGAAACACCTCTTGCACTACTATCATGATGAATATGGTTAGACTAGCTTGATTCCTTCGACTAGTGCTAAATTAAAATTCCTAATTTTTGATAACTGTAGAATTCTTTGAAAACATGCGACCACCTAATCAGTCTGACAACCATACTTTCTTGGCTTGTACCTGTCTGGGTGTTGTGTTAGTAGGTTAGGAACATGAAGATGAACCTAGGGTAGGCTAGTTGAGTTGTTATGTTTTGCTCTTATGCTATTCTAATTAACCAGACACGGGTTTCATTCCATTCTTTTTAATAAAATTCTCTCATTTTCAGTGACGAAACCGCAGCAGCATCTGGAGGCGCAACCGATATCAACTCTGCCCTCCAAGAAGTTCTGAAGAACTCTGTCACAAACGGAAGTATCGCTCACGGACTCCACGAAGCCGCCAAAGCTCTTGATGAGTAAGTTATTTATCCTCTTTTCATAATTATTTTGAAGACATTAACAAAATATTTTAAACAAACCAGTGTTAACTGGAAACGTGATTACACCGTCAAAGTGACTTGTCAGTTTGTACTAGTACCTTTTTCTTGACATGTACTAAGTTAATTGTAAGGTTATGTCAGCATAGCGTGAATGCTATTAGCGTGTCACCAGGAAAATTCAATTTTTGCTTTCAGATTCAGGTTTATAACAGATTCCTGATGTGTTTATTACATTGTCATCTTGTATCATTCAATTTTTACAAGCCTGCTTAAGGTGTGTTTTCGTTACTGCGACAAAGTGCCGCAGCGGAGCCCGACCCAGCGTTGCCAGATGCAATTGATGAAAAATCTCAACTATTTATAGTGGGGATTTTTCATCAATTACATCTGGCAACGCTGGGTCGGGCTCCGCTGCGGCACTTTGTCGCAGTAACGAAAACCCAACTTTACTCTCTTTGAGCCTTGCTTCTGCATAGATAAATTCTAGATGTTGTACACAGCTACATTTCTAGCCAGACACTATGCTAAATCAAACAACACATATATTGAACTCCCGTTTTAATATTTTACTGTTTTTACGGAATAGTATTGTGTGTCACATAATAATAATTTATGATCCATAGGCCTACTTATAAAAAGTAACTATATGGCATACGTTTCATTTGAAATAATTATGTTTCTTGTGAAGGAAAAGTCTGAGTTTATAATGATATCAGAATTCGGTATAAACTAGTTTTTCTAGCTTCTTCATAATTGTTTAATTTGGATTGCCTACCATAACTTTAGTATAGGCCTACTTACTTATTTATTACCTACTACCTAGGTAAGTTACCTAGGTAATATTACTACCTACGAGTATTATGTGTTCAATTTGTAATAAATTACAAATTATAATATACATATAGTAAATTCAGGCCCTACTCACTTGGAAACTTAAATCGCGGAAACTGAGCGACTCTGATAACTAACATATGTTTTTAAATGATGACGCTCAGACGATCCTGCATCAGTACTGTCTGAACGTCATCATTTGAAAAGCATGTTTGTTATCCGAGTCGCTCAGTTTCCGCGATTTGAGTCTCAAAGTGTGAGTAGAGCCTTAGTTTTGTGCAAACAACTTACAGTACGCGCAATTAGTTTGGGCACTTGCACCTGGCAAGGCGCGGGATGGAGAGCGGTGTGTTTATCGAGCATTTCTAAATACATCGGCCAGCCCATAGCGGCAGCCGTAGTATTGGTGGCTAGCCGACAGCTAGTAGCGTCAGAGAGCCAAGTGCCCAGACTAATTGCGCGTACTGTAATAATGTACGGTAGGCCTATATAAAAACTCAAATGATTTTTTTATTATTATTTAAAGTGTTTAACTATGCATGGATTAATTCCGGATTTTGTTTTAGAAACAGTTCTGGCCAGACACTATGCTAAATAAAATTTCATACAAAATTTAAATTCATGATAACAATCTATTGTTATCAGGAGATTATTTTGTGTGATACATAACAATATATTTTCTCAATATATAATTGTAGTAATTTATAAAATAATCTTGAACTTCCAATCTATTTCGTGTGATAAAGTATTATTATTCAACTTTATCCGTCATTTCATTATTTTTTGTAAAAAATTGGAAAATGTTTTTGGAAAAGACTTATTCTTCTGCATGATCAAATTCTAGAAGTTGGCGAACTATACTTCTAGGCTGCATCCATGCTACACTAAATTGCACAAATTCCTTTCTTTGTAACAGATTTTACTGTTGTCTTGTTGAATTTGTGTTACACAATATTTTTACATTTAAATTGAATTCTCTTTTTTATTGATGATCAATTATGTTTTCGATAGCATAAGTTTCTACTATAAATAATTTATATTATCTCAAATTAAATTATTTAGCCTAGTGGTACCTAATGTTTTCTCAGATTTTCTGCATGATCAAATTCTAGAAGTTGGTGAACTATACTTCTGGGCTGCATCCATGCTACACTAAATTAAACAAATTCCTTCTTTATAACATATTTTACTGATATGTTTTGTTGAATTTGTTTTACACAATATTTTTCCCATGCTTTTTCTCAAATGTTCTGATTGCTGACACTGTGTTCCTGGTGACCTAAGTTCATATAAAGTACTACAATATAGTAGGTCCTATGACATGATGACAATTTATAGGGTAGTGGTCAAACTAAATTTGTGAGAGGAAATGTTTTTTAGACTTTCTGCATGATCAAATTCTAGAAGTTGGCGTACTATACTTCTAGGCTGCTTCCATGCTATACCAATTACACAAATTACTTTATTTCGTGACAGTTTTTACTGTTTTATTATGTTCAATCTGTGTAACAATCTATTGAATTTTAATCTAGAGTCTTTGCAAACCGTAAATTGGGTTTATGAAGTACAGAGGTGCCAGATTACAGGGTGGCCATTGAATGTATAACTTGTCTGGTTAGCGCGGTCACATGATTGGTTACGCCCCAAGCTGGCCAGGGGTCTTGAAGATGAAAAGCACTGTAACCTTATTTTAAGTAAAAGACTTATATTTATTTAGTAATTCACAAAAATAATACTTGGGCATGCTTTCCCCAATGCTGCTTAAGCAACAGCTGAAGCTCAATATTGACTTTTCCTATTCTCCGAATGAGGCTTAAGCTGGATGTATGTATAGCTTGAGCAGCGTTGGGGAAAGCGGCCCTTAATGGTGAGGTTCAATAGGAATAAGACCAAAACTGTCCCTTTTCCACTTATTTAGAAAACAGTTCAAATCTAGGTTATGTCGCATATCGTTTACAGTCATAATTTTCATTCCAAAACAAACACTTGAGAAAAGTTTGAATATTGTAAAAGATTCCATGGTAGTTTCTAACCGAAAATAGCTAAATTATCAGTAATATAGATATCGGGTGACCGACACAAAAAATTGTGCAATTAGGCGAGGTGGAACCTACCCGTAAGGGTCTCCCCACCGATAAAAAGCCATACGATAAAAAATAATATAATATTATGTAAGCATTACAAGAAAAACATACGAATGAATGAAAAACCTTATTTTCAGTACAATTTAAATTCACAGCTAATGTTGAACAAAATACGGAGTCTACAGGTGTTTTTGCCTCGCCGTACACTGGAACCGTTTTGTTTCAAAAATTATGGGCCGGTTCATGAGCTCGGGATTTAGCCAAAGACTAAAACGGGTGGCTACCGTAGCATCGACAAACGTTTGTCTCGATAGGTTAGTGGGTTAACAGCATAGAGAGCCCTTAGTACATAGTGTCGAGGCTAACGTTTGTCGATGCTATGGTGGCCACCCGTTTTAGACTAGGACTTGGCTAAATCCCGAGCTCATGAACCGGCCCTAATAGTAGTATAGTAATATAGTCGTCTTTTTCTTCTTCTTTTCCTTTAGCTTTTCCCTATTCGGGGTCGCTATTCCGTATCTTCCTCCTCCACACCATTCTCTCCCCGGCTTCTTCATCTGTCAGCTCCTTTTCCCTCATGTCGCCTGCAACACAGTCTCTCCATCTCCTCCTTGGTCTCCCCACTGGTCTACACCCCTCCACCTGCATTCTACTCACTCGCTTTCCAACGTAGTCCTCTTCCCTCCTCACAACATGGCCATACCACTGCAACCTTCTTTCCTGGACCTTCTTTGAACACTCCACCACCCCAGCCATCTCTCTTATCCTTTCATTTCTGATCCTGTCCCTTTTTGTCTTCCCAAGCATCCATCTAGTAAGTATAGTAATGTAGTAATAGTTTAATATAATTATATAGTAATGATATACTGTAGTAATATAGTTTTTACCGAACTGCTTTAACATTGAAAATGGTTACAGTGCTCGGCAAGCTTTAAAGAGGTGGATTTTAGTAGTCAGCTTTCCTGCAATGTGTGACTTGTCTCTGGTCATTGGAATCGAATGCTTGTCATCAGTGACTGGTGGGTGATTTGCAGTGCTTGCTTGTGATTGAAACGGTTGGTTGTTGTGGTTGGCAGGAGGAAAGCGCTGCTGTGCGTGCTGGCCGAGAACTGTGACGAGCCGATGTACAAGAAGCTGGTGCAGGCGCTGTGCAACGAGCACCAGATTCCGCTCATCAAGGTGGACAACAACAAGAAGCTGGGCGAGTGGGCCGGCCTCTGCAAAATCGACTCGGTCGGCAAGGCGCGCAAAGTGGTCGGCTGCTCCTGTGTCGTTGTCAAGGTAGGCGCACTCACCAACTAGCCAACTGTAATGTGGAAACATGTTGACATAGTATGAATTGTATTTTTTATTATAGCGGGGGTTAAAGCGACTCATAAACCGAGGAAGTAAAGTCGGAAAGTTACTGGCCGCCAGTCTGAATTGGCCCAATATGACGGTCATAGGTTATCATACCTATGATGTCATACCTGCAACAAATCATGAATGACGTTGGCTGCAGTACCTACCATGAAATGAAGAGGAAAGAAGAGATGAATGGCGCACTGCTGCAAACCAACCTCAGGGTTGAATACCAAAAGAGAGAGAGAGAGAAGGGTTATCATAAGTTTTGCAAAAGCCTTTTTAAATTAAGCGGATGACAAATGTTATTGAATAGACAGCTGTTATGTTCAGTTCTGTCAGGATAATCACTGAGGCTAGGCGTACACCGATTAGACAAGACAAGACGATATTAGTCACGTTTAGTTACAGTACTTCACATAGTTGCTTATGAAGCAGCACACACCGATTAGTCATTGCATCTGTGTGTGCTGCTTCATAAGCAACTATGAGAATTACTGTGTCTTAATGTGACTAATCTTGTCTTGTATTGTCTTGACTAACCGGTGTACGCCTAGCCTTAGTGTTCCGTCTAATTTTGTTAGGTTGGTAATAAAGCGATGATGAAATATTTTTTTCTAATACAGTACGTAGTACCAAAAACATTAAGGGCCGGTTCATGAGCTCGGGATTTATCCAAGTCCTAGACTAAAACGGGTGGCTACCGTAGCATCGACAAACGTTTGTCTCGACTGGTTAGTGGGTTAGCAGCATAGAGAGCCCTTAGTACATACTACATAGTATTGAGGCTAACGTTTGTCGATGCTACGCTGGCCACTCGTTTTAGTCTAGGACTTGGCTAAATCCCGAGCTCATGAACCGGCCCTAAGTTGGCAATAAAGTGGGGATTGATTTTTTTTCTCAAGAATAGTATGCTATTAAAAAAAAATAGGTGGAACCGAGCTTTTTCAATCAGTGCTACCTCCAGATGGATAATTTAGCTCGGTGAGGATCATCTGCAAGAGCGTATCGATCCTGCTGACATTATATTCTATCTGAAAACATAACAGCTGCAATTGCAGTATAGTTCTAGTAAGATACAGTCAATATGTTTTTTTGAAATTGCTGGAGATAGGCAAGCGTGTAGGCACAGTGACATTCATTCAACTTGTAGCTTGGCATTAGATAGATAGATATCATTTCTTGACGTTGCTGATGACCGTAGAGTACAATGGCAAAGAAATAATATCTATCTATCTAATGCCAAGCTTCAAATTGAATTAAAATCACTGTAGGTGTATCTGTGCGCATATTAAATATTAATGAACATGTATTAGTTTCCCCATTTGTTTGCAGCTGGTTCATCCGCCAATTTGAAAAAAAATACTAGAGTTATGTTGTATTAGATGTTAATGCTGAGCTGCTGTGTGAATGTCTCATATTTTTCTGCATGGATAAATTCTGGAAGTTGGTGAACTATACTTCTAGCCAGACACCGTGCTAAATTAATTAACACAAATTTATTAAAACTTGTAACAGTTTCTACTGTTATGATCGATTGATTTGTGTTACAATTTTGTATTGAATTTTTAAATATTTTTTAAATTTTGCATGTACTATATTAGTACTGATATTTATGTATTATTTATTTATTAGTACTGATGTTTATCCTGTTCAGCATTCGTGAAACTCAAGGATTTGCATTCAACAACAGCGACATATTTACAGTGATATTCATTTAATTTGACGCTTGGAATTAGATAGATAGAAAGAGAGATATTATTTATTTGTCATCGTACTCTACGGTCATCAGCAACGTCGAGAAATAATGTCTCTATCTATCTAATGCCAAGCGTCAAGTTGAATGAATGTCACTATTTATATTTTTATTTGTACTATATAGATAAATTTCTTTTATACTATAAATATTTTCGATTGTTCAGTCTTGAATAAATTGCTTATGTTGGTTGCAGGACTTTGGCGATGAATCACCCTCACTAGACCTGCTGAAGGATTACATGAGGTCGCAGGGAGCCACATTGGCGTAATTTAATTTTTGTATGAATATTTTAAAATAAAATAAGTGTTGATACAAGCTTTGTGTTTTTAATTGAATCGTACCATGCTATTCTTGAGCTCCGGTTTCATTGGATGCGAGTTGCAAGCTAAAGGTACCCAAACACTAGACACCCACGTTTATAATGCTGCAAACCATGATATGAATGTCTAGTGTGTGGGTTCCTTTTGCTAGCATTTCGCATTCGATGTAATCGCGGCCTTACTATTCATTACTTAGGTAGTAGACTGGGTTGTAGTGAGCTTCACTTTAGTTGAATAGATATAACGTTCGTATCGGCTTAATAAGTATAAGATAGGGAATACAATGTATTCCGATACGGGAGACACATCTATTCAACTATAAGGTAATAGCTTTTGATGAAGAATGAAATGAAAATATCTTTTATCAGACAAAACTTAGGGATCAGAGAGTTCTCAACGTAGAATTTCTTCTCTATTATTAGATCTTACTTAGGCTAGGCGTACACCGGTTAGTCAAGACAAGACGAGATTAGTCACGTTTAGTCACAGTACTTCACATAGTTGCTTATGAACCAACACACACCGATTAGTCATTGCATCATTGTAAGCAACTATGTGGATTACTGTGACTAATCTTGTCTTGTCTTGACTAACCGGTGTACGCCTAGCCTTAGTAAGAAGTATCTAGTGAGAATTACTTCTATAATAAAGATCCTATTGCCACAAATTTATTTGTATTATAGCAGTCAATCTACATTGGGGTTTCCATGCTTTATAGCCGGTTACGCTAAAGGCGAATACATTTAACAAAATGACGTCATCTATCAGAGTTCAACAGAGAAGCGTTGCAGTAATTCCGTTAGATGATGACGTCATTCTACGGTGGTTAATATGTTTTCGGTTTTTGTGCAACCGACTCTTATTGCATGAAAGCCAAAGTACTTTCTAAGATGACGTCATTTCATGGCAAGCTTATTCGATATCTATTGATTTATCTAATAGCCAGCTGCTATTTTACAGCGTTTAAATTATATTTGGCTTTTGAATAACATGTCTCATGAAATAAAAAAAGTTCAATAGCTAAAATGTTCAGTTCAGATATAACTATATTTTGGTGCTAATACTGAACAATTGAACATTGTAGATTTCGTCATTACCTACAATAAATAGTTGTTATTTTAAGTATTCCCCTTAATATCCACGTCTAAAGACTAGAACAAAGTTTGGTAAAAATTTTAGCTTTTCACAAACAAAAGTTGAATCACTAGTTGAACGTTACCTTTATTTCTATTTTCTTCTATTATAATAATATGTAAACTTGTAATTAATCTACGGTTTTTTTTAGGAATTCTATAAAAACCAGAACAAATCTGATCCACCAGTTTTTAAAAATGTTTTTCTTTCAAGGTTTTACTGGAATCATGTTAAAACTGGGAATGGATTTCAGGTAGAAAAAGTGTAGACTACTTTGCTATTATTTCAGGCTAAGATGATTGAATCAGGTTCTATGGTACCATCAAATGAATTAAACTCTTATCTCCACTTGAAATATCATTCTTGATTCTGGTATAACTTGCAATAAAAATTTAATTACCCTTTTAAAAGCAATAAAGTATGTAATGCTGTTCTTCCCGGACCTAGAACTAGTTCAAAAGATTATACTGCTGAGTGCTCAAGAAAGATTACGAATCTAAAACAATAATGGTTTAAGTATATTTTTTTCAAAGGAAAACTATATTATAAATTAAATATATTATATATTTTTTTCAAATTAAACTATGTTTTCCACCTAGAACTAGTTATGTTCTACGTCGCATCCTTTGGTTAACGTGAAAACATTTGAACAAAGAGGAAAGGATTCTTTTAATTGAACTTGAATTAATTCAATAGAAAACGTTTATTATAAGAAACACTATAAATATTATTACAGTTTAAAATGAGTGAAACTCAAAATATACGACTATTTACACATTCAATACTTCACAATATTACTTTCAATTCTGCAGGGATAATTAAATTAGCCTATCTTACATTAGAATTATTTTATGTTTAACTGATACTGATATGTGATATTCTGCACATTTACTAAGATACCTTGACTCACAATGAATTACCGTACCAATTACCTCATTACAGCTTTTTACAATGTTCAAAGTGTAGTATATAAGAATTAAGAATTAATCTATTTATTTTTATTGAAATTTGACTGCTACCGTATCTTGGTTAATGAACAGGAGTTCTTAAAAAATTAACAGAAGGAAAGAAAGCAAAAAAAAACACAAAATTGAAATCTTTCAATTTACACAGTTGAAAAAAAATACGGTAAAAAATTACACAAACTTACTATTTATATCCCCCACACAACTAGTAAAGAAAATGATGAAGTAGGCTATGTAAACAAAGTAAGTCTATGATTTACATTAGGTATGAGTATAATAATAAAAGTTGAATGTAAAGGTTTAAAGTATAAATATAAAGAGTGAGGATTTGGCTTCATGAAAATCAAATCAAAAGTCCATACGATTGAGGATTGTTTTCGTTCTCTTGTAGAACCTGAAATCAAACGAAAAGCTTGTTTATAAATAATAATCTATTAATGAACAACCGAGGGCAGAGGCAGACCCCGCCTCACATAAAAATTAGTAAAAGGTTGGAAGCTGACAATATCAGACAAAGTTGAAAGACTTAGATCTAAAGAGCAAAATAAATAATGGGAAAGGCCAGAAAGAAGAAAAAGAAGAATCCATTAATCAATAATAATAAAGACAATAATAATAATAATAATAATAATAATAATAATAATTAATAATACATAATATAATAATAATAATAATAATATTACTGTTAATAAATGAGCAATGATAATTAATTCAAAACTCATACTTCTTAAAAACAATAAGAGAAATATCTGTACATGAAGATAGAAATGAATCAATACAATATTTATGTACAAGAATCTTTTAAGGCATTCACTCTCTGTCCCACACTCAATCCAGTAATACATACTTGACTTCTTTCCAAAAGTGTCAAACGATTTTTTTAAAGTGAATTGTGATACCAGTAATTTATGTTTTTCTTCACAAGCAATATAAGTGTCTGCTGAAACCGTCTTTTAACTTTCTTTTGGCAATAGCTCAATGAATTCCTTTATAAATTATACCTTGCGCCTGAGAGTTGATATTTATTATTATATATTTTAAAGGGGAATAAAATATATAACATCAAATAATATCATTTGAATTGAATTGTTGTCTTCATTTCCCTTTAACAAGGAACGATTGCAAAGAAAGTAAAAAGACGGTACTAGTTTATTGAAATGAAAAAGGAAGAATTATTCAGTTAAAGTAACGACTTGTATTTCACTGTAAATAATTAATGCTATTACCAGCGACCACATAATACAAACGGTGAGCATCTCCTGCTGTCCTAACATTAATGATGAAATATTTTAACAAGCAGTGTTACATTTGTCTATGGAGACAAGATTATGCCAGCTGTTCTTTCTTCTCTCTCTCACTCATGTAACCGCCATTCTAGTAACAATTGGCTTCAACACTGAAGCCATCTTTTAACTTTCTTTTGGCAGTAGCTCAATTATTACTTACATTATTGTACTATAAGAATTATTCAAAGGAATTAGAAAGAGAATAAAATATAACATCAAATAATATCACTATTGTGTCGAATTGAAGGTGATGTCATTAGTTATCATTAATCAAGGAACGATTACAAAGAATGGCTGAAAAGTCACGGTACCTAGTTTTTGAACAAGTAAGAATCATTTTTGGTGAGTTAAGCACACATATTGACTTTTTGTGTAGAAGTGAAGGTGATGTATTGGTAGTTATTCGAATCACATATACATAATCATCCATTGCTATTCATATCATGTTATAGTCTTTTTATTTGAATTACATTGAGACAATGTTTTTGTCTCAAAAAAGAAGGGTTTACTTCAAAAACCACTATTTACTCAATTTTAATTACAGTATTATTATTATTATATTTCGTAGATTTCATTTCAACTTTTCTTTCACGAGAAAGATTGACTTGATAGAATAATTTATCGTTACCATTAAAATTAATCAATATGAATTATTATTGATGTTTTAACAATAACATGAACGTCTCTTCCTGAGGTGATGCCCACATTTGTCCTAGAATTGTACTTGGATTGAAGGAAAAATAATAATAAAAGGTGATTGAATCTACAGCATTAGGTTGACTCCTAACCATTGAAAAGGGATTTTGAAAGAAAAGAGCATAAAAAGCAGTAAGTGGTGCAAGCTAAAAAGCGGGAGCGATCACCCTTCCAATGGTAGTACTAAGCGCTTGTAACTTATCCAATATAAGTGATTTATTTGGTTCAACTGATTTTCTAATATGAACGAATACCGTTAACGTACTTAACACGTCGGCCAGTCACTTCCCAGTAGTTGAATTTGAAACAACATTTTTCAATCAAACCTTTTTTCAAAAATTATTTGTATATCCCACTATAGAACTCTCTATTCTACTATAGGTATATTCTGCTTCAAACAATATTTTTATTATTATAAAAGTTTTGATAATTAATTGAACGAAATTCCTAATTAATGCCATATAATATTCTGAAGACTTCTGCTACTGCAAATATTGACAACAGAATAATAGCTAGTAAGGATTACATTATATTTTCGTTCAATTAATTATCATGATTTAACAGCAACTGTGTAGTTGCAATATCTCATTTCCTTCCATCTTATTATAAAAGCTATCATACAAATTAATACATGCTTTACAACACGTTATTCATGTTTATATCATTTAATACTTTTTGATTTCATTTTGTCTCAATCTTTGATAATAATTATTGTTTGATACATTCACATTGCTCTATTATCTTGTTTGATGATCAGAATAAAACAATATTTGAATTTACTTCTGAATGAGTTCAAAATTGTTTATTAAAATCGTTGTGTTTCTTTTATATTGTATTATGTGTAATTATTTCTTGAACAGTTGGAAAACTCTATGTTTTTTTTTTAAATTTTATTTTATAAATCAGTTTCTGTGATGAAGTTTTTCAAAAATATTACTTTATGAAATATCTCCTGAAGTAACTTACCATCAATTTTGTCAGTAGATGATAGATCACATAATTAATTTGCGGCTTATGGCACCCACACTCTCGTTTTTCGAAAAAGTACTCAAATTTCTTTTCACCTTTTTAAAGCACATCCTCACCAGAAAGCCGACAAACCGTCCCAGCAAATGGGGAGCACTCAGCACTGAAGCACTCATGTCTTGCTTCAAAGTTTCAAACTTGAAAACTATTCCAAAGTCCCTAGCGTTGAAACCGACTTTAGCGGTACTGTTTCAATTATTTATTTCTATTTTACCTCTTATTTTTCTCATGCTCCTCCTTATTCCACTTCTTCTTCTTTTTAAAATTCTTGTCCGTTTCCTCTCTCCCCTCCCCACCCATTCTTTGTCACGCACAATATTCTCAAATCTATTAAAAACGACAAACGTTTTCAATTGTCTGAGTCTATTCGTAGACTGAGTCTGCTTTGGTAGTTGATTAACCTTTTTTTCTCACACATTCTCCTTACAAGTTGTTTCACATTGTTACTCTCACTTACAAGTGTTCTCCTTCTTCTTTTGCTTCATATTCTTCCTTTTACTCCTCTTTTTCTTTCGCACAAGTGTTTTTCCTTGGTTTATTTTTCAAATGTTTTTCATTTATTTTCATGTCCTTTTTCCATCTTTCAAATTCTTCCTCCTCTTACAATAGCATGTTCTACTTTTTTCTTTGTCTTCATAATCCTCTACCCATACTCTTTTTCTTTTAGTTCTTCTACTTCTTCGTTTCCTTCTGGTATTGTCCTCCTGATCCTCGTTTCTATCCTTTATCTTCCTCTTTCTTTTCCATCTGTTTTTCTTCTTCTCATTCCTGCTGCGTTTTTCCACCACCATTCCCACTTCTCCCTCTTCTTCTTCTTCTTCTTCTTCTTCTTCTTCTTCTTCTTCTTCTTCTTCTTCTTCTTCTTCTTCTTCTTCTTCTTCTCCTCCTTCTTCTTCGTCTTCTTCTTCTCCTCCCACTACTCCTTTCACTCCTCGTCGTGTCTTCTTCGCTGTTCTTCTTTTAGGCTATACTCGCCTTCGCGTGACTTATTCTTCTTCTTTTTCGTCATCTCTTTTTTATTTAGAAAGAATTTTGTTAGTGGCGCCACAAAATTTAGAAATAATGTCTTCATGCAGTTACTGTCTAGTTGGGCGGTGTAATTCTGAGATCATTTAAAAATACTGTATTGTATAGCCTAAAGAAATAAGAGTGGTACGATGAAAAAAGAAGGAGGAGGCGGAGGAAGAAGAATGAGGAGGAGGAGAGGAGGAGGAGGAGGAGGAGGAAGAATAGAATAGTGTTTGGCAAACAGAAATAAATGTGCGAATTCAAGCATTTCCTTAAATTTGCTTTTAGCTCCCAACAAGAGAAATGTATGCCACATTAACATTTGCCAATACATCATTCTTTCTATTTCTTTTTTGTTGGCTTCTCTCCTAATCGAACTTTCACTCTTCTATCTCTCTCTCTCTTTCACTTCCACATTCTTCTACAAGCCTCTCTATTGTTCTACACGCCTCCTTATCGGTCTATTCGTGTGTTGGTGTACTAAATTAATATTATATTGTTCTACAATTTGATTAGTTATAATTGGACGCGACTTATTTTTTAAATAGAATAATGTTTCTTTTCCATGAACATGTATTTGCAAACGATCACGTTAATTAGTTAACATTATTACAGAAAATATTTATTATACAGCAATCAATAATATAGCGTGAGTCAAACAATAAGAAGGGTGTAGGTTAAAAAACCTACACAACATATTTTTAATGTAATGTTTTGCCCTGAAAATTCTATTTTACCGTTGATTCGAAACCAGTCTTCGAAGTTTATTATTTCGTTTATCGCTTCAATGCAAGCTTGTATTAGGCTATAGTAGGTAGGGGAAAGAAAAAACTCAAGTGATAAAAGATCTTTCATTGCATTTCGATAGCCTAAATATCAGCCGTTCCTTGCGTAGCCTATTTTACGAACCACACTAAAGAACGATTTTCACGTAGTTATTGGACGATTAAACAAAATCGCGGCTTTCTGAGAAGGAAGAAAGAACTAAGGTCATAAATAACAGTGGCGCATTTTATAGCTTGAAAATCAAGATAAAACAACTTGTTTCAAAAAAGGCCCACCAGAGTGGAGTGCTTAATTAGCGATTATTAAAAGTTTTAATGGGGTTACAGAAATCAATTCAATTTTCGTATGATTAATATCAAATAATTGAATTTTGACATGCTAGGCCAGTTTTTATGGAGGCAGTCGTCTTGTAAACAGGACTTTTGATGGTAGGTAGGTCTATTTAGATAGACTTGAATAAACAAGGATATTGACCAATTTAATCACCTAGATATACCTGTCTGGAAGGATTTGGCTATGAAATCCGAAATGGACTTTTAACGGTAAGTAACATAAAAATTATTATGATTTTACACTTTCTGGAATCTTGGTAAAATCAACTGTGAAGTACCGGTACCTGTTTAATACTAGGACAGAGTAGTATTCCTACTCCAGTATTTCTACAGGAACAGACAAGGATATTAGTCGAATATAATACAGTAGGCCTAATCCATAATGTTTGCTACTGCTCACTATATTGGACGAAAGACTATTGATTCTTCTCATATTGTAATATATATTTCCAATAAATGAATCAATAAATGAATTTGCTACTGCTTGGACGAAAGACTATTGATTCTTCTCATATTATAATAGATATACAGTATATATATTTCCAATAAATGAATCAATAAATGAATTTGCTACTGCTCACTATTGGACGAAAGACTATTGATTCTTCTCATATTGTAAAAATATATCTTATATTGTATATATATTGCATAAATATATATACACTGATGGATACTATAAAGTGGTAAACATATCTACTTATTGATAGATACTCTTAGGGCCGGTTCATGAGCTCGGGATTTAGCAAAGTCCTAGACTAAAACGGGTGGCTACCGTAGCATCGACAAACGTTTGTCTCGACAGGTTAGTGGGTTAGCAGCATAGAGAGCCCTTAGTACATAGTGTCGAGGCTAACGTTTGTCGATGCTACGGTGGCCACCCGTTTTAGTCTAGGACTTGGCTAAATCCCGAGCTCATGAACCGGCCCTTACTTTATAATGTAGGTACTTTCAAATTGTATTCTTGTACGTACCGGTATATTCTGAGATAATACAGAGTCTGAAATCAGAATTTGCCTCTCCTTTTCTGTGGTACACACTTATTAATAGCTACTCTTCACCTCTTGAAACATTTTCAACACCCAATTCAAACGATTAACTACCAGAAATAATAAAAAGCAACTCGCGAAAAAAGATTCAACTTGTGATAATTGGTGTCTTCCGAGACACGTGGAAGGCAATAATTTACTCATCACAGTGTCTTTTTTTTAAACCGCTTTCTAGTTCACAATAATTACAGTGGAAGTAAAGCGGCCCTAATTTAATTGGTACGCGGCTTTCGTACTAAAAGAAAAACAACCTTCCATGTGTGCAAAAGATGACACGGTTTAAAACATGTAGCACGACAAGCGTTGCATGCTAAGGATTGGAAAAGTACTGAAAATTATATAAATTCTTAGAATATTCTTAGGAATTTTATAGCTTCCATTATGAAAGCAGCATTAGGAGTGCACTGACGATACCTAGCCATCAACTGTTTCTGGAATTTGGAGTCATGTCAGACAAACCTGTAGGCCTATGTTAGAAATCTTGTAAAATATATTAGCAATCATATAAATAAATCTCTTCACCCCAAATCAATTTTATGCTTTTCGATCTGCTCAGAGAGATATCTTATCTTCGAACAAATCGGGTAATTGCCCTATTCCAAATTCACAAGTTGACTGACTTACCTACATAAAAGATTTTGCACTTGCCGACATGTTAGGTAATTATCTATATCTATATAATTTTATATAAAAGCGAAATGGCACTCACTCATTCATTCATCAGCAGAACTAAAAAGCTACAGAACCAAAATGCGTTCAAATTTGGCATGCATGTTCAGTTGGACCTTTAGACGCGCCCAATATTCGCTTTTTTCTAGCGATTTTGTGCGTTTTCTGGCTAGCCTGCTGGCTAGTACTATTATAAATATGAGATCGTGTCTGTAGGTCCATCACGCCTAGAATACTTCTTGACTGATGAAACTGAAATCTTGCACAAAGATTGCCTGTAGGATTTATTTGCATCATAGGCAACTCCTCAAGTTCATAGTCCATTTCAATTTTTACAACACTCATTATTTTATTATTGGTCTTAACTTCTATTCACCCATGATTTTCAGCTATGCCAATATTAATGTAATATTTTCTACCACCTGTATAGTTTTGATTTCACATGAATAAAGTCATTCTACTCTATTATCTAGTCCTTCTTAAGCTCTATTGCCCGGTTTTTCAGTCGCTCAATAGACAGTTTATGGATCCAATAGCACTATTGAATCAATAACCATGTGTTTTCAAATGCAAAAAAAAGTTATTGATTCAATAAATTTATTGAACGACTGAAAAACCGGGCATATATCTTTTCATCCTTAATTCTCTTCCTGAACATTATACTACAGTATTTTTTATCAGTAAGAGAATAGAATGACTGCCTTTATTTTTTTACCTGTTTTTCACATATTATTTTTTATTGTTCTATTTCTATTCTAAGAGTAGATGTAGTGTAGGTAAATAAAAAGAGGAGAGAAGAGAGGAAGGGTAAAAACAATTAACGAAATAGTTGAAGCATCAGCGGACAGGGCGAGAGAAACATCAGCAAGTGTGGAGGCAACAAACTGAACAAAAAATGCGAGTGCCACTTGTGGCTTGCTTGGTTTTGCCAACTTGTTGCTTCCATTCAGTTGAGTTTTGCTCGGCGAGCCGTCAACATTGTCGGAATAACCCGAGAGAGATCTGCAACTTGAACTTACAACTTAAGCTTAGAACTTAGGACTTAGAACTTAGCTTGGAATAACGGGACTTGTTATGGATGCCACGGCTATCTAAGCCGCTGCCGGGGTGAAATAAAACGCCGCGCGACTTTCTTCAAGAAGGTAGGTCAATAATGAAAAAATATAAATCTTACAATATTAGATATTTTATAAATCTCCTATACAATCTTGAGAAACAAAGATGAGATTCTTGAAAAGATGAAATCTTGAAACAAATCTTTATACAAAGATGAGATTGGCTTTTATTGTAAGGGTCAGATGCTCAAAAGTGAATTAAATAATTATAAGGCTAGGCGTACACCGGTTAGTCAAGACAAGACAAGACGAGATTAGTCACGTTTAGTCACAGTAATTCACATATTTGCTTATGAAGCAACACACACCGATTAGTCATTGCATCGGTGTGTGCTGCTTCATAAGCAACTATGTGAATTACTGTGACTAAACGTGACTAATCTCGTCTTGTCTTGTCTTGACTAACCGGTGTACGCCTAGCCTTATACAAAGATGAGATTGGCTTTTATTGTAATAAGGGTCAGATGCTCAAAAGTGAATTAAATAATTATAATTATTTTTGAGCATTGAAGCATAAGTTTATACAATCTAGTATCTAGATCCAGTGTCTAAGTACAGTCTATTTGGTGCCAAAGTGTGAAAGTGGGAGTGCAAAAGCCGTTTTTTTAATAATAGGCCTATGTGAATGTGTGATAAATAACTTCCAGATAGACTTTCTTCAACAATCATTAGCAATCTAGAAGTTAAAATAGAATAGCTTATTAGTCCTGGACTAGGTGCAATGAATAGAAATAAGTTTATACAAAGAGCTGCAATTGAAAATATTTCAAATTTTTACATGCGAGTTCAATGAATTTGACACAAAAACATAGTCGTAATAAACTCTTCACAAAATGAGTATTTGATATGTAACTTTTAGTGCATAACTTGAGTTTTCAAAGTGATATAGAATCATTTAAAACATAAAAAATGAAAAAATGATTGTTAAATAAAGTTAAAAAATGATTGGATGACAGTTGCAGATATTCATTATCATAATAATAAATTCAGAAGCTCAATTAGATTGGAACAGCACCGTACACATTATTTTTTATGAGCTGAATCCCAGCTACATCAGTTAGAAAGTTTTCAATTCTCTGCCCCAAAATATAAAAGAATCCCAAACACTTATTTCATTGAAAACTAAAGTGAGACTCTGACTGGTTGATAACTGTTTTTATGGAGAAGAATTTTTTACCGTTAGGATAGCTGCTTCTTCTTTATGAATGGGTTTCTATGTTTTTATGTTCAGTGACATTCATTTGATTTGACGCTTGGCATGATTTGACGCTTGGCATTAGAAAAATAGATATATAGATAGAGAGATATCATTTGATGACCGCAGTGTACGATGACAAAGAAATAATATCTATCTATCTAATGCCAATTGCCAAGCGACAAATTGAATGAATATCATTGTGTAGGTATGATGTATTCTAAAATTCTATGTGTTGTAAGTTTTCAAGACACATGTGTTTGTGTATCTTTATCCGTATGACATTTGTCGATATGGAGTCTTCAGCATTCTTGAACAGATAAATAATAAAATAATTTATTGTTTTTTCGTTTTTAAAACCTTTGATGTAGTTACAAAGAATTGCATTACATAAATCAACAATACAAGTTCTAAACTCCCCCAATGAAAACTTACACCGTAGGCTATAATAAAGAAAATGATAACACCATAGTGAAGTTTCATTGCTACTTTTCAGTATATATGTCAGCTAATCTACCTCTAATTCTTATAATGAGAACCTGGATTGAGTTTTACAAACGTGTCTGCTACTTTAGAATGCAGTAGGTACATCTCTATCTCTATCTTAATCTCTATCTTAACTCTATCTCTATCTTCATCTCAATCTCTATCTCTATTTTTGTACATCTAGAAATATTACAAAAGAAGAACAAGCTTGAAAACATCAACTGCTAAACCCGGAAAAATGCTAGGAAATTCATAGACAATCTTTGCATTAAATTATAGGAAACAATGGCTCATCTAATAATCAGTTTTACACGGTTCTCAGTGGAGTGTGAACTCCAGCCTAGGCTAGACCTCTCATAAAACAATTTTTCCTTCACATTCTATCGGCAAACCCCGTCAATATTAGTGATAGTTAAGTGCATAAGCTACAAGAAGAAGATTCTCAATTATTCCAGAACTAGGTACTGAATTCTGATCGTATCTTACTTTGCAGTAAGCAGGAAATTTAAGGTATGAATTCTGTCACTGAAATGTATAGAAATCTAAATGTTCTGTAATGTTGAATAATTATTATAACAAATTATACTCCATTTATTGATTTATTTGATTATATTAAGTTATATTTTTTATTCCATTATTATGTAGACAATATAGAAGGACCTGTAGTAAATTATTACTGTAGTAGAATTAGATTGTAATATCAAGTTGATTTGCTTTTGGGATTCCCTTTCATCTTAGTTTCTTCATTTATGAGAAATCTCAGGTTTGTATAATATAGGCTTGATCAAACGTTACCAATGCGAACATGGGATGGAATATAATACAGTATATAATATGTGTTGTTGATCCATATTCTTTTCATAAATATAAATTATATTCTTTTCATATTCGTTATAAATTGAGTTGAAGGAAATTAAGCTTTGAAGTGTATCAAGTCTACACTTTACACATTAAAGTGTATATTCCTTTTAACTTCTGGATATAGTTGTCTGTAACAGTTATAGACAACTGTTAAATGTTGAATGACAATAAAATTCTATTTATTTGTTTATTTACAGATGGTATAAAGGTATAAACACCTGAATTTATTTATAAGTTTGAATTTTTTAATGGGAAAGGATTTAAATCGAAGATTATTTTTGTATGGAATATAATATTATCCATTCTATTTGTATTGCAAAAAATGTTCTTGATTAATAAATTTTTAATTGATTCAATTTTCCCCAATTTAAGCAGATAATATGAAGAATAAGTTGGAAAGCTGTAATAAATCAAGTAGACAACAATAATTGAAAAGTAATTTATGACATTCTTGAATTTGCTGAGTTATTTAGTTACATGGAATTATGACGAAATACGATCATATACAAATATTTCATAAATTCACAATAAATTACTTCAGTAATCGTTTATTATTAAAGTGACTGTGTTAATAGAAAGCATACTTTTCCATATTAGAAGATTAGAATATTGTAATGGAATATTTTATGCAATATTCTATGGAATACCGTACCCATATTCTTTTGATTTTCTTATGGAAGATCCATTTATTCAAAGTAGTTAGCACTTCACAGTTCTATGTACACACATGAACATAATATATTTTATATATTGTATATAATTATATTTTATCCATTTTATATTTCATCCATTCTAACGAATAACTCAAGTTGAATGCTCTATATATTTCTACAATGAATCACCATAATAACTAAGGTATTTTTCCAGTGTATTTTCCCCCGTATTTCTCCTACATTATAAATATAGATGTTTGTATATTTATATGATCTCTTTTTCAGTTATTTTCCAGTGTAAGCCATGCATTATAACTATAAGTACTATAAGTATTTCCGAGTACTGGGGTATATCCCAGTATTTCTCCAGTGAAGGTCATACACTAAAAATCTTGCTGCTTGTATCACTATATATGTATCGGTACATGAACTGTCTCCCAGTTATTTTCCAGAGTAAGCCATTAATCTATAACTATATATCTATTTTTCATTATAACTATATCTATGATCTATCGAGTGTAGTTTTGTATGACTGTAGACATAAATGTTTCACACGGTATTTTTTCAGTGTAAACCCTGTGTTATAACTATATACATCTATCGTAGTACCTACTCTCTATATATCCAACGTGTAATAGCTTTATTAGTAAACATTGAATTTTGCAATCGTGCTACTACAAGGCCAAGGTGCTGATAATTCTTTACAACGCAAGGTCATGGTTTACTATTACAAGACAATTTCCAATAAAAACAACTAAAACCGCTCAAGAGAATTTCATAGTAGCAATTAAAAATTCTTCAGGTGCTATCTTTAGTGCGATTTTTTTGTGATTTTATTTCTCATTTTCATTTATTTTCTTGTTAGCAACGAAGTTGTCAAATTCGATTCCAATACTTTCAATCATTTTGATGATACTCTCGAATTTTATCAGTAACTTTTTTCAGTGTTCAAGTTTGAAACAATTTTTTCAGCGTTCAGCAATATATTAAAGGTGTCTAGCAATTTTCTGATCAATTTTAAATGATTCCCATTCATTATCTACAGGTGTATTACTATAATTAGCTGGTACAGGTATAATTGTATGGTCAATTATTTCAAATTTATTTGGTTATTTGAAAACTGATTTTCAATTCTTCTGACGTGGATGAAATTTTGTCCAATTTCTCATTCATTTTGCATGGCTTCCTTCTCATTTTTATATAAATATATTCAAAATTCTCCTATGAATAAAAGAATATATTCCCAAATTGATAGATTATTTTCAATTACAGAATAGAAAGAGGATTAAACAGAGATTAAATTAAAGCTTTAGAAAAAGTCCTCATTTTGACGTTAATGAATAAAAATGAACAATATTTTTAAAAAAATATACAATAAATCAGTTAGAAACTAATAAAACTAATAGAAATACTAAATAGAAAATTCCTCACTTTAAATTAAGATCAATGTATCAAAAAAATGAAAAATAATATTCAAATCGAAATGTACACTAAACAAATTAGAAACTTTCAGACACTTCGACATGAATTAAACAAAATGAGCAGAGTATATTAAAATGAAAATAGACGATAAATCAATAAATTATACCTATTAGAAACCTATAAAGAACCAAAACCTCTGAAACAAAATAAAATCTGATTCTGATCAATCATTCTTATTGATGAATGAAAATGAATACAGTAATAAATCAATTCTTAAAGAAAATTATTATCAACTTCACCAATAATAAATCAAAATAAACAATAATAAAGTGATTGGACTAATAAGGTAATTGTACCCAATTGGGCTTTTCAAGTTCAATAAACCGACGGCAATCAAATAGCAATTTAAAACATAAGTAGACTATCATAATCTGCATAATCTATAAGATAAGTCTACAAGATTATCAGTAATGAATTTTTTCCATCTTATAATCACGTTATAAATCATCGCTCGGCAAACACCGCTTTTGAAAACCAGTTCAAACCAATTTGTGGATGAATTGGCACTTTTCACACCCAACGGGTCCAGTAAATCTTTTACACACTACTTTTCAAACAACATTCAAGAGAATGATTATGTCTGCCAGTCTGTCAAAATTGCGGATAACTACTTAATAATCTCATCCAAATTAAACCTATTTTATCTCTAAACGGTTTCTGACGTCTGTAAGTAGATTTTGGGTTTTTTTGTTGTTTTTTCTTCGCGAATAAAATATCAAAGATTAGACCAATCTTTTACGCTAAAATCTCTCTATCGCTGATCAACTTTCTATCTCTTACAGTTTTGTTTTTTATCTTTTCATGTATAAAATATATCGAAGACAACTTATTATTCAGTAGCCTATCGAAGATTACACTAATCTTTTATGATACAATAATAATCACTCTCTATTTGATCAACATGCTACTTATTTCTGCGATCGAAGTTTATGTAGCCTAGTTGTGTTTTTTATCTTATCGTGAATAAAATACCGAAGATTACATCAATTTTGTGGGATATAATCACTCTATCTGATAAACATTCTACTAATTCCTGCGATAATTTACTTGAACCGCCGTTTAATAAGCTTCAATAATAGTTTGATCCATTTCTCTCCCATTTGTTGGTTTAAAAGCTTCACCTATTCATGTACAACAATAAAACAATAATTCAAGTGCAAGAGAAAGCATCACGCAAGTCTATTACTGCAGTTGTATTCTAGCTAGAGTCTATCAGAAAAGTAAATAAAATAGATGGATAAGCCTGGAAAAAATCAATTAGGCTACAGCAACTTGGCAAGTTTCAACTTAATTTGTAATATATTATGACTGTATATTGTTCCGTGGCGAAGCGTGGTATGCTTATTTGGTCATCGCCGATGACCAAATAAGTATACCACACTTCGCTACTAGTTTTGTTGTAAATTAAATGGAGCTATGCAGTGATATAGGATGATGTATACAATGTAAAATGTGGGAGAGTCCCGAAGAGAAAAAAATCACTCATAGCTTGACGGTTTCTTTCCAAATTATAATATGTGATGTCACAATAATGAGACCGAAGATCAACATTATGATTACTCAGTAATCATGATAACAAGCTTGGGTCACGATTATAATTTCAAACAATAATTACAGTAAGCGATAATTCAACAACCTACGACGAGCAACTACGAACTACAATCACCAGTTCCTCATACAATAATTGAATCTTGCTTCAAAATTTTCAAAATTATAATCGGATTGCATGCCAACAATGGAAAACTCACAATTATTATTAATGAATGCAACTACAAAAAGAAGAAGGTCTCCTCGCAACAATTCAAGCAAGAAAATAATAGTAATTTTTCACTGGTCTTTGCTTACATAATCAATTAGTAACAGCTTCTGGTCAAATACAATATTTATAGAAAAATCACCTTGGAATCCTCAGCTATTCTTTAATTTTTATGATTGAGTAGTGGGGGAAATGTTCGTTTAATGAATTGAGCAACGAAATCTTCACTTCAAGTTTCATGGCATTCAGTAATGGTCAATAAACTTTTAAGAGTTCATTTTTAATCTCTGGACATCGTTAGTGCTGTGTATGTTTCAATAATAATTGTTTGTTATTCTTCGAAGGTTATCAGGTTCAATTTCATTTATACTCGTTAAAACGTAATTTTCCTAGTGAATTAGAGTTGTAAAAGTTTCTAGAATATTTATTTGATGATATTAATCTTCGGAGTTTGATCGTTTGCAGTGTTTTGTTTGCTATATTTTTGTAGTTTAGTTGTGAAAGAATACGTGTTCGTTACCGCAGTGGTGTACTACTTCAATTTGAAAACTTGTCATCAACATTTAAGAGGCTTTTTAGTGTGTATTAAATTGTGATTTTTTTTGTCTGTGATCATTTAAAGGTGAATAGACGTTACCATTTTTTATAATAATTATCTATCCATGTTATAGTGTTTTGATTGAGAATCAAATTGGGAGTGAGTGGAGCTGTATGTGTATAATAGACCTATACTTATCAGCCTTTAATATTATTATGTTTTTATTTTTTATTCCTCCTCCTCAACCTCCTCCTCTTTGTCCTCCTCTTCCTCCTCCTTCTCCTCCTCCTCCTCCTCCTCCTTCTCCTCCTTCTCCTCCCTCCTCCTCTCCTCCTCCTCTCCTCCTCCATCTCCTCCTTATCCTCCTCCTTCTCCTCCTCTCCTCATCCTCAACCTCCTCATTCTCCACCCTCTCCTCCTCTTCCTCCTTCCCTTCCTCTTTCTCCTCCTTCTCATTATCTCATCATCATCCTCCTTCTCCTTCCCTCCTCTTTCTCCTTCTACTCCTCCTTCTCCTTTTCCCTCCTCCCTCTCAACCTCTTTCCTTCCTCTCTCCCTATTTCCTTATTTCCCTTCTCCTCCTTCTCCTCCTCATTCACTTCATGCCTTCTTCCTATCTATTTCTTCTACTGTCAAAACTTCTCACTAAAGGCCCTTACTTTCTATGCCTACTTACTTTTTATTAGTAGAATCCAATATAAGTATTATGTCGAACGGTTTTTCTGAAATAAATTTTTATAATCAGGGTAAGTCTTTACGCTCACCCGGTATTATTACACTCGATCTTTTCTTTTTTCAGCGTGCAAGTTGAGTCTAGCCACTGAATGCTATGTTGGAGTGGATTGCAGACTATCCGTTCATATTTTACTCAATTGTACTTCTTGTCTTGATAAAACTGTACAATATGCTGACCACTGGCAAAGTGACCAATAGTGAGAGGTTGGACGGAAAAACGGTGCTTATAACTGGAGCTAATGCAGGTAAGAATTATTATAAATAAAAAAAACTGAAACTATAAGCACAGACAACAATATAGTATAGTTAGTCTATGCTATAAGTGTGCGAATACACTATGCATACTTGCGTGCATAAATGTATTGTGTATTCCCACCCCAACGATATCAAATAACAAATAAAACTAGAAAATAAGGCTCTACTCACAAATGGAAAACTCAAATCGCGGAAACTGAGCGAATCTGATAACAAGTGTCTTCAAATGATAACGCTCAGACGATCCTGCAACCATACTGTCTGAACGTCATCATTTGAAAACACATGTTTGTTATCCGAATCGCTCAGTTTCCGCGATTTGAGTTTCCAAGAGTGAGTAGAGCCTTGATATTAGAGGTGTTATAGGACTTAATAGGACTTAATATTAGAGATGATGGGACGTAGAGAGGGTGCTTATAACTGGAGCTATAAATGCAGGACGTTACAAGAAACCCGAAACTGAACCGAAAAATTTAATTAGTGTATTAAGAATAGAGCTGAGCGAAAATTAACAATAGACCGTTATATGATAAGAGGATTCCTTTTTACTGCTTGGGAGGAATGTAGATCAATATTGAGAGGAATGAGACCACTTGAAGGAATATTATTTTCGACCAAGATGTGTTTTGAAGCTTCCAGATAATTCCTACGATATTTTTATTCTAAAATAATGGAAAATAATTCCAAAAAAATGAAGGGTACCCCAAATAATGCTAGGAATTAAAGTAAGGAGTAGAAAAAATAATAATATTTATAATGAAATGGAAATATTTACATCGTCTACTTGGGAGGAACAGATAATAATTTACAGGATTACAGGATAATTATTTACAGGATAATTTACAGAAATCAGATTACTTGAAGCAGGCTTCCCTAGGATTCTATGAAGAGACAAATAATCGCACCTAGATCAAGTTACATTCAATTACATTTAGTTTGAACTTTTCAAGTAGAAAATCATCGAATTTACATTATTTATAACGACCTGACGACCGTCTAATAATGTCAGTCATTAAATCCTATTGATGTGATGACTTATTTATAAGGACCTAATTAATAAAAAAGACAAGTTCATTAAGCCCTTGAACGAGCAATTCTCCTTCTCCTCTTATCATGAAATCTAGATTGACAATGAAAAGCTTTCCATATGATAAGATGATAAGCTTCCCATATGTATTGCTAAAAAATGTGTAACGGAAAAAGACACCTGTTGCATACTATTATAATATTCTTCACGTTTCCATGTTATCCAGACATTGTGCTCAATTTTAGTTAAACCAAAGACGAAAGGAAACTATTCTAAGTATTAAACTAAGTATTCTAATTGTATTTGGTTAAACTGACAGCCAATTTGAAAATTAACAACTATGTCTGTCTCTGACGTCTTTGTCTGCATTTGACGTCATCCGCTGTGGGGTGTGGGTACGGTAGAATTAACTAATTACAACAAAAAATAAACTAATTTGTCCTAAAACTAGCCAATTTTTGTTAGAAGAACTAATTTGTCCAGCAATTATTGAGGCTTCCTGCACGTGTAACTATTCAATGTTGTTCCACTTCCTAGAAGAAGATCGGTTGTTCCTTGCTATACCATTAGTAGGAAAATTAGGTAAATTAGTGGTTAATTACTAGCACAGAGAAAAGATTAGGATATCTAATGTAGAGAGTATCGCTTCTCTATGTTAGTAGGAACTGCATAATAAAATAGAACACAATAAAAATAGGAATTGATTGATAATATTCTCAATGTTATCAGATACTTCCAGTTAATCTTATTTCAATATTATTAGTTATAGGAGTTTTAGTTTTACAATTCGAATGAATTCCTAAATTTATTCCAAAAAGGGTTTCCAAAGGGTTAATTTTGTGTTCATGCCAATATGTAATCGTTCAGTTTAGATGAGAGATGTGTGCCCGCTACTCCCTTTGTTAGGGTGACCGCTTGAGGCTTGCTCCGCTAATAAATAAGCATCAAAATGGCTTCCGGTGGTTCGGAACCTACCTAAAGCTGTAGGCCTACGTCCATTCATCTCCCATCATCAACCTCCCCATTACCCACGCACAAGTCAAGGCCTTGCACAAGTCAAGTAATAGGAGGTGAAATTATGCGTGTTGATAATCTCAATGAACCCAAATACTTTCAGATGATAGGATAGAATGATAGACTACCAATATCAACATTTTTTGTTTGTGTTTTAGAAAAATAGAACTCTTCCTTTCAATACAACAAAGAGGAATGGACTATTTCAAATTTATTTTCAATATTCTATTCTACTTTAATAAACTTTGAGCTGTTGCTTGACAGCAAATCTTCATCATGATTGGCTTAAAATTTTAAATTTTATTTCAGGAATTGGCAAACTTATTACTATGGAATTGGCCAGGCGAGGAGCAAGGATCATAATGGCTTGCCGCAATCAAGAAACTGCTAAGCAAACAAAAGGTAGGTTGCAAAAATATCTAAAATAATTATAAATCTGAATTAAATATTGTATTAGAAAATTGTGTTAATACATATTCGAAGGGAATTATAACAAAAATTTACCTAATAAATTATAACAATAATTATAATTACTTAATAAATTATAACAATAGGCTACTCAAACGATAGTTTTCTATTTGGAGTTTGAAACAAATATCCTCTCAAACAGAGCATAGGCCTATACTTGATACAAACAAAACTGGGCTAATGAAGTGGAATAACAATTTGATATTGAAAAACATCTTCTATTGGTCATCGAATAGCAATCACAGTAGCAATTTAACTCCTATTTATTCATTTTTTTATATTTAGATTTTTTATTTAAAATCGATTCAGTTTAATTAAAAATTACATGAAAAGTATGAACCATTTTCCTATTGAATTTTTTGCACTTGTTTTTCCTAAAAAGCTAAAAGCAAAAGTAGCAATTGGTCAAATTAAGTGTAGCAATCACTAACAAAAAGTCTGTAGAACAATAAAGCCTAGCAAGATATGAATTGCGTTGATATGCCCTTTGATATGAGAAGCCTTTTGGGAAATAAATTTTTGATCTTTTCATAGTGTAAGATACACTTGTACAATAGTCGGTAAAATAAAATGAGAAAACCTCAATGTTTACATCATAGATTGCAATGGATCAAGAAATTCAAAACTGGTTATACTTATTAACAGGAGAAATCAAATTTCTCTCAATATTATGCTTGCAGTAAAAGTGTTTTGATTGCAGAAATCAACTGGCTTTTAATACATCACATGGTGTATTATTAATGTAATAACTGTATAATAACTTGTGGAGCTTTCTCTGCAAACCGAAGACGTATTCACTTCAGAGTTATAGACGAGAGAAAGTAAAAAAATAATAGGTGAACAGAAAAAATTAGTAAGAGAGAATGAGAGAGAGAAGAGAGGGAGAAAATTGTTGAGAATGAGGAAAACATCAATGAAAAACAATAAAAAAAGAGAATGAGGAAGAATGGAGAAGGAGAAAGGAAAATAAATAGAAAGACAGATTAAGCAGAAGTGAGAAAAGAAAAAGAGAGAGATTTAGAAGAGTGACTGAGAAAAGAATTGCATATTAACAAGAAGAGAATGAGATAGAAATAATGGAATATGCAAATGAGGAAAAAAGGCTGTGAAACATTGTCATTGAGAAAGTAGTTTTTTGCATATTTTTCAAGAACAAGTTTCTTCTTAGTGCACGTTCTCCTGTCCAAAAAGTGCATAGTAAACATTGAATATTACATATTAAATGCATTGGAAAGTGCATTCTTATGCAACAAGTTCATTGACTTGTTGATTGCATTACTGATCTTTTCCCATAAGAAAACCCAGTAGCCCATAAGATAATAATATTGGATAAAACACAAGCATTCATTAAGTTGTTTCATGCTGTTACTTCAAAACTTAACAGTTTTGGGTATAGAACTAACAGACTAAACTAACAGAAGAGGGGGCTTTCATTTTGTATATAAAAGGCTGATTACAATACAAGCGCTTGCTTTCAATAGCTTTTGAATCAGCAGCTGTGCATGTGCGTAGATTATTGTACATAGATTATTGTATGTAAGTTCAATCTTTCAAACTTTCTGGTGCTTGCATATCAATAATTACAAAAAGTACAAGTGTTATCTGCCATTTGAGCTGGCTACTAAAAAATTTAATTCAATTATTTAATAAGTGATCGCAATCGATCAATGTCAGGGAATGACACTTAATTTATTATTCACCACACAGACAGACAACAAAAGAACCAAAATTGAAGTAACAAAATATTCAAAGCAGTTGAAAAAAGTTGTTTCAGTTGATTCAAGGTCCTTCACTCCGGCATTGTACGGTACCTACCGTTGAAAAAACGGTTCTGATCTTCTCTAATAACTTGGACCGAAGAAAAAACCAGTTGAAAAAACCGTTCCTTCAGATCGTTGTCAACCTGACTCGGAATATTCATTCCATTGTTTGATATGGTAGTTCAAAAAACCCGTTAGTGGTCAGTTTTGAAGATCATATCTCAGAAAAAAACTTTGTCAACTCTCGAAACGACATTCTTTCAAATTTGTTCTCAATTGACAGACGTAGCCTAAAGGTTCTCAGTTTTCCAAGAAAAATATCCTTGACAAATTTTTTACCACGTCAAAGCATGCTTCAACTATTTTTAATCGACATTGTAAACACGTTCTGGTATTTAAAAGCGTTAATTTTATGATAGGCCTATTCGTTTTTGAAACACGTGAATCATAAAGCGGCAATATTTTGAATAGGTACAAAATTAAGGCGAACTTTGAATATCCTGTGTGGAATTTTAAAGGCGATAAAATTCCACTTATATTCGCTTTTCAGATAGAAGAAAAAACCGACATAGCATATTTTCTCAAACCATGTATTTTCAGTTGAACAAATTGCAAAACTCTTTGGAATTTTGGGTGGCATTTCAACTTATTTGTGATAAATTAAAATTGTTATTCAATTCAGAGACGGAAATGGAAAAAATATCGTACAGCTTCACAGCAAACTAACGTACTAATTTTAATCGAAAAATAATGAAAAACTAAAATAATTATTTGTGGAAATTTTAGCGACATTTCAATAAACATGTTGGCGATAAAGAAAAAATTATTATTCAATTTAGAGACGGAAGTGGAAAAAATATCACACAGCCTATTAACGTACTATTTTTAATCGAAAAATAATGAAAAACTAGAATAATTATGTGTGGAAAATTTGGCGATATTCCAGTAAACATGTATTCCATCTTGACGATATAAAAAAGGTGAAAGAAATTATTATCAACCTAGAGACGAATAGAAAAAAGCAGTCAACAAGAAGAATCTCATTTCTCCAACAGGATTCTGATAGTTTTATTAATAGTTCAATAACATTGTTATTGATAGTTATTGAACTTGTAGAATGTCGATGACTACATAATAGTGTGTTAACACTATATATATGTTGCAAGGATTATATAACTTTGCATGTCTGACCTAGCACCATAAAAAACGAATTTTTATCACTCGCGAACAAGTTGAACCCATTAGAAACGTCTTGAACTAGTAAATCAACTTTTGCCTGTTAAAATGATTAATAACTTAATTTCCAAGGTAATTTACGAGTAGCTTCAATGTTTACTTTATATACGAAGCCTACACTGTGCACCACAACTATATTAGGTAAAAAAATTAAACAAACAAAAAAAGAGACTAATGTTGCGATTTTGGTAGTAGGCTATAAGTTATACTGCAACTCAACACAGTACAAAAAAATAGGTAGCCTACCAAACTTTTTCTAATTTGGCGACGATATCAATAATTCGAACAAAGCTGGTTCCATATTGGTTATGATTTATGATCGAAAACAGGATATTTGAAGTTCAAGTTCGAGGTGGGACTATTATCACAACGCAATTTATTATTACTTAAAATACTTATACGGTACCTACTATACAAGGCGATAGACCAATTTCCATAATATTCCAATCAATGGGAAAAGTTGATACGTTTTTTAGATTGCTTTGAGTCGATTTTTTTTTAGACCAAGCTACTATATTTTATACTCTCAGTTAATGGGTAATTTTTTTTCGATATTTTTTCCCAGAGATACTATCTCTCAGTTATTGATTATTATTTTTTTGTACTTTACTATATTTGATACACTGTGTCTCTTTTAATATTTATTTTCGAACCTCGTTATGTTGATTTACAACTTTATGACAATTTAATTGGCTCTGACACGTTGCACGATTTATGATTAACAATTAAGTACTATATAAATTATTTTTTCTCTCTCTTCAGACTGTTCTAACTAGTTATTTTTGGAATTCAAACTTGAATGTTTTGTTCTAACTTGCTTTTTCAATTCAGACTCTTTCAACTGATTGTGGCCTATTTGAATTCTCCATTTCCAAAGTTGTTAATGTAGTAAATATTTATATATAGACATGTGATTTATTCTAGTAAATTTGTATGAGAAATGAGAGGTTTTATTATTAGATATGAATTGGATGTGACCTTCAGATAATGGGAGACCTTTCAGAGAGATGTGATATTTTTATTCAATTTTTAATGTAAGGTTTAATATTACATGAATACATGAAATATATTAGTTAGATATGTTCAGACAACAGATAATGATTAACCTGTATGTAAGATGAAATATTTGCTACATTAGGCTAAAATGTAAAAATGATAACTTATAAATAGATGTACCATATTCCATTATAGATATACTATATACCATATAGATGTTCCATATTCCATATACAGATCATATAGATAGATAGATAGATATAGGCCTACCAAATATGTGAATATAAGATAAGATAAGATAAGATTACTTTATTCATGTAGATAACAATAATTATAACTGCTTAGATACTAGATTACAAAAGTTGTAAGTATAAGTAATATAATTCTATTAATTTTATGAATTGTAACTAATAATTTTCAACAATGTAAAATGCAATATAATAATGTTAACATAAGTGAGATTTATCTACATGAAACGGCGAAGTTTGGACATTTAAATGTCCATTCTTGGAAAAGGATGTCCAAGGACATCCTTTCCATTAACACTTGGCCGTGAATATACAGAGATAATTCCAGATATATGTGAGAGAACAAGTAAAGTTGAATTATGAACAGCCTTGTAATATCGATTTGTTATTTTTTTTAGTTTTATCGATTTGAGTTTTTTCTTACTTGTACGTTACTTGAGAAGTGAGATTGATTGCTATAGATAGGGGTCCAACTTCTAAAATTCTTATTTATTTTTTCAATTCCTAATCTTTAAATTTCTCATTGAAGTGAACAGCCTTCGAGTACCCAAGGTTTTTCACTATGATTTAAGTGCCTCTTATTATTTTAACTTCATAAAAAATTGGGCTTCGATAATAAGTAAAGGTGGTTGAAGATTGAAAGATTTATTCACTTAACCATAATTATAGACTTTGGAATAAAGTGGAATACAGTACGGCTTGCGTACAAAATCATAAAAGAAGTTGAAGACTTAATAGTTGTAGTTGAAAACTTAATAAATTTTAGAGAGGCTGGAGATTGCAAGTTAGTAATTATAGAGCTACATTATCTTCTACTGTAATACCAGCGTTGCAGTATAATTTTGTTATCAAGTTTTGTTTTAGAAATAAACTTATGTTGGCTCCGGGATTTGATTGTATTTATCATTCTACTATAAAAGGTCCGCCCCCTGGCAGAATCATCCAACAATAAGACTATTACAATGACTCGCTCCACTCGCCTGCATATTTCATTTGAACATGTTTGCTTTACTGGCTTTATCCATCAATAGATAGATGAGAGCTGAATCAAAATTTAAAAATCATCCACATCAATTTCGAACTTTTTTAGTTCAGTAGTTCCTCTAACACATGAAAAAACGCCTCAACTACGCAAAGAATAACTGGAAAAACGTCAATATCAGGCGTAATTTGAGGATTATTTCAAAATACTTCAATTCTTCTTATACTGTAGCTGTGTATAAAGGTTTAAACGTTCTTCGTTCAATCGTTGTTGAAAAATCTGCAAAAATGCATTACAATTTTCCAACAGCTCCAGTCGATAGAATAGAATAGAATAGAATATTCACTTTATTCATGTAGATTACAAAGTATGTCGCTTAAATTCTAGGTCATGATAGTTGTTACAATGAACGTCATTTGAAAATAGTAATTACAGTATCGGATTCACTGAACAAAACATGAGATAAGGGAGATTTTAAATGAAAATATATAGGGGTAAGTTTAATTCTAGATTGTTGAAGTCAACTTGAGTTCTAGTTTATGATATATTTTATGTTGAAATGAACGCAATTGAAAATAAAACTAATTGCAACATGGTTTTGCATCTACAAGAAATGGCGGAGTTTGGACATATAAATGTACATTCTTGGAGAAGGATATGCAAGGACATCCTTCCCATCAACACTCAACCGTAGAATGAAGTCGATGAAGGAGAAAAAAGTTTATTCGCATGGCAAAAAGTAAAAAATGATTGCAACACCGATTGAAAAATCTATAGTATTGTTTTGTTTTTTTTTAAATAAATATTTACTCAATTCCATCAATTTATTTTCAGAGGAGATCATAGAGAAAACAAAGAACGACAAACTGGTGATTCGTAAAGTGGATCTTTCCTCATTGACATCAATCAGGAATTTCTCAAAGGAAATCCACGAAACTGAGGACCGAATTGACATCCTCATCAATAATGCAGGAGCCTACGGTCTGAGAAACAAGAAAACTGAGGATGGTCTCAACGTGCTCATGCAGATCAATCATTTTGGACCTTTCCTACTCACCAACTTACTTCTAGGTAAACTCTATTTATTAAATAAATGATTTAATTAATCAATTCATTCATTCTTTCATTCAATAACTATGTACAGTAATAATCATTTAATTTGGCGTATGGCATTAGATTGATGGATAGATATTATTTTTTGCCATCGGTCTCTACCGTCATCAGCAACGTCAAGAAATAATATCTCTAATATCTGGCCATCCGCCAGATTAAATGAATACTACTAGGCTATAGCCTATATGCAACTTATTGTAGATTCATGGTATTGATAACACAATTAATTAATTCTATAAATTTCCTATCCATTTATAAAATTTTCTATAAATGAAATTCTTTTCATTAATTTATACAGGAGTAAATTAGATTATTCTTAATAATTAATTTTCATGGTCTTTAATAAATGAATGGAATATTTTCTATTGATAAACTTTGTTGAAGACTAAATCATTAATAAATTACAATCTGGTTGACTGATAAACCCTTCCCTAGAGGAAAACACACATAAATAAATAAATTGTTATTTCTCAATAGAATAATGATAAAAATAAAATCAATGTGCAAAAGATTGGATAACATATACCTTTCAAAATACTTCTATCAATAGCCTATAAACTGAATTTTCCAATGGATAAGTTTAATTTTTTTTATATTCCTGCCAAAATGTATAAAAGTTTCTATTCATTCAAAACCCAAAATTGGAAGTTTTTTTCCTAATTGACCAGTTACAATAAAATTGGAAATAGAAGGAAATGGGATATTGCAATTATTCAATTGCTGGGTACTAAATCACACTAATTAATAGAACGTAATTCCTTATTGATAATGCTATGAAATACTTTGAAGACTTTCGCTATTGCGAATATTATTGACAACAGAAGAAAGTAAAATATTTCTGTGTTTACATATTTTTCATCGAATTTCCTTCCAATTATTTATTCTGTTGTCAATATTCGCAGTAGAGAAAGTCTTCAGAGTATTTCATATCATTATCAATATTAGGAATTTCGTTCCATTAATTATTACAATAAAATTATTGGTATAATCATGAGGTAAGGGATATTATATATTGTTCAAAACATATATATTAAGACAGAAGAGTAATAATTCAAGAAAATAAGTTTGTCCTTCAGAAGCCTCCTCTTTTGTGTACAAACTGAAATTCAGCTCAAAATGACTGCTCCAATTTCTCTTTTGCAAACTTACAATTTATATTGTATATTGTTTTATGAGAAATAAATTACAATTTTCAAATTAATCTTCAAGTTACTTGCACGTTAGTAAATTGAACATTTTCCTTTCAGATCTCGTCAAGAAATCCACACCAAGTCGCATAATTTTCACATCTTCAGTTGTGAACATAGCAGCGAAGCTTGATTTCGATGATTTGAACTTTGACAAGCAGCACCCATATTTCCGAGTGTATGCCACTTCTAAGCTTTGCAATATCATGACAGCTAATTACCTGGCAAAGAAGTTGGAAGGAACTGGTGAGTTAGCTGGGTCTCATTAATTTTTAATAATTATTATTGTTAATTAACTGAGTTATCAGCTGGGTCTCATTAATTGTTGATAATTATTATTATTAATAATAGGCTGCTATGTATAATTATTCAATATAATATTAATAGTGATAATATTTATTATCCAAGAGACTAAAACCCAGTTGGTTTACGCGCAGATCCCATCCTGAATTCCGAGAGGCGTGACGTCACTAAGTATAGCAGGATTCTTTTAACTTGTCAAAAAACAGCTGATTTAACGTTAGTAAACGAGCGTACATCAATCAGCTGTCTTCTGACAATTTAAAAGAATCCTGCTATAACTGTTATTTAAAGATTTCATACTTTTCATGGTTACTGGGTTCAGATAGCTACAGTGACATCCATTTAATTTGAAGCTTAGCATTAGATAGATAGATAGAGAGATATTATTTCTTGACGTTGCTGATGACCGTTGTACAGTACGATGGCAATGAAATAATATCTCTCTATCTATCTTATCTATCTAATGCCAAGCGTCAAATTAAATGAATATCACTGTAGGTACGTCATTTTCTCAGCAGTCTACTGCGCATCCCACTCATCGCACTCATACTAGAGGTACCGTGTATTCTAGTTTTCGTGGTATAATATCTTTTCTTTGCCAGATTCAAGTTATAAAACAGTTATTTGTAATATTATTACTGAATTAGAGATACCGTACTTTTCAGCAATCTATATTTGAATTAATTTCGTTTGATTTCTAAAACAAAAGTATCTCACTTAAATATTTACTCTTCAATTTTGCTTTCCATGACGAACTGTATATTCTAATGAAACACTTTGAACTTTTACACGTCTTTGCATTAAGCAATGAATCTTTATTACTTATAAAAGTTAGACTGCAAAGTCGTGTAAATATTCACATCATGTGTATTAAAATTATTACTTAAACATACCTTTTAGTAGCTCAAACGATCTTATAGGGCAAGCACTAATATGAAAATATTTGGAAAAATTTGAATTTTTTACCATAAAAATGTGTAGCCCTCTAGAATACTTCTTACCGTACTCCAAATTCCAAATTATAGTTCAAATTGTTTTTAAGAAAATAAAATTCAGCTACAGTAAAAGCTCTTCAGTACACTTGTTTGTTCTACATTTCAGGAGTCACAGTGAATAGTCTTCACCCCGGCATGGTGAAAACAGAAATTTTTGGAAACTTCTACAATTTTACAGGATTTATGACACCAATCTTCAAGTTTTTCATTGATTTCTTATCAAAGGTAAGCAGGCTTATTATACCTCTTTTTTCAAGAATTATCACTCGTATAAAAATTGAAGAATAGGGTAATTGAGAAGAATTATTTTTAGAAGATGAATTAGAATCTTGAATTTATCTTTAATTATAATTTGATATGTATACATTGTATAGGTCTTTTTTTATTTTATTGGTTTTTGTTAATTTTTGTATGTTTTCTGTACTATATAGACAGTTGAAGACGGTTCCGCCACAACAGTCTACCTGGCCACCGACCCTATTGGAGGAAAAGTTACTGGAAAATACTTTGCTGATTGTTCGGTTAGTAGAATAATAACTATTATTTTACTCAATTTTTTCATTTCTTAAATTGTATATATTAAAATTATCTCTATACAAATTTGGAGCACTTCAACCATTTCATTCCTTACGCAAAGGTTTACCATAGGTACTAATTTTATCGAAATAATTTGACAATATTATGTGGGTTTTCACTATGAGATATCGGTGGAAACAGTCGGATTCAATAATCATGGTAATTGAAAATAATCAAGAACATCACAATGTTCAATTAAATTTTCAACTTCATTCAAATAGATTTTAAATAGATAAAGTAGATTATTTTTTATACATTTTCAAATATGTCAATGATTTCTATCTTTAGATATCTTCCACAAAATATGCATTATTATTCGAAAACTTGGATGGAAAAATCATGACGGAGTCTTACTTTATATAGTCTTAGTAAGTCTTTTGTCTTCATTTGGTTTTTGCTTTAATTTTAAAATTATTTTTATTTGAACGTTTTTCAAGGGTTGGGATAGTTCAAAATGACATACCGTATATAAATTCAATATGAGGTTTCAAACACTTTCTCCATTACTTGCTAAGAGATGGATTCTTGAAGTTTAGATTTATAAATCAACTTGTATAGATCTACATTTATAGATTCATAGATCTACATTCAATTTCCAAACCTTGAATCTTTTGAAAATCGTTTAAAATCTTTTTATATTGGTTTTATTTTTAATGTTGTAGAACCATCTTCATAATTGAGAAAATTAATTTGTAATTTCAACAAGTTAATCAACGAGTTTCCTTAATTGAATAGTTCATAAAAATGCTTCCAATCTTATTTCGGAATTGCCGCTTCCTCTCATTAACAGACAAGTATTACAATTTGAAATATAAATTAATTTACTGCCAAAAAACTTGATGAAAAAATAAAAAAGTATTTTTATTTTACAGGAATCAAGGATACTGGCAAGAGCAGCGAAAAGCGGAAAATCCCTAGAAAAACTTTGGAAAGTCAGCGAAGAAATGGTGGCATTGAAACCAGAAGAACGATTTTTCTAATCACAAAATAATTTTGTAATTGTCACATTTTCTTCGAAAATAATCATGGTATATTACCATAGATTGAAAATATTCTAGTTGATTAGTTTTCAAATAATTTGGCAGCAGTCAGGTTCAGATTATAGCTTCTCTGCCTATCTTCTGCACACTGCCAACTTATATGGATCGAGCTAAGAATAGTTGAGTCAAGGTTAATAGAACGAGACCTTGAGTATATATGCAACTATATAAACATCGCTATACCTGGTATGATAATCATGATAATTATATTATCGTGGATAAGCATTCCTGTAGTTACAACACCGTACTAGTACTATATGTATGCGTATGATTTTTATAATCTATAAGAAAACGTTTTCTCTACAAAGCAAAAAGTAAGTTACAAAATAATGATGTAAAATGTGTTGAATGTTGAAGATACATTTCCAGTTAAAGATTTCTTACAGGAATTTTAATTCTGGTCACATTTTGTTCCACTAATTTTGATCTAATAAGTAGAACACTGATTGAGAAATCAAATGAAACATTAGTCAGTTGCTTGATTGTCAATCGCAACTTGATATAGAATCAATAATATAATAATTATACGTTATTTAGTTTTAATTCAGGATTCTTCAATCAAGTTTAAAATTCAGATCAGGGTACGTTATTTAGTTTTAATTCAGGATTCTTCAACCAAGTTTCAAATTCAGATCAGGGTTTGATCGCATTTTGGAGCATACTGAAGAAAGAATCAACAATATTATAAAAATCTCAGGTTTCAGAAAATAGCATGAACATTAAATTTAATGGTACCTATAACATTGTTAACCAGTGTTCAAGTCATAGCTGATCTCCAAATGACTAAATTATTATAAATGTCACAAAAATTCTCAGCAACAAAAATTGATCGATGCAACCGTCAGCAGATTAAGTCCCAGTTGCACAAAGGCCTGTTAAGCTCAATCTCCAACTAACAATGTTAATAATTCTCATGAGTAATCGGAGATTAAATTTGATCAAATTTTGTGCAACCGGCCCTCCAAGTTCTTTAGTATTGTAATGGTAGACTAAGAAAAATTAGTATTGGTAAAAGATTGACAAATTCTCTAAACTCTGATGTAGTTAGGCTAAATTTAAAGATAGTAAAACAATAACTCTGTAAATATTGTTTTAATGTTATTTTAGTTTTGCTCTGAGTATTAAAATTTTGAGATACTGTTTCTATGATTTTTTCCTTGATACCAAGTACTAGGTTGTATGAGAATAATGAATAATTTTTATATCAAACTCATCCAGTTGCACGAAAATCCAATTGAATTTATCACAATAATTAATTGAACGAAATTCCTAATTAATGCCATATAATATTCTGAAGACTTCTGCTTCTGCAAATATTGACAACTATCAATATTTGTCAATATTTGCAGAAGCAGAAGTCTTCAGAATATTATATGGCATTAATTAGGAATTTCGTTCAATTAATTATTATGATTTAACAGCAACTGTATAGTTGCAATGTCTCATTACCTTCCATCTTTGAATTTATCACCTTTAAATGACGTCATTACATATACGTTAGACTCGTTGCTGTGGATCTGTTGTATGACATCATTTTACGGCGGTTAAATTTAATTAAATTCTCATGCATCTGGCCTTGTGAATATCATTCACAATATTGGTTTCTTCTTTTTTTACCAAGTTTATTCTGAGAAGAGAAGTTACAGTGAATATAGTCAAACTATAGTAAGTATTATTCTAAAAATCCATAGGATTTTCTACTATAGAATTTTAATAGATAGTGTAGAGGAATAAATTTGAGTGAAAACACAATAAATGCTGGTTTTAAGCTTTTTAAGAAAATTGAAGGAAGAATAAAAATAAGAAACAAGCTACACTAAAAATCAATAATTTATTTTTTACACAATATCACTAAAATATAATCTCGATAATAATATTACAATCAATTAATTACATTTTGGTACAACCTCTTAGATACAATACACTTTAAAGGATAATAATATAGCTATCACTAGTATCATATAAGCAGAAATTTATCATGGAAAATATATTATTATTCTTGGAGCAAGATACATTGAAAAACGTTTGCAATCTTGAATATTAGAACAGTGCAATGGAGTATTCTTAAAATAATGATAATGGAATATCTGAAGATGTTGACAAACGTGAAAACATATTTTGAATAGTTTTTCCAACTAGAATTCATTTGAAAATAAATTTCAACTAAATTTGAAGTATGATCCAGAGAGCATGATTCTTTACTATACTGGATGAAATACATATTACATACATTATTGCTATTACAATTTGGTTCAATATATTATCAATTCAAAAATTCTCAAACGTTTTGAAATTTGGACGATTATGAAAGTATAGTAGTTGAAGTTTCCTTATTCAAATTACATTCTAGTAATATTTCAATATTAGAATAGTAACTAGAACTAGCAATTCGAGAAGCAACAATAATTGTTTGACTTTGTATTATTATGATGATGATTCAATTCGACGACTAGATTATTATTTACAATTTACAGTACAATAACTAGGATTGGAGTATCATTTTCATTCAATTATTTTAGATTTTCATTAAATTTACTATTTTACAATATAACCCGAAGGAATGATGAAAATGTTTATGAGTATATATTGAGGAAATTACTAGTTTCCTGACTAAAACTTTTTGAAATCTTTTCTCAAGAGAACAATAATTTATTAGTAAATTCACGGTTTTGGTCGCTCCACTTTTACTTAGGTAATACAGGTTGTATTACGAAAAAAAGCATGTGCGTTTAAAAAAGAAACAAACGCCATTTTTGTTATCATTCATTAAATCCGAATAGAATTATCTCAAATTGAATAAAAAAATATCATTTCTATAAGAAATTTGAGATTAATCTTTGCTATTTAAACGTTCACTCATAGTGTTTATAAAAATTATGATTGATGATGTGAAGTAGCCTAATAAAGTAGTATTCCAAGCTTCGATTATTATACATGAGAATTTATCGTTTACTGAATATTACTTGAATCATTACTTGATTTATTATTCTAATAATATTCGATTAGAAGACTATAGAAGAAAGTAAAACAATGTCAATCATAGAGAGTTTCATAAGTATGGTACCAAACCTACAATATCAACGAAATTTAGAAATTTTTCAATTACACTAAAGTTGAAACTAGAAATGAGATCATTTTGAGAAAAACTTGAATGAAACTTTCCAATTTATATAAAAATTCACTAAATTTGAAGTAGGTTTGAATACAATATTTGTGAAAATACAAACAAATTCAGATAGCCTACCACATATAAGTGAAATCTTGAATGAAACTTTCCAATTTATATAAAAATTCACTAAATTTGAAGTAGGTTTGAATGTATTTTGTGAAGAGACAAACAAATTCAGATACCACATAAAAGTGAAATCGAAATATAACCCAACTTACATGATTCACCATGATCAATGATAATCATGATCATGATTGGGTTATACGGCAAGTTGGTCTCCCCACAGATCAAAGCTAAACAAAGCTCATAATAATAGATACCACAAAAAGAAATGAAGCTAAACAAAGGACTATTTCAAAAATTCAGAAAATATTGATTATTATAATTAATTATCCAAAATTAGAACTAAAATTCACACTGCCCCTTGCAATCACATACTATATAAATCCAATAGAATCTAAACAATAGCAACCTAATTTTCATACTTTACATTGCAAACAATAGGAATCTCACATTTTTCGAAAAATTAATCAATCTGTCACAACAACTACAATCACAGTCATTCAGCTTTCAAAATTTGTTACTAAATTGCAAAAAAGCAACCGTTTAAAACCTTAATCTGAGTTCTAAATTTTGGTATTCCAATTTCTTTCAACAGCTTCCAAAGAAGAATATTATTATGATCAATAATTTGTAGGATCTTAAGTAAATTTTGCAATTTTCAGTTTTGGGCATAAGCCTGTTTCATTCTCCATTCACAAAAAAACATGTATTGAGTATTTATTTATTTATCGTATGGCGGTAAGTGCGATCGCTACAACTGTCATTTCATGTATTGAGTGTCACCGAGCCTTGTAATGTGACCACTGAGTATTACAGCTCCTAACATAGATCCTACCTTGTCACTCGTACTGTACTAGCACTTGTAGTGAGGCCTTAGCCTAAGCGAGTCACTTGGCGGCTCTCAGCACCAATCGAGGCTGCTTGTAGTGTGGCCTTAGCCTTGCAGCGTGCTTGTATCGCACCAAGTGTGCTCCTAGCTTAACCCTTAACTTTCCACTTCATCCTCTTCTTCTACTTCTTCTTTTCCTTCTTCTTCTTCTTCTTCACCACATTATTAGCCTTCTCCTACTTCTTCTCCTTTTCCTTCTTCTTTCAATTCTCCTTCTCCTCCTTCTTTTCGATCTTTTTCTAATTCTTATACCTCTCCTTCTTCTTCTTCTTCTTCACCACCTTATTAGCCTTCCTACTTCTTCCTTTTCCTCCTTCTTTCAATTCTTCTCCTCCTTCTTTTCAATCTTTTTCAATTCTAATACTTCTCCTTCTTCTTCTTCTTCCTCTTCTTCTTCTCCTCCTCCTCCTCCTCCTTCTTCTTTTTCTTCACCACCTTATTAGCCTTCTCCTACTTCTTCTCCTTTCCTCCTTCTTTCGATTCTCCTTCTCCTCCTTCTTTTCGATCTTTTTCTCACTCTTATACTTCTCATTTATCTTCTCCTTTTAAGATGGAAACTGAGCACTTGTAGTGGGCCTAAGCGAGTCACTTGGCGGCTCTCACCACCAATCGAGGCTCCTTGTAAATTTGGCTCACAATAAGCAATAGGCAATAAGCAACATTTGGATCATATGATCGTCTACTCTATAGAAACAAATAGTCGAATGCACACCTAAAGCAGCTGTTTCGGTGTGCATTGAACTATTGGTTTGTATAGAGTAGACAATCATATTTGATCCATATGTTGCTAGTTGCCTATTGCTTATTGTTCCGGTGTACGAGCTGCCTAAGCCTTGCAGCATGCTTGTGTCGCACCAAGTAAGCTCCTAGCTTAACCCTTAACTTTCCACTCCATCTTCTTCTTCCTCTTCTTCTTCCCCCCTTCCCACCTTCTTCTTCTTCTTCTTCTTCATCTACTACTACTACTACTTCTACTTCTACTTCTTCTTCTTCTTCTTCTTCTTCTTCTTCTTCTTCTTCTTCTTCTTCTTCTTCTTCTTCTTCTTCCTCTCTTCTTCCCTTCTTCTTCTTCTTTTTCTTCTTCTTGTCTTCTTCTTCTTCTTCTAGTTCATTCTCTTGTTCTTTTCCCTTTCTCTTCTTCTTTTATTTTTACTTCATTCTTCTTTTTCCTTTCTTCTCCTTCTTTTGTCCTCCTTCCTCTGCGCCTTCTCCTTTTCTCGTCCTTTTCTTCTCTTTCTTCTCACTCTGCTTCTTCTTCTTCTTCTTCTTTTCCTTCTTCTTCTTCACCTCATTAGCCTTCTACTTCTTCTCCTTCTTCTTCACCACCTTATTAGCCTTCTCCTACTTCTTCTCCTTTTCCTTCTTTCAATTCTTCTTCTCCTCCTTCTTCTTCTTCTTCTTCTTCTTCTTCTTCTTCTTCTTCTTCTCCTCCTCCTTTTCAATCTTTTCCTCCTTCTTTCAATTCTTCTTGTCCTCCTACTTTTCGATCTTTTTCTTCTTCTTCTTCTTCTTCTTCTTCTCCTCCTCCTTTCAATTCTTCTTGTCCTCCTTCTTTTCGATCCTTTTCTTCTTCTTCTTCTTCTCCTTCTTTCAATTCTTCTTTTCCTTCTCCTTCTTTTCGATCTTTTCTTCTTCTTCTTCTTCTCCTCCTCCTTCTTTCCATTCTCCTTCTCCTCCTCCTTCTTTTCGATCTTTTTCTCCTCCTTTTCGATCTTTTCCTCCTTCTTATACTTCTTCTTTATCTTCTCCTTCTAAGTCGGACACTAAGCACTTGTAGTGTGGCCTTAGCCTAAGCGGCTCTCATCACCAATCGAGCCTGCTTGTAGTGTGGCCTTAGCCTTGCAGCGTGCTTGTATCGCACCAAGTGTGCTCCTAGCTTAACCCTTAACTTTCCACTCCATCCTCTTCTTCTACTTCTAGTTCTTCTTCTTCTTTTCCTTCTTCTTCCTCTTCTTCTTCTTCATCTTTCTTCTTCTTCTTCTTCTTCTTCTTCGCCTCGTTAGCCTGCTCCGCCCTCTTCTCCTTTGCCGGCTTCTTTCAATTCTGCTCCTCCTCCTTCTTTTCAATCTTTTTCTCATTCTTCTACTTCTGCTCCTTCTAAGACGGAAACTAAGCACTTGTAGTGTGGCCTTAGCCTATGATTCTTCCTCTTCTTCTTCTTCTTCCTCTTCTTCTTCTTCACCTTATTAGCCTTCTCCTACTTCTTCTCCTTTCCTCCTTCTTTCAATTCTCCTTCTCCTCCTTCTTTTCAATCTTTTCTAATTCTTACACTTCTCCTTCTTCTTCTTCTTCTTCTTCTTCTTCTTCACCACCTTATTAGCCTTCTTCTACTTCTTCTCCTTTTCCTTCTTTCAATTCTCCTTCTCCTCCTTCTTTTCAATCTTTTATAATTCTTATACTTCTCCTACTTCTTCTCCTTCACGACCTTATTAGTCTTCTCCTTCTTTCAATTCTCCTTCTCCTTCTTTCAATTCTCCTTCTCCTTCTTTCAATTCTCCTTCTCCTCCTTCTTTCAATTCTCCTTCTCCTCCTTCTTTTCAATCTTTTCTAATTCTTATACTTATCCTTCTTCTTCTTCTTATTCTCCTCCTCCTCCTCTTCCTCCGTCTTTTTCTTCTTCTCCTCCTCCTTCTTCTCCTCCTTCTTCTTCTTCACCTTATTAGCCTTCTCCTCCTTCTACTCCTTCCCCGTCCTTCTCCGCTTTCTCCTCCTCCTCCACTTCATGCCTTCTTTCAATTCTTCTTCTTCTCCTCCTTCTTTTCGATATTTTTCTCATTCTAAGATGGAAACTTAGCACTTGTAGTGAGGCCTTAGCCTAAGCGAGTCACTTGGCGGCTCTCAGCACCAATCGAGGCTGCTTGTAGTGTGACCTTGCAGCATGCTAGTGTCGCACCAAGTGTGGACCTAGCTGAGGATATGCGCTTTACCCACTACTCACACCTGAAAACTTGACATCGAAAAGCAAATCATCGCTCGGCTACTCAGCGATGCAGCAGTTGCTTGTCATACTCACAGCCGCTACTCAAGTTGCCAGAGTTGCTGTTCGACTACTATCGTAATATTCTCAAAAAGTTAATATTTTGAGAATTTTATAACTTATCTTCGATATTTTATAAGTTGAAGTGACCAAAAAATGATGAAATATTACTTTTTAAAGCAAATAATCCTACTTTATCAGTTTGATGTGGTTAGAATATCACCTAACCTCACTTTTCTGTACATAGAATCTGTACACACATCGCTCGGCGACCAGCATGTCACATCGAAAAGCAACTTCGTTGCGCGGCGATGTCACCTAGGCGACATCGCCTAGTCTGAGCGCCGTCATTTGAAAGCACATGCTGCGTTGCTGAGTCGCCGAGCGATGAGTTGCTTTTCGATGTTGAAGTTTCCAGGTCTGAGTAGTGCTTTAGTTGGCGGGCGAGTGCGGCGGTTCGGTGCTGAAGTAGGGCGCCGTGTACTGTTCGAGCAGCGTGTGACACACGTCGCACACCTTCGAGGGCCGCTGCTTCGGTCCGCTCAGCACCGTGTGCGTCAGACACACCACGCAAAATACGCGACCGCAGTGCAGGCAGTGCACCTGTCAACAGAAAGTAAGTATTGAGAAAAAGAAAGTGGAATGTTATATAGCAGGATTATTTTAATTTGTCAGAAAACAGCTGATTTAACGTTAGTAAACGAGCGTACATCAATCAGCTGTTTTCTGACAATTTAAAATAATTCTCACAGGATTATTTTAATTTGTCAGAGAACAGCTGATTTAGCGTTAGTAAACGAGCGTACATCAATCAGCTGTTTTCTGACAATTTAAATAGAATAAATTATGTAGCCTATAGTTTTTTAGTTAGTTTTTTCACTACATCCGAAACATCTACAAAAGTAAACAGAGGATGGGTCAATATTATTATTGTATTACTATAAAAATAACACCATATTTTGGAGTTTGATATGACTAAACAAAACTACACAAATATAAAAAGAATAGTTGACTATAGAATTGAATACAGATATAGCAGGATCCATTTAACTTGTCAGAAAACATATGATCGACGAGCATATGATCACAATACTTAACCTACAAATGCTGAATCTCGCAGATTATTGAAAAGGTCTTTAAAAAAGTTATTCTTTGAAAGGTATTCTTTAAAAAGGTCTTTTTAAAGACTTTAAAGGTCTTTAAGACTTTCAAGCCTTTTGATTATTGTGTCGAAATCACTGTTTAATTATTACTGGATCAGCTGATTTATGACAAGTTAATTGGCTCCTGCTATAGTTGACTATAGAATTGAATAATTTGTTACAACACGATACGAGAATAAACATATCATGTTTTATATTGATTTATTGCCAAAAGAAAAACACAATATAAAATAAGATGATATTAAATCAGCTGTTCAGTAATAATTAAACAGTGATTTAAAAGGCTTTTCAATAATCAAAAGGCTTAAAAGTCTTCAAGACCTTAAAAGTCTTTAAAAGACCTTTTTAAAGAAGACCTTTAAAGAATAACTTTTTAAAAGACCTTTTCAATAATCTGCGAGATTCAGCATTTGTAGGTTAAGTATTGTGATCATATGCTCGTCGATCATATGTTTTATGTCAAGTTAAATGGATCCTGCTATACAACGATCATCATTAGCACATTGCAATTGAAAGAAATATAATATTTTCGAATTGGCTCCAACCAGCAGAAGGAAAATCCTTGTTCGCTGGTAGGAATTGAATTGAATTTTGAATTGAAATATATTTATTCTCAAAACACAAAATAGCCTATAGCAGGATCCATTTAACTTGTCAGAAAGGTCGACATTCGTAATACTTAACCTAATGCTGAATCTCGCAGATTATTGAAAAAGGTCTTTAAAAAGTTATTCTTTGAAAGGTCTTAAGGTATTTTAAAGACTTTAAAGGTCTTTAAGACTTTCAAGCCTTTTGATTATTGTGTCGAAATCACTGTTTAATTATTACTGGAACAGCTGACTTCTGTCAAGTTAATTGGATCCTGCTGTACATACATTTGGAAGAAATAAGGAGCTTACAGTTCGATCAGTTAATAAATTTGTTCCGAAACTGTCCCATGCAGATATAAACTACTTGAATAGATTTGTTAAAAATTTTGGTTGGTGGTGATACGTCATTTAGCTGACTCTGCGTACATTTCATGACTGTATTATAAATAGTTTCTGATTGCTTCAACTTGAAATGAATAATAAATAAGAATTTAAAATTAAATGAATGAATTATTAAATTACTGAATGAAACGGAAGGTATGTAAACTATTTATTTAAAATAACTAAATTAAAGAGATATTTTCTAATTTGAGATTAGTATAATGCGTCAGAGAAATGGAATGTTACTTCGAAGAGAGATCATTAATACATTGATCATTAGTACGTATAATTAGTAGTATCTAAGTGGAATGAAAAAAAAACTACAATTAGACGAAGAGAGACTTTTGGTGAAATGTAAAATACATTGAAAACGAGTGGATTAATGTGCTCACCTTTTTTCTGGAATTCGTTGAGAAGTTCTGTGCAAAGTTGAAGTGACAGCCAGGACACTGTTCAATGTCATCCTCATGTTCCCATCTCAGCTGAAATCATAAGATAGAATATTGAACGTATGAAGAATCAAAAAGTACAAATTTACGTGACATTGACTGAAACATTAAAGGTCAAACAAACAAAGGTCAAAGTCGAGAAATGTACTGCTATAAGGAAGTAGCTAAGCTACTTATTTTCTGTACTGGTATCGGGGTTTATTTAATATTGTATCATGAAATAAATCATCATTAATCATAAAATCATCAGTGAATACCATGAACGACCTTATGCAGCACTAATATCATTGACAGCAATAACAACAAATAAATAATGCAATTCCTTTCGTCAAAATTAACACCAAATTAATGCAACTCAACTTGTTCACAATATAAGGCTGATAAAATAAAAACCTAGTTAGACAAAGCCAGTTATTATTAAATACAACTATCTTCCACCTTTAATTATAAATAAATCTGCCGTTATAATAATTACTGTTTCAGTTTTAGTTATTTCTTTTAAACTACACAAAGGCATAAATTTCAATCAATCCATTCAATCAATCAGTAAATTTTTTCTTCCAAAAAATACACATATAATATAAATTAATCAAAGATAACTGAATAAACAATAAAGAAATAGCCTATTAGTTACAGTACAGATGAATAGGAATACTAAAATCTCACGAAGACCTCATAGTCTGAGCGTGAGAATTTTTCTCATCTCTCAAAATTTCAATCTTGCTATTTTCTCAGATGAAATAGCCTGTCTATACACGATATAATAGAAATAATAGAAGTCTATACATGATATTTAACATTGTATGGTCAACATTTCTGTGTAACACACAGCTCTATACTTATTTCGTCTGATTCGATTTCTTAAAAATGAAAATACGACAAATGCATAGATCTAAGAGTCCAATTTCATCCTTTTCAAATACCTTCTTCAGTACGGCACTTCAAACAAACATTCTTCTTCTCATAATTTTGATTATTTTAATTTTTAAAGAAATACAATTATTTTTAATCTTGATATTTTCTCACGTGAGCTAGCACATGATATTCAAAATTATATATTCAACATTTCTGTGTTACAACTCTATAATTATTTCGTCAGATTCGATTTCTTAACTATTAAAATCTGATAAATGCACAGAGTAGTGCCCGGTTTTTTAGTCGTTCGATAAACTTATTGAATCAATAACTTTTTTTTGGATTTGAAAACACATGGTTATTGATTCAATAGTGCTATTGGATCCATAAACTGTCTATTGAGCGACTGAAAAACCGGGCATAACCCCGGTCGTACACCGGAGCAATAAGCAATTTTTTTTATCGTATGGCTTTTTATCGGTGGGGAGACCCTTACCCCGGAGCAATAAGCAATAGGCAACTAGCAACATATGAATCATATGATTGTCTACTCTATACAAACCAATAGTTCAATGCACACCGAAACAGCTGCTTTAGGTGTGCTTTGGACTATTTGTTTCTCTAGAGTAGACGATCATATGATCCAAATGTTGCTTATTGCTTATTGCTCCGGTGTACGAGCTGCCTTACGGGTAGGTTCCACCTCGCCTAATTGCACAATTTTAATAAGCAATAGGCAACATATGGATCATATGATTGTCTACTCTATACAAACCAATAGTTCAATGCACACCGAAACATCTGCTTTAGGTGTGCATTGGACTATTTGTTTCTATAGAGTAGACGATCATATGATCCAAATGTTGCTTATTGCCTATTGCTTATTGCTCCGGTGTACGAGCTGCCTTACCCCGGTCGTACACCGGAGCAATAAGCAATAGGCAACTAGCAACATATGGATCATATAATTGTCTACTCTATACAAACCAATAGTTCAATGCACACCGAATCAGCTGCTTTAGGTGTGCATTGGACTATTTGTTTCTATAGAGTAGACGATCATATGATCCAAATGTTGCTAATTGCCTATTGCTTATTGCTCCGGTGTACGAGCTGTCTTATGTCCGTACAATACTTTAAACAAACATTCGTCTTCTCATAATTTTGTTTATTCTAGTATTGAGGGAAATAAACTTATTCAAACAACAGCCCTGCCTTACCTCGGTATGCGAGTTGCGTATCCGTTCCAACTCGGTTTGCAGCGACTGCGACAGTCGCACAAAGTCCTGCTGCACGATTTCGCTGTTCTTCAGTTCGGTTTGCAGCGACAGCACGCGACTCTTCAGCTCGCCGACGGTCGCCGCCAGTCGCAGTTTGTCGTTGCGCGTTGTCAGCAGCTCCACTTTGACGTCGTCCAGCTCCTGTCGCAGCGACCGGTCGTCGTCGCTGCTGCTGGTGTCGCGGCGACGCTGTGCCGCCTGCAGTTGCGACTCGCACTTGTACAGTTGAGCCCTGCAGCAAACCAAAAAGAGAATAGAATAGAATATGTTTTTATTTCACCAGAAACAATAATCACAAAATACATTTGCAGAAATAAAATACAATTGTATAGAAATTTTTAAGAATTTCATATAACCTTAGCCTACTTAAAGTAAAAATTAAAACTAAAGATGATAAACCATTATTTAGGAGCAAGGTAAAATTATTACAGCATACAAACTACTTATTGAAATTCATGAAAATAATCAAAACCGCATGAAAAATAACAATACAGCTTTCCAGTGAAATAAACTACTGGCTTGCAAAGTGACAAAGTCACTTGAAGGCAAGCAGGAGTCATAAGTATATTATCAGAAATACCCGTACACTCACACTAACAGATACTTATAATAATACTTAATAATAATAATGCTTACTTACAATAATATACTATGTAACAAAATGTTTATACTTAAATCTATATACATGTGGAGCAGAAGAGCATAGACTAAACGACAATTTATTACAATAAACTTTTTCTTTTCAAATTTGTGCAATGAATTATCATTCAATTACCGCAAACCAATTTTCAGAAATTAAATAACTGGAACAATTGTACACTTTCCAACAGTTCACCGAGAAAATTCCTATTTTTGTACTGAATAAGGCTAGGCGTACACCGGTTAGTCAAGACAAGACTATACGAGATTAGTCACGTTTAGTCACAGTACTTCACATAGTTGCTTATGAAGCAGCACACACAGATGCAATGACTAATCGGTGTGTGTGTTGCTTCATAAGCAACTATGTGAAGTACTGTGACTAAACGTGACTAATCTAGTCTTGTCTTGTCTTGACTAACCGGTGTACGCCTAGCCTAAAGGATAGACTATACCGTACTGATTCAGTTGGTTGTAATACTCATCTATAAGTTATTATCTCACCCAATGGCCATACGTAGAGCTACTGAGACTGTATAATCACAGTGTGGCAATTTCATGTTACACTTTCGATTGGTTAGCTCGGACAAATCCAGCCATACTGTTGCCAATTCCCATAAGATTAGCATTGAAACGATACGCAAATCATAATGTCAAGTTCAGTGATTCACTTCTTACTAAAATTTGCCTTTGCTAGTGTTAGTTTTCATCATTTTCTGCTTTTAAAACAATACCAAGAATAGAGAGATCATTTTTAATGTTAGAAGAGTTATTTTTCATGATGTTTCTATTGAAATAAGTTGGAAAAAAATGAGTGAATGGGTTCACGTTTGCCAGTAATCCCATATCAAATTAGAAAAATTTGGCAAAATTTTTCAAAGTATGACGGTATTGAGAATAAAAACAATTTCCAACAAACTGTTGGAAACAGTGTCTCTTATCTTACTTATTCGTTCACAAAAATTCAAACCTACTCTAGAACATGGCTTGCCATAGTAGAGTAGGTCAATTTTCCAAACAGAAACACATTTACTATAACTCTTTTATTTTGATTTTTTTACTAACAAATCTTTGTATTATCAACTGTAATTAATGTTTGTGAATTTGTATTCGTAGTGATATTGGGGTTGGAGAATAAATAATCTATTTATTTACTGTTATGGACCTTTTCACACTGTGATTAAACGTCCCGTACGTCTCTGTAGGTAGAGCTATCATACCATACGAAATGTAATTTACATAAATAAATAATAATAATTGCGTGTAACCTGGCTGGCTCAGGTCTGGTGTCGGAGTTGACAGGTCACTCTTGATCATTTCAGGGTCTCTGACGAGACTTAACAACTGTTTTTTAGGCAGCCGGGACCGACGGCTTAGCGTGTCCTCCGAAACACGAGGAGTGGCTCGAGCTAAAATCTTACATTAAATATTTCATATGTATCAAATATTTCATGTGCTCCGTATCAAAATCAATCCGTATCACATAAAATTCATGTAATTTGTATCTTCTTAAGAGACTCACTTGAGACTCTCCACCTGATGACTGAACGATGCCTCGGACGCCTGCCGATTCTGCGTTTCACAGTGCAGCTGCTCCCTCAGTTCCCCCACCTTCTGTTCAGCCGCCTCCTGGCCCACTCTGGCTGCTATCAGGTCTTCGCGGAACTTCAGCGTCAACTCCTGCAGCTCCTAGCATACGCGAACAATTCAACAAAACTACTATTGAAAGAATAAATCAAAGTGAATAGAATAGGAGTATTTGTTCTCTAAAACGTAAAGTAAAAAATTAAAATAATTTTTTACTTTTTTGGCAATAAATATTGATTGATTGATTGATTGTTCATAAAAATGATACGACAACACAACAAATGATTGTTATGATTGTCCATTATTATAAAAGCAGTAATAAAAATTAAAATATTGAATTAAAGTTGAAATAAAAGTTATATACTTGAATAAATACTAAAGTTGTCCACGAAAATAAGACGCTCAAGGTTAAAAATTTCTTTTGACACCGCCACCCTTCTCTCCAAGCAGGGTTGTCACTTTATACACAGGGGGAACGAGTAAGGCTCTACTCACACTGGGAAACTCAGCGACTCGGATAACAAACATGAGTTTTCAAATGAAGACGTTCAGACAATACGGTTGCAGGATCGTCTGAGAGTCATAATTTGAAATCACATGTTTGTTATCCGAGTCGCTGAGTTTCTGCGATTCGAGTTTCCAAGTGTGAGTAGAGAGAAAATGAGTGGTTGAGAGTGAGAGTGAGGTTAGGTTTGGGTGTGGAGTATTGTTTACTGTGTCGAGGACCAAATAATGACACAATACACTTTCCGAACCTAAATGAACTTTCCGAACTTCAATAGATATGAATACAGTATAGTCAGAAAGAGTGAAAGAGAAATAGGAAGAGAAAGAAAGAACTATTTTTAGATTGTGTAGAATATAGTCAAAGTATATAGACTGGTCGAGTGAGGGGTGGAAGACTATATTGTGTAGAATATAGTCAAAGTATATTGACTGGTCGAGTGAGGGGTGGAAGACTATATGTTATTAATAGAGCCCGGATGTTAGGCAAAATGCCTTAATTTTGCCTATTCTGCCTTTTTTGGGTGTTAATGCCTATTTCAATATAAATAGCTTATTTCATCCTATTTTATATGTTTTGCCTATATGATTACCATTTTTTGAATCTTCTATATTAATAAAAGAGAGTTGGTGTCTGTACGCTCGCTTATAACTCGAGAACGGCTGAACCGATTTAGATGATTTTGGATTCGTTTGAATTTTTACAGCACTGGTTAACATAATATGTATTAAAATATAAGAAAAACCCTTTATAATTAATAAATAGTTATTACATTAATGACATAACCTATCAAATATTTCACACAGCTACGTTCAAACTTGCCGGCACGAACGTGTACCTACAACGGAAAGATGATCGCAATTCAAGATCAGACGAATTAGCAAGCCTATTCTAAGTCCCCGTGGCTCAGTGGAAGAGTCTCTGCTTGATAACCTAGAGGTTGCGGGTTCAAACCCCGCTCTGGACCGTTTTGCTCTAGGTTTTCTACTCTTAATTATTTTTACGCTACAATCATCAATTAAGAATGAGTTATCGTTCGTATCATGCATGTTTTATTGTTTCTAATAATAAAATTAAAAAAATAAATAAAATAAATTAAAATAAAAAAAAATTAAAAGAAAGAAATAAATATGAAAAAAAATCTTTTAATTAGAATAGGACTGATAAAAAATTGAAGAACGGAAAAAAAATAAAAAAAATAAAATCAATTAAAATGAAAAAATTTAAAATAAATTAATAAATATGAAAATAATTCTTTGAATTAGAATAGGACGGATAAAAATTGAAGAACAGGAATAAAATTAAAAAAAAATAGGCTAAATTAAAAAAAATTGAAAAGAAAGAATTAAATAAATAAATAAATATAAAAAAAATAATTGGAGGGAGGAGGGGGGTGACATTTGATGGGAAAGAGGGGGTTGACATGAAGAGGGATATGTGGGGGTGACATTTGGGGGGGAATGGAGGGGGGCATTTGTGGGATGACATTTTTTTGGGGGTGGCATGAAGGGGGACATTTGTGGGGAGAAGAGGGGGGACATTGGGGGGGAAGAGTGCGATACGAAGTTCGCCGGGACAGCTTGTTTTTAATATTTAAAAAAGTATTAGATTACTGGAAGAAGGAAATCCAGCGTGCATATAAGAATTTGAACATGAGAAAAAGTCTATGGTCTCTAGAGAAGATATAATATTACATTTGCGGATTCCCTAATGCAGGCTACATCCTTGAGCCCATAAAATGAAGATTTTTGTTGTCAGTAGTCGTCTATTTATAAACAAAGAAAGTTATGCATGAATGTGCTATAGGTTACGAGAACCTTAAAAATGAATAAATAATTTTTATTTCAATCCATGAATTAACATAATTAATTTTGTCTAACGGAAGTTTTGCAAGAATAAAGCTAATATTCAATATTTTATCATTTGAAGGTAACCCTTTTTTTGAATCTAGCTTCAGTTCAAATACAATAGTGTGCTTCAGATATGCAACAGTAACAACAGTTGACGTAGAACTTCATACTGGAAAATATTCTTCCAGAAATAAAACCAAATTTAGAGTCAAAAAAACTTCAAGGAAAACATATTAATCATGTGCAACCAGTAGAATATACGTTTTTCAATTTTCTTGTATTATTTTCTCACATAAATATATAGAATACATTATGCCTTTTTTCGATTTTAAAGTGCCTATTTTTGTGTTTTTTAGTGCCTTTTTGCCTGCCTATTTCAAGTATTATAAATGCCTGAACATCCGGGCTCTAGTTATTAAAGTGGCAACAGTGCATAGTGGGCCCTGTGACCTTCGTAAACGTATATCGGGTGGAGAACTTTAATAGGTCACCCAAGCTTCGAAACCAAGTTCTACGAAACAAACCTAAAGATATGTTTACATGAAAATACCCATATTATTTTTGTTTTTTATCTAGTGCGTGTCAACACATTACAATTGCAATTCAGTCTCAAAATTACTTGACAATATTGTGAAAGTGTTGATAAATTACCTCGACACTATTTGGTAAGTCAATGACCTCTTCTTCCAGTTTTCTAGCATTGGCGTTCCTTTTACCTATCAAGTCTTCGTTCTCCATTTGTAACCTGCAAATTAAAAACAAAAATTGAAACAATAATAAAACGTGTACATGAACAAACATATAAATATTCGCTATTTTATAGGGTTATATAGACGAAATTTTGCCATTTTCCAACAGTTTTTGGAGGTAATCTGGAAGGTCGCCAAGGTCGTAATTTGGATTCAACATCTCATGACTATTATAGCAGGATTCATTTAAATTGTCAGAAACAGCTGATTGATGTACGCTCGTTTACTAACGTTGAATCAGCTGTTTTCTGACAAGTTAAAAGAATCCTGCTATACATAGAACACAAAAAAAAGAAACCGACCACCCCATTTCATGCAAGGTGGACCCCACTTTCGATGACAATGTCACTGGACTATAGTGCCTTTATTTAGAAGCCTAATTGACAAATCAAGTTGTATTTGCGATGACTTTATCATATTTTTTTTGCTAGGGATGATGCCCACATAAGCTCTAAGCTTGTGCGTGGGTAACCAATGAGAAGGATGATGATGATGAGATATTATACAACTTGAAAGAAAAATAAACCGACTACATCATTTCATGCAAGATGGACCCCACTTTCGATGATAATTTCACCGGGCTATAGTGGCTTTATTTTGGATAGTGACTGACCTATCGAGTTGTATTTGCACGGTCTGCCTCTCGCCACTGAGCCGATTCAGATCATCGATGGCAGCCGTCTTCACCTGTTCGAACAGCTGTTTCAACTCTTTCACACACTCCTCAGCTTCTTTGGCGCGTTGCTGCAGTTCTGTCACCTGCACACACACATCAAACATACTCAAAATATTAATGAAACTTAGAACTACAGTGACTCTATAAAGACAGTGTGGTCATCTAAATGTTTGGAATCTTAATGGCGGATGCGTCAGCTGATTAACTGATCAAGTATCCAATCACAATCTGCTTCAGATCAGCTGAATATGGAGTCATAAGCTTTTAATTGGATTAATCGATCACGTGGTACACATCCGCCATTAAGATTCCAAACAGCTTTGGAAGCGAGACCTCACTTGGCCACACTGTCTTAATATAGTCACTGTACTTAGAACCAATAGGCAGAAAATCAATATTAAGAAAGAATTCTATTTTCATTTATTTATTTCTCATAACATTACAAACACGATAAATTGAAAAAAAAAATGAAATAACCACAATATTATACAAATTGTTTATCATAATGAACTAATTGGAATAAAGTTGAGAATTTTTTGATCCATAACGAACTGCGAAGTTTAAAAAAATTATGAGTGATAAATGTGTGAGTAATAAATATGTATTCACAAGTAAAATATTGACTGCATGTCGTAAATTTTCTAGTGATGAATCAATAGCAATGAAAGCGTGTTAGTACTGGAGTCACTATTTTTCGGGACACCCTGTATAAATAAATAGATAATAACTTTATTGTAGTAGCACATGAGAACATCATAATTATTATGCTTTACAACGTCAAGACAGAATATAATTGAAACAAATAAAGAATAAGATACAACAAAAAATTTACAGCAAACAGTAATTATAAATACGATAGGTTTACATATTTTTTCTCTTTCCTACAATTCATTAAAGCTCAAATTACCACCTTATATTCAACATGAGTTATTGAAAAGTGATCTGGAAGAATTCTCCTATTTCATAAATACAGTTATTGGTTAATAATTATTTCTTTCAATTTACTTTTAAATCTGGCAGATTCTAACTGTTTGATAGAGGGAGGAAGAAAGTTATAAAATTTTAAAGCTGTATATAGAAAAGTTTGTTGCGTTCCAGTGTAGTTGAACCTGATCAAACTCAAAGTATCCCTATTTCTTTTTCCATACGTGTGATTGGAACCTAGCTCATCATAAAAATGAACATTTTCTATATAATGTACAGAAGGCGTTGAAAAATGAACAATGCTGGGACTGTCATTACACCAAGACAGATAAATTCTTCTCTACAGTGAGCACGGGATGGGAGTCCACAAATCAGTCTAATATAGCAGGATTCATTTAAATTATCAGAAAACCGCTAATTGATGTACGCTAGTTCACTGACGTCAAATCAGCTGTTTTCTGACAATTTGAAAAAATCCTGCTATAAATGTTTCTTGCATTCTCAGCAGCTTAACACTAGATGACTTATGACCCCAAAGTATAATAGGGATTACCGACCTCAGCCTTGTGAAACTCCTTCTTCTCGTTCCACTTCTGTTCCATGTCCTTCCTTATCACAGTCTCCTTGGCCAACTCCTCTTTGCACCGTTCCATGCTGATCAGCTGTTTCTCCAGCTGACTGCTTCGTTGCTGCGCGGCCACCAGCTGATTTTCATAGTTGGCGCACATGTCGCACTTTTTGTCTTGCACAACTACAGAAAATTGGAAACAAAATCAAAAACACAGTTAATATCTAAATTTAAACAATATAACTTCGACAAGTTACACGAAAACGCAATTAAATTTGAACGTAAAATGATGTCATCTAACGTTTCATAAATAAAAACTACCTATTTTGATTGATTAAAATCACTCACCTTTTCTATTCAGTGACGAATCTGACGATTCTTTTCTCATCCTAGATTCATTGGGTTTATTTGGTGATAGTAATTCAGTCTGCAAAATAGAATGGACAAAAATTCGTGAAAATCCATAGAAAAACAGTCATAACAGGTAATTGACAATCAATAATAATTATGATCTACCACAAGAAATGTAATCAACCTTTGAAATGTTTTTCTTTTGAAAAGTTGTTTGTTTTTGTAAAAATTTTGTTGAGGCTGTAGGCTGAAGTGTTTCTTTTGTTATAGACTTTATGCACTGTTATTGACTGTCACAAACCCCGCACAGGGAAACGGCTAAGAAAAAGAAGAAGAAGATTGACTGTCACAAACAGAACTGTACTTTTATAACCACTTTTCACTGTACTTGTTTGACTTTGCTCATAACTTTTAGGTTTCTGGGAGATAAAACTTCATTTATTTATAAGTGATTGTTAAATAACAATTCACGGTTCACGGTCACGGTTCAATAATATCAATCCATTAAACTATTTGATAGACTATTAGCTTTGGAATATAGTATAGAAATAAGTTTTTGAGTGAATGGTTTTGAATTGAATAGATTGTAGAATAAAAGATCATGGTTCAATACTTCAATTAATTAAACTATTCAATAGACTATTAGCTTTGGAATGTAGTATAGAAATCATTCAAGAGTCTTGAATGAATGTTTGAACGAATGATATAAAATTCCAAGATATTAAATTATCTGAAAAAATATCAGCTGTGAAATATAATAAAGAAATATTACCAAGCAATGTGGACTCACCTGATTTTGTGATGTCGAGTTCTCACTTGACTCTAAATGGATAAGCTCATCCTGGAAAAAGAAATACAAAAACATTATTCCTCTGATTAAGAGCAAATTTTTCTGTATTAAGAGACTTACAAACACACCCTTTATTAAGATGATTATATTCATAATTAGGTCTATCACATTTTCATTTCTTGAAACTTTTATATGGCTTCAGAAGTTATTATTTCTGGTACCAAGAGACTAATCTTTGTCAGATTTATTAACTAAGGTCTATCACACTTTTCATTTCCTTGATAACCAGCTTTTTTACAAGCCGTTGTAGTCTAATTAGTCTGCAAATTACTGCGGCTGACCTTGATGAATAGGATTTACTAGACTACACATAAACTGCGTAGCTGTAGTGTATATAGTTCGAATAAAACTAGTTGTCCCTTGGCCTGGTGCTCAAGAACACTCACTAGAAACGTTTTTGTCAGAAAGTCAGAAGTCCGAACAGCTGACCATTTGATTCAATAATGCTAATATTGAATCAAATTGTTAGCTGTTCTTGAGCACCAGGCCAAGGGACAACTAGTTTTATTCGAACTATAGTTAACTTGTCCCATGTAATCAAGGCTTTACAGAATGATAACAGATAGGCTAATTCAATAAGTAGTAAGGAAAGATAGATATTATCAGTTGATTAGTCTACTCACACTGCCCTGATACTGCCTCAGCTGTTGATCAGCTGTTCGCAATTTGTCCTTGAGAGCATTGATCTCCTCTTCCAGCGGAATGACCAGCGATCTTAGTACGTCGGCGTCCTCTTGCGCCTAAACGAACACAAACATTTAATTGATTAACACTAAATAAATAGATGAATCATACAAATGATAAGTTTTGTACAATATCATTGAATTACACTGGAATGTTGTTATAAATGACAGAAAAATCAACATCAAATTTTATTATTACAAGGACAGCCATAGCTAACTATCAATGAAACAACTCCGCACTGCTAATGGGTGGATGGTGGGTGGTTGCCACGGTTTATCAAGAAGACCGTGATATTTTTCTGAATTTTCTATAATTACATATTTTGTATGAGCTATAGATATACAATTTCCAAGACACCTGTATCCAATTATCAATGAAATGAGTTTGGCCTACACCCTGCAGGGTAGCAGAACATGCAAAAAGTGCATAAATAATATAAAACTGAAAAGGAATAGGAAGTATGTTTTCTAGCATTTAATTGGACTGGATTATTTTCAAAAATTACAGGACCATGTTTATTTGATTATTTCCAAGAGAGCTGTATCCAATTATCAATGAAATGAGTTTGGCCTAAACCATTCAGGATAGCATGAGATAAAAAAGTGCATAGGATAAAACTAAGAAGGAAATGGAAGTATTGTTTTCTAGAATTCAAGTGGACTGGAATTTTGATAACATTGTCAGAAACATCATTATTCAATTGTTCTTCAAGGTAGGTTTCGCTTTTGCGACTGCGCAGCCGATTGCGACTGCAGACAGTCAAAGTAGCAACTAATTTAAACTTGAAATTAAAATATACAATCGTATAAGGAAATATTGATATGAATATCGTTAATTCATCAATGTTCATACTAAATGGTTCCTATTTTGCATGGTTACTATTGTAGGTACAAAGTTTTGTTTGAAATTAGTTGCTATTTTGACCAACGGTAGCAGGAGTCTGCTGCTCAGCCGCAAAAGCAAAAACCTACCTTTAGAGTTTGAGTTTGGCCTACACCATGCAGGGTTCCAGGATATGAAAAACAGGCCAGCAAGAGAATATAACTTATAAAGGGAAAGATGTCTTGTACAAGTTTTATTGAATGAGATTATTCGGAATATTGTTTTAAATGACAGAAACATAATTATTTGATTATTACTAAGTAATCTATGCGCAATGATCTATAAAATGAGTTTGTGAATACCCTTCTGAAACACAGAAGATGCAAAAAAAGTGCAGAGACAAAAAACTTATAAAGAAAGGGAAGAAGAAGACAAACCAAATTCAAAAACCATATAAAATTAAAACAGATACATTTCCCCAAAATCCCTGAAAACGAGCATCCCAAAAATTGAATGAAAATAGGATAGAGCAAGACAAATTGCAAACCATAAGGAAATCACACAATGAATGAAAAAGAAAACTGTTAAACCAAGAGCAAAACTAGTGGATTGAATAAAGGAATGGAAGTGAAAAATTTCAAATCCAAAACATCATTTCTTCAAAAAAAAAACTCTACTAATTGCAAACCATAATAAAATCACACAAGAAACGGAAAAGAAAACTGTTAATTCAAGAACTATACTCTGTTCAACGAGTGTTTGGAGTGAATTCATCTCTTAGGTGATATAATTCTCTATACAATGCTTGGCTTTCGTTTTTCACCATAAAATCAGAGATAAACATATATGGTTAGTAAGATATGGTTAGTCTATGATAAAATATTGAACTCACTCCAATCTAGTTCACTATTTTATGCTCAAAAACACAATCCAAGCATGGTATAAAGAATTATAGCACCTAAGAGATGAATTCACTCCAAACAATGATTGAACAGAGTATAGTAATAGTAGAGAAATAGTTGAGAAATGGTAGAGTAATAGCAGAATCTACAGAAACTGTATAATAACAGTGTGGTCATTGGTTGTCACACTTTTGATTGGTCAGCTCGGTCGATTCAAGCCATACTTTTGCCAATTCCCATAAGATATACATTGATAACACATTCGAATCATATGTTATGTTGAGTAATACATTTACAGCTTAAAAATTTCCCTTTTCCAGAGTTAATTTTCATCATTTTAAGCTTTTAAAACAATTTTAAGAGTAGAGAGACTACTTTTAATGTCAGAAAAGTTTTTTCGATGTTATTTCTCTAGAAATAAGTTTGATAAATGAGTGAATGTGTTCACAATTGCCTGTAATCTATATCAAAAGTTAACGAATTTAAAAAAGTTGAAAAATTGCCATAAGTATGGTGGTGGCGACAGTAAAAAATGTTCCAAACACAATGTTATGAACCTTTTCACACCTATGACCACACTGTTATTATACAGTCTCTGTAGTAATAGTAGATTGATGCCGGGTTTCACCAACCTTGGTCAAATAGAATTTGACCATGTTCAAAAAAGGCCAAGGCGCACACGGTAAAAAATTGTTGCAAAGAAGCAGAAACTCCAGCTGATCTTTTATAATGAATTTCAAGTGATTGGAATTCTCATACATAAACAGCCGGATAAAATGCTAATATAGCAATGCACCAATGTATAGCAGGATCCAATTCAACTTGTCAGAAATCAGCTGTTTCAAAGAGCAATATCACAATACTTAACCTACAAATGCTGAATCTCGCAGATTATTGAAAAGGTCAAAAGTTATTCTTTGAAAGGTTCTCTAGACTTTCAAGCCTTTTGATTATTGTGTCGAAATCACTGTTTAATTATTACTGGATCAGCTGATTTATGACAAGTTAATTGGCTCCTGCTATACACAGATCAATTTTTCACATAGTGTGATAATAACCTTTTCACCTGTTGATGCGTTTGAACATCGTTAAATATTTGACCAATGTTGGTGAAACCCGGCATGAGAAATGGGAGAGTTATAGAAGAATCTAAAAAATGGTATAATAGTTGAATACGGGAAAGAAAGTGTCATCTCGATAGTAGAATCTAAGAAATATAAGATTAAATACGGGGTAGGAAGTAACAAATCTCAAACCCAAAACAACATCCCCCCCCCCAAAGTGTGGTGCACAAACCAATCAAAATGTCGCCTCATCAGCTTCAGCTTCGAATACGTACGTATTTGTTTACCTTCCGCATGGACTCCTCCAAACTGTCCGCTCCGGACGGCGGCTGTTGTGACGTCACCGGCGACGACGCCGACAAAGTGGCAGAGGACAAGCCGGACGCTGCCACAGTGGACGACGACAAACTATCGGGCGCACTGGCCGAACCCAGTTGACTGACCACTTTTCGCGCCAGAGTGGTTATCATCGCCCCGGGCACGGTTAGCAGCTGTTGCGGTCCCCCTTCTGACGTGGTGGCATCGCCGCCACGGGCGCCCGATAACGAGGCGCCGGCGCCGGCTCGTAGCTCGGCGACTAGTTGCTCGTTGGCGCGGCGCAGACGTTTCACTTCTTCGTCGTAGCGGCTTGACTCTTCCAGCGTGTCTGTTCGAACAGAAAGTGTTTATTCAAATAATTTTCTGAGCGAGAATGTGAACATAACTTCTATAGTCTGGCAACAGACAAAAGAACCTTCGCGCATCGTATCACTAAAGTGATACAGTATCACATAGGACCACTACTCTAGCGAGCGAGTGAGATTCGATCTGTATTCGATCTTTGAACATTTGGATTATCAGACAATCGTACAGTAGGCTACTCAATGGATAAACTGCTTTTACATTGCATAATCTCTCTGCGCAGTAGAGTTCTTATTTTGAAGGCTCTTTTGTATGTTGCCAGAATTTAACTTCTAATTCCCTTCTAACTCGCTTGTTTTTACCCTTGAACGCCTTCCTAATACAAGAGAAACCTTAGGTAGAGGAGCTTTCCATTCACCTCCTTTTCACCTCTTCTCCCCGCTTAGCTTCTTGTTTTTATTTACTTTTGTACTTTGTTTAATCTCAAATTTGTACTTCTCTTGCTTGTTTTTTGTAATTGTGTGTTAATAAATTAATTTAAGATTGAAATATAATTTTTGTTTGAGGGTGATGCCCACATGAGTTCTAGGCTTGTGCGTGGGTAATGCGAGGGGTGATGATGAGAGATGACGACTGTTTTTAGGCAGTCGGGACCAACGGCTTTTCGTCTCCTCCAAAAGACGGAAGTGGCCGTTTCTGTCAAAGTCTGTTCCGGCAACTGTATTCGATCTTGGAGCCTTTGGATTATCAGACAGGCGCTTATCGCCCTAGGCTACGGACCACTCCAATTTAGCGAAAATGAATTGATCACAATTATACAGCATGGAGCACAAAGGAATTACTTCACCAAAAGAACAACATCGAGCTTGGAAGGAGCAGCCGTACTTTGGCCAAGTTATAACTTTGTTGAAAGTTTAATGTGCCTGATATTAAAAGCCTCAAACATGCTAAGCAGTACAAAACAATCGACCAAGTGTGGACATAGGGGATGGAAGCAAAACAACATCAGGATTATTTCATTATTAGTTCGATATTTAGCGAGTAAATCGAATTCATTCATTAATTTTCTAATGGAAATAGATATTATTGATCATAAAATCGAGATGAACTCACCACTCTTGAAAGAAATCGAACTCAAAGCCTCCAAATCCTTCTCATCTTTTACCAGCACAGCGGGCATATCACAATCCTTTCTCATCCACACCTGTCCGTTTTTACACCACACAAACTTATACCCCAACATTTTCCGTCTAGCCTCCGCCTCCCCTAACAAAATCCTCCCCTCAACACCCAGACACCGATTCACATAAACCCTTTTCACATTTCCCAACCCCAAATCCTCCCCCGAAATGTACCGCCTCCTTTGCGCCACCCCCAAAACCCTTTGTGCGTCAGATTTTTTGAAAAACTTCACAACAATCACATCACTTTTCAACACCTTCATCCTAAACAAATCACTTACCAACCCCTCACCTAACTTTTCCACCCCTAAAACGTCCCCAATTCTCTCTAAAACCCCCCACAAATCCTCCCCACTTTTCTTGGGCACCCCGTAAATTTCCAAACAATTCAAATTCTGGTAATCGATAAACGAGTACAACATTTTACGGTGTTCATTCAATCTAATCTTCAAACAACTGTTTTCACTACGCAAATTATTCAAATCCTTGTAAGCCTCCACTAATCTCAACTGCTGTTCGTTCATTACTTTGTTCACTTTGTCTTTGGACGTGTCAATGTAATCCAACACTCTTTTTCTAAACAGACCTTTCAGCCCGCTTATTTCATTCAGTAGCACATCTACTTTATCACCATGGCCTCCTGAATTTCCCACAAACTTTGAACTCGAATTTTCAACACATTTTAGACGAATATTATCCGTATTTCCAGAATTTTCAACTAAATTTGAACTTGAATCAGAAACAAGTTCTGAAATGGAACCTTGAACTGAATTTGAACTTGATCCTACCGAATTCTCAACTAACCCCGAGCGCTCCGTATTTTCAACTACTTTGAGTCCAATATCATTGTTGCCTACCATGGCGGAACTAAGTAAGAATTTACTATTCAAATAGAAAGCACTGAAACACATTCAAAAATAAGAGGGGGAGACACGTTTATCACAAGGAACCGGGGAACTGTCAGCAATAATCAAAATTCACTGATAATAATTCCGTGTAACCTGGCTGGTAACCTGGTCTGGTGTCAGAGTTTTCAGTTCAATTCACTGATAATCCTCCTGTCATACAGCAATTAGAATTCACCTTTTAGACTTTAGTCCTTTTAGAATTCAGAATTAGTCTTCAACTGAGAGCCTTTCAAGACGTAGTTAGCATAGGGGAAGCTAACATTAACAGGAAAAACGGCTAACAATATTAAAGGTTCACTGATAACACTCCAGTCAGTAATTGTAATTCACTTTTAACCAGAAAATGAAACTCTGAATTGAATCACAGCTGAAATCTATTCACAACCAGAAAAGGGAATCAACATTACCAACTATAACCGCTAATTATTATAGAATTTCACTGTTTTTTCAACAATATCTTATAAATGTTGTGCTTGGTATTATGTCAATGATGATTTTGATTGTAGTCTTTTGACAATTGAAATTCTACCAACACTGTGAATTTGACCTTCTATTTAGAAAGATAATAATATTCACAGTAAGAAAGCTATAAGGTGAAATAAGCACTGAATTGTAGTTAAACAATTAAATCCACACGTAAAGCAGACGATAATTGGTCTTTTTCAAATGGAAACATCTACAGTAAGAAGTATCAACACTATCACTCTGAACTCAAACTATTTTCAAACAGATAATAGCATATCACAACACTATTTCACTATTTTCAAACAGATAATAGCATATCACAACACTATTTCAAATGCATTCACGGTAAGACGGTGTAACTATGAACTAGACCTATGAAGTTTCAACACTATCAGGTGAGACATCCACAGATCTGCAGCTAAACAATTAAATTCATCGATAAAAACCTACGTCAATTGCCAATTAAAAGGCACAGGCACAGTAAAACGTCAATATAAAACTGAGAGAGCCTGTACTAAACAGCAAAATAACTCCTCTGTTCGTTCTAAAGCATAATAATGAATGTACGTCTAGCATAGAAACACAAAAGCCTCGGCTCAATGTCGAAATCTTCTCTGAATGTCTAATTTACTCGCTAAGCCAACAACACCGATAATAATTTATGGAGAGAAACGTTTTCAAATGCAAATATCATGCCGTATGTACGTGGAATTTGAAAACTAGTTCAAATATCTGGTATTATTTGAATATTTATCGAATATTACTTCAAGTGATTTCATCGTAATACCAACAACCGTAGGCTACTGACATTTATTATAAACAATACTCTCATAACATCTAAACAATTGTGATGATAGAGTATGTCCTATTATAGTATAGCATACATTAATTGGTTCTATAATAGAAATTTGTAACTAATATCAAAGAAAAGCGCCTCATAAACTCAATAAACAAAACTAACTTATTATATTATTTAGTAATGTAGTTAATAACATTGTAAGTTACATTATAATAATGCTATTACTCAACTCGCTCCTCTATCACAGGCATGTGCCCATAAGAGAAGCCTCCAATATACTGCAATGTATTTTTCAAATGTATTATTGTTATGTTAATTTTTGGAGAATAAAGTATTTCAATTCCAATCTCAGATATTTAGTAATTTATTCAGAAGTAAATGGAGTAGTTCATAGATTAACCAATGAAGACCAATCATTGATAATAAAATTTGTAGAACAAATATTGATATCGTGGAACCCATCCATAATTGATAAAAGTAGTTCAAAAATATTTTCTCAATCAATGATAACATATTTATTCACAAAGATCTATGATATAACTTCAAGTATCACGAAATTCATCATAGTAATTAGTTTACTTTAGTCTGCTTAGTCAAGACAAGAGAATACGAAATTAGTCACGTTTAGTCACAGTAATTCTAATAGCTGCTTATGAAGCAACACTCACCGATTAGTCATTGATAAGCAGCTATGAGAATAACTGTGACTAAACGTGACTAATTTCGTCTTGTGTTGTCTTGACTAACCGGTGTACGCCTAGCCTTAGTTTTCAGTACATCCCAAACATCTACAAAAGTAGACAGAGGATGGGTCAATATTAGTTGTATTACTATAAAAATAACACCATATTTTGGAGTTAGATATGATTACACAATTGTTTTATTCATTACTGCATCCATATCATTAGGTATTCAAATTCAAGATCTATATTCATGTTACAACTATAGGAGCTTATTGGATGCAATTTTCAGTTACTATTTTTAATGATTCACCTTGCAGCTGAAATGAAGGTTGATTCATTACATGTTATTGAAACTTAGATTATAACTTTCACAATTAATACTACAGTATAGCATAAATCAAATGAGTGTAATAATACGTTATTACAACAGGTGTTTGGTTCTTCAATGAAACTAGGTCAATCGACTTACCATTTAGCTACCATTACTCATCTGAAATATACGAACAAAGGTGTCTTTGTTTAAAATAATTTTATGGACTCATATCCACCATAAATTTGCTTAAGGTTTTGTAATACACTGATCTCTAACTTCGCTTAAAATAATTCTGTGGGCTCAAATCCACCATAAAAAAACTTTTAACAACATAATATCATTGAAGCTTGGCCAATGAAGGGAATACAGCTAACACAGAGAAACAACCCATACTTAGTTGGGAATTGTTAATTACTTGAATGCAATAATGGTTTTAAATTGTAGATAAGCACTGAAAGAATACCACTACAAAGCAGCGCTTGATAGTTTTTAAAAGCCCCGCATCAAAGGTATAGCTCGTGAACGCTCTTCCTCTCTGCTCCAGAAAGGGTTTCCTCCATCTCTCTTTTTCATTTTAAATTAAAATAAACAAATAATACACAGTCACAAAACTTTCAAAACAAAAACAAACCGACCTAACCATGCAACAAATACAAGTGAATTTTCAGCTGAGGAAGGAAATCATATTATAATCGTATGCTTCATTGAAATTCAATGCGACATTAGTTTAATGTGGCATTAATTTAATGACTGTCCTAGAAACCGGGCATGAATCTACTGGCAACATTTAAACGCAGCATTCAATAAAAGTGAAGTTCATGATAGACTAACCGCTGACAAGCTGCTGCAGCGACGTGATTTCGGCTTGGTTGCGTTGTTTCTGCTCGTCTAGTCGGGCCTCCAAGTCCAGCCGTGTGACGGTGACCTGCGTCTGAGCGTCGTTTAGTTCGGCCTTCAGCTTTTCTATTTCCTCCAGCAATTTGTTGTGCTCACTGGAGCCTCGCTTCAGTTCCTCTGCCAAATAAATAATTAAATAAATTAATAAATGAACGAATAAAAAAATAAATACATAAGTAAATAAATAGATCAGTAAATGAATGAATGGATGAATAGATAGATAGCTAGTAAGTAAATGATACAAAATAGAATTGGAAAAGAAGTATGAATAAGAGAGAATAGATTTGAAAGAAATTAATAAATAAGTCAATAAATGAACGGATAAATATGAATCAGTAAACGAATGCATGAATGGAAAAATAAATAGATAGTAAGTGAATGATACAAAATAGAATTGGAAGAAGTATGAATGAACTATATTTATGTAGGCCTATATAAATAGTATGAATAGTATTTAATAGTATGAATTTAATTCTATGTAGTATGAATGAAATATATTTGAGGAAAGAATAAATTGGAACTTGTGGCTGAAAAATAGGACTTATGAACAGAATGAAAAAAGTTGAAATAAAATAAACGAAGTAAGGTGAAATTGAATTGAATGTTGGCTAAATAAAAGAATTTGATTTTCATTGATTTGATAGCTAGTACAAAATGTGAGAAAATTGAAAACACAGTAAACGACTGGCATTATAAATTGGTAAAATAGATTGAAGAACATGTGTATTACTAAATACAATAGTAGGCTACATGGAAAAAAGAGAATATTTTGTACAATAGATAGTTGAATTAAAAATTCGAATAATTCCATTTCATGCAGTAATTAATGGTTTTATTAAGAACCATCAAACGAACTAAATAATTTCGAATTCATTCAAATTTCAAATTACAGTAAATGACACTAATTTAGGTAAAATTATTCAAATTTAGATTGAATACAGTACGTTAGATAATGTACAGTTTTCTAACCAGTAATTACAATATTATTCTACTATTTATATGAATATCTAAAATAATATTATAAAATTCATTCATTCAATATTCAACCTAGCTTAATTTTATTGAGAGCATACTTTTCAATCCTAATATTCATCTCGAAAACAACAATGAACTTGAATTGTCCAAACTGAAACCAATAACATTATTATCAATGAATATTCTCTGACACTAATTTGTCACAGTTCATGAATTTCTCAAAAAACTCTATTTGGAGAAGGAAATGTCAACTAAGCTATTTAGAACCGACAAAAATACTATCAGAGCATGACATTAGATTTTTTCTTTTCCTATGTTATCAGTATTAATTATGCACTAGCTGATAGAGGCCTGGCTTCCTTTACTTCATATAGTAGGCCTTTTAGTTTAATTCATAAACGTTTAGAAAAATAGTTGACAAAATGTAGAAATATAGTTGATTATGTAGGCTAGTTGTTAATAGTTGGTTAGTTTGGCTAGTTGATCAGGAAAGTAGAGTAAATATTTGTTAAGTTAATTGTTAGTTAACAATTTTAAGTTTGTTAAAAGTTGAGTTAATTATCTGTTTGTAGAGTTAATTCATGAACGATTAGAAAAATAGTTGACAAAATGTAGAAATATAGTTGATTATGTAGTTAATAGTTGGTTAGTTTGGCTAGTTGATCAGAAAAGTAGGGTGAATATTTGAAGAGTTGAATATAGTTAACCGTTGATTACATAGTTTGGTTCGTAGATAATAAGGGAAAAAAGTTTAACCGTTAACTACATCAGTAATATAGTTAACCGTTGATTACATAGTTTGGTTCGTAGTTAATAAGGAAAGTGAAGTTTATATTTGATGAGGTAATCTTTGATTGATTTATATTTTTAATGAGGATGATAAAGTTTATAAGGTAAAAATTGCTTCAAGTTGATTAGTTTACAGTTGAAGAGGAGAGAATAGCCTACACTGTACTTGATAAGGAAATACGGAGGGGAGTTCAAACTTGCCAATTATTTCTAATTATTGTCATTACTCACTTGCATGAGAAGTCGCCTCTTGAAACAAAGTTGCTTAGTACATAAAAAAGCTTAGATTCAACAATAAAACTTCAATGAACGATTTATATGATTGACATTTACTAGCGTGCGTAAGGTAGCTAATGAAAAACGACAAAAAAACCGAGTTAAAGTTAGCTGTTTGAAAAATGAAAATGAAGTTTCATGAGGATGAATTATAATACACAGATGAGAAAAACGTGCAAAAGTGTTGAGTAAAAAAATTAAGAGATAAAATTAATTGAGAAATTGGAATGATTAACAAACTGACTGCAAAATTTACGATCAACATTTACAATTAATAACTCTACCCACTACCTGCTCTAAAAATAGTTGGCTGTTGAAATCTACTTTTTAAATAGACTCTGTTTCTGTAAATCAATTATTGTCTAAGGAAGGTGCAGGTAATACACTTCATTCTAGCCACCGTGCAACAAAAAAACCATTTTACAATTTATTTTTAAAAAAATTAAAAAAAGGTTTGTCATTAATGCTATCTACCTATGTTTATAGGGCTGTTGAGCCATTGACAAACAAACAAACCTAAGTTTCTAGTATGAAAATGAAGAATTGTATCTACATTATACAGAGAGTTCAACTTCAAAAAAGATCCTGCAAAATATAAACAGCTGACTATAGGATGAGGTGTGTGGGTATCTTATAGTCAGCTATACCAGTTTTACAGTGCTTTTCATTTTTAAATATGTGGTTTTGAAAACTTCAAGTTTTTTTGTTTATATGATGATATCATCTGTTGTATATATAAAAATGAAAATAAAATGGTTTTGATTTGTTGTCAATATTTGCTATAGCAGAAGACTTCAGAACTATTTATAAGTTTCAAGTTGGCCGTCTGATTACGTTTCATAATGAGCAAATACTTGGGAGAGGTTCCCAACTTCTCAAAGTTGTTTTGTTAGGCTAAGGCCACACTACAAGCTGAGCCTCGCTTGGTGCTAAGAGCCAAGTGACTCTCTTAGACTTGGCTCTTAGCACCAAGTGAGGCTCCTTGTAGTGCGGCCTTGGCCTTCCTGAAATCAGTCCAACACTCTACATACTACGGTGGGGCGAATACAATCAGTATATTTTCAATCTATTCTATTTTTCTATTCTCTTTTGAGTTGAACTCTCCGCATAGTCTACTCTACACTCGGGGTGCAAATAGATGAGCAAAGCAGGCGCGGAGTGGGGTGGGGTGGGGGGGGGGGGTGCGTTACCTTCTTTCTGCAGAAACAGTTCTTTCATTTTGGCGCGCTGCTGGCCGAATTCGGCGCGCATCAGCTGCTTCTCGTCCTCGTGCGCCGCCAGCCGCGCGCTCAGTGCTGCCACCTTCACAACCAGATCTGCCCCAGGCACACCAACACACAGACAACATATACAGTACGGTGGCTGGCGCATACAGACAAGCAGTTGTACAGACAAGGAATATGGTGCAGAAGAGGAGAGAGAGAGTATACAAGGAGGATGTGGTGGAGGAGGAGGAGGAGGGAAAGGAAGAGGAAGAGGAGGGAGAGGAGGAGGGAGGAGGAGGAGGAGAGGAAGAGGAAGAGGAAGGAAGAGGAGGAGGAAGAAGAGGGAAGGAAGAGGAGGAGGAAGAAGAAGGAGGAGGAAGAGAGAGGAAGGAGGAAGAGGAGGAGGAGGAAGAGGAAAGGAGGAGGAAGAGGAAAAGAGGAGGAGGAGGAAGAAGAGGGAAAGGAAGAGGAAGAGGAAGAGGAGGAGGAAGAGGAAGAGGAAGGAAGAGGAGGAGGAAGGAAGGAAGAGGAAGAGGAGGAGGAGGAGAGAGGAAGAGGAAGGGGAAGAGGAGGAGGAGGGGAAGAGGAGGAGGAGGAGGAGGAAGAGGAAGAGGAGGAGGAAGAGGAGGAGAGGAAGAGGAAAGAGGAGGAGGAGGAGGAGGAGGAAGAGGAGGAAGGAGGAAGAGGAGGAGGAGAAGAGGAGGAAGAGAAGAGGATGAAGAGGAAGGGAAGAGGAGGAGGAGGAGGAGGTGGACGAGAAGGAATAGGAAGAGGAGAACTGAAGGATAGTATATTAAGGAAAGAAGGAGGAGAGGAGAATGAGAAAAAGAAGAAGATAAAGATGAAAAGGAAAGGATGATGATGATGTTGAGAATGGAAGAATGGGGAAGAGGGAGGAGGAAGGATGAAGAGGAGGAGATGGGAAAGGAGGAATAGGAAGAGGAGGACTGGAGGATGTGATAATAAAAAAGAGAGGAGAATAATAAGAAGATAAGGATGAGGAAGAGAAGGAGATGGGAAGAGAGAGGAAGAAGGATGTTGAAGAGGAGGAGGAGGAGGAGGAGGTAAAAATGAGGAGAGGAGGAAGAGGAAGAACAGGATGTTGAGGAGGAGGAAAAGGAGAGGAGAGAGTGAAGAAGAGGAAGAGAAGGATGTTGAGGAGGAGGAGGAGAGTGAGGATGAGTAAGAGAAGGATGTTGCGAAGGAGAATTATAAGAGCAAGATCATAAGGTTGTGGGGAGGGAAAGGATGACAACGAAAAAAAGAGGAGGAGGAGGAGAAGGACAAGAAGGATGATAAGGAGAAGATTGAGATGAGGAGTAGGAGGAGGATTATGAGGGTGAGAGAAGAAGGAAAGGATGAAGCAGAGGCGATTGAGTTGGAGTAGGAGAAAAAGGAGGAATTAAAGAATAGAGGAAGAGGAATAGAAAGAAGAGGAGATGGATTAGAAGGAGAGAGAGTTGGATGAGGAAGAGGAGGATTGAGAGAAGTGAGGGTGAATGAGGAAGAAGGAAGGAAGAGAAGAAAAAGAGAGAAGAGGGTGCAAGATAGATTGCAAGCTGGCAAAGCTTGAAGAAATTTTTGAAAAGTCTCGGATCTCATGACGAGGTTGGATTGGAAGTGATGTAAAATACAAATATTACAAAAAATAGAATGTCCCACAAGTGAGAATGTGAATGAAAAGGAAAGAAGAAAACAAGTGGAAGGAAGGATGGATGATGATAAAAGAAATCATTGAACATATAAAAGAAAGATGAGAGAGTAAAATAAAAGATCTAACAAATACAGTAGAACCTTGTTAAATCGAATTCCCCTAAAACTTGTTATCCAACAACTCGAACCTTGAAATTTCGAAATACTTATTAAATCGAATTTTCGCCGTTCCCTTTGAGATTCGATTTATCAAGGTTCCACTGTACATAAAACTAAAAAGTGGTATTTGAATAAAATCTATCAGAAACTCTAGGCCTAAGTTATTCATTGATTGAATTGTAAAAAACGGTATAAGAAATTTAAATCTACAGAGCGGTAATATGGAGGACAGATTGAATGGTGAATGAGTACGCTATATGATATAAAATAGTTAACATAGACAATTTAACCAAAAATAATGAAATGATGAGCCATGCTAGATTGAATAGCGATTAAAAGGAGCATGACAATTAGATAGTTAGGAACCCAATTGATTAGTCTACCGCCGTAACAGTATAATAATTTTGAAAAATCATCGTTTTCTCCAACACAAATGGGACTGTGGTTACATTGGTTGCGAGTTGGTATGAGTTGTACAAGAAGAAAACGATACCATACTGAAAACATCCACCATTATATTACTGCAAACATGAAATTATATATTTTGCAATGAGTCTGTTATAGTATGTGTGTACCTTTAGGTTGCAATCATACAAAATTACAAGTAGTTGAACTGTAAAAATCAACATAGCAATGAATGTTATTCAACATATAAAATCTTGTTAGTGACGAAGGGCTCTGATAAAGAGTATTATTATTGTATTTGAATAGATTTGCAGTAGGCTACATATCTCCAATGATATGCTAATTTATGAAGTGGATAGCTTTTATTCTTAAAGTGTATGCAAGGAATATTCTGAATAGACGAGTGAATAGAATTTATCAGAAAGGTCAAGAAATCCATTTAACTAATATAGACACCTCAACCACTTCAAGTGCATTGTTGAATACTAAACCCAGAACCACAATATGTGAGGGATTTAGTGATTTTTAGGAACTGATAAATAAAAAGAATAGATAATAAACTCTAGGTGTAATTTGAAAAAAAACCTTTTTAGTGTCCCAATATCACCAATAACTTTCAAAAAGAGTTTGTAGCGAACCTGTAGCACATAACTTTGTCCATGCATTATAGCATATGTATGATAATAATATACAAGCTAGCATTAAGCAGGTCATGCTTAATTATATATAAATATACAGAATACAACTGATGCTTGTATAAAATTTGAAAATTATAGTAGAACACAAAGAGAAGCAGCCTGAAGCGCTCATCTTTTATCTTAATGGGAAGATGGGGCCCTAACTATTGGACCGATTATGGGATACTTCAGGACCCTGTGTATGTAAAATAAATCAACAGCTGTTGGTACCTATATTGAACCAATGGACAGTATATTAAATCCTTACATTTGATTCGTTTCTCAAACTCAATTATACTCATATGAACATAAAAACAGATTGTGAAGAAACTGGAAAAAACATAATTCAGTGAGATTTGTTATATCTTGAATTTGAGGTTGTACTAATATCCATTTGAAATTATTAAAGTATACATCTATTCAAGTTCAGTGAACCCAATATAGAATTCTGGGTTCACGGTAGTGAATAAAACATAAATTCAATTGGAAGAATAAGTTCTTCCTGTCGCATGGTAATTCAAATTAGACAGAAGCATGAATCACCACAATAAGGTTGAGTGCATCCAATTGCCAAGTCCCAAAAGCTAATTAAACCAAGATTTGTCGTGGCCATGGGAATGATTTCTAAATAATGAATTAATCTGACTATCAAATTTACTGTTTATGTAATTATTATTGTCGTTAATATTCCAATCTTACCATTATCATCTGGATCAGTGTCCTTGGAGAGAGTTGTTTCATTGCTGACAGTTTCCATATTTTGAAGTTATTGTATTGGGATATTAGGAAAGCAATCACTATAAACACTGCTTTTCAAGAGACATCGCAAGTAAATTTAATGAAGGGAATGATTAGTTATTAAGACTAATTGATATGAGCGTTAAAGTAATTAATATACACCAAATCATTCCGCATAACCTAAACTTTTGACAAAATCCCAGATTTGCGTCGAAGTCGAAATGCCATTTGTACAAACAGCTGATTGTTCTAGAAAATCCATCTTTCGACAAATTTTTCAAGTCTGAATTAAGAATATAATAATCAATGGAATAAACACTGTTTTATATTCAAATCAGTTGAAATATTTGTTTCTTGTTTGTAAGAATATAAAAGAGAGGAATTTTTCATCTAAAAATTAGGTGGGGCGGAATTGATGGTGATGTTGGCACAACCGTTCTCGTCTGCTTTATAATGGCTGCATTTTTTTCGTCTGCATCGTGTAATATCAATAATTTTCTACGTGCTTTCTCAGTTAAAATCTACTTTTTATGTTGATTTTAAATCACATTTTAAAACTTCTGACATTTTTTAGTAAATTAATATCCTAAAATAGTTTATTTGTCTCAATTTTCGTCTTGAAATTTGTACTCCAACCCTTGGACTTCAATGAGGGGATGGACCATCCCACTAAAACTCATTGATCCATTTCACTTGTTCATGCTGCCATTCGTAGCTTCAGGCAATATTTTCCATTTAATTCGTTTAAATAATCTCCTGATTCTTTAAAAGTTCAATCTTCAACATGCCGGTACCGTGCAGTGCTAAATGTGGAAACAACGCGGTCTTGAAGGTGAGATGCATTTTATTTATTTAGTCGACGTTATTGAATAATTACGATCTAATCTTCAAGTTTTATACTTCAAAAACTTGAATCCATTCAATTTCAGTTTATTTGCAATGAATAAATCCAATACAAGATTATGATCCCACTCCAATACTCTTGTTCTATTGACCATATAGAAACAAAGTGGGATGGGTAGACGCCATCATGTATTGAATTCCACCCCTTTCAAGACGGGGGATGACTCAGATGACCTGTATACCTCTCTCACTTAATGAATCTAATTCAAATTATCCTCCTTCTACCCTATTTTATATAAATTATTACCTTACCTAACTGTAAACTTATAGTAGGCCTTACTTACTTACTACGCTACGGTACATAGGCCTACGGTACCTATGTTCGGTAATGGATCATAAGTTTCCATAGTACCATGAAGCTTATTTATGTTGTGTTACTGTTTTAATATCAATTCTTGTTTTGAGCTATTGTTTGGGAATAAGTGTCCTTAAAGCACCACCTGAAAAAGAAATGAATTGCTTCAATGTTCATAATTTTACCATGTGAACGTATTCTTCAATATAGCCTACATGTATTGAAATAACACACTCAATTGACGTTGAGAAGAGCTTCAATTCGTTGAAATCAATCAAAAAACCTCTGCAAATTTTTCATATTTTGGTTAAAATTCTTTCCTTTCTAGAGGCCCAAAACAGGTGACGCCCTATGTAAAGAATGCTTTTTCTGGGCGTTCGAAACCGAGGTGCACAGCACTATACAGGGTGGTCAGCTGTTCAAGCAAGGCGACGTAGTGGCAGTGGCCGCTTCAGGAGGCAAGGACTCGACAGTGCTTGCTTATGTCCTCAAGTTGCTAGACGAACGATACAACTATGGACTGAAACTTGTGCTGTTGTCTATTGATGAGGGCATAACAGGTGGGTAGCCTGCCTGCAGATTAAAATTTAATCTAGGTATTAAATGAATAAAAAAATATCGAATAAATCTATCGAAAAATATATAATATGAAGAACCCTGCTAAGCAGGATGGGGGAATTTCATAATTTATGAAAATATGATGAAGTACCCTATGCAGACACAATTAAAATGTCACAATTCAAGTTGTTAAATTTAAAGAGACTTATTTGTGCCTTCTTGTGTTAAGTTATGTGGATATTTTTCTAAAAAATCATCAAAAATATAAATGAAGAACCATATTATGCAGGAAGGGGGAACTTCATAATTAGGTATTATTTGTAAATTTTCAATCAATGATTTACTAAGGAGAGTACAAGTGTCTTATGCCCAAAACTGTTATTCTTCTAATTCAATAGACTTATGTCTGCCTTTTTGTGTTGAAGGTCTACAGATATTTTTGGAACAGGTATTAGGAACAGATCATTATTCTACCAGATCATTATTGTACTTGTACCCTACTCTGGACTAATGTATTCCAATGTTTTTATTTTATTAGATAAAAATCGAAAATTGGTCCACCACATATGAATTTATCCACTAACTTATACATTATTTAAATGGTACTGCATCATATTATAATGGATGAATTCTGATACATTGGAAAATTGTAAAAAGCTTCAAAGAGACAATTAATATTGTCAGTATACCTACATCACTATAGTTGATGCTATTTAGTTGCCTACTTCATAGATTCATTCAACATATTATTTCTATCTATATTTACCATTAATGGTGTCAGTGATTTTTCAGTGAGTATTTGATGTTGTTAGTTTTATTAGAATTTCCTTGTTATTGTTATTTACAGGCTACCGGGACGATAGTTTGGAAACAGTTAAACAGAATAGGGATGACTATGAAATGCCCCTAACAATTCTATCCTACAAGGAGTTGTACGGGTGGACTATGGATGAAATTGTTGAACAGGTTGGTATTGAGGCGATAATTATTCATTGTCCTTTGCCTATTTATTTTGATTTTGTTATCAAATGTGTAATATAGTTGAAAAATCTCCATGCAATCAGCCGACTTCAACTGGCAGACATGCATGACATGGCTTACTAGGTGATAATAATGCATGTTCAGTATGTGCGTGCCATTAGAAGTTAGCTACTTAATTTTATGCTATTATACCTCTGTCTGCAGAGACTGTATAATCCATTTGTATTCTTTTATTGAATATAGTCACAGTGTAACCATTGTATCTTACAGTTTTCATTGGTTAGCACAATCAAATACTTACTTTTTTTGTTCACCCTAGCACCTAGTCTCAGAATAATAAGCTATTTTATTTTGACCTAACTTGCTAAAGTAAATCCATACTTTTGAGAAAACTACACAATACTCCTAATTCCCCCCCCCCTTCTCTCCTCCCAAATAAAACTCTAAAAGATTCACATTGAGAAGATACTTGAATTATGTGCTATGTTAATTGATACACTTTTGTCCTACAATTTACCTTTGCCAGTGTTAAGTTCTCAACATTTTAAGCTTTAAAAGCAATACATGAGTATACAGACCATTTTCAATGTTAGAAAAGTAATTATTTTCGATGTTGTTTCTCTTGAAATAAGTTTGAAAAATGAGTGAATGGGTTCATGTATGCCTGTAATACCATCAATAAGTGTTCTGTGCTGTGTTTCAGTGTTATACTTTTTTCGGTCTTTATAAAATCAAAAAATACTTTTTTTAAATGCTGATGTCTGTTTTCTAAGTGAAACAAACTTTCACCATGTTCCCTATCAAGGGATAATTGGTTATGTTGGTGAAGTGGAACAACCCTACTCGGGTCTTTCCACTATAAAAAGCCATACGCTAAATAAATAATAGTTAATAACCTTACAAAAATTTGGCAAAAGTATGGCGGAGGCGGAAAAAAAAGTTCCAACGTACTGTTACGGACCTTTTCACACTAATAAGCCTAGTTGGCTAGGTATTTCTCTTCCTTTCTTTTTTCAGCACACCCAACAATACAGCCAATTACTTTTGAAATTGTATTTTTGTTCTTGTATATTGTATTATTGTGCTGTTGTATTGTAATTTTCCCTCTTTGAGTAGTTGTGAAGGTGATATTGTGGTAGTTATCCATAATAAATGACAAGATGTTGTCAAACCAATGATTTATTAGAAAATCGAGATACCGGTTTCGGTTGTTATACCATTATCAATCTCTGGTAAACTCTGGAAACTCTAGGTTTGCAGAGATTGATAATCTGAAAAATCTCGAGAGTCAGTTATTGTCTAATATTGTAATTTTGTTTTCAATTGTATTTTGTGTGTGAATAAAATTGAATTGAATTAAACAACCACACTGTTATTTTATAGTTTCTGGAGCCATTTTCGAGACCCGTGGAACATACAGAAATTGCTCGCTTAATAAAACGGATTTTATATTGTAGATATACTCGATTTGTGTGAATGAAATCATGTTTTGATTGTTGTATTGTAATTTTGTTTTCAATTGTATTTTGTGTTTGACTAAAATTGAATTGAATTTAACAACCACACTGTTATTTTATAGTGTCTGTAGCTGGAGCCATTTTCGAGACCCGTCGAACATACAGAAATTGCTGGCTCAATAAAACGGATTTTATATTGTAGATGTATTTGATTTGTGTGAAAGAAATCATGTTTTGATTTGTGTTTTCAGATAGGTCGCAAGAACAACTGCACATTCTGCGGTGTATTCAGACGGCAGGCGTTGGACAGGGGTGCCGCCTTGCTCAGCGTTGACAAAGTGGCCACCGGTCATAATGCGGACGACATTGCAGAGACGGTTCTCATGAATGTGCTGAGGGGCGACATTGCACGGCTGAGACGCTGCACGGCTATTGCGACGGTCAGTAACTGACTGTTGCAGAGTAGCTGGTATCCCAAGTAAGGCTAGGCGTACACCGGCTAGTCAAGACAAGACAAGACGGAATTAGTCAGCTTCTAAGTGTGGTTGAAGTTAAATAATGAATGGTGGGAGTTGGAATTAATTCGTGGAACCCAATTCCGGTGTCGACATGATTATGTCGATATTAGGAACTGTTATTAGGAACTGATATTAGGTTCCTGTTACATCGAATTCCTAGGACATGTTGATCTATTCTAGACCATGCTGTGATACGAGTTTGTTGTAATAGAAATAGACTGGAAATTGACGTTTTGCTTTGTTGTAATGTTGTAACAGTTTTGGGCGTAAGCCTGTTGAACCATCCATTAAGACTAGGCGTACACCGGTTAGTCAAGACAAGACAAGACAAGATTAGTCACGTTTAGTCACAGTAAAAGTATTAGAGAACCGGAAATTCAAAGAAAGCTACACAATAAAATGTATAAATAGTCCTAAAGACTTCTGCTACATCAAATATTATCAACAGAAGTTAAAAGCAAGAGGATAATCGATGAATGTCACTCATATGTTATTTGATAATGCAGTATTGATTAGTTAGGCTAGGCGTACACCGGTTAGTCAAGACAAGACGGAATTAGTCACGTTTAGTCACAGTAATTCACAAAGTTGCTTATGAAGCAGTACACACCGATGCAATGACCAATCGGTGTGAGTTGCTTCATAAGCAACTATGTGAAGTACTGTGAGTAAACGTGACTAATCTCGTCTTGTCTTGACTAACCGGTGTACGCCTAGCCTAACAGTTACTAAAAAAGTGAATTGATTCAGTTGATGGGGATATTATACCAGTGGTTCGCAACCTCTTCTGGTTAGAGGGGGGATCAATACGTCAATACGGTCAGTAACCGACGGTCGAGAGTAGCTGTTATTCCAAGTAACAGTTACTGAAAAAGTGAATGTAGCAGTTGATGGGGATATTACACCAACGTGGTTCTCAACCTCTTCTGGTTAGAGGGTGGGTCAATACGGTCAGTAACCAACGGTCGAGAGTAGCTGGTATTTCAAGTAACAGTTACTGAAAAAGTGAATGTAGCAGTTGATGGGGATATTATACCAGTGGTTCGCAACCTCTTCTGGTTAGAGGGGGATCAATACGTCAATACGGTCAGTAACCGACGGTCGAGAGTAGCTGGTATTCCAAGTAAGGCTAGGCGTACACCGGTTAGTCAAGACAAGACGGAATTAGTCACGTTTAGTCACAGTAATTCATGGCTGCTCTTGAAGCACACACCGATTAGTCATTGCATCGGTGTGGCAACTGCCTAACTGTACTGTGACTAAACGTGACTAATCTCGTCTTGACTAACCGGTGTACGCCTAGCCTAACAGTTACTAAAAACGTGAATGTAACAGTTGATGGGGATATTATACCAGTGGTTCTCAACCTCTTCTGGTTAGAGGGGGGATCAATACGCCCCCTCACAAGATAATGACCACGGCAAAATTCTTTTAACTTGTCAGAAAACAGCTCATTTAACGTTAGTAAACGAGCATACATCAATCAGCTGTTCAAAAGAATCCTGCTATAATCGTATTACTTCTTCACATTATCGGCCAATTACACAAAACCCAACTAAATCAATCTCTTCAGGATGTAATGATGTCATTATTTTAATGGAGAGGATTTAATTCCATGTTATTTAGATGTTCATTGTATTGGACCATTTTGTATCCTTCACGGTACAGCAATATGTATGTGTGTTGAAGTTCTTTTGAAATAAATGAAACCAACTGAGAATATAATGATATTTAGATTGTTGAGTATTGATTCAAATGAATTAATTCTAATCATTCACCATTACATAATCGAAGTTTGGTTGTCATTCATTGAAGTTTTTTCAGTTTATCGATAGATAATTTGATATATATAGCCTAATATCATAATTTGATCATAAAATGATATCATTTTTTGGCTCTGGAGCTACTGTCAAAACTCAATACTTTTGGCTTAGTGACTTTGTGTCAAAGTGTATAGGATGAAAGGTGGATCGGATTGGAGCAGTCTTCTGGGAAAGTCGAGTTAGTGACGTCACTGCAGTCCCAAACTGTAATGCAAAGCTAGGACTCCAGTCATAGCAGGATTATTTTAAATTGTCCAAAAACAGCTGATTGATGTACGCTCGTTTACTGACGTTAAATCAGCTGTTTTCTGACAAGTTAAAAGAATCCTGCTGTATAATTTAGGACTTCCTGGAATATAAAATAACGTTTTTAAACTTGAAAGTATCAATTTTAAAATGTGAAAAACTTTATCCTTACTTGTAACTTTCACCTATAGGTCTGTCCTTCAATTGAAGCCTTACGCTAATAATCATAATTATTATTCTATTCACAATAATTCTTCCATTCCGGGAGAATTCTGGTCCACTTTTGTATACAGAGTGTTTCAGAACCACCTACCAATACTCTAGGGCATTGTTCCTGGGTAAAAACCATATCTAAATTGTCCGGAAGTCCTTAGCTACTCACACAGCTGCCATTTTGTTTTTTTCACGTAATCTTTTCTTTTTTCACTTGAAAAAACAAAATGGCAGCTGTGTGAGTAGCTAAGGACTTCCGGACAATTTAAATATGATATTTAGATATGGTTTTTACCCAGGAACAATGCCCTAGAATATTGGTAGGGAGTTCTGAAACACCCTGTATAACGGCTATTTGTTTACAGGAGAGCGAAGGCTCAATACCGCGCGTGAAGCCGCTGAAATACACCTACGAAAAAGAGATAGTGATGTACGCCTACTTCAAGAAGCTCGTCTACTTTTCAACAGAGTGCGTGTTTGCGCCCAATGCGTATCGCGGCTATGCGCGCACCTTTCTCAAGGACCTCGAAAAGATACGGCCCTCCGTCATCATGGACATCATTCATTCCGGTTAGATCTTTATAATTACTATCAATATTTATTTTAATGATCAGGAAAAATCTAGATTCACACACCTTAGCAAATGAGATTCATGACCATGCTACAAGAAGAAATCAAAACATATAGTTTTATTGGTTGCAAATTCAAAAACCATAAATGTATGAATTATAAAAAAATACATATTAACAGTCAATTGCTGGAGTCATAGCCTGCTCACGTCACATTGCGCGTGGCATCGAATTGAAAAGAAAAATGAAAAATAAAGTCTTGAGAAAATACAAATTGAAAAACCAAAAAACCATAATAATACAAACAACATACATACTAATGAGCAGTCAATTGCCCAAGTCACATCATGGTAACCTCTAATATATAATAATACTGTAATATCATTATTAACTTTTTTTCATCATTTATACCAGCCTAGAGTCAGATTAGAGAGAACAAGTAGAAGCTTTCCCATATCAGGAATAAGGTTTTTTAACATGTTACCTGATGAAATCAGAAGTTTGTCTTGGAAAGATTTTGAAAGGAAGGTGAAGTCATGGCTCATTTTCTATTCAATTAATGAATTTGAAGATTCCAACCTTCTATGATTGCCAGTTCGCATGACCTGTTTTCAACTTATTGCTAGTCCTCATTTTTAAATATTGTTGAGTTTGCCAAATTGTTGTTTTGTTTATTCCTGCATGTGATGGTTTAACTTGAAATATTCTCTTACTAGGTACTAACTGCATCTGTGATAAATTGCTGGTATCTGTGATATCTGTGTACGTAGAGGTTGGATAACATCTTTTATCAAGTAATTGATAGTCTTATGAGTTTATTACAGAAGATTAGTCACAGTAATGGTTGCTTATGAAGCACACACACCAGTCATAGCATAAGTGTGTGCTGCTTCATAAGCAACTATGTGAATTACTGTGACTAAACGTGACTAATCTCGTCTTGACTAACCGGTGTACGCCTAGCCTTTGAGTAAAAGAATCACTTATAAAAACATTGATAGAAGTTGGATAACATCTTTTATCAAGTATTTGATAGTCTAATGCCCGGGTTTTCAGTCGTTCAATAAACTATTGAATCAATCAATCAATTTATTTATTCACAACAATAATACGATACAATATTCATCAATATATTTTCTAGTAAATAATACACATATAATATTAACAATAAATTACTCTTAATATACAATTGAATCAATAACTTTTTGCATTTGAAAACACATGGTTATTGATTCAATAGTGCTATTGGATCCATGAACTGGCTATTGAGGGACTGAAAAACCGGGCATAATAAGAGCCATAGGCGCAAAGAGGGAATAATTTCAAACATTTTGATTATTTTTTCATAACTTTTTTTTGCATTTGAAAACACATGGTTATTGATTCAATAGTGCTATTGGATCCATAAACTGGCTATTGAGGGACTGAAAAACCAACCGGTCATAATAAGAGCCATAGGCGCGAAGAGAGGGAATAATTTCAAACATTCTGATTATTTTTTCATAACTTTTTTTTGCATTTGAAAACACATGGTTATTGATTCAATAGTGCTATTGGATCCATAAACTAGCTATTGAGGGACTGAAAAACCGGGCATAATAAGAGCCATAGGCGCGAAGAGGGAATAATTTCAAACATTTTGATTATTATTATTGTTTTTTTTTTCAGGCGAAAGACTGTCAGTACGCGACAACGTTCGTATGCCGACGCGTATTACATGCACGCGCTGTGGCCTGGTCGCTAGTCAGGCGATTTGCAAGGCGTGTACCCTGCTCGAAGGTCTCAACCGGGGTTTGCCTCGACTCGGCATCGGCAAGGAAAGCAAGACGAATCGCATGCGCGCGCAACTGCAGAGCGCCGAGGCGGCTAGCGACAGCGCGAAACGGAGTGCCGGTGATGAGTTTTAGATTAGATTAGTTTATTCAATCAATCAATTGAAATTGAAATTGAAATTGAATTTTATTTCTTCATAAAATACATTACAGAAATAAAAACAATACAGCATTGAAGAATTTCCTCTTATGGGCAGAAGCCTGTAGAAGAGGAAAGAGTTCCTTACAGAAGACAAACAAAAAATACAAAGACTATGTTCATTAAAACTAAAATTCGTTGATTTATCATTTCATCAAAATAAAATTTTCAAAAGCGGATTCATAGACATTAGAAACCATACTAAAAAACAAATAAAAAACGATATGTACATTAGCGTATAGTGTGTTACAAAAATCAGAAAAATAATACAACAAGCAACAACTACAGAATCAATAGATTAGAATTCAATAGATTACAGTGATATATTTTATTGCCAAAAAGAAAACAATACAAAAGTAAATCGGTACAACACTAGGATAAAATAAAAAATAAATAATTCTTGAGATTTGATAATGAGTTTATTATTAAATGATATTATTATTAAGCTTATGCTTTTGGCGGAGAGACCCTTTCGGGTGTTCCACCTTGCCGAATCATCCAGTTTTCCCTAATGGGAAATATGGAAAACATTATAGGTTAAGTCCAACACTGAATATCATTAACAATATGGCACTTCAAATATTCACTTCATTACAATAAGATATTGGCTTACATACATATTATGATAGTTGAAAATGATGGAAATTTCAGTATGAATTTGATGATTGACCAAGAACTCCCATAAACTCGGGAGGCCACCGTAGCATCGACAAACGTTAGCCTCGACACTGTCTACTAAGGGAGGTGGCACAGGCTCTCTACACTGCTCACCTTCTAGCGAGGTTAGCTACCAAGAAAGGTTAAGACCGGTGAGAACCTAGAGAGCTAACCTATCGAGGCTAACGTTTGTCGCGACTACGGTAGCCACCCCATAAACTCTCGACCTTGAAATTATTCAGATTGCTATAACTAAAAATTGAGTGAAAGTTTTAGAGAGGATTGTGGATGGGGAGAGGCGTAGTGGACAAGAAATAATTCACTGAGCTGTTTTATCATGTAGAAGTTTATGCAATGGTTGGAGTTTGAAATTCTTTCGAACACAAGTGAGATATAAGATTCAAATGCGAGCTTCAACGAGTGTTTTTAGTATCTCACGAGTGGGTTAAACGCTAAATACAACCATTGCATACTTCATTTCATCTACGACCAAGGAAAACAAAAATAGTTTTCAATTCTTTTGAAAACGAGCCTCTGTAATACAGTGATAACCTATGTATATAATGTAACTAGCCTTAATGATTGTGATAACCATTATTGTATTCAGACTTGATTGATAGATATTGTTTTTATCCTAAATTTTGTCAATTTTGTGTACATAAATGTTTTTATTTCGTTTATAACTTACATCTTTTTATTTTTTCCATTACTGCGTTATTATATAAATTTATGAAGGTCTCAACCTTTTTGTCGGTTATGGAGATATTGGAACGTTTTTGATGAAAGTTAACAGTAACGCCTGATAGGTTTTATAGATATATGTAATACATTATAGTTGTTGAGATAAACCAAAATAAAAGTCAAGACACTTACAGATTCATTTGCCAGAACAGAATTAATAAGAATAAAAATATTATCTGTAATATCGTAATACTCTGAGGTCACTCATAATACCATTTGTATGAATGAATGAGCGTTCCTGTAACTGAAATTCCAGAAATAACTACGAAAACTTGGACTAAACTCAAGTCTAAACTTAAGAAATAAACTTAGGCTACAACATGAAAACAATGCATTAAACAGTCAACTGAATTATATATTTTTTGTAATTTATTTTGCTCTGCAGTTGCTATTAATTGCTTTACTTGCATTTCGTATTTTTACCTGTAATCTACAGCTACAGCAACCTGAATTGATGACGTCACAAAGCTGCCTGAGGATGGAATGTCAGCTATTTGTCCTTATCATTCTTCTGTCGGGTTGATAACAGTTAAATTACCGGACGGAGAACTGATAAGGGCCTATGGTTGGCTCATACAACAATCGCCTCATCCTCCAATCACAGCTCATCGTGTGAAAGAAAACTCTGTGCTATTGATTTTATTAGATTCCATAACTGAAAACCTGGTTGAAGTGAATTTTCACATTTTTGGATTGTAAAACATTGCCAGTGATGACTTGAAATTGAAATATTTACAAAATCATTTCTCTGATAAAGCTCCTCATGCATTCCAATAATATAAGTAAAAGCATTAATTATTTACAGTGAAATACAAGTCGTTACTTTAATATTTCGAAATGTATTTTATAATGTTTAAAAAATGTATATGTTTTTCAACTCCTTCAGCAAGTACACAAGCAAGACTTTCTTTCAGGAATTGTATAATCTTTTATAGGATGTTTCCTTCGAGTACTTAGATACAGACTTGTGTTCTTTACTATAATAAATTTATAAAAATGTGCTTCCATTGTATTCAATGTACTTTGTATTATAAATTTCAATTTCTAGTATTGTTTTTTTGACCAAGTAGGCTACATATTTTCCCCTGGTTTTGTCAATATTATTATCCACATGCCAGCTATGGATCCATCTTTTTCCAATTAATCAAATTCTAGGCACTCTGAATAATTATATTCTTGAAATTTAATGTCAAAATAGTGGTCCCATTGTGTATTTTGCATATACAACAAGGTATTTTGTTATTGGATGCACTTATGAACTTGTATAAATTTCACTCAATATTGGTTATTATGGTATAATTATATAACTTGGGATATATAAGGTAAAAACAATGCATCCAAAAAGTACTGATTATTTTAGAAATTATAGATAGGCTATCAAGTAGATATAAAGTGAAACAACTTGAAATTGAATAATATTGGCTTAAGCTAAGAATACAACTTCCGTATCAAGCGAGCAGCTCTGTGCGGAACGATTTGATCCTCCCATCTAAGCAATGTTATTCCGCTCCCATTTAAACGCATGTAAAATCCCAGATATTTCCAAGCGGCTTTGTCGTGAATGATACGCTTAAACAAAGAGTGTATCAAGTGAGCAGCTCTTCGCGGAACTCTCCTATCTTTCCAATGCTTTTTCGCTCCGTCTTCCAAAAGCTTTCTAGTGCTAGATGATACGCAACGCAGAGCGCTGCAATGATTTTTCAAAAAATCATTTAAAATAGTGAAACATGTATAAATGAGTGGAATTATACATCAATTCGTTCAGAAAAACTTGAATTTTCATTTAATTATCTTATTATTGGAATATAGTTATCAGGTTTTAGTCACAGGCATCTTTTAAAAGTAAATTTAATCAATTTTGAAAGATTCCATCATTTTTAAACCAATCAACAAATTACAATCTATTTTCAGTATATTATTTTCGATTTTCAGCTTATTATTCATATCATAAATTCTCGTACTTTTGTTTTAGGCTATTATTGAATAGAAATTTATTTCCTTTAATCTGAAAAGATCTAGTAATAACTAAACTTTAAACAAAGATTACCAACATTTTTGTTTTTGTTGTTATATACATTACAAATTAATGCACATGACGTAAATGGTAATAAGTTGTTGATGGTAATAACGATGAAAGTTTGATCTTGTACAAATACCTTTACGAACTGCAACAAGTTCTTTTTTAAATCATATGTAGCATGAAACATAATTTTATCAATCATTAATGGTGTAAAAATTAATGTAAAAGCGTGTATTATTGTAAATGGATTGAAAAAAATAGATAGTTTTATTTTCTGCTGTTAATGTTTGCTAAGTTATGAATATTAATATGTAACAATGTGTAATAATAATATTATTGTACTTCATTCATGAAATATACTGATACATTTTGTTTGTTGTTCTTCGATATTTATTATGGATGTTACTGTTTTGTTGTTTAGATTATAGCCTATTTTTCAAATCTTGATTGTTAGTTAAGCAGGTATAATAATAGGCTAAGGTATTGAAAAAATTCAAGGTGGCTTACAATGCTATATTTTGTTATCAGTTTTAAATAAAAGATGATATTTTCATATTGGTTTTTATACGTGTTTTATTCACATTAATCCTTGAACTTGAGAGTTTTCAATGAAGAATAGCCTACGGTTATTCATGATTTATGATTTACAGTTCATGATTGAAAACATTTGACATGAATTTCTTCCACTTTCTGATTATGAGTTGAAATTCATTCCATTTTCAAGAAGTGAAACACTGTTTTTTTTATAATTCACTACTCCATTCTTGAAATGTGATTTGATTATTTCAGCTCGTAATGGAAACCAAGAATGAAAAATATGAATAATTTCTAGAAATATGAGTAGGCTAATAAAATTCTGAAGAAAGAAATTATTCAACGAGGTAGGAAAACATCCATATTGACGTTTGAAAATTTGATTAAAAAATATGAATTTATTCATTGCCGAAGAAGGAATTCTTCAACAAAGTAGAGAATCTTATAAAATCGGGCTTTAATCAGTCGTTTCAATAAAATCAATTCAAATTGAACTATAAACCAACATTGAACTTGAAGAAAGTTTGATGACATCTATGATTAAGACAGATTTGTTGTTTTTATTTCCTTCACCGATTATCGGCTGATAGGTTAAAATTCTATTTGATTTAACCGCCTTAAGATTACGTCATTTATCTGAACCAATGATTTCAGCAATCATGCTTTCCTTATTGAGCTCCGATAAATGACGCCATATAATGTGGCGGTTAAATTTTACAAGTAAACCTCTTCACTGGTCCAGGAACTTTACAGAACTGTAATTTTTACTGAAAGACTGGGAAACTGAGCCTCAAATAAATATCAGTTATTATCATTTAAGGCATAGTAAACTACAACTGTACTATTTTTTCAACTTGGTGATTGGTGAATGACCATTTTACGTTTCTATGGTAACGGGTGATGTTATGTTGAATTTTTTCACTTAAATACTGTATATAACATGTAAAAATATATTTGAAAAAGAGAACAGAATATCACCTATTAGGCTTACCATGGAAACGTTGAATGAAAGTCATCCGACAAATTAAAAAATACAGTATTACTATACTCTTTATTTTTTGTGACCGGGCATATTGATATACAATATTGTATACATATTGTAACTTGAAAAACTAGATTTCCAATTTCAATGCTTAGTGGCATCACCGTCAATTCATAGTTATTATCAAGCCAGGGCATTATTTGGGAAATTAGTTTCTTGTCACCAGAACGTTTTCAGTAGAATACGAAGGCTTATGGCCAATTGAACGAAAGCCAGTTGAATTTAACCGTTGTAAAATGACCTCATCTAACACGGAACTGATTCATCAAGACACCTATAATTATGGAGCTCCATCAAATGAGGTCATTTCACAGCAGTTTATTTTAATTGGCTTCTGTGCAATCTGTTTTTTCTGTCCTTAATATTGTATTTTTGATGAAATACATGAAAATGAATATTATTGTTTAGTTGACTTGTATCAATTGTTCAATAAGATATAACTTAAAATTTAAGGCATCTGGCCTTACAATGAATTAAGTATAGCAGGATTATTTTAAATTGTCAGAAAACAGCTGATTGATGTACGCTCGTTTACTAACTTACTACTACAATATTATTTGAATATTTATAATAATCCAAACTCTATAATGAAGGTAGGATATTACGAGGTAGAGTACTTACGCCTTACTTTGGACTTTTCCAAAGTGAATGAACTATATAGCCTATACTACAGAGAGTGTATAGTATGACTATGTACTCTCTGTAGCCTATACTGTAGCCCACCCTTTGAACTTGGAATCAAAGAGAACGCAGAGAATAGGTACTTTATGCAGCCTACATTTGAAAATTATTCAATTATTAATACATATAAAACATAAACATATTAATATATATTCTACACATATTAATACATTATCATACTTTATTTTCTTCAAGTTATTATGCCTAATATGAACTGAATCTTTTGGACTGTATGGTAAGTGGATGAATTCTCGTGCACTCTGAACCATTTTTTCCAACCTCGATAAGTTTTAATGACGATAGTTCATTTCCTGTTCAAATGCCATAGTGAACCAGTTCAGTTACTCTTGGAGAGCGAATCTTAATTTGAAATTCGTGCTGATTTATCCTTTGGCACTGATCCCCTTCACAAACTTGTAATGAGAGACGACCGGTTAGGTTTAGGGTTTCCACTCTAAGATTCTCTGATAAAGGATCCTGATCAAGGAAGGGTCTGCAGTCAGTGGTTGTGGTAAGGAAGGAAGGAGAAGAAGAAGAGAAGGGAGTAGAAGAGGAAGATGAGGATAAGGAACCATAAGGAGGAGGAGGAGGTACATCTAATCAGGTAGGTTGTTAGTATAGTGGCTCTCATCGATTTAACTTTGAACATGGTGTTCGAAATTGAAGGTAAACAATCTGCTCTATAACATGTTAGGGCTTCAAGTTTGCTGGTACCTACTCAGGCCTGTATATTCATGTGTTTGCCTTCATTGTGTAGGTTCTATGTCATTGGAAATGATCCACTATGGGTGTTCACCCTGCAGTGAATTTTGAACATGTTTAATAAAATTTAAAAGCATTTTAAATTGAAAGATTTTGAATATCCTTCGAGTGAAGGCTATGAATAAGGATGTGATAATCATATTATTATGTGAATATCATCCAAATGGAAATTAATTTAATTATTTATTAAATAATGACCAGCTTAATTTACTCGATCTCATTTCATTTTGAAAAAAATATAGAAAATACTCGTAGTTTTCGTACATTTGAATTGGATTCCATATTTTTTATACAATATTATGATTTCTATTCCATCTCATCAATTGCGAGAAACAGACACCAAAAAATATTACAATAGTAACATCGAAGACGATAGGAAACTATTATTCTATTACTAACTATTATTCTATTACTAACTATTAAGTATTCTACAGTAATTGTCTTTGGTAACATGTTATTGTAACAAAAACATAAAATAGAGTTTATTGCTCTTGAGTCGGTCAAATATTTTCATTCCACTAGTAGGCTATTTTTATCCGCTATGAATATAGTCTAATCAAACTGTTACAGCTCTTATCACAACGACATGCTAAAACATGACATAAATTATACTTGGAAATAGGCTACTGTAGCTCGAATAACTCAAACATTCTATAAGTACTGCATCAATATCAAACACATTGAAACCTTTCACGAAACACGGACCAAGATCCCGTCTCTGATTGGCTAATCCTACTTCAACATGATTGGCTCACGATACAGAGGGCTGGGCCATAGGCTGAGACTTGTTACACTCACATCCAACAATTCACAAATAAACTTCATCCATTTTAGGATCGAAATACCGGTAATGAGAAAAATAACTGTAATCTAAAAACAATTTAATAGGCTAAATATAAACATATCACACGCAATTCAAATCTCATTACATTCAAGTTTTCGTTCATTAATTATGCAAGTGTCCAGTCCACGTATCCAACACTTCTTATTCAGTTCTTATTTTCGCCACTAGATGCCAGCACCAACTGGGTTCCACAGTACAGTCTGTGTAGGCATCATAGCATAAGTCACTCCCCTTCTCTTTCCACCAATCGCAGCGAAGCAAGCTCGGCCAATCACAGTCGAGCTTTGTATCATTGGTCACTGCTGAGAACGTTCCAAATAGGATAGCAATATGGCTGAAACAGATACAGTATTTTAGAGTATCGAATTCTCTTACAATCGAATTTATTTATTCAAACACACTTAACACTTTGAAAATACAAGGGAAAATGAAAGTAGGAGACACCAAAGAAATTCATATATGAATAAACAAAAACAACTCGCTTAATGGAGGAGTGTGGTAGCGAAAAGAAAAACGGTGAAGAATACCTTGTAAACTATGGTTTCCCCTGTAATTTGTAGGTAGTGGATACTGTGGACAGGATGTTAATATTGAGAGGCACTTTTCATACTAGAGAGGAAAATTAGTATTTCACGCACTGAAATCAGTGCAGGAATAATATTATTTCCATAATCTGTAGAACAAGTTTATTACCTACTTTCGATGTTTCCTATAATAATTATGTATTTATGTATTGTATCAACTGGGAGAATAAAGGAATTTGAATTTGACTTTCGATGTTTCCTATAATAATTATTGTAATGTTCTCTATTTGTGAACTTATTACTTTCGATGTTTTCTTTAATAATATTATAATGTTCTGTATTCGTGAAACACACTTTAAACGGTATTCACAAAGAGTTTAGCATTAAGATCGTTGCTCAACCCTTTTTCCCAACCCGACAAGTATCCTGGCGTAGAATATACGGGTATTATGAAAAGTGTTTCAAAAAGCGTGCATTCTCATGGGAGTTTTGAGAGTTGGTAAGCACTTTACTGTCTCCATTTTGACGATTAAAATACGCCTTCTGGAAGCTGGCAAGGGGAGTACAGTAAGCTATATTACATACATGTTTAATGTTTATACATACACAATGTTGAACACAATGTCTTTAGTTATGTTGTGTTGAGGGATGTGAGAAGAATGACAGAGTAAAGATTCAAGAAAAGGGGAGAAAATTGAAGGAACCGCAGTAGGAGTAAAGGGTATAATACATAGAAGGAGTATTATTACATAAATGTTATGCTGCGTCTACACCATCGCCGAACTAGGCGAAAGCGAGGGTGTAGACGGGGTCACTCGTGTATAGCAGGATCCAATTCAACTTGTCAGAAATCAGCTGTTTCAAAGAGCAATATCACAATACTTAACCTACAAATGGTGAATCTCGCAGATTATTGAAAAGGTCTTTTAAAAGTTATTCTTTGGAAGGTCTTTAAAAGGTCTTTTAAAGACTTTAAAGGTTCTTTAGACTTTCAACTTTCGATTATTGTGTCGAAATCACTGTTTAATTATTACTAGATAGGCTGATTTATAAGTTAATTGGCTCCTGCTATAATTCGAATAATATTGGGGCTTCATAAGCTAAGACACAGACAACAGTATAGTTAGTCTATGGCTAAGAATACAACTTCCGTATCAAGCGAGCAGCTCTGTGCGGAACGATTTGATCCTCCCATCTACGCAATGTTATTCCGCTCCCATTTAAACGCATGTAAAATCCCAGATATTTCCAAGCGGCTTTGTCGTGAATGATACGCTTTAACAAAGAGTGTATCAAGGGAGCAGCTCTTCGCGGAACTCTCCTATCTTTCCAATGCTTTTTCGCTCGGTCTTCCAAAAGCTTTCTAGTGCTAGATGATACGCAACGCGGAGCGCTGCAATGATTTTTCAAAAAATCATTTAACATAGTGAAACACGTATAAATCAGTGGAATTATACATGAATTCGTTCACAAAAACTTGAATTTTTATTTAATTATCTTATTATTGGAATATAGTTATTAGGTTTTAGTCACAGGCATCTTTTAAAAGTAAATTTAATCAATTTTGAAAGATTCCATCATTTTTAAACAAATCAACAAATTAACAATCTATTTTCAGTATATTATTCCGATTTTCAGCTTATTATTCATATCATAAATTCTCGTACTATGTGGAGGAGGAGGAAGAAGAAGAAGAGGATAAGAAGGCTTAGCAAGTAAAGTATTGGTAGGATGAGTAGAAAAAATAAGAAGAAGAGAAGAGAAAAAGAGATGTTTAAACGAATTCAAATGTTCAAATGAATGAGAAATTAGAACAAGAAAATGAAGAAGACAAGAGAAGAGGAAGATGAAAAGGAAGAGAAGAAGTCAGTGCTCTGAATAAACAGAGCGAATGAACTCCCATCCGTTTAGTTAAAGTATGCGAGGCGGTTCATCGTATTTATGAAATATTAGGGAGGTTTTAGAGTCGGTCCCCCGTGTGCTACAGAGCAAAGGTTATAAAAACTGAATTAGCGCACGCTCCATGTAGCATGCAACAAGAACTCGCTTCCCAACCTCAACTGCTACCTAACTGCAAACTCTTGATAAATATTTGACATCTAAATGGTTTTGTCGCAAGTTTACAATGGTCATAATACGGGCAGACCACGGTCAAATCACGGAAAGGCTACGGGCAGACCTGTTGAAGTTAATTCAAACCACACTTGCTGAAGAATAAGAATTAAGAACGCGAATGATTATCAATGATTAAGACAATGAGAATGATTAAATGTATGAAAAAATTACGAGTTTTATGTTGATTCCAATTTAGTTATAAATTAATGTTGTATTGAAACGTCAAAATTGCATTAAGCCTATACTGTTCAGAAATTCAAACGATTGTTATCATAGTTTTCGCAAACAATAAAAATGTTTATTGTAAAACTACTTCATTTTCTGATGTATTTCCACTAATCCGGCCCTACTAATCCCCATAAGGGCCGGATTAACGGGATACTACTGTATTCGATAATGAGTTGAATTTGTTTATTGAAATCTAATTTATCTTATTTATTCTAATCTTATTGAAAGATTTATTTAGAATTCAGTGTTGATTCAGATTAAAAATAAAAATTCAGTGTTGAACCTTCTCAACCTATTATCATCATAATATCCCAAACTATTTGGGAACAAATTGGATAATTCGGCGAGGAGGTGCATCCGAAAGAATCTCTCTGACAAAAAATCCATTAGCATAATAATTTAAATCTGTTTAATCTAATTTATTTTCAATCTATTGAAAACTAAGATTGAGTTTTGGTTATATTGAATTGGAATTGCTGAGAATATTATGATCTGTTCGAGATCTGACCCGAACGAGACCATAAATATATTGAAAAATAAAAGGATGATAATAAAATAGAATAGAAGGAATGTTGGAGGCAAGTACCGTGCAAATAAGAGTCCCGTTCATCGGAAACACACACAACGGGACGGACCTTAATATTATTATTTGTTCGCGAAATTGCAAAGATGGCACAATTCACTTTGCCATGTATTTTATGAGTGTGGTCATTGAATATATATCCTTTATATATATTATATAAGGTATATTCAATGGTGTGGTCCAGAAAGCATTACTCCAATAAATAGATTATCCTTCCATCCTTTTCTGATTTTCATCACTACAAACCTCTGGTGTTCTTCTTTTCATCTCAATTTCTTTCTCATATTATCCTCCCACCATTTATCATGCCCTGTTCTCTCTTCTTCTTCTTGGGTTTCCTGTTCATGCTCTCCTAATTCTCCGAAATGATCATATGAAGAATATTCTTCCCTTCCTCCTCTTCTCCTTCTGCGTTATAACCTTTCTCAGCATCCTTACTTTATTTCATACTACATCCCCTTTTCCTCAGTAAAAAGGATAATTAGATGAATGAAAGTTTTTTTCCAATAACTTTTCTCCCTCTTTATCACCATTCTATTTCCATTTCTACTCTCCTTCTTCTACTTCTCCTTCTCCTTCTTCTTCTTCTTTATCTCCTTCTTCTTCTTCTTCTTCTTCTTCTTCTTCTTCTTCTTCTTCTTCTTCTTCTTCTTCTTCTTCTTCTTCTTCTTCTTCTTCTTCTTCTTCTTCTTCTTCTTCTTCTTCTTCTTCTTCTTCTTCTTCTTCTTCTTCTTCTTCTTCTTCTTCTTCTTCTTCTTCTTCTTCTTCTTCTTCTTCTCCTCCCTCTTCTTCTTCATTATCATTCTCATTCTCTTTTATAGTCTTCTAAATCGTTACTCTCTAATCACAAATTATTGTTGCTCTTAAGCGAGTGTTAAAATAATAATATTGTATCTCCCGAAGAGGGCGCTCTGTGTGTTTTCTGTAGTAAGTCCTTGTATAATATATTTGTCCATTACTTTACAACAGCCTCAACCCACACCAACCCCGCTTTTAACCCGTCCTAACCTTACCTAACACAAAACACTGCAACGACTTTAGTAACACTACCAGCAGTGAAAACACTACTACAACAATACACATACAGCAATACAGGTTAGTCTAGGTCTGGGTAAACTCCATATATAAGAAGGAATAGAGAAAGAAAAAGGAGAAGAGTGCAAAGGAAAGTAGGTTAGAGGTGAGGAGGGAGGAGAAAGAGGAGGGAGGAGGAGAAGGAGGAAGAGGAGGGAGGAGGAGAAGGAGGAGAAGGGAGGATTTGGCCAAACTCTCTTATTAACGAATTAATCTTGTGAGTGAGAGCACAAAAACTCATAACTTGGTGGTTGTTGTTGGTCTTTTTGGGTGCTCTTCCATTATTTATTGCCCTCTTTTCCTTGTTGCTTATTTTTTCGACAGTGTGCAATTGTGCATCTTGCTTCAACTTCAATAAAAATAGGTTCCAATTATGTAAGAAACCCTCTCCAAAGCAATAATTATGTATTCATTCATCTCATATACTAACTTATATACTAACAATACTAACTTATACTAAATTAAACTAACATCTAATATATACTAATTCATATGTACTGTAACATTACTTTGTAACAGCCCCACGTTATGGTGCCATGTGTAACATTACTATGTTGTGGGTCATGTGTGTAACGCTATTATCTTTATGTTGTATGTCCTGTGACGTCAGGATCAAGCAAATATAGTCAAATGTGTCACAATATAAGGGAGAGCTGAGTGATGGACTATAGTCACGCATCAAAGACAAGATCTCAATCCACTTACGTAACACACTTGGCTAAGCATACTCCTTACGTGACTGGGCATGTCAAAATTTGGCCTTGCAAGGCTCATCCAGGATACTGATATTTTCGTAAATTAAATAAATTTAATGTATCAATTGGGATTGCCAAGACAGGTACAAGAACGACTAGAAAACCCAGTAATTAGGTGAAAAACTTGGAGTATATTCTCCTGTTCCTTTAGAACACACAACTTGAACAATTAAATGAATTTTACAAGCTCCGTTAATAATTATTAATAACAATAAATAGCTTGTTACAAAATTTATATTTTCGGTAGAGCGTAGGCGTGGGTATTTTGCCTGGCAATTAAGATAATACAAACTCTCTAAAATTATGAATGCCTTAACTACTAGACCATGAGCTCATGTTTTATGTTTCACGCAGTATGATCATTTCTCCCCACTATTTCACTTTAAAAGAGGCTTTTCGCGCCTTTGGCCAAAGGATTAATAAAACGGATCACTCACAGTATTGGCGATGCTTTGACGTCGGTTACCGTATCCTGGTTTAGGCAGCCATCTCATGGGTAGATTGGATTCCGTGTGTCATCTCACGATACTGCTTGGCTCTGGACCATGGGTTATAATATTTTCGCGACTTTATATGAATTTAAACAATTATATATTGCCACAGCTCAATATATCACAGTTAGAAAACATTTAAATTGAAATTGAAACTGATTACATTTGAAAATAATTAAACTGCACTCATGTGCTCAAAAGCAACTGCTCTCTAAGGAGTCTCAAACGGAAGAGAATTACCCTTGCTAAAGTTCGAAACAGACTTTTCAATAGAACATTCTAGAATTTTAATGAAATGCTGGGCTGTGATTGGTCTGTTTAAGGCCGTGTTTTTGACGTCAGTACAATGCACAAAGTAGTTCCAACATTTAGCTACAATAGGCACTTAGATAATGTTCTATATATTATATATAATACAAAAAAACATCGAGGCCATTAAAATCTTTCCAATTTTATTTTTGTTTTTGGAAGATGCCTTTAAAAATATCCTCTACTTTTCAACTCCACTGCCAAATTCAAAAGGTGAACTGAAAGTTTATTGCTAAATTAATATACATCCAAATATTTTATGCTATAAAATAACTGACTCCTAAAATAGTATAATCTCATATACAACAAATATTTCCAAAATATATTGCTATGTTCGTGAAACCACCGAAGATATGAGACCTGTACATACATTATTTCACCGGCTTGGGATGATATTTTTGGTGAGTACAAATAATAATATGCATTATTTAATAGCAAGTTAACATATGTGGATTAAGTATTTATACATTCTATAAATAATGGATGAATCATAATTTTTCCAATGATTTTATTGGCATTGACATCTTTCAGTAGATGATTCATATAGGCAGTGGTGTGTTTTGATATTTTTGGATGAAGGTTATGGCTATCTTCAATATTTGGATTTTTCAATTACATAAATTAACATCAAAGAATACAAATAAATATACAATGTGATATGAGTCAGAGACTTTTGGTGGTGAGTCGGAGCTCGCTTCCTTGTTATCATTATTTTATCAATATTGAGTACTGCTAAATTAGGTCAGCTTACCGTTAATTGTGCTATCTATTATAATACCAGCACTTAGTGGTCATTGACAATATTTTATTGAGGCTTTATTTGGTTGCCAGAATTTGTATCGTGACAGAAGCCCCCTATAGTTATATAAATGAGCGAATAAATAAGCTTTTAATAAGCTGCAGATAGAGCGAGTTTGTATAACTATACAAAGAGAACGAGGCAAATTTTCTAAGATCTCACATAACATAAAGAAGGCTCTAAAAAATATGTGAACACAACTGTCTCATGTTAGTTTACCTTCCGACTCGAATTCGGTACGGAAATATTCTACGCTACCTACTCATAAGATTTACAGAAGCGTAACATCTAATCATGGCAGTGATTTACACAAAAAATCAAGCATTTAGCTGAGAAAAAATAGAGCAAGGATAATACATCTAAAAGAGCAATATGAGAATTCAAAGTTGGCGGCTAAACAATACTATGATGACGACATGTCAAACCAAAAGTATGCCAGGTGCCGAAGGAATCTCTAGCGCTGATGCACAAAAGGTATGTGAGGTTATCTCAGATGACACTCGAATATACAATACAATTCAAACTCATAATTTCTGCTAGACAATAAATGACGTAAATAAAGCTCTCAAACAATTTACATAGATAGATGTACAATAAATCTGGTAACTGATCTGAATGAAATATCAGGTAACTTAAATGGGTGCCGACTTGTTTTATCGATTGACAAAGTTATTAGCCTAGGGCTCACAATCGTAATCTGTGGTTTCACCACTTGACTCAAAATTCACTGCCATGCAAACACTTATGGTTACAAATAAATAAACATTCAATAATAATATCAAAATATGTGTTAATCTTAGTTTTAACAAAATTTACTTAATAATACTGGCTACATTATAACAATTTGATTATAAACTTTCACAGCTGTGAAGTATGGAATATATACATGCTGTTTGATTTGTGTGGCATTGGCCTATCGTATGTGTACAATATATCGTCTACGCACACAAGTAGACATCATAACATATGTGTTTTTTGGTTATGTGCATAACGTATGACTTCGTAGAAGCTAACAAAAAATTCAGATATTTACTAATACTAACAAATATATGATATAATAACATAGTAAGTCTTGGAAAAGAAGGTAATTTTCACTAATATTTGAAGTTGGTAATAATTTACCGTTAGGATTCTGTTTGGTTTGATCAGAAAATATGGCAATCGTTGGCCATTAATAATTTTATTAACATAACTGTGTATTTTCTAAAAAGTTCAATATCACTTATTTTGCGTAATTAATACGGTCAGGCGTCGTAGTACATCCTTGGGACGATTTCTGGTTCATGTTGGTTTGAATCCTGTTGTAGAAAAATCACTTTTTTCGTTTATCTCCAAACCGGAAGCATGTGGTTCTTAGGAATGATATTGTTCATTCTCTATAGTAGGGTTTAATGTTGGCGAGGTTCTCGTACCAAATAGACGAAGTGTTTTCAGGGTCTTGAAGCTGCTCTTATTAACCTTTCGTATACCAGATGTGGGCGATTTAGGTTATGTTGGCCGGTTGGTTGTGGGTAGTTGATCAACGTCTCAAGAGAGGTTAGGTTTTGGTGTCCAAATTTTACAATCTCCTGACTTTATGGCGGGCTTGAAGCGAGTATGCCGCCGATGAAAACATGCAGAATGCTCGAAAACTGTCGACTTTTATATTGAGCATGTTTTTACAATCTCTTGGCTTTAGGGCGGGCTTGAAGCGAGTGTGCCGCCGATGAAAACATGCATAATGCTCAAAGCTGTCGGCTTTTTATATCGAGCATGCTTCGATGAAAGCCTGAGTTGTGATACACTCTCCTGTTTATTTTGCTGGACTGCCGTTTAGCTTTGCTCTGGGCTGCCGGAATTTGAACCGTCAGAGTCTTATAAGTTTCTCTCCTCCTAGTCTTGCATGATGGTCACCGCTGGAATTTTTCCCTGATGGATTGTTTGATTTTCCATTTGTTTTGATGGTATATTAGTAGAAGGTGGTGGATTATTATCTTTATCAGTATTAGAAGCGGTATTCGGTGATGTGTCTGTTAGACTTAGTTGAGTGTTAACTTCCTGTACAGATTTTCTAGTGGCTGGGTGGAATCTCTAATCGCTTTTCCGAATTCTGGTAGGTGATGATACACTCTGTCTTCTGTGTCTCTACTGCCTGTTGTATGTCGGTTACTAGACTTTCAACTTGGATTTGAGTGGTATTTAGAGATGTGTTAGTTAGGCTAAGTTGAGCGTTAATTTCTTGTACAGATTTTTCTAATGGCTGGGTGGAATCTCTAATTTGCTTTTCCTACTTCTTCCAGGTGCGGTAACCCTCTGTCTTCTGTTTCTCTACTGCCTGTGGTATTTCGGTTTTGGTTTGTTTTCAAGATTTTCTAGTTTTTGTTTAATCCATCAGTGTGTTCACTTACGTTTTGCATGACCTTGTTTTCTAGTTCAATCGCATACTTGCTCCAATCTTCACTCAGTTCCTTCCTCAAATTCACCTGCATGTCATCCATTCTTTTGTTGGGGCATACAGTAGTGTCATCTAACTGCTTTCTCATATCCTTCATCTCTTCCCTGATGTCTCTGATCTCTATTCTCAATCCTCCATCCATTTTTCTATTTGATCATTGATTCGACTATCCATCTTCTCCACTTTTCCGTTTGATTATTGATTTGACTACCCAGTTTCTCTTGGGAATCTTTGAGCAGTTTCTCTTGGGAATCTTTGAGGTCATTACTTATTTTGAGCATGAGGGTGACCAAATCGGTTGGAGTGTCATTCATTAATCTGGAAGTCAGCGGACTCAGTTCATCTGGCGAGAGTTGTGTGGTAGGATTGACAGTGGTAGGTGACGGTGTACGTGGGCACTTCCGTCGGGACGACCTCTGGTTCCAGGCGGGTGGAAGACAGCTGACGAAGATTTTCAGGGTCGAAGTTGGCGCTAGTGATACTTCCTGCGTCTCGCTCCTGGGCGCTGTCTCATCAGTGTTGTTTGTTGCCTCGGGGTTAGGTGTGGTCACTTCTCGCAGAGTGTTGTTGTCTCCCAGCTCCATGTAGGACACAGATGAGTTGGCTGAAAGGTTCTCCATGATGGTGAATTAGGATTTGGACAGCTGGGCTGGTGGTGAAATCCAAGGATGTCGCGGTCCAATGGTGTGAACGCGGCGTGAAGGGGTGTAGGCGCGGCGTGGAAATAGATGCGCGGCGCGGAGGGTGTATGCGCGGCGTGGAAATGAATGCGCGGCGTGAGTGCGATAGTGACTCAAGTGCAGTGAAATGTTGACCAAAAGGATTAAGTGACAAGTGATATATACAGTGAGACAATAAATTTTCCAAGACTTATTACAAATAAACATGCACAAAATAAACAGGCAATGATAGTTAAATCAATAGATATCTGGTAATTACCAGTAAATAAATTTTATATATGGTAACTATTAATAAATAGCCCTATATTCAATGCTCATTAATAATCTGGCGATTTTCAAACTATCACATATAAACAATAAATAAACAGTTAATACTCTTAATATCTTGCCTATGAGATCAATTCTGGGGATTTTGCTTAAATTAATAGATTAATTAACAAATTAATAAGCCCCAAGACCTTAATGCTCTTGGTAAACTAATAATATTTTGGTACCTTTAAAGCTTTAATTTCAAGGTTAAATAAGCTAGCTTTCTTGTTAGGCTACCTAAAATAATTATTCAAATGATCACAGAGTGTGATTCATAGCAATAGGTGCGTATATCTCTTTAAATTGTTGGCGATATATCTGAGTATACTCTTCCTCGACGTCTCCTCAGGAATAATTTAATAATGAAATCAATATTCAAATTAATTAATTACTTTATTAAAGCTTGGCAATTCCATAAGGTATATTTTCAATTTCAAAAGTTTTCAACCATCAACTCTGTGATTTCTGAGTTCAAATTTTTGGCTTTCTTAATAAAGAAATTTTGTATATCTCCTCAGGCCGCCATGTTGGGTGCCATGTGTAACATTACTGTAACAGCCCACGTTATGGTGCCATGTGTAACATTACTATGTTGTGGGTCATGTGTGTAACGCTATTATCTTTATGTTGTATGTCCCGTGACGTCAGGATCAAGCAAATATAGTCAAATGTGTCACAATATAAGGAGAGCTGAGTGATGGACTATAGTCACGCATCAAAGACAAGATCTCAATCCACTTACGTAACACACTTGGCTAAGCATACTCCTTACGTGACTGGGCATGTCAAAATTTGGCCTTGCAAGGGCTCATCCAGGATACTGATATTTTCGTAAATTAAATAAATTTAATGTATCATTTGGGATTGCCAAGACAGGTACAAGAACGACTAGAAACCCAGTAATTAGGTGAAAACTTGGAGTATATTCTCCTGTTCCTTTAGAACACACAACTTGAACAATTAAATGAATTTTACAAGTTCCGTTAATAATTATTAATAACAATAAATAGCTTGTTACAAAATTTATATTTTCGGTAGAGCGTAGGCGTGGGTATTTTGCCTGGCAATTAAGATAATACAAACTCTCTAAAATTATGAATGCCTTAACTACTAGACCATGAGCTCATGTTTTATGTTTCACGCAGTATGATCATTTCTCCCACTATTTCACTTTAAAAGAGGCTTTTCGCGCCTTTGGCCAAAGGATTAATAAAACGGATCACTCACAGTATTGGCGATGCTTTGACGTCGGTTACCGTATCCTGGTTTAGGCAGCCATCTCATGGGTAGATTGGATTCCGTGTGTCATCTCACGATACTGCTTGGCTCTGGACCATGGGTTATAATATTTTCGCGACTTTATATGAATTTAAACAATTATATATTGCCACAGCTCAATATATCACAGTTAGAAAACATTTAAATTGAAATTGAAACTGATTACATTTGAAAATAATTAAACTGCACTCATGTGCTCAAAAGCAACTGCTCTCTAAGGAGTCTCAAACGGAAGAGAATTACCCTTGCTAAAATTCAAGGAAACAGACTTTTCAATAGAACATTCTAGAATTTTTAATGAAATGCTGGGCTGTGATTGGTCAATTTAATGCCGTGTTTTTTGACGTCAGTACAATGCACAAAGTAGTTCCAACATTTAGCTACAATAACCACTTAAATAATATACGATGTATTATATATACTACCAAGTAACATATAGCACATTAAAATACTTTGGATTTTTATTTTTCTTTTTGGCAGATGCCTTTAAAAATATCCTCTACTTTTCAACTCCACTGCCAAATTCAAAGGTGAACTGAAAGTTTATTGCTAAATTAATATACATCCAAATATTTTATGCTATAAAATAACTGACTCCTAAAATAGTATAATCTCATATACAACAAATATTTCCAAAATATATTGCTATGTTCGTGAAACCACCGAAGATATGAGACCTGTATATACATTATTTCACCGGCTTGGGATGATATTTTGGTGAGTACAAATAATAATATGCATTATTTAATAGCAAGTTAACATATGTGGATTAAGTATTTATACATTTTATAAATAATGGATGAATCATAATTTTTCCAATGATTTTATTGGCATTGACATCTTTCAGTAGATGATTCATATAGGCAGTGGTATGTTTTGATATTTTTGGATGAAGGTTGTAGCTATCTTCAATATTTGGATTTTCAATTACATAAATTAACATCAAAGAATACAAATAAATATACAATGTGATATGAGTCAGAGACTTTTGGTGGTGAGTCGGAGCTCGCTTCCTTGTTATCATTATTTTATCAATATTGAGTACTGCTAAATTAGGTCAGCTTACCGTTAATTGTGCTATCTATTATAATACCAGCACTTAGTGGTCATTGACAATATTTTATTGAGGCTTTATTTGGTTGCCAGAATTTGTATCGTGACAGTACTAACTCCCAAGCTAGTGAACTTTTCTATTGTATGTAATCCTGTGTTTTTGGCTTTGTTCAATTCGTAAAGCCTAATTTGGGCTTTCTCAGCATGTTTTAATCCATTGATGATTCCAATATAGCCTACTGTACAATTTGTAAGAATAAATTAAATTTCATTCCATACTTTTGTGTTTGTGGATGCTGCTCATTACTCTGATCATAGATTAATTAAAAAAAAAAGAATTGTTATTGTTGACTTTTTATTGATACACTGCATTTATTTACATTATTCATTGCAAAAAATGGCTATTGTTGACTTTTTATTGATACAGTGCATTTATTGACATTATATCCATTAAAATTTGTCAAAAACAACAGGCATTTGTTAAAAATGTTCATAAAACGGTCCAAAAATGCTTATAGAACCTCTAGAACGTGTGAACCAAATTTGGGATTGAATTAGTTTTGGGCTATGCCTCTTATTTCTTCCCACATATTGTGCAGTATATAATTTCAAAATAAATAAATAGATTGTCAAGTGCTCATTCCATTCCAATGGAAATCTAATTCAAAAAACCTGTGAACTAACAATCTTAATAATCCCTGATAATAGCACTTTAAAATAGGGATACAAATAACAATTTTCCAAGATTGAGTTTGTGATAAGAAACAATGATCGTATAAGGCTAGGCGTACACCGGTTAGTCAAGACAAGACAAGATTAGTCACGTTTAGTCACAGTAATTCACATATTTGCTTATGAAGCAGCACACACTGAGGCAATGACTAATCGGTGTGTGTTACTTCATAAGCAAATATGTGAATTACTGTGACTAAACGTGACTAATCTTGTCTTGTCTTGACTAACCAGTGTACGCCTAGCCTAATCATTCATATTGGTGTAGTGAGTATTTAGTATGGCGACTGATTGGTTACCCAAGTGTTGGGCTGTTTGATTTCAAAAAAATTCTCCTCTAATTTATCTTTATGTGTAATAATTTCTGCAATTTGTGTACACAAAAGACATTTCAAGCCAAACCAAACCTATTATTTTGTTAGTGGACCTTTCTCCCATTTTTGCTGGCCCAGTTTCTCTATTTTCCTCGGTTTTATCTCGTTGAGGCAGTTGTGAGGTGTGGCTAGTTTGTGATAGATTGATGGTTAGCGATGTTGGTTTACTGTTTAATTCACGTGGAAGCCGGTAGATGGCTCTAGTTTGGCCCATAACACGGCGATAGCCAACCAGCACATAGGCTATAAAAACGAAGTTGCTCGTAAAAACACCGATATCGAACAGAAGGGGTTCTGTGGGGTTTTTTGTACTTTGTCCTTACCTCTTTTTCTCAAATATTCATCATCTTTTTCCCTCTGTTTCATCACTCTCTTTCTTCTTAGGCTAGGCGTACACCGGTTAGTCAAGACAAGACAAGACGAGATTAGTCATATTTAGTGTTTGTTGTCCTTCTCATCTCATTCTCTCATAATTTTCACTTCTTTTCTCTTCTTTGTCCTTTTATCCTCTTCTTGTATCCTTCCCTTTATTTATTTCTCTACTTTTGCTTCTACATCCAATATTCCCCGGGTCTCATGCTTCTCTTTTTTTTGGTTTCTTCACTCAAATTTCGTCATTTGTCTTATTTTTCTTTCCCGTAATTCCCTCTCCTTCTTCTTGTTCTTTCATCATTCTTGCTCATAACTCCCTTCATCTTCCTTCTCACTCCTAAACGTTTCTCTCTTTCTCATTCTCCATATTTTATTGTCCTTATTTTCCTCAATCTTTTTTCATCTTTTCCCCTTGTCATCTCCATTTTCTTTTATTGTTATTCTCATCTCACTCTTTGTCCTACCTACTTTATCTTCGTCTTCCATCTCCCACCTAGAAGTTCCTCTCCTTTTCATTCTTAATATTTGTGTTGTCCATATTTGCCTCCTTCTTTTTTAAGTCCTATCCCTGACTTCTCTTCTCCCTCTTCTTATTTTCATCCTTTTATTCACCTACTTTCCTTTTCTCTTCTCTCTTCCCTCTTCTATAAGTGTCTCCCCACTCCCTTCCTCTCATTGCGTATCTCCCAGTCCCAAGAGTACGACTGCTGAGCCACGATTTGCCCTAAGCTACTTATCAGAAGAACTACATGCATATCTTTTCTGCCTTTCCATATTTGCTCTTTTCCCCATATTTTTCATAACCGAGCTTCTTCTCTTTTCCATATCAGATTGAAGTTGAAGTTGAACGTATCATTCATATGAAGTTTCCACGTTTTTGACGTTAATTCCCATGTCTAAGACCTGTTTCATCAGCAGAACTCAGAGGTCACATGAGTTATGAGAATATCCTCTAATACAGTAATATTTGTTTTATACCTTCTCACTGGTAAAAATAAATTTTTGGAGTTAATCATTATATTCAAAGTATGTGAATCAGCTTCTTAGGCTAGGCGTACACCGGTTAATCAAGTCAAGACAAGACGAGATTAGTCACGTTTAGTCACATTACTTCACATAGTTGCTTATGAAGCAACACACACCGATTATTCATTGCATTGGTGTGTTCTGCTTCATAAGCAACTATGTGAATTACTGTGACTAAACGTGACTAATCTCGTCTTGTCTTGACTAACCGGTGTACGCCTAGCCTTACGCTTCGCAAAAAGTGATAAATATATCGCAGCTTCATAACCTACCTTGGACATTTTATAAGTAAAAGTAACCAAAAGTGATAATAAAATGCTGCCTTTTAAGAAGAAGATACATCGAATTATTCTCTTTTCATGTTATGTCATACTCATAATAAGAATAACCCTCACTTTTGTGTAGAGCTTGAATTTATAGGTAATGATCAACAAAATTACGGACCCTATTAGGCCTATACGAGCGGAATTAAACATAATCAACCAAGTGTAGGCATAGCTTATCCAATGATTTGATCTTCAACTACATAATATTCAGCTTATTATCAAGTTAATCTCTGATAAATCCTTAAAAATGGAATTTTCTTCGATGAAGATTTTATTTTTTGAAGTTTAGTGGAAGATGTTCAGAATATTTCCAGGGCTAATTACCAAGCATACTTTTTCTCACAAGTGTACCCATCAATTCAAGGCAGGCTAAGAGGAGGACATACTCATTCATAACAGTTAATTGAATTGGGTGAGGTGAGGTGACGTAAGATGGAGCCGTGCTGCCAAGTAGCGCTGAGGCAGCTGAGGCGAAATGAGGTGGCGAGCTGAAGAAAATTGCCTCAGCCGACTTGGCAGGCTCGCTGTGAGGCAGGCCAGATATCTCGGCAAAAAAGAGATGATTTCGCTTCTCTAATGAGCGCATCCTGCTCTGTCATTCAATACCCAACCTCTCAGATCATCTGCTCTTTAAAAAAAAAATCCGCTCGCAAATTATCCTCTGAAATATTTAATGAGCAGTATCTGATTACTGACAGGTATAAAGTTACGAAGCTTCTAAATGAGACTGAAAACGAGTGGAGAGCATCCGTGCTTTTCTGAAAATGATTGAGGCATCATCCAATGCTGATGATTTATTGTTAATTATGATTTTCCTTCTAACGAGTCGGTTCTCTTTCAAGTGAAACTATGTTTGAAAATATTGGGATCAAAAACAAGATAATTAAGTTCTGGTCAGTGTTTGAAGCTACGTATAGCCGGATTCTTTTAAATTGTCAGAATACAGCTGATTGATGTACGCTCGTTTACTAACGTTAAATCAGGTGTTTTCTGACAAGTTAAAAGAATCCTGCTATATCCGTTGTACTTCAAATGCAATGTAGCCTATCTTTCAACTAATCAAATTACTATAACCACAGATTAGTAATTATAACTATCTAGGTAGACTATTTTGTCTAGGTACATTATTTAGGTATTCTGTACTATAACTATACTCAACTACTAACTAGTCATACTAACTAATCAACCTACTGTTAATACTTCAACTATATTAGTTGAACCAAACTATAAAGACTTTCACGTCATATTATGTAGATGACAGAAGTAACTAAGCAAAACACTTCTTTAATGCATGAAGAGAGTGATTTCAATGTGAACAAATTCCAAATAATTTTTTATTTGTTAGAAAAGCGAAATTCTCCTTCTCATATCATTAATTTATTGTAAAACCAAAGCAAGATAGAACCATAGCTGGGCTGATTAGTATTTTGATTGAAATGTTTTCAAGTACGTAATGTAACTCGTAAAATTCCAATAATTTTACTGAGTTTCAATTCTAATTCTAATAATAGTATTCTCATACATTTAATTTTGTTTCAGTGTTAACTGTTGTGATTGGTAAGAAATGAATTTCATACCTTCTGATACCAGCGACCACATAATACATTGTATAATGTGGTCGCTGTCTGATACTGACTTCTATATAAAATTCTATATAGGCTTGATAAATATTTCTATAATACTGATGACAAAGGGTCAGTTGCATCAGTATCCAATTAAATTTAACTGACGTAAAACGTCATTGCATTGAATTTACATTCGTTAATTGGTTTCCATTGCTTTAATCCCGTTAGATTACATAATTTCACGATAGTTATATACAATTTGATTTTGGGCAACTGGTCTTATGATTATCAACTTTGGTGCTTGATAGTCGATGAATCCGATAACTTCAATTTTTCACCTTTTTCTCGTAGTTTGATATGATTTGACGGAAATAAAATTCAGAATGAAGAGAAGTAAGTCTAACACTAATGGTTCCTAACTAATGGTTACTTAGTACGTGAATCTCCAAGTGTAGGGCCGATTCACACAATACATTTTTCAGTGCATGCCATTGTTTAGTGAGCTGGTATTTTGGTAGGTGCCACTTCAGTAAGGCACACTTCACACTGAGTTGGCACTTGAAGCGCCCACATTTCAAGTATTCAGCACAGAACAGGATGAGGTTTGTCTTTGAGAGTGAGTGAGAGAGAGAGAATGAGAGGGAAAAGCAGAGTGAAGGGAGAAAGAGGGAGAGAGAAAAGGCGTGAGTAAATAAGTGATTAGGTAAGAGAGTGAGACATCAACAAATACAACATTTTGGGTAAGTGTGCGAAAGAGAGACTAATATTGACAGTGAGAGAATAAAAGTGAGTAATTAAGTGAAAGAGAGAGAGAGAGAGTGAGAGGGAGAGAGACAATGTGAGTGAGGTTTTGTGCAATGAGTGCTAATCATCAAATAATAACATTGTGTGAGAGTGAATGCTCAAGTGAGAAAGAGTGAGTGAAAGAGATGATAGAGAGAACTAGTATGAGAGAGTGAGAGAGTAAGTGTGTGGTTGACTGAGGGAGAGAGAGTTGAAGAAGTAGAGAAAGCACTCCTCATTTCAGCTGAGTATTTACCAGAACAATTGCTCGACGTTTCTCTTCATTCAGTTGGTAGTTTATCCTTCAGAACAATGCAGTTGTATGATGAACAAACATAAGAGGATGACCTGGAACCTACAATTCAAAAATCTATCAACGTATAAATCAAATAATAGAAAAGAACATCAAAGTATTTGACTCATATGCATTTCAAAGTAGGCTACTACTCATCCCTCATCACAAGTTCACTTAAAGAGGGATGTACCAATTTAAATTGAAATTTTAGTTATTGTGCGTGATTATTATTGCAGTTATCTTTGTTTCGTTCTTTTAAAGTGCATTTGTTTCGTCTATATTGTCTTTATATTTGGTCACATAAAATGTATTTATTTTTTTACTAAGCCTACATTTTATTTTTTATCTCATCCTCATTCAACTTAACGGCGTTTGTTTTCTATTAGGCTAGGCGTACACCGGTTAGTCATGACAAGGCAAGACGAGATTAGTCACGTTTAATCACAGTACTTCACATAGTTGCTTATAAAGCAACACCCACCGATTAGTCATTGCATCAATGTGTGCTGCTTCATAAGCAGCTACATGAATTATTGTGACTAAACGTGACTAATCTCGTCTTGTCTTCTCTTGACTAACCGGTGTACGCCTAGTCTAAAACATTTTATCAAGCAATCTCATCCAATAAATCTGACACTATCCTTGGCAATACTTGACAAATTTTGGACACGACTGGAAGCAAATCGATGGACTTTGAATCTTTGATATAACCTATTGAAGTTGATGTGGAATTTGATCGTGTATCAGTGCTAATTTATTCAAAATGATGAACTTAAAAATCTCTGTTACATTAGATGTGAAATTCGATCACGCACCAACTTCTTTATTCATTCTTCAACTCACTTCCTAATACATTCATTAATGATCAAATCATTACAACAACTTCGAAAAAGCAATGACTTTACTATTAATAGGCCGCCAGTTCAAAACAGTTTCTGTTCGGACTTGCGAGTCTCAACAGAGTATAAAAGATGTGAATAATCCAACCCTAAATCTCCTTCACACCGACACAGGCAATCTCTCTTCACCACCAACTTGGACAGTTAATTTTCTCGAACAATGCTTTCCGAAATTTTCTCTCGCCGGATGAAACAGGTACACCACACACGATATACTCGAACAAAGCTTTCCAAAATCCCTCTCATATATTATAAAAGCATGTGTATGTCATAGAGAAATATGTATTCTGCAACAATAGATAGGCCTACATAAACATTATTTATCATAATATAACACCTTATTGGAGCTCGGAAAACACGAATTCAACCATGTAGACTATTTAAAGAATACTTGTGAATACACGTTTATGTGTAGTTTTTTCAGAGTTATTCATATTACTATATCTAATTATAGTTATCAATCAATCAATCATTTACAAAGGAGACTACAACAGGCTTATGCCAAAAACTGTTCCTCTCCCAATAATTTCCAATTTTGAATTCGTCCAAATTCAGGTTATGTATAATAAGAAGAATGAATAAAACGATATTGTCAATTTCATTTTATTAGTTTACACTTGAATACAGGACCATGGTTTCATGTTTCTACCAACACATCATCGGCTGTACTGGTAAAAACATGAAACCATGGTCCTGTATTCAAGTGTAGTCTAATAAAGTGAATACATTGTCAATATCGTTTTATTTATTCTAATTATGGAGAGGTTTTACAATATAAACATAAACTCTACAAATTTTATTATGTATAATAATAATATTAATAATTTCATTTTATCCACAATTGAAGGTACATTGATATATTATATTGATACCTGAACACATAACAAATCCTCAGATCTCGTGTACCGTTCATAAAGGTGCGTTTAGTTGGACTATGTAACTTTGTTATAAATATGTTTCACAAAAATGTTGCAAATGTTATATAACAAAATGGATACTTTTGTGTAGTGTCAGCTGTTGTTATATAACAAAACTTACAGAAAACTTGTTTTATAACAAAGTTACATAGTCTAAAAATCACCTTGAGGATAAGTATTAGTCAAGACAAGACAAGACGAATAACGTTTAGTTACAGTGATTCACATAGCTTCTTTGAAGCAACATACTGATGCAATGACTAATCGGTGTTTGCTGCTTCATCAAGTCATAATTGCAAAAATGTATGTCAAAAATCATTTTACGTTGACCAAAGTTTGGCATTTCTGGTCCCACAAACGCTATCAAAATGTCTCATGTCAACAGCTGTTTTGAAGTGAATATAAATTTTTATTTATTATTTATTACTATGCACGATCCTTTTAACTTGGAAATCAGCTGTTTCGGTTAGTAAAACAATAGTTTCGACACAATAATCAAAAGGCTTAAAAGTCTTAAAGATCTTAGAAGTCACAAAATACCTTTTGAAGAAGACCTTTCAAAGAATAACTTCTAAAGACCTTTTCAATAATCTAGATTCAGCATTTGTAGGTTGAGCATGTGATAAAACATGTTTTCTGACAAGTTGAAAGGATTGCTATAAATACGTTATATTCAGCTTCAAAACAGATATTGACATGATGCATTGGACCAGAAACACTTTATCAACAAAAAATCATTTTGACAGTGTTTTGGTGACGATAACTATGTGAAGTACTGTGACTAAACGTGACTAATATCGTCGTGTCTTGTCTTGACTAACCGGGGTACGCCTAGTCTAAGAGGATACGATACACTTCTACTACACACACAAAATAATATACATATTGGTAGTATAAAGATAAAAAAATGTTATATACTGTACATATTATGATATTATATATTCACATGCCTGAAACATAGAACTATAAAACTGTAGAACATAGAACTATATATGGATATATTTCTTTGACCTGGAAACCCCAAACACATACGAGCAGGGAGGATCGTGCACATGAATGATTGAAAATCCCTCCCACACATGCATGTAAGGCCTGGTACACACATGTCAACACATGAATGGGAAGACCCGCTGCACGCGTGACAAGTGGCTGGGCATGAATCATGTGCAAACAACGCTAGGCGTCGGGAGATTCAGAATGAATGAATGGGAGCTTAAAACATCTCCCTAAACAAAAGGTGGGTTATTTATTATACCTATATATCCCTCCACACGTATAAAATGTAAATATAGTGAGGTTCCCTTGTGTATTGATTTTTAAACGTTGTATTCCTATATCTATAGAAGAAGAGGGTAGTTGCCATTGAGTGCAATTCATAGAATTTACTGAGGTGCCAGTTATAGAATTCATAGAATTATAGCCAGTTATAGCCAATTCATAGAATTTTAGCCGGTTGTAGCCAATTCATAGAATTTTCTGAGATGAAAGTTATAGCCAGTTATTAGCTAGATGATTTTGCCAAGAACTGAGATTTTCCACAACCAATATCTCTTGAAACACTATATAGAACCTAGAATTATAATAATAGTCTGTATTAGTAGTTACTATTCAATGCATTTTGTGAAACATGATTGAGCTCTGACTGTCATCAATGACATGTAAGATTTAGCCCTTGAGCTAAATATCCATCTGGAGATAGCACTAGCTAGAGTTGTTATACAAGACCAGTGTTATGTCTTATTTTGTTAGGTTGGCAATAAGGTGATGATAAAATATTTCATTCTAGAACATTACGTGGTACCAGAAAAAATTAGGTTGACAATCAGATGAGGATTGAAATTTTTTTCACAAACAGTATGCTATACGAAAATAATTAGGCGGAACCCAGCTTGTGATGTCTCTATTTAGATATTCATCTCAATGGTTTTAGCCTAATTATGCACAAGGCAAAACTGTAAAGTAACCTTGAATTATGCCCTTGTTCAATTTATGAAGCATTGAACAGCTGACTTAGCTAGCCACTAAACATGCATAACACGGATTGCTAGGCAAAAATATTTCAAGAAAGAGTATGAACAGCTCAAAGTAAGTGTTCACTCTTCTACAAAGTTTTTTGCAACATATTTCATGGTACATTATCTAGCCAGTGCATAATTTATTCACCCATTCTATCATATAAAAAATTGAATCTTTATTTAAACTACTGCTGTCTTAAGTTTCATAAAACTAAGGCTAGGCATACACCGGTTAGTCAAGACAAGACAAGATTAGTCACGTTCAGTCACAGTACTTCATATAGTTGCTTATGAAGCAACACACACCGATTAGTCATTGGTCGGTGCTAAGCTTCATAACTATGTGAATTCATTGCACTAAACGTATCTAATCGTCTTGTCTTGACTAACCGGTGTACGCCTAGCCCGACCAAAATTCAGTAACCCGACTCTAAATCTATCTCGAATTATTTCAAAAGTGATGAAATTCAAGTGTAATCAACTCACTGAACTACTGAAATATAAATTCATTTCTATAATAGGAAGAGAAAACACACCTGTAACTCTCTGCTACCTACCTGGCATAAGTTCTGGCAACATATTGACAAGGGAGGTAGAGCCGGAGACTTAGAGCTGTATACTTATGTAATGACCAATCAGAAGAGAGCAGGCGGAGCGTAGAGTTGTGACGTAATGACCAATCAGGAGAGAGTAGGCGGAGCTTAGAGTTGTGACGTAATGACGAGCTATGTAACAAATTCTAACAATTTTGAATTCAAATCTTTATCGAAGCGAGAGGGTAAGTTGAGATAACACAGAAAACCGTTTGAAACGCAGATTTTGAGCGTAACTTTGGAAATTTTTCCCAAATCTGTTCTTATGGCGAACTCTACATGTATCCTTTTCTTCGTTGTCACAGAATGTCTGAAAGTTTCTGGTTCAGATTTTCCAATTCTGCTTATGACGCGAATAATTGAATAATTAACTCACATATTTCAACAGATATTATATTAAGATCAGCTTGAGAAAGGTAAAATAAAATAATTTGAATTGCAAAATCAGCTTACAAACATCATCGTTTGACAACATCAAGTGTCAGAAAACAATGAGCAGTCAACAAGTTAGACAGATAGAATCCAGTTATGAGGGATGGACTCGGTTTGTTGAGTTCAAAGGGAATTTAGGGAGTGCTAGGGAGGGATTTGAGGGAGTAGGGAAGGGATTTAGGCAGTGGCACAATTGGCCGGTCTCATTAGACACTCGCTCTAGTGGAGAGATGAGATGCTGTGGCTTACAATGCCATGCCATCCATACAACGAAGAGTTTCGCCCAGGGCATTACGCCGCTCATTAACTATTTCACTCTCTCGTTTGCATCATCCTCTTCCTTCTCCTCTTCCTTCTCCTCTTCCTTCTCCTTTAACTAACTTCTTCTTCTTTAACTTCCTTCTTCTTCTTAACTTCTTCTTCTTCTTCTTCTTCTTCTTCTTCTTCTTCTTCTTCTTCTTCTTCTTCTTCTTCTTCTTCTTCCTTCTTCTTCTTCTTCTTCTTCTTCTTCTTCTTCTTCTTCTTCTTCCTTCTTCTTCTTCTTCTTCTTCTTCTTTATTCCTTCTTCTTTCTCTACCTCCCTCTTTCTTATCATCATCATCATCTCTTTCACATACTTTGCATCATCTCTCTTCCTTCCAAATTGGGTTGGGCATTTTAACCTTGGCCACCATGACCGCTATTCGGTCTTTTGTGGCATAATCCTCTTTCATACATATAACCTGCCTCTTCCTTGTCCTCCTCCTCTTCCTCTTTCCTTCTTTCTCTACCCTCTCCTCTTTTCTTATCATCATCATCATCCTTTCACACTTCTTTGCATCATCCTCTTCGTTTTCCTCATCTTTCTCCTCCTCGTTCTCTTCCTCTTATACTCCTTCCCTTTCCACACTCTCTCGGTCTGTTAATCTCTTCATTTATTAGAATTTTGATGGGACTATAATCATACTTGAATAATTACAATTCAATTGCAAAAATTTGAGTGAAGAAATACGTTCATTCATGATATTCGATTGAGAAGTGAAACGTTCCACAAAACTGTGGTTTTTGTTTTCTACAAGAAAGCTGCCACTGACATGTTGAATTGTTTGAATGCATAAGCGTTAACTCACGCCAAGTATTGAGACAATAACATTTTAAAGTATAATATTGTCTTTGCTAAAAGCCTGTCAAATCGAATCACGCATGAGATTGAGATAGAAAAACAAGAAATGATTGAAATCAGTTTCATGTGAATGATCCGCTGCTCATGAATAACATTTTGTGGATCTGAAACCAAGATTTGATATGAGTTGCGAGTAGCGTGGGTGGGTATTTCCGTTGATGCTGGCAGAGGCCATCAGACCCAACGTTGATGTTATGTACATTTTCATCAAATTGAATCTGGCTAGGTCAGGCTCTAAGCACTCGGTCGCAATGAGAACACCAATTCGTGTGGAATATTATGGTTCACAATAATAATGAATATAACAGTGTTTGCCTTTTTGTAGATATATTATAAGGGTGGGTATTCAATTGAAGATTACTTTATTGGCTGGAATGTTAAATAAATTTTGATCGAGTGAACACCATTTGCCTGTTTGTAATGTGCGATTTTTAATCTCTTTTAATTGGATCAAAAATGATTAGCTGATATGGACAAAAATCGTCAAGATTTGATTAAGAAAAAGCAAAACATAAATCAAAATGCGAAAACTCAATCTCTTAACTAATAAGTAACCTAATCAATCGATCATCATTGAAATCTCTACGAACATTAAATTTATCTTAAATATTATGCACAATTCTCAAGGCTACATTCAAAAATTATTACAAGTTGTAACTTATTACTATATTATGGGTCATGTGTGTAACGCTATTATTTTATATGTTGTATGTCCCGTGACGTCAGGATCAAGCAAATATAGTCAAATGTGTCCACAAGATAAGGAGAGGCCGTGATGGACTATAGTCACGCATCAAAGACAAGATCTCAATCCACTTACGTAACACATATGGCTAAGCATACTCCTTGCGTGACTGGGCATGTCAAAATTCAGCCTTGCAAAGGGCTCATCCAGGATACCAGTATTTTCAATAAATTAAATAAATTTAATGCTTATCAATTAGGATTGCCAAGACGAATTGCAAGAACGACTAGAAAAGCAAGTAGTGGGTGAAAAAACTTGGAGTATATTCTCCTGTTCCTTTAGAACACACCTGACTTGAACAATTAAATGGATGCACAAGTTTCGTTTTCGTAGTTATTATTAACAATAAATAGCTTGTTACAAAATTTGCTCATTTTCGGTAGAGCGTGCGATTGGGTATTTACTTACTGTAAATAAGATATTACAAAATCTCTAGTACAGATACCTTAACTACTAGACCATGAGCTCATGTTTTATATTTCATAGTATGATCATTTCTCCCCACTATTTCACTTTTGAAAGAGGCTTTTCTTCCTTTGTTAAAGGATTAATAAAACGGATCACTCATCACAGTATTGGCGATGCTTTGACGTCGGTTGCAAGCAGCATCCTGGTTTTGGGCAACCATCTCGGGGTAGACTGGATTCCGTGTGTCATCTCACGATACTGCTTGGCTCTGGACCATGGTTTATAATATTTTCGCGACTTTACATGAATGGTTGTCAATTATATATATTGCCACAGCTCAATTATATCACAGTTAGAAAACATTTAAATTGGGGAAATTGAAACTGATTACATTTAAAAAAAAAAAAAAAAAATAATTAAACTGCACTCATATTATCACGAAAGCAACTAACTCTCTAAGGAGTCTCAAACGGAAAGGAATTACCCTTGCACAAAATTCAAGGAAACAGACTTTTCAATAGAACATTCCTAGAATTTTTAATGGAAATACTGAGCTGTGATTGGTCAATTTAATATCGTGTTTTTGACGTCAGTACAATGCACTAAAGTAGTTCCAACATTTAGCTTACAATAACCATTTAAATAATACCGATATATTATATATAATACAAAATAACATATAGAGACATTAAAATCCTTTCAATTTTTTTTTATTTTTGTTTTTGGAAGATGCCTTTTAAAATATTCTCTTGCACTTCTCAACTCCACTGCCAAATTCAAAAGGTGAACTGAAAGTTTTATTGCTAAATTAATATACACTCCAAATATTTTATGCTATAAAATAATCCTGACTCCTAAAATAGTATAATCTCATATACAACAAATATTTCCAAAATATATTGCTATGTTCGTGAAACCACCGAAGATATGAGACCTGTATATACATTATTTCACCGGCTTGGGATGATATTTTTGGTGAGTACAAATAATAATATGCATTATTTAATAGCAAGTTAACATATGTGGATTAAGTATTTATACATTTTATAAATAATTGATGAATCATAATTTTTCCAATGATTTTATTGGCATTGACATCTTTCAGTAGATGATCCATATAGGCAGTGGTGTGTTTTGATATTTTTGGATGAAGGTTATGGTATCTTCAAGATTTGGATTTTCAATTACATAGAAATTAACATCAAAGAATACAAATAAATATACAATGTGATATGAGTCAGAGACTTTTGGTGGTGAGTCGGAGCTTGCTTCCTTGTTATCATTATTTTATCAATATTGAGTACTGCTAAATTAGGTCAGCTTACCGTTAATTATGCTATCTATTATAATACCAGCACTTAGTAATATTGACAATATTTTATTGAGGCTTTATTTGGTTGCCAGAATTTGTATCGTGACAGAAGCCCTATAGTTATATAAATGAGCGAATAAATAAGCTTTTAATAAGCTGCAGATAGAGCGAGTTTGTATAACTATACAAAGAAAACGAGGCAAATTTTCTAAGATCTCACATAACATAAAGAAGGCTCTAAAAAATATGTGAACACAACTGTCTCATGTTAGCTTACCTCCCGACTCGAATTCGGTACGGAAACATTCCTACGTTACCTACTCATTAAGATTTACAGAAGCGTAACATCTAATCATGGCAGTGATTTACACAAAAATCAAGCATTTAGCTGAGAAAAAATAGAGCAAAGATAATGCATCTAAAAGAGCAATATGAGAATTCAAAAGTTGGCGGCTAAACAATACTATGATGACGACATGTCAAACCAAAGAGTATGCCAGGTGCCGAAGGAATCTCTACAAGCGCTGATGCACAAAAGGTATGTGAGGTTATCTCCAGATGACACTCGAAAATACAATACAATTCAAACTCATAAGTTCTGCTAGACAATAAATGACATAAATAAAGCTCTCAAACAATTTACATAGATAGATGTACAATAACTCTGGTAACTGATCTGAAGGAAATAGCAGGTGACTTAAATGGGTGCCGACTTGTTTTATCGATTGACAAAGTTATTAGCCTAGGGCTCACAATCGTAATCTGTGGTTTCACCACTTGACTCAAAATTCACTGCCATGCAAACACTTATGGTTACAAATAAATAAACATTCAATAATAATATCAAAATATGTGTTAATCTTAGTTTTAACAAAATTTACTTAATAATACTGGCTACATTATAACAATTTGATTATAAACTTTCACAGCTGTGAAGTATGGAATATATACATGCTGTTTGATTTGTGTGGCATTGGGCTATCGTATGTGTACAATATATCGTCTACACACACAAGTGAACATCATAACATATGTGTTTTTGGTTATATGCATAACGTATGACTTCGTAGAAGCTAACAAAAATTCAGATATTTACTAATACTAAAAAATCTATGATCTCACAACATAGTAAGTCTTGGAAAAGAAGGTAATTTTTCACTAATATTTGAAGTTGGTAATAATTTACCGTTAGGATTCCATTTAGTTTGATTAGAGAATATGGCTATCGTTGGCCATTAATAATTTTATTAACAGAACTGTGTATTTTTTCCAAAAGTTCAATATCACTTATTTTGCGTAATTAATACAGTCAGGCGTCGTAGTACATCCTTGGGACGATTTCTGGCTCATGTTAGTTTGAATCCTGTTGTAGAAAAATCACTTTTTTCGTTTATCTCCAAACCGGAAGCATGTGGTTCTTAGGAATGATATTGTTCATTCTCTATAGTAGGGTTTAATGTTGGCGAGGTTCTCGTACCAAATAGACGAAGTGTTTTCAGGGTCCTGAAGCTGCACAGTATTTACATTTGAAACTGCTATGATACGATGTGGTCCGCTTTATAGTTCAAAAACTTTTAGTAAGCTTGCTCAAGGCGTCTGATAGTCTGTGTACTTTCACTAAAACTTCATCTCCAACCTCATATTTGAAATGTTTTGTGCGTTTATCGTGATATTTCTTACGATTCTGGGCTGTTTTGTTAACTTTTCATATACCAGATGTGTACGATCCAGGTTAGGTAGGCCTGTTTGTAGTAGGAAGTCGATCAACATCTCGAGAAAGGTTAGGTTTCGGTGTCCGAATATAATTTCATAGGTGTGTACCTGTACTTTCGTTCACACAATTATTTAAACAATCCTCGAGGAAGGGTAGATATTTTGACCATTGTTGATGTTTTTACTAGAGTACCCGCATAAATCGTGATATCTCTGCCATTTTCGCTCAACAGGGTTAGAATTTGGATGATAAACAGACGTTCTGGATAGATTAATGCCTTCTTCGCCTAGTATATGTTTCCATTTTGAACTGCAGAAATCTGTGGCATTATCAGATAATCCTCTTTCAGGTTTACCGACGGTATTCGTCCATCTTTGTGTGATGCATTGGGCTAACTTTTCACCAGTGATTTTACTGATTGGGAATAACATGGTGTACTTTGAAAATAAGCAAGTTAATACGAATATGTATTTTTCCTATGCTTAGCTTGTGGTAATGGACCATAAATATCAGCTGATATTATCTCAAGTGGCCTACTGGGTACCAAAGCAATCATTTCACCTCGTATGTTATATCGTGAGTGTTTTGTTTTTGACAGACGTCACAGGCTCTTACTAGCTTTGTTATTTTTCTATCCATGTTTTGAAATAACAAACTTGTTTCAATATTTGTTGGACAAACGCCCCAAAATGCCCACATCTTTCGTGCGATTCACGTATTACATCACGTTCTAGTTCACTGGGTATGAATAGTCGCCAGTTGTATGTATCTCTGCATGGTCGATAGAACAAATATCCTTTATACAGGGTGTACTGTCTCAGGTGTTCAGGAGTATTTGGACCTGGATGTTTCAATTGTTCAATTATGCTGGCTGTTTTATTATCATGACTGTGCTATTTTTATTTTTGAAGGAGTTGGCGTGTCTTTGTGTATTAGCGGTGTGATGTCAGCTGGATACGGCACAGATTCATGTTCTTCAAGCGCATAGCAACGGTATGTTGTTTCATGGGGTATGTAGCATCCATCTCTGGGATAGAAAGTCGGCAGTTTGATTATATTTTCCGGGTAGGTGAGTCAATTCCAATCAAACTCCTGTAAAGCCAGAAACCATCGTGACAATCTATTGTTGCTTAATTTCGCTGTCTTGAAAAAAGTGAGGGCCTTGTGATCTGTATTTACAAAGATCTTCTGTCCGAGTAACAAAGTACGATACTTGGTACACACTTCCAAAATACTCAACAACTCTTTTTCTGTAACAGAATATCTGCGTTGTGCCGCATTCAACGTCTTACTGAAAAACCATATGACTCCTTTTTGATTATCTTCGTCAAGTTGAAATATTTCAGCGCCGATTGCATAGTTAGAAGCGTCTGTATTCAAGTAGAAAGGTTTACAGAGGTCGGGATGTTTCAGTACAACTCTATCTAGGAAAGCTTCTTTCAGTTGTCGGAAGACTTCTTCTTCTTTATCACCCCATGTCCATGGTTTATTTGATGATAGACAATGTGATAGCTGGGCAGTGAAATGAGCCATTTGTGAATTGAACCGTCTATAGAATTGCAGGAAGCCAATGAATCGTTGTAATTGTTTGCGATTAGCAGGTGATGAAATTTTCTAATTGACTCTAGTTTGCTCGGATCTTGTGTGATGCCTTCTTTAGAAATGATGTGGCCTAGGTATTTTACTTCTTGTGCGAAGAACTGGCATTTTGACAATTTCAACGTCAATCCGCATTTAGCTAATCTGGAGAATATGACGTTCAAATGTTGACAATGTTCTAGGATGTTACTAGATGAGATGATGCCGTCGTCTACGTAGAGAGTGCAGAATTCGGCTATGTCTTCGCCCATTGACTGACGTAAGCAACGTGTGAATACGGCCATGGCGTTCCTGACTCCAAATGCCAATCTCGTAAAACGTAGGTTTCTGCCGTTAAATAAAATGACAGGTAATCTCTCGACTCTTCTTCAACTTGAACTTGCCAATAACCAGCGCTGAGATCGACAGTAGAATACACGGTTTTTCCGTGAAAAGTCTGAGTACAGTTTCGATTTTGCGGGAGATTCGCGGTCATTGTCGAGAACTAAATTCAATTGTCTCGCATCAAGGCATAGTCTAACAGTGCCGTCCTTCTTAATCACGCACACTATCGGCAAGCTATGGTGAGAAGTTGACGTCTCAATTATGCCAAGTTTTTCCATTCTACTTATCTCATCCAATGCGGCTTGACGATATGCAAACGGTATGGGATATGACTTCTTAAAATAAGATTCATGCTTTACATCCAATTTGCATTTAAAGTGGTTGGCTAAACCTGGTTGTTCTGAAAATACATTTCTATTTTTCATGAACATATCACAAATTGTTTTCGGTGGTTTCTTCCCACTCTTCACGACTATCAATGCGATCAAATAATTCATGGAGCAATATCTCTGTATCATCCATTGTTATTCCCTTATCTTTCGAAAAGTTGTAACATTCAACACTGTCATGCATGCTAATGATTCTTGCATGTGATGGAGCCCCCATTTTCTCTCTGCCGGTCCATTTTGAAATATTAAATTTATTTCATGACTGGGAGACACTTGAAACTTCTTTCTTAATTTCTGTAACAACAGTTGTTTTATCCTCATCATGAGTTAAATGCAATAAAGGCGGATCAAAATTTATAGTAGCCCTGAAATAATTCAGAAAATCGGTACCAATAATGATGTGTGGTCCGCTGACTGGTAACACTAAAAATGTATGAGAGAACTTCTTTCCCTCTATATCTATTTCTAATAGACATTGTGTAGAAACTTTCACACGACGACCTGGATTTATTCCGGACAAATAAGTAGCGGTAAGTGGTAATATAGCCAAATCCACCTACTTCTGATTCTGTGGTACGAAGCATTCTGTATTAAACAGCAGTGCGCGCCGGACTCTATCAGAGCACGCAACTTTATTCCACATACCTCGACCTGGATATAAGTTTGAAAAAGCGTATTCGCGATCTAGTCTCATGATCCTTCTCTTCTAGAATATAGTGTCACGGAGATCTTGCGAAACGTAGTTAGATTCTGATAACTGGTGGTATTTTCACTAACTATACTTTGAGTTGGTGATGTCATTTTACAGTCTCTTGACTTTATGGCGGGCTTAAAGCGAATATGCCGCGGATGAAAACATGCATAATGCTCAAAAGCTGTCGGCTTTTTATATCGAGCATGTTTCCTGTGAAGATGAGAGTTATGATACACTCTCTTATTTATTTTGCTCAACTGCCGTTTAACTTTGCTCTGGGCTGCCGGAATTTGAACCGTCAGAGTCTTATAAGTTTTCTCCCCTTCTAGTCATGCGCGATGGTTGTTGCCGGAATTTGTTCCTGATGGAGTATTTGATTTTCCATTTGTTTTTGATGGTGTACTAGTAGAAGGTGGTGGGTTATTATCTTTATCTGTATTAAAAGTGGTATTTGGTGATGGTGATTTATTTGATTCGTTTCTAGAACTACTTGTGTTGTTGTCTCTATTGGAGTTCATGTAATCTCGGCCATCATAGAATCTATCTTGATCATGGTATCTACGATCTTTATTTCTATTAAAATTGTTATTATTTTGATTCCTTCTGAACCCCTTTTTTTCTTTCGCTAGTTGTTATTAGGTGGTGGTGACTCTATTTCAAAGTCCTGTGGATTATTATTTTGTATTGTCAGCAGTGTTGGAATTTTCTCTTGATTGATTTGGTGGCGGGTTGGTTTGTACAAAATTATTATTATTTCTATGGTTATTATGCTGTATATTGCTTGTGGAGACAGCTTGAACACAATGAAGGTGGTTTTCAGGTCTTTGAAACTTTTAATGGAGGCGGTGGCCAATGCTAGTTGGACGTGATACAGCATCTTCTTAAGTGCGATGTGAGCTAAGGTAATATCGGGAATCTGGTTTGTCTAGCTGCAATTTTGATAAGCGTAACCGTGAGACGAATGCGGTATATGTCTGACCACTTCTTTCGTCAAAATTGGAGGATATTATTTTAGATAACAATTCTTGTTGTCTATCTAGGCTCCAATATTGTTCGAGGAAAAGCTCTCAGAAATTCTTCTAGGCTGTTGAATTCATGTGCACGTCCATGAAGGAAGAGCAGAGGTTCCCCAATTAAAGAGAGGATAGTGGAATCTCACAGGCCAACTGGTTGGAACTAAGTCCTGTACCACTTTTAGCTGTTCTGCAAACGCTTTAGGTGTCATGTGGAATTTTGTGTTATCAAATTTTCCTAATCCACTGATTAGTTGTGACACATTCTGCGTTTCGGCCCTGCTACTATCTCACCTCCTCCTCTCACTCTACTCATATTCATTTCAAGTTGTGATATTTTGTGTGTGTCTGTTTTATTTTACTATTTAAATCGATTTTAGTATCTTGCAACTCGCTGTCTAGTTGGGTGATGGTTATTTGGTGTTGGTTTAATTCTTTTCGGTTTCTTTAACTCTATTGTGAATTAATGTATGTTCGGTTACTAGACTTTCAACTTGGGTTTGAGTAGTATTTAGAGACGTGTTTGTTAGGCTAAGTTGAGTGTTAATTTCTTGTACAGATTTTTCTAATGGCTGGGTGGAATCTCTAATTTGCTTTTCCAAATTCTTGCAGGTGGTGACACACTCTGTCTTCTGTTTCTCTACTGCCTGTTGTATGTCGGTTTTGGTTTTGTTTTACAAGATTTTCTAGTTTTTTTGTTTTAATCCATCAGTGTGTTCACTTACGTTTTGCATGACCTTGTTTTCCAGTTCAATCGCATGCTTGCTCCAATCTTCACTCAATTCCTTCCTCAAATTCACCTGCATGTCATCCATTCTTTTGTTGAGGCATACAGTAGTGTCATCTAACTGCTTTCTCATATCTTTCATCTCTCCCCTGATGTCTCTGATCTCTACTCTCAATCCTCCATCCATTTTTTCTATTTGATTATTCATTTGTTTCATGTCCTCTTTCAACTCCCTATCCATCTTCTCCATTTTTCCGTTTGATTATTGATTTGACTATCTATTCGACTACCCAGTTTCTCTTAGGAATCTTTGAGGTCATTACTTATTTTGAGCATGAGGGTGACCAAATCGGTTTGGTGTCATTTATTAATCTGAGTTAATGGACTCAGTTCATCTGGCGTGAGTTGTGTAGTAGGATTGACAGTAGTAGGTGACGGACGTACGTGGAGCACTTCTGTCAGGACTGACCTCTGGTTCCCAAGGCGGGTGGAAGACAGCGTGACGAAGATTTTCAGGGTCAGAAGTTGGCGCTAGTGATACTTCCTGCGTCTCGCTCCTGGGCGCTGTCTCTCATCAGTGTCATTTGTTTGCCTCAGGGTTAGGTGTGGTCCAACTTCTCGCAAAGTGTTGTTGTCTCCCAGCTCCATGTAGGACACAGATGAGTTGGCTGAAAAGGTTCTGCTCCATGATGGTGAGTTAGGATTTGGACAGCTGGGCTAGTGGTGAAATCCAAGGATGTCGCGGTCCGATGTGGTGTGAACGCGGCGTGAAGGGTATGGGCGCGGCGTGGAAATAGATGCGTTGCGCGGCACGAAGATTGTATGCGCGGCGTGGAAATGAATGCGCGGCGCGAGTGCGATAGTTGACTCAAGTGCAGTGAAATGTTGACCAAAGGATTAAGTGACAAGTGATATATACTACAGTGAGACAATACGGAATTTTCGCAAGACTTAATACAAATAAACATGCACAAAATAAACATGCAACTGATAGTTAAATCAATAGATATCTGGTAATTACCAGTAAATAAATTTTATATATGGTAACTATTAATAAATAGCCCTATATTCAATGCTCATTAATAATCTGGCGATTTTCAAACTATCACATATAAACAATAAATAAATAGTTAATACTCTTAATATTTTGCCTATGATATCGCTTTTTGGGGATTTTGCTTAAATTAGCAAATTGGTTAACAAATTAATAAGCCCCCAAGACCTTAATGCTCTTGGTAAACTAATAATATTTTGGTACCTTTAAAGCTTTAATTTCAGAGTTAAATAAGCGCAGCTTTCTTGTTAGGCTACCTAAAATAATTATTCAAATGATCACGGAGTGTGATTCATAGCAATAAGCGCATATCTCTCTTTAAATTATTGGCGATATATCTGAGTATACTCTTCCTCGATGTCTCCTCGAATAATTTAATAATGAAATCAATATCCAAATTAAATTAACCGGCTTTATTAAAGCTCTAGGCAATTCACCACAAGGTGCATTTTCAGTTTCAAAGTTCTTCAAACCATCAACTCTGGGTGATTTCTGGAGTCTCAAATTTTTGGCTTTCTTTAATAAAGAAATCTTGTACATCTCCGTGGGCCCGCCATATTGGGTGCCATGTGTATCAGCCCCACGTTCAATGCTGCCATGTGTAACATTATTATATTGTGATCCTTATCATGTGTGTAACGCTATTGTTTTTATATGTTGTATATCCCGTGGCGTCAGGATCAAGCTTGAAAATATAGTCCAAATGTATGCAAGATAAGGGAGAGCTAGAAGTGATGGACTATGGTCACGCATCAAAGACAAGATCTCAATCCACTTACGTAACACACTTGGCAGATAAGCATACTCCTTACGTGACTGGCTATGTCAAAATTCAGCCTTACAAGGGCTCAAATAGGGATGCTGATATCGGCACTACTCATTAAATAAATTTAACGTATCAATTGGGATTGCCAAGACAGGTGCAAGAACGACTAGAAAACACAGTAATTAGGTGAAAAACTTGGAGTATATTCTCCTGTTCCTTTAAAACACACAACTTGAACAATTAAATGAATTTTATAAGATTAGTTAATAATTATTAATAACAATAAATAGCTTGTTACAAAATTTTATATTTTCGGTAGAGCGTGGGTGTGGGTATTTTGCCTGGCAAATAAGATATTACAAAATCTCTAAAATTATGAATGCTTAACTACTAGACCATGAGCTCATGTTTTATGTTTCACGCAGTATGATCATTTCTCCCCACTATTTCACTTTAAAGAGGCTTTTCGCGCCTTTGGCCAAAGGATTAATAAAACGGATCACTCACAGTATTGGCGATGCTTTGACGTCGGTTACCGTATCCTGGTTTAGGCAACCATCTCATGGGTAGATTGGATTCCGTGTGTCATCTCACGATACTGCTTGGCTCTGGACCATGGGTTATAATATTTTCGCGACTTTATATGAATTTAAACAATTATATATTGCCACAGCTCAATATATCACAGTTAGAAAACATTTAAATTGAAATTGAAACTGATTACATTTGAAAATAATTAAACTGCACTCATGTGCTCAAAAGCAACTGCTCTCTAAGGAGTCTCAAACGGAAGAGAATTACCCTTGCTAAAATTCAAGGAAACAGACTTTTCAATAGAACATTCTAGAATTTTTAATGAAATGCTGGGCTGTGATTGGTCAATTTAATACCGTGTTTTTTGACGTCAGTACAATGCACAAAGTAGTTCCAACATTTAGCTACAATAACCATTTAAATAATATGCGATATATTATATATAATACAAAATAACATATAGGACGTTAAAATCCTTTCAATTTTTNTTGGAATATGGAGACACATTCAACAATTCTTCCCTCATTCTATATCTAAAGTTTTCACCTATGATGGCAATGAGTTAAAGAATACCTTGATGGCAATGAGTTGCACAGGCGAATTCCAGCAATCTTCACACCCCTCTCATACAAACTAGTCCGATGTCTTTCGTCCCTCAAGTTTTGTCTGTTTCTGGTATTATACGAGTGGAACAGCTCACCTGTGTTAAATTTATCTTTTTTTCTATCAATAAAGCGGAGGGCCTCAAAAATATATAAACCCGGAAGTCGAAGAATCTTCAAATCCTTGAAATAAGGTCTACAACTTGTTCTAATGGATTCTCCCACCATCACTCTAATTGCCCATTTCTGAATTCTAAATATCTGCACTGCGTGGCTTGAACTACCCCAAAACACAACTCTGTATGACAGAAATGAGTGGAACAGAGCAAAATAAACGTTTCTAAGAGTTCTTGAATCTATCAATTGTTTCAAGTTCCTAAGAACAAATACTGCGGAGTTTAATTTGTTTTTTAAATAATGTAAATGAGGTCGCCAGGAGAGTCCAGAGTCCAACACCACCCCAAGTACCTTTGCGTCGTTTACTGAGCCTATGTTGCCATCTCTTGTCTCTAATATTGCTTAATAAAATAAGAAATAAATATTGAAATATAAAACTAATGAATAAATAAATAATTGATTGGAACTGACCGAGTGAATGGGCTCCCACAGCCGGAAAGTGGTGTCTCGCGATGACGTCACTACCAGCCTCTGCGCTGCGCCGTCAGCTCCTGGTCGTCGCCTAAATCAAAAGCAACTGGACATTTATACAGAGTGTTGCACATAGAGTACCAATATCAAAATGTGTGATTAATACAGTAAATAATAATGAACACGACTTTCATTAGATATATTTACCAAGAATAGGACGAGAAGACTTAGGGCAGTATTTATGAACTGTATGATTTTTCTTATACAAGCTGTCTTTCCAGAAAATTTCAATCTCACACTAAGTGGACATTATAGAGAATATAAAAATAGACAATAGAAATAGACAATAATAAATAAATAGACAGATCAACACTGCAGTTCAAATTACAAGTAAAGCATTATAAGAATAAGAACATAATCAATAAAAAACAAATAGCCTAATGCCTGGTTGCTCAGTTGTTCATTAGCGTAGAAATATTAACTTAAAGCCGTATTCATGAATGTTCCTTTTGTAAGATTTTCTTGTATATAAGCTGACTTGAGATTGAATTTCAGAAAATGGCGATCTCACACTAAACAGGTAGATCATTGTAAAATTTTGTTTTATTCAACACACCAGGCTTCATCCATCCATCTATACTATGTTCTATTATTATGGATGTTGTATGTTCTAGAAATCTACCATCCAGCAGAGCGTCTTCAGCTTTAATTCAAGGTTATTTTATTTGATGGAAAATTTGATCACGTACACACAATACCACTTCTAATATAATTTTTTTTTTGCTACGGATGATGCCCACATAAGCTCTAAGCTAGTGCGTGGGGAAGTGATTTTGAAGCTCATAAATTTTTTATTTAGAGGAGCCGGTCACCGTTACAACGGGAGTGGTAGGCGCTGTCTCTTATCTAATCTCACCGATTAGACTCGCCTCTGCCACTGGGTCAACCGCTTCCCGTACCATATAATACTTGAAGACCTCTGAGTGCAGACCACTTTCCGAGCAAGCGAATCACTAGCCTGTAGCGTTGCCAATACTAACAGAAAAATCATCTCTTCTGCTTGTAAATCATCCAAGTTAACACACCGAGTCGTCATATTTCTGTCTAATACGAATGCGTGCGCAGAGATTGAACAGCACACAATGTGACGAGCATTGTGATTGGAGCCGGGGGTGTTGAAGGATGAGTGGCACTACAGCTAGAAGGCATAGGTACCGGCCAATGCATGCAGCATGTGCCACAGACAGGCGGTGCGGTGCCTGGAGGCGGTGACCAGATGGTGGCCGCGCAGCTCACTTAAAATCATTCACAACCAACGCAAAACAACATACTAAATTAATACTTTCAACTCAGATACTGTAATAGTGGGATTAGTTTATGGCAGTCGTTCACCTTCGTAGGTCATTCAACTCAGCGCTCGGTCACTAGTACAGGGTGACGGACGGGAGACTAATTGAATAATACTCAGCCAACTTTACAATTAATGCATGTTTATTTACACAAGATCAAAGCTCATCAATTGCCATTTCAGTTGAAAAAAATTATTAGTGAAAAATAATATCGACAAGGTGATGTCCATCATTTCGAATGCAGGACTCTCCATCACAACTCGTCCAAATTCTTCAACTCGGCCTCAGAACATCCACACTTTATCCACCCGCGTAAAAGTAACAGTAAAAAAGTAACAGTTTGGTGTGCTCTGGGCTCTGTTGGCATTATTGAACTTTTTTTTGAAGAGAACGGGGCCACAGTGACTGTTAATTCGGTTTGTTACATTCGTATGCTTGAAACATTCTTGAACTAAAAAGACGGCGAAACGCGTTAAAACGCGTTTGGTTCCAGGAGGATGGGGCAACATCGAACACTTCAATGTCAGTTCTTAGACGCATGTTTCCTGGCCAGATTACCTCACGTTCTGGCAATGTTCGTTGGCCTCCCCGGTCTCCCGACTTGTCAGTATGTGACTTTTGTCTGTGGGAGTACCTTAAGAACTGTGTCTACAATCTCAAACCACAAAATTTGGACGACTTGAAGAATGCAATCATTCAAGAAATTGCCGACATTCACCTTAACGAAATTTTTCTTCACAAACAACTTTTTTAACTGAAATGGCAAATAATTAGCTTTGATTTTGGGTATATAAACATGCATTAATTTCAAAGTTGGCTGAGTATCATGCAATTAAAAACCGACCGTCTCCCGTGTGTCACCCTGTATAAATTCTGCTGCTCTTTACTTTAGTCTTAGTTTACCAGAGATTGATAATGGTGGAAACAACCGAAACCGGTATCTCTAAGTTATAAGAAATTTGTGGTTTTGACAACTTCAAGAATTTTTATTCATTACTGTAATAATATTTTAATGCATAAAAATCTGTACATTACAGTTATGGCAATCGTCGATTATTATGAAACAAAATACTTGCGTACATTGTCACAAAACCACCAAGTGCCAATCACAGCTATTAACAATTGGTGAGTATGCGTTTACATTGGAACCTCGGTTTCACGAACCCCGATTCAACGTATTTACTTCAAATCCCCTTGAAACTTAAAAAAACACTCAATACAGTGTAGGCCTAGGGAAGTCCGTTTTTACGAATATCTCGATACAACAGATTCCTTCTCAGTCCCTTGAGCTGCTTAAAACTGGGCTTCCACTCTATTCCTTTATGCAATACACGCCACAAGCCACTATTCACGAAATATTTTCAACTTTAAATTGAGTTTTATTTGTTTTAAAAGTTTTTATTACATTTGGGAGCCTTATACCTCGATAAAATGGATTTTTCTTTGCCACCGCTAAATTTAACATTGGGATAATGATAGTTATTAGCAGTTCTTGTAACATGATTGTGGATATTGTTATTGGTCGGTAGAAAATTAATAACGTTGCTAAGGATAGTCTTTATCATAAAAAAAGATAGAAATGTCAGAATACCATTAATTTTAAAATATTCTCTGCTGGACTGATATCTTGTCAGTTTACACTCACATCTAATGGGGGTTTTTTCAGAGTGAATATATCGTTCGGAAACTGACCTTTTGCATAAAGTCGACTCCCTCTCCAGCACCATCATCTCCATAGGGACCCTCTTCGTCCGACGAGCTGGCTTTCTGCTAACAAAAACAAACAACACGGCAATTAGTATTTTGAAGTACTACAATTATTCATTGACGATCAGTTAAAATCCAATCTGATCATGTTCAAATGGTAGTCTTATTACAGGTGTACGGAAAAAGGAGAATATCTGAATTTAACATGTAAAAGATAGGGAAGATCGAACTGTTGATCCCCAGTGACGCCACATTATCGGCTGTAGGAAGTTTGCTACTGCGCATCAACATTACCTTGTATTCTATTTTCCTTCATGAATGCATGAAGTAAGCAGTTGTCTAATATTTCTTGCATAGTTACAATAGCATTGTCGTAGATAGCAAATAGCAGATAGAATTGGTAGCAAATTAAAAAAAAATTGCTCACCAGTTAATAGTACAGACACCAGTCCACTGCTATTAGTGAGCTTCGACTGCTGTACGAATAGCATATCATCCTCGAGAATGTTGCGAACTGGCAGGCCCCACGTGATAATGCCTTTCACCAGAAAATGATCCAACTCCTCGGCAGATGAACCAAATGCCTGACGATTTAAAACAAATACATTAATAAATGAATACTGTACACAAAATAAAACCGTAAATATCAAGGTAGAATTAGATTACAAGGTAGTGTCAAACAGAAATCATCAAGCAGGCTTAATAATGCTTCCACTATGGTAATGTTCTGAGTCTATTCACAGCTCTGAGCCAGCTGATTGTGTGACAGTTTAATTCAGCGATATTATAAGCATTTTTCTTAGAAAATTCAGTTTTAAAGACGGGCTTCATTGTATTATTTATCTTCAATTCTTTGTAGTTTCAATATCACCAGATTCATTGACATGCATATTGGATTCGCAAGTCACATTTTTAAGACTACTCTACTCTCAATCTGATATGCAAGCCTTTGAATAATCGAATGCTTTGAAAAAATTGGCTGTCTGATAGTATTAAGACTAAATTTCAAAATTTCTGAATGTAAAAGATAGGCAAAATTGATCTCTTGATCTCCAGTACCATCACATCATCAGCTGGCTCAGAGCTTTAGGAGATGCGTGTCATCCCTCTCTTTTATTCTAATTACCTTGGGTAGACCACTTGCCAGCCTTAATGAAAAAACGGTGGTTAATAGAAGATTAAACGTGGGTCGTGTTCCACTTATTAGTGATCTAATTGCCGGCAAGTAAGCGAAACTATTGTGACTTTATTGCAAAATATTACGGCAACGGTAGAGCCTTCAGTAAGAGGCTAAGGCCATGTTACGAGGAGCTTCGCTTCGTGCTAAGAGGCAAGTGACTCGCATAGTGAATGATCCTTAACGAAGCTCCTACCTTAGCACGTCGCTCGTAGTCTGGCCATCCGCAATAGTACGCAATGCGTTTGTTCACTGGGATCAGTCACTATGCGAGTAGCTTGGCTCTTAGCACGAAGCGAAGCTCCTTGTAATGTGGCCTTAGCCCTAAAGAATGCTGCATGAGACAGTATGCAGAATTAGGAATAGAAAATTAAAAATACGTCAGTACAGGCTTGACTTTAATGCAAAATAATAATTATGGGAACGTTAGCGACTTTAGAACGAGCCTACATCAAAGAATGCCCGTGACTACGAATAATAATAATAATTATTATTATTAGAAATAAGTTGGTACCGGCTTGATATCGTGTTCGAGAGCGTGCAAAAAGTCGGATCGGCTGAGTTTGAATTTTTCCATGACTTGTGGGTCCACCTCAACCTTGTTGGCTGCCGATTCATGGCTGTGGACTGAGCGGCTCGCACCAAACCCTCCAGTTCAGCGCCCGTGAAGTTCTTTGTCAGTGTGGCCAGCTCCTACAAATCACCACACATATCTATCAAAACACATCAAATAATCATCATCATAAAATAAATGAATAATTTTATTATTGGTAGAAACATCATTTCTCAAATGATAATCTTAAATGAATATCGCTAGTTCACTTTGCTATTGCATCTGGACTGGAAATGGATTTTATTGCCATTACAACTCCTCGCCAATGTATAAGACTTCATCCACTATACAATAATAATACGGCTGCATCATATTGTATAAATTGTTATACACTTTATTTATCATTGCAGAATGCTGTAATGAGGTAATTCATTGCCAATGCTTAGCATAGTGAAATCACTTTTGAAAAATAACCTACAATTTACATGAATACAGATCTAAAAAGCAATTATTATGCCTAATGTTATTTATTCAAAATTAATCACCCCAAGACTCCTTTGAATTAGCAATATTATTAATTCTTTCATTTTGATTTAAAAAAATAATAATAAAAACGTCCAATCACACAAGAATAAATGATTGATAGAAAAAACTTTAGTAATAATATTGTGAAATGAATCAGACTTGCCTGAATGTGGACATGGTCAATGATTTTCTTGAATTCAAGCGGTGTGAATGTTCAATATCTGACAGCGTCCGTGCTCATCTGGAAGACTGATCTCCAATTGTACCTAGACAATATTGGAAAAACATATCAATAAAATAATAAAAAACCTTTGTTCCGCAAAAAGCAACACATTGCACAGGATCAAGCAAGATAAACTGAATTGAAATTATTATTAAAGAAAAACAAAATACACTAGTAAGCCCCGTGGGCTGGAGAACTCGCTTGCAAAATTCCAATTTGCTGCGGTGCCGCCCAGTGCAGTCAGTTGAAGCTGATTTTTTATCTAGTCTAGTTGGCACTAGGAGTTGTCAAAAAGCTTTTAATATGCAAGCCTACACAGTAAAAAGGAGGAAATCACAAGGTTAAGATGTATAGATTCCATACCATTTTCACATCATTATTCCCCAAACTGACTTCCCGTATACGAGTGTACAGTGATATTGAGAAGCTATCCTTTTTCGCCTCAAAAAGGATGAGGGAGTCGGTCAATCTTATTGGCCAACGAAATTGACCTAAATACAGTTTCCAAGAATATGTGTTTCAAATTTGATGTTGATTGATAAAGGCGTTCGAAAGTAATCGTCGAACATACAAACACACAACGCCTCGAGCCTCAAATAAAAAGTAAGAACTCGCTTCGCTCGTTCAATAAATTTGAAGAAAGTAAAAAGATTGAACTATGACTGAGTAATACTCCTTACCTAGAAACGGGGCTGAGTATCTAGTGCCATATACAAAATTGTAATAATTATTGCATAGCAAACATTTCTCTTGAAAATAGAGAATCAAATACATTTTATAGATATGTGGGCCTATTTGTTGAAACTGTAGATCATAACATTGAAAACTATAGTAACAAATATTACATTTTATTCAAATATATTCATGTTTGTTAAGCTAGACATAGGATCTTTATTGAGCTTCTGTAACAAACAGTGGCGGCTCGTGGGTTTAAATACTGGGAGGACTCATTTTTGTTTAATAATTATAGACCAAAAACCAATAATTAAATTAACTTTCAAGTTGGTCCAAAGTCAGCTGCGACGCTGCAGCACGTATAATAGGCTACGCTGCGTGCACTTTCAATTCAATTTACCTCTTCGAAAATTGCGCAAACCTTTAAATATGCGTAAATTTAATTTATTTATTACTAAATTTTCCGAAAACGAGTGACAAAAATTTTAGGCATTGTTGACTAGAATTTAACAAAAGAAACTTTTATAAACAAAAACATTAGGCTAGGCTATCCTACAGTAAGATTGTAAAAAAATATTTTTGCAATAAGCCTCAAGCTATGAGCTATGACACATACCTACTACAATACTTAACTGCTACTACAAGTATGAAATAAGTGACCACACCATTAGGTTTTTAGCACTAATTAATTAAGCCGAAGTACCAACTTTTTATCAAAAGTTATCAACATAACCAAAACATAACCTTTCTACCAACAATCCAAGCAGCAGACACTGAGTGGCGCCTTCCCGCTATGGCGGTGACAGTTGAAACTAGAGTTTGGACGGAGTCCAAACCTTGCCATGATACTACTCATTGCTTCGACACTGCTGCGCTGTAATTGGTTGGTTTTTCTCGTAAGAGATACACAGGAGATGGACTCAACAGAGCTAAGTCCCTGCATTATTTTAACCACTGGCAGTACTGGCCCGCTAACTGCTACAGCTATTTTCTTCGCTGCTACTGTTCTTCACAAAAACATTTTTGGGAAAAATAAAATGTTTAAACATACAATAATGGTGAATTGAGCTTTATTCAAAGTAAATTATATCTTATTGAATCAATATCTGTGTTTCATGAATGGGAGGACTCCGTCCCAGAGTCCTTATGGGCCAGCCGCCACTGGTGACAAATTACTATGAGACAAAAATTGTGAAATTTTACATGTAAATGCAAAGTTTCAGGCAAGAAATCCAACGGTTTACGAGTTTAAAAACTTTCTACAAACAAACTTCCTCTTTTATAAATATAGATTTGCTTTTTTATACAGTGGAAAATACACTAAATAATGTTAAATGTAGAGAATAATTGGTAATTATGCTCTTTTGGTGTGTCTTCATTTCTGCTACCCTATCAATCTATTTTAAATTTAAATGGTAAATTCTTGACTACTTCTACCTTGTCATCTATAGAGCAGTTTATACTCTATATTTTAATTTATCTATCATTAGCCTAATCTATTCTCCAACTACTCATCATAATATATTTTATTTATTCTACTTTCCAACTTCAAAGATTAATTTTAATTTTCGACAGAATGATTTTTCTGTGTTATGAGAGTAATGATGGGGTCTCCTTGGTGACCTCACATACTGTAATTTTTCTAAGAATGAATGAGCAATTACCTCGAGCCGTCCAGGCCTGAGCAGAGATCATGTCTCATGCCAATCACCAGAATGTTGTTCAGCCGTCTATTTTGGCCAACAGCTGATTCACCACTCTCTCAAGCACCCCCGTATTGGAACCACGCTGCTTTCAGATCGCATCAAATATTATTGTGTGCAGGCCTGAATTCGGACCCATCTGTAACAAATCAAATTCATTGGCTATTAATTACTACAGACTATATTCATCATTAATTTTATTTCCTCAAAAAATACATGAAACAGTGCAAATATAGTGAGAAAAGTGCAATATAGATTAGCAAGTTCTTGAATAATTATTAGACGTTAGATGAACTCAAACTGTGGTTAACACCAGTGGTGTATCAGGCACTGAAAATGACCAAATGACATGTGAGCAGAACGGGTAGCCATCCAACAGCCAATAGGTTGAGCTAACGAGCTTAAAATTGACGCCGCGTCCAGCGTCCGTTTGTACTCTCAAAAATAGGAACCATTTTTTTTTATTTAGTTCGTCACATATAACTGCATCACGGGAGCAACGCTCCTGCAGCATATGACACGTCAAGGTTTGTGGAAGATATTATAAGATATGTAACATGCAAAATTCATCTCTCAAGGAAGTCGGATAGTTTGTACGGACACAGATCTATGAGAAATTCTCGGAGCCTTCTTTTAAACATACTCAAACTATCTACTTCCTTTATTCCATTGGGGAGTGCATTAAATATTTTCATCCCCATATAGTGAGGTCCACATTCCAATAGACTAAGTCTATGTATGAGGTATGAAAACCCCCTAAACCTTGTATTATGACGACGATTCCAATGATTAACCTCATACATCCTTCTATTTTTAAAAACAAAAATTCCTATTTCAAAAATGTAAATAGCTGGAGCCGTCAATAATTTCTTCTCTCTAAAGAGAGGCCTGCACGAACACCTTGAATTTACTTTATAAATTATTCTTACAGCTTTTTTCGGCAAAATGAAGATTCCATTATTCTCCATAGTTTATAATTATATAACCATTATGGTTATAAGATAACCATTATCTTATATGTGTAGTGGCTCCATTGGCTAGTGGTGCCACGGCCGTATAAGATCATTGTTCCGATTTTTGAGCGTACAAATGGACGCTGGACGTGGCGTCAACTAGGGCAGCCCCGGCCTAATAACAGTGTGGTCATTGGTGTGAAAAGATCCATAACAGTATGTTGCAACATTTTTTATTCCCGCCACCGCCATACTTTCGCCAAATTTTTCAATTCTGATAAGGGATGACAGGCAAACAAGAACCCATTTACTTCTTTTTCAAACTAATTTTGAGAAAAATATTATCAAAAAGAACTTTTCAAACATTAAAAATAGTCGCTTTCTTCTTGGTATCAAAGTAATAATAAAAAATATTTATATTATTAATAAAATATATTATTATAATAAATATTTGTTACATAAATATATTATAATAAATTTTTATACTTGCCAATAATAAAGGAATTTTCTATCTATCTATCTGTTGGTAATGATTTAGGAGCCTAAAATGATGAAAACCAAGGCCAGGCGTACACCGGTTAGTCAAGACGAGATTAGTCATGTTTAGTCACAATACTTCACATAGTTGTTTATGAAGCAACACACACCGATTAGTCATTGCATCAGTGTGTGCTGCTTCATAAGCAACTATGTGAATTACTGTGACTGAACGTGACTAATCTTGTCTTGTCTTGACTAACCGGTGTACGCCTAGCCCTAAACTGGCAAAGGCAAATTTCAGGTGAGAAGAAGTGACAAACATAACTATAACATATGATTTGCGTATCATTTCAATTCAAATCTAATGGAAATTGGCAAAAGTATGGTGGATTTGTCAGAGCTAACCAATCAAATGGCCACACTGTTTGTTAAGATGTGTTAATGGCTGCCGCCCTTTTTAATATTGTTATAAACAGCTGATCAACTACTATTGCATCAATCTGCGTTCTGTTGCGTTGAATACTGAATAAAATGGTGATTACAGACTACTAGATAAGTGTAATTATTGTTTTAAACCTCAGATCCGATTGGTTTCAAGGGTGAAACAAGTAACTTAACACTGTTATTATATACTATACAGTCTCTGTAGGTCAAGCTACTCCTGACGAACTGTAATTACCTCATTGTTGCCGAGAACCTTGTTGCGCAGCTTTTTAAGGCCGCCAGAGGTACGAGATTGCAGGTCGGATCGGTTGCTGAACTTTTTCTCTCTTTTTCATCGTGATAGATGCAGAACTCAGAACTGCTCTTGTTTATAAACATTGTTCAGTGGTCGCCGTTGTTCTTTCTGCAAACCAAACAAATCAATGAACAAATAGTTGAATGATAGAAATCAACGACCAGACAGTTCGATGGAATGAAGAAGAAAGGGAAAAGAAGAGAGAGTTACGTTGTTTCCTGTTAATTTTGGTATAGAGCGAGATCCGCCATCTTGGGATGCATGCCTCGGTCACATGAGTTCAATCGGCTGGCACCCACTTAACTAGTTTTCTAAAATATCAAATTAAAAAAAAAACACATTCAAGTAGAAATAATTTGATTTTCACTCACATAGTGACGATCAGAGTCTGATGATGTCCTACACGATGATGAAACGATCGTCACTATGTACGGTGAGTGAAAATCAAGTTATTTCTACTTGAAAGTGTTTTTTTAAATGTGTTATTTACCAGTAGAAAAAAGTATGGATACACAACTCAATAACTAAAATATCAGTTACAGAAACTCTATTTTTCTCAAAAATGTCATTATAAGTCTCTATAAAAGTCTATTCACACACATCCGTGCCATGTCAGCTCACCTCCAGCTACTTTGTTCTGCGCATGCGTCATGCACCCAATGCTCTGTCATTGGTCCATTCATGGACCGTTGACGATAGACAAATCACAGAGCATTGGGCGCGTGACGCATGCGCAGAACAAAATAGCTGGAGTAAAGCTGGAATAGTACGGATGTGTGTGAATAGACCTTGAATTGGCGTTGAAGAGTGTAGGGCCAAAGAAGTACCCCTCGTTGCATGGAATCATGTCATAGTTTATTTTTATTTTTTTGCTATGGATAATGTCCACATAGGTGTCTTTACTTGTGCGTGGGTAATGAGTTGAAAGATGATACGGTGAAAAAGTGCCAGACGGAACGGGAATCGAGCCCGAGATTTATTCAGTAATGAACAAATGATACTTAATGGAAGGTCCAATAGGCCCAGAACTGTCCCTTTTCCAATTTAAAACCAGTCAAAATGTGTGTTATGTAGCATACTGATGTAGTGTTGTTTGACGGTGAGGAGTTGAGCTCGACGGTGAACTGACCTTGCCTTGCAGACAGACACGCCTCTACATTATCTCGCCTTAAAAAACAAAAATCAACATTAAAAAATAAACAAATGTATCTCCCAGAAGATTTTATTTGATTGAAGATTTTTATAAAAAGACATTTTTGTATATTTCAGATAAATAAGAATTATATAATAGGTTATATATATTTAGGTGCTTAGAAAGAGACAAGAATATGGAGCTCTGATTTTGAAAATTCACTTTCGTTCAAGAGATATAACAATTGAGAAAGCATACGCCTTGGCATACCTAATAAATACTGGCCATTTCCACATCCAGAACAGACATTTTCCCATTATATAATGTAAGGAAGAAGTTCTTCCTTCTCTGTGATGTTACTGAGTTTATACTCCATGGCGAAGCGTGGTATACTTATTTGGTCATCGATGGATATATTCCCTATAGGAAATAAATAAAAGTATAAATTATACTCCACCTTAGCACCTTGCTGTTTACTTCCACCTTAGCACTGCTTTGAGACGAAGGAGAAAGCAGCTCTTGGTGGGGTCTAAGCAAGGCTATCGTTGAACAATAATAATGATTAGTTTTAGCCAAATACTCTCTGAGCAATGAATATCTGTGATTGGAATATCAAACCAATATTGCCCAGCTTGGAAGGATAATGAACCAACTAGATGGATGTTTCTCAGTAAAATGTCTTTAATCACAGTGATACTGATACATCACAAAAGCAAATTGAAAAGCATTTTAAAATGTCTAAAAACTCTAATCAATCAATAGAAATAAACAAAATTCCATTCTAGAAACAAGTTTATCATGTCCATAAGTTATTATTATCTGTGAAAATTGCATAAGAATTGGTTAAGGAAAAAAGGGTGATTATTAAGAATCCGATACTGATTAGATAATTTGTAAAATAAATCATCAAATCCCTCCTTCACATCTAAATAGAACTATTAATATTGAAGTCAAACCTCAGGTAGGATTTTAGGTTATGTCTATGTTTGTTATGATTTCAGAAATTTTGGAAACTGGCTCACTGCAAGCAGCTGTTCAGTCATTATCTGTTTAGAAAACAGTATTGTAATAAATTTAATTAAACATCATTGTAATAATCAATATCAAAAATAAAATACATAATTTTTTATATCCCTAAATAAATAACCCTCACTACATAATTGACAAAGTTGTTTTTATGTATTTCATTATCAGACTCCAGTTCCAATTTATCGCCTTCATTTAATTTTAAAATTGTTTTTACGTTTATATAATATTTAGATAAATACTCAAACATAGCCTTATATCGAAGATTTGATTAAATATTTAATTTAATATTATAGCAGGATACTTTTAACTTGTCAGTAATCAGCTGTTTCAAAGAGCAATATCACAATACTTAACCTACAAATGCTGAATCTCGCAGATTATTGAAAAGGTCTTTTATTAAAGAGTTATTCTTTGAAAAGTATTCTTCAAAAAGGTTTTTTAAAGACTTTAAAGGTCTTTAAGACTATTAATCCTTTTGATTATCGTGTCAAAATCACTGTTTAATTATTACCGAACTGCTGATTAATGACAAGTTAAAAGGATCGTGCTATATATAAAACCTAGAGCGCACTGAGGTCTAACAGCTACGCTCATTTGCAAAAGTGTTGTCACGATGCCAATAGCACAAAAACGCTGTTCATGCGAGTAAATCGCAAAAATAAACCCTATCCTTCCAATGTTAAATTTTTGAAAAATTATACGACAGCGTATCTACAGATATAGAAGCAATGCTATTTTGGCCTTTGCGAACTGAAGTGAGGCAAGTAAATCCGAGCGGGAAATTCAAATTCATGCCAGTAGGATTGATTCGACTGATGATAATTACAGCCATGTTATATGATGCTCATGATGATAATGACAATGATCTTTTGTACAGTATAGCATGAACCTTTTAAATTGTTATAGAACAGCTGATTGATGTACGCTAGTTTACTAACGTTAAATCAGCTGTTTTATGACAAGTTAAAAGGATCATTCTTGCTATACAGATATACACAAGATAATACTGTATAACCTAACCTCTATATTCTCTTTCTCTTATACCTTTCCTTTCACGCCTCATAACCTATGCTCCGTTTTGTATGATTTTAAAAATGATGGTGGTGAAGAAGAAGGAGTGATAATGAAGAGAGAGAAGAATGAGATAAAGAGTGAAGAGAATCAAGTATCACAAATAATTTGAGGTATGTATGAATAATAAATAAATTAATGTTTTAATGCAATTTCAGCTTATTATTCAGTGGTGTTTGTTATTTTTTATCAACATCTGTTCAACCTAAATGACGTTACTATTTTTTGGTCCATTAATATTTGAGGTTATAGTTATAGGTTATATATGGTCGAGATAGTTTTCCTAACAAAATTTTACAACAGTGTTCTAATATTATTGAAATTTGACAGTTTATCAAATCAATTTGTTTCTATAAAGGTTTGAAAGTTTGATGAGAATCAACTCAATTTGAACCCAGTACATATGTAGGCTAGTAGGCTAAGTTGGTTGAGATTATTTTGCTTATTATTAGCTTATTTCTTGAAACGTTTAAATTGAATAGAATTCAAAGAAATATTTATGCGGATGAAATTAATCTTGAAACTCATGTAGCCATGTTTATTATTGAAGATATTTATAATTTACAGTGATATTCATTTAATTTGGCATTCATAAGTTGGATAGAAAGATATCATTTCTTGACGTTACTGATGACCGTAGATCAGGATGGCAAATAATATCATAATATCTATCTAATGCCAATCGTCAAATTTAGTCTCCTGTATGTGTGCTCCTCTATATACTCATTCAGGTTATAATATGGTCTCAGGCTTAAGTATTGTTTCAGGCTCCTGATGAAAGCATTTATCTCTTCGATATTTTTAGGTCAGCTGGCAGCAGGTTGTAGAGTATGGTCCCATGTACATTGGTGATTTACTATTTATTTCTGTAGTCTGTGCTGTGGTAGGTCCATGTCATTTCTATTCCTTGTGTTATAACTATATTGTTCTGATCTGAGTACTGGAGGTGATTTTTTAGCTTGGATGATAGATTCCAGGATGAATAGTGATATTACTGTGAGGATTTTGCACCTTATAAAGTGCTTTACAGTGTTCAATCCTTATAAGTCATGTGTTTGTAGTGTTTTTTATAAGTATGATTTTATAATGAAACCAGCCAGGAATGCGAGGTTGTCACATTGAAGGCCGCGGCCATGTAGTTTAAAGGGGGCTATGCCTATAGCCTTTGGTAATTCAAACTGAGTTTTTTACTATAGTGCTTTTCATCCTTGAAGAAAACTGGCCAGCTTGGTGCGTTATCCAATCAGAATGCCCGGCAATGTTGTCATATTGTGTGCTGTTCAATCATCTGGGCATCCATTTTTCTCGCAAATCTGTTCATCACTACCACGTGATAGTGGAGCGTTAGAATTGGCAATGTTGCAGGCATGTGGGTGTGATTTGCTAGCTCAAAAAGTGGTGTTGGACTGTCTCTGTGCTCAGTTGTCTTCAAGGATGATAACACGATGTTGCAAGTTTCTGTTTCTTATTTGTTTAAGAGCTTATGTTGAAGCGCCATCCTGTTGTGTGAATTCATAATTATTACATTGTATTACAAATTAATTGTGCTAACTTGATTTGATTTTTTTTTTCTAGTAAATAATTTTTGTTATTCCTTCAAGTAATGATTATACATTTGCTGTTCTGTCATTCGAAAACAGTAGCCTATGATGGATTCGACCGAGATAACCAATCAAAAGTGTGACATTCATTGTCCACACTTTGATTATACAATTTCTGTAGATGGACCGTTAGTCCAAGCGCCCACTGAGGTGGCGTGGCAACACGCCAAATATAAACTTATGAAACAGCGCACATGGAGGTGATGCGCGCTGTTCCATTTAGTTTCATATGTTTATATTTGGCGTGGGCGCTTGGCCTTACGGTCTCGCACATTGCTTTTCCTACTGGCAGAGCTGAGCTGGCATCAGCTGTTTATTGAATTACAATAATTCTCCATCCGCTGAAAGTTCGATATTATATTTAACTGAAATAAGAAATTCCTTCCAAATCATTTATTTATGCCAAGTGATGTGAAGATTAATCACATAACAAGAAGGTATCATGTTACTGAGTCTCGTACATTGAAAAATATTCATGATATTTTCATAGGTCTTAATTTTTTTCAGGTAAAATCCTCCAAGCCTCCCCTACCGCCAGCTTCCAGTGCAAATAAATCCAGCCTGATAGTGCCTTCTGCATCCAGCAGTGAAGAGTAAGACGACTACAATGATAACAGCAGCACGGTTGAAACCACACAAGCAACACTTGTTAACGACACTAGTGAATTAAAGGTGATCAAATAGAAAAATAACATTTTTTAGAATTTCAGTCTGAACAATTTAATGTAATGGAACTCCCTTCAACACTTTCAGTTCAACCAGATGTCCCGTAATATTTTTCCATTTGGAAAGACAAATTTAACTATATTCTGTTCACCGAAACAAGTCAGTAAATTCAACTTCTAAGTAAGCTTGTGTGTGTGTCTTTTGTGAGTGTATTGCATGACGGCATGTTCACAATTCAGCGTATGCAACTAATCACGTATTCAGCTGATACGGATTGAGAGCGAGAGAAATTTAGTTATAACATGCCTTTGACTCGGTCGTCCAGCTGTTTTCCGATTCACGCACGCACACTTTCTTTACGCACACTGACTTGTTTCCGTGAACAGAGTATAATAAAATTCCATAGAAGTTGAACCGAAGAGCTTAGAAATGGTCAAGAGCACAGTAAGGGCCTGGCCACATACGTCTATGCTTTGCTTCACTTCACTTACTCGCAAAAGTATAATATACTAATACGATATAGATATTATCTATATTATTTATTTATTGTCTTTCAAAATACAAGGCGAAGTTAGGACTCGCAGGTCCTCTCTTACACTTAACCTTAACCTATATCGTATGGTATATAGAAGTGAAGTGAAGCGAAGCATAGACGTATGTGGCCAGGCCCTAATGGAGCGGGGACTCCACATTGTATACATGAGTAGGGTCCTTCCTTATTCATTTGTAGAAATGGTGTGTCTCATTCTATAAAACAGCTGAATAAACATATTTGAGTTGAATTTTTACTTGCCTCATCTTTTCAAAAGTTTCAATACAACTATATACAAGTAGATATTCCACTCCTGAAATATTTCCATGGAATTGTATTTCACATAATAGGATGCATATTCAATAAAAATTCGACAATATACTGTATTACATGCATTTAGAGGCTTGTGAGTTATTATTTGAAATCTTTACGACTGTGTGTACAAATTCAAGTAGGTATTGTAATGCTAAAATATGCTAAACAACTTTACAAACCTTGGAAGTTGTTAACTTGAGTTATCTGATTTTCAATGGTAGAGAATTGATCGAATGTTGACTTTATTACTAGTTTAGTCAAAAAGTTTGTGCATCAAAATATTAATATATGGTCGCATTTTCAGATTGATGATGGAGAGCCTCACAGTTGCAATTGTTCTAAAGAGGTGATGGTATCTTGGAAGGCAATGTGCGACTAGATGATGGTTGTAACTACAGTATCTAATTTTATGGCTGAATGTAAGTTACTGTTATTGGCGTATTCCTTTCTACTGTTCTTCCACTACTGCGAGATTTGATGTGGAATCTAGAGGAAACTCACACTGATACGAATCTGTTGCAATCTGTTACTGTATTTCCAAACGATACAGTTGTGAGCGAGCAAGCGGTGCTTTGCGCTGCATGGGGTAAACTTGTGTTGTATTATTTAATGTTTTGTGATAACACTAAAGATTACTAATTCTCTTGATGGATTCCCTACAAATCTGGACATTTTACAAGACTCTGCTTTCCGAACTGCTTTACTTTCAGAGTAAATATTTTTACTCTGTAATTATTTCACTCTTGAAAAAAGCTGCAATATTAAATCATTGAATATCTTTTACAGTGTATTCGATTTTTCCTTTTGAAAATGGTGCAATAACAATTTAATTGTCCTTTTTTACAGTGTATTCGATTTTTCTTTTTGAAAATAGTGCAATAACAGTTTAATTGTCCTTTTTTTACAGTGTGTTCAATAACTCTACATGATTCAAGGATGGAAACTCTCATTGAAGGAAGGAAACTTAGAAGAGAAAATTCCAGTTGAAGGATGGAAAGTGTTCTTGAAGGATATCTTACTACCTGAAGCCATGGATTTCCAGTTGATTATCGGAGAGGACCTCGTGATACAATCTCAAGCGGAGGAGTTTTGACCAGGTTAGTTAAAGAAACACTTTTCACCACTCATACTCTTACCAAAATTACAGTTTGTGAGATACTCGTATATTTTGGACATTACATTCCATTACATGGAGATACCCATGGACATTTTGGGTGGCTACCCAGTTTGCCGACCTGTCATTTGGTCGAATCACACACACAAGCTCACTCGGTGTTTACATTCACTGACTGGTTTCGGTGAACAGACTATAACTACCTAGCTGTTTGAATTTTGAATCAATTTTGAATTTTGATTGAATTTTGAGTTCAATCCAGACAAAGATATAACATGAATTGAAATATTATCGTACATAATAATTATTGAAGAAACGAAAATCAAAGACAGCTATATAAATATAGTTGTGAAGACTTGTGCCACAGCAAATATTGACAACAGAACTAAATAGCAAGAGGAGGTTCGATGAATGTGCCTCTGTACATAAATATTATATCAAATACTATGAATTGTTATTACATTGAGTTGGTGGTAGAACTGATTGTCAAATGCAGGTCGTCAAATTTTGGTATGAGCCACCCAACGAACTATTCCTCTCAAACCGGTTTAGCAACGTTGAAGTTATTCAATCTTTGAAACAAAGTTGTAACTTTGAAGTTGAGAATTGAAGTTTTTACCAAAACGACGAGCAGATGTCTCTAATTTCATACGTTTAATCCTTTTTCTGTTATTGTATTCTAATTTTCTATTGCAATTTTCAATTCTACTTGATTTAATGTACAGTGATATTCATTTAATTTGACGCTTGGCATTAGATAGATAGATAGAGAGATATTGTTTCTTTGCCATCTACTATCATGAGCAACGTCGAGAAATGATACCTCTCTATCTGTCTATCTATCTAATGCCAAGCGTCAAATCAAATGAATGTCACTATGGACAGTATCTTGAATTTGAATGTTTTGCTTTGTGTAAATAGCTGATGTTTTGTAGTCAATTATTAAGCTTGCCTACTATGTTTTTTGTCAACTGAGATTGTCTACTATTGTATGTATTTATGTGATATGCTGTGTTTTGGTGAATGGTATGAATGCAATATTTAAGAAACTTCATTATTAATCTCTTCAAACAAAAGCAAGTTGATTTCTGGTGTAAGTTACTACAGCCTATGTGTTACAGAGACTGTACAATCATTGGATGTCACACTTTCTATTGGTTAGCTCGGACAAATCCACCATACTTTCGCCAATTCCCATAAGATTTGCATTGAAATGATACGCAAATCATATGTCAAGTTGAGTGATTCACTTCTTACCTACAACTACCTTTGCCAGTGTTTAGTTTCCAACATTTTAAGCTTTTCAAGCAATACCAAGAGTATAGAGACTGTATTTAATAAGTTATTTTTCAAGTTCTTTCTCTTAAAAGTAAGTTTGACAAATGGGTTTATGTTTGCCTGTAATTCAATATCGAAATTCAAAAATTTGGCAAAACTATTGCGGTGGCGGGAATACTAAATGTTCTAACACACTGTTATGGACCTTCCCACACCAGTGATCACACTGTGATTATACAGTCTCTGTAGTATATTTACGCCTACACTTGATACATTACAATCCACAGCTCAGCTGATCCAATGTAAGCTAGTGCTTATGAATGCAATAAGCTTTTTATACAACCATAATATTATTGGACTATCTGAGAGATAAGAAATAGGCTGAGCCCGTAGGCGTAGGCCTACTATTTCTCTTCTGAATTTTGATGAGTAGCCTAATGCTGTCCAAAATAAGTTTATGTATTTTCAGTACCTACACTTCACTCAAGAAGTTCTGGTCCTGGCATAACGTTCTAAAAATGTTGAATTTAGAGTGATAAGAAATTTCACCCTGTAAAGTAATTAATCTTGTTCACTCATCAATATATTTATCAACTGATTTAATGTTACTCAAGTTTGAACTCCACGCAGCTACAGATTACATAGAAGTTCTGCTAATGCATCAGTAAAAATTAATTTTTTTCGTACATGGTCTCAGTAATATTAGCTGCTGATTTTTACTTCAAACTAAAACCTAACCCATCGTTCAATCTGTAGCTGCGGTGGAGTGAATTATTGATATTAAATTAGAAACCAAGTTTTCAAGTAGTATGAAACGATTTTAAACGTCATAAAGTAAACATTTCAAACAATAAAAAATATAATATGAACTCTATAATGTGAAATAGCCATAGCCACACAGTAAATGAACTACAACAGACAAGCCTTAGTTCTAGTTGTTAAACAATAAGGTATTTCTTTTCATGGGCAGATTTAAGGGGGGGGGGGCTTGGAATATTTTCTAACTCCGCCCATGTTTCCTTTAGTTTTCATTTCTTAGTTGGTAATCAATAAGTTTTACAAGATATTCATATTAAAATAAAATACGTGCAAAATAAAATAATATCGTAGTATATTATGCTACAAGACCGGGAAGTAGGTGTTTACAGTACAAGCATTAGTTCCTTTTCGCCACACTACGGGCCGACGTACATGGAGGCGTTGAGAATAGACAGAAAATACATGCAACAAGAAAACAGATGATATGAGCCTACTGACGAAAACAAATTCAAATTATGGCATGGATGTTATGTTGAAATAAATTTATATTAATAAGATTCTTTTAAAGCAAATATTTAGTAACCTGCCACTAACAATACCACGGTAAAATACCACCAAAACAATAATTAATTTCATAGAAACAATAAATTAATTAGAATATTAATTTTATTCGAACTGAATAGGGTTGTAGCGTATCGAGAAAAAGTGCATTACCGCCCCGCCCCATCTCGCGGTTCGAGTATGAACTGGAACTTCTCGCGAAGATCACCTGATTTTACCGTGCTCCAGCTGATTTTACAGTTGCCTAGCCAAATCTCACCTGTAAATGACAACTTTCTAATCTGTAAAGTGACCAGCTTCTTACCATGTAGTGTGGCGAAAAATAAAATACACATACATGTATATAACAGATATTAGTTCATTCTCAGTTGCGAGTCAGTTGAGCAAAGTAATCCACGAACGTGGAAGTAGCCACGCCGTGGATGTAAGGCCGTGAGCCCATTGAGCAACTGCTATCTGACTTCAGTCAGCAACCCAGTGTTGCCAGATATCATTTGGCTGATAGGTTAGATTACCCGAAAAACAGCCAAATGTTATCTGGCAACATTGGGTTGCTGACTGAAGTCACGGCCTTACATCCACGGCGTGGCTACTTCCACGTTCGTGGATTACTTTGCGGCGGGCCTTAGACCCAAGGTAGCATTGACTCAGATGCATGCGCAATTTTTCTGCGCATGCATCAATGACGCCCGAACAATCACTGACTGAATGATGATTATGCACTATCACAGAGAAAGTGGTATGTTATAATCACCTATGTTATAACCTTTCTCTATGGTATAATCTTCCCAAAGCAGAGGATGATCCTATTTTTATTATTTGATATTATGAGAAGCAATAGGCATGACCATCGTGTGTGCCAGGTTCAGTTATAATCTATTTTAACTTCAAATCTAAGTTATACTCCAAATTGTTTTAAATTTATCAACCTGTATTGAGTTGGTTGATCTGTTTGAATTGTATTATTTGTTTTTTTTTCTAGATGTCAAGTTATTACTGCACCTCATATAGATCAATCGGGAAAAGCCAGGAGAAAATTCATCAGAATTATAATATTGCAGTCGCCCAGAACTTACAAGTTTGGATGAGTGGATAACTTCAAATAAAAATCAGGCATATCTATGTGAGTTGAACAAATGTTGAAATATTTTTTCAAGAAACTCATGCTTTTATTAATTCAGTGAAGTATACTTCACTGGCTAAAACTTAGAATTCAATGAATTCAGTGAATCTTCACTAGCTACCAGGAGTTTTAATAAACTTTCCAATTGCATCCAGTATATTTATTTAGCATGTTGACGCTGTTAATAACGGTGTTGTGGTATGTTTTGTGATAGCATAATATACTTCATTGATCAATATTCTAAATGAAATTCATCTTCAATAACAGAAATTGAAACATGTAGGCTACATTCATAGAGTGGTGCAGATATAGGTATACCGTTTTAGTTGACTGTCAAGGCAAACAGTTTGGACACAACAGGAAATGAGTTCATCGGTCGAAAACAACACTTGTTTCTTAACATTCTCTAAGCAGATTGTAAAAGTTTAGTTTCTGTATAAATAAACGTACCGTACTTTTCTATGAAATATACCTACTTTTGCACCCCTCTGTATAGTATTAATGGCACTTAATCAGAATATAGGGCCCATCCCAAAAGTAATGATCCTTATTGAAAAAAATATTGTTTCAATGATCGGATTGGTACAAGACCTTAATAATCTTCTGCATCAATTCATTCTTGGAGAAGAGCCTTACAAGCCATGAAGGCATCGTTGCCTATTGTTCTATTGAATGTGTCCTTGAGTGCTGCTTTGAAATTATTTGAAAATTATTTAATTAATTATTAATTAATTATTTAAAAATAAATATTATAAATTATTTGATAATTATTAAAAATAATAATTATAATTTAATTATTAAAAATAATTATTATAAATTAATTATTTGAAATTATTTTCCATGTTCTCAATCGAGTCCCAGTGCTTTCCCTTTAGCGCTATTTTCAACCGTGGAGACAAAAATAAGCCTGGGGGAGATAGTACCGGGCCTTAGTGAGGCCGTGGAACCAGGCCGAGGTGAAAAAGGACACGTTAGTCGGTTACGTGGTCCGCCGTGCGCGTTGTCATGCTTGATTATGTTGATTGTGCCTGAGATCGTTCTCCTTGGTCCATCGTCGATTTCGGATTATTCAGGGCATCTTCCACCTGGTAAATACTCAACAAACCGTCGCACAGTAGCTGCACATTCTCGTCGATTTGAGAGGTCATTGGGCGTTCAGAGAAGCTTCATCAGCCACCTCTTCCCAGACCTCCTGAACGTCTTGCCCCCACTTGGGAATGGGATAAACACTTATCCTTCAAGACCCCTAAAGCATTGAAAACAGATTGCGATGAAAAACAGAACGAAGCAGAAGCAGAACGAAAAAATGACGAAGCAGAATAATTTGATTGCAGATTTGAGTTCGATGGTAGGTTCCGTATCGAAAACTCTAAACAGAGGCTCGCGAAAAGTCCCCTCCGATTGACCTAAAAGCTAAGAGTCGGAATGAAAAAAAATTAATTATTCAGGGTGAAATTGAATGATTGTTGTGAAATAAATTAATAAGCTTGAAGTAATAGTTTGCACGTGCCTTGTAAACATTGCACTTTTCTTGTATTATAAACAATGTCTACTCCTTATAATTATTTTTTCTTATTTTTCAGACTTCTGATCTTCACCGCGAACTAGGAGTGGAATCAGTCATCAGTGAAATGCAAAGAACATGAGGAAAGGCTTCACCAACATGTGAACGTGGAAGCAATCCAGCTGCTCAATGTCCATGCAATAAGAAGACTACAACGTGAAAAGCCACATGACTTGGTTGAGTGCTAAAGTGTGAAAGTGCAAAAGCAGTTCTTATAATATGTGGATTTGTGAAAAATAATCAGATAGTTTTTATTCAGTATAGAAGGATGAACTAATCAACAATAGTTCCTTCAACAATCATTAGCAATCTAAGTTAAAATAGAATAGCTTATTAGTCCTTGACTATGTGCTATAGTAATAATGAAAAAAATTCAGACTGTTGAACGCGTGGCTTATTCGACTGAGACACCTTCAAACAATTGAGTTGTTTCTCCTGAAAGAAGCCAATATTTTTCATAAACTGTAATGAAGGCTGCCATGTTTCATAAAAAACATTTCAAATTATTTTAATTTTCAAATAACCAAAATAATCACTTGTAAATCATTTATAAAGTTAATTTCATAAATTGCATATGTTTTTGTAAATTTATATTGTTTCCATGTTAGTATGTTATTTGGTTTTTATACAAGAGTTTTTTTTTGGAAATTTTATAATAAATTGGAATTTTATTAATACTATTATTTTTCTGTATTATATTTTTATAAGTATTGTTTACCCTGGTCAAGTTAGCCCTACCCAATACGACAAAACATTGTCATACTGTATCTACGAGTGCTAATTTTTCGAGTAAAACTGTGCTGTTCATTCACACAACTGTACAGTACCATAATTTGAAAGTGGGTGGTGCTGGCTTCACGCTAGCCTCAACCAAAACTGATAAAAAAATGTACCATACAAAATTTTAGAGCTGAATTTGTGTTGTTCTAGGCCACAAAGGAAAATATTTTCCCTCAAAACAAAAAAGTTATTCAACTTTTAGTTTTTTTGCCAGTCCCACCCAAAGCATCAAAAATGAAATGTCATATTATATGAAATTAAATATGGTTGTTGTGGATATCCATACTTCGTGTACTGCAGAGATTAATAGAATAAAAGATAACTTTGTGCTATACAGTACTTACACTATTTTGAGTCGCGGACGCGTTTCGAACAACATTTCGTTTTTTAAGGTAGTCAGTCGTAGCCCAAAGCGCCAAGAATGAACATCATTGTTCGAAACGCGTCCGCGACTCAAAATAGTGTAAGTACTGTATAGCACGAAATTAAATAACTATTTCGTGCTGTTTGTAGCTGTCTATATATTTCTTATTGTTTATAATTATTTGTTCTGCTGCCTACTTTTCACTGACAAATTTGTGCTACTAATGACAAAAGTTATTTGGTTTTTGAACGTTCTTGTCAACTCACCTATCTCATGGAAGTTATTGGATAATGCAGAACAAACTCATGCCCTAATGATTCACTATAATGTTCAGCAATACATTATAGTGAATCTTTACAATACGACCCTTATTACTAGAATAGAACAATAGGCCTACTAGTATTTGTTGAGCAGCAAGTAATAAGATTAAAGAAATACCTACTAAACAATGAAACATTGTCAGAAATTAAAGGTTTTAATAAGAATAGGACTCCGTTGGTATAAATCACATGATATAGTAGGCATAAATTAATGTGGAAATTTCTTCAGAATTTAATTATCAACTCAGTCACCGTCCTAACAACAGTTTTTCTTGAAACATTCTTCATGTGACTTGCGCATTTCCAGCCTCAAGCTCATACGAAAATATTCATAATGACTCATTTATGTTCAACAAATTTACAAAGTCCTCTAGAAATGGATCATGGATTTCAATGGATCTGCTCTGTCAACAACATATTTTATCTCTAAAGATGGGTTTTCGTTACTGCGACCGAGATGCAATTGATGAAAAATCCCCACTATAAATAGTTGGGATTCTTCATCAATTGCATCTGGCAACGCTGGGTCGGGCTCCGCTGCGGCACTCGGTCACAGTAACGAAAACCCACCTTAACTCTTGGTGATGTCTTGCAGCAAAAATAGCAAATCGCTTTAAGTAGAGCACCTATAGGTGATAAGGTACCGGTATTCAGAATATTCTATAAATTTAATATCAAATTTTGATCAAGATATGTCGGAAATGTTCACGAAACAATTAATGGGCCTTTTTCTATTTGAAAACTCAAATAAGCGAAACAAAGTCTAGGTTGAATATTACTTTCTTGATCTATCATAAGAATTCGAATTTCATGATTTTTTTTTCAAATTCCGTCTGCAATAATATAGTGTCATGAAGATGTAATTCAATGATCAAAACATAGTCATAGTCATAGTCATAAAATTTGGAATATATTCACTCTATATTGATAAATGAATGCATTTTGATACGATATCTGCGAAATATGCTTCACCAACACACATTACAAGATAATTGTGTTGGTTTTTAGCGTTTAGTGGGCTATTCCAAGGTGATAAATTCTAGTTATGTGATCATAATTAATTTTGGTAGTACTTAGAAGTGAGAAACAGGCTTCAAACACATCAATCTACCTTAGATGAATTGAATTGGAATATATTTATTCTCAAAAAAACGAAAAAAATACGTACTTTTGAAAGAAATGAATGACAATGAATATACTCGTCACCTAGAACGAGTCTGTGTGTGAGGAAGGTCATTTGTAATATTACATACAGAAATTTTCTTGACAGTATACAATACAATTCATAGATAATAAACAGATGAATAGTCTGGTGAATAGTGATATTAGAGCAAACTATATTATAGAGATATAGTTATATCGATATTATGTATATATATATATAATGTAAATTATAGAGAAGATAATGGTTATAATAATGCTTGAGAAATGATTGGAGACACATTTTTGAATAGCTTAAAAAAACAGACTTCGATTTATACACTTCTCCTGCTCCTTATACTTCTACTATTATTCCTCTCCTTCTTCTTCTTCTTTTTCTTCTTCTATTACGACCATTATGAGATCATGAAGGGTAAATTTTGCTGTAACCAAGTTTGGAATATAAGTTTTTGAAGCTCTGTCAATGTCTCATTATTATCAATTCTATTGGCACTTGTAATACATCATCTTATAGAAAATTATAATTTCTACAAACTTTGTTATCACTCTAATTTATGTTCAACAAACTAATTTATGTTCAACAAACTATTCAAATTCAAAAGTTATTCACAAAAATCTAGAAGAGTTGCTACTGAAATTGGGATGACCTCCCTTTTTAAAGCTTCATTACTTATTACTTATTGGTTTTATGAACATTTTGTTTATCTCACCTTGTAGGAAATTGTATGTTCTACAAGAATGGTCCTTACTGAAATTCAGCTAAAACGCACTGTTCAAAAGTTATTGTCGAAAAACTGCAATCACTACCAAATTTTTTGGAACTCTGGTTTTATTGACTTGACTTCAGCCGAGGCTAGACAGAGCTGGATTGAGAAAAGTGAAGGTCCGCTCCATCTATCGGCTGAAAGTGTAACTAATCTCGACATGGCTTCAGTTTTCTTCAAATTATGGCCTAACGCTTCGTTTTATCGAATAAATGTATAGAACATAAGTTGTAGAAAATGAAATGGTGAACAAAAAACGTTATATATGAATTTTCACTAAATATCGAAAGAAAGGCATAAAATCGGAAAAACCTGGCCAGTCTTGTCTCACAGAAGGCATCAGAGAATGAGACAAGATTAGTACAATACTATATATTATAGTTATGCTAGAAATAGCTCACAAAAACTATGCATCATCTTATTTAAAATTCAATTTTCTACAATTCGATATGATAAAAAAAGTTTGGCAACAATCAACCGTTGATAAGTTATTGTCAAAACAACGATACAGTGTTTGAACAAAGTGAAAAAGAACTAACTTATCTTTGAAAACGCTACAACTTATTATGTATTATTGAAATGTAGGCTACAAAAATTGTAGATGAAAGTAAAGGTCATATTATGATTAAGAAAAATATCTGTAGCTAAATTGTGCTAGAAAATGTTATTTTGAAGTTGCAGATAAAAATGAGTGAAAATTTGACCAAGAAAATACAATTTATCCATTCTTTAAAACTCAATAAATATCGTATTTATTGGTGTATGAGACGTTTTCATACATAGAATAGTGAAGAATTTGATCTTCTACAAGCTAGAATCGATCAAATCGTGATACAAAGCACCATAATGGAAGCTATACATGGAAAAAGTGGTAGAAATTCAGCTGCAAATGCGAATTACAATTGTTCCAAGCTGGATAACTCATCCATTTCACAGGTATTTAGAAATTTGGATAATAAATCTTGTAGAAAATTCAATTTCCTAAAATATTGGTCATATGAAAAAATTGGCTATGATGTACTGTTTAGAAGTTACAAACAAAAACATGCGTCAACTACCGTTTTACTTCAACATTCATTTCTGAAATCACCAGTCTCACCCGAAATAGCTTCAGTAGATGGTCAGAATGCAATTCGTACAGCCCGTGACATCTAGCGGGAATCTTTAAAACTACTACAATAAACTTTACACTTGAGCCGCTAGGTAGCAGTAAAGAACGGTATCGAAATTCCCTGGATGAATTCAAAATATTTGCATATTCCTTTTACAAGTGAATAACTGAAAAATCTAATTTTATTAACAAATACATTCAACTTAGGTCATAAACTTTATGTAATACATGAAATTAGATAGTTATGGAAATATAAAGCGTATGATTTCGTCATTTTTTTGCTGGATAAAAGCTTTATAATGTCTTGCAATCTGATAAACATGAACTCTTGATCTGGTAATGGGTATTATTTTTCACAGATAACTTTTCAACCGCTCATTGTATCGAAATATATCACTGAACAAATTTCATAGAAAATTGAATTCTCTTTAAGATTCGATCCATTTTACAACACAAAATTACCAAATAAGTTCACAAGATGCCTGAAAGTCTAGAAGTTGAGCCATTATGGTTTATGGTGCCTCAACACGATTATACTAATGAGGTCACCTAACCACTTTTTCAATTTTGTATTGTATTTATATGTTGTATCATTGTAGTGTTTTTGGAAAATGTGTGTAAATAAATGAAATGAAAAATGATGAAATTATTGGGTTTACAACAACTCCAATATAGGTACTTATACTTCATAAGAGCTATTTTCTTCAGGATTTTAACACTATAACAACTGAATTTCATAAATCCCATCATCATCGATTACAAATTAAATAATTTAAGTACTGAACGGTTCCTCAAAAACTTGTCCAAAACGAATACAAAAATCGAATTTTAGAGACCTTTTCTCGATCTTTATCTTTTAATAGTAGCTTTCTCGCACAATATACAACAAAATATTATAGAACATAATTTGTTGAATATTAAATTCTTCACAAAACTACAGAGTGATTCAAAAAGAATACCACAACTTTAAAACTTTGTATTCAATGAAAGAAATATGATAGAACCTTCTGTTATACATCATTTCAAAGAGTAATAAAAGAAGTTTTTTTCACTCACAAAGAAGTTCAGAAATGTTCAATATGACCCCTCCAGACACTCGAGCAATATCAACCCAAAACCTCCCTCAAACTCTTTCCACTCTCACTGTAGCATATCAGGCGTAACAGTTTGATAATATGCTGTTATCTTGTTTCAAATCATCAATATTCATCGACCATTGATGATTTGAAACAAGAATAACAGCAGCCATCCAAACTGTTACGCCTGACATGCTGCAGATAGTGTGGAACAAGTTTGAGGGAGGTTTTGGATTGATATTGCTCGAGTGTCTGGAGAGGTCATATGGAACATCTCTGAACTTGTTTGTGAGTGAAAATAACTTCTTTAAATACTCTTTGTAAAGATGTATAACAGAGGGTTCTATGATGTTTCTTTCATAACATACAAATTTTTAAAGTTGTGGTATTCGTTTTGAATCACCCGGTATTTATGAAAGATTTTTCGTCATAAATAAATAAAAAATAAGGAAGATATTTGATGAAAACGCGAACACTGTTACCTTTTTTGATCGTTAGCAATGTTTCCAACTATATCTCGTAGATTCCTCAGTAAATAAAGTCATAACCCCATTATCCAATACTTTTATATTTAGAATATACTAAAAATATCGATATAAAATATACTTAAACATAATATATGTTTTCAAGATATATTGGAAATGTTTACAAAACAATACTTTGGAAGAGGCCTTTTTCTTTTTGAAAACTCAAATAAGCAAAACAAGGTCTAGGTTGAATATTACTTTCATATATCATAATAGTTTGAATTTCATAAAATTTTGAACTCTATAAATAAATTAATTATAAGTGAATTATAAATTCACTCTATTTTGGAAAATAGCTTGAATTCATTTTGATACGATTTCTGCGAAATATTATGCTTCACCAACACAATATGTAGTATAAGATTAAATTAATTGTGTTGGTTTTTAGCGTTCAGTGAGCTTTTTTAAGGTGTTAAATGTTAAATTTATATGCGATTATAATCAATTTAGGTAGTAATTAAAGTGAGAAACAAGTTCCAAACACTTCAATCCTTCTCAAATATTATAATGGTATCTATGGTTTAATATACTACCGTCTCACAAGTGTTTTCATCATCGGTAACGTTCTACATAGGTACTTATTTTCCTCTCTTTTTTCTTTTTGTTCTTATATCCTCTCTTCTTAGGGAAAGGAGACGAAGGTGGTGGAGAAGAAGAGAAGAAAGAAGAAGAAGAAGAATAAGAAGAAGAAGAAGAAGAAGAGAAGAAGAAGAAGAAGAAGAAGAAGAAGAAGAAGAAGAAGAAGAAGAAGAAGAAGAAGAAGAAGAAGAAGAAGAAGAAGAAGAAGAAGAAGGAGAGAATACAAGAGAAGAAGGCAAAATAGAAGTCGGTAGACAATACATCCTTTTACAATACTATCAATAAAATATTGCTAGGTTAAAGAAAGATAACTTACATAGTACCTATATTAAAGGAGATGAAAGTGCAGGAGAAAGAGGAAGAAGAGAAGAAGAAGAAGAAGAAGAAGAAGAAGAAGAAGAAGAAGAAGAAGAAGAAGAAGAAGAAGAAGAAGAAGAAGAAGAAGAAGAAGAAGAAGAAGAAGAAGAAGAAGAAGAAGAAGAAGAAGAAGAAGAAGAAGAAGAAGAAGAAGAAGAAGAAGAAGAAGGAAGAGGAGGAGGAGGAGGAGGAAGAAGAAAAAGAATATAAATAAGATGAAGAAGAAGGGGAGGAGGAAGAAGAAGTAGTAGAAGTAAGGAGCAGAAGTGTATAAATCGAAGCCTGTGTTTTTCTTAAAGCGATTCAAAAGTTTTTCTCCAATCATTTCTCAAGCATTATAAACCATTATGATTATCTAAGGTAGATTGATGTATTTTGAGCCAGTTATACTCACTTCAGCTACTTCCAAAATTTACTATAATAACATAACTATAGCATATATCACATTGGAAAAGCCTCCTGAACGCTAAAAACCAAAACAATCACTTCTTATAATGTGTTGGTGTTGAATATTTTGCAGATATATTATATCAAAATCCATTTATTTACCAGAATAGAATGAATTAATTCATCTCACATTTTATGACCAACAACAATAATTATTTTGATCATTAAATTACATCTCCATGACACAATAATAATATTGCAGACAGAATTCAAAAAAATTATTAAATTATTATTATAACAATTTATGGCACGGCATGAAAGTAAAATCCAACCTGGACTTTGTTTTGCTGATTTGAGTTTACGAAAAGAAATAGGCCTTTTCCAATTTATTGGATTGTGAACTATTTCAATATTTTTTTATTAAACTTTAATATTTATAGATTATTTTTAATATATAAGTGTTGGATAATAGTTTTATGACTTCATTTACTGATGAATCTACGAGAAACTGTTGGAAACATCGTTAACGGTCAAGAAAGGGAACAGCGTTCCCGGTTTCATCAAATAATATCTTCCTTATTTTTGATTTTAACAAAAACCCTTAAATAACATGTTTCATTAAGTACTTGACAAATTATTTCTTATAATATTTTATATTCTATGAAAAATGTAGGCTACTAAATTGTAAGATAAAGATCGAGGTATCCATACTGAAGGTCTCTAAAATCCAATTCTTTTATTAGTTTTGAACAAATTTTGAGGAACTATTCAGCAATAAGATTCATGAAATCTATTTGATATAGTGTTGAAACCTCAAAGAAAATAGCTTTCGTGAAGTATAAGATAGTATTCGAGTTTTAAACCCAACTGGCTTAACTTCTAGAGTTTGAGGTATCCTGTGAACTTGTTTGATCATTTTGTATCATCAAATGAATCAAATCTTGTAGAAATTTCAATTTAATATAAAATTTGTTCAGTGATATATTTCGATACAATGAGCGGTTGAAAAGTTATCTGTGAAAAATCAAACCCATTGCCAAATCAAGAGTTCAAGTTTATCAGTTTTTAAGACATTAAAAAGCTTTTATTTAGCAGAAAATACGTAAATATACGCTTCATATCTAATTAAGAAGCTAAATTCATGTACTACATCAAGTTTGTGAGCTAAGATAGAGTTATTTGTGAATAAAATGAAATTTTTCTGTTTTTGACTTGTAAAAGGAATAATATACAAATATTTTGAATACATCGAGGGAATTTCGAGACTGTTTTTTACTGCTACCTAGCGGCACAAGTGTGAAGCTTGTTGTGGTAGTCTTGAAGATTTCCGCTAGATGTCGCGGGCTGTACAACTTGACTTCTGACCATCTCCTAAAGTTATTTGACTGGAAATTTCAGAAATGAATGTTGATGTAAAACCGTAGTTGACGCAGGTTTTTGTTCATAACTTCTCAACGGTGCATTGTAGCTGATTTTTGCGTATGACAAATATTTTAGGAAATTCAATTGTCTACAAGATGCTTTTCCCAGATTTACAAAAACCTGTGGAATGAATGAGTTATCCAGCTTGGAACAAATGTAATTCGCATTTGCAGCTGAATTTCTACCACGTTTTCCGACTATAGCTTCCAAATAGTGCTTTGTATCACAATTTTATCGATTTTAGCTTGTAGAGAAGATCGAATTCCCTAAAATCTAATGTATGAAAATGTTTTATGAACCTATAAATAAGACATTTATTAACTTTTAAAGAATGGGTAGATAGTTTATTCTTGATCAAATTCGCACTCATTCTGTCTCTATCTTCAAAATGGTATATTCTAGCAACTTTTTTCCAGAGATTTATTGTTAGTAATAATATGGCCTACATTTTCATCTACAATTATTGTAAATTTCTTTGATAAATGGAATGTTATCGCGATTTTAAAAATATGTTAGCTATTTCTTGTCCAAACATGGTGTATGGTATCAATGTTCTGTCAATAACTTTTCAACGGTTGATTGTTGCCAAATTCTGCTTATTACATGATATATTGTAGAGATACAATTTCTAATAAGATGATGCATAGTTATTGTGAGCTATTTCTATCATAACTACAGTATTTTGCTTAAAATCAAGCCTTATCTCGTTCTCTGATGCCTTCTATGAGACAAGACTGCCTAGGTTTTTTCGATTTTATGCTTTTATTTCGATATTTAGAGAAAATTCACTCGGAACGTTTTTTGTTTAACATTTTATTTTCTACAACTTATGCTATATGCATTTTTTCGATAAATCGAAGCGTTAGGCCATAATTTGAAGAAAACTGAAGCCATGTCGGAATTAGTTACACTTTCTGCCGATAGATGGAGCGGACGTTCACTTTTCTCAATCCAGCTCTGTCTAGCCTCGCCTGAAGTGAAGTCGGCAGACCAATAAAACTTGTGTTCCAAATAATTTTGTAGTGGTTGCAGTTATCCTTCTATAACTTTTGAACAGTGCGTTTAAGCTGAATTACAGTAAGAACTATTCTTGTAGAAAATAAAATTTCCTACAAGATGAGCTATAAACAGTGTTCATAAAACTAATAAATAACAAGTAATAAAGCTTTAAAAATTGAGTACATTCCAATCACAGCAGCAACTCTTATAGTTTTCTATGAATAACTTTTGAAGGATGCATTTAAATTTAATTGAGGTCATGACAAGATTTGTAGAGAATTGAATTCTCTATTGAAATTTACAAAACCGTCTGAAAAGTTTGAAATAAAATAGTTAATCAGCTTGAAAAATGGTAATCCACATTTCCAGCTGAATTTCTTTCTCGTTTTTGACTATAACTACAAAATAGTGCATTTTATCACAATTTTATTGATTAGGACTTGTAGACGATCAAATTCCTAATAATTTTATGTATGAAAATGTTCGATAAACTGATAAATACGATTTTTTTTAGTTATAAAGATAGATAGATCGTAATATATTATGTTTAGTCAAATAAGCACTCATGTTTTGTATAGAAAAATCAATCATAGAGGACCAATTTTATTCAAAATTAAATTTCCTATTAGAATATGTATATTTTATGATACAAAACTATAAACTAAGGGGAAAAATCTGTCTTGAAGGAGAGGCATGACTCAGTCACAGTAGTAAACTATCTTGTGAATCAATTTTTGTATTGAAATTTCTCTCTGGTTGATTGTATAAAAAATAATAGAGAACAATTTTTATTTAGAATAAACTCTCCTATTAGAATATGTCTATTTCACTACACAAAACCATTAACTGACGTGAAAAATCTGTCTTAGAGTAGGCGTAAATTCGTTTGCTACGAGCCTTGGAATATATTATTCAATATTATTATCGGTATTACTATAGATATTATTTTCTTCAATTCATTGTAGTTTATTGTAGTTCCAGTATTATCAGAATCAGATAGTTAACTATTTTAGAACAATGGATTATTTATGTAATAGCATGCATACCGTATTCAATGAAATTACTTGCCATTCGAGTCAAGTAAAATCAAATTATATCAAAATTTATGTAGAATAAATTCATAACTTCATAAGAGATAAATAAAATGAAGATTATAAATGAAACAATTAACCAAACAATCAATAGAAATAAAGCGTGTGTTACCGGTACCATAATGTGCAGTTTTAGAATGTTTTATTTTTTTCAGAACTTTAAGACTATAAAGTTAATCATTTCTTTGGAAAGCAATTCTTGAATGAAAGATAATATTGAATTAACTTATTACCAATGTAAAAATTATGGAGAAACAGCACGTTTTTAAGGCTCTTCGGTTTCTATCATTCGCACATTACAATAATATCTTCACACCAATGAAAACCTATTTCTCATTAATTAATTAGTATTTTAATAGTTTATTGTGGTAAATATTCTTTGACAGTGACTGAAAAATTTCCAAATATTTCAGGAAACATTGCACATTACAATCAAGCATATGGCAGCAATACAGACTTTCAACATAGACTTTATTGTTTTGCATTTTTGTGTTTTTGAAACGAAACATGACGATGCGTTCAATTTTGCATTGTTTCAAGAAGGAGAAAAAGACGGTAAAGAAGAAGTAGGAGACGAATAAGATAAAGAAGGAGAACGAAGAGAAGAATAAGGAGAAAAAGAAAAATGAGTAGAAGAAAGTGATGAAAAAGGTGAATGAAGAGGAGAAGAAGATGCAGAAGAAGATTGAAAAGAAGGAGGTGGTGAAGAAGAAGAAGGAGAAAAGAAGTAGAAGAAGAAGAAGAGAAAAAGAATGAGAAAAAGAAGAATAATAAAAAGAAGAATAATAAAAAGAAGAACAAGGAGAAGTCTAGTAGCCTTTCACGGTCACTTGCGGAAGTACCCTTCAACTTCCTCTTGGCCCCAACAAATAGTTCCTGTCATAACTCGTTTTTGACATAACTTATATATTATATTCATGTGTTTTTTACAGTATAGAATAAGAACAATTAACCAAAGTGAACTGCGAATTTATAACCCCTCATTGATGAATATTATTGCCTACTTGTGTTAAGCTGCAGTTCACTGTGTTCAAGTTCGAGATATATAGAGTGACTTACAAGAAACGAACGTTTTTGAAATGGCTAGTATACATGTCTTTGGTAGGCGTGGCGGCGACGGAGGACAGGCCATGTATTAGCCATTTCAAAAACATCAGTCTCTTGTAATTTACGCTATATACAATAGCCTAATAATTGATAATTATAATTGTATTAAGTCACTTTTTACTTTACTAACAATTCATATGATTATCAATTCTGGCGCCTGTTTTATAAAAATTTAGAAGTCACGTAATACAGGAACAGCTGATTTTAATACCCGTATTTGTTTTGGAGTTGTGATTCTCTTATATTACGTGACTTATAAGATTTATTAAACAGGGCCCTGGTTCACGTTACAAAGTTGTATTTTAATTATGTCAAACAGCTTACCTGCTTTAAGCAAACAGCTAGTCGTTCTCTATACTATAGTTATGGAATTTCTGTAATTTGCATAATTAGATTCATCCAATTTGAAGCTTGGCATTAGATAGATAGATAGATATTATTCTTTGCCATCGACAGCTACGGTCATCTGCAACATCAAGAAATAATATCTCTCCATCTAATGACAAACGTCAAATTAAATGAATCTGATTATACCATCCTCCCTGAATGTTATTTATCATCAATGAATGTAAATACTTCGTCAAATTCCTTGTTAAATCTAAAAATATCCCCTGAACTTATCTTTATCAACTTGTAAATCTGACATAAAAAATGATGAAACTCTATACAATCTCCTTTTTTTGTTGATTGAGTGCACCCAATGGGATCTATTATAATCAGATTCATTTAATTTGACTCTTGGCATTAGATAGATATTATTTCTTGACGTTGCTGATGACGGTAGAGTACGATGTCAAAGAAATAATATCTAGGCCTATCTATCTAATGCCAAGCGTCAAATTGAATGAATCTGATTATACTTAAAGAATATAACAGAGTTAAAACATCATCGTCACTGCTTGAGCTGTTATTGAGCCATGGAACACTTAAAAAAAAACTTATAACAAGGTGGCTGATACTGCCTTTTATGCATTCCTAATAAATAAAAAAATGGCTTATTTTGTTACACCTTGCCTGTCTTCTTGAAATAGGTTCTATTACAATTGAATCTCTTGAATGATTACAAAACAAGCATTTTTCAACCATTTCAAAAGTGTATCTCGCTTTCTCACCAGACATTATTTTTCATGACTAATAAAAATTTGTACCTACTGTATATATTTTGAACGGAGGTGAATTTTGTAAATCCAATTGCATATTCTTGTTCCTCTATTCAAGTACTTTTCATCCATCTGAGTATTAAGAAATTTTTTTACAAAAAAACCGCACACTCTTATAACTTAGTAAGCTACTTGAAAAAAGGAATAGATATGCTCAGATTTTGAAAATTTCCTTCCGTTCATGAATGGTTAATTAAAAATTGCTATTTGCACCTCAAAAACAGGCATTTTTATATAGGTACTGAGAATTAGAACCTATATCTTTTGAACGTGGGCGAAATTCGTAAATCCAATTACATACATTTTCTTGTTATTTCCAGTAGTATATAAGCACTTTTTTCACCGAAATAACGCACGATATTTTATTATACATAATGGTCTTTATAAAGAAAAATAGGAAAAAATAAAACGCCCATCTCATATTTAGGTGCTTAAAAATAGACAAGAATATGAGCTCTGATTTTGAAAATTCACTCTCGTTCAAGAGATTGAATTGAGAAAGCATACGCCTTGGCATACCTAATAAATACTGGCAATTTCCACATCCAGAACAGACATTTTCCCATTATATAATGTAAGGAAGAAGTTCTTCCTTCTCTGTGATGTTACTGAGTTTATACTCCGTGGCGAAGCGTGGTATACTTATTTGGTCATCGATGGATAAATAATAAATAAAAGTATAAATTATACGCCACCTTAGCACCTTGCTGTTTACTTCCACCTCAGCACTACTTTGAGACGAAGGAGAAAGCAGCTCTTGGTGGGGTCTAAGCAAGGTTATCTTTGAACAATAATAATGATTAATTTTAGCCAAATACTCTCTAAACATTAATATCTGTGATAGGATTATCAAATCAATATTGCCCAGCTTGGAAGGGTAATGAACAAACTAGATGGATGTTTCTCAGTAAATGACTTTAATCACAGTGATACATCACAAAAGCAAATTGAAAAGCATTTTAAAATGTCTAAAAACTCTCATCAATCAATAGAAATAATCAAAATTCCATTCTACAAAGAAGTTTATCATGTCCATAAATTATTACCTGTAAACATTGCATAAGAATTGGTTTAGGTTCATTGAGGAAAAAAAGGGTGATTATTTAGAATTTGATACTAATTAGATAATTTGTTAAATAAATCATTAAATCCCTCCTTCACATCTAAATAGAACTATTAATATTGCAGACAAAACTTAGGTAGGATTTTAGGTTATGTCTATGTTTGTTTTGATTTCAGAAATTTTGGTCTCTGGCTCACTGCAAGCAGCTGTTCAGTCCTCATCTGTTTAGAAAACAGTATTGTTATAAATTTAATTGAACATCATTGTGATAATCAATATCAAAAATAAGATATATAATTTTTTATATCTCTAAATAAATAACCCTCACTACATAATTGACAAAGTTGTTTTTATGTATTTCATTATCAGACTCCAGTTTCAATTTATCGCCTGCATTAAATTTTAAAATTGTTTTTACGTTTATATAATATTTAGATAAATACTCAAACATATCTCTATATCGAAGATTTGATTAAATATTAAATTTAATATTATTGCAGGATACTTTTAACTTGTCAGAAAACATATGTTTTAAAGAGCAATATCACAATACTTAACCTACAAATGCTGAATCTCGCAGATTATTGAAAAGGTCTTTTAAAGAGTTATTCTTTGAAAAGTATTCTTTAAAAAGGTCTTGTAAAGACTTTAAAGGTCTTTAAGACTTTTAATCCTTTTGATTATCGTGTCAAAATCACTGTTTAATTATTACCGAACAGCTGATTTCTGACAAGTTAAAAGGATCGTGCTATATATAAAACCTAGAGCGCACTGAGGTCTAACAGCTACGCTCATTTGCAAAAAAGTTGTCACGATGCCAATGGCACAAAAACGCTGTTCATGCGAGTAAATCGCAAAAATAAACCCTATCCTGCCAATGTTAAATTTTTGAAAAATTATACGACAGCGTATCTACAGATATAGAAGCAATGCTATTTTGGCCTTTGCGAACTGAAGTGAGGCAAGTAAATCCGAGCGGGAAATTCAAATTCATGCCAGTAGGATTGATTCGACTGATGATAATTACAGCCATGTTTTATGATGCTCATGATGATAATGACAATGATCTTATGTACCGTATAGCAGGAACCTTTGAAATTGTTATAAAACAGCTGATTGATGAACGCTTGTTTACTAACGTTAAATCAGCTGTTTTATGACAAGTTAAAAGGATCCTGCTATACAGATATACACAAGATAATACTGTATATAACCTCTTTGAATTCTATTTAGCGTATGGCTTTGGTTGGTGGGGAGACCCGAAAGTAAGTCCACCTCGCCGTTTATAACCTAATTCCAGGTTGAATTTCCATTTCACTTTGCAATATGTTCACAAATTCTGAAAAAGGTTATGTGGTGAGATGAAGATTGAAGAAGGAGAGGATGACTGGATGAGTAACGAGGAGAAGAAGGAGATAAGTATGAAGAGAATCAAGTTTCATTACAAATAATTTGAGGTATGAATAATAAATAAATTTATGTTCTAATTCAATTGTAGCTCATTATTCCGTTGTGTTTGTTAGTTTTCATCAACATCTGTGTAATATAAATAAGGTTACTAGTATTTAGCTGACTAAATGAGGTTAGGTTATGGTTGGGATGGTTTTAGCATAATTTTACAAGTGTTCTTAAATATTATTGAGATTTGACAGCTTATTGAATCTATAATTTAACGTAGATCAGTGTTGATGAGATTAGTTAATCTGATACAATACAATACTCTTCTATAACAACAGGTTTGATGAGAATCTACTCAATTTGAACCCGGTACCGTATTGTGAGTAGGCTAGTAACTTAGTTTAGATTATTTCAGCTATATTGTAGATAGCATTTCTTAAGACGATTAAATTTAATGAAATTCAACGAAATATTTATGAGGATGAAATTAATCTTGGAAGCTCATGTAGCCTTGTTTATTATTGAAGATATAAGTTACATATTAAGTAATTTCATTTTCAACAGTCTCAACTCATCTCTATTCTAGTTAAGACTACCTTGGCTAGCCTATATACAAGTTGAAAATCCAGTCTTTCTTGTTGATGTTTGATTTTGAATTCATACTTTTTGAGACATTGTATGAAATTCATGTAGGCCTATATAATTATAGGCTATATTTATTAGTTGATATTTTCCATTTGGAAACATTAGCATTGAAAACAATTCATGATATTTTAATTGGTCTTTATTTTTCAGGTGAAATCCTTCAAGCCTCCCCGACCACCAGTTTCCAGTGCAAAGAAATCCAGCCTGACAGTGCCTTCTCCTGGAAAGGCAGCTGCATATATCCAACAGCGAAAAGGAAGACGACGACAATGATAATAGCAGCACGGCTGAAACTACCGAAGCAACACTTGTTAATGACACCAGTGAATTACAGGTGAGCAAATAGAAAATTCATACTTTTTTGTAATTTCAGTCTTATTAATGTAATGTAATGAAAACTCTTAAAATTATCAGTTTAACCAGATGTACCGTAATATTTTTCCATTTGTAAAGACAAATTCAACTAATAAAATTTCTTGAAAGTTGAACTGAAGAGCTTAGAAATGGTCAAGAGCACTGTAATGGAGCGGAGACAGGTTGCTAGTCTAGTGAGTGTATATAAACTTTATGTGTGCATTGGACTGTTTGTTTGAATAGAGTAGATCAGGGGTGCCCAACCTTTATCAATCGAGGGCCACATTGTCAACATTCAAAGGCAAGGCGGGCCGAGGGGAAGGAAAGCGGGGGATCGGGGGTCTCCCCCAGGAAATTATGTAATTTTCACCCTTATAAAACACATTTTAATGCTTCCTGTAATGTAAATGTTCCTTTTCGGTTTTTGCTGAAACACCATGTTAATGTTTTACGTTTCAGTTTTATTAATGTTTTTGTCTTTATGGTAACATGGCGGGCCACATAAAATCATCGCGGGCCGTAGGTTAGGCAGCCCTGGAGTAGATGATCATATTATGATCCATGTAGTGCTAGTTACCCATTGCTTATTGCTCCGGTGTGCGACCGGGGTTATTTACAAGAATAACTATACGAGCAAAATTAATGATCATAAATGCTATTTGCGACACCACAATACTTCACTGTCACATACAATACCATTTTAAGAAAAACCCTGAAATTCAAGAGTAGCCCTAAAAAGTATTCTACACGTTCCAATCGGCTACGGAGCGTCTCCGCTCCATAAAGTACTCTCAATGTCTTTTTCCTGGACCGAAGAGGTCAATGCTCTGTATGCAGTAGTTCACGTATTTATTCATTTTATACATGATAAATAAATGGATTCAATAGGTTAATCTAATCAGAATATCTCAAATTCTAATCTGAGTTCTGTAATTCGGTACTTTGCTTGAAAAGCTCGGCTATCAAAAATAACTACAGTGCTTTTCATCCTTGGAGACATCTGAGTACAGATATATACAGTACAGAGTAAAAGCCAGTACCCCACAACTTTCCGAGCTAGCCAGTCACACGCCTGCCTCGTTGCCAATATGCACACTTCTATAATAGTGATGAACAGATGTTTAATTTATGATCATCTTCTCCACTTGTAAATCTTCCACTTGCATTAGATATATAGAGAGATATTATTTCTTTGCCATCGTACTCTACGGTCATCAGCAACGTCGAGGAATGATATCTCTCTATCTACCAATCTAATGCCAAGCGTCAAATTAAATGAATGTCATTGTAACACACCGAGTCGTGATATCAGACTGAGATTTCGTTTTGATAAGCATGCGTGCACAGATAATTAAACAGCACGCAATATGACAACATTGCTGGGCATTCCAATTGGAGAACGCAGCAAGCTGGCCAGTTGTCTTCAAGGATGAAAAGCACTATAGGTAGCCTACTACAAAAAGCATAGTATTTTTCATAATTTTAGAGGAATTGAATCCCGTGTTTATGGATTGTTAACTCTATGCGAATCCCTTGCCTGATTTGTATAAAACTTTTTAATAAGTTTTTAATAATAGAATTTCGTAATCAAAACTACTATAAAAACTGTATTTTAATCTTTTTATATTTGAAAATTAAAATTTTTATTTAATTTTTCCAGTATGCCAAAATGGATCTACTATGTTTGGAAGGATGATCAGCTGATTGGGAGCTATTCTGTTGAGAAGTGGGCCTCCCTCCCATTCAAATCAAACACTCCAAGCACCTTTGAAAAATGTCAGTTTCACTTATTTATTTATTCATTCATTTATACACTCATATTAATTAATTCATGCAACTTTCATCTTTCATTTAAAAAAAATTGAAGAGACTACTAAAGCGAATGGCTTATTGGTTTCATGCAAGAAATGTGCGCTCAAAATAGATCACATCTATTAAATAACTTAATTTCATAAAATATTAATAGGGAAAATACATTATTCACTTCAGAATACATTGTTATAATCAATCAATTTCTGTATTCAAAACATACATCAAAATGTACATGAATGCGTCTCCATAATTATTTTTTAACAAGAAAATAAAATACTAACAGAAATAAGTAATTCTCAGTATCTCAACAATAGTCTTAATATCTTGAGTTTGCATTATAAACAACTGTACAATTATAATGCAATTAGGTACTTTTTCGAGTAATTTTTAAACCGCTTAATATCAAATTCTTCCTTAATACTAGCAGGCAGGTAACCCATGAATTTAATGCCAATATAGGTTGGGCTTTGTTTGTAATTTTCTCTACTACTTAATAATGAAAATAATAATGTCATTGATTGTAAAGAATACATTATTGGAAAAATTGAAAAATCGATACAGTTTGTAAATAATCAATTATTAATTAAGTTATTGATGCAATCATATTGGAAAAATCATCAAGTCAGTTTTGTAATGTTATTTAAAAATAGATTCAGAAGAATAGAATTATATAACTTGAAAGTATATTTGGAAAAAACATAGGATATCGTTTGGCTTGCGGGAAGTGCAAGTATGTACAGAGACATTAATTTAATTTGACGCTTGGCATTAGATAGATAGATAGATGGATAGAGAGATAGAAATATAGATAGATAGAATGACTGCCTTTATTTTTTACCTGGGAGGGCGAAGTTAGGGCGCAGTCGGCCCTCTCTTACACTAAGCCTCGAAGATAGATCGATAGATAGGGGCTATATAGATAGAGACTGTATAATCACAGTGTGGTCTTTGGTGTGAAAAGGCCCATAACATTTTGTTGAAACATTTTTTATTCCCACCTCTGTCATACTTTTGCCAAATTTAACTTTGATATGGTGGCCAGTATTACACTATATAATATTATTATACATCTATGATCATGATAATATGTTCTCTCTAGGAGAAGAAATGACATAGACATGACCTTAGTTCAACTATTATAATAGTTGGTCCATTACACTGAAATATTTTTCAACACAGATATTTGATAATATACTTATGAAATAGAACTATTATAGTGTAATACCGGCCTATGGTATTACAGGCTAACATGAACCCATTTGTCGAACTTCTTTTGAGAGAAACAACATCAAAATTAACTTTCTAACATTAAAAATGGTCTCTCTAATCTTTGTATTGCTTTGAAATGATGAAAACGGTGGATTTGTCCAAGCTGTGACATCAAATGGCTATCCAGTCTCTGCAGTGTATGGTAACCATAGCATAGATCAAGCTATTCCTCACCAACTATACGTGTTTAGTGTATAGTCAGCTGCTCCTGTTTTTCAGGTTTTATCGTTTTTCCAGAAAAACTACACCTACCAATGAAATTAATCATTTACATGAACATTTGAGTATCTACTTGGAACGATATGTATGCACATTTTATAGCAGTTTTCCATCTATTCCTGTGCACTACATCCACCAATAAAATTAATTATTTGCATGGAAATTCGAGTAGCCTACCTACTTTATTTATTTACCTACATTTATAGCACTCGTTTTGTTCATTCAAATGGAACTACACATGAAAAGAAACTAATTACATGGAAATTTGAGTACTTGATATTGTATAATACTTTGAGTAATGATATTGTATGAAAATTTGATTGCATGTTTTGTTTTTTGTTACAGCCTCAAAGTCTGCATGAGAACATGCCTCACTCGTACACCTTCAAGGCACTAAAAGTGTGCATGATATTGTCTCTGTGCTTCAATGAATGGAGTCACCTGCTTCAGTTTTTCCCGCTTCCAGAGTGGAGCTCTACGATCGCATTGATCACCTCGAAAGGATGTACCACTAATCCTAGTTATGTTATTTTTGATATTTAATTCTTCATTACTGTATTTCTAATAAATTGAGAAACATTTTCGACAAACTTGATTATTTTGTTAACTTGCATGACTTTTTAAAGTGAGTTTTTTTTGCAATTTTTAAATCAAGAGTCATTTTTTTATGAAGTTAAAAAAGGTATACAGTATATCTCCTAAACGGAGGTCGGATGCACCCTGAATGCTCAGGAGCTAAGAGCATTCAAAGGTTTTTATTCTGCAGCTCCAGAAGAGATATTTTTCATAGCTAATTAAAATTAGAATAACTTTTGAACGGGGGCGAATTTCCTGAATCTAATTGCATATTCTTGTTCCTCTCTTCAAGGACTATCATCCACCCGAGTTTGAGCGATTTTTATATTTTTCACCAAAATGAAGCACGATGTATACATCATGGTTTTTATAGGAAATTTTCAAAAAATAGAAATCGCTCAAACTTAGCAATCTTATAGTATTTGAAGAGAGAAACAAGAATATGTGCTCAGATTTTGAAAATTCGCTTCCGTTCAGGAGATATGAGTGATTGAAGATGGCAATTTGCACCTCCAGAACTAGCATTTTTCAAGGCTAATTAAAATTAAAATAACTTTTGAACGGGGACGAATTTTCTGAATCTAATTGCATATTCTTGTTCCTCTCTTCAAGGACTATCATCCACCCGAGTTTGAGCGATTTTTATATTTTCCACCAAAATGAAGCACGATGTATATATACATCATGGTTTTTATAGGAAATTTTCAAAAAATAGAAATCGCTCAAACTTAGCAATCTTATAGTATTTGAAGAGAGAAACAAGAATATGTGCTCAGATTTTGAAAATTCGCTTCCGTTCAGGAGATATGAGTGATTGAAGATGGCAATTTGCACCTCCAGAACTAGCATTTTTCAAGGCTAATTAAAATTAAAATAACTTTTGAACGGGGACGAATTTTCTGAATCTAATTGCATATTCTTGTTCCTCTCTTCAAGGACTATCATCCACCCGAGTTTGAGCGATTTTTATATTTTTCACCAAAATGAAGCACGATGTATACATCATGGTTTTTATAGGAAATTTTCAAAAAATAGAAATCGCTCAAACTTAGCAATCTTATAGTATTTGAAGAGAGAAACAAGAATATGTGCTCAGATTTTGAAAATTCGCTTCCGTTCAGGAGATATGAGTGATTGAAGATGGCAATTTGCACCTCCAGAACTAGCATTTTTCATGGCTAATTAAAATTAAAATAACTTTTGAACGGGGACGAATTTTCTGAATCTAATTGCATATTCTTGTTCCTCTCTTCAAGGACTATCATCCACCCGAGTTTGAGCATTTTTTTTATTTTTCACCAAAATGAAGCACGATGTATACATCATGGTTTTTATAGGAAATTTTCAAAAAATAGAAATCGCTCAAACTTAGCAATCTTATAGTATTTGAAGAGAGAAACAAGAATATGTGCTCAGATTTTGAAAATTCGCTTCCGTTCAGGAGATATGAGTGATTGAAGATGGCAATTTGCACCTCCAGAACTAGCATTTTTCATGGCTAATTAAAATTAAAATAACTTTTGAACGGGGACGAATTTTCTGAATCTAATTGCATATTCTTGTTCCTCTCTTCAAGGACTATCATCCACCCGAGTTTGAGCATTTTTTTTATTTTTCACCAAAATGAAGCACGATGTATACATCATGGTTTTTATAGGAAATTTTCAAAAAATAGAAATCGCTCAAACTTTGCAATCTTATAGTATTTGAAGAGAGAAACAAGAATATGTGCTCAGATTTTGAAAATTCGCTTCCGTTCAGGAGATATGAGTGATTGAAGATGGCAATTTGCACCTCCAGAACTAGCATTTTTCATGGCTAATTAAAATTAAAATAACTTTTGAACGGGGACGAATTTTCTGAATCTAATTGCATATTCTTGTTCCTCTCTTCAAGGACTATCATCCACCCGAGTTTGAGCAATTTTTTTATTTTTCACCAAAATGAAGCACGATGTATACATCATGGTTTTTATAGGAAATTTTCAAAAAATAGAAATCGCTCAAACTTTGCAATCTTATAGTATTTGAAGAGAGAAACAAGAATATGTGCTCGGATTTTGAAAATTCGCTTCCGTTCAGGAGATATGAGCAATTGAAGATTGCATTCTGCACCTCCAGAACCAACTTTTGAACGGGGGCGAATTTTGTGAATCTAATTGCATATTCTTCTTCCTCTTTTCAAAGACTACCATCCACCCGAGTTTGAGCGATTTTTTATTTTTCACCAAAATGAAGCACGATGCATCATGGTTTTACTTCTCTCAGCTTTCCATTTAGAGAAAGGAGAGGTAATCTTTTGATCTACTTTTCTCTTCCTCTATAGTAGAAAAAAGTCAAATTGAAAATTATCAAAATTGCTTGTACTACCCGTATATTATGACAGTACTTGAAGAGCTGAACAAGAATCTCTCATCGAGATGAGAGGATCGAAATCATGGGTAAGAGCAAATTGTAGTCAGCCGGCAATGATACTGAAGCGACTGAAAAAATGCACTATACTTTAAAAAAAATATGTATAAAAATTGCTTATACTACCTTAGATGATACCTTGAAGAGAGGAATAATTTTGTATTTACGAGTTTTGCCTCCGTTTAGAACGATTCAACTTTTCACCTACACTGCAGTGGAAGTTGTTAATATTGTTGGGGTGCTATTATCAATTCTTTCAATTTTTCTTATTGAAAGCATATGTAGTGAAAAACTATTCAAGTCGCAATGAATCCCATTGAATGAATATAGATTCTCTTTGATATCAAACTTTTATTTTTCAAGTACAAAAATACACACTTTTCAAAGTCAACCATCATTAGAAACTCTATAACAGAAAAAACAAGAATAGAATTTTATTGAATTATCATATCAACATAAAGTTGTCCGAGAATTATTATAATATTTTCTCATAATGAGAAAGTAGAAAAGTATATTAGAATACATAAAAATTCCACTTAAAAATATCAAATTTTAATTTGATTCAAAATACATTCTAATGCGTATTATTTATTACTACTACCAAAACAATAGAAGCATTGTGTTACTGACGTTCATTTAAATATTCACATTGTATTGAAATTAAAGGTAGTATATTCAAGATTAATTTATATTTATAATAATTTAAAATTATCTTTGGTATATAGGCTATTTGTGATAGCGATTTCTTCACAATATATTTGGAAAATTGGTTGTTCGTATATCTTAGGCCCTGGAAACGTTATAGTAGCTGATAGAATAATGATGATGTTAGGTCAAAATATCCATTTTTGCATGTAATAAAGCAAACAGAATTTGATGAAATAATTTCCAGTGACATTGAACTATTTACAAGAAAAAAGCTACAAGATATTATACTATTTACAGGAAGGATTTTCTGTATTTTCCGTTTTTTAAATTGACACAATAAAAATGCATTCTTTCAGTCTTGACATTACAAATGTTATGAAAATGCACAATTTAATGACAAAATTAATTGACATTGTGTAATGATGGGAGAGAGAGAGAGAGAGAGAGAGAAAGAGTGTCAAGTGTAGTTCGTTGCTAAGGAATTAGAGGAAGAAATTAAGGATTAAAATACGGAAATAGAAAATACAGTTGAAAATTCCTGAGTCATGGCGTACTGTAATAAAATGCAATACCTTACCAAAAATGCCAGACTTATTCAAGAATAGAATATGGCTCGTATGCAGCACAAGGTAAGTAAAGCTAGCCACTAGATGAACAGTATTTACTATGACATGAGATTTATCGCAATAATATGAGAACAAATAGAGAGATTACAAAAATACATCATACCGTGTTCATAAGCTAATGAATAATATAGCTATTATAGGGCATTCATTACACTCCTTTAGATCAATTATTATTACCATCAATTTGTTCCAAGACTTGATAATTTTCTAGCATGATTACATGGTTTGCTTCAAACTGAACAATAAAATCTATAAACCTCCCCAATTCACTTATATACGTTTACAATAATTCAAGAGTCATTGATGACTTTCACATACTTTGAAATTTAATAATTGAATAATAGAGTGAAGGAAGACCACTATTCTCGCAATGTTTATTTATTTATGATATTACTTGCTTGCAATTTCTCTCTTCGCAACCAGCAATACAGCAATCATCAGCAAGTCTGCTTTTTAATGCGTTCTTCAAAATCTACTCTTATTATCCCTAGAATTCTTTAAAAACTCAAAGTCTTGGTCTAATAAACTCAATCTCCAATGTTAATTCTTATGAGTAAATGAAGATTAATTTTAATTCACTTTTGTGAAATCGGCCAATAATCAATTACCAGTATTTGTTCGCGAAAAAATGTCAATAACTATCAGTTTAATTCGATAGAATTTCTATTCTTAAAAAAGTCTATCTTCTGGAAGTGTGGATTTGAATAACAACATAACCCGAACTTATACAATACTAAATTGGCTAAAATATTAGCCAAGTTTTTGCATTAATTTTAAAGACCATCTTCTGATTTCAAAGACAGTTCTTTCTAGATTATTAGTGCTGATACAAGACAACAAAAAATTACTGCTAACACAGAAATAGTTTAAACAATGAACAATTTAATAAAAAAATGTGAGGTATTCTTACTGTACGCGAAGTAACTACTAAAGAGGTAATAATACTAAAATAACGAAGAGAAACAATATTGTACGAAAGTAAATTACATATAAAAAGTCACTCAATATATAAATGTTTCATTTGAATGAAGGTAGTGCTGCAAAACATAATGCACACAAACTCCAAAATGTTACTAAAAAATTCTAAAAAAAAAAAAAACACTACAAAAATGGTTTTAACAAATAATAAGCACAGTAAAAATACAGAGTGAAAAACACCTGAAAATCTTTACAGAATACTCATGTTTACTGATAAATAATTGAAAATAAGGAGACTCGGACAGTAAGTTATTCTAAATTGAATTACTCATCAATTATTAGTTGAAGTTCAAAGGTTGGCTTTCAGTACCATTTCCTTCCACCAGGTGGGGCGATCTGTTGAGCCGGGCTTTGTCATCGATTCTATTAATCGTTCATACAACTGCAACAAATGAAAAACACAGAAAACTTTAGTAGAACAAAGCAATGATTAATAAAGTTAAGAATGGACATAAATAACATGTAAATGCTTAACCTCTGTTCACGGAATCGTGAGGCGGTCAAAACAAGCTGATTGCATTTGTGTGCGTATAGATGATTTACAGCTGTTTTCGATAAATTTCCTGCCCAATACCAGTTCACAATATATTCATTCGAGGTCAGACTGGAATCACGTAATGCAGATAATAATAATATTATTTCAGTAGTTCTAATGTGAATCGGTCTAGCTAACTCTCGCACGTGCAGGTTTGTTTACATCGTCTCACCTTTCCCTGAACAAAGTATAGCTATTACATGAGAAGTAAGACTCAAGTGAAATCACTCAATGACACTAAAAAAGGCGAATAAATAAATAAAGTATGGCATATTGTACCTTCATAAACTAAAAACAGTGTTCTCACTAAATAATAATTTATGAGCAAATGTTGGTGAACTCTGTTACACTACTGTGCATGCACTTGGATTGGCATGCGCATATTATCACAGAGTTATGTAAAATATTGCCTCGAATAACCTTTTTGCTCCATAAATAAAAATTTTGTGTTAGCCATCAAGTTTTAAAAAGCACTTACTTTGGATTGTTTTATTCTGTTTTGTCATGTGGTGTTTACCTTTGGGGAATGCAAGCCAAGCATTAAAGCATTCCTTTGGCGAAAAATCAATGACCACACTGTGATTATACAGTCTCTGTAGTATGTGTCATATTTACAGAATAAGTTACGACTGACAATGCCAGAATCTGGCTGCAAAAACTTGTCCTCACCTTATAGTACGCCAATACTATTCGCTGTGTGCATCTACCGTGTTGCGCTCTGGCGGATAATCGTATGAATCTACGAGGGTAGATTAACATGGGCAAGGATAGGCTTATGTACGTAAAAATAAGTTTATAATTGAAATAGAATTCCCTGTCGCTATTTTTCCTACTTATCAATTGTGAAATTATGTTTAAAATAATAAAATTAACATATCGCATGTTCTAAAACATTATTATAATCTTCAATTCAAGTTTTTAAATCAACTTTAAAGGTTATGTTCGAAGCTCGTGGAGCAGACGATGCAGTTTATCCACAGCTGAGTTCATTTTCATTGGTTATCATTTCAAATTGCATTATGGGCGCGAGACTTCAAATCAATCATATGCTTTTGAACTGGATTTTTCACTCGATTAATTCAAAACTGAGATCCGATTTCTTTGTTGAATCACTTTGCGTTTGGAAATATGGAAGGAATAGAAGCCGCAATAACTATTGTGAACGGTATTTATACAATACGACAATACTTTAAATGCATTGTAAATGCTTATTCCCTATCCTTTCTCATGTTAAACTAACCTTTTTCGTTCACTAAAATTCCGCGTGAGCGCAGGTGTCGATTTTATTATCCCCACCACCTACGTGCACACAGCGAATACTACAATATTACTTAATTAGTCATTAAGGTAATGAAGCTTCATTCTCATACGATTATGTATACAGAATAAGTTTTCATGTACCTTGCCATCAGCGCAGCCGAGCACCGAATTGATGACGAAGTCTGGCGGCGCCAACGCATCGACGGCGGCAACCGCAGACGCCTTCAGCCGTCGGCACAGCTCCAAAATGGCCGACTCCATCAGGCTAGCCACTTGGCCGCCTCTGAACAGCCCACCTGCACAACCATCAACACATTACTTGACACGCAAAACCATTACTATTATTACACTATACTAACCAACAGCTATACTCCGTATTGTTCAGTACGCTGCGGACGACGTACTTCCTCCAAACGCCGAGAGATGGCGCTGAGTTTATTTTAGACTTTTTGCTTCATAAACGAGTTTTCTTCCAAAATACAATAAAACCTTCACATCTTGTAGGACCAATAACCTTTCATTTGGCGCAAAACGCATCTAAATTGGCATAATGAATGTGAATGTGAACATAACCCTCTTTTGAAATTTTATCAAAATCAGGAAGAGAAGACGTTTTGGATTCTGTCTGTGTTTTCATCCTATAAGTTATATTTTGTACTCGATCAATAAATAAATAAATAAATAATATAACGGTCACAAAGACTGTCATTAATTTGCAATGGTCTTTCAATAATTATATACATTTATACGACATTATTATTAATGCATTTATTAAGTTTCAAACAACACATTCAATACAAGCATTGTTCAACATCCGAGTCCCAACACTGAACTTATATGTCACTAATTACCTTACAGTACAGGCCTAATCCTCAAGCGAGAATAATGTATTAAATAGTATCTCCATTCGACCAGTGCTATTCTGGTAAAATTAATTCAAAATAAAACCTATTTATTGGTTTATTTTCTAACAGTTTTTCGTCTCGTTATTTTGTTCAATTTCTGATTTACTTTGTATATCGATTATGATTATTTTGTATCAATAGAAAAGAATAATATTATTGTTTCTATTATTAATTTAGATTTTTATTTTTTTGGATGAATAAATGGGCATGCAATGTTTGATTTGTTTTACCAATATTTATTTTTGATTTAATGACACCAGATGTTTGAATACAGAACAGGGAACGACATCTACACTATTTTGAATTGCTAGTTTAAGGCCCGCCGCAAAGTAATCCACGAACGTGGAAGTAGCCACGCCGTGAATGTAAGGCCGTGAGCCCACGGAGCAACTGCTATCTGACTTCAGTCAGCAACCCAGTGTTGCCAGATAAGATTTGGCTGTTTTTCGGGTAATCGTGTAATCTAACCTATCTGGCAACTGGGTTGCTGACTGAAGTCAGATAGCAGTTGCTCAATGGGCTCACGGTCTTACATCCACGGCGTGGCTACTTCCACTTTCGTGGATTACTTTGCGGCGGGCCTAAACGTCGCAGTGCGGAATGTTTCGCCAGTCCTGGATTTCACTTGACCGCACTAGTGCAGGAATGAGCATGCTTCAACCTGAGCAGAATAGACACTTTTTCAAATAACTACCGAGTGATCGTAAAGTCGCGCAACCCAATGTTTGAAGCCGTGTAGGAATGACAGGTAAATTTGTAAAGTATGATTTGCATATGGGAATTTTTCGTCCAGTAGTACAGCAGGTGGCTGCACTGCCAGATCACGCCATCGGGCGACAATTAGCCAGAAATCAGTTTGTTTGTCCAGTTCAAGTCGCAATGTCTTTTACGCAAGAACAACGTGTTTCTATCGTTTTGAGTTACTGTGAATCGAAATCCTACGCAAAGTGTCAAGAACATTTCTCCAATGCCTTTCCAGATGCTAAAGTACCAAACAAATCGACCATATAAAAAAAATCAATAACACATTACAGCTTTCTAATGCCCGGTTTTTCAGTCGTTCAATAAACTTATTGAATCAATAACTTTTTTTTGCATTTGAAAACACATGGTTATTGATTCAATAGTGCTTTTGGATCCATAAACTGTCTATTGAGCGACTGAAAAACCGGGCTTAAGACTGTTATCATTTTGGGTTACGCGACTTTACGATCACCCTGTATATTTGAAAAATCGTTACTATTCGGGTAAATCTAGGGAAAACCGTTACTTTTTCTGGCAATTATAGTTTATAGAGAAGAAATAGTTAGTTTTTCGGGGAAAAGTTGCTTTAGTGAGAACAATTGAATTGTACCTTGATAAAATACGGAGACGTGCTTGTGAAGACTCCAGAGTGCGAACAGGTAGAAGAGGTTCTCGAGCAGCGCCCGCTGCGCCGCGTCGCTACTCTGCTGGCAGCGCGACCAGAAGCAACTCACTACGTTGTACTGCAACACATTCCAACAATACAATACAAACAATATTTCATGTATCGAGACTCAGGTGCTCCTCTCATGTGGGTACTCAAATCGCCGATATTTTTTATAATTATAATTATTATTACTATTCGTCCACTGACCACCTATAGAAGGGGTATTTGGATTTGTCAATGAATTAGTCAACAATATTGTACGAATAAGTTACATAAAACTGTACAAACTAATTTTGCATCTCATAATAAGCTTGAAATTCATCAATCGAGTATGCACAAACATTTAATAATTCCTTCTTCATCAAGGCTCTAAATTTACGACCTGTGGATGCTCTTAAACAGGCTGGTAATTTGTTGTACAATCGAATCCCAGCACTTTTAACTCCTCTCTCATATAATGTAGTGCGGTGCGTATCATCTCGCAACTGTTCTCTATGTCTAGTTCCATAATTGTGAAAAAGTGCACCAGTTTTAAATTTATCCTTGTTTTGATCAATAAAGCATATTGCTTCTAGGATATACAAACTTGGAAGAGGTAGAATTTTCATTTGTTTGAAATATGGTCTACAGCTTGAACGTATTGACTCTCCAACCATTACTCGTATTGCCCACTTCTGGATACGGAATATGTCAATTGCTTGTCTCGAGTTATTTGGCTGATACTTTAGCAACTAAAAGTTGATACTTAGCAACTTGGATAACAAGCATGTGTTTTCAGGCGAACCGTTTCGCCTGAGCGTCATAGTTTAAAAACACGCTTCTTATCCGGGTCGCTGGGTATCCGCGATTTCAGTGAATAGTGCTGACAAAAACCACAATCCCTAGAAGCTACATTATGCATTGTTGTTCAAGTTTCCAGAGTTCTTGACTTTTAGGCGCGGGAACGGTAGGCCTATCCTTATTGATGCGGTGCAATTCATCCTTATACAGTAATACAATTAATATACAGTGATACGTCCTTATACAGTGTAGTATACACTGAGACTTGAGTATTATGATACAATAAATTAGAATTAGTTTATAAAATTAGTTCTATACATTAAACATACATTCTCATAAATAAGTTGACTGGCAATCAAAAAGTGATCGATAGACTCATTTATAGCCTTAAACTATAGCCCTCAAATTTACAGTGTATGTATTACATTTGTAATAATCCACATTCCATTACGAATATAGCAATGTAAATTCAGTACTTCAATGTTTTTTCTTTCTCTCTCATAATGTCATCTTACTGTCCTATAGCAATTAAGGTATTTCTAAGTAGTATATGAGTGTAAATTTTATCATAATGTGTAATTCCAATGTTAAGAACTCGGTGTCACGCACAGGTTTTTTAAACCCATGTGACACCAAATTTATTGTATTATAATTTTTTGTACTGTGTAATTTTTCAATAAAATTTCTGATTTCTTTAAACGACGAGTGAGATAGTAATGAGGTTTAAAATTAAAGTTCTTTAAAGGCTTAAAAACAATCATTGCAAACACCATTTTATCTACGACCAACAAAATACAATAATACAGTATCTACATCACCATCAATCTAACCTAACCTTGATTGAAACGACCATGTTCTCTTTCAATGTTTACCGTATAGGTTAGGAGCTGTTCCTCTCCAGTGTTTAAAACTGGAACAGATTGAACTAGAAACGTTTTATAATGTTGAACATTGTATAGTTATGAGGCCATTACGATACAAGTTTCGAATTCCATTTCGAAAAAGCTACGGTTTCGATTTCAGTAATGAAACAGTAGTGATTGCGTTAGTCATAGATAAAAATCAATATAAGATGGTCTATTATAATGTATTAAATTGTCTAATTTTGTACAATCTACAGAGTGATTCAAAAAGAATACCACAACTTTAAAACTTTGTATTTAATGAAAGAAATATAATAGAACCTTCTGTTATACATCATTTCAAAGAGGAATTAAAGAAGTTTTTTTTTCACTCACAAAGAAGTTCAGAGATGTTCAATATGACCCCTCCAGACACTCGAGCAATATCAACCCAAAATCTCCCTCAAACTCTTTCCACTCTCACTGTAGCATATCAGGCGTAACAGTTTGATAATCTGCTGTTATTTCTTGTTTCAAATCATCAATATCCATCCACCATTGATGATTTGAAACAAGAAATAACAGCAGCCATCCAAACTGTTACGCCTGACATGCTACAGATAGTGTGGAACACGTTTGAGGGAGGTTTTGGATTGATATTTCTCGAGTGTCTGGAGGGGTCATATGAAACATCTCTGAACTTGTTTGTGAGTGAAAAAAACTTCTTTAAATACTCTTAGTAAAGATGTATAATAGAAGGTTGTATGATGTTTCTTTCATAACATACACATTTTTAAAGTTGTGGTATTCTTTTTGAATCACCCGGTATATAGTTTTTAAACTAGTACGGTATTTGAAGAGAATAAATGAATAAATTTGAATTTGTCATTTCAATAGTATTCGAATGCAAGTGGCATACCTCAGCGAATACAATGGCAAGGGTGTGCGCAGCGTAGACCTGAGTTAGGGACTTGGCGGCGATCGGGTCGTTCAACAGGCGCTGGCACTGGTCGCGTTTGGTGCGCGTCTCTCGCAGCAGCCAGCACAGCAGCCACTCGTAGCAATCCACGATGACTGCAAAATCAAATCATTTATTTATCCTTGAAACAAAATACAGCAAACGTAAAGAGTACAATGAAAAATAATAGAATTAATACAATAGATATAACATAAAATAGTATTAATATACTGTATTAATAACAAGGAAGGTCCCTGCAAAGGCAACAGCCTGAGCGCAGGGGCCGAGTATTACATAATAACAAATAAAAATAAGCAGCATTAACCAAAAACCAAAATAATACAAATAAAAGAAAAGAAATATCTTATTATAACAGTTGAGAAAAAAATTACTCACGGTACAAGGTAAAGAAAATACAAGTAAAAAAACTAAGAATAAAGAAATAAACCCTTGAATGTACAAACGAAATTTACAAGAGAACATTTTGAAAGAATTTACAATTTGAAAAAAGAGGTGAAAGTTGTTTCGAAAAAACCTCACAAAACTTCAAAAGGGATATTCAAAACAAGATAAAACCAACTAGAATTTGGAAAAGACGTAAGGTAATAGCTTTCTAAGTAAAGTAAAGAAAGTAAAATAAGTTAAAAGAAATTGAAAGCAAATAACCTTCATTCAAATTCAACACTGCTGATTTAGTAAGATAAGATAATCTATTTATTCAACACAGTACAGAGTGACACTGAGAAATGGGAAATTATTAGACTAACCAGGGGGCTGTCATTGCTGGAGTGGAACAATCCTATCTTTCCTATGTTAAAGGTGGGTGAAGCCTGTGTCTCGATCTTATTGGCCGAATTCACTTGGACTGAATTGTAGCTGAGTTCTCATTGGCCGAATACACTCTGGACCGAATTTTGACGGTGTATTTGAATTCAGAGCCATCATGTTAAATTTTGGAAGGTTTTGAAAGTTTATGCGGTATAAATCAAAACTTTTGGGAGAATATAGTTAATATTTACGGCAAAATACAACATTTTTGTTGGATTTTGTGTTTTTTAGGTTGGTTTGGGTAGAAGTTATGTAGATGTTTTCAAATACAGCGCCAAAATTAGGTCCAATAATAATGGCCGACATCCTACTCCCCTGATTTCTCTTACTTCTACTCCCTAGAAGATGAGGTTATGTTCGTCAGCTCCCTGAGACTAACGAAGACAAGAAAAATTAATTTTCAACTTATAATGGTATAAACATGAAGAGAAATTCTTGACATTGGGTGTTCTATCGAAGAATCTTCAATTTATAAAGTTAGTACCCTTCAGATGACGATAGGTCCAATAATTCCTTGTGTTGAACCAGCACACCGAACTCCAAACAGAAACAAACAGTCGTTTGTGCAAATGATGATGATTCTCAATATCTACGATTAATTGTGCCACTCTGTATATAATACAATACAATATACATTTGAATATCGTCACTGGTCATTCCTTGAAGAATTGTTGAAAATGTTCTCACAGTAATATAAACATAAAATAAATACCGGTACAGAGAAAATAGTACACAATTCGCTCACACCAAGTACCATACAGTCCTCAGAGTTCAAAATCGGCCTTCACTCTTTAACGTAGGCATGAACTTGTGCAATACTGTCTCTATGGTATTACCAACACGGCTCAAACAATTCATAACTATATTATACATTATCTATTCATGCTCCTATTGTAGAAACACGTGATAGGATATTGAATTTTCATCATCATTTGGAATAAGCATTACATTTCAAGTATTGACTCAGCTTCGAGAGAACAAGTTCCTCTCGAGAATAAGAATAATAATAAGACTAAGATCTCCAGAGTAGCCTAATTTATTGCATTTACAAGAAGACATTTCGAATTTCGATTTCGGGAATTCGGAGAGGCGGAATATCCAAGAGGGTCTCTTCGCCAAAGAAAACATAAGCAAACAATGGACAAAATGCACATGCACACAAATTAATACAAATAAATAATACACAATTAATGCAAATAAATAATAATTTTTGTAAGATTAAGCTTCGTTAAGACTACAGAGAGTGGATAGTAACAGTGTGACCATTTGTGTGAAACTCTCCATAACAGTATGTGGAGATAATTTTTATCCCGCTGCCGCCATACTTTTGCCAAACATTTGAATTTGATTACAGGCAAACATTAACCCATTCACTCATTTTTCAAACTTATTTCAAGAGGAACAACATCGAAAATAACTTTTCTAACATTAATAATAATTGTCTCTCTACTCTTGGTATTGTGTTGAAAGCTTAAAATGATGATAATTATCACTGACATAGGCAAATTGTAGGTTGGAAATGTATCACTCAACATAACATAATATGATTCGAATTTGTTTTCAATGAAAATCTTATGGGAATTGGCAAAAGTATGACTGAGTTCGAGCGAGATAACCAATCAAAAGTGTTACAATGCATTGTCCACACTGTTAGGCTAGGCGTACACCGGTTAGTCAAGACAAGACAAGACGAGATTAGTCACAGTAGTTCACATAGTTGCTTATGAAGCAGCACACACTGATGCAATGACTAATCGGTGTGTGTTGCTTCATAAGCAACAATGTGAAGTACTGTGACTAAACGTGACTAATCTCGTCTTGTCTTGTCTTGACTAACCGTTGTACGCCTAGCCTTACTATACACTCTCTGTAGTTAAGTCGAGCCAATGGGCCGTATGAATAAAAACTGAGCATATGCTCATAAGCACGAGCATAAGGATAAGCATAAGGTTTTGCTTCTGAGCATCAGGTAGAACCATAAGCATTTGCTCATTTTTATATGAATAATCTTTACCTTATACTCTAGGCAGCTCGTACACCGAAGCAATAAGCAATAGGCAATAAGCAACATTTGTATCATATGGTCATCTACTCTATAGAAACAAATAGTCCAATGCACACCTAAATCAGCTGTTTCGGTGTGCATTGAACTATTGGTTTGTATAGAGTAGACAATCATATGATCCATATATTGCTTGTTGCCTATTGCTTATTGCTCCGGTGTACGACCGGGGTTACCTCATGCTTCTGAAATCTGGAGCAAATGCTCATCTATTTTAAAGATTTTTCATCAGCTGATTCATCTTACTTTTTTATTATAGTAAAAGGTTAGAATTCCAGATCATTTAGAATTTTACAGCTCATTTCAATCTTCTTCTTCTTCTTTTCCTTTAGCTTTTCCCTATTCGGGGTCGCTATTCCTTATCTTCCTCCTCCACACCATTCTCTCGCCGGCTTCTTCAATTACAGCTCATTTCAATAACATAGTTTATTCATACAATTTTGAGCAAAACCTCTATTTTTGAGCAAATGCTCAAACTAATTTTTGGATGAGCATGAGCATAAGGTTTTGCTCGCTTTTATTCATAGAAAATGAAGCATAATATGCTCAATATTTTAGAAGTATAAGCAAATGCTCAACTTTATTCATACGGCCCATTGTTGCACACAGGCTTAGCCTAATGAGGAATACACTCGACATTTTGTGGTACGAAAAGAATGAAGAATGGTAAGAAAAGGTATGATGATGATGATGATGGATGATGGATGATGGATGATGGATGATGATGATGGATGATGGATGATGGATGATGGATGATGGATGATGATGATGATGATGATGATGATGATGATGATGATGATGATGATGATGATGATGATGATGATGAAGAAGAAGAAGAAGAAGAAGAAGAAGAAGAAGAAGAAGAAGAAGAAGAAGAAGAAGAAGAAGAAGAAGAAGAAGATATTTGGTGTATAAAGGTCGGCCACTGCACTCACAAGTGGGATTGCAGACATCGGCGAGGGCGGAGGCGTTGACGGTGGCGTTGTTGAGTTTGGCGTCGGCGTGCGCCATGAATCGCACCGTGGAGGCGGGAAAGAGGTGCTCGTCGGCGGGGGGCGGGGGCGGGGCGGCCGCCTGCCTCAGCAGCCATTGGCTGGTGGTTTGCAGCAGCACGTTGTTGTCGCCCTCGTACGTCACCTTTGCGTCGTGGTTGGCTCGCATCTCGCTCAGGCCGGCACCTGGTGCACACACACAGTGAAACACTGTATTAATATACTGTATCAATAACAAGGAAGGTCCCTGCAAAGGCAACAGCCTGAGCGCAGGGGCCGAGTATTACATAATAACAAATAAAAATAAGCAGCATTAACCAAAAACCGAAATAATACAAATAAAAGAAAAGAAATATCTTATTATAACAGTTGGGGAAAAAATTACTCACGGTACAAGGTAAAGAAAATACAAGTAAAAAAACTAAGAATAAAGAAATAAACCCTTCAATGTACAAACGAAATTTACAAGAGAACATTTGAAAGAATTTACAATTTGAAAAAAGAGGTGAAAGTTGATTCGAAAAAACCTCACAAAACTTCAAAAGGGACATTCAAAGCAACAAAAAACCAACTAGAATTTGGAAAAGAAGTAAGGTAATAGATAATAAGTAAATAAATAAAAAGTGAATTAATAAATTTAAAAAATAGATAGATGATCCATTTCCTAACACAAATACAAACAATCAATCATTCAGTTATTTCCTCGAAATACATTATACATAACAAATATTCATAATTATTTAAAGAAATTGTTATATAAATTAGCAATTACATGAATATTTTAAATCATTATAGTTTTTAGTAGGACTGTTTGCTATTAATCACTTTTAACTTAAAAGTTTCAAGTAGAAAAACTTGACAGACGTCAGTCTGATGATGTCGAACACCAGGACGAAACGATCGTCACTATGATGTAAGTCAAGTTTTTCTACTTGAAAGTGTTTATGGAGCAAATTTCACTCATATTTACATTCGAAAAAAATGGTGAGTGATAATAAAATTTCAAGGTACAGCAACAATAATTTTTGCAATGATTTATTCAATTCAAGACCATCTACAAATTTTTTTTGAGGGTGATGCCCACATGAGCTCTAGGCTTGTGCGTGGGTAATGAGAGGGGTGATGATGAGAGATGACGATTGTTTTTAGGCAGTCGGGACCGACGGCTTTTCGTCTCCTCTAAAAGACGGGAGTGGCCGTTTCTGTCAAAATCCGTTCCGGCAACTGTATTCGATCGTGGAACTTTTGGATTATCAGACAGGCGCTTATCGCCCTCGGCTACGGACCACCCCTAGCTTTAAAAATAGCGAACGAAGGAGTAAATACTGCTGAGTATCGGTTCTCATGCTTTTCCCAATAGATATTAAGGCTAAAGCCTTTTAAGCGTGCTGTACTGAATTTCAAACATTAATCGACAGCTACACTGTTTTCAATGGACATATAAGAATAATGTGTGCGTGCTAAGGACTAGCTCCGAGAATCCTTCATGACTGCAAGTGGTCAGACCTAGACACGGAAACGAACGAATGGACACATAAACATGCAGAGTACTGTTACTTAAGAAAGGATTTAAAATTAAATTGATATTGAATTCGTATCAATTTTATAATATGACAAGCTGTCCCGGCGAACTTCGTATCGCACTCTTCCCCCCCCCCACAAATGTGACCCTCTTCTCCCCACAAATGTCCCCCCTTCATGCCACCCCTCTAAAAATGTCATCCCCCAAATGCCCCCGTTCATTACCCCCCCCCCCAAATGTCACCACCACATATCCCTCTTCATGTCAACCCCCTCTTTCCCATCAAATGTCACCCCATCTTCCCACCAATTATTTTTTTTTTTATTATTTCTTCTATTTTGTATTTTCTTTTCCATTTATTTATTCCTTTTCAATTTTTTTTAAATTTCATTTCCGTTCTTCAATTTTATTATTTGAAACGATAGAACATGTATTATGCGAACGATAACTCATTCTTAATTGATGATTCTAGCGTAAAAAATAATTAGAGCAGAAAACCTAGTACGAAAAGAAATGGTTCGGAGCGGGAATTGAACCCCCAACCTCTAGGTCGAAAGGCCGAATCGCTATCCACTGAGCTACTGAGGCTTGAGATAACATTGCTAATTTTTCTGGTCTTGAATCACGATCATCTTCCCGTTCTTCGGTAGCCGGCAAGTTCAAAATATAGGTCTGTAAAATGTTTGATAGGTTAGGTCATTAATGTACTAATTATTTATTAATTATAAAGGGATTTTCTTATATTTTAATACATATTATGTTAACCAGTGCTGTAACAATTCAAACTAATCCAAAATCATATAAATCGGTTCAGCCGTTCTCGAGTTATAAGCGAGCGTACAGACACCAACTCTATTTTATTAATATAGATAAAAGATAAAAGAGAAATGTTACTTTTTAGAAATCCGTGTCCACCGCAGGCTTCGCGGCATTCCTGCAGGGCATTGCGACAGATCCACGTGAATAGCGGCTTCGTACAGCAGACTATTGCATGCACGCCTGATACCATCATTTGCTGCAAATCAAACACATTGCAATCAATTCGTGAAAAACTCTAACCAATAAATAGATATCCTCTTTTTTCTCCTTCAAACACAAGAATTCATTCAGAATTTAGTCCATGATTAGTCATCAAGTATAAAATTAACACATAAACACTATACTCTGTTCACCGAAACAAGTCAGTAAATGTAACAGCTGGGTGAGCTTGTGTGTGTGTGTCTTTTGTGAGTGTATTGCATGACGGCATGTTCACAATTCAGCCTATGGAACTAATCGCGTATTCAGCTGATACGGATTGAGAGCGAGAGATATTTAGTTATAACATGCCTTTGACTCGGTCGTCCAGCTGTTTTCCGATACACGCACGCACACTTTCTTTACGCGCACTGACTTGTTTCCGTGAACAGAGTATATGTATTTATTATTTATATCTTAAGACATATAATTTAAAGGGGACAACTCTCAAACAGCTGTTTCCCCCTAGAATTCTGTTGTATGCTTTTTGTTCCCGATTTTCAGTGATATTCAAACACAGTTGATGATTTGGAATGGTAAATAAATCAATTATTCTAGAAAAACTGGTAAACTTGAAGCCAAAGTCAATTAGAAACAGATTGTCTTGAACTTAAAATTACTATAATGTAAAAAGCTAATAGTGGAGTTTATTATTCTAGATTTTAAGGATAGGACTTGCTTAATTTGGATTATTATTCTAGCCCTATCTTTCAATTCCATCAAATTTTCAAATCTTGCCCGAGATTTTTGACAAGACTTCCATCATATTTTCGTTGACGTTTACTTATTTTAATTAGCTAAATTTGAACGTGTACACAGAGATGAGTGAACCTACTTGCGTGTTTATTTTCGCGTCGAGTTGTTCCAATCCGCAATTACAAACAGGATAACAATGTACAAGACATTGGTATTTTTTTTTTAGTAAAATTGGTTGATAGTGCTGCAATTCGAGTCCTAATAATTCAGGCAAGTTTGAAAAATGAATAACTGAATTTGTGACTCACCACATCTCTGAAACCAGCCGTATCTGTTTTGGAAACGACAACACAGTCCAAGTATTGGTCGGTGAACTGCTGAATGAAGAATTTCAACGCATAGGCAGCTGCCACGTACGGAAACAGTCGCCATTGCTGCAAATAAGCAACATGATAAACATTAAACAAATTAACACAAGATCTTGTAAATGATGGCACAAGTACTTTATTAATCATGATTGAAGTGATGATAACAAATGAATAAAACCAAGGTAAATAAAAACAAGGCAGTGTTCACCCGCATCTCAGTTTATACTGAAATATTCGAATCATATCTCATATCAAGTCATTCACTCCATTTTGCCTTTGCCGGTGTTAGTTTTCTTCATTTCAAGTTTTTAAACCAATACCAAGAGTAGAGAGACTATTTCTAATGTTAGAAAAGTAATTTTTGACGTTGTTTCTCTTAAAATAAGTTTGACAAATGAGTGACTAGGTTCATATTTGCCCATGTAATCTCATAAAATTTAAAAATTTGGCAAAAGGATGGCGGTGGCGGGAATAAAAAATGTTACAACACACTGTTGTGGACCTTTTCACACAAATGACCACACTGTTATTATACTGTGTCTGTAATCCCTATTATTAAATGAGTACTAACGCATTTAGTATACACTTACATGCAGCTGATACTCGATGAGCGGTGTTTCAATGCCTTGTTGATCTGTGAACTGTGTGCGCTGAGCGGCGTATCTGACTGCGATCACAGTGGCCTTGGCCAGCGTATTCGAGCTCTCCTGCATTATGGCCACACGGCCGCAGGACAGGTTCTCTAGCGCAGCTCCTGAATACAACACAAACAGATAACTGAATAAATAAATGTAAATATTGACATTCAAATATATTTATTGCACCGATTGCACGAATGCCAGCTGAATTTAACCGCAATAAAATGATGTCTTTTGATAGAGATCAATAGGAATAAATTGTGATTTATCGATTTACTAGTAGTTCTGTGAACAGTAGACCTCGCGCTCAGTACTATTTTCCTGTTCGATATTCCTGGTGTCTCCAGTTCGATATTTAGCTCAATGTTTTACATGTGATCACATAATTAAAATGCTTGTTCTCAACAGCTGTAATAATCTTGTCTCACTCTCTCTCATCATCAACAGACGACGGTTTCGATCTGTTTCTTCGACATATCTCTATGTTTTTTCATCCAAGATCATACTTTAAACATATGGTATTATGAAACACCTTTCCCATTCAGTGATGAAGAATTAAGTCCTTTATCCTTTTTAAATTGAAGTATTTCGAAAATCCTTACATATACATCGTCGCACATTTCTATAAGGAACATTTGTACCAAGTTTCAATGAATTTGATCCACTCGTTCAGCCATAAATGCGGAACAAACATACATATATACAAGTATACATATATACACACAAATCCAAAACGGTCCACTACTTGAATCTTAGACCTCAGCTATCGCTTCGGTCAATTAACTCCAGCAGATTACGACATTAACGTTCAATTCAACTGGATTGGGCATTCTGACTTGGATCGGTCCAAGTACATATTCCAAATCTGTAATTCCACGATCAAATTTTTCATTCAATAAAATAACCTTGAACTAAGGGCTGATCAGGTAAGCTGACCCTGCATTAGAAATGCATTTTTATAGAACGGGAAGCTTTCATATGAATGCCTTGCGAAGAGGTAACCTTATACAGTACAATCAGCTCTTGGGTCAAGGTTATTTTATCAACTGCAGCTGGACTTTCTCTGCAGAGTTTATCTCTAGCTGGAAACTGGATTACTTCAATTGGTAACAAAGGTGTACAATATTAAACGACTTCCTCATATTGCAAGAACAGCTGATAATGAAAGAACTGCCCATCTTAATGGAAGTAAATACCGCAATTTAAAGTCGTCTTAAAAAAGAAATCACTCTTGATTATAATATGATGTAATGATGGAAATTGGGAGTAATAGCTGCTAGACTGACTTGAATGTTCAATAGGATTTGTTTTTGTTAGGGTGATGCCCATATGAGCTCAAGGCTTGTGCGTGGATGATGATAAAATTCGAGTTCAACGACATACCAAGTATTCTCTGAGGATCGGAGAAAGACGTCTCATACTCTCCTTCGGGTGTAATGTCTCCCGTTCTGTTTAGCAGATTTTCCCTGGGAATTCGGTACTTGTGGAACATTATAAACCTGCAAACAAGAAAAATGTTAATATCCATCACAATCACCATGCTTACATCAATTATTCAACTTATTACAATTACTACAGTGATAAGGGGAAAACGACTTACTTTGCCATCCTGATGCCGCGTCTACACCATCGCCGAACTAGGCGAACACGAGCGTGTAGATGGGGTCACTCGCGTAGTTCGCCTACGCTTTTATATGGGAAAAACTCTTGGGCTAGACTCGCGTTCGCCTAGTTCGGCGATGGTGTGGAAGCGGCATTATTTAAACTCGAGGTACGTGTCTGTACAACAATCACCTTCAGCAGCTATGTGGACTCACATAATTGTAATACTCGCCTCTCTAATATGATTTCTACTGTTCTACTCTGAAAAATTAGCTCATTTTTGCAGTCCACAAATATATAATGTCCTGTCAACTGAATTGGCTAAACTAAGAGAATGGCTAGTTACGACACCATTTTATACAGAAAATGAGTTTTATAAATGGTGCGTTTGATTATTGGCAATTTGAGTTTTGTTAATTCTGTAATTTAGGGCCGGTTCATGAGCTCGGGATTTAGACAAACGTTTGTCTCGAGAGGTTAATGGGTTAGAAGCATAGAGAGCCCTTAGTACATAGTGTCGAGGCTAACGTTTGTCGATGCTATGGTGGCCACCCGATTTAGTCTAGGACTTGACTAAATCCCGAGATTATGAACCGGCCCTTAGTAAAATAATCTACTTATAGCATACTTAAATCCAAGTTATAATGTTAATTTGACTTTAAATTCCATTCTGACCCATCCTCAGTTTGCTGTGTTTGTAGATGTCATAAAAACTAAGTAAATAGATTTATAGATACACCACGAACAATACGAAAGGTTTCAAGGATTGAAAAATATCTAGTTTTTGAGAAAAAGACAAAAATTAAATTGCTGAATTTAACAAGTGTTAATCAGTTTCTTGTTCTCCAGTAGCGTTTGTCACACAATCAGCTAGCTGAGAGTTTTGAGATGGGTTTGAACTTGTATTCTAATGCTAGCTTGCTTTAAATAGAATGAATAAAACTGTCTCACCCGTTGTCAATGCCATGTAGGCCGGCTTTTTCGCCAATATCGCCGACCGTTATACCGGGATAGGGCAGCAGCGTTTTGGGATCGCGTATCGGCACCACAAACAGGTGCAGTCCATGATTCGTGTTCTGCGCAATCAACTGCGCAAACAACAGCGCATGCGTGCACTGCTTGCCTGCAAACGCACAGAAAATTAGAATAGATTCACCTTTACTGATGGAGAGAATCAATCATTTAGTATTAATAATAGTTTTCCAGTACGGTAGGATTTTTATGGATGGTGCCTCAAACAAGTGTAGGGAAGGAGAGGTGAGGATGGGGGGGGTTTCAAACATATACAGGATTGCTATAATATAACTTCTTTCTAGTTACATACCTACACGCCTGTTTGTCTCTAAAAAAATATTACTTTAATATGTATTTCAAGTTACTAGTACGGGAAGTTGGTGTTTACCGTACGAATATGATTTTTCGCCCGAGACGAAATCGAGGTGCAAAATTATCATATGAGTACGGTTAAAACCTTCACGGACGAGTAACGTACGATATTTTTCGTCATAATAGTATATTACGCTACAAGACCGTGAAGTAGGTGTTTACGGTACAAGCATTAGTTTCCGGGCGAGAAGTATTGGTCTACTGTCTAGTAAGTACTATTTGAAAGACATACAAACAGTTCAAATATCTCATTTTTACTCGAATAACGACACGTCTGCTAAATTTCAAGACTCTCTAGAAATCTAATTGCAGTTTTTTTGTGAAACAAAAATTCTTTGTAGGTTTTGCTTTGTAGGCACTTTACCATAATTCAATTTCGTTAATGTGAGTGTATTAGGGCGTAATACACACTCTTCTTGCTGTTACCTTGGGCACAAGGTAACACAATTCAAATTCTTAATTTTTTCATTATTTCACATCATGCCACATAAATTTCTGCAAATTCAATACACAAATATAAATAAATTATTTCTATGACGAATCATAATGAAAAAGTGAAAAATGAATAAAATTCAATACATTATGAAGGCAGTAAGTGGATCTGGTAGGCTACCTCTGTCAAATTTAATTGAATGTATCTGAAGAAGCCTTACATTAGTCCTCCCCACGCAATTTAGCTAGGATTGAATTGAATTGAATTTATTTAATGAAATACAATTTGCACATTCTTACATAAAAGAAAAATAATACCCGCAAGGAAAATCCTGTGCAGGTATGAGTTGCAAATAACTTACAAACAATCAAAAATAAAACAAAAATAAATTACAATAACAGTATGAAAATCAAAAGTACAGAAAATAATTCAAAGAAAACAAATAAAAATCCAAAACGGAGAAGGATGATGAAGAATGAGAGGACGAAAAGAAGTGTGAAAAAAGGAGCACATAAAGATGAGATGATAGTCGAAAGAAGGTAGGCATCTAGAAGATCTTTTCCTCAATTTGATTAGTTCGAATCCAATTTTCAATATCGTATTTAAGCTTTTTGCTCCTGCTTGAATTATTTTCAATAAATTGAGTAGGAATAAGATTTATAAGTCTTTAGGACGTATAAGTGAATTGCCTTCTACACACATTTAGGTCCATCCTTACTTGGTGAAAAGGATAGATTAAAGGATGCAATGAAAGTAGGTGACTTTACCTAGATTGCCTACCCAGCACTTGGCGGCGCCCACGTCGGGTGTGTTGATGACAAACTGTCGGTGCGCCGGGTCGTATTCGGCCACAGTGCGCATGCGCTTAGTGTCGCTGCCATGCGCCAGCTCGGTTATTGCCAGGCAGCTCAGTATCTGCAAAGTAACAGTGAATGGTTTTATAGTTTGTAGAGAACGAGACTTAACCTACCAAGATACCCTACTTGAGAGCAGATAATTCTTCAAAAGTGAATGAAGAATGATCAATCAGTTCTAGATAAATGTAATATTCAATATGAATAATATAAAAATGTTCAAAAATAAAAATTCTGAATGTATATTATGACGTAGAAATAGAATTGAATTGAATTGAATTTCAATCTCAATACCAGATAAACAAATACAAATATATATATACACAAACATGTCAGAAAAAAACAACAATACACTATTGTACAAAATAATAATCAAAACAAAATTAATCTGAATGAGAATATACAATCCAGCACGTAAGATTAACTTACGGACCGCTGGAGGGAGTCTTACAAATGGAATAAAAGAGAGAAAAAAAGACCAAAAGAATGAGATATTATTATTTGTTTATTGAACAATGGATGTCTTTGGAATAATCTGATTATTTAACAACCCTTTAATATTTCATATAAAGATATTTTGAACATCTAGTGTAATAATTGAGTTCTTGATATGACTAACGCTAGGCGTACAGCGGTGAAGACACAGCGGTGTGCTCACCACCGTCATGCATTGTCATCCCATTCATAATTATTTTTCTATTATAATTGTTCAATCATAATTTCAATTGATTAAATACATATTGTTGATATCGCATGAATTAAATATTGTCATTGTTCGTTCTTCCATTGAGATGGTCCAAGTACAGATCGAAAAGTTGTGGACGACCTTAGTCACAGTGACTGTAACTTGTCTGAAGGCTTGGGACGACTAATTTTTCATCAAATAAAATAGAGCCTCAAAACTTATCCAAGTCTTATCAAATCTGAAACGATTCAAAGATTTGACAATACTTTGGAATACTTTTGAAATGAATTAAGATGAAAGAGAGCTTCAAAACTGTTCCAATACATACCAAAACTTATCAAATTGGAAGCAATTTGGAAGTACCATTAAAATCCTTTGTTTGGACAAGACATTTCAAGTCTCGAAGGAGTGGCCGTAGCCTAATTGGTTAATCGCTTTTAAAAATAAAAATCTCAAATTGTTTCACGGATCAATACAATATTGCATCAGCCATAACTTATGCTTCTCAACAAAGATATTCGATAGTCATAGTCACAAAACAAATACTAGGCTGTCAAACACTTGTCTAAACAGCAGTGATTGACACAATCATTCTCTAGGCTACATTCGTTTTAGTATCTAATGTGCTTAGATAGCACAGTTGATAGCTTCGCGTAAGAAGAGCAGTATTTTTGCTAATGATTATTATACATTCAATTCAGTAGCACTAGTCGAGTAGTTTTCAGTGTTATTGTGAAAGTTTAAGAATGGGAACGCTTAAATTACTGTAAATGGTATTATAGAATTGAGATAGGTATTTAATCTAATAAATTTTCTAGGCCCTAAAAAATATAATGGCATATAAAAATGTATGAGAATAAATGCTATATAGTTATGACACAATAATAGGTACTAAAATGCATCTTATAATACCATTTTTAAGAAAGAGGAGAGTTCCCATACCTGAAAGGTCAGAAATGGCGCTGAAATCTAGTAAACTAGCAATGTAGAATAATCATTGCATTCTTCACAAATGAGTTAGCAGAGTCTCCGTCCGTCTTATTTCAGCTTGTTCTGCGCATGCGTCTATGCGCCTAGCGCTCTGTGATTGGTCTGTCATTATTAACGCATGCGCAGAACAAGCTAAAATAAGACGGACGGAGACTGCACTGATGTGTGTGAATAGTCCGTATGTACTCGATCAAATTTACCACGTTAAAAAAATAAAACTATACGCCTTTAATGATGAGAGAGTGGACTGACCTTGGCGTCCCAGACGTCGCGATAGAAGTGCAGATGTCGCTCGGTGCCCAGACCAAGGATGACGTTGGCAAACAGAGAAATGCCCAGCGCTATTTTCACCGACAGGCAGGGATTCACCATTGCCGTCGCCTCGTTCACGCACATTATGAACTTGGTCTGCAACACAAATTGAAACCCATCATTACAAATGAATAAGAGAACTAGAAACAAACGATTTTACAATTGGAGACGAGAACTTTTAAAAACGGTAGTGAAAACTTTCATGAAACTCGAAAGCGTTCCAGTAGATAAATTTGCTTCTTACATTACAATAAAATGACTGCATGTTGGTTGTGAAGTGAATCAAAAGTAAATGGATCAGGAAATCATCATCTTAAAAAATGGGACACGGGAAAGACACACTGGGGTGATCTACACCCCACATCATAAAAATGTATAGAGCGTTCCAGATGTAAGTTTCAATTTCAACATAACAGGTTCAAATAACTCACTCAATTTGGTTAGAAAGTAATGATTTTCAAGGAAAAATAGTGGAACCCCAGTGTGTCTGTGGAGGACGGAGAAAAGACTACTCGCAACACAGTGTTGTTGAGGCTCGGTACCACCTCCTCCATTATCTTTAGAGTTAGTCGGGATAGGAGTGAGAAGCATTGTTCTAAGCTAAGTATTGTATACAGCGGAATTTTTCAGATGGCACCTGAACCAAGCTAATATAGTGGGGAAATAGTAGTTTATGCAATGGTTGTATTATGAGAGCCTTTAAACGACGAGTGAGATACCAAGGTTTAAATAAGAGCGGCAACGCCGCGAGTTATTTCAAGGTATCTTGAGAGTCACAACCATTGCATACACCATTTTATCTACCACCTACGACCAACAAAAAACAATTTCTACATTATCAATCTAAACTAACCTTGATTCGAACGACCATGTTCTATTTCAATTTTTTGCCGTATACGTTAGGAACTGTTCCAGTCCAGTGTTTTAAAACTGGATCAGATTGAACACGAAACAAGGACAAGTATTGATATAAGTTTCAAATTCCATATCGAAAAAGCTACCGTTTCGATTTCAATTATGAAACTGTAATGATTGCGTTATAACACGGTCGTTGATAAAACAGACAAAAGAATGTTGAAAATACATTCAACATTAAAATGCTGTAATATTGAGGTCGGTTAATTTGTCTGATTTGGTTTTAGTCATATGAAAATCATCCAAAATATGGTGTTATTTTATAGTAATAATAATATTGACCCATCCTCTGTCTACTTTTGTAGATGTTTGGGATGTAGTGAAAAACGAACTAAACTAAGTAACACGTTCTCCTGCCTTTACTCATTTCAAAAACATAAGACTGCATCTACACTATAATATCACACTTTCATGTTTATTGAATGGACTGCACTTGTCAGCTGGACTGATTACTCGCTCTTGCAGACATAGTTAGCATAGAAGCGTTAAATAATACATCATTCGCCAGACGCCATCTGAAAAATCCTACTATATATATAATGCTTGAGGAAGTAAATAGTAAAAGACTGAGATCGGACCTATCACTCTACTTTTGCCTTCTGCCAAGGAAATATTTTCTCTCAGTTCAGTAACTTTACTGGAATGGTAAAATTTTCACTGAATAAAGACTTGGGAGAAAATTCGAATATTTTGAAAGAGGCTACTGACACGCTGTTTATAGTCCATAGTGTCGAGGTTGTCGTAGATGCCAGTGCTGGCGAATCGCACCAGCTGATGACACGTGACTCGCTTCTGCTCGTCGGTGCTGCTCGCCTCGCTGTACTTGCCAAACAGCGGGTCGCTCGCCAGCTTGGTCCACACGTTCATCTGCAAACAATTATTCACTCATTAATATCTACAATATCATATTTTCAACAGACACAGCCCAAATAGCTCTAACGACGTCTCAATACCACAATAGCTATTAGCTAGAGGGGTGTATTTGCCCTGAAAAAATATTTCCTGTAATGTTAATTTTGTCTAATGTCTAGAATGATAAATTGAAATTATATATTAAAATTTAGAAGTACAAAAAATAAATAATGTCCGTTCACAATAAACAATAGTACTGAGTGAAATGGCAGTATTCAACATTCTTCATTTGTTACAATTAGTGGGTAGAATTTATACTATAACCATTGGCATACAAAATAATAGAAGAAAAAAACAACATACACATGATCGGTTATACTACACTGTCCAATAGTAGACAAGCACTAATACAGCGTGTTCAATAAGTTGCGCACATCAAAAAGTTTTGAAGTAATGTATATTATTTGATATTATTTATTTTTTATTGTTATAACTTTTATAAAAAATAAATACAGTACTTACATACTAATATTATAAAAATTTAAAATATTTCCAACATTTTATGTCGTATAGCATGTATTCAAAATGTCTGCTTTGTTTTTATTACAAGCACAAGTATTGTAATACACCTACATTAATATTGGTAACCTCTGTTGTAATGTTAATTTTAAGTTAATAAATTTATTTTCCCTTTTAAAAAAATTACAAAAACAAATGTTACTTGGAAATTAACTGATCACTTTTTCAATACATGAAAATGTAATTGAGTGGAAATCTAATTTAGTGTATGAGGCTTATTTTTCCTTCAATATAGCCCAATAGGAAAAAATCTGGAGATTTTAAATTGGGAGACTGTGGGGACATAAGCTGCTCTTGGGAAAACAACATGCTTACCTTATCGTAATTTAAACAATACTGGTGACCTATTATAATTATACCATTACACACAATAATGGGCTTGAAATCTGTTGTTTATTTACCAATGGTGTTATTTTTCGGTGGACACAAAAACTAATATAAAAATCATCCTATTCACAGACTCGTTTATTTGGATGTGCGCGACTTAATGAACGCAAATGTATAACATTCAAAATATATCAATCTAGACAACTACACTCTGACCGAGGATGTTTAATATAATTTATAAAAGGATGGTCAATTCAATTCAATTACAAATTCTGACGATGAGGTTCTCAGAGTTCAGCTGAATATAGATTTATTTGACCCTAGAGCAGGCGGTGATAATTAAATAGGCTATATTTAGCTAGTAGTAACCATTCATTCACTTTAGTCCTGAGTGACTCAAGTTAGTGACCGAGAATTCCTTATAATCTCTGGTGAAGCGTTGTTAACGTTTTCGCTAATTTGTTTCAATTCATAAACGTTTATCCTATACTGTTGAGTATTAGATAACGGATAATTTATCACCTAATTTAACATCTGGAAGCCATAAATAATGATGAAACAGTAGAATACTTAAAATGTGAACAGTGGTAATTAGAAATAGAGTTGAATTAACGTTATTTGTTATTTGATTGTATTTTCATGAATAAATTGCAATAACAAAATAAACATACCATATTATATTAAGCCACAGATTGACCAAAAACGTCAATGTGAAACAAAATATTCAATACAAATAATACCAAATGGGTGAGAACAATTCAATTCCCAAATCCTAATAAACATAAGTTATCAAGTTACTCTAATTTGGAGTTAATATCACAACAATCAAATAATACAGTGTCATATTGTTCATTATAATTATAAATGTAAAAGGAAATTTAATTATAATACGTATGAAAAATATTATTATTTGGTGATAATAATGTATGTTAGAGTTCATGAGGAATAGACTAATTTAGATGAGTATTTTTTTATAGTTGTGTTAAAACTGAATCAGTACATCATATCGGTAGATTAAACTAGAAAGATTAAACATAGGTAGATTATACATATATGTAGTAACAACTATTAAACATTAAAACTCTGGGCTATTCATCTAAATTTGGGATAGAAGCAGTTTTCAACCAATGTCTGTTGATTCTTCCCACATTGAAATGTTTATTTTCAATAAATAAAGAAGTAATTGACTGTAGTACAGAATAATCGATTATACAGTACATTATCATATAGTACAGAAGTATTTATTGTGTTTGATTGAAAGCTTGAATCATAATAAATTATGTATATTATAATCTATATTTTACGAAGAGGAACATATTACGAAGAAAGCATGTTGTACCTCAAATGTGGATTGCATATACTATTTTTTCAATTTGGCGAATGACTTTCATTTAACGTTTCTATGGTAACGTGTGATGTTATGTTGAATTTTTTTTTCAAATAAATACTGTATAATAACATGTAAGAATGTAATATTTTAAAAAAATCAAAAGAACATCACACGTAACGTTTCATTACCATAAAAACGTTGAATGAAAGTCATTCGCCATCCACCAAATTGAAAAAATACATTGCTGAATAAGTAAAATAGTTCGGATGGTTTGTTACTACTTTATTCTGTATTGAAGCAATATTTTTACAAAAGACAAATTGAATTAAATGGATTTAAATTGAATGAACAAGGCTATGGGAAAGACGTCTTTGTCACAAGCGATTATATTGAGAAGAGAATGTTCTTTTTCTAAGAATACAATTATTCATTGACAACAGGCATCACCAACGAGTGGAATGTTAGGCCTAAACTCTTTTCAAGATTCAATCAACCACCGAAATTTTCGACAATTGAAATCGTTTGAGAGCCAGCCAAACAAACAACTCTCATTCAACGTGATAGAATGCCAGGCAGCCTCCGCTCAATTGATCATTGTTTTTGAAAATTTGAAACCCGTTTCAACTTACTTAACCGAGTTACATCGCTTATTCAATTGCTAATAAGCGCCTCAATTGACGGTGAAAATGAAAATATATTTGCTAGAAATGGGGCATTTTTTAAGTGACACAAGTACTTATTCACTTTAAATAGAGTGGCAGTCAGTCCCAATTGGTGCTTCATTAAAAGCGGAACCAACCCTGACGGTCGGTCCGGAACGGTCTGAATTAAATTTATAAACAGATGCTGCGATTGTTCGAATCGGTTTCAATTGCTAGAAGTGAATGAATGAATGACGTCGGCTTAACAAGCTAGGTCGGTTCACAAAATCTTATAGGAAGCAAAGTATCGCATGAAAATGAGTTGTGTATACTTCTGAAGCATAACTCCCACTTTATTCGAACATTATGCAAATTCAAGCACAATTTTCAAGGCTGCCGGGCACCCATTCCTTGTCCGAACGTAAGAAAGGTACCTACGTTTTGACTTGGAGTTTTTTCTTCTGTCTGTCTGTATGTAATGCATTTACGGCGAAACGCATAAAAATTTAAAGAAAGTATATATTTTTCATATAGACGAGTATAGATAGTGTATATTTTTTATATAGACGCGTATAGATTTTCATGAGATTCGGCAGGAATGTTCCTTTGTACGCGTCGACGCATATGTAAGGGTTTTGATAATTTTGCATTTTAAGGATGAGAAAAAGGAAAATAAATGCTCACTAATACAACTATATACCATGATATATAATTTACTATACCTAATCATGTTGTTATATTCTAGAAACTCGTGATAGGGAGATTGAATCTATCGTCATAAATACTTTTTTCTTCCCTTAATATTGTATTTTTGATGAAATAAATAAATATAAATATATAGAATAAGCATAAGATTTTGCGTATTGACTCAGCCGTGAAAGAATAACATATTTTTACATCCAGAATAATCTATTCTATTCAACAAAAAAAATTAGTGCATGGAATTCAATAATTTTTGAATTATTTTTCTCTCAAAAAATTATCAACCATTCATCAGAGAAAGCAATGTAGAAGACAAATAATTATAGATGGTAGAGGTATCAAAACTTCTATTTGTGTTGGTGGAGCGTTGATAATAAACATGAATATTCATTTTTTGAGTAAGCTATTCTCGAGAAAGATTAGTGTGGCATGCAACTATTTTATAGTAAGTTTGCTGAATGCTCGGTTGACAGGACCTATCTTGTACATATTTGCGTGAGGTCTACTGTTAACAGAACTACTATTGTACTTGTTATCAACTTGAAAAAACTCAGTTGAATTTTCAATTTGACCGTGTAACAGTTTACTATCAAAGCGTACAATAAGAAAAGCACACTATAAAACGTTCAATAGGAAAGCTTAAAAATAAATATAAGATTGTATTGAAAACTCAAACAGAAATGTATTCATTGAAAATATCTATATTAAGTACGGAATGGACGACTTCTTATTTCCCTTTTTTCCACATAATATTGAAATTTGATCAGTATTGTGTAGTGTATAATGTAAATTTTCATAATTTATATCTACTTTTCAGGATATTACATTTTATTTCGTTTTTTCTTTCGTCATTTTACAGTACAATTATTGCCTTATAATTTAATTCATACGACTCATGATATGTTTCATAGTTATTATGACCATTATTATTATATTCATTTTGATCTTTGTAAACTTACATTCTATAAATGGCAATTCCCATATAGATTTTTCACGTGAGTGCTTAATTCCTGTGTAAATACAAAGTGATTCAAAAAGAATACCACAACTTTAAAAACGTGTATTTAATGAAAGAAACATAATGGAACCGTCTGTTATGCTTCATTACAAAGAGTATTTAAAGAAGTTTTTTCACTCATGAACAAGTTCAGAGATGTTCAATATGACACCCTCCAGACACTCGAGCAATATCAACCCAAAACATCCCTCAAACTCGTTCCACACTCTCTGTAGCATAACAGTTAGGTGAACTGCTGTTATTTCTTGTTTCAAATCATAAATGGTGGATGGCTATTGATGATTTGAAACAAGCCATTACGCCGATGCTTTGACTGTACAACCTCATAGGCTTGCTTTATATGAAAAAAACTAGTTATATTGGTACAAAGTTCCTGAATAAACTCTAATCATTTAGATCATAAGAAAATTACATTTAAAAGGTTATATAGTTACCTTGCTGAAAAATGTTTTTATAGTGTTAATGAGTTTTTATGTGACAATTATATATGATTATTATTGAATGTACGATGTAAAACATTACTGTAAAAATATGACGACTACAACACTGTAAAATGTATAACATGTAAAACAGGTACTATTTTTGTTAGGTAAAAGTTAATTCTACTTTTCTGACGATATTCAATTGTATTGTATGAAACTTTACTGTATTGAATAAATACAATTTTATTATTATTATTATTATTTATATTACAGAGAGTGTGGAACGAGTTTGAGTACCTATCGGGTTGATATTAGTCGAGTGTCTGGAGGGGTCATATTGAACATCTCTGAACTTCTTTGTGAGTGAAAAAACTTCTTTAAATACTCTTTGTAATGAAGTATAACAGACGGTTCTATTATGTTTCTTTCATTAAATACACGTTTTTAAAGTTGTGGTATTCTTTTTGAATTACTCTGTATATAATCTATTATATACATAAATATAATCTAATATACATAAAAATATAATAATAATTACATAAAATTTAATAATATCTTATTAGTATATTATATTCTTATACTTTTACGAAAATCATAAAGATATGTTCAAGAAAATTGAGCACAGAGTTATCGAACTCGTTCATTAGAAGCAATTGGATTCCAAGTACCGAGGCTAATCAAAACTCATTCCACTACAAACACTTATTATATAGCACACACTCTGTACAGAAATCTGCTTGAAAACAGCCGTATCTACCAAAATTGCTCCTACAATACTCAGGTAAAGAGCAGTATCTACAATACTAAGGAAAAGAGCAGTATCTGACACTGCACTTACTGCTCTCTTGCTTAGTACTAGTAGATACTGCTCTTATGCTGTGTTTTTGCTCGCTGATTTTGTAGATACTGCTGTATTGCTTATAGCGAAGTGTCGATATCTCGAAAACGGTTCGAGATACGGCTTTCAAACCTAGTCCATTCGATTCCTCGACTAAAAAAACATGGTATTTGATATATAACTCAAAAAGTGAAAATTTGCAGATACTGCCCTTTCGCTTAGCAGGGCAGAATAGTGGTTTACCTTTATTTTGAGATCCAAGGGCTGTTCGACGAAAATGCGCAACTGTTTCCAGTCGAAGGCGGCCTGTTGCCTGTACTTGTCTAGTGCAGCGCACGCCGGCAAATCGGCCACCTGCACCAGATGCACACTCTTCACCTCCATATTCGAACCGCCTTCCATTTCACAACACAACTCTGCAACACGAATTTAAAGCAACCATTTATTTAATACTCTTATTCTATACTTAAACAAGAGGATGTTAGTACATTTGTTCGTGAACAATAGGCTCAAAAACCAATGGACTGTTTGCCATTATACTTGGTAAATATACATGTAAAATTTCACTAGGAATGTCTTTTTTCCATCAATTGATTCTCTCCACAGAGACTCAAAAAACGGATCCCTTATAATCCTTATATAGTCCGATTCACGTCAAGAAGTCAGCATTGTTTATATGAGGAGCATTGATGCCAAGTTTCATTGAGAGAGAAAGAGAAAACTGCACCAAACGTGTTTGTTGGGACTGTGAGCGACAACAATGCACAGTGCGAATAGGATAGAGACATCAGCAACTGCCTTGTGCTAAACAAGGATAGCAAACTCCCATCTAAGCAATGCTGACTTCTTGACGTGAATCGCACTATAGGAGAAAAATGTCTACAATCTGACCAAAGCAGACTACTTGTCCCTTCTTCTCCATATATGTTTATCCGTACAGTATTAGATGTTCAAATTTTGAAAGTTGTATTGATGTTCTTAGCCTGTTATTTTTGACTATGTCTTAAACATTTTTGGACAATAAACTATAGCAGGATTCTTTTAAATTGTCAGAAAAAAGCTGATTGATGTACGCTCGTTTACTAACGTCAAATTAGGTGTTTTCTGACAAGTTAAAAGAATCCTGCAATACATTCTATTCTATTCATAGTCAGCGAACAGGGACATGTCATGATTACTTCAACAGGTAGGCCTAATATTGATTAGAGAGATCTGTCACATCCATATGGTTGGTCGTAAAGGTAACAAATTGATATTATTATATTTCCTAGCTTTGTTATTGTGAGAAGGATCCAAAGCTATTTGATAAAAAAAATCTGGGGAATTCTCTCATATACACACAGATGAGGAAAGATGAAAATAATAAATTTTTTCATTTTATTCTGAGACAGAAATTTGAATAAATCAAAAGAATTAAAAATACTTTTCAATATCAAATAAGAAGGAATATCATAATAATTATTTTGTAATCTTGTATAATTTTGTGAGAAATAAATTTGATTTTGTAATTTAAATTTGAGAACACACAAACAAAGCAACAACTGAAAAAACTAACTTATGGTTTTCTAATGTTTTATTGTAATATTGTGTAAATGATTACAGTAAGCATTTCTAATTCCCAATTGTACGTTCGTTCTTTGATAGTCAACAAAGTTTCTACCTATCTTCTCTTTTTCACACTTGACAATATCGCCAATGAGCAAGTAAGTCTACACTAAAGAGTATCGAGGCTTACGGATCAATCAAGGCCTAAAATGAATCTATCTGTAGTACAGACTGCTTCGAATACCTTAAAGGAAGCTCATTCTTATGTATTAGATACATTGTCTTCAAGTTTTTTGTTCGTTCACTCAATATAGTACAGCATACCTTAAAAGTAGAAGTACACGACCAGGCAGCTTTTTATCCGTCAAGCAGTGCAGCTTCAAACAATTGACAGCAAATCGACTGATTCATAGAACTTATAATACAGGAGTATAAATGATTTCACGTATATTATTGAACGTTTGATTCCGATTATCAAGTATATGATTTATAATTATCCTTGATTATTATTGAAGCCTGATAATAAAATAGTGGAACCAATTACTACTAAGTGATTGGCATTAGGAAGATGAACAATATTTGAATTAGCTACAGTTCCATTTCAGTAGGTAATTAAAACTGAACAGAAGACGAACCAATTATTGTATAGTTCACCTTGAATAATTGAAATGTAGCCTAAATATATAGCATAGGTTCGTTATGGTACTGTGATCAACATTAAAAATGAAACGGTAATAAATTACTTCAATCAACTATTAAGTTAACAATTGGAAACTTTAGAAATGGTAATAAATTTTTATATCTTCATGTTATGAGCTTTTCTATAACTTACATGAAATTAACAAATAAATATTAGAGGAATGTTATTTCTGGCTGTGTATCATAATAAACTTATGACATACATTTGATTTTCTAAAAAAATTTCGTGTGTTGTTTCATTGAAGATATATATATATTTTTTTAAATACAGTAATAGCCTACTAATAATTCATTTACTATTTAACACCCTCTTCACTAACTGAAACCATAATTTATGCTAATTTTATTAAATTAAAAAAAATTATTTGAAGTTGATTCCTAATGCGGTACCTATTTACTCACAAAAATTACAATAATATCACATCATGAATATAATAATATATAATATTATAAGAATATCCTGAACTTACAAACTACCTTCTCCAATTTACTAACTGAAGAAAAATATTTGAACAAAAAAATGAATTTTTCTAATCTAAATGACTTGGAGAAAATTGCAACAAATATACGAATAAAAAACAACATTTCCAAACATTTCAAGTACAGTATTCACTTAACAAGAAATGATGACAATTAAAAGTCAATGATGACATGATGACAGTTACAAACAATGATGACATTTTAGTCATAACTCCGTCTAATAAAGGAAATATTTATCTCAATTCATTTACATAATCCTATCAACTTATTAGGTGCCTTAATTATACACCTTATACCCCTTCGCCATATACATTATACCTTTTTATGCCGTTCAACTTATAAAATCTACCACATTGGCTTAAACTGTCATAAAAGTTCATTGAACTTTCAATGTTCTCCAAAAACACGGAAACTATCAATATGAGAATGGAACTATTAAAAAAAATTAAAATTCAAACTATGCAAACAAGAGGGTCACAACCTTTAAAAACAATATAACTGCCAAGAAAGGACTCCACTATAGACGCCAATGATAACTTTCTACTGCATTTCAAGTACAATGAACTAGCCTAGTTACACTACACTCTTGATAATAGATTAAGGTAGCCAGTAGCTAACAGGCAACCTGTTCCTGCTATAAAAAGCCGGTACCTATCACATTGAAATTCCGATTGCAATTTCTTACAGAAGTTTTCAATCGCTTTGACTTTATTCTACACCGAATTAATTGGCTTATTAGGCTTCGGATCCTTGATGACGTTTGTACACAACCACATTTCTCACGAAACTCTTTTCAATAAAATAACCTTGAATTGAACTGCTGACTTGAAGGGACCCACTCACACAAGACATGCACAGCAAATCATGATATGCATGCCTAGTTGCAGATAGATACACGACATTGGTCAAACCACTTCACAGCTTGTAATTAAACCTTCAGCAAGTTTTTAGAAACTTTAACGTATATTTATGAAATATAATAGGAGTATTAGAATTATAATTTCAAGATACAAGTATTGATTCCATTGTTCATCTCCAATATTCAAAAAGTCCCTGCATATCTGAGTGAAAAAACCATCCGAAATTTTGGATCAAAAATGTATTTTTTTATGTACTTCTCAAAGGTATTAAGTAAACTCGACAGTTTTTTATCACTGGCAATGAATGTTTCAGCAATGAAGCACAACTAATTGCTTCTACTAAAAAGTAGAATGCATTTTCAAATTACTGCACTTAGAATTTCAATAATATTTACTCTACTTGAAATTTCAATCAATGTTACTGTACTTGAAATTTCAATCAGAATTTAATCTTACACACCTATAATTGACACCATCAAGGCCTTTTTAAAAGATTATTTATTGACAAAATCTCGGCTACTTTCAGCAAATAAACCCCAAAAATGCATTAAATAATACGCTATATCTTACATACTTGAGATTTTTATGTGCATTTCATCAGTAAATGTCTATCAAATAATGTTTTTCAAAAAAATGTCTTTGTTACTACATATAAACAAAATACTAATCATCTCATCACAAGGCAATTTGCACAAACCTATGAAGCAATTCAGAACTTCAAGAGCATGACCAAAGGAGACGTGCCAAACCCAGTGAATCTAAAAGATGTTTTCCTAGTCTTTTTTTGGTGAGTGTGATGCCCACATGAGCGCTAGGCTTGTACGTGGGCAATGGAGGGTGATATTGAGAGATGACGACTACTTGTCAGGAACCCGGGACCGACGGCTTAATTATATTTGAGAGCCGGACCGAGGGCTCTCCTCCGAATAAACAATTATCTTCATAAAACCATCTTTATCACAACGGTACAAAATTCATTAATATACAATGGAAAGATCCTACTCTAGTCAAAGCTAGAGGCTATTAGACAAATTGATTGAACCTCTTAACTGATAGAATAGAATGAAAAATAGCATCCGAATTAAGAAACAACATGAGACTTTGTGCGCTAGTTCTAAATTACTCATGAATAAAAAACGTGAATTCTCAGCTTACCAGCACTAGTGAAGTCGAAAAAGAAATAAATAATGCTAAAAACGACAACAGCCAAATAATAAAAAACGATAACATCAAGCGGAAGTGTTTATGTGCCTAGAATTTGTTCGAACTGAACCGCAGATCTTATATAAGATAAATCTACATAAATTAAAATGTTTTTGTCAATAAAAAACCCACTCAAGGTTACATTCATTAGAAAGGATGTGCTTGAATGCAGCGAATTTTCATCAGGTAACAAAAGCTTGAGAAATTCTAATCTATTTATTACAAGGTTGAAATAAAATTTACGACAAAATTTCATTTGCGAAAAAAAACCCCGTTTGTATTTTAATTGCAAGAAGTCACGAAATTAGGCAGGCCCTGCGTAAAGATAACGATAAACATGTAGTTTGAAACGCCCACTTAAAAAAGCTATCATATTTTATTCCATCGAAACTTGAAAAACAGTCATGAAATTTCAAGTTCTAAAAACCGTAACATGTTAGACAACAGCTGCCAAATGATAAAATAACTATAACATTTTGCAGCCTAATAAATATTTAGTTATAAGCATAAAAGGTATAATATTCGAGAAATAAAATAAAATAATTGACGTAAGTTATAACTCACTGATCATTCAATAATTTTTTTGTGAAAAATGCAATGTGAAGTGTGTTTCCTAGGTATATTTTATGAAAACTATTTTATATTTTTGTATTATTATTATATATTTTATGGCAACTGGAATAACAAAACATGTGTTTTCAAATGATGACGTTCAGACAACGCGGTTGCAGGATCGTCTGAGCGTCATCATTTGAAAACACATGTTTTGTTATTCCAGTCGCCGAGCGACGCGATTTGAGTTTCCAAGTGTGAGTAGAGCCTTACTACTACCTCTGGATTTGGTGGGTGATAAAAACTGAAAGATCGCAAGGATAGAGGACAAAATTTACAATGAGAAAAAAACAGTCTTACTTTTGTGTTAGTGAATAAAAATGGTAACTCAAATTGATTACATAGATTTTATCAAAGATGGATCTTATAAAATTCTCTACAATTACAATGTTTCGCCTTTTTGGAGCCTCCTGCAATGAGCGCTTCTACAGCATAGTAACATTTAGCAAGTAAATAATGGCTGGTTTTCACGATTCTAATGGACGTTACGATTTCAAGATTCTAAGGACGTGAATGTATTCAAAAGTAACCCATTGGACTATTTGTTTGTATAGAGTAGACGATCATATGATCCAATCTGCCTCCAGTAACCTGAACGTCCATTAGAATCGTGAAAACCAGCCAATATTTATTTTATTAAATGTCTGACATAGCCCAACAGGTTTTTTAATCCAAAATTATTCTCAACCACTTACTTGGAATAATAAACTAGATGAAGCAGATTCGTTTCAATTTTTTCTTGTAAATCATAGTAAAATATTTATGTAAGAACAGTTTCTTTCTGCCAAAAATGTTACTATGCTATAGAAGCGCGCATCGCAGCAGGCTCCCCAAAATTACCCCCTAGGGCTAGGGACTGGGCGGTCATAATTGCCTTAATAGATTCTCTAATATTGTAGGCGTGAATTGATAACACACTCATTGTAAGCAATCAGTAAGATGAGCCATACTACAGATGGTAACATTAAGACATAAAAAAAATTGAATTTCTCTATCCTCTACTCTCTTTCAATAGAAAATTATTAAGATTTGAGTCAATTGTTACGTAATAACATAGTGAGTGGAGGCCTTGAGAGTTGAAATGAAGAAGCCGGTCTCTCATTGAGAAATATCTTAGTTTCATATCATTAATGTAGGCTATTTATAGAAATGATACACTTGATCCGCATATAGAATGTCAGAAAATAATGGCAAAATACAAATTTGGGCTTGTACAAAAATGAGGTTAGGTTCAAATTTGAATGAAGCTGTCCAATCCAATATCTAGAACTAGAACATAGCTGCTTATGACATCCAAGTAATTAAAGAAAATATATGATCAAATTAATCATTCATAATATAAATTCTGAAGAATGAATTCGACTAGAAAACCCAGCAAATCAATTTGGCCACACCTGATGAATGAGGGTGTGCATCAAGCCATATTGAAGTAGAATGATGATTTACTAACTAGACCTATAAAAGGATTGAAAATGTTTTAAACACCACTGAATCATGATGATCAAATAATGATTTTGAGTTTAATAATTACCTTCAAAACAGTAGTTCGCCTCTAAAACAGCTAACACTTTCAAGGAGTAATCCAGCCGTGAAAATGTTGAAGAAACTCAAACAATCTATTTCACCATACTAAACTCGAATGACCGTCTCAATAGAAGTTTGCAAACAATATGTAGGGTCTTTATGAGACTATTATCAATGTCTACATACTGGAAAACGATAAGTAAACACTCATTGAACACTTGAAAATCAAATGAAATGCCGCACAAAAACGGACAAATTGTGTTTTTTATCCGACTGCCAGTCAAGTGATTTGCCAGGCATGCCAACATTAAAACATTTATCAGGTTAATAAACCTAAATTTTCATTTCACAACTTCAACAATTTTTCAAAAAAAAAGAAACAAAACAAACTATTTTATTAATGAAAGTCTCAATAGATAAAGTTAAAAATTTAATGACGACTCCCTGCTAATAAACTCAATTGATGGATCTTTATGATTTTCATCCGATTAGGATTTGAAGTAATTAATTTGATGATTAGGACTATTTTTCAAGTTCTGACTGAAAACTAGTCAAAACTTAATTTGATATTGGAAATTTATTATTCAATCACTCTTTTGAATCGTGAAACAAAATCAAGAGTGCATTGCACCTCTCTGGTTGCCATGGAAACGGCCAAACAAAACACAAGGTTACCGTACTATGATTGTGCGGTAATAAGTTTTTAGAAATTTCTTGATTAAAATAGTAAACAACTCTGTTTGTCAAACAAAAACATCACATAATATTAACTTATTCGAATGATCAAGTTCTTTGTATCTAAAAACACGATCTAACTAGAGTACCTAATTTGATTATTGAGAAAGAGCACAGAAATGACCGAAGGTTGGAAACAAACTGTTACTAATGTGTCTGAACATTTCTTTCCAGGACTATCATTCTATAACAATGACGAGGATGATGAATTCATAAAACTGGGTATGTAGTTGACACAGTTATGAGAATAATTTCCAGTTAGGTAATGCATTTTGATTGCATGTTGCGCGGTAATAATACAGAGCTTGATATAATTACAGAGAGGAAGTGTAATCATACATTTCAACAATTCAATAGACCGAAGCTTTTGTTGAGAATATGAACTTAGAACTGAATGACTAAACCATGCTTCCAGCTGTTTCTAGAACATTAAATTCGCCTCTTTCAAATAAGATATGATAACTACTTTTTAAAAACAAATAACTTAATAAAAAATAAAAGACAGGTAGGGAGACTTTGAAACTTGCATAACATTTATTGTAGTCGAGACTGCTTGTCGGTATATTTTAGCTGTTTGACATAATTAATTTATTGCCCATTGTTTACTGTCGTTAATCCAAGATTATGTAAAACCTTGTTACCTTGTAAATTATGTTATCCTTGAATTTTTTCATGTTCTTATATGTGACATGAAACTAAAGATAGCTTGTACAGTTTTATAACAGTAGAATAATGAAAATAATTTTCTAACATAACTTGATTTAAATATTGCAGATATAATTCATTGAAATGTCTAACTTTTCAAACAAAATTTTCTATTATGGAGAGCCCCACAGCAAAGTTTTCAAACACTGTACCACAGACAATAGAAGAATTATACATAAGCTATACATATTCCGTGACTGTACATTGCGAATAACTCATCTACCAATATTTCTCTTCGAAAAAAAATCAATTTTCACACTTTTTACAGGCAATGAAATAGTATCCAATCTACCACTGCAGATGTCACTGTATTTCAATGTGGTATTCTTTCCAGTATGGTTGATCACAACAGTCCTTACATTATACTTGAAGGTAAGACAACGTTATTTTTTATTTATTTTTAATTTGGCGGATGTCAGTACTAAAGATGATGAAAACATTAGATTAAAAAATATTATAAATAATAATAAAGATTGTGATACTGCTAATGAAAGCTAAATAAAAATACCATGAATGTATGGTACGGTATGTGAAATGAAAGCGTTGATGCTGAAGGATATACCACTGTGAGCTGTAAATGGGGCCTAATTAACAACAACCAGTTGCACAAAAACCAATCACAGTTAACCGCAGTCAAATGACGTCATCTAATGGAACCATACAAAATTGAACCATACCAATTTAGGTTTATAAAATGACGTCATCTTACGGCGGTTGAATTGAACCATACCAATTTAGGTTTATAAAATGACGTCATCTTACGGCGGTTGAATTGTAATCTCGGCCCTAAATATTTACTGTAGTTGAAGTTCAATAGACATACAACAGATATTTCAACCAACTGTTCAAAAATAGAAGAATTTCACAGGAAATTTAACCATCTATTTTTTATTTTTAGATCGGCTGCCTATCAATGCTGTATCAAATAATCGTTTTGGTTGTGGTGACACTAGCAATAGTAATAGAAATATTTCGTCTGTACCTTGGATATCGTGGCAATCTGTGTGAAATGGTAAGCCTTTGAAAAACGTTTTCATATATAATTACAATGACGTCACGCTGTATCCGATGATACATGCACTATATACCTATGTTTTACGTGAGTATTTTCTACCATTCTACTTGACGTCAATGACTCTCAATTAACAACTGTTCATTCAAGGAAACTTTATTACGTCACTATTCAACACAGCAACAGCTGTTTATATTGCATAAATTAATTTTGAAAAATGCCTAAATTTTTCCCAGTGAACCTAATATTTGATTTCAATGTGATGTCAATTGGATAGCTCTCTCTATAGTCTGTTCAGGGAAAGGAGAGACGATGTAAATAAACCTGTGCGTGCGAGAGTCTAGCTAGGAGCAGCTAGACCGATTCACAGTAGAACTACTGAAATAATATTATTATCTGCAGTACGTGATTCCAGTCTGACCTTGGTATTGTGAACTGGAGTTGGACAGATAATTTATCGAAAAAAGCTGTGAGTCATCGCTTCTATACGCACACAAATTGTTTTGGCCTTCTCTCGACTCCGTGAACAGAGTATAGGGATTGTTGTTTAAGTTACGGCTTTCCAAATACTTAATTTTCCCTATCAACTTATTGACACTGTATTTTACATTCTAGATTCCTGAACGATATTGACACTATATTTATATTTATTTTTTTATTCCCTAGATCCCCGAATTGGCCGGCTTTTTCATGCTGACAGCAATGCTGCAGACTCCGTTGCAAGTGTTTCTGCTGTTGGGTGGCTCGGCCGGCAACGGAGCAGTTCTGCGCGCAAGCGTGCTGGAGTGTTGCGTGCAGTCGGTGCAGGTCTGTCTGCTGGCCGTGCAGTTAGCGAGCGGAAGCTCAGCGCTGCGCAACGCGGCAAGGCACTCGGCGCAACAGTTTCATATTGCGCGTTTCAAAATGGCCGAATTGCCTAGCCGGTTACAGTTACGAACTAAATCTAGTTGAAGGCTTTAATTTAAATCAAGACTAAATCTAGTGGAGGACTTTTAAATTGCTGACTGAGGAGTTTTATAAAAGGGAAAAAAGGGGTTACAGAAAACTGAGTACAAATAAAAATAAAATAATAGAGGACTGGGTTCTTATTGACTCAAGGACTCTCAACCTGAGGCCGCACTGCTGTTTGTTACCTGGATGGTAGATGGTTTATATATAGCTCATACAAAATTCATAATAATAGAACATGTAGAAAATTATCTCGGCCTTCTTGATAAACCATGTAAACCATCTACCCACCTGCAGTGCGGCCCACGGTTTAGTTCTCTAAGCTAAGACTCCTCTTAAGTAGCGTCCAAACGATGCAATAAATTGTATCAAATTATCGCAGACTAGCAATCCATTGGAACCGTTTTTGTCAGAAATCATCCAATGTTCGAACAGCTGTCATTTGATTCAATGTTAGCACTTCGGATGATCGGTCGCTTTCTGACAAAACGGTTCCAATAGATGGCTAGTCTGCGATAAGTTGATACAATTTATCGCAGCGTTTGGACTGAGGAATTTTATGAAAGGGAAGAAAGGGGTTACATGGTCCTAAACCATAAAATATTGATTAAAATAATATTGTCTGAATAATTGAGAAGAATGAAAAGGAAATTGGGAAAAAAGGGTCTAATGAAAGGGAAAAGTAGGATTACAGGGTCATAAACTATTACATGTTGATTACAATAATATTGAATGAGTAATTTAATGAAAGAGAAAAGAGGGGTTATGCAGGGTCACTGAGGTTACACAGGTCTTGAACTACAAAATAAAAATAAGAAAAAGGAATAATACTGTTGACTGAAGAATTCTATGGAAGGGTAGGGAGGAAGGGGAGACATGAAATTTTAAAGAAAGAATGCGAAATGATACGATAATGAACTAATGCAAAATGGAATTGAAAGGTAGGGAATTTTCAAGGGTGAAAAGACATACCTACTATCCTCAGCTCGAATTTAAGCAAAAAAATGAAAACAAATAAAAAGGAAATAAAATGATAAAGCTGGGGACTTATAACACAATATTGGTTGTATACATTTATTGACATGATAAAAACTATTATTAAAATAGGTATGGAATGTAAAGATCGAAATGCTAATCCATCAAATGATAATGTTGGAAAATATTAATAGATAGTATACCGTACTAGCTCCTCATGATTCCATTATGCTTTTGTACTTTTTCTGGTCTTCCACCATTTGTAGGAATACTTTATACTTTTTGCTGTGGTATCTGAAATAAAAAAAAACCCATAAGTATTAATACGTCTTGATACTGTATAACAAATGATAAAACCGCTACAATAAATCAACAAAATCAGAACATTAATCAATAATAATACATCATAATGTCTTAATCCCAGAAATATATTTCAAATGCATAAATTATTCGCTGCATTTTATTGATGTATATTCTGTCTCTAATTCAATGAAAGACTAAGATGCTAGTGTATTAATTGTAATCGTACTATTTTAATATCATATCAATATGTGATAATGTTCAGTGTCCTGGACTTTAAAGTTTAGTGACTTGAAACTTGTTTCATTTAAACTTTCTTTACATTTCAAACAATTTTCTTTCTTTGATATTTTTCTCATCTTTTCTCTATCTCTTTTGGTAATTTCATTTTGTATGACTCCTTCCAGCGGAGCATTTTTGTATTCAAGTTGTATCTTACTAGGCGGAATGTAAGTTGTCAATAAGTTTAAAATGGTTTGGTTTTTATTACTTTTTACAATACTGTATTGCGATTATTTTGCTGCTTTTTGACATGTAGGCCTATACATAGTTTTCTTGCTTTTATTGAGAATAAAAATTAAATTCATTAATCACATAGAATAGAATGCGTTGTATTATAACAGCTCATGAGGTCTTCAGAATCATTACCTTCGTCACAATAAACAAAAAATGTAGTACACTATACAATATTTCAAATTTCTAATACTCATAATACAATCCAATAGTTTTAAATGATATATATGTACAAATACTCGTAATATTATAATATGTATGTACAAGTTTTGTTATCTTAGGGCGAAAAAAATTCAATTGAATTTGAATAACATCACTTTACAGTGGTTGAATTCAATTGGATTGTTCCGTGTAACTGTCCGAATGAATTATTACAGTACAGTACTCAGTGGGACCCACTGAGTGGGTTAAGTGGAAGAGAGTGCTCTTATACCTTAACTTCGCCCACTTATGAAATTTACAAAGTGGACAAAATAAAGTCACCTACAAGTAATCTATTATTTATGTACTCACTTGTATTAGCCTATGCAATGTACAAAGTGGAAAAAATAAAGTCATTTATCTATCTACTCACTTGTAAGTATTAGCCTGCGGTTCCACTCGCTTGGCTACTGGCGCCATTGCTTGCATGGCGTGCTGTACACTGGGCCAGTAGCGGGTAGCACTAGCAGCCAGTATAGCACAGCCGACTAGCATGGCATTCTGTTGGACTGGCACCAGTAACTGGCACGGTGAGTTGGCGCCAGTGGAAGACAGCACGTTGGCCAGTACTTGCACGTACAGACTGTTCTGTGCCAGTCCGCCGCATGCCAGTACAGTTGCAATACGTGTGTGACCGGCTGATTCCATGCTAGCGATTATCTGCTTGGTGCTGTACTGCAATCAAACGAAAAGATTGTATTAAAAATGGTCAAGGGTTAAGCTTCCTATTTATTAAAAACCGAAAGAAAGATTTATTGTGAATTCAGTAACATAATTTTACAAACATGTAAACAAGAGACAGTTTCATACATAGAATAATTTTATAATAATTAATTGGACGAAATTCCCACTGAAGACTTCTGCTACTGCAAATATTGACAACAGAATAATAGCTAGTAAGGAAATTCGATGAATGCTGCTGCACAAAAAAAAGCAACTTTTTAACAAGCAACTGTATAGTTGCAATATCTCATTTCCTTCCATCTTTATAGAATAATTTACAATGAAAATTATAGAAGTTTCTAATAAATAATATTGGTTAACATTTGAATAAGAGATATTGTAGAATTTCTCCATAGTAGATGAAAGAATGAAAACAATGTTATCTATTCCACAATTATACGAGTATTTTAAAAAATTCTCAAGTTTCGATGCTCATCGCATAATCTTCAGTGTTGAGTTGAAACTCAAATATGATTTCAAATATATTCATTGCGGAATAGACAATTTCATTCTTTTGCCTAATAATATTGATAATTGAAAATATATCATTTAAATTGAAAATAGAAAATTGAAGCTAACTTACGGCCAATGATTGAATGACAGCAAGGTAGCGTAGAGCCAAGTCTTCCTCAGTCGTTGACAAGCTCAATCCACTCATCTGCAAAACATTGACATCCAAGATAACTCAAAACAGTTATTAATAATGAAATCTATACTCATCACAGAAACTCACGTTGTAAAGCTCTTTTTTTTCTTATCAAATAGCACTAGATTGTCCCCTGGATGAGATAGTTCAGCAGATATCATCAACTTTTTTTGAGAAAATCTTTTCAATCAACACATTCGTAATGTGACAGACCTCTTCAACTACAGAGACTGTATAATCACAGTAGAGCATTTGATGTCTCGATTTTGATTGGTTAGCTCGGTTAAATCCACCATACTTTTGAGAAGTTATTTTTAATGTTATTTCTCTTGCAAAAAAAAGATTAAAAAATGAGTGAATGGGTTCAAATTTGCCTTCAAGCCCATATCAGGATTCAAAATATTCACAAAAGTGTGGCAATAGCGGTAAAGAAAATGTCTTCAACTATTATCAGCAAGATTACCTGTTCAAGTAAATTATACATGTCATCTGGATCTTTAACCAGTATGAGCAAGATCATCTGTCTTAGTAATCATGTAATCTGCTTTGTCCAGGGATACATACATGGTATCATTTTTTAGCCTCTCGCATGAGGATTATATGAGATCTTTTTTGAGCGTCTGGCAAGGAAAAAAATTGATGGAAAACTACCTTTTCCGTAGAATTTCACATATTTATGTTCCATGGCAAACAGTACAATGGTATTGGATTTTTTTTTTCATTTTAAAGATACATACAAACAAACATCCTCTTTTATAAGAGTATTTATAGAAGATAGAAGATGGGATTTTCTAGTTTGATTTCGTTACTGACCATTCCTCTGAGCGTGGGATCGGCTAGCGGCGATCTGTTTCCATGAAAGTCGGGCCACACATGCAAGTCGTTGGTGAGAAACTCAAAAGACTCCAACTTTCTACTCTCCGCCAATTTATTCAACAATTCATTCAGGTAGTCCGTTATGTGCCTGCAACAATAACAATATTCGTATTATATCGAATGATACCTCCAGTATATGATACAAAAAATGTTCAACTAATGCAGTGACAGACTTTCATTCACTTACTACCAGTTGCAATCCAATCAAATTCAACCGCCGTCTGTTAAACCCAGAATTTGAAACAGTCGGTGCTTCAGACTGGTACCCAGTCGACTAGTTTTTAGATACGAAAACCGTAATTTGCTGTTAAAACTGGTATTATAGGTGACATTAGTGTATTATGGTATTACACTATATTACATATATTGGTTGCCATGACAAAATTGTGATGTGTTAAAGTTTCGTGCTCTAAATTTTTCTCAAAATTCAAAAATTTTTTGATCATCAAAAAGTGTTCTGTGCTGTGTTTTAGTGTCATATACTTTTCGGACTTTATAAAATCAAAAAATACCTTTTTTAAATGCTGATGTCTGTTTTCTGAGTGAAAACAAACTTTCACCATGTTCCCTATCGATCAAGGCATAATTGGTTATGTTGGTGAAGTGGAACAACCCTACTCGGGTCTCCCCACTATTAAAAGCCATACGCTAAATAAATAAAATAATGGTATCACAAATGGCATATTGCGCAAATACAAACATAATAATACAGAGTGTTCCACTTAAAAGAGGACAAGTCAATTAGTTTAACTACTACTATTATATAAAATAAAGTAAATTTGTCCGACCTAACCAATCAAAGTGTGACATCAAATGGCCACACTGTTATTGTACAGTCGCTGTATGTATTATTAAGGTTGTATTAGTACAATATGTTTGTACATATATGCAGCAAAATAAACGAATTCTTATAATAATTAATTGAACGAAATTCCTAATTAATGCCATATAATATTATAAAAATTCTTTTGCAGTATGCGTTCATCGAATTTCTTAATAGCTATTAATCTGTTGTCAATATTTAAAACAGCAAAGTCTTAGAATATTAGGCATATAAATTTCGTTCAATTAATTATTATGATTCAACAGCAACTGTATGGTTGCAATGTCTCATTACCTTCCATCTTTATATAAGTTCTTATAATTATGAACATATTACTAGAGCGAGATTTACCGACACATTTGCGCCGATGGTGTGGCGAATGTGGCTTGTGGCCGGATGCGTGGCCACGATGTGATCCAACAGTTTGCCGGTGGCGCTCTGGCCACCCTCCAACAGCCACGTGTGCGGCGGCAGTCCGAGCACCGAGCCCGGATAGGGGCCCCACACGCCAGCCACGAATACGCGGCGCTCGCTCACCGCCATCAGACACGTTGACGTGCCACATATCAAACCTGCACACATTGAAAACTGTAAAGGATCGCTCTAACTCATAGATATAGCAGGAGACCAAATGACCACATTTGAAAGACGGCTGGCTTGTGAATGGAACATATGATCACATTCTGTAACCGTATAGAATAGATGCTCGCTGAATCAAGATGTTCGCAGGCATCGTAAAATGTTAGAAAGCTTTAAAATTTAATAGATTGCCTCTGTGATTTCTTAGTATAGAAGTCAAAATAATGTAGACAATACAATTCAAATATTGAAACCTGACGTGAAGTAAACTGATTGAAATGTTGGGCGATGTATGAAATTAAAGAGATGAATAAATAAGGACATATTTATCAGAAATTATCTTCCACAATTGATACTGTATTTAGTGTACAATAAAACTTCCCATTACAAATTCAGCTGATTTCTGACAAGTTAAATGGATCGCGCTATAACTATAAGGGATTGATTAGATTACGACAGTTGTAAGCCTTGTCATCCACTGGACCCATTTTCGTCCGAAACGCTAACATTGAATCAAATGTTGGGACGTCGGACGTTTTCGTACGATAACGGTTCTAGTGGACGACGAGACGAGACTGAATAAAAGTACGATGTACACTAACTATTAATTAAGATTTCGCTCTCAAGAATATTTATTCCTCAGCGAAAAGTGATTAAAAACTATATCGACTGAAATAGTTTTAACTACATGTATTTGAGAATATCAGTGGCTGGTTTCATTATAAAATCATACTTATAAAAACACTAAAACACATGACTTATAAAACACATGACCGATTTCATTGCTAAGCGATGCAGCGACGTTGTCACATTGAAGGCCGCGGCCATGTAGTTTAAAGGGGGCTATGCTGAAACTCTAGATTATGCTAGTTGTGAATGAAAGTACTTTTTTCATGGAAACAGCACGTTATTCATATGTACATTGGAAGCTATATCGGCTCAAACTCTAGATTATGATAAATGTAAATGAAAGTACTTTATTTATGCAAGTGCGTTGTATTTATTCCTCAGCGAAAAGTGATTAAAAACTATATCGACTGAAACTCTAGATTATGCTAGTTGTAAATGAAAGTACTTTTTTCATGGAAATAGTACGTTATTCATATGTACATTGGAAGCTATATCGGCTCAAACTCTAGATTATGATAAATGTAAATGAAAGTAATTTATTTATGCAAGTGCGTTGTGCATTATTCATATGCACATTGAAAACTATATCGGCCCAAACTCTAGATTATGACAGTTGTAAATGAAAGTAGTTATTCAAAGCTTTTATTGAACTCAACACGAACTGGAAAAATCAAACAGATTTTTGAAGCATTTACGTTACTAAGGACCGTATTTAAAAACATTAGTAACAAAATAACTTACGATTGTGACTAACTTTAAAAAAAAATTGAATTTGAAAAAACTCCAATATGGTGGTGCGAAAAAAGACAGCCATATTTGATTTTTAATCAATTTCAAACATAAATTAACGTACAATGCGGAAGAGATTTCAATAATTTTTTAATTATTGCTACTTTTACAAACGTTAACGTTATAATAAACCAATACAGTTTCTACAAGAATTCAAAGTGTTACAATCATTATTTTCGATTGTTTATGGCCGAGCCACTATTTAAAGTTAGAAACCGATAAGTTTTCTTGAGTAGGAACGTTCATGAATTCAGCCCTCAATCTAGAAATGAAGTAGGCCTATGTAGTTTACATTATCACTCTCCCTCATTGCCCAATCTCCTTAGAGGCGGTTTATGAGCTCGGGTTTATCTCTATTTCAAGGCTAAAAACCGGATTTGCGCCGAGTGTTAAAAATCGGGTTTATGAGCTCGAGATTAGCAAGTGCCAGGCGTAAAAGAGCAATATTATCGCAGGGAAAACCCCGAGGTTTAAAAGTTGTGTTTATGAGTCCAACAACAGATCATCTCGAGTCTAAAACTAGGTGGACTAGTAAATCCCGAGCTCATGAACCCACCCTAAGTTTGTTATTACTTTGTATTGAGAAATCTGACTCAAAGGCTGTTAGATAGAGTACCCTACTCTAGGTGAATGCTGTGAAGCTATCAGGGAATAGAAGCAATTCCTGTACATGATAGGACTACTACAACTTCACGTGTTACATGCTGCTCAATTAAGCAGCTTTAACGCAACAAATTAACAACAATAATAATTCCTTGTTATTAATACAGTATATTAATACTATTTTATGTTATATCTATTGTATTATTAATTCTATTATTTTTCATTGTACTTTTTAAGTTTGCTGTATTTTGTTTCAAGGATAAATAAATGATTTGATTGATTTGATTTGAATAATCCTTAGTTTGTTATTTGTTCTTATTTGCTTAGTTTGAAAAAGACATACTTTCACAAAGTTTGTTACTCACTGAGCCTAGACTCGAGCGACAAAACAGGAGCGACACTGTCTCCGCCGGCGGGGTGAGACTCTGTCGCCGATGCCATTCCCAAAACGCCGGCATGCGCGTCTATGATTGACGTAGCCACACAAGTGCCCGCTTTCAGACCGAGATCCGAGGCGGCCGCTTCCGTCAAGCCCTGTCCACACGCGGTGCCTGGCGGCTGCATCGCTGATCCTGACAAAACGGAACGTCAATCAATTCACAAAACTTTTTCAAGTGCCTGGCGGTAGTTATCCTGACAAAACGGAACGTCAATCAATTCACAAAACTTTCTGTGTAGCAGACAAGGTGACATTGTGGTAGTTATCCATACTGAATAAAAAGACTTGAAGTTGTCAAAACAACATTTTTAATAAAACAACGAGATCGGTTGTTACACCATTATCAATCTCTGGTAAAATGAGTTTATTCAGGATTCACAAAACAATTCAAAACGTTTCTTCTCAAAAACTACATTCTTCTAAAACCACCTCCCGAGCTTCATTGCAAATTCATCTCCAATTCAGACAGCTAATTATTTTAGAGCATTCAATTATTATTCAATGGCATGCATTAGTGGATTATTCCCCAGGGAGCTGACGAACATAACCTCATCTTCTAGGGAGTAGAAGTAAAAGAAATCAGGGGAGTGGGATGTCGGCCATTATTGTTGGACCTAATTTTGCCGCTGTATTTGAAAACATCTACACAACTTCTACCCAAACCAACCTGAAAAACACAAAATCCAACAAAAATGTTGTATTTTGCCGTAAATATTAACTATATTCTCCCAACAGTTTTGATTTATACCGCAAAAGATACCATAAACTTTAAAAACTCTTCATAAAAATTAAATTTAACATGATGGCTCTGAATTCAAATATAGCCAAAATTGATCCAGAGTGTATTCGGCCAATGAGAACTCAGCTACAATTCCAAGTCAAGAATTGGCCAATGAGATCGAGACACAGGATTCACCCACCTTTAACATGGGGAAGATAGGATTGTTTCACTCCAGCAATGACAGCCCCCTGTTATTCCCGATCGTGTTATTTTCAAATCCGGTATGCATGCCGTTGAATAATCGAGTGTTGTGAAATAATTAGCGGTCTAATAGCATTGAAATTATGAAGAACTGAAGATAAATATGCAATGAAGCCCAGGAGACGTAGCAAAGGCTTGAAAAGCATAATGTTTTTGAGAGAAAGGCTTATAAAGTTGATGAATTTAACACGTAAAATATAGGAAAAATCAAACTCTTGATCTCCAGTGATGTCATTACTATCAGCTGAATGAAGCTTGCTACTGCTCATCAACCTCGTGAATACTACCTTGTATTTTAGCCTATATTTATAGCAGGATGCTTTCAACTTGTCAGAAATCAGCTGTTTCAAAGAGCAATATCACAATACTTAACCTACAAATGCTGAATCTCGAAGATTATTGAAAAGGTAGTTTAAAAAGTTATTCTTTGAAAGGTCTTCTTTAAAAAGGTCTTTTAAAGACTTTAAAGGTATTTAAGACTTTTAAGCCTCTTGATTATTGTGTCGAAATCACTGTTTAAATATTACCAAAACAGCTGATTTCTGTCAAGTTAAATGGATCCTGCTATACCTTGTGTCGAACTATAAGCACAGTTTGAAAATTGATAACTAACCGATTTTCGTACAATCGTCCTTCAATAAATCATCCAAACCAATAGTCTCCATGAAAGATTTATCCCAAGTATTGGAAACAGCATCGAAAGCCCATTTACAGGTAACTGTACAAATTGATCTGCAATAAAAAACATACATATGATTCAAAACAACCAGACTTTATACAGCACACATAAATATTTCAAATATTTTTCAGAAAAACAAATGAAAATCATGTAGGCTATCAAGAATCAAGAAATGCTTATCATACATTTCTAAACACTACTAATCAATACAATTTTTTTGTGAGGGTGATGTCTACTTGGCTTGTGCATGGGTAATGAGAAGGTGATTAAAGAGATGACTACTTTTTAGGCAGCGATTAGTAATTGAGTGAACACTTTAGGAAATTCGTTTCGTTCCTGTATTTTAAATGAACATGAACTATTCATTTCCACATTTAGCAAAACAATATTTAGAACCTTCTCATTCCAAAACAACAAAAAAGTATATTTCATAAATTTACTTGACTCAAATATAGCAGGATTCTTTTGAATTGTCATAAAGCAGATTATTGATGTACGCTCGTTTACTAACGTTAAATCAGCTGTTTTCTGACAAGTTAAAATGATCCTGCTATACCTCCAGTTACACTTCTTTACAATATAAAACACGAAAAAGTTTCTGTAAAACGCTCTCCAATGTAATAAGCTACTTCTGAGGTATCAGAATCTCTAAAATCATAGCTGCACTATTCAATTATTTTCACAATTTTTGGCATATAAATTCACCAAAAAATTCTCACCTAGTATTCGATCCGGTGGCTTTCCAAGTTAGAAAATCGGCCAAGTCGAAAAAATAGCCGGCTTTATCCCAACAGTTTTCTCGCAAATTGTTTTTCAGCCACAAGAGTTTGGGCAATTGCATTTCAACGGACATTTTGCCACCCACAAACGACAGAAGTTTGTGTTCGGTTTTATTGATTAGATTTACTTCGTCGCTGGCTCTATGATCTAGCCACAGGATAACGTTCTGCTCGGGGTCTCCTGTAGAAACAACACACGAAAAATTGTAATTTTACTGAGAGGAGACAATGTTTCAATTTGTGAGAAATATTTAAATATTTGTGAAAATAATTTATCACCAGAGCGACAGTAGTATCTATCGTAGCTAACGCTTAAAGGCAAATAATATTAAAAAGTTGTCCTCTTCTCTTTGTATTGCGCCACTTTTCTAATATAAAAAATTGTCTTTGCTCTTGGAATTACCTTAAAACTAAAAGAAAAAAAAAAAAAATGAAACTAGCACTGGCATAGGCAAATTGTAGACTTTTGCCAATATTTTGAATTCAGATATGGGTTTCAACAGGCAAATTTGAAACCTTTCACTCATTTGTCAAACTTCATTTAAAAGGAACAACATTAAAATCACTTTTCTCAATTGAAAATAGTCTCTATACTCTTGGTATTGCTTTTAAAACTCAAAAAACTAAGCTAGCACTGCTGTAAGCAAATTGTAGACTTTTGTAAATATTTTGAATTCTGGTATGAGCTTAGAGGCGAATTTGAAACCGTAAACTTATTTGTCAAACTTTCTTTAAAAGGAACATCAAAAATCTCATTTCAATAAAAAATCGTCCATCTACTTATGGCATTGCTTTGAAAACTTGAAATGATAAAAAAATAACACTGGCAAAGGCAAGCTGGAAGTATATCACTAAACGTATAATTATGATTCAATGACATTATAAATGAAAATCTTCTGCGACTTGGCAAAAGTATGGTCGGAGCTAACCAATCAAACAAGTGACACACTGTGATTTAACAGTCTCTGTACAATAGCCCACTACTTTAATCTCCTAATAGGCCTAATCATTTTCGAATGTTAAGAATAAATGATAATGAAAGTGCAGAATAATTTTAGGTTGAATTTCTTACCGTGAGGACTGACAGAGAGTGGTTGGCCTTGCCTATCCAGAACAACCAATGAGCAGGTAGCATCGAAAGCTATGCCTTTGACTGAGTCCTTATCAACAGAGCCGGTCACTTCCTAATACAACAAACAAAAAATTACTATCAAGTTTGTTAAGATTCAGAAGTTTATAAATTATTAATGATAAGTTCATAACAAATTAAACTGGAAGATGCCAATAGAAAAAATATATTAAATTCCAAAATTTTGTCAACTTGTATAGCTTAATAAAAATATTTCATCAGCCCAAAATGCAATGCTGATGACGAAAAAAGGCCACATTATTCTTAAAAAGTTCTCATAAAATAACTTTGAATTAACAGGTGATCAGGTAAGGTCCTAAGGTATCTATACCTCAATAAGGCACATCAACTAGATTCTATGAAGTGCTATAAAGATTAAATTTAGCTCTTGAAGATGCCATATTGTGCTTCCTAGATTCTGTAGATTGTGGCACAATCTGTAGACGTATTGAGGCAGTCTATTGAAGATTTTTTAGGTCATAAATGGGATAACTGTTGTCATCTGTAAACCTAAAGCCAGGTCCGCGATAAATTGAACCAATCTGATGGAGCCAACCAATTCGTGTCGGTGATCGCAGCGTTTGAACGGAAGATCGATGCGATAAGTCACGGTTGGACGAAAATTTGATAAATCAGATTGGGTTGAGGCAGAAGATGCGTTAGGAGAGATTGACAATTTATCGCATCAATTTGGTTGATCAATCAGATCGGTGCAATCTATCGCAGCGTTTGGACCTGGCTTTAGTTTATATACTATTGACAGCCATTGGTACCATTGATACTCAACTATTATAATACTATAGCCTACTATTGATATATTTTACAGTCTATTGTACAGGAGACTTATCGATGTGTCTCGGTAGCATTATTGTAATTGTACGCATAGTTGATAGTCATCTCTCAAGTTTTTCCTGTATTTAGTGTTAATAAAATGTAGGCTATTGTAAGAGTTAAAAAAATGAAATAATGAATGTAGAGAAATATTTTTTCCTGTATCAAATAGCCTATTACTGTATAAGAATGATGAGCAATTGATAATTGCAAAAAAACTCACTTTAACAACAGTCGAACATGCCTGCCATATGTTGGATGACGACTGATGGAACAGATCGGTGGCGGGGTTGAAGGTGTCGATTGGCGCATGCGCAATGCGCTCTATTTGTCCGTTTAGACAGTCGACCAGCGCCGCACGCACACTTCCCGTGCCCACGTCCACGCCTATCACGTAGCTGGCCGCCATATTGGATCTGGAAATTCAAAAATTTCAGAATATTATTTATTGTATTGAATATTACAGAAACATTGACATGAAGATATATTACATGAAGATATACTACATGAACATATCATAAACATATTACATGATTAGATATACATGAAGACAATAACAGAGAACCAAGTGATAAAATTTTCAAAGTAAAGAAGTTACTCTCTCAATTCTCTTAGCTTCTGAGAGCATTGAATGAAAGACAATTTTATTACATGAAATATTTACAAACATAAATACAATACAAACGCGGAAATGAAAGTAAGATGTAATACGATGAAAATAAAATATAATAAAATCTATAAAATGGAATATAATCCATGCGTTAGTTTACATTATTATTAAATTTATGTAAGTTATGTACTAACTAGTATGGAATTATCATGAAAAACAGCTTTTTCCTGTATTATAGGGCTTCTGAATTTTATGAAACAGGTTTCTGGACAAATGAATAAATAAACGGGTTGAATAGGAACCGGAAATTGCATTTATATACCGTAATTATAATACCCTGCTCCACTCTGAGATAAAAACGTCAATTCATATTGGTTACCGTGTACTTGCTTATTTTTTAAAAATTGTTTATGATGAACGTTCAGCAGTACAAACACTTATTGATTCAAAACGTATAATGACTAGTTACCTTCAAGAACAGAAAATGTCTTACTGTTCAAGTTTAATTAAACAAATAAATTAATTAGATTCGGATTATAATTAAATCCTCAAGATGAAATCCATTATACTTAAACACTGATTTCACTGTACAGCAATATGATACAAATAGAATGCGTTTTTTAGGTCAAAACAACAAGTTTCTAGTCCAAAAACTCTGCCAACTAAAACAACGTTTTGTCTTATCAAAATTATATGGGATTATGGGTCACTCGTCTGTGAACAGAGATAATCAACTAATTGAGCCTTTCACCAATGATAACCTTGTAAAAAACTGCTTCCTTCAATGCACAGCTCAAGTGCTAATCCAACTTCAATAAAACACCGTATGACCGTATCAAGGAAATATTGAGGAATGCGGAACTATATAATAACGAAGATTATTACAAAACTATGCAATAAAGAGACGATTACCGATAGTAAAACTTGAAATAATAGGTAACTTACCTCCTTTTCAATCTCTGGAGAATTGTATTTACCTCGTAGACCTATCAATCAGTTAGTAACAAATGATCGCCTTTAATCAAACTCATTTCAAGTAGAAAAAAATAGCTATCAGCTAAAAAATTACTTGAAAATGAAGTCATTGTCACTTTTTTAATAGAAATTCAATTCAAATGCATCACATCAATCTGAAATGCAGACGTACTGGGGTTGGGGAGCTACGAAATACGAATTAACTTTTGAGGTTATGTTTTTCACAGTCAAATGTCTGAACTGAATCTGAACAGATTTCGACCAATAGGCACACAGCTTTGCGGCATTCCCTATGCTTACCGTACTGCCAATCAAATGTGAAACGAGCATTACAAGCGCTCCAAAATGCTACTCAAGATATAACTCTTATAATAATATGTAGCAATAGTTTAATAAAGTAATAAAAATCAAGTCATTTATCCAAATAAAATAAAAAATGATAAAAAATATTTGCTTTTAAGCAAAGATTTCTTTTTAAAAAATGTAAAGGTAGTACAAATAACAAATTAAATAAAAAACTAAGAAGTTTACAAAAAAATCAAAACTTCAATTTGATACATTGATTTGTTTAATCTCTTAAAATCCAAATAAATAGAAGATAAATTCAGAAATCAACCAACACATTATACTAGTTTAAACCTGGAAAATTTGCATTAATATTCTTAAGACCAGATCCTACCAAAGAAACCTGAATAAATAATCATAATCATAAATAATAAAATTTGTACCTTACGACCACCCATCCAACACTCACCCAAGAGCATTCGCGGTTCAATTCACTTCATAATTCGATTTTATCATAAAAAATAATAATGAATTCAAAGATTGAATTGACTTAGATTAACTTTTAACTAAAATAATCTCAGTAGACTAAATGAAACCTCATAAGTACGGCAATCTGGTTCCATAAATACAATGCAATTGATGGCATAACTAAAACGAAAAGCCTATAGGCTTTTATTGAATGTCTACATTAACAAAAACTCAACAAACAAAAATTCAAATGAAAGAGAGAAACTTTGAAAAGAATACTATGATTGATTCAAGATACTCCTAATCATAGAATAACAAATAATTAATAACACTCAATAATGTAAAATTATAATAATATCCTTGATAATAGTGGAAGAATTCCTAAGTAACGAAAAGAACTTATATACCTCAACAAAAAAATTAACCATTAGTCTAATTAACACCTAGATTATTTAGACAAATATAGAAATAAGTTGCTTTATGGCAAAAACAAAAATATTCATAGTTCTTCAATATCTTGGAAATGCTTCAATACATAGTAATCCAGTAGATATACACTTTTTACCTGGAAAATATTCCGAAGTCTATGAAATTTTTACATGGTGTCTGGGGGTACTCTGGGATGTATATCCTGAGTTTTCCCCCTCCAGTACCCTGTAACTAACTTCGGGAGGCCAAAACTTCAACATTTTCAGTATTTTCTATGTTTTTCGTGTATATCTTGTAAATTAAGATTTTGTGTACCATTGTGCATTACAAAGTTGTAGAGCATAACATTTGCTAAATTTTGGTTGGTGAAAAAATTCTTTAGACTCAATATTAACTGGAATACTGCCCACCAAAGTTTGATTTTTTTATTAAAAATGTAAACAAATTATTGAAGACTGAAGTTTTCGGCCCTGTAACTATTTATTTCTATATTTGTTATTTTAATAATTCATCAATAACAATATCTTGGAATATCTATCAACGAACCTCCCCTTTAATTCTTGGTTAGTAATTCTTCATCTTTTGAGAATAAGATTCGGATATTGAGCATACAGGGTTGGTGAAAATGATGGAAACAGCTTAATATCTATTAAACAAAGGTAATTTGACGGTAGGTGACATTGGAGATCGTACTAAAATTGAAAATACTACTTTACTGTGACTTCAAAGTCTGGTCCGCCATCTTGAATCCGCCATATTGATTCTTCATTTTATTAAATGGAAGGTGGTCATGTTATACATGATTTCGATACAGAATTTCAAGAGAAAATTAATGGCGAAAACCGCACATCGATATGTGGAGCCGTTTTTTAAGATATTTCAATTATTAATCAGACGTATTAAATCTGATTTCACTTACTATCTAAAAAACGGATGAAAAATTCAAACTTTGGTGGGCTGTATTCCAGTTAATATTGAGTCTACAAAATTGTTTCAATTAAATCCAAATTTAGCAAAATTTTATGCTCTACAACTTTGTAATGCACAATGGTACACAATATGCTTAATTTACAAGATATACACGAAAAACATAGAAGATACCGAAAATGTTGAAGTTTTTGGCCCTCGAAGTTAGCACAGGGTACTGGAGGAAAACTCAGGATATACATCCCAGAGTACCCCCAGACACCATGTTAAAATTTCATAGACTTCGGAATATTTTCCAGCAAACCCACTTTTTTTCATTATATCGACTGGACTATAGGGCTTGTTTCACGAACTTAAAATATAGGAATAGCTCATTTTCTGCATGCACTGAGCTTGTAGTATGAGTGAATTTCATTGGCGATTAAACTATACTAAACTATCTCTCTACATTTTAGAAGTTCTGTGATACAAGAAAAGGTTAATACACACATGACTTGAGAGTAGTTAACAATATGATCTCTATTATGGCAATAGACCATAAATAAAAATATTTCTGTACTCTCCAAAATAAGTTAATTCTGTAAACTTTTTGCAATATTGAAATTAAGACAGTCCAACAATATCACGTAGCAGCTTTGGTAGCTGATATAATAGGTAACCTGTAAATGAACGAAAAAGGATGAAATAAATAGAACGATAAAAATAACTAGTAACAAGCGTAGAAAGTAAAAAAATAATGTCAAAATAAACCATTGGGAACTTGATAAACATATTACAGTACTCAAAAAATTGATGATCCTGTAAATGAACGAGAAATAAGATGTAAAATGAAATAAATGAGTATTAAAATAATTACATAGTAATAGGAAAGGTCAAAACAAGTTTTTTAGGAAGTAGTTTTTATATCCTAGCTAGAGTACGGTTTTATTGGGTTCTCTCATACGTTAGTACTCGTTGCTTCAACCATTTATGAGATAATTTATGTATTTACGTATACTGAGTAGTTTCTATCGGTTATAGAACGTTGTACAAGCTGGTCATGTTCCAAACCGGTCTCCCATTCAAGTCATGATCACGCCCGACGTTGCTTAACTCAGGTGATCGGACGTAGAATAAAATATTTCTAGCCAAAAACAATACAAAAACGAGTCTAGTTAATTTTGTAATACAGTTTATGGTTATAGTATTATAGGTTTGGGCTATAAAGATTGTATTCTAGGTCCGATCAACAAAGTTAAGCAGCGTGGTGGGTGATCGGTACTTGGATGGGTGGCCGGTTAACACCATAGTTTGCAATACTGAAAACGAAGCCCTCATGTGAATAAAAAAAAGATCATGGATGGAAAAACAAGATTACCTTTTGAGGAATTTTCATCTGTGACTAGATTGTTCATCTAGTTTTCCCAGCTTTTCTTCTTGCTTGCCGTAAAATCGTTCTCGCCATCATCCCCAACAATGATAACGTCGTAGATGGATAGTTCTTCTTCACTCTGCAATTAAAATAGGAACCTTGTAATATTATATCTCGAATAATAAAATTCGAATCAGGTTCGAACACTAACGGCCAATTGCTCGAAAACTTAAATTAAATACAACCGTCGATGAATAATAGGGAAGTCGGTGCATTTTGGACTATTGTTGGAAAAATGAATTTTAATGTTGTTCCTCTTGAAAGAAGTCATTAAAAATGAATGAATGGGTTCAGGTTCGAATATAATCCCATATCAGAATTCAAAATATTGGCAAAAGTATGGCGGTGACTGGGAGAAAATGTTCCAACACACTGCAATGGTCCCTTTCACACCAATCAATAAATAATTTATTCAACCATTTACAAAGGAGAGTACGACAGGCTTAGGTCCAAAACGGTTCCCCATCCAATTTACACTGTACAAACAGTTCAAATTCAAGTTATATCATCTTACAATGGCCACACTGTGCATATAAAGTCTCTGTATATCAAACTAGGTTCTTTTACAGGTGCACCAAATAAAACATAAGATATTAAAAGTAGATAAGCCACAATGTTCAACCACAAATGAATAAGACTAATAATAGTAGAGAATAGGCCTAACACGAAATTATTTTATAGAATGAACGAAATTGGATTTGGTACAATAGTGAAAAATGGGAAATAGATGGCGTGTAAAGAATATATAATAAGCAACAATTATGTAGAAAATTATTATAAGATTAATCGGTACTTTCCTGTTATAGGACACGTCTACTCATCTAGAGATATCGATAGTCGATATCGATAACCTATAATAACCAATAGTTATTTTAACCGGTTATGTTAATAAATCTCATATGAGTATCGATACTTTTGGAGCTCGATATCGACTCTATTGATATCTCTAGATGAGTAGTGTCCTATAACAGGAAAGTACCGATTAATCAACGTATGAATAAAATAAATAGTAATTACCCCTCCATCATCATCAACTTCACCATCGTAATCCTCGAAATCGTCACTATCCAATGTAAGATCACAAAAATCAACATCATCATTATTTTCGGTCATGACGTTATCACTGAAATCTTTCAAGTTCCTTGAAGTACAGTAGCCGTGCTTCTGTTGATCCTGTGTCCTTTCATCATCATTAAATATATCAAATGAATTTGATAACTGGTGCTGTAAAATATAAATGGCAGCAATTGAATAATCAAGGAATATAATTTTATCATTAGTCTGTTGATTAAGATAGGAATTTCATCATCCTTCCCATTACCCAGCTTAGAGCTTATGTAGGCATCATCCATAGTAAAAAATTTAGATACCCGCCTCTAAGAAACCTTCATCAATTTATTATACATTGAAATACTTTGAACGTCTATTAAAAACTAATGACAGCCGCTGTAGCTGTCATATTGGGAAAATTCAGGAACTCTATTTATATTCATATTTGCGGAACTCTAGCTTTAAGGCACATAGCATAGCCTACCTGTTGATGTTCAATGCTTTTCAACGTTTTATTGATATCGATAAATTCGACGGGCCGCAGATCGGGAGTTACACCAAATTCTCTAAATTCATCTCTCAATGAGAACGTGCTCTCAATCTGAAAACAAAAAAGACGATGAACATAAGATTAATAAGACTGGCTATCTAATTGCAAATTATTTGTATAATACTGACGAATTTAGAATAGAAGTCTAGTAGAATATTGTTAATTTAATGGTACAGTAATTGAATAAATTATCGAAATTATCGGCTATTTAGTGAGTTGTAATTAGATGTAGTTTTATATAGGGACCTTAACTTAAAATACTAGTGATCAAGAGAGAAATTAAAGTGTTCATTGATTTATATCATTTTTTTTTTAAGGAATCATAGTTTCATTTATTATATTTCTTTATTACACTTTCTGAAGGCGATCAAGTATGATTAGATATTTCTAATACAGTCATAGGCATTGCATTTCAGACATTATATCTGGACCTCAGAACCAGAGGACCTTAACTCCAAAAATGGCATTTTCAGGTTTTTGCATAAAACGACTTATTTAGGTTCCCTCTTTCAGTGCCAAAAAGCATTAACTCCAGAATTGCTTCGTTTCCAAGATAACAAGGATTAGACAGTAGTAACTCCAATATTCTCCCAAAACCAAACAGTAGTAAGTCCACCTTACTACTGTCCTAAAAAATTCCAATGCCAAGAATAGTAATTCCAGATACTATTCTTTGGCTCTATTCTTCTGCTTATTATTGATAATGCTATTTCTATTAATATATTGCTAATGAGGAAAAAGGAGCATGTTTTGTACGGTATTCTTTTAAATAGATTTTTAATTACAGATTGTATAATTCTATAACTAGTGTTAGTTCGGAGAACAGTAGACCTCACTACACTCACTCAAGCACATACATTACTAGGCTACTCACACGCCCGCCTATACACGCAAAAATTGGATTTAGAAAATGATGATATATGCAATAGGATCGGTGGAGGCACTGAAAATAAAAGTTCTCTACTAGTTGTTCTGTGAACAGTCATCATCATCACTTCCATCTTCTGATCCGAAGTCCTCATCATCACTCGATTCCACTTCAAGTTTAATAACATATGACTCGACAGTATTCTCCAGTTGAGCCTGATTTCCAAAAAGTACTCTTCAATCTCTTCACACTTTCACATTTTTCTCCCAATCAGCCACATTCATTGATTCAAACTTGAATTTTGTCAAACGTTCGACATCATTGAATTTGAATGTCACATTATGAGATGCAATTTTCACATCTGCCCAAATCAGCTCTATCGTATTCAGCTCCGGATGGTAGGGAGGGAGCCTCAGAACATCAAAACCTTGAGCTTTGATTATATCGTCGATAAGGTACCGAATACTTGCAGGCTTGTGTAACTTTATCAATTCGTATAACTGCACTTTTAACATATCAACCGTAAATTGAATGTTTCTATCATTCAGCCACTGTTGCATATCGGCTTTTGTGGAATTGGAAGTCGGGCACTTATCAATTTGCTTGTTGTGGTAGGATGCGTTATCAATTACCACAACAGACCGTGGTGGTAAATTTGGTAACAGCTTTTCATTCAACCACCTCACGTATATATCACTGTTCACATTATCATGGTAGTCTCCCGTTTTTTACTGGCTTTCCACATTGTTAAACAGTTGGAAATAAATCCCATTTCCCCACCGGCGTGTAAAATAATTAATCTTTCACCTTTAGAGAATGCTGCTACACCTGAGAGACTGTCGTCGAACCATCCCTTTCCCGAGACATGAGCTGAATCAATGTAAGACTCGTCTGTATACACAATCGGACGGTTTTCTGCGCGAAACTCTCTGAGCTTCTTCAAGTACACAAATCGTTTATGGACCACATCTTGCGATTCCATAAGAATGTGTTTGTTAGTTTTGGTCTTCTTCCATCTGAATCCAATATTTTTCAAAATTCTTCTTACACTGGTCTTAGACCCCACAAAACCTAAATCGTTCTCCAATCTTATTTTTATCATGTTTAGAGTTGGGAGGAGAATTGGGGAAAAAAAAATCAATCATTCGCCACTATTTAGATCAAATGTAGAATAGACACGTTGTTATTTCACACTGAAAATCAGTGAAGCAAATAACATCATAGTAACTTACTAGGTAACCGAAGCGAATATGAATTTTTATAAAAGCTGAGTTTGCCAGCTGAATGAACTTTGAAATTTACTGTACCGCGAGTCAGCAGGCACTGTAGTGGGAGAAAGCGATCAACGCGCATGCTCCAGTGAGAGGCCAGTTTGGATGGCACGCTCTGTACCTAACTATTTGGCCTCAGCTATACAATACACATCTTAAGATTTTGAAAACTTGAAAATTTCAAGTTTGTATGTTATCTGAAATTTGAATTAAGAAAGTACATACACACAGAATACCTAGAACTTTATTGGTAGTAGGATTTGAGCTTGATTTAAATAACATTGACTGATTATTGGATTATTTAATTCTTATGTAATTGTGAAAATTTAATTAACAAGCATAATTAAAACAATAAGAAGAATTTCTACCATGTAAAACATTGAAAACTGGAGTTACTACTTTTTGGTTCTCAACTTTTCAAGCCGAATGTGCCACGTTTCTGAGGACCAAAAGTATTAACTGTTTTCTCAAAATCTAGTGAAATACGACAAAAATAACTACACCAGGGTGTAAATATCGTGAATTAAACATAATATATGCTAATTAGAAAATTTGACAGTGATGGAGTGTTTAGAAATTGAAGAAAATGCAGGAAAAAAAAAGTTTTTGGGCTCTCCTGAAAAAGTGTTGTTTGTGAGTTAAGTTTCTTTGGCTCTGAGGTCCAGATATTACTCTTGAAGTTGTAATCTGTAAGTTTATTGTGCGGCCACCCTTTTCTAAATTTCCAACAAAATTTTCTAAAAAAAATTATACAAAATTTGAATTCTAAATTTTCAACAAACAGGTCCCACAACTTACTATAGTGGGAGTGCTGTAAGGCTAGGCGTACACCGGTTAGTCAAGACAAGACAGAGATTAGTCACGTTTGTCACAGTAATTCACATAGTTGCTTATGAAGCAGCACACACTGATGCAATGACTAATCGGTGTGTGTTTCATAAGCAACTATGTGAATACTGTGACTAAACGACTATCTCGTCTTTCATTGTACGCCTAGCCTAAGTCACGAGGAAAGTTGAAAATTTTTTTTTTTAGCAAAGAATAACTAAAATTCCAGATGATTTACAAATTAAGAATAAAATATCAATTACTCTCAGGTTTGTATCATCTGGACAGCTGTCTGGATTGTTTCTCGATGAATGATTCTTTCTATCATGTAACCTCAGCTCATGAATATTCTTATTGTTCCAAGTTGTTTGTTCAGGAGGGCAGACTGATTGTTGTTTTTCAATCATTCCGGGCTCATTTGAATTCGATGATGACTGGTGATCTGAAACATAAAAAAAACGAAAACATAGGAAGATATTCTCGAGATTGTTATTGACTATTACGCAAATAAAATTCCCAATCAATTCATAACTCATAACCGAAAGGTTTGAAAGGTTGCCCTTTTCTCTTCAGACTGCTCAGTTCAACAGTTTCAAGAGTGTGATGACACGGTGGCTGATTGAAAGGAATTACTACAGTGTGAAGTTGTGAACGAGTTTTCAAGTGAGAGCTTAAGTAACCTGTCCTCAACACCGCCGCCTCTTGCCAATCAAGTGACATAAATTTTAATTGTTGAAATTCAAGTCAAAGTATTACTATTCAGTATTATGTGTTTAAGACGCGATCTATCCAGGAATGCATAGGTCAAGAAATTGGAAAAATTTATTTGACCAAAGACGGCCACTCCCATCTTTCGAAGGAGCGACGTTAAGCCGTCGGTCCCGACTTCCTAAGAAGTAGTCATCATTTTCATTCAATTAAATTTGTCTTCATATAATCTCATCAGAGTGAATCACCAAATATGATTAATGACTTCTAACCCCTTTTAATTGATCTAAATTATTGACAAATCTGAACTGAGGTCTTTACCTGTCTTCAAGTGATTGTTGTAAGCGATTCTTGAAGGAAATGAAAGTAGACATAGTGTGCAGGAGAAGGTTTGCAGAGAAGGATCATGTAATCGCATGTGTTGACGTCGCAAAAACTCCTCCTTGAAAGTTTTCAGACAGCACCAGCACTGGAATTTTCCTTTATTTTGACTCGTTTCACTTGCTAATAACTTTCGCTTGAAAGCGCCGGTAATACGCTTTGTTTTTGATTTATTCATTTTGTAATCACTGAAACAAAAAAATAATTTCAACAATATTATATTTATTCTTATAACAAATTGGACAACAGAACTGCCAATTACCTATTTACGCCGGTATAGGACTAACCGTCAAGAATCTGTACAATAAACAGATTAACACTAATAATACGGGAAGAGCTGTTTTTGCTGCCAATTCTAGACTACAAAATTGATTACTTTTTTGGTGATAGTCTTTTACTGTAAATTATTGAGTTATCACAAAGAAAGTCTGTGAAACAGGCCCTATGCTATGGATTCCTGTCACCAAAATTCCAAAAAAATCACGTGTTTGTTCATGACAACATGATACAGTGTGTTATGCAATCAACTACAAATTATAAATCATTAAAAGTATGAAACAAGTTACCCGGTGAGTTGATCAATTGTTTACTTCAAGATTTGCAACAATAACTCATAATAACCCATACACTGCTACATTCAAGTTTAAAATGAAATGGGATACTACTAACAATTCAACACAGTTGAGAATTTATAAGATGGTTTAAAAGAGTGGTTAGTAGTTCAAATTCATGAATGATGAAAAATTAAGTGTATTTTTGATAACATACCATATAAAAGTTTGATTTTCCAAATTCCAATCTTCTTATTTCTTATCAGTGTTTTTAATATCGAAGTAGAAAAGCTGAGTTAAGGTAGGTTTTCGTTACTGCGGTTTCGCGGCCGATCCCGACACGACCAGCCAAGATGGCGGACAAATTCGCAGTCTGGGCAACCTACTGCCTTCGAAGGCCGTTATCAAATCAAATTGATAACATCAAATTGAACAATAATAAGGTATTAAAGGGCTTTAAACCGGCGAATTACAATATCTGAATAAGTTTTGAACGAGATCTGTTGCACCATTTATACACCCGCTGGGGTGTATACATGGCCTTCGAAGGCAGTGGGGTGCCCAGACTGCGAATTTGTCCGCCATCTTGGCTAGTCGTGTCGGGATCGGCTGCGGAGCCGCAGTAACGAAAACCCAGCTTTATCGATGACAATCGACAGTCTGCGATAACTTCGACTTAATATTATCGATAACTCATACTCTCGATACTGAAATAATATTTTGAAGCTACTGTATGAATTTATTGGAATTTAACTGATAAATGAATTTTTTCCAACATAATATATATACTATTTCAATACTTTTTCAAACTTTAAAGAGATTTTTTGTTTTTATAAAAGATATGTTAGTTGGTACACCCTGACAGCTGATCTCTTACAGCTGTTTTTGTCCCCAAACGAGTTGTCTGTGTTGTGTAGTTTTTATGACTGTTGTGATTTTTGAATAGGTTGGGTGTAGCTTATTTGATTGTATTAAAGGAAATTAATTATTACCTCCTACAGGAAATCGCTTATTTTAATCCCCAACCTATCAATGAAATCGTTATCCAGAATCAATTTTCAGATTTGAGTAAAATGCCAGCTCGTCATACTTCATTATGGAATATTATCTTGTTCGTCGTCTTTGGGTTAAATCACATTTTATCAGCATCAGATAGCCTCTACTACAATATTCGTGAGTACAATAAGAAAAGTTTAATATAAATTTTGTATTTTCCATGTATCAATTCACAACACAAAGTTACTATGATGTTTTCCTTATTGGAGATTAGGTTATGACTCATAACATAATGTTGATGTGTATACAACAAGCTGAATTTGAAACAGCTTGAATGGTATTTTCAAATCAAAATGATATTTTATAATGTCCTTCATTATATTTTCCAGATACTCTTGAAGAACACAAGGTTTGCAATTTGGGCAGTGGTTTTAAATACATTACAAAACCATTGATAGTGGGTGAGACATCTGCAGTGATAATCAAACAGACAAGTTACTTCAGAGAATTCAGTGGCAATGATGAATTCAAATGCACGTTTGTTGTGAAGGCTTCGTTTGAGAATTTCGGAATATTTGGTGTCATCCAAAAGTTGAAATTGAGAAAGGACGTGGAGGCAAACAAATGCATTGATTATGTAGAGGTGAGTTATATTCCTACTAAACAGTAATTTTTCAATAGAATAATTATTTCTCGGGACTCCCAAGGAATGATAAGCGCTTGCAGTTAGTATTTTTAGTATTTATTTAGAATTTAATTAATTAGGTCCATAAAAGGGATCACTTAAGTGAAACCCACTGGGACACGTCAAGAAATATAAGAAAAACCGATGCCATATGGCAGGAATCAAATAAGAAAATAGGCACTCACCACACTGCTCTCCAACATATAAAACTCACGTAGTGAGTACAGAGGGTGATCCATCAGCAGGCCTTGGATCAGGATCAGCAGGTGATCCTATATGAGACAAGAGGGAACCGTAGGTTGGATGTGCCTTACCTGAGGCTCAGCAGAACTCGGACTGGCCTTGCGCATCTATCAACGAGACTGTTCAACAAGCATCCTTTATCTGCAAGAGACCTACCTGCTGGACAATTTCAAAGGGGTTGCTGGTGGAGAACCCATTGTACTCCCTTAGTGAGTTTTTCATGTTGGACGACAATCTGGTGAGTTCTTATTTTTGACTATTTTATGGGTATTTGTTTTTTGTGCCTCTTTAGGCTGTTTTTTTTTTTTGTTTTTTGACGTGTCCCTGGTGGCTTTAATTATCCATCTTATGGACTTAATTTAATAAATACTAAAAATACTAGGCTCTTCAGAGCCCCCCGAAACCGCGCAGCAGGCAGATCCCTGGCCAAAAGAGGCAGCCTGTTGTAGAGGCTGATGGGCCAGGCCAGTTCGTGTTCTGCTCAGCCTCTGGTACAAATGTTTTTTAATTATTTTTTGAGTTTTAACTCAAGTCCAATTCACACCAGATAAAACTAAACGAAACAAACGTTCTGTCTCAACATAGGACGTATTCCAAACCTATTGAAACGTGTTGTCTTTTGATATGCTTTGGTCTCACCTAATTCAATGCTATACTGGTCTCATTACTTTGATACAATTACGTTTTGTTTCGTGAGATTTGGACCTTATCAAGTACTTGAAAATTTTATTCAAGATATGTGAGGGATTACCCGACTGGCATTTTTAGACTTGAGCTCGAGGAGTGGTTAACTGAGTACCCGTGGCGAAGCGTGGTATACTTAAATGGTATGTCCTATAGGAAAGATACCCGGCGATGACCGGTTAAGTATACCACGCTTCGCCACGGCTGAGCACCCATACTATGTTATATCCGAATTTCTGGCTTTAAATGATGGCTCCATCCGATTTTGAGTTTTAATTGTTTTTGTAATGATGAGTATGTTGACGTCATGTATAGCAGGATTCTTTTAAATTGTCAGAAAACAGCTGATTGATGTACGCTCGTTTACTAACGTTAAATCAGCTGTTTTCTGACAAGTTAAAAGAATCCTCCTATATTGTTGACGTTCATACGTACCTGTTGACGTATTTCAAGATATTTTGTGACGTTGTCTATTGCTTGTTGTGATAGTTTAATGACAATAAAATATTATTTATTTAAATTTATTTATTTAATGAGAGAGGTGATGGTGAGAGATGACGATTACTTTTCAGGCAGTCGAGAGTGGCCGTTTTGTGTTCAAAATTCGTTCTGTTAATTTTTCTCTTTGGTGAAGAGTATTATTATTATTTTTCATGGCTGTACCACTGGAAAAGATGTTATTTGAAGTTTTTGAAATTAGAATTCTATAGCATTTATTCGATTTGCAGGTGTGCGAGTACCGAGAAAACCCGATTGAACGTGTGTCGGGCATCTACTATCCACTGTGCCGCTTTCCGCTGAAGCGTTTCTGCGGCCTGCCGTCAGAGAGCACTGATGACGACGTGGACACTCTGAAGCCGGCCGGGTTCATAGCGAAACGCGGACAAATCGCCGTCAAAATCTATTTGGCAGCTAAACGCGTCGAGCCCAACCAAACCATGGATGTTGTTATTGCGTTCACCTCTTTCATTCGTGAGTAATAATTCTGTTTTTGGTTGTCAGTTCGGGAACACTGTAAAATTCATATATTCTTTTCATTTAAATAAATAAATAGAATTTTATTGCCATTCAACAGTAACAGTTATAGACAACGTCAAATAGATCATCTTAGATACAATCAGAATTACAGTCATAAAACATACAATATAAACAATATATTTTTAATATCCAAGGAATTAAAAGTCAATAATAGTATCAGAATCTAAGAACTCTTTTATAGAATACATTGGTGTTTTCACTAACCAGTTGAAGAGTTTCGTTTTAAATCTATCTACAGTCTCATTCATTAAACTTTGAGGTAACTCAGCGGTCACCTATCACTCAAGCTGCCATATCTGTCAATATTGACAATCTTAACAAATAAGGTTCCAATCGATTTGTAATTAAATTTACTAAAAAAAGTTATTCTTGTAAAATTTTCGTAATATCAACGGTTTCCGAGTTATTCAAGAAACAAAATTTTAAATGGCCGCCATTTTGTTTTTTGGATTTGAAAAATTGTCATTATTTTTTTGTAGCTTTGTCTAGTTGTCATAAATGTTGGTGCAAAGTTTCAATTCCATATGTTCGACCATTATTGAGATAAAAAATAATAAGTGAAAAAAACAAAATGGCAGCTGTGTGAGTAACTAAGGACTTCCGGACAATTTAAATATGATATTTAGGTATGGTGTTTACCCAGGAACAATGCCCTAGAATATTGGTAGGGAGTTCTGAAACACCCTGTATATTATGATGATATACCAGTAGAAGGGTGATTGTCTAGCACTCATGTATAAGGCAGCTTGTACACCGGAGCAATAAGCAATAGGCAATTAGCAACATTTGGATCATATGGTCGTCTACTCTATAGAAACAAATAGTCCAATGCACACCTAAAGCAGCTGTTTCAGTGTGCATTGAACTATTGGTTTGTATAGAGTAGACATATAGACATAGACAATCATATGATTCATATGTTGCTAGTTGCTTATTGCTCCGGTGTACGACCGGGGTAATTTGTTCCTGGTATTTTCCTGTATTATTCATTCTAATCTCTTCATTTTATGTGTTGTGCAGCATGCCGCCGCGACATGGGCTCGAACAAGATGTGCTCGCCGCCGGTGTCAGCGATGGTGGAGAAGGGGGGCGGGGAGGGGGCGTGCATCAGCAAGGTCTACTTCAACGACGGCGTCGTCAACTGTCCCTACAGCGGCTGTGCTGACGAGTGCGGTCCCCAGGACGCCCAGGGTGAGTGGGCGCCACAATTACAAAAGATCAAAATCTCACTTTATTTAGATCTTTACAAAATAGAAGTTCGAAAAAATACAAATATCAATTTACCTACGCGGAAACATCCTGTGCGTAGGTGAGAGTTGTTGGGGAAGCATTCTAGTCAATTTATCCTATTTTCTCTTCTATTGTCTTTCGTCTTTCGGAGGAGACGTTAAGCCGTCGGTCCCGACTGCCTAAAAAGTAGTCGTCATATCTCATCATCACCCCACTCATTACCCACGCACAAGCCTAGAGCTCATGTAGGCATCATCCTCAGAAAAAAAATTGTACCTATTTTTAGAAGAGAAATCTAAAAAGCCGTTGTCTATTTCCTTTTTAGTTTAGTTCACTTTTCTTCATTGTTGTCCGCTGACTGGCAAGCCTCCAATTCGCAATGATCAGTGATTCATGGTTGTGTCACGGTGTCTAATCGCAAGATTAGATAAGAGACTGGCACCTGTTACTCCCATTGTATGGGTGACCACTTTCAGTTGAAAGCCTTTTTACGCTGAATGTCATTCATTCATGAGTATCAAAATCGCTTCCCCGGAACCCACCTAAAGCTGTAGGTCCACTCATCGCTCATCATCATCCTTCCCATTACCCACGCACAAGCTAAGAGCTTATGTGGGCATCACCACAGCAAAAAGAAGTTTTAGTTTTTATGTATCTTCGCCACAGTCGACCGGGGAATCGGTATCTTCATTTTATTTGGTATAGGTATATTAATTCAATTTGGCGGATGGCGAATAACTTTCATTTAACATTTCTATGGTAACGGGTGATGTTCTGTTGAATTTCTTTTCACATAAATACTGTATATTATGACATGTTAAAAACATAATATTTAACAAATAAATCAACAGAATTCATCACCCGTTACCATAGAAATTTTTAATAAAAATTATTCGCCCAGAAAACCCACCTCAATAGAAAGGCATGCGAATATTTTTTCTATTACTTTTGTTGCTATTGCGATAATCCAAAGTACTAATAACCGGTTATTTACAGCAGGAGCTGGCGGCGAGCCTAGCCTGAGTACGAAAGTAACAGTGACAGCGGTCACGAGTATCTTCCTGTCGTTCTTCTTCTTTCTGGGCTGCATCTGGCTGTGCCGCAGCTGCGAAGTGTTGTGCTGGAGTGTGGACGGATTGCGTCACGCAGTCGAGGTGCGCAACAACGCAGCCGCTGCGTCAATGACGCAAGAGGACGAGTTGACCCCTACCGCCCCCCTGCCGCCCCCAGCAGCCGCCTCCGACCACGACAAAGATCTGCCGCCGGCCTACGAAACTCTGTTCCCGGATAGGTAGTGGTTGCACCAACCCCCGGCCTACTGTTTATTGCTGAACAGTGGTTGTACTGTTTTTAGTCTCACTAAATGAGCGGTGTACTGTGTTTAGCTCTAAAAGTGGTCACACGTGTCTGTGTACTGTGTTTAGTCTCAAAAAGTGAGCAGTGTACTATTTTCAGCCTCTAAAAGTGAGGCTGCAAGTCGGTGTACTGTGTTTAGTTTCTGAAAGTGAGGCGACAAGACGGCCTACTGTTTTTAGTCTCTAAAAGTGGTGTAACATGTCGGTGTACGGTTTTTGGTTTTAAGCAGTGTTCTTTTTTAGTCTCTAAAAGTGGTGCAACATGTTGGCGTACTAGTTTTAGTCTCTAAATGGGTGCAGTGTACTGTTTTTAGACTCTAAAATTGACGCGACATGTCGGTTTTAGTCTCAAAATGTGAGTAGTTCACTTTCTCAAGTCCTCTCTAAATGGGGCACTGCTTAATTGTACAGTTAATAGCTTGAAAGCTGGCAACTAAGATTGTTAGTCTCATGAAATAGAGTAAATTTTGTAGCTTGAAAGTATACGGTTTGATAGTGCAGCACCAAGTAACAAGAACTTTAAATGAAACGTGAATGAAGGTGTACTGTTCTTAGTTTCAAAAATGTATGTATTATTTTGTACAGAAATTGCTTGAAAGTCGTTTAGAAGATGAGTATGAGTGTTCAATAGAGTACCACTGGATATAATATTCACATTGTTTAGAACAATAATGAGGTAGAAAATTGTCAAATTCAACCAATCAAACAGTATTTTGTTGTAGTAGATCAATAGGTTTGAATCATATACCTTTCTCTGCAGTAGTGAAGGTGATATTGTGGTCGTTATCCATATTAAGTTGTCACAACCACAATTTCATAAAAATATCATGATAATGGTTTCGGTTATTACACCATTATCAATCTCTGGTAAACTCCAGTTTATAATGGCGTAACAACCGAAACTGGTATCTTGATATGCAATTAAATGTGTGGTTTGTCAACTTCGAGTCTTTCTATATTTTGTTGAATATAACAACTTTTCGTGCAATACCAATGAAAATTATATGAAAAGTAGTCAAATTCTAATAATTAACTATCAGATTATCCATAAACTATAGTTGATAAACTAAACTGTAGTTGATTTGTTTTCTTGAAGTATACTTACTAATCTAAATACTATTTTCTAATATTCGCAGCATGAGATTTACTGTAACGATACATCCAAAAAGTGAATCATTTTAGAAGAGTTATTGACTGAATAAGAGATAAATGCTTTCAATGGTGGTTGAAATCTCTCTATTTATTTTTTGATATGCGTAGTTACTATTAAAAAATGATGTATTTATGTTATTGTGTATACTGTATGTTGTCCTGAAATTTAATGTTATTGTTATTATTGATGTGTGTTTCAATCTTTTATCTTCAATAATCCTACTTCTAAATGTATTTTTAATGCAGCTAACTAAATTTGAAGACTCGGTCAAATAAAGATACATTTTGCTATGGAGCGCTCTCCTAGATCACTCTCAACTCTAACCAGACTGGTCTAGGATTGTCTCTAGAGTTGGTAAATCTCATAACTGTATAACAATACAGTTCACTTGGCAACTTCATTTTTTCTTCCTAATGTTAAGTTATTAGATCCCAGTTTTCTTCATTCAATTTTGCAATGGTTGGTTATTGTATTGACTCTATAAACCTGAGAATATCAACTTACAATAACATTAATCTAACATAATCTCATTCAAATGGGGATTTCTCCTAGTTTAAAAATTTAGTTTTTGTCATAAAACTGAAATACTGAAAACCAGTATTATTCATTTTGTTTATTCTGATCAAGCAGAAGCCTAAGATTAATTTTGTTATTTTGAAGTTACAATGTAGGTTTATTTATATTAGATTAGAGATTGAAACGCACTGATTGTTGTTGAAAATAAATTAAGAAGGGCTTAGCCTTGTGTAATAGAACTTTTTAATGTACAGTAGTTCATAATATGTCTTCAAGCACTAATAATGCGATTGTAAAATTAAACCATTGCCAAAACCTGATCTGATTAATGAATGTTGGTGCCAAAATATAGAGCTTATAGATTCGATAATTTTTCAAAAATATTATGTCATTCAGCCTTCCAAGATATATTTTCCCAAATTATATTAATTTTCATGGATTGTTCCAACCTCAAAATGGAATAATATGTTTCTAAAAATTATACAATTCTTCAACAATGAATGATTTGAGAATTTATTATTAACCTGTCGGAATTGATGGACTTGAATCTTCCTTATATATGAACCTGATAACTCAGAAGTATCTTCTCTTTTGTAATAATTGTATAATTCGTTAATAGTTTCTACTGTAGTTCTTATAATTGAAGCTAACGATATTTTTTTGTCAATTGAAAACTGTATCAGTATCCTGCTGTACTACTTGTATTCTCTGTAAGATATTTTTTCCTTTATAAGCTTTAAAAATTCCATAAACATGGTTTCAAATCAATTATTGTTTTCTTATTAATTTTCTAAACTATAATCAGATAAGATTATGTTCTATTTTTTACATTATTTATTGTTAAATTATTTGAAGTTCAGTGCTTATGTTTCTGGTTGATTAGTATACTTGTACGATATGTGACAATGTTTGAATTTATTTAAAAAAATTTCTTTAAGCAGCAATAATTTATAGAAGATGATAGAGATTCATTATTTTAGGAAGCCTGCTGAAGGAGTTTGCGAATTATATAGAGAGAATTTTTGTTGATGTAACGTTTTTTACTATCGAATTATTGTAATAAATTTTCATTCATAGATTGGAGATGCTACCTGTCGAGTTATTTGACTTTAAGTAAGTCTTATTTAAGTATTATACAAAACCACCTTTTGATTGCTCTAAATTATTATATTTATCAGTATTTTTTCATTGTTATTAATTCAATTCACAGTATTGTCACTGAATCAAAAAGCGTGGAAATTCAATAGTCTACTCTAAGAGCTTTTTGAAGCTTATTATTTTTATAGCCAATAGATAATTTTGAATTTTTATTTTCGTATTTGTAATTATATTTTGGAAAGAACGTTAGGCTAATCATTGCTAATGATGTAGTCTATTGAATATATTTTTTTCATTTTCAAATCAAGATGCATTTTTCTTCCATGTATACATTGATTATTATTTATTTATTTGAGTAAATGCATGATCTATGATTATGTGATCAGTATTATATATCACCTACTTAATTTCATAAATGTGGAAGTGTCAAGTTGATATTCTAGAAAATATCTTATTTATTTATAAAAAAATTCAAGAAGTTCCTTGCCCTTGCTTTAATGTAATATATTGTATGAATCAATTTTAGATTCATTGGAATCTTCAAATATGTCTTCAATATTAATATGTCTTCAAACCTTCTTAGCATGTTATCACTTGTAAGCAAAAATCTTTAGTTTTTCCATGTAAGAACTCATGAGTATTTGATTATTTATAAATTATTTTTATTCTCAAAGGCTCAGATTTCTTACGCATAAAATTCCATTAACTCAAATCAAATCTTGAATTGAACAGTTGACTTGTAAGGTATCCTCACACTAGAAATGCTCTGTAATAACAATAATATATTATGTGTGTCAAGTGTAAGGGTACCGTACAAGTCAGCTGTTGAATTCAAGGGTTTTTAAAAATGAAAACATAATTTGATCGAGTATGAATGCCTCGGTGAAAATAAGTAGCTCTTTTGTTGAAAATTGTAGTGCTATAGCGCACAATGATACTCTTATTGAACAAATTGACTGAAAATTGACTAGACCAATGAACTGAAATGAGAATTTTACTGAGTGGTAGTTTCCGTGGAATTGACTGATCAACAGAAAAGTGTATTTATTATCTATCCTTAAGTAGATAGAATTGAGATACTCAATTGGTGGTTGAATAGACGTGAATATGAAATTAGGTAAAGCATAAAATGATAACATCACATTAAATTGATAGATTTAAATTGAAAAGTTTCCCCGGTATTATTAATAAGGTTAAATATAGAATGATTCAGATATGTATGAAAGAAATAATACCTGAATAATCTTCCCTGCCAATAAGCGCTATGATGTAAGAAATGTCTCAAATACCTGTTGTATATATTAATGTATTTATCCACGAATAGGTGAAGTGTTTATCGTTATGTAATTGTGTCTCATGAACAGCATGAAACAATTACAATTAATATAAAACAATTAACACGAATTTAATTGTGTTTTAGAACTCCCAGATTCCAAATCCCAAACATGTTTCTGTGGTTCAACTACAATCCCATAAAACACACTGTGAAAAATATCTGTATTTTATTAGACTGTGCTTCATAGGTTTAAGCTATTGGCTTTTTTTTATAGACTTGTGCTTCTATCAATCCAAGGTTTAGAATAACGTGTGTTCCGCAGAATACCGTACACACCTTGGTTCTCTTTAACTTGCGATCTGCAACTGATTTGCGAAATAAAATCTTGAATTTTTCTTAAAAATGTAAGCTTTGATTACCTTTGTAAACTTCAATTTGCGAAATAAAATCTTGAATTTTTCTTACAAATGTAAACTTAAACTACTAGCATGTGCTTGTTAAGGCTGCTAAATTTGGAAGATGAAATTGTAATAATGGCCACTTTTAATATTCAGGGTCTGTCCTGAAGTTCTTGCAGTTCTGTAGTTCTAGAAAAAATGTCTTTAATCGTATTATTACCTTGAAACGTTGATTATGTTGAATGCTATGACTAAATAGTTCTTTCCTTTGAAATTTTGAATTTCTCCTGTTCACCAATCAAAAGTTGTTTGAATAATTAGAAAAACCGGTCCAATTCCCCATTAAATATTACTATATCATACGACCAATTGTATACTTTCATAAATTTATACTCACTTTAAATTTTCAATCATTACATTGCAATTAGAGCTCTGCGAGCCGGTTGCACAAAAGTAATAAAATAATTAAATCGTAGTAAAATGACGTCATCTAACGGATCTCAATGATGAAATTGGCTTATGACGTCATTATCTTTATGGTGGTTAAATGTTTCCGGCTTTCATGAAACCGATTCTGTCATTATCAAATTATATTTTTTCAAATTCTAAGTTGATTATCTTGTGCCTTATAGTATTGTTTCTCAAAAATGAAAGCTCAACCCATTTTTTTTTCAATTTTTAAGCATAGTCAATGTTTCATCGTAAAAGTCCATTCTGTTACCGCTCTGTGATCAACCTTCTATTGTATAAAATTTATATTACTATATATACATGTTTATAAATATACTCGAATGAAATGAGATTAATTATTGTATTTTGTACAGAAGTATTATATATATATATTTGTATTTTTGAATTCACATGTTTTCTTGCACAATCGATCTGTCTGATTACTAGAATAATAAATGATTATTGAATGATGCAGAATGCTATTGTTTTTTATTTTTAAATAATAATTCTAATGATAACTAATGATTCCTTGAATCAAGAAAGTGATTCTCAAAGAGAATCTATATTGTGCCTATAATTTCATTAATCTTTGATACTGGAATTTATCATTTGAGCAGTTGAGGAATTCCTTAACAAATTCATTTTAAGTAATTGTACATGATCTTATAAGAATAAATATGTATTATCCAAAATATTTGTGGATCTGTAATATTTGATGAAGATTGGTTCAAAAAGAGGAAGCCCCAAGTAAAAACCAGTTTCAACATGATAATAGCCACATTTATTCATTCAACTTTCAACCATTTATGTTGAACAATCGTAACATAAATCTATTTGATTCACAATATCATAACTTTTTACAAACTTCCAACTATTTTGATCGCTTCCTAGTTTTCTTAGGTTCCAATTAGATTTTTTCATAGAAACAAGCTACTGCAATTCTATTTTTAAATGGAAACCTATCACTATTCTGAATTTTGCCTAGTTGTAGCACTGCTAAACATAGCCATAATAGAATCCTTCCCTATAGGCTTTATCAATGTCGTTGCTACCGCGCTTCAGTCGCCTGCCAATAGGTTCAAGGTCAGCATAGCACTTTGGAAAAACCCTCTCAATGACTGCCACAGCCTCCTCTTCGGTAACGTCTCTCACGGCCAGTATTGAATGCAGCGCTTTCGTCTTCACACAGTCCTGTCGAACAAATAAAATCAAGATTATTATAGCAAAATATAACTGAAACAATTTTTTGTGCAGTAGTGTAGTTGATATGTGGTAGTTATCCACATTGAATAAAGACTCAATGTTGAAGAATAAACAACAAAAGAATAAAGTTGTCACAACCACAAATTTATTAAAATATCGAGATACCGGGTTAAATTAAGTTTTGACGGTTATTTCTGAAATTTCAGGTACAGAAACGTTCATTGTTTATTGAGGATATTATGGTTGACAGAATTTTCGGTATCATGAATTAATCATAAGTCAACTTATACTATTTATTCAATATGTCGACTTGGAACTGGTAAAGTTCCTACTCGACTGAGAACCAACTAGAAGTATCATTTTATAAGAATACAACAATGAAAGTCAACCTTTATGAGATTAAATGGCTAAACTATTGATCTTTCAGATACTGAATCTATGAATAGTTTATGAGATTAAATGCCATTTATGATACTTAATACTCTAATATCACTTGGAATACCGCTTCATTAGGCCTCTTTCACACCAGTGCGGTGCGGGCCCGGATTGGAAAGGAAGTACCCTTAAATCACCCTAGATCGTCTGATTATAATTATCCTTATTAATCACCGTCAAGACACTTTTATCCCGTCAGGCACGGGCCCAGTCCGTGGAAGAAGACTTATGTTAAAGTTTTTCTATTCAAATCAGGAGCTTGCTTCATAAAGTTTACAAGTCTTGTAAACCAGGAAAATGGCCAATTCCCACTAAATAGAGAGATCAGCTGTAGTAACTTATTGTAATTATGGAAATGTTTTGGATCCAAATTTATTCATTATTTGTGAATATTTTCAATTATTGTTCATAGTTAAAATACACAAAAATTCAATGAGACTTGAAGAATTATAATTGAAAAAATAAATTACTACAATTACAATGATTTACTATAGCTGATATGTCTGTTCAGTGTGATTTCGCCACTTTCCTGTTTTACAAGATTTTTTTACTTATGAAACAGGCCACTGGAAATTGAAAACACATATTTAGCTAAATCTAGATATATACTGTAGATCTAGATTTAGCCAGAAATATAGAATCATAGCTAAATCTAGTCAAGTCAGGAGAGCTTGAATGTTTACCTGATGCATATTTTTGAAATTGAACGGCGTGACGTCACCCTGCATGAAGGCGCTCATGAAGCTGCAATGCGTGAGGTTGGCAGCCCTGATCTCGGTGCAGGCCACATGATCGATATTCTTGAAGTCGACTTTGTGCACACAATAATCGAACATGTGAATCATTTCGTGAGCCAGCACTCCGGGCACTATGTTTTTGCTTGTCTCGTTGCAAACTACTATCTGAAAATGAATTTATTCGTTTTTAAATTTACAATACTGTCAAGACTGTCGAAAAAGGCATAGAAAAAACGACCATCTGAAAAACAATTTCTGTTTTTACATTTGCAATATTGTAGAAGCCTACAGAAACAGACACAAAAGACATAGAAATCATTATAAAAAAACTCATACACAGAAAAAATATGGTAGAACAATATGTGACACAAAAGGTATAGAAATCATTATAAAAAACTCATACACAGAAAAAATATGGTAGAACAATAGAGTAAAGAAGAAAGGAGAGATTAAGGTACCTATCTTCCCTGCACATTTTGGTGTTCGGCATTTTTCGATACCAAATCTATACAATTTTATTCTTTTATCAAGAATTATTGGAACACAATCAAAAGAATCAGTCAGTATTTGAACGTAACAATATTTAAAAACACTAGCAAGTTATTCACCACCATTATATACTAATGGTAGAGAGATAGTAGGGATACATGAATTAAATTTGATGTGATAAATTGTTTTGCAATGAATTAATAAATTATATAGATAGTAGCAATGCAACAACTTCATATGATTAAACAAACAATTGACTAAATAGATAAATTTTAAAATTATTTTAGCCTATAAGTTTTTTTTTCTTTGAAAAAAATGAATAAGGTACCTGATTCATGACAGGATCATAGCCTCCAGTAACAGACTTATCGCAAGGTTCACATGCTATATGTCTGCGAATATCTATTGGGCTGAAATCAATTGAAATATCTTCAATATAAATATATTTATTCAATAATAACAATATTGAAACATCTAAATTCCATCCAAAACAGTACCTTTCAAGTGCTCATCCACCTAGTAAGGTACCCAAACACTAGACATGGATATCATAGTTTTTCGCTCCACAGCAGTTCATGTCTAGTGTGTGGCTACCTTACAAGTCAGCTGTTGAATACAATATTATTTTTGTAGATGATAATATTTATAGCAGTAATAAAATTAATGGCATTAAAAAAGATCACAGTATTCGAAAATGGAAAACATAGTTAATAATTTAAGAAATTTCATCCTTTGAGGATTTTCAACTGAGTGAGGTATTAGAAAAATTGTATGTACTGTATTAGATATTTAACAGACAAATAACAGAGTTTAAAAAATTCAGGTGATTTTAAGTATTAATTTGATTTCAATTTCAAATGGCATGTGAGTCTCACAAATACAGTAAAATATTGATTATCTCTATTTTAATCAAAATCACTTATTTCAAGTGCTCGGAGGTTTATCCATTCTTGGTATGGATTCTTTTCATATTAGTTTCTACTTAATTCGCCACTGTGATTTAGCTCCCTAGTAGTAGGCTTACCATATTTTTATGACCCCAATCCCGGCAATTTTCCAGAGATTAGAGAAGGGGTATTGAATAGTTGAACAAGCTTTACTAAATTTTTCCTTACTTTATTATTGAACTTCACTACATAATATTAATAAATACTATTTCTCTGTATTTTATTTTTGAAAAATTTTAAAACAAAAATATTCATAAAACTTCAAGTAAAAATGAAATAAAATAAAATGAAATGGAGTAAAATCATCAAAATTGTACTTTCAAAGGAATAAAAATTGAACAAGGCTTTGATTAATATTAATGCAATTATTCAAATTTGGTTTGTCTTTGACTTGAAAATGTTTTCTCTTCTTTCCATGAAAAATCTACATTAAATACGTTTCTGAAGAGATCGCTTTCCTGAAAAACACTTTGTCCCCTTTAATTTTTTCAAAAAAGTCTACACATAAAAGTTTTGCATTTATTTTTATGTTCAGGAGCTCTCGTACAGCTTTTATCGCACAGAACAAACAACAAAATTCCTTTGCCTCTACCAAGTTCTGAGTCTGCAGCAGTATAAATATTTCAATTTAGTAGACAATTTTTCCCTGTTTCTCCCTATATTTTTAAAATCCCGGAGATAAATCAATCCCGGAGATTTCCCCTGAGACACATATTAATCCCGGCATTACCGGGCTAATCCCCGAGAAATGGTAAGCCTACCTAGTAGCCATCTTCACTTATAAGACTAGAAATAAATTTAATACTGTATGAAAATAGACTTACCACCCCGAATTCTTCAAAGCAGACATCATAAGCCTCACCAAGCGATCTGAAAAAGTTTATAAATGTACTTGTATTGGGCAAGTGTTTAATAGGCAGGTAAATCATGTATGGGACAAAATAACTTAGTAATAAATTAGGGGGCAAGGCAGCTGCCTACCCAGCCCATTGCTAGAACCGCCACTTATGCAGTTGAATACTAAATGTGAATGCAAAAGCAATGATAATATGTAAAGAAATATTTTCAAAAAATATCTAAAACTATGAGTTGAGCAAAATTAGTCAACAAGATATTAAACTCAGATACTTACTAGTTTTTAAACAGTCATAGACTCTGTGTTCACACTTTATTCTGTCGGTTTCAAGATTGCGCCCAAGAAGCATATCAGAAACAGACTGTTCCCTTTTCTTCCAACGTTGAGGATATAAATCATAGCCAAATTTGCTTGGATCAATGTCAGGCACTTGAGTAGTATTTGCCTCTTCTTGGGACATGGTTGAAAAATTAAAAATCTAGTTGTTTGAGGTGAAAATCTATTACAAGACCTATTAAGATGAACACAATTGAATATTCTCAAAACTTATTTGCTAATCTCACAAATTCTGATAAATGATAACCACACTATTTGCGACATAGACTACTACCATGCGACTACCAAAAACACTTTTCAAACACTCAGACTATTTCATATCAAGAAATAATAATTAAACTGGTAGTATGAATACTAAATATTGAAATATAGCATTTATCACCCAATATAAACACTTGATAAATTGTATAAATTATAAATTACAGCTACTAAGTTATAACATGTTTCTCTGATGTAACTTTCATCAGAAATTAAATTTTATCAAAACAACATAACCTAAAACTCGGCAACTTCGATGTCAGAAAGTCGAGGTCAAATTAAATCGATATGTATCGTGATATCGAGAAAAGTTTTGTCGATTCACAAATCGAGCCTCGATGTGCTACAATAACACGCTGATTGTTGAGTTTGAGGTTATGCCAAGACATAATATTATTTATTTTCTAAACTTTTTAATATATTCAGCGATATTTTGATTAATCCTCAACAATGTCTCGGCTAATAGTGAAGAATCTACCGAACAATGTGAGTAAATTATCATCTTTCTTTAGTAACCTTTTCAATTCTTATAAAGACATCCTCTTGAGCTCTTGAGGGCATGCTTTCTTGTATTCTTTTATCAGACAAATCAAATTAATTTCCACATAATTTTATCATTAGCGTACAAGACTTATACATAAATTGTATAGTAATATAGTAATATCAGTGGTCACTCGGTGAGAGCGGTTGCTAAGTAATCATGTGGTTAAGTAACAAACATTCAAGACTGTTCTTGGATGGGTGACCGACACAGAAAATTGTGCAATTTGGCGAGGTGGAACCTACCCGTAAGGGTCTCCCTACCGATAAAAAGCCATACGATAAAAAAAACTTAATTACTAATTATCACTTGATTACATACTGTAATACATAATTGTATTATGATAATTAGATTGAATCACAATATCTTAATTAAATTGAAATTGGTCTATTGTCAGACTTTATAGTACGGTAATCAGATTACTTGACAGTCATTCTCCAGATTCCTTTGACAATGATTATGTTGCTCTCTGTATTTATGATGAAGGATTTTACTACTTATCCTCTTCAATATCAGAAGAAAGAAGTAGCTAATACTTCTTGAGTCAGGACTAACTAAACAGACTGTCCTCAACCCTAAGTCAAGAGTTAGGGTCACAACTCATCATGACTGGTGAGCATCTCAAACCACAAACTCATTTTCAAATTGATGGTCAAGCTATTAATAACTGTCAATCTGTTCCAGGTCACTAATGAGAGTTTGAAAGAGCATTTCAGTGAGAAAGGAGTTGTCACTGATGTCCAATTGAAGTACACCAAGAAAGGCGAGTTCAGACATTTCGCATTTGTGGGCTACCAGTCTGAAGAGGAAGCCAAAGCCGCAATCGAATACTTCAACAATACCTACATACGTTCAGTTCGCATTGAAGTACAGCCATGCTCGGAACTTGGTAATCATCTTTACATTGATTATTTCAAAATTGAGTAGGTTTAATGAGATATGTTTCCCTCCAATGGGAGCCTGGCTAATCGTTAGTAAGGCTAGTCAGTCACTCCCTATATTTGGAGGCATATTAAATTGTTGCATTGCACTATATAGCTACTTAACACAATGTTATCCAGCAGTGCTTTGTTCCCATCACTGGGTTGCGAAGACTAGCTTATGGTTGAGATGTCAATGTGCTAACCACATGTTACATCTTTTCTGGTTAATGATCATTCACCTCTGCTGATTCAGTCAAGTGGATGTGAAACTGGCAACCAGCTGGTAGGCCTAAGCCCACATAGGGCTGTTGAGCCATTGACAAACAAACAAAATGAGATATGTAAAGTAAACCCTCGTTAATCCGGACTAATTGGGGCTCCAAGTCGTCCGGATTAAAACAAATAATCTTAAACGAAGAAAGACAGTGATTTTTGGGTACCCATTGTATATAATGAAACACCTTTTGCAGATAAACTTAAATAGTATGTATATTCTGAATATTAGAATACATATTGTACAAACAGTACATACAGTAGTTACATTTGAACAAAAATATACACTTGGTATTTACGTCCATACATCCTCACATCGCCGGGCGCAGTCGTACAGTGACGATCGCATGCTAATAATCAGCATTCTGCGCATTAAAACTGCGATCCAATGGCTGTCCGGATCAAGCGAAGTCCGTATTAATGGGGTCCGGATTAACGAGGGTTTACTGTACATCTGGAAACTCTCAATTACTTCATAATTGAATTGTATATAATATTTTTTTATTAGATAACATTAGAAAAAAATTTTGATTAAAATTAGTCTTGAGGCAATAAGACGTGTTAAAGTGTTGAAATTTGTCTGGCTAGAATGCTCTCATAGATCAATTCAGAGTAATGGCGCGGTTTCACGATACCAGTAGACGTGTAGGTTACTGGCAGGAAGGTTAGTCATAAATGATCTTCCACTCTATACAAACAAATAGGACAATGCACATTGCCTATTGTTGGCAACAATAGGACAGTGCATCTGGAAACAATAGGACAGTGTGCATTGCCCTATTTGTTTGTATAGAGTGGATGATCATATGACCAACCTTCCTGCCAGTAACCTACACGTCTACTGGTATCGTGAAACCGCGCCATAAGGAAGGTTAAGGGCCTGGTCACATACGATTGTGGTTTGCTTTACTTTACTTTACTTCACTTCACTAACAAAGCTAACTGGTTTACTTCGGAAACCACTTCCCTCACAAATCTGTTATTTTTCTATAATTTCATGACTTAAATAACTTGAATATATTTGGCTTAACTAGTGTGTCACTGCAATTATCAACGTAATTAGAAAATGAACGTTTAGCCCGGGCTTTATGAGGCTGATCAATAATGTTTTCCATTTTAGATTTACTGTAATACAGAAAATTCTTTAATATTCTTTGATTCAACCATTTTTATCTATTGTTGTTTAAAGGTGACGCCAGCAAACCGAAGTCGTGGAGCAAATACGCGACGGACAGTTCGGCGTACAAGAAACTGCATCAGGATGAGATCAAAGCAAAGGCCAGAGAAGAGAAGGAGGCCAGAAAGAAGAAGAAAAAAGAGGCAAAGTTCAAAAACAAAACAGAGGAGATGATATCGGAGAGAATGAAGCAGGTGAATTGATTGATTGAATTAATAAAGTTGTACAAAAATACTTCAAAGTTCCAACATTAATTTTATTTATTTAATACATTCATACAAACTCACAACAAATAGAGGCTTACAGCTTGACGCCAAAACACACCTAATTGAAAAACAATTGAAATTAACGCTAAGCTAAGTGAAAATAAATGAAAAAATAAAAATAGAAGAGAAACAATGCAAAAAATTGATACAGTATAGAAAAAGACAAGAAGCAATATAAGCAACTAGAATAATAAATATAGTGTAGATTAGTAATAAGTGAGAAATGAAATGAAAATAAAATGAAAAATTATGGTCTGAAAACTGTGTAAATTTCTAAAATTTGAGAGCTTCATAACATTTTTTACTGAATTTGCGCAAATTATCAGAGAAAGGATCTAGAACCGGATTCAATCTATTGTACAGTCTAACCGGTTTTTGAATGAAGCAATGCGTATGGTATACAGTGTATGTTCTATCCAAAGCAAAAAGCATATTATTTAATCTTGGCCTATTTGGCGGACCAAAGAAACTAAGGAACTTTATTATGTTTGGAATATCTAAATGATTGTTCCAATATCTTATAGAGGAGAATCAGTGATATGTAATGTTTATTCATCAATGACATTATTCGAAATGTGACCTATTCTATTATACCTAATAATACCCATATTCTATACCTAATCTATTCATGAATTTTTTGAGAAAATAACATTGTAACAAAATGTTCTACGGTATTCTTTTTTCTAGCACAAAAACGATCCACTATTCTTGGAGTACCTGGAAGCTCATGGCAAAGATGCAGCGAATATTTTGGAGAAAATGAAAGTGTCAGAAGACTCCGGAGTAGAAGATGAAGGAGATGACAATAAAGAAGAAGAAGAGGAGGAGAAAGAAGTAACTGCTGCTACTGCTGAAATTTCTGATTTGGATGTAAGTTATATTTCATGTTAAAATACCATGTTCATGTTTATTGTGTTGTAGATGCATTCTTTGAATGTAAATGACACTGTTTCAAATACATTGATTAAATAAAAATAAAACACGGGGTAAAATAGTAACAAGGAAACAATTTATTAGTTTGTATTTATTTCTTAATAATTTTTGTTTTGTGATTAGCCTACATCGCATTTTCATTGCATAGATAAATGAGTCTAACCCCAAAATGAATGATTTAAGAGGCCTGGGGTTTAATAAAAAATGTTTATATAATTATAATATTTCTTGTAATCATGTTTCACATAATTATTTTCTACCATTCAAAACCTAAAAACTATTCAATGCTATGTATATATAGAATTGAATACCAGTTAGTTGTAGCTACTTCCAGCTGCCATTGAAAAATAAGTGTAACAGGTTTTAGTAGCAGCTATTTCACTAGCAGCAACCGAGTAGCGGCTATTAAGTAGTCTGAAGTATCAAAGACTTTGAATTTATCAATAGGTGTTGAGCTTACTGCTTACTTTGTATACTTTTGATGGCTTGTAGCGTCTTCTACTGTATACCTTGGCGAAGAATATAAATTTATAGAAAGTATTGGCTTTAGGCCCATCACTATTGCAATGTTGGATATTGCTCTCCGTCTAATTTCTTTTGTAATTTTGTTCTTCTGCAGTACCTAAAGTTGAAAATGAAACCGGGCGCCGACGAAAAAGAAAAACTAAAAGAACTGGTGCAAAAGAAAACAAAGGAAGAACAGGAGAAATCGAAGTACTTCACAGTGAAAGTGAGTGAACTGCCCTGCACCGTGAAGAAACCGGAACTGAAGGAATTGTTCAGAGAGTATCATCCCACTTCAATACGTCTACCCCCGCGTAAGAAGGGATTCGCCTACATTGGCTTCAAAACCGAACAAAATATGAGGCAGGCCCTGTCCAAGAATAAAAGTTTTGTTGGTAAGTTCTTGGAAATTAATCACTAGAATAGTTTGATTTGTTCGTATTCATTTATTTGATCAAAATACAGTAAGAAAAAAATTTAGTCCAAAACTTCTATTCCAAATTTCTTATATCCGTTGGTTGGCTACCCGGTTCGTCGACCTGCCATTTGATAATTTCGACCATTTTCAATGTTTGATATACAGCTGGTGTCTGCAATAGTTCTGAAATAATGCTACCGAATATCAGCATTATACAGTACTAATGTCCAACCTTTTCCTCGATACAACAATATCTCAATAATGCAATAACTATAACTTAATTCATCAAGAATTCAGTTGAAGTTATCAAATGAATTGAAAGATTTCAACACACTATATATTAAGCAACAGAAGTCGGTTGAAGAAAATAAAAAAGGTTGATCAATATTGATTTTGTCTGAATCTGACTGTGAAACTGACGATGCCGATTGTGAACGTTTTTAATATTGGTGCATAAATATATAAAACTTGTAGGCTATCTTTTTATTGTTTTGATAACTTAGGTATTATAATTATATTTTTGTTTAATTAAATATCCTATTCATGCAGTTTGAATAGATAGAAGCCTAGTAAATTTGTACAATGTTTCAATAGATTTATGTTCCAATTGTTTTATTAAATTTCCTATTTATGCAGTTTGAATAGATAGAAGTCTAGTAAATTTGTACAATGTTTCAGTAGATGGTAACCTTATATACGTTGATCATTCTATTTATATATTGTAAGTATACAGTAGAAGAATAGCCTAAAATAAATTAATTTTACAGGAAATAAACAGATAATTGTGAAAGAATTCAAAGGGGAAGGCGAAAAAGAAGAAACAAAGGAGGAGAAGAGAGAGAGGTAAGATATTGCATTTATTTTGACTTATTTTTTGCGAATTAATTACCTCAGTAAATGAATTCAAGCAAATTTTGTCAATTGCTTGGTTTACATCGTCCATGGTTTTTTCCTTGTTCATTACAATTGCTTTTCTTTTTTGCCATCTCTTTCTTGATCCAATCCAATTTCTTTGCCTTATCACACTCAGGGCCGCTTTCCCCAACGCTGCTTAAGTAACAGCTGAGGCTCAATATTCTTTTCTATACTTTTCCTATTCTCCGAATGAGGCTTAAGCTAGATGTTGGTTTAAGCAGCGTTGGGGAAAGCGGGCCTCAGTATCTCATATTGTCGCATTCAGTATCCCATTCATAAACTCATTTGAATACCTAATTCAACATAGTCATGACTAAGAAGAAATTTACTAGATTGAAATGAATTTGAAATTTTTGATGCCATATTTTGTATTAATCCATTGATTCCATACACTCTGTTTTCGCACATTTCAAAATGAGTTGATTGAATAATTGATTCAGTTTGAATGATTTTTCAATTATTCTTGTGAATTTTGCAGGTGGAAACGTCAAGAGGAAGCCCTAATGCAAGAGGAGAATATTGGAGAGTCAGGTCGGATATTCGCCAGAAATTTAGCCTATACAGTCACTGAGGAAGAACTCGAAGAAATGTTCAGTAAATACGGTAAGGTTACTTCGTATTTATTTATTGAATTGTTGAAAACATTGTATAACAGATACAGTTAGTAGATTAATAAGAAAAGATTTTACAAGTTAGTGTCACAAATCATCACATACAGGAAATAGAGACCAATAATATGGTGAAATTTACAATATTAAAAAATAGAGACTAGCAATAATAAGTGGATGATCACTGGTCATGTGAACTGGCAATTATAGAATTAAGGTTAAATTCTTCATGTTCATTAAGGCTGAGGCCACACTACTACGCTTCGCTTCGCTTAGTGACTCGCATAGTATATCTATATACCATACGATATAGATATACTATGCGAGTCGCGAAGCGTAGTAGTGTGGCCTCAGCCTAATTGAATAGAATGGGTTGGAAACAAGCCATGACTTCACCTTCCTTTTGAAACTTATTAGGGGCAGCCTTCTGATTTCATCTGTTGAAAAACCTTATGGGAAAGCTTTTACTTGTTCTTTCCAATCTAACTCTAGGCTGAAAGATACTTTGATTTGTTCTTAAAGCATGGTCTTGAACTTCATTGGCTAAGGTTATGAATTTTTTCCTGATCAATTCATATAAATTTTGAAAACTGTTCTTACTCACACTTGTGGCTTACAATGATCGCAATAAAAAAACGCAATTTATTTCAGATCTACCAAACCGAAAGCCCAACCTCAACCGAACTCCTCGAAATAATCACCGGTTATTGTTTAACTGTTACAGGACCTGTTACCGAAGTAACCGTTCCCGTAGACAGACACACACGGCAGACCAAGGGCTTTGCGCACATCACGTTCCTGATGCCCGAGCATGCGGTCAGAGCTCACACCGAACTGGATGGCAAAATATTGCACGGCCGAATGCTGCATCTGCTGCCTGGCAAGGCCAAAATCACCAATCAGGAAGGTAAGTCCGTCCGTCGGTGGTTCGGAGGACACGTTAAGCTGCCTAACAAACAGTTGTTTCATACTACTGTGTATACTATTCACGCACAAGCGTGGAGCTCATGTGGGAATCATCACCCTCAAAAAACATTTCTCAATAAGGTGCCTCTGATGATGTCACCTAATTACTATTTTCAATTGTATAGCAGGATTCTTTTAAATTGTCAGAAAACAGCTGATTGATCTATACTTTGTATTGTATCTATACCATATCTTTGTATTGTATCTATACCATATCTTTGTATTATATTTATACTTTGTTCTTGTATTTTCTGGGAATGGTAAATAAATTGAATGAAATCCCCTGTCTCATAGTTCTTGTACACTTGTAGTCAGTTAGACGAAAAACCAATTAAATTTGACTACCGTAAAATGACGTCATTGACGTTAGATTCGTTCATTGGTTCTCGTTGCATTTGTTCCGTTAGATGACATACTTTTACGGCGGTTAAATTCAATTGGATTCTCGTGCAATTGACTGTTTATTCTTTAAATATTCTTATGTAACGTTTTTATGAACTATGTATGCTTCTGATATTCTTAATTTCGTTTGTGCATTCAAGGGTTTACTTCTTTATTCTTAGTTTTTTTAATTTTATTTTCTTTACCTTGTACCGTGAGTAATTTTTTCCTCAACTGTTATAATAAGATACTTCTTTTTCTTTCATTTGTATTATTTTGTATTTATTTTGATTTTTGTTTTATATCAATATATTATTTTTCTATTGTAGATGACGATGAACAAGAAGGAGGCCAGTACAAACAGAAAAAAGCGAAAAAACAGAAAGAGACAGCTACGCATGCGTACAACTGGAATACACTGTTTATGGGACAGAACGCTGTGGCCGATCTGATAGCACAGAACTACAATACAACTAAAGAAAAGGTCAGTTATGAAAATTTCATTTCGTTTAAAGTTTATAAAAGCTTTTCCTTACTCACAATACAAGAAGTTACTGAATTGGTCTTTGAAGTATTTTGCTCTTCGTATCGTTTAAGTCAAATATTTTTCAGGGTTCCACTCCATACCGATGTTGTACAATACACTTTGTACGATTAGCCATACACTTTCGATTTTCACATCAATACAGACATTTAGTCATTGATTTTGAACGTAGGAACATTGTGTTTACTCACAGACTGTCAATATTAAATTTTCTCATTGCTGAAGGGGGTTGTTATAAGAAATAACGTTGATATTTTTAGTATGATATTGAAGATTTGGGATAGCATTGTGCTTACTTTGAGAAATTAATTTTTTTTTTTTTTTTTTAATTGGGTTGGGCTTTGAAACCCTTAGCCACCGCGACCGCTATTCGATCTTTTGTGGCATCCCCTCTTTGGCTTATGCCATGTTCCATAATCCAAGGCCAGAGCAGAATTTACTCAGGGCCTTGAAGTCCAGTTCTCTTGCCTCCTCTGGTAGGAGGGTTGCCTTTCCAAGAAGTCTCCTCCTCATTTGCAAGAGTGCTGGACATTCCAGCAGTAAATGTGCTGCTGATTCTGTTTCCTAGTCTGGAGCTCAACCGAAGCTGCTTTGAGACATCTTCGTCCAGACCATCAGCTATGGACCCACCCTTCCGAAGCTGTTCAACTTCTATCAGGGATGGGTGTGCACACTCCTCAGATTCCATTGCGGAATCTTCAGTTGTAGTGCCTTCCTCTACATGTACCGTTTCCCGGCAGGTTTGAGTCAACAATAACTCTGAAACCTGTTCCACGTCGGTAGAGTTTGGGGGAGATCCCCCATCCTCGTTAGATGTTTGAGGCTGTTCAGCCTCTTTTACTCTTAAGTTGGTATCCTTAAGATTCCCACGAGTAGCTGGAGACTTATTCAGTCACCCTGGGCAGAGCTCCGCGTTCACCCAGGGAAGGCTTCTTGAAACTGGAGGTCGCCTGGTATCCAGAGTTCGCATACTCGATGTCAGGCACTCCCCTGACCATGCAGCCTTCGGCGTATGCTGTTCCACCATATGTTGGCTTGGTTTGCGCAGTTGATGCTTCAGGTGTTCCTACTTGAACACCCTACTTAAGCTGGGACGCAACGGTGTTAGTTGCCAACCAGCCTACATCTGCCACTTGCATCAGGAACCCGGAGGATTGCCACACCCCGGACAGAATAAATTCTGCCCCCCTGCGGAGAAATTAATTACTGCATGTCGGTATTGAAGTGGAAAATCGAAAGTTTATGACTCATGAATATTTCGTTTAAATTTCAACAAATGGTTATTAACATACTCCATCATTGAATTATTGTATATTGAATGGTTCTGTAGTGTAGCCTGTCCGTAGTGTTCCGTTGAACGGAAAAAATTTATTTCAATTCACTTTTTCATTTAACTAGATTATGTAGGCCTAATTTGTTACATATTTTTATCTTGTTACTGATGTTTTTCTTTTTCACCAGGTTCTAATGGGTGATGATACGGCTGTGCGTCTTGCCCTTGGAGAAACTCAAATTGTGGCTGAAACCAGAGAATTTCTTGAAGATAATGGTGTCAAATTGGAGGCCTTCAATCAGGTAATTTGAGAATACTTCTAATAATTCTTATAAATCAGCTGACTGGCAACCATCTACTAGGTGGAATTTGTATGGATCATTTATAAGAATAAATATAGCAGGATCCTTTTAACTTGTCAGAAATCAGCTGTTTCGGTAATAATTAAACAGTGATTTCGACACAATAATCAAAAGGCCTAAAAGTCTTAAAGACCTTTAAAGTCTTTAAAAGACCTTTTTAAAGAAGACCTTTCAAAGAATAACTTTTTAAAAGACCTTTTCAATAATCTGCGAGATTCAGCATTTGTAGGTTAAGTATTGTGATATTGCTCTTTGAAACATATGTTTTCTGACAAGTTGAAAGGATCCTGCTATAATTCTTATAAATCAGCTGACTGGCAACCATCTGGAATTTGTATGGATCATTTATAAGAATAAATACCATTCATGATACCATAATACTTTATAATGACACCTAAAAAATAGCATTTGTAAGTGAAAATTAGCGTTTCCATACCAGATATTTTAGAAATGAACTTGAATGCCTTTGTCTCACGTGAATATTTCATTGTAACCAATTTATTTTCCATTTTTCAACATTTTTGGTTTATTTTCTATTGTTTATTGATGCCATTGGCAACGTGTGACCACTCCATAATTATTTTAATTTCCATTTTTAATCAATTTTTGTTTATTTGCTATTGTTTATAGGCACCCAAGCATCGATCCAAGACTGTTTTACTGGTGAAAAATCTGCCTGTAAATACGACAGCAGCCGACATTCGTGATATGTTCGCCAAGCATGGTGAACTGGGCAGGGTTGTTCTGCCTCCCTCCGGAGTCACAGGTTAGATCAAATTATCGTGTTACTATTGTAGAATTTTTTTTAATTTGGCGGATGGTGAGTGACTGCTTTTACGATTCAATGGTAATGGGTATAGCAGGATTCTTTTAAATTGTCAGAAACAGCTGATTGATGTACGCTTGTTTACTAACGTTAAATCAGCTGTTTTCTGACAAGTTAAAAGAATCCTGCTATAATGTTATGTTTGATTTTTCTTATACTGTAAATACTTTTTTCTTCTTAATATAGCCTATATGTAAATAAAATAACATAAAATCATCCGTTACCATAGAAACGTGGAAAATTTTACTATAGTTAAGTACAGAACGTTCACTTTGCTAAGACACCTAGACTGACAATGAATACACAACTAATTACAGCCTTTTGCCATGTTTAAATTGTATAAGAATTCATCCTCTATATACAGTATGCTACAGCCATATTATTAATACAGTTTTGTATAGTGGATGAAATATTATGCACGCTGAACATGTTATAAAAGCTTTAATGACTATATAAAGCATTGATGACGTTCTTATGACGTCATTTTCCAGGCTAGATGCCATGGCAAAGTGAACTAGCGGTTTATATATGTTTATGTATAGGCCTAGCTTATTGGTTTTTCCTCTCAAAATGACTACTAAAGTGATCTAAAACATAGCCTTGTTTCTAAAAATTATTACTAAAATTTTTTGGATGTATATTTTTCAAATATGATTGCTTTGAAGGCGGGCATTTTTGCACAAATGATTCAATGATAACCTAGCTTTAAAAACCAATGCAAACTAATTGTTCATTTTTCCCCTCACTTGAGCACGCTAGTATCTCAAGTCTCGTTCTCAGTGTCATTAAATGATACCTTAGCTTCAATACGAACCAATCTTCATCACATGAGCGCTAGTCTCTTGAGTCTCTTTCTCTTCTCTCTCCTTACGGTTGAGTGTTGATGGGAAGGATATCCTTGCATATCCTTCTCCAAGAATGGACATTTATATGTCCAAACTCCGCCATTTCGTGTAGATGCAAAACCATGTTGCAATTAGTTTTATTTTCAATGTCGTTCATTTCAACATAAAATATATCATTAACTAGAACCCAAGTCGACTTCAACAATCTAGAATTGAACTTACACCTATCTATTTTCATTTAAAATCTCCCTTATCTCATGTTTTGTTTAGTGAATCCGATACTGTAATTACTATTTTTAAAAGACGTCCATTGTAATAACTATCATGACCTAGAATTAAGCGACATACTTTGTAATCTACATGAATAAAGTGAATATTCTATTCTATTCTATTCTCTATATCATTGTTATTCTTCATTCTGAATTGTTGCAGGTATTGTTGAGTTTCTGGAGCCTTCAGAAGCGAGAGCTGCTTTTGTGAGGCTGGCCTATACCAAGTACAAAAACCTGCCGCTCTATTTGGAATGGGCTCCCGACGATGCATTCACATCTCCAGCGGCTAAACACAGTAAACAGCACAAGCTAGGTGAGTTGGTGTATGTTTCAAGTAACTTGGCAGGTTGATAAATTTGGCTAAGAATTACCGTGACCTCATTAGAGCTTCTTCTTGTCCAAGTAAGCATCTACTATGATGCAGACTTAAATATAAAATATTGTTTACTTATTGTTCAAATATCGTTTTGTATATTCTTAATATTAATTGATAAAATATTGTTTGGTGGACGAGTTCTTAATTATAGCCTACACTTGTAAGCATCTAAGTAACTAGTGCCCGGTTTTTCAGTCGTTCAATAAACTTATTGAATCAATAACTTTTTTTTGCATTTGAAAACACATGATTATTGATTCAATAGTGCTATTGGATCCATAAACTGTCTATTGAGGGACTGAAAAACCGGGCATAGAACTTAGTAGCTCCAAGTAAGTATCCAGGCTATTTAATATTCTTTGGTGGTTGTATTCTTATATACTTGCGAAAACTTATAATAGCAATAGGTAATTTCAAATCAGGTTATAAAAAAACATTGGGAGAACGCAATTTTGAGCTTGTGTCTTTCACTTATTGCTGTTTTATGTAGCTAAGTATCGAAAATAATGGATAAGTTGATCAATTTTTATTCCTCATATAGGCCTATTTAAATAAGTTATAATATTGTTATAATTCGTTAACTTAGGATTTTGTCAATTTTTCTCCTCTATTCATGATAAAGTCATTGTATTATGGTTTTAAAATGAATTTCTCCTTGATGTACACTTATTTGAAGATTTCCATTGCAATATCACTTTGTCTAAAATTATTACCTGTTTATGATTATTCTTCGAATTTATACAGTTGTTGTAAACTGTGATTTCTTTGCAGATGCTGCTGAAAGTGGAGAAGATGATAAGAAAGTAGATGAAAAGAAAGAGATTGAGAAAGAAGAAGAAGAGGAAGAAGAACCGGAACCGGACACAACTCTCTTTATCAAGAATCTGAATTTTTCAACCAACGAAGAAACTATCAAAGATGTGAGTGCAGTGTATAGTTGAAACTTAGCAGATCATTTTAATTTGTAAATAATTTTAACAGTTTAAGAGGAATAGCTTGACCTATGGCCGTTGGGTGGCTTACCATTTCCTCGACCTGTCATTTGGTCGAATTGACCATTTTCAGTGCCTGATACACTGGTTCTGGTCAAGGTACCTTAAATAATGCTGGTGTCTGAGGTTATTTTACTTGATGTTAGTATACTAATGTTGAATTTTTCTAAATACAATCAAATTTAAATTATCAAATAACTATTTTCAGTGGTAATCAATTAATCATGATTTCAAAATGATAAAATAATTCGTTTCAATGGAAGATATCACATGAATTGAAATTAGCATGTACTATAAATAGATTTAAATGATTAGAAAATGACTATCCTAAAATTATTTCTAAGGTATTCTTCTACTTTACATCTACATAACTTATGTACAGTGACATTCATTTAATTTGACGCTTGGCATTAGATAGAGAGATATCATTTCTTGACGTTGCTGATGACCGTAGAGTACGATGGCAAAGAAATAATACCTCTCTATCTATCTATCCCTCTATCTAATGCCAAGCGTCAAATTGAATAAGTATCACTACATTATTGTTGAATAAGCTGACTGAGTTGGTGGTACAAATGGCTAAATACTGGTCGAAGAGTTGTTATTTCACTCAACGGCTATAGGCAGCTCAAGCTCATTCTTCACCAACTGTTTATTCAATTTCTTCTTTCTTGGATTAATAATGGTTTCTCTTTAATAACTATTTTGACACAGTTGCAATTAGGCCTAAGTTATTTCATGAAACGTTTTTCTTCAATTTCCAGCATTTTTCGAAATGCGGCAAAATAGCCAACGTAACCATTGCTAGAAAAAAGGACCCAGCCAAAGCAGGTGCTCTTTTATCAATGGGATACGGATTCGTTCAATTCTATAAGAAGAAATCGGTGGACCAGGCTCTGAAGCAGTTGCAGCAAAGCTCACTGGAAGGACACTGTCTGGAATTGAAACGCTCTAATAAGACGCTGGCGTGAGTATTGTTGTAGATTATTATCTAGGTTCGGAAGCCACCTATATCTACATTAATTCCTATGTCCAGACTAGGTCGATTTTGTATGCGACCCAAGCATGCTGCATACGCTTAAGCATTGGCCGTATGCTGTGCGGCACACAAAAATCTATCAAGTGTGAACGTAGGGAATATCAAATTTCTAAACATTAACAGAATGAGTCTACTCATAAGATTTTTGATCAAATTCATAAACTTGTAAATTTGCTCATTTTGTAATAGTATTTTAATCTAATCAAATCTGGATATTGACCACACCATTATGGAATTATTTGCATGCAGTATTATTTCTGCAAATGGCATGCTATCTAACTTAGTTTGGCATTGAATATAATGTAGTAGAACAATATTTTTTCATTTGTATTATTCAATGTATTTTCTATTATAATTCAATAATAATAATAATAATAATAATAATTCCGTGTAACCTGGCTGGCTCAGGTCTGGTGTCAGAGTTTTCAGGTCACTCCTGATCAGTTCAGGGTCTCTGACATGACTTAACGACTGTTTTTAGGCAGCCGGGACCGACGGCTTAGCGTGTCCTCCGAAACACGAGGAGTGGCTCGAGCTAAAATCTCACGGTCTGACCTGGGTTCGAACCCGGGACCTCTAGGTTACAAAGCCAGCACTTAACCCACTCGGCTATGGCCACTCCCATAATTCAATTATTTCACCTCATTAGTGGCGAAGCGTGGTATACTTATTTGGTCATCGCCCGGCGATGACCAAATAAGTATACCACGCTTTGCCATGGTACCTCATACAATATTTTTATTAGATAGGTAAGTAAATTTTTCTAGTTATCGCCTGTATGAACTATATTCAAATATATATTCAACTTTAATCAAATCATACAAAGAATGTCATTCATCTTGTTTAATTTTCTGTAATGTATCGCGTTTTGCAGAAATAAAGTTGCATTATCATTATTGTAGTTCAAGATAAAATATCTAACAAGTTTTTATCGAATGTGTTCTCATTATTCATCAAAAACTATAAACATTTATTCATAAAATATGTTATTCTATGTGTTGAAAATGTTCTTGTTTTTGTTGTTCTAGTGTGAACGTGGCGGCTGAACGTAAAAAGACAAATGTGGAGAAACAGACTGGAGTGAAAATACTTGTGAGAAACATTCCGTTCCAAGCCACTCACAAGGAAATCGATCAACTGTTCAGGTAATTAACATTTTCTATGAGAGTTGTTTGTAGAAGCTGATCAACTTTCTTTGAAAACAATGATTTCTTTTATAAGAATTTTTTATAATTTATCATTATTTTCATCATCATAACAATTTATTATTATTCGTAGCGCATAATGCTGAGAGAGAGAGATGGAATAAAACTGAAGGAATATTTTATTGATCTATCTATATTCATTGCAATAGTTTGACAATTATTGAACAAATGTGGTTCATAACATTATTAATTTTCTACTTTCTCTTTTGATTTAAAATGATAATTTTATAATCTATAATTTTCTATTACTGGTATCCTATGACACTAAGGTCGGGACACACATTTCCGCAACACGGCCGTGCCTTGGCCGACTATACAATATAGCAGGATGCAATTAACTTGTCATAAATCAGCTGATCGACGAGCATATGATCACAATACTTAACCTACAAATGCTGAATCTCGCAGATTATTGAAAAGGTCATTTAAAAAGTTATTCTTTGAAAGGTCTTCTTTAAAAAGGTCTTTTAAAGACTTTAAAGGTCTTTATGACTTTCAAGCCTTATGATTATTGTGTCGAAATCACTCTTCAATTATTACTGGATCAGCTGATTTATGACAAGTTGAATTGAATCCTGCTATACTACGCGCATATATCAGCTGTTTGGAATCTAAATGCAAATCCTTTGATATAAATTTTACATGAAATTTATTTTAAATTGTTGCATTGTTATATTTGCAGGGTTTATGGAGAAATAAAATCGCTGAGGTTACCAAAGAAAATGGTCGGCACTGGACCCCATAGAGGATTCTGTTTTGTCGAGTATTTGTCAAAGAATGATGCCAAGGTAAGCAGATGGCTGTCTCTAGCTTATTCTTTGGATTGACTAAATTCGTGTTGAATTGATTTATAATGTATTGATATAAATTTGCAATTTAGTATTCTACTATTAAATTTCATTGGATTGAGATTCTACTTTTGTAAAGTAGAATCATAATATACATAATATACAATCATAATATAGCCTACATATTTCATAATATACAATCTGGGTCACTACGATGAGGTCATTACGATACAAGTTTCAAATTCCATTTCGAAAAAGCTACTGTTTCGATTTCGATTATGAAACTGTAATGATTGCGTTATAACGCGGTCGTAGATATAATTATTACTCTTTTATCTTAGTCTTGATTTCTCAATCTTTAATAATTCAGCATCCATTTATTTGTATAATTAAGTATTAGGCTACTTGTATTCTATTAATCCTACCTGTTATAATATTGTTCAATAAATACATAAATACAATATAATACTGTAATAACAGAAATAAACTCACTCGCCACACCCAGAAGGTGAAGAAGGAAAAGAAGAAGATAAGGAAGAAGAAGATTATGAAGGAGGGATAAGGAGGAGAAGAAGAAGGAGGAGAGAAGAAGAAGAAGAAGAAGAAGAAGAGGGGGAGAAGAAAAAGCAGAGGAAGGAGAAGAAGGAAAATAACAAGAAGAAGAAGGAAAAGGAGAAAGAGGAGAAGAGGAACGAGAAGAAGAAGAAGAAGCAAAAAAGAAGAAGAAAAATATGATAAGAGAGACAGAAGAAAATTGGAGATTTCGAGGAAAAGAAGAAGACCGAGAAGAAAGAAGATTGAAAAGAAAGAGAAGGAGGAGGATTGGAAACTATTACAAGTAGTCCAATAGTCGCAGTTTTATGCGACCTGGGATGTCCTAGTTGTAAAAATAATGTATAATTTTGCTAAATAAAATCTATATGAATCTTTATTTTTTGTAATTAGGCTAGTTGTAATCAAAACTTCAATTGCCTGAATTTTATTTTCAAGAGCTTTTTTGAATTCTTTTTTGCAGCGAGCAATGAAAGCTCTGTGTCAGAGCACGCATTTGTACGGAAGGCGTTTGGTGCTGGAGTGGGCTCGCGGCGAGGACTCTGTCGAAGACATCAGAAAGCGGACGGCCGACAACTTCCTAGCCAAAGGTTTGTTCTATTAGAAACACTAGTTTCATTCCCTATGTCCACACTTTGTCGACTTAGTGTGCGGCTCAAGAACCATTCACTAGAAACGTTTTTGTCAGAAAGTCCCATATCCGAACAGCTGACCATTTGATTCAATGATGCTAACGTTTCTAGTGAGTGGTTCTTGAGCACCAGGCCAAGGGACAACTAGTTTTAATCGAACTATAGATACAGTACTGGGTTTACCATTATGGAACTTGAAGAGTCTACCAGAGATAATTGTGTGAGAACCGAAAAAGGTATTTCAATAAATATGTGGTCTTCTAATAGATTCAACTTATAAATAAATTTGTAGTCTTCATTGAATTTCTTCAATTCTCATAAATTTTAATCAAATTCAAACATTCCCTGCGGTCAGGGTTCACCTTTGCAGGTGTATTTTCTTCTTTAATTACGAACTATTATTTACACATGAGTTCAACATGTTTAATGATTGATAAAATTTTCAAGTCTATTGTATTATTTCATAATGTCGTACTATAACTTATTTTTATAGTGATCCGAATCTAGGAAAAAACTATTATTTTTATTTGAATTAGTCTAACAATTGGCTGTTACAGAACCGTTTAAGAAATCAATAGTCTATTCAATATCTATTCTGATTTGAATTTAAAATTAAAATTATTCGATGTACTGTGATTGAATAGGCTAGATTTAGACTATTCAGTAGACTGACCATTAGACTAGATTTATTTCCAGATTGCAATATTTTTTTAGTTGAACGAATTTTGTTGTTTTTTCAGAACCATCTCATCACAAGAGGCAAAAGGCTACAGCAGACCTAGAGATAGGAGAGAACGAACCAGATGATTGATTCTAAGATTGTTGATGTTTTAAAATAAAATATTTTATCAAAATATGTAGCCTATTGCAGTTGATTTTTATTCCTCACTCTTATTGCATTGTAGCTCAGTTCGAATAGTCCTTCATTTCAATTCCCGGAATGAATTTTCATTGTTGAGTTTCAGCAGATTTTACAGATTATTTTCAAATATGTTTGTACTTTTGACATTTGGAAAAATAATTTCAATCAATTCTGAACAACTTTCTCGTTTTCAACACCCTGTATCTTTGCAATATTGGCTGGATTTCACGTTCAGGTTACTGGAGGCAGGTTGGTAATATGATACTCCACTCTATACAAACAAATAGGGCAATGCACCCTGATGACACGTGGTAGCATGAAAACGGAAAGCCTTCCCAGTCCCACTGCAATGATATTATTATTTATTTGATTATATTATACAATAGATTTTTGGGGAGACGATTCTGTTGAAAACTGAAACCTTTTAAAAAATTAATATTATCATCATATTTTAACTGCAATATACCACTGAAAAGATCTTATTTTTGAAAAAACATTGATGGGATGTTTTTTTTTATGAATCATACAGGGTGTTTCAGGAGGCATCTGCAAAACTTCTCATACTGATTCCTGACACCAAGATAATGAAAAAAGGTTCATATTATACATGGGTCCGGAAATGCTTCGTTCGCAAGTTATACAGAGTGAAAGATTTCACCTGAAATTCAGGTCCCTCTGTGAAATTAACTCACACTGGAAATTTTAGGGAGTTAATTGAGTTTGTTTATTAGATAAGTTTCATGTAAAATTAGCTGAAAAATCGAATAAGACCTGTCACATAACTGTATCTGAAATAGTTTAGGAGAAAATTGGGGTAAAGGGTAAAGTACAAAAGATTGAGCCCGAAGAACACACTTTTTTGCGTTTGGACTACAATAACTCCGTTAAATTACCTATAAAGGAAAAATGTTTCATACAATTTATAGAGAATTTAATTCTTGAAAAAATAATGTCAATTGTCAAAGTAACATTTGTTCTCTTGATTATTTTGTTTTCGTAATTTTTAGTTTTTTGTTTTCAAATTGAATTTTAAAAGAAAGTTTCAAGCTCAATGAAACCGCACTCGATTGCTTCAGAGATATGGACAAAAATGATTGAATATAATTATTCTTTGAAGTCCAATAACTCTCTTATTTATGAATGAAAGAAAGTTTTCTATATATAAAATTACATATAATTCTTTTTTCTACAAAAATTGTGTTGAGTATAATTCTGCTACTAGGCACCATTTGGAAGTTACAATCGAAAACCCGTTAGAAACCTGACTGAGAAAATGAATTAACAATCCTTTGAGGCTATATTACGTCTTCATTTCACAGTCGATTGACAGTTTTGATATTCTATCTTATGGAAAATTCAATTTTCTACAAAATTGGTCCTCTGTAATAATTAGCTACGACCTACCGTTCAAAAGTTATAAGCGAAAAACTGTATCAACTACATACCAATTTACAACTATCAATCTATCAGACGTCAAATCTGTGGCTTTCACCTTTGAAGCGTGAGAAGGTGGAAGTCGTACAGCCCGCGCGATCTAGCGGCATTTTGTTGTAACTGCACGTTTGAACCGCTAGCTTCAAATTTTGTTTTAATCGGTTTCAACGTTATAAATTTGATTTTACTTACAAATATCATCTATTAGGTGATGATATTGATGAATTACGGGAATCAAGAGTTGAAAGAGCATAGAAAGTACTTTTTAGATTGATTTCCATGACATAAAAGCCTCAAAATTTAGTAAAATCCAACAAACTTGAACTCTAGAGACGGACGAGTATAGTAGGTAGTTTGCAAATAACTTCTCAATCTTTCATTGTATCAGAAAATAAAAAAAGGACCAAATGTGTAGAGATATTTACTTCTTACATGTTATGTTTAAAAAATTCTCACGAAATCAACGGATTAAAGTACGGTACATAATATGTCTAGAGTTGATTTTGGCTTATCGGTGTCCGGTAGGTCTAAAGCTCTTGAAACACTTATTATCCTTAATCTGAGCTATTTCTTTTGGATAGCAAAGTGATTTTATGTTATTTGTGAATATCATTATGTGAAATATTACTTGAAATATTGGTAAAGTACTGAAACAATCTTGTTTTAAGCGATAATAAACGAGTCCCTTCTGAGGTCAAATGAAAACGTCTTCACATTCATCTCAAAATATTGGCTTTATGCTACAAGATACAACAAAGTATGTTATAATATGATTTGTGAAGCATTTTATTTTATAAAAATCATGTTATATAACATTTATCATCAAAATCAAGTTCAAGGGCAGGATTTGGTAAAACCTTGAACAATGCACCTTTTATACCAGTCTTTACGTTTGAATTCTTTTTAAAATGAATTCCTGAGCAAATTAATAGATTAAGTGATAATTCCCCACGTATAGATGAAATATATTCCATAAAAAACACAATAATATCAAAAAAGTTGAAAATTGGTCATGTACCAATCCTTGAGAACACGCATGTTTCTTTTCGAAAAGTTATGAATGTGAAACAAAGTCTAGGTTGAATCTTATTTTCTTGCTCAACCAAAATGTGCAAAATTTGACAAAATCTTGGGAACTTCACTATTAAACGTGATGAGGACATTCTTCATGATAAAAACACTAATTTTAACTTATAAAATTTCATGAAAACTGCTATATATTGTTGAAAACTTGATTTTGATGCACTATACATAAGAAATGCAAGTTTTTATAGGTAATTTTTTCTGCTTTTCGGCATAAAGTGGGATTTTTCACTGTGATTTTCCTGGTCATTATTGATTTGCTCATTATTGATTTTGGGAGTTATTTAAATAAAATTATAAGCTTAAAATGACATCTAAACTTATAACCACAATAATGCTCGAAAATGATCCAATGTACACTCTTTAATAATTACTTATTAAGATCTGGGCTTAATTTTGTTACTTTTAGTTTCATTTGTTTTTGTAATTGTATTTTAATGATGTAGATATACCACTGTATAATATTCATTGTAAACTGTTGTGCAAAATAAATAAATTTTGAATTCGAATTTTCACTGTTTTTTTTTAGCTAATATTGTGCAAGAAATAAATCATCTTTAGTTTGTAATGGGTTAGAAATGAACTGAAAATAGACCTGAGATGTAACTTATTGTGCTGGGGAAAGGTAAATTTTACACCCATAAACTGTATAATGAAAAGATTATAATACACAGGCCTCATATTCCCTAATTATCAGATGATGATTCAGCTTCAGAGTGTTATGAGTGTGGAATAAGAAGCTTGATGAGGTTGCCAGCCTAGTAACTTAATATACTATTTTAGTCACATATTGATATGCGCGCTTTTAACCTGTATTAAAAGACTTCTAAATGTCTATGAAACAGAGAATCGTCGCAATAGAAGAGCGAAATCGTTGTTGAATTCGAATCAGCCCTCTAAACTGCACCCAGTATTGATGCAAGAAAGGCCTACTGGCCTATTTTTGTGAATTGTGGTGGAAAGGGGTTGGTTGCAACTACAAGCCAGGTCAGAGCGGCAACATACCAGGGGTGGTTTGTGAGGGGAGCGGGGGCAGTATGACAGGGGCCGCCCCCGCAGGCTTGCAGATGCCTCTACACCAAATCACCCTCTGAATTATATCCTCCCCTCACTCTAGCCTAGCTTTTGCAAAGTGTAGCTCTACTTCTCAACCCCCCCCCCACAACATAATCCTTCGCAAATATACACCCACTCGTATTGCACTTTGGTACATCTCTTCATCTTCTCCTTATTGCCAAATTGAGACCGATTTATTATCGCCCAAATTGAAACCGAAGAGGATGATAAGAAAAAGTGTTTCAGAATTCAGAAAATCAATCCTTGATATTTCGTTCAGTTATTATATTGGATTAGTAGAGATTCACAATGGAGTGGTACGAAAAATATTTTCTATATTTTTCGAATCTGTTGAACGTTTCAATATTATGTAGCATTTTTCTAGAAGGTTAATATGATCTTTTTAAAAAAAATCTCAATTATAAATGTTTTCCAATTTCAAAAAAGCAATAGTGATAGACACGAAACAATTTTTAAACATTTAGAAACATCCAAAATCCTCAATATATTATATATGTAGAAACATGAAGGAGAACAAAATAAAGAGAGGAGAAGAAGAAAAAGGAGGAGGAGGAGAAGGAGAAGAAAGAAGAAGAAGAAGAAGAAGAAGAAGAAGAAGAAGAAGAAGAAGAAGAAGAAGAAGAAGAAGAAGAAGAAGAAGAAGAAGAAGAAGGAGAAGAAGAAGAAGAAGAAGAAGAAGAAGAAGAAGAAGAAGAAGAAGAAGAAGAAGAAGAAGAAGAAGAAGAAGAAGAAGAAGAAGAAGAAGAAGAAGAAGAACACGGATATTAGGGAAAGAGGAGGAAGCCATCCAGTAAAAAAGTAGAAAAAGAATAAGGATTATCAGGACTGACTGACTACTACAGTACTACTAAAGTATAGCTGCTGTTACTGCAAGGAGCCTTGCCGAGGCTAAGGTCAGGGAGAAAGCAAAAGAAAGGAGCCGAGAGAGAGAGAGTGAGAGAGAGTGAATGAGGAGGGAAGCGAAAGGAAAATGATGCGTGGGCGCGAATGCTAGGGGGGGGGGTGCGGGAGATGGCCGGGAAAATGTCAAAGTTCGAGCTTAGCTAAGCGCGCGCCCGCAAGTCCCTACTACTACACTGTGTGCTTGCTTGCTTGCTGCTTGGTCAATCGATATTTTCTCGCCCTGGGGGGGGGAGGAGGGAGGGGCACACATACTATAATCAACCCTCTCACCCACCAAACCCATAACAACTAACGACTCTCTGTATTTATTAACGCTTGTAGCATGCATAAACATGGTAATAGATACATGTTTGTGATTAAATACTGAAGCGTGGGATGACACTCACACCCCTCCTTCCCCCACACCCCGTTCAAAATGTGCTGACGTTGGCAAAAGCACAATAACATACTGTGGGTGGGTACTATAAACCCATATAGGAATACAACACAATACGTACTATTTATGTTGTGAGGTAGATTGTCTAACACAATGTGTAATATGTACATTAAGTATATAATTTATATACCGTTACACGATTAAATTTCATCTAATAAAATAACCTTGAATTGAAAAGCTGACTTGTAAGGAGCCCACACACTGGACATGAACTGTAAAATTTGTCAAAAGCGCAATTTCTTGTGAGGTAGATGGGTGTAAAAGATGTACTATACAGTATATATGTATTTAGAAAGTTTTTATTACGCCGTTTGTACATGATCACATTTGTAATGTGCCCACACATTATAATTACTATATTCCTGATATCAACATTTTTCACAACAGTAGACTATGAAGGGCTTGCTCTAATGCTCCTTTCAAAAGAATAAGGACGCTTCTCAAAGCTTTGATTTAATTTTAATATTAATTCCTCGAATTTATAGAATAGAATATTATATTTCGCCAAAATACAAATATAAGAAATTCACAATTTATCAATTCATCTATTATTCACAATTTGAATTATTTATTTAAATTAACAATTTATTATTTATTCATAATTTATCTAATATTAATTTCTCTCAAATGTCTTATTTGTTTTAAGTACAGTATATTTAATATCTATTCACATCTATTCATATCTATTCTACTGTATAGTGGATGGAGTGTATCATACATTCTGAATTCAAACATTGTAGAAAGCTGTATTAAGTTGTAATGACGCAATAATTCATTTACAATCCAGGTGATTAAATAGAATGAATCACATTTTAGTTTTGTGATACATTATTGTAGTCTAATAATATAGAAGATATACTGCCATGGAGAAAACACTGCTACCGAATGTGAAGAACTGATTATATTGAAGATCAAAATTTAAAATAAAATGCTTCTAACCAACAAATGAAAAATAGACTATTAATATTATCGTATCTTGGAGCGTATAGACACACAAATGTTTAGAGTTTAGTTCTTAGACCATGTATAGAATTCTATACATGGTCTAAGGTTTAGTTATTACTAGATCTTTTCAGTTTAAAGGAAATAAATTTCTATTCAATAATAGCCTTAATCAAAAGTACGAGAATTTATGATAGGAATAATAAGCTGAAAATCGAAAATAATATATAGAAAATGGATTGTTAGTTTGTTGATTTGTTTAAAAATGATGGAATCTTTCAAAATTGATTAAATTTACTTTTAAAAGATGCCTGTGACTAAAACCTAATGACTATTTTCCAATAATAAGGAAATTAAACGAAAATTCAAGTTTTTCTGAACGAATTGATGCATAATTCCACTCATTTACACGTGTTTTACTATTTTAAATTATTTTTTGAAAAAATCATTGCAGCGCTCCGCGTTGCGTATCATCTAGCACTAGAATGCTTTTGGAAGACCGAGCAAAAAAGCATTGGGAAGATAGGAGAGTTCCGTGAAGAACTGCTCACTTGATACACTCTTTGTTCAAGCGTATCATTCACGACAAAGCTGCTTGGAAATATCTGGGATTTAACATGCGTTTAAATGAGAGTGGAATAACATTGCGTGGATGGGAGGATCAAATCGTTCCGCACAGTGCTGCTCGCTTGATACGGAAGTTGTATTCTTAGCTTATGAAGCCCCAATATTATTCGAATTTTTATTTATTTATTTATTCACTTTCAACGGCATACACCAATATTACAGAAAATACAGAAGGAGAAAATACATACAAAATTTAAATAATTGAAGGAAAACATTAATAAGTAATGATCAAGTAAACAGAAAATGAAACAAAACAGTAAAATCACAAAGACAACAAGATAATATATCTTGAAAAGCTATTTGAAAAAGCAATAAAAACAATTATAATCATAGTAATACAGCAACTTGAAATTGAAAATATACAAGATAATAATTTTATAAAAGTAAGCAAATATATTTTTTATCGTAATAATTCGGAACTAACTCAAAATAAAAAACAAAAAGCAAACACCAATTTTAAGTTGGTTCACTTTATATTCTTTTTTTTTCTATCGTATGGCTTTTTATTGGTGGGGAGACTCATACGGGTAGGTTCCACCTTTCCTAATTGCACAATATTCTATTTAATAGCCTATCTATAATTTTTAAAATAATCAGTACTTTTTGGATGCATTGTTTTCTTACCTTATACATCCCAAGTTATATTATAGTTATATTTATATTATACCATAATTTACAATATTGAGTGGAATTCATACAAGTTCATAAGTGTATCCAATGTAGAATAATACTGATAATACATGAAACTTATAAATCACGTTATACAGGAGAATCTCCTCTAATATAGGGGTTTCTTTTTCCATACAACTTCTCACGTGTAAGATATTATATATTTAGCGAATCGCACGTATTATAGGTTATAAGATCATCTTATATTACGTTATATAAATTAGTACAATAACAAACATTTTAAAAGCTCAATTACTAACCTAGGATTTTTTTTAAATGCAGGTTAACAAAAAAATTGATTAAATGCTATTTTTAAAATGAAGATACCTCAAGTATGATTTTCTTATTAAGTTATGTTGTAGGAATTATAGCTGATTCTATAAAAAATACGGAGCCTGTAAATTGTGTGTTTCAGTAGTGGATTTTAGAAACTATTTTTCCACAGTATATCACAATTTAAATTAACTATTTATCATTTATTCATAAATATCAATTGCTCTCAAATGTCTAATTTGTTTAAAGTATTTCATATCTATTCTCAGTTCCTTTGGTAAGATTTTTCTTATATAAGCTTACTTGAAATATAATCTCAAATAGCCTAGTAACTTGGCCATAAACAATTGATAAGTCAAATATAGATTCTTCTGAATATGTAACGTTCGTAGAAGTAACAATAATTTGAAAATTATTTAAATCTCTTCAGAACTGTACGATAATAATTTATGTTTGTGGCTTCTTTGGCTAAGTGTTTGCATAAGTCACTCACGTAAGTTTCTTACGTTAGGAACGTCCATGAATGCAGCTCTCAATCTCCTCCTCCTCCTCCCCCCCTCCCTCCTCCTCCTCTCCTCCTCCTCCTCCTCCTCCTCCTCCTCCTCCTCCTCCTCTTCTCCTTCACCCCTCCAATCAGAAATTTCCCCGTTCTTGTTTTTGTTTATCAATTAAACAGCTAGAAACCCCGTCTCTATTCATTAGCATCTGTGACGCACAACCGAGCTTGAATCAAGTTCTAATTACACAATCAAAACATACGTGAATGTATAATGTAATGTATATTCTGTACTAATAAGTTATAGTAATATTATATTAATTAGTATACTATATTAATTAGTTATAGCTAGTTATATACTTAGTTATATTAATTAGTATACTATATTAATTAGTTATAGCACAGACAAGCTGAATAAGATACACATAGATATACAGATGTACCTAGTCTATGGTTATAAATGAATAAAGATAAATGAAATATAGCGCCTGAAGCTAAAATCCTAGCTCTCAAGTGAGGAGATTATTCAACAATCATTGATCCCTTGTATTTATCATAGATTCGATTTCAATAGAGCCTATCTTTCAAGCAATCATATACTGTATATTGAAAAATTTCCTAGTACTGCAACTCTTTAAAGCAATGCTATGATATTTAGAGAACTTCAGTACCCATCTTCTAGTATCAGACAATATCTAGACTAGTATCTAGTATTTTCTAGTATCAGTACCTATCATATCAGAAAAAAGACAAAATTATCTATGTAGGTATTTGATCCTTTCATCAAGGGCCGCAAAGACGAGAGACGAGAGAATATCTATGTTCACACATTTTCTGTACATGCTACCAATGCTTAAGCATATGCATCACCTGTATACTGTGCAGCACACGAAAATAAGTAAATAAATAATATTTTTATTCCATGGTAATTGTCAGGTTATGGCTATTCCATAAATACAGGTTATGGCAATCGTCAATAATTGATTATAAAATAAAATACATATATACATTGTAACAAAACGCAAAGTATTGATCACAGAAAAATGTAATTTAACGTCAATTATCCATATAATCCTTTATGGAATAGAAGCCACAATTTATCAAACATCTTTTAACTTGCTCTTTAAATTGATTTTTATTGGTTTTACAAGTTTTTATTTCATTTGGTAGTCTGTTATAAAAAATTATACCTTGATAAAAAGGATTTTTCTTTGCTATGCTATGGCTAAATTAACATTGGACAAATGATAATTATTAGCAGTTCTTGTACAATGACTATGAATACTAGATACATCAAGAAAAAGACGCGTTACATGAGTATGAAATATTTCACAATGCTGCCTTTAGAATTGCAATCAATAGAGGATATTAAAAAATTAAGAATGAGACTCAAGGAATATTTGGTATCATTGTCTCTGTACTCCCTACAAGAGTTTACAGATCTGACTGATGTTTTATGACTGTTCTTTATTATTTGTTATGTTTTGTTTATTTATATGAATATTGACACTGTTCTCATTGTATCTGTACATGATTATGAATAAAGATGTTTTCAATTCAATTCAATTCAATACTCTTATTGGTTAGTAAAAAATTATTGTTAATAGTGCTAAGTATAGTTTACTAATTTAATAATTAAATTGACCAAGTGTGGACACAGGGATTGAGAGAGAAAGGTCTGTGGGAAGATAACATATAAAGCTGATAAAAATGCATTCAACTTGATCAATCCTATCATGACAACACTCAAGAACAAGTTTTTGCAAAAACAACACACGAATAAATCATAGAAATAATAGATAGCAACATCATACATATTGAAGACATGTCATGATATAATTATTGTATTCTTCATTAAATTCCTGTTTTGTCCCTATCATGGGGGGCGAAAAGAATTCACCAAACCTAGTAATCTGGAGGCCTCAATCGCCAACCCCGCTTTAGAATCGACCCCTATACGTTTAAACTACCCTTTATCTTCATTTTGCACATAAAAATCGTACAATATAGCAGGATTCTTTTGACTTGTCAGAAAACAGCTGATTTAACGTTAGTAAACGAGCGTACATCAATCAGCTGTTTTCTGAAAATTTAAAAGAATCCTGCTTTACATGTACTGCAATCTGTAACCAACAATTCCCATACACTATTCCTATACAACTATTCCCATAAACATGTAAATTTATTAATTCAAATGTTTATGTATGGGAATAAATTGGCAGTAAGGTGGGTGGATCCAGAGAGATTTATGCATTCTGTTGGGGTTTCCAGAATGGGATGTGAGGATGTATTTTATGCAGGGCAGTGAAGAAGAAAAAGGGATGCAATGAATGAGGGAGAGAGAGAGAGTGAATGAGGAGAAGGGGGGAAATGAGGAGAAGACCTACAGCAATGCGAATTTCGGTGATGAAGAAAGTGCTGACGTAATAAGGTGTACGCTGGCAGCCGGTTGCCATGGCAACCAGGCACCGATGACGTCATAACCGATCGTTGGAGCTGACTCGGTTGCCATGGCAACGCCAGAGCTGTGACGTCACTACATACGTCATCTGACGCAGATCCACGTTTATATAGGGTGTCGAGTGTCTCAAACGGCTTGAAACACTCGCTGACTGTCATCCGTGGCGTGAACTCCGAAAAAGGCCTACTTCTGAAAACCCTTCAAAAATAACCAAAAACCTGTGAAAATCATCCCCAAAACTAAATTTCACCCCCTAACGTGTAATATACCACCCGATTCAAAAACTTTCCTGATACACTTTCGTTTCTACCTCGTGTTGTTGCAAAACAAAAAACATTAAGGCGTGCTGTTATCATTCTTATCAGTATTAATTTGGAAGCAACGCAGCAAAATTGGCGTTGCTTTTGGAGTGAAGCGTGTTTCCTGTGTGTAGCATTGTGACTGACGGTAAGTGGTGTGTTTCCTGTCAATAAAAGTTTCTCTTTCATCGTGTGGGGTGGGTCAATAAAGTGAGCACATTGATGAAATGGAAATTTGTGTGGATGCTAAATTTAGTTCATGTGTGTAAGAGGGGTTGATTGAAAACTAATTTCCACTCGTTTAAACTTAAAAGACAATGATTTAGAAAAAAGTGGATAATTATAGAAGGAAAGAGAATGATTAAAGGAGAAGGTTTTTGAAGAGTAAACATCAATAAATAGTCATTAGAGAGCATCCTCACATTCCATTCTGAAATCCTGCAATTATGAAATATAATGCAAAATGTCTGGCTCTACCCACCCAACAGCCAATTTATTCCCTTACATTAACATTTACTTCTAAAATATACATGTTCAGGTATAGGAATAGTTGATTAAGCTTTGCAGTACATGTGTTGTGTATAATTATATATGCAGTAAAAAGATAAATGTTAGTGTGTACAGCATACTGCAAAGACAAGTGTAATAATTACAGTGTGGCCATTGGAGTGGGAAATTCAATATCAGTGTTTTGGAATAGTTTGTTTCCTCGTCCCCGCCATGTTGACAAAAGTGTCAATATTTTAAATTCCAATATAGGCAAGCATGATAATTTAAAATCATTCACTGATTTGTCTAACGCCCTTCAAAAGGAACGACATTTATATCACTTTTTCAACATTATAAATAGTTTCTGTATCCTTAAAAAATCGTTCTTATACCTGAAATGAAGTTGAAACTAGTCGTCTAGCACTAGTCGACTGGCAACATGTAAACCAGGCATCTAAATAGTTGCGTACAACAACTCTACAGGAAGACAAAATTCACGTGTAATGTCTGTTTGATTAATATTATTGATATGACTGCTATTATGTAATTTTGTGAATGATGATGATTTGATGATAGAGGTAAACAAGACGGACGAAATGAGAGAGAGAGAGAGTGAGTGAAAGACTGAGTGGGAGTGAGAAGCCTTGACCGTGGCCTGACCTTGGCGTCTTCCTTTCCATTGAGAGAGCCGCAAGAGCGAGATGATTGATTGTAATTGGGAATTTCCACGTTATTAGGTGACCTCCATTCTTCATTTTACAAAAATTATACATTATTCATACACACAGCACAGGTCTCCTAAAAACATCTATTTCAGTACAAAAAATATAGCAGGATTATTTTAACTTGTCAGAAAACAGCTGATTTAACGTCAGTATACGAGCTTACATCAATCAGCTGTTTTCTGACAATTTAAAATAATTCTGTTATACTTTTCCCCATGTTAAGCAGAAAATAATCTGAAAGCATTTTCGACTGGAAAATAATGAAGTCTCGTGGAAAACATACATTACCTTGTACGATGATTTTATCAGTTTTCCTGGCATAGAAAATTGCTTGAGATAGGCCATTTTTTGTAGGGATTCACTTGACACCAACAAAAATCTCTGAATTTGAGAGAAAAATGTTTTTTTCTGCAATAAAATAATCATTTGAGTTTGAAAACAGAAATATTTTGCTATAAGAAGAGGTAAATAAAAACCTCCAACTAAAATCTCTGAATTTGAGAGAAAAATGCTTTATTCTGCTATAAAATGATAATTTAAGTTTGAAAACAGGATTATTCGCTGTAGGAAGGGGTAAATAATACCAATGCAATAATTTACTCTGAAAACTTTCAATTCGATTAGAATAATTATTATGTATAAAAATCAACATTAAAGTAATAATATCTCAAAAGTCAAATAATATCGAGTGTATTGACATCTTCTTATCTTACAATGAATAATAATTTAAATTTTTTCAATTTTATAAATTAAGAGTACCTACCTAGAAAAAATGATAATTTCTTATAATATATTCTTTGAAATCGAATTATCATTAGGCGTGAAGTTCTCCAATTTTCAAATACACTCTCGCTTTACTGTTATTATAATTTCAATCTCGTTTATGTATGTTCGCCCTGAGACGCATCAGCAGCTCTAGTCATGCATCAGATCAGTTGAAGTTGATCTGAATTAACTATTTCCTGCACCTAACTGCTCTAAAGCCTATATTATGCTATGAGTGCAATAATTCAAATGCAGGGGCCATAGGTCACACAATTACAGTCTTAAAGGGTGTCCCATCAGTAAAGTACATGATAGCTTAAGGTACGCTTAAGTACATGAACGAGTACGTGGTGGGATTCAAATGCAAGCTTATTCACGTGAAATTGAGAATTAACTACTCAAAAATTAATAATTCACGTTTAATTTCTATGGAAACAATTCTTGTTTCGTTCAAACTCGAAAATTATTTATTTATGCTGCATTTACTTTCTGTAAGATAAAAATTTTCTGATAAGCAATTGTATAGTGAATTAATAACATAGAATAATATTTACTAAATAATTTTGACAACATGTAGGCTGTATTGTATACTTATCTATTACAAGAACGTACCAAGCCATCCTCGAAATGATGATGGAGCTTCAATATAATGGAGCTCTAATAAAAATGCTGGACTTTTAATCTTTAGGCTAGGCGTACACCGGTTAGTCAAGACAAGACAAGATTAGTCACGTTTAGTCACAATAACTCACAAAGTTGCTTATGAAACAGCACACACTGATGCAATGACTAATCGGTGTGTGTTGCTTCATAAGCATCTATGTGAAGAACTGTGACTAAACGTGACTAATCTCGTCTTGTCTTGTCTTGTCTTGACTAACCGGTGTACGCCTAGCCTAATGGACAAAGTAGACTATTCTTTGCATTCTAAATAAATTTTTATAAATTGTACATACAGAAATGAGAAATCCATTAAAAACGTATGTTTATCCTCTCAATTATCTTGGAGATAAAATAGATCCAAGAGTATACACATATTCCCAAACTCCTGTTCAATTATTATTATTAACTTCCCGTTTTTGATGAAATTTTTCCTCACTAACAAATGTATGCTTCACTTCACATCAAGGTAACTAGTGTTGCATTCCACTTGAAAAAACGTGAGTTTGATGTGAAAAAATCGACGTTTAATGTTGAATAATGGGCCATTGTTTCGACACAATTATCATTATTCATATAAGACACACACACATACAATATTTTCTGACGCCTCTTTAACTGTTTTCTCATGATGTGTTTCATAAATGCATTCATTCATTTTCGAGGCCTTTTAATTTATTATTGCTTATTCATTTCCACCTCTATAGGCTGAAATTCTTTATTGGATCCTTGATTTAGGAACAGGTATTTATTTACTAAAATGAATCCATATTTTAAAGAAAGTAATACCGTATTGAAAGTATTCAACCATTTAGATGTATTATTTTATGAAACGTGAAATTCCAGTTTCAGTGAAACCTATAGATAATATTAACCCAGAGCAGTGCAGTGAAAAGTGTTTCATTGAAACTCAGTTTCACGTTTCACCGTCTCTCCACAATATTTTAGTTGAGCTTTTAGTTCTATGAGCTAAAATGTTTCCTAATAGTTTTGTGTTGTTTTTGAAAAGTATGGCTGTCATTGTATAGCAAATTTGCAATCCAGTGTGGCATAAGCAGCCGAAAAACAATTTGTTTTTATTAGTGGACTCATTCGAACAGACTATCTAAAATTGGCTTTGATATTCTTAAGAAATCCTTAAATTTATCAGTATCCCCACCTACAGTTGAAATGAGTTGAAGCTCTATGATTATCACATAACTCGTATGATTATGAGTTGAAGCTCTATCTCTATCTATGGGGAATTTAACAAACTAAACTCAATACATTTAATAATTTAGTACATTTTATGCCAACAAATAGTGCCACAGGAAACTTTTTCATCTTTTTATCAAATATCTACCATTTAAAGTTATTATTTTTGAAAAACAAAAGGAGGCTAAAAAACTTCGATTCTTTATCTTTCTTTTGGCGCACACCGCATCAAAAACAAACTTTCCAAAGTTTGACACAAATTTATTTCAATACATAAGATTACCATTTGAAACGCGTTTCCTCGTTATTCACTAGTGTTCTCTGTCGGCTCTGTCAGAAGTCTGCATACAGTCTGTCCGGTTTGCGCAGAGGTCAGCTGACCGGACGAGGCACCATAGTAACACGACAATTATTTATTATTGTCATTGTCAAATGCCTCCTCGCGCTCACTAAACATTTGACAGGGCCTGACCTTGCACTCTTGTTAGTAGCCAACCACCGCTAATATGGAGGCACATCACAAACGCAAAGCATAGGCCTAGAAGTCGAGTCAGAGGTCCTTCAACCAAAATATTGGAGACAATAATTGGTCACTATCCTTGGCTCTATAAACGATACCCAATGACTTGTTGGTTTTGCAGAGTGTCTCAAAAAATAGTGACTTCATCAACAATACAAACAGTTTCATCAACAGAAATAAGAATATTAAGAAGTAGAAATGTCTCTGGTAACAAAAAGGTATTCTAGAAACCTTAAAAATACAGTAAGGAGTCTAATGGAAATTTATATTGAGATATTTGCTTCAACAAATATCGTACATAAGTATACTATATCGTGCATATAGTACATGCTTAAATTTTATAGTACATGTAAATAGTAAATTTTAGTACATTCAAATCAAATCAAATTGCCATTGAGTTACAAAACAATAATGAACAAAATGCACATATATACACAATTATACACCAATACAAATACACATATTATATTACATTACATATTACATTATATTACGTTTTTTAATATGGGAATTTTTATCAATTTTTAATTTATGGGAATTTTATCAATTATTAATAGGTGATTTTATTGATTATGGAGTGTTTTTTTTCAATCAATGAAACTTAAAGAAAAATCAATTCTTGAAAGTAATGGATGTTTTTCGCTTTGTCACTACAAGTATTATATCTTCAAACCTTCGAATGAAGTGAGGAGTCTAATGGAACGTTCTATTCAGATAGTGTGAATTTTCAAGTTTAATAGTAGTGGGCTGGAAAGTGATTTTATTATTTTTCCATTACTTTTAATCAGTATAGGGGACTCAATTCTTGAAATATTTTAGATTGTTGTTTATTTTTAAAAGAATTTAATTCTTGATTTTTCATTATCCAATACAGTATTTCTAATCCCTCAAAGGATTCAATTCTTGAAATGAAATCTCTGTAACACAGCAGTAGCCTTGTATGGAATGCAATTAAACCTTAGAAATCTAGTCACAGACTTTTCAGATTATTTTGTTATTCTTGTCTGTTTTGACAAATTTGAAACTTATTTCTGTGTTTGGGTAAATCACTGCCATCTTTATTTCTGTAACAAAGCATTTTTAGAACTGTGTTTATTGGTAATTTTAAATTTGAAACCATGATGGCCTATTTTAAATTATAAAATGGCCATCTCATAGGCAAGATACTGTAATTTGGATAATTGGCAACAATAAATTAGGCTATCATTCATCCCATTCATTCATCAAATAATTTTGTTGCTTTAAAACTATCCATGATTTATTCAAATCAGTTCTATAATACCTCCACTATTGCCTTGAAAAATCAAATTCCAAAGAAAATTCCAATGGAATAACAGACATGAAACTTATAGTTTATTGTGACATGCCATCTATCGCTATTTATTATCATCCTCAATGCAGATATTTTATTCCACTGTTTTATTTTCCATCGAATTTCAGAGCAAAAGAGGAAGAGAGAGAGAATGAAAGAGAAAGAGAAAGAAAGAACAGAGATAGTGATTTAGAAGGAATTGGAGGAAATACAAAAAACAAGAAACAAAAGAGCTAGAAGCAATAATAGTTGAGGAGGAGAAGAGAAGAGAGAAGAAAGGGATGATGGATGGAAAGAAGAAAAAGAAGATAAAGATGAAGAAGAAGAAAAGGAAGGAAAAGGTAGGAAAAAAGGATGGAAAATGTAGGAAAAACTACAGCAATGTGGCAGTCCTCACTCGGCTGAAAGGTATTTCCCAGAATAGAAAAGCCTTGCCTTGTTGAAGTCACGCCACGCCACGATTTTTCCGATGTTCCGGCATCGGATTTTCCGGTTAAAAATAAATGCACTTCGGAAAAGCTTACTTTATTGATGTTGCAGGTATTAAATGGAATCGCTGATATCAGAATAGTGAAGCAGTGATCGTTATTACACAGAACTGCTACTACAGAATTAGACACTCAAAAGAGTGTTCTTAAATCTGCTAACTGGCGAGAATTAATAATGAAAATAAAATGTTTTCTCTTGCCTTTCAAGCTCCTTTTGGAGTATTTTTAGTTTGGAATGTTAAGAATTATTGTATTACTGCAGTGGAACAATTTGGGTGGATCAATTTACTTTTTTCACTCGATCAAATATAGACACTACGGTATCTTGGAACGTAAAAATATTACTCACATATTTAGTGATTATGGCCATTTCGCATTGGCGAAATGCTTCCTCAGAACACGTTTCACAGTAAACTCAGAAATGTTTCACAGAGTACTTGAACTCCAGAAATACATTCATGAGTAAGCAAACAGCAAAGCAAAATATTATCATAAGCAAAACTTCCAGTTTACTTACTTTATTCAAAGTAATATTGAATATTGATAGAAGAAATGTCAGAGATTTCTGATTCTGGTTTACATCTAAAGGACTAGAGGCAGAAGAGGCAGTATTGATCTGACTTGAAATTGGACCAGAACCAATGCTAAAGTATTGAATTTTTTATGTGAATTTGTAAAACGTCTCATATTTTCAACTGGCCTTAGTCACTGTAAAAGAAATTTCAAAGATTTCTGATTTTGGGTTAAATCTGAAGGACGTTTCAGACAGGAGGCTGGAGACTGTGAAGAGGCAGTGTTGATTTGACTTGAAATTGGACCGGAACCAATGCTAAAGCAGTAGCAGTAGCAATTATTGGAGAAATCAATCCGGAAATGGCCTCGATTACAATTTATCGACGTTGTTTTGCTCTGCCACGCTCCAGTGCTAGGCCGAGGGCATTGCTCGCCCTTAAAATGCAAGAAAATCCTAAGAAAATTCTATTCGAATTAATATTGGAAAAATACTAAAATAAAACTGTTGTTTGGTTATTGGTATCAATCTTTTGAGCTGTGTTTTCATGATCGGCATTATTAGTTGTTCTTGAATGTTTACTGTCACAAATACTATTGTCTTGCTTCTTTTATTTGGTATTCTGTAAACTTTGAATTAGAGTCTGTTTACGGTTTTCTACAATTTATTTTAATTAATTTACAGTTTGGATGTAACAGTTATCATTCTATTTCTATTACAATGATATTATGAATGCTTGTATGTTGTTTTTTCTTTGATGTTGCTTTGTTATTTGATGTTACTTTGAATTTTTATAAAAACAACTGTCTTTCTATTCCTGTTACAATAATTATTGTTATTATTGGTGTTTGCTTTTTGTTTTTTATTTTGAGTTAGTTCTGGATTATTATGATAAAAATATCTTTGCTTACTTTTATAAAATTATTATCTTGTATATTTTAAATTTCAAGTAGCTGTATAACCATATAATTGTTTTTATTGGTTTTTCAAATAGCTTTCACAGATATATATTATCTTGTTGTCTTTGTGATTTTACTGTTTTGTTCCATCTTCTATTCATAACTTGATCATTGTTACTTATTAATGTTTTCCTTCAATTATTTAAATTTTGTATGTATTTTTACTTTTGTATTGTCTGTAATATTGGTATATGCCGTTGGAAGTGAATAAATAAATAAATAAATCAAATAAGAGCTTTCGAGTCAATAAAATCTGTTTCAAGACTGAAGATAAAGAATTAAGAGCCGTATTTATGAAAAATCCTTTGCGATACGATTGGTAGCTGATTAACCTATCAGGTTGTACGACTGTATTGCAAGCCACTCCCACAGTGAGCGGCTCATACAAGCGTCATCAGATAGAAAAAGCAATGAAATTAATAGAGAATCAATATTTGCAAGTTGAATAATATGAAAGAAATTAAAATGTCTGAAGAAATAAATTAATTTTGAATACAAAAGAGCGAGAAACTCCTCACTCTTGTCCCAGATCAATTTTGTTCTTACTTTGAATAGACTTTTCAAAATCGGTCTTGTACTAATACAAAACCTAACAAAACCGTTTTAATATAAAACCTACATCAAAGAATGTTTCTCATGGTAATTTTTCAACAATTTCATAATAATGATAATACAATGTCAACCATATATTTTTGTAACTCACTTAAAAATTATGCAACTCTAGCAAGGTTTCAATGTCAGATTACGTCTTCACTTAACGCTAATTACTTACAACAATATGTGAATTTGCATATATGGTAATTATGTATACTGTTTAAATAGTACATTAGTTGAGCCATAATGAGCTATTGCGTTGTGGTTAAAAGCAAGAGTTCCAAAACAAAAATCATTAATATTATTCCATTCACGTGATAATTTGCTTCAAAAATTAATTTACTTAACGCGAAATGTGTTACTTGGTCATAGGCTGTTCTTATGAATATTGTTCTACTTGAAGTGTCTTTTCACATGATAGGCTACTACAAAGCCTAATTATCATATAGGGACAGGTTTAAAATTAAATTCTTGTTGGCATTGAATTCCATTACACAGTACTTTACTGCAGTTTGCAGTAATATTATTGTTGATATTTTTACTCATTAACGTACTCATTGTATCGTATTAACTCAACTTATAACCTCAGAAAAGGCCTAGAGCTCAATTAGGCATCACCCTCGGAATCAAATTGGACCGTAAGAAACAAATTAGTTAGGACCAAATAGTTTAATAAAAATAGACTTCACTAGATGTCAAAATAGAGAAGTGATGGACTTAGCTGAGTTGGTGTTCTGATTCTTTCTGGACATCTCGTTCTATTTTGGAGATTGGAGGAAAACAAAATGCTAGAGAATAAGAAGAAGAAGAGAAAGAAGAAGAAGAAGAAGAAGAGGAGGAGGAGGAGGAGGAGGAGGAGGAGAAGAAAGTAAGTAGAAATTCGCTCCAGCTAGCCAGGACACTCAAATGTCAACACACTCATCGCTCAAAATAGCAGAGTTTGAAATTGGAACTCACACATTGCAAGTGTGTGGATCTCATCTCAATTTACAGCAAACCATGCATAGCAAAGAATAGTCTGGTCACTTCTCTCAAAACAGAAATAAATAATTGTTTTTAAATAACAAATGAAAGCATTGGCCTCAATCAAATAATTATATACTAAAATTTATCAAGGTACATATTATATAGTTCAAGATTAATTATCTCAACTCTTCATTTTTGTTCGCTTTTTTTAAAGGAGTTTATTCTGTCAAATTTCTCTCTGGTCAATCAGTACCAAAGAGGTCCATAATATTAAAACTGTTTCATTTTTGATTGGCAAAGATTTACCTCACTACAGCTTTTACTAAGTTCAAATTAGGGTATCAAATTTCATCCACTATGTTGTATGTGGTAATTTATGCAATATTTTTTATCATGTATATAAGATTTCATCCATTCTACAATAACGGCTGCATAATAGTTGATGAATTCTTCCATACACTTCCTTAGTTTCAAAAGGCTGTAAAGAGACTGACACATTGTCAATTCAGGTTCCTTAGCAAACTATAGAATACCTTAGATAGGAACTGAGAGTCTGTAGAAACCACAACATTCATGTATCTAAGAATTATGTATGATTCTATAACAATATTTTATTTATATATATTTTTTATAATGAAGCAAGAGGAGATAGGGATCTACATTGAATCCTTCACAACTTCATGAGTTTAAAGTATCGTATAGAATACACCTCATGTTTCATACGGGAATTAGACACAAGTCTACGACACTAAACTAGGGTGTGCATCACCCCCAGAAAAAAGTGTACGAAATTTAGATTGTATCTCACTGTTTTATACATGTAGTACCACTATTTTTCTAATATTTTATAGGATAGTATCTCTTCATTTTATCGGTTTTATCCTATCATGTTCCAGATATGCTATGGTGCTTGGAATACTGCGACAGTATTTCCGAGGTCAATGAACTGACGCGATGGGCTGCTAGCCTATATTTGCTCTCTCTCTCTAACACACTATTTCTATGGGTTGCCTCTCTTTGTTCTTCCGTACTATCACGCCATTATACCCCCACCTCACCCCTCCATCATGCTCTCTCACTCTATCACTGTTCCCTCCCTCCTCCCGAATTCGATTTCCCTTTCAGGCACTAAATTTTGCATTTCCTTCTGCCAACTCTATTGTCTAGTCATCAGCTGGTTATTACTGTCGGCATTGTTATAAGTTATAAGCAATAATTAATCGATTTGAAGAAAATTTGGGATTGAAATAAAGAATTGATTGAAACTGACAAATATTTTGTGTTTTCAACACGAATTTACAAATTATATATTTGAAAAATTACACATTCCAAATTATACATTTATCGTAGCTGGTTCAACTATATTTTGGTTTCCCAAGGCACCTGGGATAGAAATGAATTATTTTCATTACAATTTTATACAGGGAGTTTGGACTATTTTATTTTAGATGTCATAAACTCATCTCCTATAGAAAGAGGTGCGGTTTAAGGATTTTTCTTGGCATTTCCTAAATATAGCTAGTTCATGTTGCTAAGATACACTGACTTACAAAAATGGATTTGATTGTATAATGCGTTTTGTTTCTCTACGACAATTACAATGTTCGAAAGTGCATAAAAAATCTGAAAATAACAATAATTCATTTTTAAAGCAAGTACCTGTGAAAGATGAACCAGAACCAGCTATACATGTGGATTAATTAATAAAGACTATGTGAAAACAATTTGCCTGAATTTGACTAAGACTATGATAAGATATTTGCAAAGCAGATGACTGAAATTAATCTTTGGTAACTCATAAGAACTAACTCATAAGAATTAACATATTTTAATTAGAGATAAAGATTAACATTTGAGCAACTGGGACTTCAACTTTGAATGAAGAATATTAATAACAAATATGTCAATACCACCTCAAGATTATGATCCTGCTATAGACTATGATAAGATATTTGCAAAGCAGATGATTGAAATTAATCTTTGGTAACTCATAAGAACTAACATATTTTTATTACAGATAATTATCAACATTTTTTGAGCAACTGGGACTTCAACTTTGAATGAAGAATATCAATAACAAATGTGTTACCACCTCAAGATTATGATTATACTAACTTCAAATGAACTCCAAACCAAACCAAAAGTCAACGGATTGTCTTCCATTTCCAAACATTCATTCTGAGAAAAACAACTATAAATACGTTACACTGACTTGAAAAAACTTTCAAGTAGAAAACAACTTGACTACATCATAGTGACGATCGTTTCGTTGGATACATTCAGCACAGATGGCTTATGAAATCCAAAATCAAGTTGTACTTAAGATTTTAAAGTCAGTGTAATTTCAACAGTAGAAAAATTAATGGACGAGCAACACAATATAAATAAGTGTACCGAAGTCTAGAATTGACGCACATGCTCGCCCGCTCACTGTATTTACGGATTTCATTAATAAGATGCACGTGAGAGTGGTAAAATTACTTTTAATCCTACTCCCTTTCTCTCTCTCTCTCTCTCGCTTTCTGTGTATTTACTCACGTTTATCACTTGTTTCGTTTATTTAGGCCCAATGCGTGTAACACACGTGCTCTATAAGCGGGTTCTCTATACACGTGAGAAGCCCCGAAAATGTAGTAATTTGCTTGTAAAACACATTCATCAACACTGAAATCTTATCTTTTTTCTCTTCTTTGAAGAAGAGGAGTGGAAGGGATGGATACGGGAGAAAAAGAGAAGAAAGGAATAGAGAAGAGAGAGAGTGAGGAAGAGAAAGAGATTAATGTGATAGCAGTATTCTACAGTTTCTATATACGACAATGTTTAACATTGGATGAAACAGATTGGGCAATGTAGCAGAAGAGCTGATAATGAAGAGAGAAAAGTAGAATGAGAAAGAATGAAGGACAATAATAGAGAAAGAAAGGGAGAGAGTGTGTGAGAAAGAGAAAAGAAGAGTGGAGCAGACGGCCTATTTTATTTGGAACAAGGCCTATTATGTCAGTCGATTATTATGTCTCCGTTTTTCCACCTCCCTCTACTCCTTCTCCTCCTCCTCCTCCTCCTCCTCCTCCTTCTCCTCCTCCTCCTCCCTCCTCCTCCTCTTATCCTCCTCCTCCTCCTCCTCCTCCTCCACCTCCTCCTCATCCTCCCCCCCCTCCTCCTCACCACCTCCTCCTCTTCTTTTCTTTTTGCTTCTTCTATTTTATATTTTCCTCCCCTCATGTGTCCTTCTTTTTTAAAAACTGCTGCAGTCAAATAAATACTACGAACCAAACGTGGGACCTTTGTCATAAATTCTATAAGTCTTGTAAATAAGGAAAGACGCGATCACACACTAGTATTGTAGGGTTATTGCATAGTACGTCGTGATATTGATGTCTAGTATGAGTACGGTACGCCTCTCTTCTGTTTGACAGGAATTCTAAAGTTTTATGTAACAGGCCCCTATAGTGCAAAAACTAGGGCCTCAATGACATGTATGAATTTATAGAATAAATATATGCATGAACACATACTAGAATGAATTTATAAATCAATACAGTTCAAGATCTATTCTTTCTCTGGAATTCTTAAACAGTAGTACTATATTATATTGGGCTAAAAACTATTCATAACACATTTCATCCGATAAATTAATTAAACTTGAAGATAGATCATAAAAGATGAATAAATTGAATATAAGATAGTCAACTTAATAACGACATCATACGTTTGAATATAACCTTACATTATTAAGTATTACACGGTTCATTATCTTACCTTACCCTGTTTTTAAGATCCATTCATTCCTCTTGAACAATTGAACAATTGTATAAAATTCTGATGTTACATTGTACTTTGAGTCTTTACCTTGTTCAACTCTACCAAAGACAGGTATACTGTCTGTCTCTCCAGGTAGCCTATACTTCACCTTTCTTGTCTGTAACTATCTCAGACTATAAACTGCTTTTCTGGGTTATTCTAGTTATACTGCCTCTCCATCTCTCTTTATCTTTATATTTTCTCTATCTCACTGCCTCTCTTCATCCCTATTGTCTGTGACTCTACTATCCAAAAGCAGGATATTATCAAGCTTCATCATACCTCAACTAGCTCTACTCTTTTATCTATATTTAATAATTCATTTCAATATTTTTTTTATTATTATAATACAATTATTGTATTCACTCTGTTCTATGAAGATTAACTAAACTATGAAGATAACGTAAGCAACAAGTCCTTTGAATAGTATGACAGCTCCAAGTGATCCTGAAAATGACAGACAATTATGTCACTATGATCGTTTTCTATCATGTAATACCATACTCATCACTCAGTGTAGTTATTAACCTTTTAAAACTACGGAAGTGATAAGTGACTCACGTTTGGTTTACGTGGCCTTATTTTTACCCTTCACTGGATAAAGTACAGGTAGTAGTTGTCAGTCCTGATCAATCCATTCAATAATAGTACATTATTAAAGTTCGAAGACTTTTGCTTTGCAAGGATATTGACATATAATTAATATATTGAGGAATTCGATGACGTATGCACAAAAACTTTCTCCCGGCGGGAATCGAATTTTTGTGCAGTAGCGTTCATCAGTCTGTTAGTCAAGACAAGACGAAAATAGCAACGTATCGTCGGTTGCAATGCTCGTACCTTCCAGCAATATTATCTGTGTGGTTCAGTCAAAAATGAACGCTGCTATACAGAAGATCTGGTGGTCGAGTGGATAAGGCGCTGGTCATGAATACCAGAGGTGTTGGTTCGATTCCGCCCGGGAGAAAGTTTTTGTGCAGTAGCGTTCATCGAATTCACTACTAGCTATTAATCTGTTGTCAATATTTGCAAAAGCAAAAGTCTTCAGAATATAATATGGCATTAATAATTAGGAATTTCGTTCAATTAATTATTATGATTTAACAGCAACTGTATGGTTGCAATGTCTCATTACCTTCCAACTTAATATTCACAGTAGTAGTTGTCAGTCCTGATCAATCTATTCAATAATAGAACATGATATCTAAAGTTGAAGAACAGGTGAAGGAATTAGGAATATAATATATTAAGTTAGTCTTCTGTGGTAGAATATTCATTATACAAGTAACTTACAGTACTTTGATGAATCACATAATAAAGTACTGAAATTTGTTTGATAGGAAATACGTGTTGAAAACAATTCTTTCATCAAACAAATATTCTCATTCACTAGAATTTGGTTCATTAGTGATGTGTTCATTATATTGTATTAGTTCAATTGTTGTCTAATAATTATTCACTAAAACGTTCTTCTATAACACCCTTCTTATGTAACTCCCATCGATATTTTATCATAAAACCCTTTTTTCTAACACAAACTGTAAGAAAATTGTTACCAATTTTCCATGAATGAAGCTCTTACCTACTCACCTCTCTCCTTGTCATCATTCTGTGTTACCTAATTCTTGTCCCCCTCTTCATCACTGTCACTCTTCTAGCTATTCGCTTTTGCTCTCTCTCTCACTCCCACGGTGACCTTCCCAGTCTGCTTTCAATGACATGCACTATTCTAAGCGGAGTTGCGCCTTCCATTTTGTTTATTGTTAGTTTTATTTTGTTCTGTTTCATTCTATTTTGTTGTTGTTGTTGTTTACTTGTTAATTGTATCGTTGTTGTTGTTGTTTGTTGTTACAACTCAAAATTATTAGGCAGGCCATCCGGCTTTTTCTGAAATAAAAAACAGGATCTTCTCATCACGTGATTTTCCTCCTCGATCCTCCTTCTCCTCCTTCTTCTTCTCCTTCTTCTTCTTCTTCTTCTTCTTCTTCTTCTTCTTCTTCTTCTTCTTGTTCTTGTTCTCTTCTTCTTCTTCTTCTTCTTCTTCTTCTTCTTCTTCTTCTTCTCTTCTTCTTCCTCTTCTTCTTCTTCTTCTTCTTCTTCTTCTTCTTCTTCTTCTTCTTCTTCTTCTTCTTCTTCTTCTTCTTCTTCTTCTTCTTCTTCTTCTTCTTCTTTCCTCCTCCTCCTTCCTCTCCTCCTCCTCCTCCTCCTCTCTCTGTCCATACTAAGTTGAATGATGAGACAGTATTGTTGTCCATTCACAATTATTATTTTATTTATTTTTAAAATGAATAATTTTGGAATAGAAAACTTTGCCCATTCATACACCTCAGTTTCTCGGAATGTTTATTAAACACACATTCCCATACGTGTATGGAAAAGATTACTGGTTTCTTAGCCTAGGTTGGTGTCAACGGTGGCTGAGGAGGGGAGGAGGGGTAACAATTGTTAATAGGTGGTGGGTGATGATGATGATGATGATGATGATGATGATGAGGAGGAGAGGAGGAGGAGGAGGAGGAGGAGGAGGAGAAGGTTGAGGGTGTTGTAGATTTCTTTGGAGGATTAAGAGTGGAAGGAAGAGTAGAAGGAGGAGGAGGAATGGGAGGAAAAGGATGGTATAGAGGAGAAGGGTGAGGAAGAGGAGGAGGAGAAGGATGACAAGGAGGAGGAGGAGAGTGAGGGAAAGGGGGGGGGAGAAGAGGAGGGTTAGAAGGAGTGGGTTGTTAGGTAGGGTAGTTTTGAGGCTGAAAAGTAGGCCAGTCAGCCAGGCCAGCCTGCTATCGATTTACAGCATTGTGTGTTGAAGAGTTGAAGAGGAGGAGGAGGAGGAGGAGGAGGAGGAGGAGGAGGAGGAGGAGGAGGAGGAGGAGGAGAGAGGAAGAGGAAGAGAGGAGGAGGAGGAGGCAATAGTAGACAGGAGAAGGTGAAAAGCTCAAAAGTAGAGGATGGATGAGAAAAGGATAAGAGAAGCAGGAAAACTAGAATGGAAAGAGAGGAAGAAGAAAATGAGAAACAGAAGAAGAAGAAGAAGAAGAAGAAGGAGGAGAAACAGAAGATGAGGAGAAAAGAGGAGGAGAACGGAGGATGATGAGGAGGAGAAATAGGAGAATGTGGAGAAGGAGGAGGAGGAGGAGGAAAAGGAGGAGAGGAAGTGGAGGAGAAATACGAGAATGTGGAAAGGAGGAGGAGGGAGGAGGAGGAGGAGGAGGAGGAGGAGGAGGAGGAGGAGGAGGAGGAGGAGGAGGAGGATAGGAAGGAGGAGGAGGGAAGTAGGAAGAGGAGGAGGAGGAGGAGGAGGAGGAGGAGGAGGAGGAGGAGGAGGAGGAGGAGGAGGAGGAGGAGGAGGAGGAGGAGGAAGAGGAGGAGGAGGAGGAGGAGGAGAAATAGAAGAAGAAGAAGATAAGGATGAGTAGGAAAAGGGTTTGCATTGAATGTAGGTGAACACGCATACGTGTATTGTCTCTTCGTGTACTGACACCAACTTTTCGTGACAAAATGGTGAGAAGGCGACAATATTGAGGGGAGGAGAGGGACAGGTGTGAAAATACATCGTGGAAAAAGGGCCACAAGACATGAGGAACAAGGGAACATAATAAAGGGAGGGTACAGAGGAACCACATAGGCCTACCTCACACCACGCACACGTCAGTCTCGGTTTGGTTCATTTTCATTTTGTCTGTTAGGAGAGGTCCGTCCGTAATAGTAATTTATCCGTGTAAATAGTTCTTTGCCGTCCGTTTCTGCTGAAATAAAAACCGAAATTGAAATTACTTTCCCATGCTCACTGTACTACTGTATATTATGTGCTGGGAATAGAGCCGTAGCTATTCGAAAAAATTCATTTAACAAAACTAAAATAAATTATGAATGAAATCAATTATTTCAGATGATAAAATTCAGCTATCAGCTCATAATTAATGCACTTTCACCACTTTTGCGGCATCAAAAATATTCCATTGTAGTTGAAAATTGAAAATTATTGCGAGTGCATAATTTTTCCGAATGAAATTTGAATATTTCATTGATTATTTATTGATAATTTTCAATATTGAGAGGTATCTAGGCGTGTGCAAGCTTAACTCCTGATAACATTGAAACACGAGCTTGAAGTGACCCGAACATAGGAGTCGAGAAAAAGAAGATGAAGAAGAAGAAGAAGAAGATGAAAAAGGGGAGGGAGAAGGGGAAGAAGAAGAAGAACTAGTAGTAGTACAAGAACAGAATGACGATGAGTGAACCGGTGAACGAATAGAGTCAGTAGTGAATTTTGATAGGATAGGAGTGAATTACTGATAAATCAGCCGATTGATGCATATTCATCAGTCACGGGTCGTCAACCTTGGGCAAACAGTACTGATCCGTTCCTTTTCTTCTTCTTCTTCTTCTTCTTCTTCTTCTTCTTCTTCTTCTTCTACTTCTTCTTCTTCTTCTTCTTCTTCTTCTTCTTCTTCTTCTTCTTCTTCTTCTTCTTCTTCTTCTTCTTCTTCTTCTTCTTCTTCTTCTTCTTCTTTTTCTTCTTCTCCTTCATATTCTTTGAAATGAAAAGAGAAATAATGAAAAACATGTAAATCAGTGTAATCATGAAATCAGTGTAAATAACTGATACTAGAATTGACGGAAGCCATGAGTAATTGAGCCATTTCCACGATGTTTTCTTTAGGCAGTTCAATTTCCTTCATAATTATGTTACTCGTAAATATTTATTGCTTTTCATTGCTATGTTTGTTGTTTGAACCGCCATTGCTGTGACGTTTGTATGAACCGCCCATTGTGGGAGTGGCTTGTCCAGACCAATGACAGTCGTTCTCCTTGATAAGCCATTCAACTACCAATCATAGCGCTCTATATAATAGATCATTATCCGAGGCGAAGCGTGGTATGCTTATTTGGTCATCGGCGGATATATTTACTATAGGAAATATACCCGGCGATGACCAAATAAGCATACCACGCTTCGCCACTAACTATTATAATTATATTCTGCTCTATATATAGACTATTATAATTATATTCTACTGCTCTTTAATTTTGTTTTAGTTTCCCAGAAATTGATAATGGCGAAACAACCGAAACCGGTATCTCGTTACTTTAGTGAAATATTGTGGCTATGACAAGTTCCAGTCTTTTTATACAATATGAGTAATTGATCTTCAATAAACGTCTCAGGAACTGATAGAAGGGATACCAATGAAATCACAATCAATAAGCTATTGAAAAAATAAAATAAAATGAGTCAGAAAAATAATATTACCCTAAAATAAATGAGACTCATTGAATAAGAAAAAAAACATTGCTAGAAAGAACTTACAACAATAATTAATACACCATTAAAATACCGGTAATGATAGGATGAGTCATAAAAATAAAAATGATCGAAAATAAATAACACTACTCGTAAACACTTGTCTTAACTCACGCCTTAATAGAACTGCTAGAAAGGACCAACAGCAATTAATACACCATTAAAATAATGATAGGATGAGTCACAAAAATAAAATGGCTCAAAAATAAATAAGTAGCCTATATGCATGGACACTCACTCGCATCATTTGTGATGCTTGAGGGACAATATATTGGCTAATAATCAGAGCTAGAAAGAAGTCGGTGCCAAAATTCCGATGCAATGTTTGCCAGGCCAGTGAGAGAGCCAACTCTGCCCTGCTATTGGTCAATACGTTTTGTAATACAGAACAAGCGCCGCAATTATAACTCACTTTGAAAAATGGGGGCAGAGTGGTGTTGAGAAATACCGGGTGAGGCATGTATAATGAAAGATTCAAGATGGACAAAAATGTATTGAATTTTATGTTTAACATAATTATACATTAAAAAAGCCCATTAGAAAAAGTACCACTGTGTATCTATTGTGATAACATAAAGTGTATCCATTGATAACACCACTGGAATGTGCTCAATTGTTCTGAATTCAAATTTTTGCGCCAATCTTGAAAGATTCAAAATGATTCCTTTCATTCTTCAGTGTTGAATATTTTTGACTCCTTGAAGCTTGGCGCAGAACTTTTCATTTAGGACAATGGAGCACGTCTTGGTCATTTTGATAATAAATAATTAAATTCTTTGAAATGGGCTTTTCAGTCATGTATGTATTATTAAGTTAAACATGAAATTGAATAATTTTTTGGCCATCTTGAATCGTTTCATTAGATACGACTCACCCGGGACAGGCAGAGATTTAAATTTGTATATCTAGTAATATATTCAGTATATCAAGTATAGCAGGAAGCTTGTCAAGTATATTAACGTCAGTAAACGAGCGTACATCAATCAGCTGTTTTCTGACAATTTAAAATAATCCTGCTATACTGTATATTGAAGTTCTTAGGTTGGGGACGTAACGCTGAATTATTCATTTGAAAATATCAGATCCATGAATTGGAAATGAATCTGTCCTGTGTTATTCTTCGAAGATTGATGAACCTGATTACCAGTGAAAAATCATAACTGAGCCAACGATAATATGTATCAATAAGATAATAGATTGATATGCACCAATAAGATGTATAAAGAAATTGGATGCAAATCCAATGTAGTTGAGGAAAAATCGTATGAAATTTAAATGTAATTCAAATTCAATTTTAATTTATATTCGTATCAAAATTCATAAATCAAAGGTACAAAAAATCCATCACTATACCCTACAAATAGTTCAATCTGATGGCATACTTTATTCTTGATAGAGAATGATATAATTTCCCAAAATACAGTTTAATTTCTGTTTATATTTTTGTACTTTTTTAGCAGTACTATGGAAATTTCCTGCCAAATACGACGAGTATCATCGGATGTTGTATAGTATATACTGCAGTTAGGTAACTTGAGTGTTGCTGCTAGCTTTTCAACAGAGTGTGGCAAATGAATGCAAATTAGACGACCTTGACTGATGACGTCACACGACCTTGGACGTCTTTTTATCAGGCAGACGCTAAAAAGTGAAGCAGCGCGCGCGCACATCTCTTCAAATAATAATCACAAATCGCTGATTGCTTTCCACGTCAAAGGTAGACAGTCACTTTTTGCGCAGGAAAATGTCTATGTTTTTCTGCTATTTACTGGTTAAAGTAATAGAAAAGAGTAGCCATCATTTTTGTTATTTGACAGGAGTGATTGCTTTTTCTGGCGAATTGTCAGACCCAAGTCAGTATGACGTATGAAGAGCTGTAATGACGATAATCCGATAAATAACTGACGAAATTATTGATTAATCAATAAACATTTTTTTTTATCGTATGGCTTTTTATTGGTGGGGAGACCCTTACGGGTAGGTTCCACCTCGCCAAATTGCACAATTTTTTGATAAACATTGGATAGTACCAACTAAATTTTTAGGATTATCGTGAAAGAGACAATGCTAGAAATGTGTAAATCTAGCATAGTGTTCAATAGTCAATGATTGTAGGGTTTAAGGCTAGGCGTACACCGGTTAGTCAAGACAAGACAAGACGAGATTAGTCACAGTAATTCACATAGTTGCTTATGAAGCAACACACACCGATTAGTCATTGCATCGGTGTGTGCTGCTTCATAAGCAACTATGTGAATTACTGTGACTAATCTCGTCTTGTCTTGTCTTGACTAACCGGTGTACGCCTAGCCTAAGTTGTGATCGTAAGCCAAAAAACTACACATTTCTTTCCCACTTTCAAGCATTCTATACTTTTGTCACAGCTTTCTACAGAACATGTAAACGTATTTCAAGCAAATAATTATAATTACTTATTCCTTAAACATTTTTTTCAAATCGATTGTGTTTTATTAGCCTTCCAGTATTCTATTTAGTCATTTCAAATCCATAATTCGTAAACCAACACTATTGGGAACCCCATTTTCAAGTTTTATTTAATACATTTGTGGATATTTTCAATATTGTTAATAGGCCTATCGTTCATTTTGCGTGTCTATCAAACTTTTCGACTAAAAATTTATAATCTACTTGTGGTTAGCTATTAAAATAGTATAAATTGTGTATGTGATCAAACAACGATTCATAACAGAACCTGACTTTGAACATTTGTCGAGTAAATTTTGGAATAGAGGTTTTGGGCTAATGCCTGATTTATTTTATTTTAATGATTAAATAAATGAATATGAATATATGTAGTTGGAGAGGCAACTTATGTTTTTATACCATTAATGGAACATGATAGATAAGGCAAAGTACAGTATTTCAAAAAGTATGAAGGTTCGTATTGTAGTATTTCAGTAGTAATGCAGGTATTGCAATAAGCGTGTTTTCAACTTCAAATTACGCATAATAGATTTCGTTGCTGCCAAAATGTGTGTCCTTGGCCTGTCAGACTCGCGAGGATATTTTTTACGAGCTGATAAGCATTTCGTAGTCAACAGAAAACGTAGAGAAAATAAACTCAAGTACGGGAGGTGTTTAAATACGGCCTACAATCATAGGCCTTCTGAACACAGATTGCAGGTGGGGAAATAGCTGGGAAGGGCGGGAGAATTTGTAGGTCGGCCATTGAAGAGAATACAGAGTTCTGGGGCCAACGAGCTAGAATATAGTAATATAGAATGGTTTACTATATTCTAGCTCGTTGTCTGGGGCTTGTTTCATGTTTGACTAGCTTGAATGCATCAATCCGCAAATTGTGCTGTCTTCGAAATTTGCTTCTCTATTTTTGTAATCTGTGTGCTTCATAGCATGATTATTGCCACGCACAGCAAACACTCGACTACAAAAATAATGCCGATGATGCACGCACAAAAAGAGTAGGAGACTGATAAGAAGAGAAAGAGAATGAAGGAGAGAGTGAGTGTGTGTGTGAGAGAGAGCACGAATGAGAGGAGAGAAAGAGAAGTTGTGATAAGGCCACACGAGTGGAGGCTCTTGAATATTGGGAGAGGCCACAGCACGCTCCTATCATGCTAACAGCTGTTATGTAACACAATATCACTGCACAATATTTCTTTAAAAATTATTGGGCTGGTAATTTTATCTCCACAACTCTCTTCTTCTTCTTCTTCCATTTCACCTATACTTTTTTCTTCTTTTACTTCTCCTTCTTCTCTCCATGCGTACACTTCTCTCTTCATTACCATAGTCTTCTTCTTATTCTTTTTCTGTTTTTTATTTTTCCTCTTCTTTTTCTTCTTCTTTTTCTTCTTCTTCTTCTTCTTCTTCTTCTTCTTCTCCTTCTTCTTCTTCTTCTTCTTCTTCTTCTTCTTCTTCTTCTTCTTCTTCTTCTTCTTCTTCTTCTTCTTCTTCTTCTTCTTCTTCTTCTTCTTCTTCTTCTTCTTCTTCTTCTTCTTCTTCTTCTTCTTCTTCTTCTTCTTCATCTTCTTCTTCTTCTTCTTCTTCTTCTTCTTTTCTCCTCCTCCTTCTTCTTCTTCTCCTTCTTCTTCTTCTTCTTCCTTCTTCTTCTTCTTCTTCTTCTTCTTCTTCATTCGGCAACCTTTTTTCTTTTTCCTCCACTTACTCATGTTGTAAGTAGTTTCTCGTTTTCTTCTCCTCCTCTTCGCTCCTCTTCTCTCCTCTTCTCTTCTCTCCCGTCCTCCCTTCTCCCCTTCACACCTCTCCTCTTCTCTGCTCTTCTCTCCTCTTCTCCCCTCTTCTCTCATCTACCTCCTTTCTCTTCTCCTTTCTTCATCTTTCCTTCTCTATCTCCGGCTTGTTCCTCTTACTATAAACAATATTGTTGCGTGTTACAAGGCGTCGTCTCACACTTCATTTATCAGACAGCAGCGGTTTGTTACAAACACTCAGTACAACGTAAAAATGTACAAATTGGTGAATTGATGCAAGTAATTGCTGAAATAAAGTAAAGCCAGCATGGGCTCTTGAAACGGAGCTTATTTAATGGAGAATTCCATATAAATAACAATAACGATTCTATAAGTGATGCAGTCAAGTTGTAATGAATTATAGTAGTTAGTTGTGTTATAGATGCTCTATAAGTGATTATAGTCAATGTTAACAATAAATTTTATCATTACCGGCACTAGACAGGCGCCTCTCAGCCGCCGCATCTCAATGCCAAATTTCTTGAATTGTAAATATTCTGAATGAGAAGATGCGAGTAGAGCTATGCAGTACAGGTGCCAAAATACCTAAATGTCAACGCAAGAGTGAATAATTATAAATTATTCAAAATGGCGGCTCCGATTGAAAATCACAAAAATAGAGACTGAGGGTCCTTGCAAGAATTCCCCCCCCCCTCGTAGCCGCTCCTGCTAATCAGCTAGCTTCACCTTCTTATTCTTCCTCTTTCTTTATTTTATTCTACTTCTTCTTCTCACTCTTTCCATACTTATTCTTGTTGTTCTTCTTTTTCTCCTCCATCTCCTCCTCCTCCTCCTCCTCCTCCTCATCCTCCCTCCTCCTCCTCCTCCTCCTCCTCCTCCTCCTCCTCCTCCTCCTCCTCCTCCTCCTCCTCCTCCTCCTCCTCCTCCTCCTCCTCCTCCTTCTCTCCTCCTCTCCTCCTCCACCTGAAATTAGCAAAAACCCACCTTGCCTGTGATTGAAATAGATGAGAGGTAGCTTGATTGAAGGAGATTGTTCTATTTTTGTATCACAGCGGCCCTCTATTTATCTCGTGTAAGAATCCTAGTCGTGATGTTTCACTATAGAGCATAGATATAGGCTAGAGAGAGCAGTGAGTGAGCGGGCTATTCTTGTTATTATCGTTTATTTCTGTTGTGACATTTCGAAATGCTAAAACAACAAGTAGAGTGACCAGCCAGTATACATTTCGAGTTGCGTGTGTCATCGTGCTTACTCTTTGAGTCTCTTCTGATCGGTGCAGTAAAGGAAGAAGAAGAATAAGAAGAAAAAGAAGAAGGAGGAGGAGTAGGAGGATGAGGAGGAGAAGGAGGAGGAGATGGAGGAGAAGAAGAAGAAGAAGAAGAAGATCACGGAATTTTTATTTTAAGATATTCTTATAAATCCATATCAAATTCCAGTGGTATAGTCCTGCAACATGGAGAAACTTATTATGCCTAAAACCAATATGTTGCCGCCAAAAAACGTGAAAACTGTATTATGATAAGGCCTATATTCATTAATTTAGCCTGAACCTTGTTTGTAAAACGTCAATGATTTTCAGATCACCCCAACAAAAATGGCTTACAAATTCATGATTATTTATTCATCTGTTTCAGACCAATAGAAGCCATTAGGAGAAAGGTGTGTATTAACGTTTTCTGAAGGTGATGCCCTTGTGAGTACTAGACTTGTGCATGAAAAAAAGTTGGAATGAGCATTTTCACCGACGTGATAGAGTAATCAAATATTAATGAACAATTATAACATATAGAGGATGGATTACATCTGCTATTACATAGTTTCCATAATAGTTCTTATTGAATAGATCCTCGAGAGTATGACTTTTTCCTGCTGAGTGTGATGCCGTAAGAGAATTAGACTTGTGCATGAGTAAGAGAGAGGTGAACATTTAATAACATAATAATAAAAAAACTCAATCGGAACTGTCTATTCCGTAATAGGGGTTTTTAATAGTTATTTTGTATACTTTTCAACCTGTTACGTATTATAGACGAGTGCCTCATGCATTAAATTTCCTATCAGGGAGTTGAAAGCAATTGTTCGGAGTTCACAGAACGTCAGCAATTAAAGAGTGGCCGTTACATAATTTACATGCCATTGAATATTCATTCCTATTTAGGACCCAGAGCTACTACTGACAGCTAGTGGTAATCGTTCGATGCATTAATAAATAACACTAACTTAGTGCACTCAGTTTGGTGAAAGCTGAAAAGAAGACGACAAGTGCCATAATTTTCTGTTTGTATAGTGACTTCCCACTTTGGAGTAAATTTATTGGATTTTCCAACTTCATTTGAGTAAGTGTATGATTTATAATAACAATAACTTAGGGGTACCCATCAAGGGGGGAGGGGTGATGACGCTCAGTGCGCCATCAAAATGTCTTGGAGGAGGTTCGAAACATAGGTAGTTTTGAGGTTTTTTGGGGAGAGGGGTCAAAAATAAGTAGTATATAGGTTTAGAAGATGCTTTCTTGTGTGATATTTTATATCGAAGGATAAGCTATCAGATTAGATCCACAATAACGATCTATAATATTGGAATCTGACTAGATTAAATCTTGTTTCAAGGGAGCAATTTTGAGGGGGGCTTGATATCTAAGCTATGAATTGCATACCACATTAAATTTCTACACCATTTAACGAACCAAGATCCTGTCTCTGATTGGCCTATCCTATACTTGAACACGATTGGCTCACGTAACAGAAGGCGGGGCCTGTCACATCCAACAATTCACAAATAAACTTTATCCATTTTAGGATGGAAATAATGGGAAAAACAAGTGTAATCTTAAAACAATTCAATAGGCTAGATATAAACATTATTACACGCAATTCAAATCTCATTATTACACTCAAGGTTTTGTTCATTAAATTATGCTTGTCCAGTCCACGTATCCAACAATCGTTATTTAGTTCTTATTCCTGCCACCAGATGCCAGCACATACTGGGTGCCATAGTACAGTCTGTGTAGGCGTCAGCACGTAAGTCACTCCCCTTCTCTTTCCACCAATCGCAGCGAAGCAAGCTCGGCCAATCACAGACGAGCTCTGTATCATTGGTCACTGTGAGCGTTCCAAATAGGATTGCAATACAGCTAAAGCAGATACAGTTTGGAGCTTCGAATTTTTTTCACATTCGATTTTATTTATTCAGACACACTAAACACAATACATTTTGAATAGTATTGATTCGCCTTGGAAAAGATCTGATAGACTCGAAAGCTCTTTTATTGTAGGCGTACCAAGCTAAGCATTACAGGTGAAATTATTTCCAGATACATTAATTTCTTACAAGTCTTCTGAAAAACTCTTTCAAATATTGCATTTTAGAGGAAAAAATACTAGAAACATTACTTTTGAATTATCACGAACCTCTTTTATCGACCTTGTATCAGAGTAACAGCATTCATGGCTATGGGAAAATACTCTCAGTTGTATTAGATACTACTTTTACGGTCATATAATTAGGCTATTATTTTATTCAAGACAATGACTTTGTATTGTTCCGCGGGTTTATTAATAGACTACCGATTAGGACCATTGTTCTTAAAACTATAGTCGCTTCTTTCTTTCTTTCCACTACTGGTCATTATGATGGCCTTATCTAGAATTCATGCTTATTACAACTTCTACTGTTTGTGCCATCGAGTTTTTTCAAAAATTCTTCAGATGACTTCTGAAATGTTATCATTGTTGTCTAGAAATTTGTTTTTCATAATTTTTGCCATCTTATTCCTAATTCTTGTGATAAACTCTTGTTTTCCTAAATGTTATCTGTTGGCTGGAAATCTATTTTTCACAATTTTTGTCATTTTTTATTCAAGAAATGAAGCTTGTTTACTGAAATGTTATCTAGGGTCGAGAAGTTTCTTCTCTACACTTCTAGAACTTACTTATTTTTGAGTTTAATTCAAGTATTTTAATGCAGTGTTATCTATGGTCAAGAGATACGCTCACAAAAATAATTCAATTTTTTGAGAACTTACACTGAATAACAACAAACAATTTAATCATATTCTTCTAGTTTCTTCAAGAGATGACACAAGTCTTGATTCTCAAAACACCATTGTGGTAAACAATTGCTTCAATTTACAATTTATATTTGAAATTCATGGTGTCTTATTTGAATGTCATATTTTATGTCATGGCTCTTGAACTTCTCAGGCTTCTGGAGAGGTTATCTGCCTTACTTTTATTAAAAAAATCATCGATAAATAGAGCTCAGATAATTGATTAGAGAATAGCTTACAAGTTGCCTATCTGTTTTAAGGTATAGAAGAACATAAATTATTTCAGAAGTTTCCAATGTAACTATTTTCATCCATATCCATAAATAAAGAACGGTAAAGTTCAGGTAGCTCAGTCAAGACTCAATTACACCTCTAGACTACTTTTGAAACTAACAAATTGAGAAATTAGTCTTGAAAAGTCATAGAGCTGATTACACTATCTAGGCTGGAAGAGAACTGAACGTGATATTTGAGAATAAGTCGACTTTCACGTAGCCTAGCCTAACTTCAGTGAAATAGCCTTAAAATGCCGAGAAAAGAGCCTAAAATGAGCCTAATCGCTGCCTCTCTCTTCAAACGTGCCTTCATGTTGGTTGGGTGTTATAAAGTTAGGCGACTTTCATGATAAGGCTAGGCACCGGTTATCTTGGCGTAATAATTTAGAGTTCATTACTCTCTATAAGGAAATATTAGGGAAATTGGAATTCAAATCCAAATTCGAATAAATTACAAAATAAAGTCAAATCGAAAGATGGCAAAATATGAATTTAGTTTGTTAATCGCTTTACATATAGAATTAAAAAAAATACACAAAACAAACTAAAATTTTTTTAGTAAAAACATTTAATAAAACCATTTTGAGTAGAAATGTACTACAAAATCAGAAACTTCTAGAAAAGGAAACACATACAAACAAACAAATATTAAAAAATAATATTTTTATCCTATAAGTGAGTTACTCTGGTAGTGCTATCTCAAGGACATTGGACAACAATCTACAGATCGCTTCAGACTCTCTTATAATTATTACTGTAATTACAAAATCAGACTCCCTTTTAATACTATAATTACAAAATTAGACTTTAGTAATACTATAATTACAAAATTTTCTATTCAAAACTGCGATATTTTCGGTGAAACCAGCGATCAGCTCTGTGCTATTGTGTGTGTGCGCTGTACAGTGATTATGACGTCTTATCGTATGCGATGAAAGGGAGGGGAGGGGGGAGATAGTGGTTTAGCCAATCAGCAAGCTTATCAATCATTATTCACGCGTCAATGCGTAAGCCGTTACAGCAAATTAATTACTAAATAGATCTCTACCTACACACATTCTCTCTCTCTCACTCACTCTCTTAGGTTTACTGAAGTGGAAAACCCTCTCTATAAGTAAAGGGTGACTGGGAGAGGGTTTGAGAGACAAAAAGAGAGAGGAAGAGAGGGAGAGACATTCTTCATTTAAAAATTTGTATGCTAGGTCTGAAGAAACAAGAGAGAGAGAGAGAGACCTTGGGAGAGAGTGAGTGAGTGATTGGGCATTCTCTCATAACACATCAGAATACTCCCTAATTTCACTCTCAACTCAAATTTCTACTTTCTACTTCGTTCAGCATCATATTATTATCCATTATTTCAACCCGGGTTCTCACAGTCCACTCCGAAATTATTCAACTTTAGTTTTTAAAACTGATAATAAACCTGACACATTATTTTTAAACCCATTATTCACTGTGACTGTGGCTGAATATAGATAAAAGTTCAATAATCTTGTTAGTTGTAGGTTTTCCTGTTCTATATTCTACAAAATTGTGGAGTTAGAGTTTTTCCAGATCTGAGTATGAATCTTCGTTTCTGAAACTGTTGAAAAAATCTGAGACTTGTAAATTTTTGTTTTTAATTTTATAACAGATACAGTTTCAAGTTTTCTTGATGTTGAAGGATTCTCAAATGCTGTATCAATTCATGAACACATTGTATTTTAATGTGAAAAGCGTAGAATTAAACTGTTAAGTTATGGAAGATCTGAGCAAGTAAATTTTCGGTTTTAAACTGTCAAAAAATATCTGAGACTTGAAAATTTTTGTTTTTAATTTTACAATAGTTACAGTTTCAAGTTGCAGGATTCTCAAGTGCTGTATTTATTTATTCACACATGTATTTGAGTATTCGATTACAGCATGTTTCTTATACTGTATGAATTATTGTTTATACTGTTTTACTGACGTGCGCTACTGTTTACTCTAGCCGAGAGCATCCGTATACATAGCGATATCCGGCTAAAGCCCTATTATGTTATTGCGCATGGCATATATTCATTATTGTTATCATCAGAGCTGTTTGCGTAATCAGAACAGGTAGAAGGTAATGCTAGAACTATTGTATGACGCACATAGCCAATAAGCCACTATGTCGCCGAAACGAATTGTCGCTGAAAAGTTAGGTTTGAATTTCAAATGATGCTTGAGGTGCGACTAAATTAACGTTGAAAAACGTATTAAAACTTCGGCGATCTTTCACTTACACTTTGTTGTTCACCCCACTAGAGAACTAAATTAAAGCTTAATTGATTTTTTCAAATTTCGACAATCTTTCACTAATTTGTTTTCTACCTACTGCACAAAGTTGAGGGGCAAGATAGAATTAAATACAGTAATAGAAATGCAATTCCAAATTTTTATTATTCTGTTGTTGAACAATCAAGAGTAGGCTAATGATGATTTTGTCTTTTTAACAATATTCAGTGTAATTCAATGATATGATAAAAAAAATTCTTTCATCCTCCCTTCATTAGGCACGTACTGTTATTAATGCGGCAAAATTTCATACATGGAAATCTTGTATGGTGGTATTCTACCGAATCAGCTGTTAGTCCAAGGAATTGCATGAAGAATGTTTAGATCATGGACACACAGCTTGGTGTAGAACTTCATGAGTGATTTCTTTATTAGTATGTAATGTAACTTATCATTTACGTTGCCAAAATAATAAATTGCATGGAGAAAAGCTAGTAGTGAAACAAGAGAATCTATTCAGCAAGAACTAAAGAAAATACATAGTTATCTACATTAGTGTAGGCTAGTCTAAACCCGATAGCAAAATATAAAACAGAAATCAGAAGCCTAGCATCTACGTCAAGCGTCGTTATTAAAACCTTGTTTTAATTATTTGCTGTAGTCCCACAACACACACACACACACACACACACACACACACACACACACACACACACACACACACACACACACACACACACACACACACACACACACACACACACACACACACACACACACACACACACACACACACACACACACACACACACACACACACACACACACACACACACACACACACACACACACACATGTGGCATGGGACTACGTCATACACCAATATTACTTTATTACCACAGAGAACAGATTAGAATTAGAACAGACTATCGCTTCTCTATGGTATTACCTTCTGGTGATAGCTGTGACGTGGGCGATGGAGCTTTATTCTGCAATTAGTGTTTGATTCAAAAGTCTATCTTACAGAGAATAGAGCTGGTAGGCTGGTCTTATCAATGGTCTATTGAATTTTTATATTACGAAGATCTAGTAAATTGTTGGTGGAGATTATGAGTCTCTTGTGTCATGTAGATATCAGATATGTAGATAATAACGCATGATAATAATAATAACAACGTATTTATTACCTGGTACTATCCTTACGACTAAAGATAGGTTCTCAGCTCTTAAAATTTCTCTATTTGTAATTATAATTAGTTAGTTATTATGTAATATTCTAATATCAGTATTTCAAAGATCTAGTAAATTTTTGGCGGAAATCATGAGGTCTTTTGTATTTATCATCTTGTAGAAAGTAATGTATAAAAACGTATGACAATAATAATGTATTTATTAACTTGTATTATCCGTACAATAATATAGATATAGCACAACAGTATATCGTACAAAAGTAATATTAAAACAGTATAGCACAGTGCTGTGTACTCAGTATGCTATAGGAATCTTATCACTATGAAAACACCGACCAAGTTAATTCTTGTATGCAAGTCAGACCTACATTTTCCACATCTAGAGGTATTCGGGTGTCTAAACATTCTGAAGCTAACAACAATGTTTCCCAATCTATTCCATTATTTATAATGGGCTTGATTAGAATGACACAAATATGTCGAGTCTGTTCTGTTTTTAGTAGTGATGATGATTATTGAACTGTCAAGTCTATAATAGAGAGATGCAGAGAGAATAGAGTGTCTTCTTCTTCTATACAGGGTGTTTCAGAATTTCCCTACCAATATTCTAGGGCATTGTTCCTGGTTGAAAACCATATCTAAATATCAAATTTAAATTGTCCGGAAGTCCTTAGTTACTCACACAGCTGCCATTTTGTTTTTTCACTTATTATTTTTTTTCCTCGATAATGGTGAAACATAATAAATTGAAATTTCGCATCAACATTTATGACAACATTTTAGATTACACTCTATATCTATTAAAATATAATTGTCTTTGATTGATAGTAAAAAGTAAGGCTAGGCGTACACCGGTTAGTCAAGACAAGACAAGACGAGATTAGTCACGTTTAGTCACAATAATTCACATAGTTGCTTATGAAACAGCACACACCGATGTAATGACTAATCGGTGTGTGTTGCTTCATAAGCAACTATGTGAAGTAGTGTGACTAAACGTGACTAATCTCGTCTTGTCTTGACTAACCGGTGTACGCCTAGCCTTGAGTATCTTGATGAAGAACTGAATCACAGAGTGCTTAGGAAAAAGCACTTAATTCTTTTCTCAAGTCCTACAAGTTCAATGAACTACCTATAATTTCCTACTCATTTGTACTTGAATGAGGACTTATATAGGTGCTTGAAACTTAGTTAAGTTTGGTGAGTCGCAGTGGGGGGGTGTTCAGTAACAGATGGTCTATTACTTCCACTTGCTTGTTTCAACAAGTATCCCGGTTGCCATGCCGACCAAGACGACACTATTCGGTTGCCGTAGCAACCCTTTCTGATGCAATGACAAATGGAATGAAGTAGAGAGGCAAAAGGAGCAACGTGGAATAGACTAGAATAGAGAAGCCCTTTCTAAGAAGAAAGTGAACACTACGGAAATAGTGTTGAGCAGCTTGTGAAAGTAGGGATGAATGAAAATTGCATTTTCAAAGTTCTGATTTGTAAACTTTTGAAGTTGTTCTATATTATATTCTCAGTTATATTAGAGTTGGTACATTGAATAAAGCTTATTACATCATAACTAAAATTATTATCAATGAAATATTACACTTCTCCTACCAACCAATAGGCTAATAACACACCGTGTATTCTTGCTTCAGTTGTTCTTTAATTTTTGTTCAGTTCTTTTTAAATTGATTGATAAATTTTAGTGGTAGATAGGACTAACTCCGCCTAATAAGAGATATTTTCATTTCATTTTATTTCTAATAGAATGACAACTGAAACTAGTGTCCCCTTATTTATTGATAATTATTGTGATTATATGGGAACCAATTAAATTTAACCGGCATAAAATGACGTTATTTGACGGAACCAATGCAACGAAATCTCCATTGAGCTTCGAGAAACTACTCAATTTTCAACGATTACATTGGGTAGTTTTTTTGTTCAACTGACTATCAGTCGTATCGCATCATAATGAATTAATTAATACTGCAATTAGTATTACATATAACTGTGATAGAAAATTACTGCAATTGACTATCACAATATACTTTCTGAATTAAATTGAAGTTATCCTTATGAATTCTTGAATTCATGTTTTCGTTTAAAAAATGCATGTATAGTTTTTACTTTCTGTTTATAAACCATTCATGAATCTTTAATCAACACCATCATTAGTACATGTCATATGCATGTAACCATAGTTCAATACAGGATTAAATTAAAGTTCAAACAGCATGAATTTATAAGAGATAACAGTATAATTGAATATTAAATTTGAAAAAATCTCATTATCAAAGCAAGTGACTTGAATGAGCATGCGACGCTCTATAAAAAACACAAATCAGCTTGTGAAGCGATGAAAGTTTTAAATTGTTAATTTTCTTATCAGTTAAAGCAAGACGACAGTGTAGTGATATTAATTGAAGAAAAAGATTTAAACTGTTCATTTTCTTATCAGTTGAGACAAGACAGAGTGAATTGAATTCAGAATTTTCTAGAGAGCATTGCATGAACGGCTGGCTGATTAACATGCAACTTCTAGAACGATGTGAGCTGAGCTGTTATCAGAAGAAATGAAACTTCATTATTGTTAATTGATTGATTGATTTGAAGTTGAAACGGATCACTGATAAAAGAATTACAATAGCTGTGACGTAGCCTCATTATTACAGTATTAGGTGCGATTTGATGAGAGTATTGTGCTTGAGTGAGACAGAGAAGGAAATTCAGAGGGAGGAGAAGGAGAAGAAAGAGACAAGAGAAGAAGAAGAATAAGAATAAGAAGAAGAAGAAGAAGAAGAAGAAGAAGAAGAAGAAGAAGAAGAAGAAGAAGAAGAAGAAGCAGAAGAAGAAGCAAAAGAAGAAGAAGAAAGAAGAAAGAAGAAGAAGAAGAAGAAAGAAGAAGAAGAAGAAAGAAGAAGAAGAAAGAAGAAGAAGAAAGAAGAAAGAAGAAAGAAGAAAGAAGAAAGAAGAAAGAAGAAGAAAAAGACGAAAGAAGAAAGGAGAAAGAAGGAAAAGAAAGAAGGAAAAGTGGAAAATTCTTATGACACAGTAAGGTCGGATTAGTCTGACATTATTGTGTATGTCTATCATTTTTCCCCGTTTCAGGTGATAAGGCCTCTCTTGTAGTGTAGTATAGGCCTATGCTGATAATAATAGTTTGATACGTCGTTTTTATATTGAATGTGTGTGCTTCTGATAACAAAAAATGTACATGTTTTGCTTAACCACCCCCCCCCCCTATCGCCATCGCAAACAATTTGAAACCCTGATAAGCCTCAAGGTCATCCATAAATCCTTCTCTTCCCCCCTTCCTCCTCCTGCTCTTTCTCCTTCTCCCCTCCTCCTCCTCCTCCTCCTCCTCCTCCTCCTCCCCCCCTCCTTCCACTCCTCTCCTTACTCTTTTCTTTAGAAATAATTTTAAAAACAAACGTTCAGACTTGTCAAGTTTTGAAACTTATGTACTGTCTGTTCAAGTAATAATTCGAACTTTTCAAAGCAAAAAGCTATAATCTTATAAGTTTTCTTATGACAGGAAAAATACATTCCTGAGTAGCAATTACTGAAGCTATAGTTATCTGTTATTCACTCAAGTATTGACTATATATTTTTGTGTGGTAGTGAAGATGATATCGTGACAGTTATCCATATTGAATAAAAAGACTAGAAGATGTCACAACTACAGATTAATTAATAATTGATATCAAAATATCAGATATCATCTATCTCTGGTAAACTTACACAAAAGTAAAGATCAACAGAATATATACTATAAGGAATGAGTGATGCGATTGGTAGTTGACTGGCCTATCAAGATGAACGACTGCTATTGGCTTAGAAAAGCCACTCCCACAGTGGGCGGTTCTTGCAACGTCATCAGTAATGGCGCTTCATACAACAAACATGGCAATGGAAATCAGCAATGTATGAAACGCCATTGCTGATGACGTTTGTATGGACCGCCCACTGTGGGAGTGGCTGATCTAGGCCAATAGCAGTCGTTCACCTTGATTGGTCAGCCAACTACCAATCGTATCACTCGCTCCTTAGTATATATTCTGTTGTTCTCTGGTTTTGTTTTAGTTCATCACAGATTGATAATGGTGTAATAACCGTATTGTATAATATATATAATCTACAATCTACATTCAAAATTACATTATTTGGATTAGATAATGTTTAAGAAGATTATGGGGTGCGAGATGATTATAATAGAATAGAGTGACTGCCTTTATTTCCACCTGGGAGGGCAAAGTTAGGGCGCAATCGGCCCTCTCTTACAATTAACCCTCAAAGATTAATAGATTAATAAATTACTTCTCAACTATAATGATAATAGTTTGAAAATTCACAGAAGTTGGAGATATTAGATATTCAAAGTCTGTTGAATTCACTCCCGTGTGAATTTTTCTAGAGAAGAGAAAATATTGATTAATTTAGTAGAAGAAGTGGGGCCAAAGACCGTTGACCTGTCACCAAGAGCAGTGCTGTGCTAATAGCTTTGTTTTTCAGACCAGCGATTATATTCATTGTGAACGGGTCAGATAACATAATCGCTTTTTCAGCATCAACAAAATAATTATTTAGAACTCAATAGATAAACAACGTTCGAGCCACTACTGCTGCATTTTCACGTAGATTTATTTAGAAGGCTCATTTCTCGAGTTTCGTGGCCCAGAACTCTACACTTTCGATCATTTTCTCAAATTAAACCTTGAACCTCAATCATTTTCTCAAGTTGAACCTTAATTAATACAGTATTATGGGTAATATTATTATCAACCTAATTAATATTAGGAATGGCTTGTTACCTAACTAGAACCTTGAATATGAACCTAACTTGAACCAAAAATAATACTATTCGAGGTCAACAAAGATTACTTTCTCATTGATTTATTAATTTTTCATAAACCTGATGATTTAGAACAAGTTGAACTTTGCAACCGACTCCCCAATAAATAAACGGATAGGTATCAATTTAATTCAAGAGTGTACCAACTGGCCTTTTTGAACTTTTCAACTGAATGTCACTGGCCTTTGCAATAAAAAAAGACTTTAGATGGTCACACAGATGCTGCAGCAGACGTTCACCTACTTTGTCCGATGAAAAGAGATGGAGATATTGGCAGAAATTCGGAGTAAGGAGAGCAGCGATGCGGGAATGAAGTGGTGTACTAAGAGTACGAGACAGAGATACGAGATGAGAAAAGAAATCAGAGGAGGAAAATGGCAAAAAAGGCAAGAATAAAGTGTAATAGAAGGAGACAGAGAAAGAGAGACACAAGAATCAAGTGTGAGAAAGATGTGAATAAGTAAGAAATCGAAGACTAAAACATAAGAGGCTGTGCAAAGAGTAAGACATAAAGGAAGATGAGAAATAAGAGAAGGAAGAAAAGAGAGTGGATTAGGATAGAAGGAGTCAAAAAGAGAATGGAGACACTTGGCCATGCCAAATCTCCATCACATACAAAGGGATGAAAGAAGATGCATTGATGAATACAGTAAAACAGAGTAGAACGAAAAAGGAGGAAAATGGGTACGAAGAAAGAGTATGAGAAGAAAAAACTAGAGAAAGAGAGAATAGAGGAGAGAAATAAGAATAGAGAGAGAAATAAGAAGAAGAGGAAAAAGGAGTTATGAGGATAAGATGAAGGTATGAGAAGAAAAAAGGAAGAACACAGAAACAGATGAAGGAAATTGAAGAGAAGATGTGATAAACAGAAGAGAAATTAGAGGAGAAGAGAAAAGTGAAAGAAGTCAAAGAACCAGCAACCCAGAGTGAGGAAAGAGGGCTCAAGAAGATCAAGGCAAAGAAGAAGAAGATGAGAAGAAGAAGAAGAAGAAGAAGAAGAAGAAGAGAGAGAAGAAGAAAAAAACAAGAGCGGCAAAAGAGGCTTGGCCATCCCAAATCTCCTTCACACGAATTTTGTGTTCTGCTTCTGTTTACTTGACACAGTGTCTGCTTTTCCTCCTCCTCTTCTTCGCCCATTCTTCTTCTTTTTCTCGTTTTTCTTCTTCTCAGGCAGTTGCATCTCACTCTTGAAATGTGAAGGCAAACCGCTCGCGTTTAATTCAGTTTGTTGAACAGAAGACATCACCTGTCCACAATATACAGCCCAGCCCACAACAATTGCATCACATTAATTATTCAGTATGGCCCAATTTTTATTATCTCTCTAAACCTAAAGTCTCGTGATCTATGCCGAGCATTTGGATACAAATTGATATAATGTGTATTAATCTTATGTATAGCAGAATCCATTTAAACTTGTCGGAAATCAGCTGTTTCGGTAATAATTAAACAGTGATTTCGACACAATAATCAAAAGGCTTAAAAAAGTCTTAAAGACCTTTAAAGTCTTTATAAGACATTTTTAAAGAAGACCTTCCAAAGAATAACTTTTTAAAAGACCTTTTCAATAATCTGCGAGATTCAGCATTTGTAGGTTAAGTATTGTGATATTGCTTGTCGAAACATATGTTTTCTGACAAGTTAAAAGAATCCTGATATACTGTATAAAATATAAGCTAGATGTATTGATCTGTCAGAATAACAATTTTCGGCCTAAATATTAAAATATGATACCAATGTGAGATTCTTAATCATAATGTGTATTAATCTCATGTGTTGTATATTTATCCGAGTATTACAATGTATTGATCGACCTCTTTTTAATCTACTGATCTATATACAAATTAAATTTCGGCATAAATATTGAATTACGATACATACCATCGTGACAATCCCATATAGATTAAACTGAATTGATAATTGTTGAAAACAACAGACTAATGCCATGCAGAAATTGTTTAGAATTTGTCGTATGCGGCCATTTTGATTTTGAAGCTGGAACGTGAGCTGGGCTCTGATTGGATAACAGTGAGCCAATAAGAATGCTTGGCTTCTAATTGGTGCTGATTAGGCCAACCATGACTGTTTGACTGTTTTAGACTGCTTGACAAGCCCAAAAAAGCAAGTTTGTTATTTTGATTTAATGAATTTTAGTTTTTGAGCAATTATTGATAAAAGCAGTTGGTAGACTTTGATCAATGAGGTTCAAACGTTTATCAATCATAATATTCGTCCTATTCATGTTACAATAATATAATTATTATTGATAACCTATTTTATGCTATTTAGTTAGTCTATGATGTTGTAATAAATAGTATTATTGTATCACTATACTGTAATTTTTCATCCCTTATTGCTTATACCATTCTATTTAGCCTATACTATTTTCAATGATTTATTCAAGTCCCATACACTTTCTTGTTTCTTGGATGTTTTGTATAGCTAATTAGAAAAATACCTATACATATAGGCTTATATCTGGATGAAACCAAAACAGTCCAATGCGGTTGAAGCTTCAGTTCATGCATAAAATTGTACATTGATTCGTCCTTGGCTCTTCTTATCTCTTAATACTTTTCATTTACATCGACGGAGAGTTATACAATTAATATTTAATAGGCTACTATGTTAGATACCGTTGATAATAAGAACGAACCTTCATCATTTTCCCAAGAAAAACAAATAATTTGCTTGATTACTATATTTATTAATTATTATGTATGATTATAGGCTGCATCTTGTTTGTATTGTGTGGACTGCACTTATTCGAATAATAAATGTTATCAAGTAAGTGATTAGAAGACATTCATTAACCTTGATTGGATGACTGATGAAATTATTAATCTTCTTGAAATTTCACCATAATATTCACAGACTAGTCTACACAGTTGCTAATCCTTCCCGTACTTCAGAGTTTTCAAGATTTTTTTTCAAGAATTTCACGTGAAATAGCGAAGAAAACTCATCAACGATTTATTGTAGTTGTCTGAAGACTCTCATCAACAAATTGCGTCGTTTTTCGGTACAATCTAGACGCTAATCACTCCCTCTCTTTATCACTCTCTCTCTCTCTCCTCTCACACACACAAATTACAACTTGACATTTGACAGTGAGCAGCAATAACAATAATAATAATTAAGCAGCACAAGTACGCAAGAGTATCAAAACTAATCAGCCTCTACTACGTCTGTTGATAGCCAGTTGATCTGTTACGGCAGTCGGTCGCAGTCGAAAGAAGAGAGAGAGAGAGAGGGTAGATGGAAAGAAGGAAAAAAGAAGAATGAGGCGAATAAAAACACAGCAGAGAGTCAAGTGAGTGTGACGCAAAAACGTCATGTGAGCTGTGAAGAGAAAGAGAAGAGAAGAAGAAGAAGAAGAAGAAGAAGAAGAAGAAGAAGAAGAAGAAGAAGAAGAAGAAGAAGAAGAAGAAGAAGAAGAAGAAAAGAGGAAGAAGAAGAAGAAGAAGAAGAAGAAGAAGAAGAAGAAGAAGAAGAGGAGAAGAAGAAGGTGATTAGAGGAGAGTGAGTACCCCTCCCCTTGACTGCATCACATGCTCAAGCCCTGGTCCCGAATGCAAGACAAATTCTCGTTTAGTGTTGAGCATTGAGCGTGTTGAGCAGAAACTGAAATTTAACTCATGCAATACACACTCTCTATCGAACTCTGACGATATTCCTCTTGCTTCGCCACCTCTATCTCTCTCCTATTCTCTTCTTTTTTATCTTCTCCTCCTCCTTCTCCTCCTCCTGCTCCTCCTTTTTGTCATCCTGTTTCTCCACCCACTCATTTCCTCCTTCTAGATTCTAGATCATGAAGAGCATAGCAAAAAAAGCATAGTGCATGTTCTGATTCTAGAGCAGTCCCTTATTTCTAGAGTAGGTAGGTCTAGATATTTCTAGATCCATCCCTTAAAAGAGGATGTTTGTTATTAAGTGTATAATCACGAAAAATGTTGGACAGTTTGCAATAAAACTTGGCATTTATATGTAAAATTTCACAGAGAAGGTAATTGTGTTATCAATTTCGTCCCAACTCAATTAGTTTTCTCCTTGGAGGCCCATTTAGGATTAAGGCTCCCTTTCGGGAAGATAAGTTTATCTACAATCTGCCTACAGCAGATGACAATCATGATTACTTGATCGTGTTAAAGAGGACTGACACTATATTGTTAATAATTAAGATAGATTGATCATATTTTTCCAACACGACTATGATAATATTATAATTATTTATATTTTTTTATCTTTTCAATCCAGATGAGGATCCAGAGCTATTTGAGCTATTGGACGGGGGAATTTTCTTCTCTTGGGAAATGGGCTATCCAGCTATGGGCATGACTACGTCTGCTGTCAATTTATGAAAATAACCAAATATACAATTATCATGAAAATATAAAACAACTTAATAATATAAACATAGTCATATTTTATGGTTTCCAGTTCAGTGCTAGAGTAAAGTAGCAGCAGTTTTAGACCGTATAGCACAGCGCAGTATGGAAATAATTGAAGCGCAACGTTGCTGAGAGGATGAAGGGGGGCTTTTGGGGGACTCCCCTCCCCCCCTCAAACAGGGGACAATTCAAGGTCATACTCTATTCTATTATCAGTAGAGAAGTGTCATCGTCATCATCAGCATCATCATCATCGGTGTCGCCCCTCCATTCAAAATTGGATGCGGATTTGAGAGATTTGAGAGACAGTCACGTTGCTGCGTCGGCGCACTAGACATGCATTGCTACAGCCCACCGTCGATACGGGCAGGAAACGCACACCAAATGATACACTATTATTCGGTAGTTCGTTGCACGTGAGATACAGTATCATTTTACAAGAAATATATAAAATAAATCGGTGGTGTTTGGTGTAGAACCGTGAAAAACCGAAAGAAAAAAATTACAAAAGAGAGTGTTAACAGAGCGTTGGCTGGAGCGACTTGGGAGGGTCCTCATTAGGGAGAGTCCTACAGCATTTTCTCAACTTATTTGACGTGTCACATGCTGTGAGAGCTTGACTGAATTACTACAACTGCTTCATGTGAACAAAATTGCACAGCATAGACCACAGACAAAACAGATAATGGATTTATCTGGCATAGACAAAAACACTTCTGTATCTTCAACATTATTTGTAATTAACAGTTATTGTAATTTAACAATATTCTTTGTAATTCAACAGATATTCAGATATATATTTTTTTAAATCTATTGGTTTTTTACATAATGAATATGCTAAATGATAAAATTTTGAGTTTGGATTATAAGTACGATAATCAAACGATACGAAACTCCAAAGTGAGGAAAAATGAGTAGCCTATCGATAAGAAATTGACTGATTGAAAATTTTGATTGGAAAGCTAGGTCATCTGTAATACCTGAATGAAGAGATGGATTTTGAAAAACATACATTGAAATACAGTACTTGCATCTCCTATCAATGATTCATTCAGAAGATGGAGACATGCCAAATACAGTATGAAAAAATGGCACATTGTCCACCTCAAAATGGTCCACTTTTATACACCTTACACTCTTCCTCACAAGAAACCTCACTTCAAATCTCACCAAAGCCTTTCCAATTACCCTTTTTTCATCCATATCTTGAAAAATACCGGGTTGTAATGCCTAGTATGACTTCAACCAAAATTTCAAATAATGTTTGTTCTTCTCTCAAAAACCTTGACATTCTTCTCCAAAACTCCTCACTAAATTCTGACATAAATTAACTGACATTAAATCCTCAAAAAAGAAAAAATCGAACAGTGTAAACATCCACCCCCGTTCTGTATCATCCATCTGCAACAGAATGACCCCCTCCGTATCACGGTGAGCAGTCTGGCGGCGCAGGTCCAAAAATTGAAACTCGATCTGAGCCGCACTGAACTGTCTGCTTTCGTCAAGCGACACGACTCGAAGTGAAACGCGAGGCCCCCCAGTCAGCTGATCATCCGTTATCACTAACAACTACTGTCCCACTCAGCTGTTCAGTCGGGTTATCACCAACTCCTCCTTATCACAGTGAACTCACACAGCAGGCTCTTCACAGCCAACTCTCTCAGTCTTCAGTGGTCTCCCAGTCGCCACGTGTTAAAAACTCCTTTCGGAATACAGTACCTAAATTGTGATAAATATAGTGTGAATAGATCAATCTTTTTTACTTATAAACTACCAGTTTTATTAAACAGTGAGCAACAACAGAAAAAACCCGAGAAATTAAGCTGGAAGTAACAATCTGCTAAGCGAACGAAGACTGAAGACGAAATTTTGTTTTAAATCTGCATATCAAGGTAAGAAATTCATATGAAAACTAATTAGTTTCAAGAATTTAGTTGTGGTTATCCAAGTCATTTTCGATTAGTAGTTGATTTTAGTTTGAAACTATGAAAATGAATTTGTAAGTTTCCATGCTATGTGGAAATCAGGGTAATAAGAGCTGAGAAAATTGTGAAAATAAATCTGTGATAAAAGCAAAAGGGGAGAATATTAGTGATAAATAGAAAATAATTGATGAAAAATTGGTTAATATTGAAAAAGAAGGTGTGGAAATATGGGGATATTTGGAGAGCTAGGTTGAACCTTAAAAATAAATAGGGTCAATAATGTCAATAATGTCAAATAATGTCAAGTTGGAACAACACTAGTTTGAGATGATTTTCTTCATTGTTCCAAGATTCCAACTTGAGTGATTTCTTTTACTCCTAGTTGATGAATTTCGATCACAAAAGTCCTTTTCGCTATTGAGGTAGGCTTGTTCAATCAGGTTTACACGTAGATAGAATAGATAGTCATTTTTCCTCAATATTCAGGAGTTTTCCCTCATAAAATTTAGTGAAACCCAGATATTCCCAATGACTTAGCGTTTTAATTCAATTTCTATTCGTGAAAGTCATCTTTGCGAATACAAATGAGACTGAAAAGTTAACTTTTTGGGGAATTATGGGTTTTTACTGAATTGTATTAGGAATAAAACTCCTGTATATTGAGAAAATGAACTACCTATTCTTGATTCAGTTATTCTCTGTCAGTCTTAACCCTTCTAAAATAAATATTAAGAATAAATGAATCATTAATTGTTTTTTGCTAAAACAAAGTTCAATTATTTGAAATCCAATATAAAGTCATCGAATGAAAACCTTATCAATAGACTAGGAAAAAAACAGCTTTTCAATTATTCTATGGTAAAAGACAAAGTTCACCGTCAAATGAGGCAGCCAATTACATTGCTGAACTCTATTTATGGGAATCAAGTGAGATTAATCTAATTTATTCTACAATATTGTCCCAGTACTTCTTGAGAAATTACGAACAGAAGGGGAAATCGAATCTTGACTATAAAATAGAGTGAGAACTGAATACAGTTGCTTTTGGTTTATCAATGTTGAAGTCACATAAATGGAGACCTTTAAAAACCAAATCATAAAAAACCAGTTAGGTACTTTCTGCTTAGGGTACACGAAAGTCTAAAGGGAACGTTTCAAGTCTTGGGAGAATTTTTCAAGGGAGGATTCCTAAGAAACATATTTTCAATACAAGTTCATCTAGGCCTAAGCAAATATTCGATTTACAGGCGTTTTATAGGCATCTTAACAGCTGTTCCTGTTTTATAAGTCCCATAGAACAAGCCCTATGAGAAAAATGAGTCACAAACATTGTATTATGAATTCTTGACTAATTAATACAATGTATTCACTTATGTGATGAACCATAATCAAGTGGAATTTGTACTTTATCCTATAGCCTCCATAGTGAATTGACATAAAAATCTCAGACAGCATATTTCTGATCGTTCAAAAATAGCAAGTTATGACAAATACTGAGTTATCACATGGATATCATGTAATAATTCAGATTCTGACTGATTTATAACTATTTTCCATGAAAATTGTGAACTAAAGATAAGATAAGTAATTCACACTAAAACTAGGCAAATTGTTCATGTCAAAACTGTGAATAATTTATTTTCCAACGATATAATTACTGAACTATACCACTAATTACCGTAAAAACTGTCATAAATAGTTTAGATTTTTCCAATGAAGTTCAATATATATAGCTTATACGAGAAAAATATACCTATATTTATTATTTAGCTATATAGGCTTATATAGGAAAAACTTTACAAGTCTTATATATAGTCTAAGTAATATAGGAGAATAACCACTTTATAAGCTATGTGTGTACATCAGTTTTCCTGTATCGAAAGTACTTAGAAGTTGTCTAAGAGAGATCTTGTTGGAAAATTTTTTAACAAGGGTGATAATAATAAATTATTAATGTACAACTCCATTAGAACTCATTCCTATTACATACTCTGCTTAGGCATATCAAGTCAGCTGTTCTTATATTATTATGAGTAGTACAGTATTAGTTCTTGGAAGAAGCCTACTCATAAGTTTACATAAGGCATGAAACTGCCCTTGGTGCCTATTTATTATAATTTTATAAGTACTGTAACACTGGATAGAGATTTTCAAGTGTGTAGTATACGTGATATCAGAATACAAGTGCATCCGTGAATTGAAGTGTGTATCTATCTGTCTTTCCCCGTTTTAAAGGAATTCTAATTTTTCATGAATCAGGCCCCTGATTTTCTCCAAAGCATAAAATGAGAACTATTAGGTCCTCTTCTATTTATACTTATTTCAAATTCTCCTACACCCTTTCTCTTATGCTCTCACTCGCTCTCTTTCTTTCTCTCTCGCCAAAGGCCTCTCTCTGGTTAGTTAGTGCGCGCGCAACCTTATTGATTGAATTTTATTTGTTGACGTGGCTAAGTTTGGACCCTGAGGCTCCCAATATCACCACCCACCACTATATAAGATGTGTATACACCCCTTGAAATTTAGATTAGAAAATCTGGAAAGAGTTTTCTCCCTCACGAGAAAATTGTTATAGAAAAATGGGGAGAGTCTTAAAAAAGAGCCGAATAGGAATTTGTGCTGTTTATTCTAGATAATGGAATGAAGTTAGGGTAAAGTCAGCCCTCATAAACTTTAACTATCAACAAAATTAATGTTGATAGCATAATGTTTACATCAGCATACTATCTTTGAAAAATGAATATTAGACATTTAGTAAAAGATTTAAATGATTACAGGATGTTTTTCAGTATAGATAGTATTTGAAAACTTTGCAAAGTCGTTTATTTTATGCTCTACGAAACGCAATAACGCCTCAAAAACATTGCCGTATTGTCTACTTATAATATGCTACACACTCATGTTGTTAAAAATACTCTACCTCTAAGCATTCAATAGAATAATCAAGCTTTGAAAAATCAGAGACTATTCGTGTTTCAAAAATATCTCTGAAAATTGACCACTTTCTGTTGGCAAATTGCAAATGTAGGTCAGTGAAGGGCATCAAACAGTTTTGAGTTGAGCTGTGATGGGTTGTTGAAGTGATGGGTGTAGGGGGGGGGAAGGGGGGAGCGGGAGTGGTCCCTAAAATCAATAATCACTCTCTTCGTATCAGCTATAAATAGATGCAATTGATTTTGAACAAGGAAAAGCCCACCCAACTACGAAGCATCACGATTTACTTCCTAAACATTTTGTGGATATTCTCAACTTATAATTCCCAATCTACTTGGATCTTTCAACTCTCTAATAATTATAACATTAATTTTTAAATCAATAACTTTAAAACTAATCTTTCAATTTTCGATGTTTATAGCCTACAAATTTTTAATATAAATTATAATATTAAAATAGATATGAGAGTACAATTGAATAAAATTAAAAATTAAAATGATAAATTTCCCACTCGTCAACTGACATTCAAATGAATCTTTGAAGTTTTGACGTTCTCCCAACTTTATAATGTGTCTTGAAGACACTTGCTAATCAATTATTATGCTGTATTGAATTGAACATATATTTGGTCAAGGTCTCATCAAAATATCTCTTCAATTACATTAAAAAATAAATAAACATAAATAATCATTTTAAAGTGAAATGGTTTACCTCTATAGTGATGTATAATGACTCCTTATACTGATTTATCTCTATACTTTATTGTTAGCCTCTTTTAGGTATCTCTATAAAGCTTGATCTTGGATTATTATGAGTCTTTGATATCTTTAAGTAAATGCTATTCCCGGTTTTGTATGTTTTTCAAGTTTGAAATGAGGGAAAGGTTTTAAGTTATGGCAGAAATCGTAGACGATCAAACTTCTTATTATAATTATACTATTTCCAATAAAATAACCCTGGATAAAGCAGGTTCCTGATTAATGTTCCCATACACTAGAACTGTTATAATGCTTCAAACTATGATATGGGTGTTTAGTGTTTGCTTACCTTACCTTATCATGTGTTGCATTAAAGGCTATTTTATTAGAAATAATTTGATGAGAAATTGATCGTGTACATACGTCTTTATAAATATAGTATTGTCACTACCACAGTATTACCTAAAATTTGATCCGCTATTGAAATGCAATATTCTACTATTGAACATGACATCACCTGTGCTATTGATGGATTAATGAATCAATACTCTATTCTATTCAATACCAACGAAATTAATGAATCAATGAATTCTAGTCTACTCGATAGATACTGAATACCCTCTTCGATGAAATTGATAAATAAATTGAGCTTTTAGCTGCTATTGGGAAGGCAGTGAACAGTAAACTTTTAGCTTCTATCAAACCGGCATCCTACAGTCAATTAGCCTGTTCTTTAGTCAGTCAATAGTTCTGAATAAAGTATGATCGGCCCCCTAACCCAGTTGTATTGAAGCCTCCTCTTTTAGCCTCCAATGCTTTATAACGCAGTTCCGTCTCTCTGGTAGCTTAGCTGAACGATTAGTGTGTTTAATCATTCAGTTATCATCAATGCTACTTGAAAAAAAACTTTCTATTCTTGTATTGGTTGATTAGAGACAAGTGTCTTGTTGATCAAACCTATATTTGTCAAAGATTGCTTAAACTAACCACAATTGTATTCAAAGACTTTTCATATTATCTTCTTTACAAAAGTCTTTACATCTTCTTCAATATCTTTTAAATATTTCTTCATTGTAAGTTTGATTTCTGTCAATGTAATTAAATAATTAAATTAGGTAGAATTCTACGTTTTCGTGTACAGTATGAGATGTTTCCGAGAGATACAATGTCATGTTTGATTATTAAATCCAGAAACATTTGCTTACACAATTTTTGTGAACTTTAATAAATACTATAAAACATTTTAAATGAAAAGATTTTCTAACATGAAGTAATTTTTTAACATAAGGTGATTTTTTAATATAAAATTAGGTGTTTGTTCCTCAAACAATAATCTTACACAAAAATCTAAAACAACATGTAAACCTAAATCTATTTTCATTTATTCGCTTCTTATTTTTCAATTTCATCCTAGTGATTCTCTTTTTTATAAATGTTCTATTAATTTTTTCATGATGAAACTATAATTATTTTCTATTTAATTTCGAAGAGAAGTTATCGTTGTACTTGGGATTTGTTTATTTACTTGTTTACGCAAATTCTATTGCTCCACATAAAATTTTAGAATAGAAAAGAATAGAATTTATTTATAGAAATAAAAATTATTTTATTGCCTCTTCTTGCATATCCATGAAAGAAATCTTGTATTTCTTTTATTTATTTGCGATTCAATAATATTATTCTATTACCTCTCAACATTTCATTAATATCTTAACTTTTTAAGAATCTGTATCCAGAAAAGCTTTTGCATTATTTGGACATTCTGTCAAAGTTAGAATCTGAAAACACTGTAGAATGGTGAATACTCGTAGTCAACTCCCAATGGCATAATTTGTCAATTTTGATGCAGACGCTAGAGCGCATACTAATAGAACTTAACTAGACGATGAATATTCAATCAAGATAATATTCTCTTCTAATGCCTTTTTATCTTTCTCTCTCTCTCGCTCTCTCTCTCTCTCACTCACTCACTCACTCTCGCACTCTCTCTCTCTCTTCCTCTCCTTTTTCTTCTTCTTCTTCTTCTTCTTCTTCTTCTTCTTCTTCTTCTTCTTCTTCTTCTTCGAGACCTACTTCTTCTCTATCGCATCGCAAATCATAGTGTAAACAGCTGCTACTTAAACAGCTGTTTATTGATTATGACGGTTGTTCACTATAGAATCTTCCATCAAATTCAATCCAATAGAGCAAATTCGAACAGAATAGATGTGTAAGGTACCTAGTACACACTAGATATCCACTGATATAACTTAGCATATCAATAATGCAAGCCTAGTGTGTGCTGGGTACCCTATAAGTTGGTTGTTAAATTATATGGAAATTATTTATTGCATGAAATTCAAAGAGAACTTTGTTGCGTTTCTACCGTGTGTGTCCAGATTCGGTACCTAACAATTAAGCTGTTTTATTTGAAGTAATTTTATTTGATAAAATTTCATGAAAAGTTTAATCGTGTTCAAATACCGTTAAGCATGAACGGTATTAACGATACCGATATTTCGATATTAACCGACATTAACGATATCAGGCCTCAACCTTTTTGGAACATATAAAACTTCACAATTTATACATGACATACACTTGCAAAAAGTATTCAGATTTATGTGTAACATTCTTGTAACCATGATTCAATTTGCTAAGAAAAACTGCTAGAAACCTCTATAGTAGAAGGTAATCGGAGGCTTTTCTCCACTTAAATTGAATCTAATTCCCAATCAAATTTTCATTCTATTCGGTTATTTTCCTATTCTAATTCCCGCTACATACTATCGAATAAAACAGGTCGAAACTAGCTTTTTAATGGGAAATTTTTCAGCTCCATTGAAACTGCATTGATTATACAATAGCCCAGGAAAATAAAGAAAAAATCAACGCTGAAATGGAAAAACAGATTGACGCAGCAGAAACGTAATTGGCGAATCGGTGTATGAAGAAGAAAAGGCAAAGAAAATAAGAGAGGGAGAGAGAGAGAGAAGAAGATGAAAGAGAATAGGGGAAGATAGAGAGAATGAGAAAGAGACAGACAGAAAGAGAGTGACTGAGAAAAAGAGAGAGAAAAGTTGAACTTGACCTTGATTTCACTTTGCAAGTGAAGAGTTGAACTGTTGCAATGAAAAGTAAAATTTGAGCGCATTGCATACGAAAATGGTGAGCTTAACAAGGCCTTACTAGAGTCCCTTTTTTGGGAAATGTGTGTTTAGTGAGGCCTTGGCCTAAGCTAGCACTTTTTCAATTGTTTTGTCACGTACAGTGTCGCTTTAGATAATATTAATTTCATGCATTACGTGACAAGGACCTGCTATCGAAGTATCACGTGTGCTCTTCATCTGTAAAAATGAAAATCAATCGTTGAAATTTCACGAAATTTGAGGAGGAACTCACAGAATTTGGAAATTATTTATCGAAATAATCGCTTTCGAAGGGATTTATGGGATTTTAATGAGCTACGAAAATTTGTAATGAATAATAATTTCCAAATTATTGTTTGAAGATTGTAGAACAATCTTCATTCGGCATTAAACTTATTACAATTTAGGAATTACTAAATACAGTTTTACAGAATGCGAATACATTATATTAGACATTACATTACATTACATGCAATTCCTCCACCTAATTTAAAAATTTCCGTTTCATGTAAGTACATCGCAATCATATTTTCATTATCAATTCTTTATAACCTTGAGAAATATCATTCAGTTCGTAATCGGTAGACTCATAGCCTATATATTTTTCCACCTATCATTATCTAGAATTTAAACAGGAATATTTTGTAATCGACAAGAATAAAGAAAATAATCTGATTCAATTTAATCTGTTATACACAAAATACAACAGTTATTTATGTCATTCAAGAATTCATTAGCTATAAATTTCAAGTTCTTTCTAAGTATACAGTGCTGTTAATAATTCATTTCAAAATTCTAGTCATGGTCCTTGTGAAAGCATCACCTCACGGTCTAGTGAGTGGCTAAGCAGTTTTACTTGAAGGCGTCTGGCTTGGCTTAAAAATGCCCATTGGCAGGTAGCCCAATATTTTAGCAGTATGGAAATAAATTACAAACACAAATTTGGCTAGTCCTGACATCTGAAAAAATGTCACACCTGTTTGACAAACTGTATTCCGCAAATTTCTGGTTCAGAAGATGAAGAAAGAAAAAAAGAAGAGGAAGAGAAGGTGGAGAAGGAGGAAGAGGAGAAGAAGAAGAGAAACATAAAAATCATATTTTGATATGGACGTTGTGAATATAAGAAAAAATCAAGAAAAGCAAGATATCATGAGCTAATGATATTAATACATATAAGGCAATCCCAATAGCGACATGAAAGATAAACAACAAAGTGGAATATATTCTAGAGAATGAGGAGTATATAAAAAACATAGAGATGGAGAGATATCTCTTGAGATGAATTCTTAGAGAAGATAAACCGCATAGAGAAATAAGGCAGAGATAGCTGAAACTGTATTAAGGAAACTCTCATTTTATGATGAATGATATAAAACCACACAATTCCTATAGGAAAACATAAAGGAAAAGGATCAGAGTAAGAGGAATACTATAATAAACAGAATAGAAAAAACTGAAGGAAGTAAACAGCATGAAAAATACATTCAGCTGAAATCAAGATAGCCTACATTTTGAAAGAATTGAATCTGATTCTTTCATATTAGCCGATGATATATGATACAAGTCGAACCGAACAATCAGATAGAAGAAGACGAAGAAGCAGAGTAAGTAGAAGAGCAAGAGCAAGAAGGATAGAAGATGAGAGAAGGTGATGATGGTTTGACCCAGATATTTTTGGGCGATTGAAAGCAAAAGCGATGCGTTGTCTCATATGCTCTCTCAAAAAACAGATAATGATGATGATGATGATGATACATGAGATGATTCTGAAGAATATTGTACACGATCAGAATAGAAGAAAGAAGGAGAGGAGTAAGAAGAAAATTAAGAAGAAGAACAACAAGAAAAAGAAGAAGAAGGAGAAGAAGAAGAAGAAGAAGAAGAAGAAGAGAGGAAGAAGAAGAAGAAGAAGAAGAAGAAGAAGAAGAAGAAGAAGAAGAAGAAGAAGAAGTTGAAGAAGAAGAAGAAGAAGAAGAAGAAGGATGAGGAGGAGAAGAAGCAGCTCTGGTTTCGCCTAGGTTTGACCTAGATATTTGGGCGCGTCTCAATACATAGTAACAACATACACACACAGTAGATGCGGGTTTGCAATGATGGGGGGTGGGGGGTCGGTAGAGGCCTACTTCCAGTTCCCCTTTATTGCTTTTCCAGATGACAAATGGATGCTGGTACCCTTCTCGTTCCAGTGTTGGAGGAGGGGGGGAATGAAAACCCCTAGAAACCCTCCCCTTCCCCACCGCCACCCCTTACGCACGTGCGTGACCCATTTTCCGGGCGGGAAATGTCTGACCTGGTTTTTGGGCGCGGGAAAGAGAGTGAAAGTTTATTTTGTTCTACCCCCTCCCCTCCCCTCAACGTCACTCTCCCGAATTTGGTCCCGGTGACCTAGTTTCTAAATGCGGCCTAAAACCGTCGCCCTGTATTACGCACTATCTATTCTTATCACACTGGTTTTGTAAGTTGGACATTTTCGTAGAAGATATCCTAATGCTGGGTAAAACCTACTGGGATCAACGTTTTTCCATCAGAAGATCGAAAATAGTTCATCCCGTTTAGTGTAACCGGCAAAATTGGTATAACTATCATTATGCTAATCTTGGGTTAAACCCTATCTCCCGCTTATTGTGATCAGCTATAGTCCGATTCACGTCAAGAAGTCAGCATTGTTTATATGAGGAGCATTGATGCCAAGTTTCATTGAGAGTGAAAGAGGAAACAGCACCAAACGTGTTTGTTGGGACTGTGTGCGACAACAATGCACAAAGCGGCAACTATGCACAGTGCGAATAGGATAGAGACATCAGCAACTGCCTTGTGCTGAACAAGGATAGCAAACTCCCATCTAAGCAATGCTGACTTCTTGACGTGAATCGCACTATAGGTGGGTATATAGTTCTGTTTGACCAGAAAAAGAACGTCCCTGTGATATCTAGCATGCTCCACTGGCTATTGCTCCAGTTCGCTGGAGGCAGTCTCTCTCTGGTCATACAGTACTTATCAGTGCTGATCCTGGGCTAAAATTTTTAAGCTTGATATTTTTAAGCTTGAACCGAGCATAATATTTTGGTGATTTCTATGAGTATTATTATAATTATTATCATCACACTTTTTAATGCCTTGTGATTGGTATAATGCTAGTCGAAAGTTTCCAGTGCTTAATTACCGAAATTGTACCCTAAATATGAGAATACTTATTATCATCATCCTTATTATTGGTGTTATATAAGTGACATTGGTGTATTGTGATACTATAAATGGCATGAATTCATAAGAAAATTGTTTATCAATTCTTATGTAATCGCATGTACAATGTTTTTGCATAATTCAGTCCATTATTATAATTCCGTACATTGTAATCATGGCTGGTCTCTAGCCAACTGAATAATCAATAAATTCAATTCACAGTCACTCATATTTATTGTTCTAATCAGAGAAATTTAACAAATGCCTGATTACTTTCCGATTAACTCTACAATCGTAATCTGTTGATTAGGAACTGTTTAAGCGGCTCAACAACCGAAACAGCAGCAATTGAGAGTGATGCTATTTTGCGTGTCAAATCATGGGCTAAGGCCGACCCAATGTAATTGGTTTGACTCTGTTGTTGTTGTCGTCCTATACAACACAGTACCAAACAAGGCCGCGTCACTTCTAGTACCTGCCTACTGATAGGCCTACTTTAGTATTACAGGCTGCTGGAGAAAACATCAGCATGTCGTATAGCTTCCATTCACGTCCGTAGAAGAACGTAGCTTAGCTCACCTGGCAAGCAACCTTGTCACCGTTCTGTCCTACTCGCGGTGTCACTACTACTCTTCTTCTTCTTCTTCTTCTTCTTCTTCTTCTTCTTGTTCTTCTTCTTCTTCTTCTTCTTCTTCTTCTTCTTCTTCTTCTTCTTCTTCTTCTTCTTCTTCTTCTTCTTCTTCTTCTTCTTCTTCTTCTTCTTCTTCTTCTTCTTCTTCTTGCTCTTCATCTTACTTATTGTATTTGTGTACTATATTCTTCCTCCATCTTAGTTGAATGTTGAAGTTTCTCTCTCTTTCCTCTTTCTTTTCCTAGTTATCATCTCCAAGCTCCTATTTCTTGTTCTATTTCTCTTCTTTTTCCTCCTATTCATCTTCTCCATTTGTATGCTTCGCCCTTCCCTTTTTGTCTTTTTCTTCCCCAACAACCCCCTCACCCCCCGGCTCGTCCTCCTCCATAATATCAAATACCGGTAATTGATAAATTCTTAATCAAATTTGACGACTGCATTCAAGAACCTACTGTCATCAAATTCTCCACGATATCATAACTCTCTTGTAATTCATACAACAAAGCCTCCCATTTTTTGCCGTATCTAATCCATTCAAATTTTTTAATTAATTTCTGTTCAAAGATTTCTCATTCTTATTTATTTCTCTGTATCCATAACATCCTTTTTCAAGATGATTGATTGAGATTTAAATTGATATGAGATGGAGTGTTGAATGATTGTTTTCAACATAAAACCAATATAAAAAGCCATAAAAATTATGAGCATTTGAACATTTTATATTCACATCCATGATTATTTTCCAACCTATAATCATCACATGTTATTTCTTTTCCAACTTGTAAACGTCCAAAGAGTTACAAGTGTCACACTAGCAATAAATGTTTTTATTGAAAGCTAGCATTTCAATTTAATCCCCCCATCATGTTCAATTCGGTCGGTACATTGTCTGTAGTTTATCAGCAGATAAAAAGAGCTGAATAGAATAATAAGCAATAAAAAGAATCAATATTACTTGAAGAATTGCGTAAAAATTTGATGTGACATGCATTTCATTTCAGCTTGCTCCGCGTCGTGTAGCCTACAGCTAACAAGCACTTTGAAACCCTATAAAATCTTATATGGCTTTACTTGGCCATAAACTGTGGCCTTGTATAACTCTTTTAGCAGAAATGATGACACCTTCTAGCCTAGACTATCTCCCAATAAACATGTTGACACATGTATTTTTTAGAATTTACCTCATATTTTTAGAAGAATGAAATAGGCTATGCCTAACGAATTTATGATTCTATCAGATCTGTTTCGGACTCAGATTTGAATATTTTACAGTATAAGAGAAATGAATTATTCTTGAATTTGTATTTACAGATGAATTTGTATTGAACAGATGAAACAATAAATTATTTATTTATCTGTGTACTAGTTGACGATCTATCAATTGAATAGATCTATCATTTATATTATAGTCAATTTCAACGCGTTTAAAATACTGTTAAATTCCAAAATGAAACAGCATCTGTCCATCTAAAACATGAACATCTTGTTTGTGAAGTTATTTATTCTTTAGAGAGTGTTGGATACTAGTTGTTTTCAACATGGAAATCGTTGATAATTACTGGAAATCTAAAAAAAGTCGATTGTATGTAAGAGTCATGATAATTGATTTTTTTAAACTTCTCAAAAAATATTATTTAGTGAGTAACAACTCAATGAAACGAAGGAATAAATGAAACCTTATTCTATCAATAAGGCGTAGAATAATTGTTTCTGATGAAACTAAAAGGAGGATAAAGAGAAAGTGATGGAAACATTGTAGGTTTGACTGTAATCCTTCATCCTCATGTAGAGTCACTGGGGTAAGATCTAATATTGAATTAACCTTGATTATAGTGAACCTAACTTTATGGTGAACATTATGTTGTTATAATTTTAAAGATGCATTCTATTATTTGAAATAGATTACATTAATACTGTAATTTTCGTTTTTCTCTTTTGTTACAGATCACCAACTATCGTCCATACACAGAACTGAACACAAGTATGCAGCTAAACTGAAACCAACCGTTTGTTCGAAAATACAAAGTGTCCGATAACCAACTGTCCGAAAAGTGTGTGCAAATCTGATCAGTTTGTCCGAAATCAGTAACAACGGCTAAGTCGGTGAGAAGGACGGCTAAAAGACGGTTACTAGAACGTTCGCTGTTTCGGCTTCTATGATTTTCGTTTGAGTGTTTTGAGGTTAAAGTCGACAAAATGCATCTAGAAGTTCAGGTCGCGTTGAATTTCGTGATATCCTACTTGTACAACAAGCTGCCGCGGAGGCGAGTGAATATTTTCGGGGAGGAGTTGGAGAAAGCGTTGAAGGAGAAGTTCGTGGGCCACTGGTACCCCGACAAGCCGTTCAAGGGATCGGCGTTCAGGTGCTTGAAGACGGGAGACCCTGTAGATGCCGTCCTGGAGCGGGCGGCCAAGGAGAGCGGGGTTCCCGTTCAGGATATCCTCGAGAACTTGCCGACTGAGTTGGCCGTGTGGGTTGACCCGGGCGAAGTCAGCTATCGTATTGGGGAGAAGGGATCTGTGAAGGTAAGAGAACTCATAACTACTATGTAAAACATGTGAAAAATCTTATCAATCGATATTTATTCCAATTAAAAACCAATCATTATCTTACATCAGTCCTATTGTATTAATTAATCAATCCATATTGTGTAAAAATTCACATCAATCAATATTATTTCCATTATAAACAATCCATTATCCTACATTAGGCCTATTCTATGAATTAAATAGGGCCGTATTAATAATTTATGAACGTTCCCAACGTGAAAAACTTTCATCACTTGGATTTGGATTTTTTGGATTCGAGTGAAACCGATTTGGATCTTTTCTTGAACATAACGTAAAATTCAGAGGATATTTCAATAGTTTTTTATTAATTAATTTTTACATGAACTAACGTTATACTGTAGGAATCAATACTATTTACAAGAATCAAGATTTGAGTTATATCATGTATAATGTATATGGTCGAGCTATTTGAGTTATTATCATCAGAAGACCTATGAAGTCCAAAGCCAATAGCGACATGATACAATATTTATTATTGCCAGGGTATTAATCTTCGTTTCTATCAAAACTGTATTCTAATCTATGAGCTGTATTTTTCGCTCTCTTCCTCACACATTACACAATACTAGAAGCGTGTGGATGAACCTATGCTAGATAAAAAGATTCGCCCATATTTTTTTCCATTACAATCTACTTCTTTATTGATATTGTTCAATTAATTAACCCTGTATATAGTTGACGATATATTTACAACAAACTCCCCCTATATTTTCTTCCCCTCAGGTGCTTTTCAGCGAGAACGATACCTCGCTCTACTCACACCATCACCACCATCACCACCATCATAGTGGCGGCGGCATAACATCGGCAGACGTGTCTGCGTGTCTTGCGTCGCTGGTCGGCGGCGGCGAGGAGGCGGTGGCGCCATCAGTGGCCATTGAGCGAACTACAGCCAACGACCAGAAAACGTTCAACCCCGAAGCGCAGTGCTTCCGGCCCATCGACAACTGTCCGCAGACTGGCATGCCAGTGGCGGCTACTGGCGCCAGTGAGGATGCCGCCGCGGACAGGAGTGTGGTGGTGTCGGCTATGGGTTCGGCCGCTGGAAGCGGGGCTCCCTCCCCGCAGCCCACCCGCACGCCGCCCAGTCCTGCTCCCAATCAGGTAAACTCAAAAATCAAAATCAATTTATTGCCATTCTTTTTTTACACACAAGTGAAACAAAAACATTCTTATAATGTTATAACTAATTATAATATAAACTAATTTAAAAACATATTCAACGAATGTTTTCTATTATTTTAATATTGAAATAATGGGCTCTCCCAGAAAAGCTAATGCTTGAGCTCTGGAAGAGAGTTCAAAAATGTTAAAGGTAATTAGGATGGATGTATAAGACAATTTAATTAGTACCAGAAGAAACAATATGCAATATAAACACTAGAATATAAATGTATATACAATATAACAATGTAAGCACTAGAACAAAAAACCAATTAATCTTCTGAAATCTCAAGTCCAAAACTTTCCTACATACCCACTCCCTTATTTCATAAATTAAACAATTCTATTTAGAATGAATTTTTCAGGTAGACAATTTATTATTCTATGGCAATAGAAGGACAATTGGTGTTTGCAAGATGTAAGTCTAGTGAATATGTTATTCTAGGTATTGAAAGCATTTGGACGTATTAGATATGGTGTATTACGAGTAGTGAATCTGTCTTTGTTTTTATTAATGTACAGAATTGCGTTAGTATCTGTATAATTTGAATTCGAATAAATAATGAATTTTTATTTAAATCAAACAACAAAAATTCAATCAAACAACAAAAAATCAAATGTACATTTTAAAAGAAACCTAAGAGAGTAGTTGGACACTACATCCAATAAATAAGCCAGTGTGCAACTAAGGCCAGGCGTACACCGGTTAGTCAAGACAAGACAAGACGAGATTAGTCACGTTTAGTCACAGTACTTCTCATAGTTGCTTATGAAGCAACACACCGATTAGTCATTGCATCAGTGTGTGCTGCTTCAAGCAAGCGTGAAGTATTTTAACTAAACGTGACTAATCTCGTCTTGTCTTGTCTTGACTAACCGGTGTACGCCTAGCCTAAACGTGATATAATAAAAACCCATTTTGAGTCTAGTCATCATATATGATATTGATAAAAGGTAGCCTACTGCCTGCAGGGCAACAGAATGAATCAACAAGAAAATAACAAAAATTAAAACAATTTATAAGATATATCACAAATTCTAGTTCTAATGATATGCATTTATTGATGTGTAAATAATTCATTTTATTGAAAGAAATTTGCTTATTGCCGTGATTACAAAATTTTGAACTCCTTATCAGATTATGAACATTATTACAATACTACTCAGATTCCAATTCAATTCTAGAAATGAAAAATATATATATTAGCCTAATATATATTTCTGGATCATTGATTATTTTAAATTCTTTTACCATTGATATTAATGGTGTGTCTTGATATACACCTAGGTGTATATCGAAACGTCTTTACATCAATTTGACGATGTATTCCGACGAAGAAGATGTGAATTTGCTGTGTTGGTTGAAAAGCAAGAGTGAGAAACGCAAGTTAAGTTTGACAATTCAACAACTGTTTGCTTTCAACTCTTCCTACTGATGATTTGAAGGATTTCATTATAATTTCGAAGCCAATTTCTTGTTTTTCGATAGCTTCTGCCACACTTCTGGTTTGATATCTCGTACTTTTCATCTTCTCTTAAGAATATGATCGATACTACACTAATGAATTTGTGCATGAATTTGATGATCTTTTGAGATGGTGTTCCTCAATGATACGTGTTTTGACGTTCAATAACGTAGGCTTAACATGAATTTAATGTTGCCTATGATCTTTTGAGAAGACGTTCATTAACGCAGGCTTTATATGCTTCAAATGTCTGATATTGATCTTTTAAAAAGTTGATTCTCAATTATAAGTGTATTAATAACGCACAATTAACATGATTTCAATGTCTTAATCGATGTAATGTTCCATTTTTACAGGCGTTCGTGACACAGCAGCACTCGCCGTCAGCTGTTACGCCTAGGGCGGCGCCCGCACCCCTCACCTTCACCACGGCTACATTCGCGCAGACCAAGTTCGGCAGCACCAAGCTCAAAACTAACAGCAAACGCGCCAACAGGTATGCAAAACCACCACAAACATCAACGCAAAATAGTCGATTACTAGCTGAAAAATGCATGGAAAGATTGGTGAGCAAAAGAAAAGGAATCAAATAAATATTAGGAAATATTTGTATACAGTTCATAAGGAAATCTAACTTAACCCAACATTTTTTTATGTAAAGAATACAAGGAAAAAATTGGTATTTGAACAACAAGAATAGTTGATAAATAGGAAATAAAGACTTGGAAAGATAGTTGAAGTCTTGCCATAGGAATAGGTACAATACAGTTGGTGGTGAATAGCTTGACCTTCAGAAACTGTATAATCACAGTGTTGCCGTTTATGTCAGATAGTCTGTAATAGTGTGTTGTAAATTATAGATTTTCGTACAAAGGGAATAGCAAATTAAGAATGAAATATGAAACACGACTTAATTTTCCTGTGAAAATAACAACGAAAGTATATGAAGAATACATCGGAAATGATAGATTTTCTTACAAGAGAGTAGGCTTATTTTATTGAGAATTTTGTTTTACTGTTTTATTTTATATTTGGTTTCTCAGCATCATACACCATCATATTCATCACTAAGCTTATCACTTCCGAATATGCATTCAAGTCATATCATACCCAAATTTCTAAGGTCTTCCTTATCAGTCTATACCACTAATCTATACCTCATTGTTTTCCATTTTTATGTTTGTTGTCAAATACATCTCTCATTATCACTCTATTCATTACCCAAGCACAAGCCTTAACCTCTTGTGGGCATCACCTTAAAAATGGCATTACATTGATATGATTCAAATAGAATTTACAGCAAGCATGACTAACTCTAGAAGTCTCACAATATCATTTAGTTTCCTCGTGCTAGCTATTACTACTAAATAATTGTTATTACGTTCTGAGCACAGTTACGAGTTTATTTTCAATTGCTGCATTGAAGATTCAACAAACAGCAGATAGTAATGCGTAGAGGTACGAAAGTAGCTCCCCCTCCTCACCAGAAATAAGAGTTCCTCACTTGTGACTCACTCACTCACTGAGTGACTCCGAAATAGCCTCAGCTGTGTGAGGATGAGGTGCAGCTCTGTCTATTTTTGAGCATTGCCATTTTTGAGATAGATGCCGCATACGTAGGAAGAGGACATGTGTAAAAAGGAATTAGAGAGAGAGAGAGAGAGACAGAAAAGTGAGTTCTCATGTGATGTGATGATCTGCAACACTCTTGCTCACTTATTTCAAACTCCATTATTATTATTACCCTTATTTTCGTTCTTTAGTTTTCTCTTCCCTCTATTTTATTGTGTCAATGAATACAACAACTCAATTATATGATAATATTATTCCCAGTTATCATCAATTATTAATTATTAAAATTTATAAATCTCAATTGAAGATCAAAATACTCTCATTTATTTTTTCAAAATATATGTTTTTAATATGATTGGTTGGAGACAGACATTTCTGCAATATTGATTCAGTGATAACATAATAGCTTCAATACAAAGCCTTGTTTTTGAATGGTTATGAAATAATCAAAATTAATATCTTTCAAATATTTTTTGATTTAAAGACAGGTATTTTTACAATTGATTCAGTGATAAAATAGGTATACATTTAATACGAAGTATTGTTTTCTGTAGTCTAGTTTTCTAGTCTATTAGTCTAATAGTCCATTTTCTAATTTTCTAAGTCTAGTTTCCTATAGTCTCTAATAGAACGAGACAAGAGAACGAGAACGAGAACGATAGTCTCGATAGTATAGTATAGTCTTAAGTATAGTATAGATAGAGCAAGCTATTCCACACTTACTGACCACGATCAAATTACCATCAAAGCCCATCAAATGAAAAAGTTTAAAAATTTTAGCAAATTATTTTGTGAATTGACAAATGAATTGAGTCCTTCAAATAGTGTTGACCAATCTTTCAGTAACTAATGATTTATTCCACTTGTATATATTATAATATTATTATATTGTATAATTTTTTTTCTGGATTAGCATTCTTTCTATTGTTTTATATTTAACTTTTCATGTTATTATTGTATGTATTGATGTTGATGTAATGTTGTTTTAATGTTGTGTGTGAAATAAATAAATTGAAATTGAAAATTGAAAATATGTATGTATTGTATACCATCTATCTATTGCATATGATATAGCACTTACATAATAAATTGGTTCACTAATAACACACACTATCTAGTTTTTGATTACAACTAATTCGAAATTTCTGTTTTGAACAGGATGTCACCAACCGAATTCTCCAACTACATAAAACAGCGCGCCCTCCAACAGGCCGGTCTGCACCATGGGGGCCCAACGGCCGGAGGCCCCAACTCGCCCGGACGATCTCTTTCCCCCGCCACGGGCGCCAACCACGCCGCAAACGCCCCTCATCTCGGCGGTGGAGACTACTACTACTACCCTCACCACTATCCCCACTCCTATCTGCCACAGGTAAACTATAAACTATAAAATTTGTTGAACAAATTTAGATGTGGAATCTTTTCATAATTATCGATAAATCTTGTTGATATTGTCAATTCCACTCTATTGAACACTAAACATTTGTAAATGAAACTCTATTTCAAAGTTAAAGCAGAATTATTTTAAATTGTCAGAAAACAGCTGATTGATGTACGCTCGTTTGCTGTTTTCTGACAAGTTAAAAGAATCCTGCTATGCTAAATTTGTACAGTGGCTTACATCGAATCTCCTTTTGCTATTTCGTTTTGTTGTCAATGTTTCCTTTTGCAGAGGTCTCCAGAACTCTGTTATAGCTTCCTTTGGATTTTGGTTTCACTAATTATTAGTTATCAAATCAAATCAAATAATTCTTTATTTTGGAAAAACAATATTACAAGTACATGAAATATACATTATAGGCATACAAGTATTTTATAAAATATCATGAATATACAGAGTAATAAAGCGAAATAATGTACTGTCTTTTATAAAATAACTAATATTATCCAAAATAAGATACTGCTTGCTAAATTCAATTAGAATTTGTTTGCAAGCAGGAGCAAAGTATAATATTGAAAAAAAAAGTTTTTTGAATGCTAACATTCACACACTCATTCACACACCTTTCGCACATTAAATCTATGCATATAATTTGTATTCATAACAATTAAGACTTGGACTATAATATTAAAAAATTTTTCGCACATTATATCTATGCATATAATTTGTATTCATAACAATTAAGACTTGGACTATAATATTAAAAAATTTTTCGATGGTCTAGTTAAGTTTATAACTCATAGTGATTTTCTTACAACTGTCACAATCCAGACTTAAAGCAGAAATATTTTGTAATCTATACAAATAAAATCACAATCCAGACTTAAAGCAGAAATATTTTGTAATCTATACTCTACAAATAAAATAATAATAGAATCCAATCTCTGCTCAGGGCGGACCCTACAACGGAATGACATCGTCAGGCTCAGCGGCAAACTACCTGGAGCCGCCCTACAGCTACCAGGCGGGTGCCCAGATGGCCCCGCAAACAGGGGCGCCCCAGGCGACGGCACCGGCCTCGCAGCCCCCCCAGGCACTCGACAAACAGCTCGTTGACTTTGGTCTGTCCAGCCAGTTCCAGCATCTGCTGGTTGCCAACTAACCCCCACATCTCGACTACGCTACAGCCGGCCCTTCGTTATAGCCGACAAACTAAGGTACACCATCTGCAGACACCGTATAATGATATAGGTATATAAATTATATATGTAGTTATAATATTATTATACAGTCTCTGTAATAGACACCATTCTGTAGAAGGTGACATTTGACCTAGAGACTCAAATTTCCTCACTTTTTCTACATGAAAATTTGTGAGAGTAAGAGTAGCTTATATTAGATGTTGCATAATCTATAATCAACTGTTGTGAATGAATAATAGTCTATAATTGAACAAGCGAAATCAAAAGAAAAGTTTACAGTACATAGCGATTTTAAATGACGTCATTTACAGCGGTTAAGTGTATTTTTTTGTGCAACCGGTTCTTTGCTTCTACTCAAATAACTTGTAGGAAAATTCAATATTTTTCATTCATTCATTTATTCATATCTTCGATTGAACTAATAAGTTCCAGAAAAAAGATTAAACTTGGTTTTAACTGTATATTCACAGTTCAATGCACGATACCTACAGCTTAAACCAGGTTTAAATATACTATCGTTGAGTTTTTCTCGTGATTTGACAATTTAATCAGAATTCGTATTCCTTTAGTTTTGTTCAATACGATTATTTAATAGTCTAATTTAATAGATCATTAATAACAGTCTCATTTAATTATTCAATAGAATAATTATTATCATAGTCCATTCAAATAGAAAATTGAGTCTCTAGTGAAAATGGTACTTTCATTTAGTTCTCATACATTTATATTAGACTGGACACACACAGAAATAAATTAGGCACCTTGTTTGGGCGTAAATCGATCGTTGAAAGTTGATTCGTAGATGGCGAAAAATTTGCCTAAATTTAAATATTTTTAGTATAAATTTGAAGATTTTATAGTTAGTAATCGAATAGAAACACTCAATTGATTCAGAGGGTTGAAGGCAGCATGCGTCATACCACAAAAAAATGGAAATAATCAGTCGCGAAGTTAAACGATAATATTAATCAATTATTTATTAAAAAATAATTTTAAAATGTTATCAAAGAACGAGAATTCAAGACGTAAGAAGTCCTTTTTAGAACTGTATGCAGGTTAAAATCTAGCTTTTTAGATCATAAAATTTCAGTAGATCTTGGAATTTTTGCTAGATTTTTACTAGAAGATTCGTCCTAATTTCTATTTCCATCAATTGCTGAATATAAAAATATTTCTCATCACTGATCTCAAACTTCGTACAGTCAACATTTCATAATATTTCAACATTCAATATAATAACCAATAGCAACATAACATCTTTGTCGAATTAAAAACAGGGTTCATTTCTTTCATAAGTTATAATAAGTCTACATCGTAGAGAAAACCACATCATCAATCGGCAGCTAATGTTTTTGTATTAAATTACTCTATTCTCAATCTTCAAATAAATAATAAAGGAGAATGCACCATGAGTCCTAAACTGTGACTTATTTGTGAAATAATGAAAATCGATTGATATTAGACTTTGAATACTAAGGAATTGTTCTCTCCAATGAATTCTTGAATATTCTCCACAAACTGTTTGTTGGTTTTTAAAATCACATAAAAAATTGGAGAAATAATTGTAATTACTACAATTACTTACTTGTTGTCTACATAATAACGAAAAACAGTAGAAAACTTCACTTGAGGAACATGAAATATTTTGAACACCATCTCAATGCAAATACATGTAACAAGATATGTTTTTTTACAAATGTCAACCTGTTTTTTAAACACAGACATTTCAAGCATACTAGAAAAAATTGGCAATTTTCCTGCTAGGCTTGACTTGGCAAGCGAAACAAATTCCAATACTGAAGGATCAGTTTTCTATACACTAGAATAGAAGTTGTATCTTGATAAACAATGCGTTTAAAGGTACCTTCAGTTAGTACCGGTGTTTTCTTGTTGAGAATCTTGTTGACAAAAAAGTGTCATAAACCGTTTTTTTCTGGTCAGGAAAAAAATAATGTGTGACACTTTCAATGCAACCGCTATGCTCCAATTTATTTTTTGGCTTCAAGTCAGAAAAAAGTTGTCAGTAGCTGAGATTCTAAACTGGTGACTCATCAATGTCGAAATATATCCAGCAGCTAAAAGTAGAAACCTACATCTAGGCTGGTCTAATCAGATAAAAACATTCAACAAACAGTTGATAAATTCAAGAAGATGAAGTTCTACAAGAAATAAGGCAGTTGAAAATTGAAAAAATAACACGTTTAAAAGTAAAAGAAGTATATAAAAATATGGAAACATTTTGTAATGATTGATAAAATTATCCTTAAAGACTCTATTCCAAAATCATTAAACAAGTAAATAAACACAGTAGATTAATTTTAATTGATAGATGTGAAGTCTATTGAGAAATTTTTATTCAACATTTCAAAAACACAAGTAAACAGGCAGTAAATAAATTTATAAAACTAATCCAATTGATAGATGAAAGTCTACTAGTATAATTATGTAGGAACTTCAAAAGTTAGGTGTTGTTGCTTTGGAATAAATTTTGCCAATTTTTTTTTTAAATGAGTAGTAAAAACATATTCCCCACTCCTTATAACGTGCTAAGCTCTAGCTCGTTGTTGATAAGCAATAAAATATTATACCCTCAACCCAATTACCCAAATTTTCAAATTTTAATCTAGGGAAGGATAGGCCTTGTTCTTATTTCACTGGGTTTTTTTCAATAGAGAAATCAATCTGTTATCTGTTATATAATATTATCTAGAAACTCTCATTAATGTCTTTTCATAGTTTTTCTCACACCTTGTGATTCAGTGTCCTACGGCATCACCAATTATTTAAAAACTATTTTCTCTATTTTTTCTCTGGTTTACTCTCACTTTACTCTTCTTTCAACTCTTCCTTCCAAGTTTTTCTTATTTTTCAATGCTTGCGAGGTCATTAACTCCAATTATTGAATTAGACAATTGATGAGTTCACATTTTCTTAACAAATTCAACGACCTTAACCTGGCCAGTACTGGTATAGCCTTTTCAATTTATTGCTGATTCATGCATTATTTTGCAAGCTCAGCAAATGTTTTCTGTAGGTTAAAGCTCTTGAATTATTCTAGCTGGTCTACGAAACTCAATCATTTCTAGAGCCCAATCAATTTATTAGCGATCTCTGTTGATCGGTTGTTTTTAATGATATTGAAAATATTGTTTTTTAATATTAACTATAATATTGTTATTATGTGTGCTGGTTATGCATAAATCTATTATTGCTCTTATATACAAAATTTATCATGTATAATCTCTGTGTAGTAAAACTTTTTCACATTTTTATAGATTATTGATAATAAAATAATGTACGATTAAATTTTTCCAACTCACTGTATTTATTATAATATACATGTATAATGAATGTAGGGCATATGGTCTCACTTTACATAGCCTGTTAAATATGTATTATTACCGTATATATTATAAAGCGTACGAATTTTTATATAGAATGATTTTTACTAATAGTCAGATACTAGATGAGTAGAGCTAATTTTTCATAAAAAGTGTATTCAAAGTTCATTAATTATGTAGCTTAATATATTATGTAGTATTCATAGTGTAGTTGTATCTTATTGCGCCAAAAACCCCTATCAATATTGTCTCTTTATAACTTCAAAGTTATACATTTACAATATTGTTGTCAGTTTTTGTTGATAAAATGATAATATTTTCATCACATATATTAAAATAGAACATCTCACTGGATACTATTGAAATGATACTATATAACTATATTAGGCTACTACAGTATATATAATACAGTAATAGGCAAGTAATTAATGGGATTCCAGAATGTCTGAATTTTATTCAAAATTTGCTTAATTTTTCTCAAATATCTCGTCATCTGTCTGTGAAATTTATAATTGTTGTATTTCTGTCAGTATTCGGTTATAATATATTGTATAAATTACAAGAAAATAATGTTTGAATATTTCATACAATTTATTATATACGTTGATATATAATATTGATATATTTGTTTTTTATCATTTTATATTTTTATATTTGAATGTTTTACTATTGCACTATAAAATAGAAAAAATATAATCAAATTACTATTGTATAATTAGTTGTTAAAACTAGTCATTGAAATGTAATTGAACTTTAATATGTTATTATTGTTATTGCTGAATCTTTACTAGTTGTTGCGTAAACATTTTCAAACAGAAAAATTCAACTATTGGTGTTTAAGGCTGGGTGTTCTATAAACTATTCAAAATCTATTAAATTTAACTAAAAATTAAATCTTGATGTGCTTCAATAGTGATAACAATATTGATTACCGAATTGTAATTCAAGTTTGATTTTGCTAAATGTTTTGAGAAGGAGATTATTGAGAAAAAGACAGCATCTATGTTAATAATAACATAATAATATTACTGTCAACTCAAATTTTCGTACACAAGTATCCAATCATCGTCCAAGAACCATGTCGTACTTTTTAATGCAACAATTCTTAAAATTGTTCAGATTGTGAACAATTCATCAAATTTCTCATGAATGTCTCAGAAAAATGTTTCGATGGAATCTGCATAACTCCAAGTTAATCATGTAAATTTAAAAATAGGTTTCTGTTCAGTTACTAGAAATTAAATCAAATTTAGTATTTCAATCACCATGAATTAAAAAGTCGTGTTATTGCTTCTCCATATTTGATTACTCTTTCATGTAGTCCGAGATAATTAAAATAACATAAAATAGATCCATGATCTGAAGCCTATCTTGGAGTAGAGCTCTACTAGAATTCCACCCCAATTTGGAGAAAATTAATTATGAAATAGCTCAAAATGCACTCAAAACAATATATTCCCCCTCTCTTTTGCACCAGTAGGCTACTTCATATATCTACACTCCCCCCTTCCAATATTACCAGCCATAATAATTGATAGTTGTAATCTTTTAAAATACGATTTCTCCCCTGTGTCGAAGATTATGTAATTTCTCTGACATTTAATGATATAACTACTAATTAATAGACTCATAACTATTTCACATAATATATTATAACAATGATACATGCTATATATTTTTACTAAACAAAAGATAATTGTACACAATGTTGGAACTGCATGTCAAGTATATATATATTATTATTACTACTACTACAAAACAATATATCGAATATTGTGCGTGTGTGTAAAAATAAAACAATGAGAAATTTATTTCATTATGAAAGAATATATTTGTACTTTAGTATTTTTGTACGTGATTAAATTAATAAAAGTTATAAACAGTAGACGAATAGTGGTTCAATTATTCAGGTTTAATATTATAATTATTGTGTATTGATCATTATGAGAAAATTTATATAGTGATACATTATTATGCCGATAATTGTTTCTAAAAAATGAAAGCTGTTTTTAACATGGTTGTGTTCCTTTGTTGAATTTTTTTATAATTTATAATATTGTTGCGTATAATTATAATAATTTCAAGTTTATTTTATTTGATGTTGATTTTTGTGTTAGAAAGTACAATAATGGATAATTAATTGTTGATATGAGTGGAATTTCAATTTAGTAAAATCAGTTATTTTTGGTAGACAATTGTGTTGGCAACAACAGATTGGTTGAATAGTTGAATGATATTTATTATTAAAAAAAGTTTCACTCTTATTATTAGTAGTTTGATGCCCAACTAAAATTATTATTATTAGAATGCCGCAGACCGGATATACGTTATATTACAAATATAATGTAAAAAGTATTTTATCGTTAGATGATAATTAATAATAATTAAAATAATTGAAGAAGAAATCGTTACGGAAAAATATTTTCAATTGATTTTTCTGTAAATGTGTAACAACGTGATTCGTATGATAGATTATTTTTATATTTTTTTATATAAGCGAAAATACCGTGTAAATAAATCTACTTATAAATACACTTTTATATAACTGCAGTCCCGTGCGAAAAATTACTCCTGAGTGGCAAGTATTCGAAAATAAAACAGTAGAAAACAATCCTTCTCACCCTACAAAGTACCACGTCAAAATAAGCTGCAAACATTATAATTATTTAGTCTCAGAACGAAATTTTCCTGCCGGATCGAAGAAATCTGTATTTTTTCATCTAAGGGTACATGATTGAAAATGGCTTGATCCTCTTAGAAAAATGCTTTAACTAGACAAAATACTTGAAAAATACACAAATTTAGGATTTTTGTTTTAAACATACCTATAATCACTCTCTACACATTAGAGGCCAATATGGCATATATATGACATCAACGCAACCTCTAATTCCACTAAATAATTATAGAAGCTTGTTATACTTTGGAATGGAAGAATTTAATTGTTTTTCTGGAGTCAAGCACTCCAAGCTGAAACAATTAAACCAACTGGTGATGTAAGTTACCTTAACGTGTTAAGGTTATATAGAGATTATTCTACTATGGTACCATTTAAAAGAAATGAAAAAACCTTGTATCATAAAACAAATATCTATTTTTCTGGTTGATTTTTTTAAATATCGATAATAATTATTATTTTAATGTTTAGAATTGCAGTTATTGTAGTATTGTTATTCGTCTTATTATTTTTGTAATAAAATATCTTTTTATCACTTTGATATCCTTTGACACATTGATACCTTTTTTTGAGAATAAAAAATGTTGAAATAAAAATTTGTGTTGGATTTATTTGAGGTTCCTGAATCCCAGAAATACAAATATTCATTCCAAGTTTCAGACCAGAATGCACCATATTCGTTTAAGCTAAATTTAACTTGAACTCAGTTCAAACTTATATCCATCTTGGTTTACCTAAACCTAGGATAGGCTACCTTATTCACCTAATACCTAAACTGTGGATCTACAGTTTAAACTATCGATTTGTTAAGCTCAGTTTGAACGAAGATGGTGTATACTGGCCTAAATCTCCTTTTCTTGGTTAAACCTGGGTTGCACTAAAACCAAGATCAACTTTAAATCCTGGATAAGCTCAGCATACTGAACAAAGAGTTAATCAAGAATTAAAAGTTTATTGGCTGATAGAGCTATTGGTGCAACCCAGTTTAATAAATAGATTCATCTGCAGAGGTTGAAGCTCACATGAGGCTGATACCTGGGGCCTGACTCATAAAACTAGGAGTCCTGTAATACAGAAAAAAGGCGGTTCCATACTGGACACATTATTTCATAAATTGCATAGTAGCCTACTTTGTGATATTAACGTCTACAGGGTGTCCCAAAAAATAGTGACTCCAGTTTACTACCACGGTATTGTACAAGTCAAAACAAACAGAAAATGTTCAAGAAATCGGATAATAAATAACCGAGATATGGCTATTTGAAGATTACCAGTTCTGTGTTTCTTAATTTATTTTCATGCCTTACTGCTGAAGCAAGGAAGAAACACAGAACTGGTAATCTTCAAATAGTCATATCTGGGTTATTTATTATCCGTTTTTTTAAAATCAGATACCATTTTATTTAGAATAGAAATCTGTAAATTTTTGTATTCCTGAAATTATGCATTATCAAAGAACTGTCATTATTGAAGGATAAAAATTATTAGAAAATTAAAATGATGTTAAATTGTTAAACTAAAATAACTTCACTAAATTCTAGAACTTGTTTCATAAATTTTAGAGGTCCAGTGAAACAGAAAAAGGCGTACACACACTAGACATCAATAACACGGCGTACTATTCAATAAGCATAATAAGTCTAGTGTGTGATTGCCTTTTTCATGTTTGAAAATACTTCTACAATTTAGGGAACACACCCTTAGTACCTTAACTCAAATATTCACAATTTTCCAACATACATTTCTCTCATCCAGCAGCCCACCAAATCTAGAAGTAAGCCAACTTCTTCCTAATCTCAAAACTCTACCTAATCTCTCATACCCTGTGCAAAATTCAAATTTCCTAGCTTTTCAGAAATTCCATTTCTCTCTGGGAAAAATCCGTACGATATTAGAGAGAGAACTCGCAGTAATGCAGGTTTGAGTGCTCACCCATTGCAGATAGATGATAGCTCAGATCCTAGGTCAAGGCTGGAATGGAATGGGTGGAGGGGTTCAGGTGGCTGTGTGGGGGGGGTGCTTTTGAGGTGGGGGTGGATTGAAGGTGGTCGATATCTAGCAGCAGCAGCTGAATTTGTGTCGGTTTGTTCTTATTTTCAGCTGTAGATAGCGCTTGCTTTCAACCCTACTCTACTCCCACTCACTGACGACATTCCGCCACTCACTCTTCTTCACTTTCCATGTCTGCTTATTTCCTCTTCCTCTCTCTCTTCTTCTTATCTTTCAACCTTCTCTTTCTTTCTCTCTCTCTCTTATTTCTTCTCTATTCTCTTCTATTTCTCTATAATACATGCCATTATTCATTCTCTCTTCTCCCTATTTATTCATATTATGTTCTATTAAATTTCTCTCCTTTTTCTCTCAGTTTTCTCCTTTTTCTTTATTAGCAGGTCCTTCTCAATTTCCTTCCCTTTTTGCCCAGTACTCTTCATTTCTTCTTCTTCCTCCAAAATCCAATTATGGATAATTATGGATAAATCCAATTCTCATCACTACTTCTGATTGTAAAAATTTTCCCTTTTTTTCTCCTTCTTCTTCTTCTAACATCCACAATATTGTAAAACTTTTCCCTTTTTTTCTCCTTCTTCTTCTTCTTCTAACATCCACAATATAGGCATCACTGACTGTAATGGTATCATAATTTCTACTAGTTTTTAAATTCAATTTGATCTTCAATATTATTATCAAATCTCCAAGAACTAAGTACTCATTTCACAAATTCAAGTTGAACACCACATGTATTTCCCCTACATCTCTTCCCCCCCTTCACTGCTTTGTAATCCAGACCTTGAGCTAAACTCATAGCACACAAAAAGGGATACAACATAATCAATTTAATTCTTTATCTGTGCTAAGTGTAATAGATAGTAATTTATTTTGTTAAATATATATTGGAACATTTATCGTTAAGAGCAATGAATGTTTCAGAAGAATTGAATATTACAATCAATAAAAGAATTCCAGTTACTACACCAATGTAGTATTTCACGGAAAGGCGAGCTGAACTCGGAAAGTGGTGTGCGTAAAATGAGTGAGAAGTGAATGAAAACATGCTGACGCTGCTACTTTTGATCCCAGCAATAGCTTTGAGTGCAGAAATAGACGCGCAGTACGCTAATAATAAAGCAAAGCGGTACCGAGCACTCACTTCTCTTTATAGTATTGCTCTTTCTCTCACTCTCCCTCTCACTTCTATTCTCTTTCTATTTCTCATGCATTTTATGAACGGAAAAAATAAGATTTAATTTCTCTGACATAGCTTTGCTCTTCCTAGTTTCAATGTTAAATTATTATATGGTCAAAATAGTCGTTATATAGTATTAATTGTCGTTGTAATAATAATAATTATAGTCGTAACAGTCGTTATCTAATCGTAATAGTCGTTACATAGTTGTTAATAGTTGTACACATGGATACTAGAATACACGGTAGTAGTACAGTTACCATGGAAACATGAATAAGTCACATTTTTTACTGGGTTTCGGGCTACGTCACGTCTTTTAAAATCTATGCTGGATCTGCGTGTGATCCCCAGTAGCGTTTATTTTAGCGTTTATTCTTAATCACAGCGGTTATTCTGGTATCCGTTTCGTGGTCGTACTGAATTATTTTATGATTGGCTAAAGAGTGAATAGGCCAAACACACCATTTCAGGGGCAGGGTATGCAACCCGTGCTACATTTTTGCAATAGTAGATTAGTTGGGGAAACAGGCACAGAATTACACCCATCTGATCTATATACTATATATACAGTTATACACCTAAATCCATCGATTTCGAAAATTTATGACTGTAGAATAGAATATTAAAATACTGTAACAAGTGATATTCGTACAAATAACCAAAGTTATGTCAAGAAGTAGTTATTTCATCCAAAGGCTATAGGTCAACTGTGGAATAGAATACCACAAAACGAGAAATACACTAGAAAAAAAAAACAAGGAATTGAGGAGGAAAAGAGAGAAAGGATGAAATGAGAGAAGTAAAAGGAGAAATACGATAGAAGAAGAGGAAGAACAAAACAAGGAATGGAGAAGGAAAAGAGAGAAGAGAGAAAGGATATAATAAGAAGACAAAAAGGAGAAATAAAATAGAAGGAAGAAGAGAAAGGAATAAAACAAGGAATTGAGGAGGAAAAGATAGAAGATGGAAAGGATGAGATAAGAAGAGTAAAAGGAGAAATAAAATAGAAGAAGAGGAAGATCAAAACAAGGAATGAAAAGGAAAACAGAGAAGTGGAAAAGGATGAAATAAGAGGAGTAAAAGGAGGAATAATACACAAGAAGAGGAAGAACAAAACAAGGAATGGAGAGGAAAAGAGAGGAAGAATTACATAAGCGAGAGACGACGGATTGAGATACCCAGCTGAACAGAGTTGAGCTGAGCGGGCCACCATCACACTCCTATATTGATTGTCGTAGGCCTGGCTGCGGTGGGGCGGAGATGGGTAAGGGGGTAGTTGTACAGCCCCCGCAATTTCGGGAAAGGTGAACAGGGGGTTGTTATCCACCCCCCTAGCCCCCCCACAAAACCCTAGGCTGCTGCAGCGCGCATCGTTTGAAATGTCAAAGGTTCGGTCTCGGTCCGCCTTTTAAGTAGGGCTGGGATCCAGATTATTGGCGAATAGAACTAATATGGAACTAATGAATATAGAACTAATGAATGTGAATAGTTGCTAGGGAATTAAAATAGTATGTACAGAGTGTTGAATTGAATTGAAATATATTTATTCTCAAAAAAACAAAACAGAATATATACATTTGAAAGAATACAATACATGAATATACTCCTCACCTAGAACGAGTCTGTTAGATAGTTGAATACAGATAGTAACAAGCAGTTGAAAAAAATTTGATCCAGTCCAATGACTACCCGTTTTTTGATAATACAAAAAAGGCTCTTCACGGAAAATAAATCAAATACATCAAATACATTTTTGATAAGCCTGATTGAATAATTATCATTGAGGATTATAAATTCAATTTATCATGAAATTATTTGAACCTTCTTATTAAATTATATCACTTTTTAAATTAAATTTACAATTTTCATACTCAAATGAGAATTAGATACTTCATATTCGATACATTCTCAATCAATGTTCAAGAAATTAATAATAATAAATAAATATTATTACGGAAAATGCCGAGAAAGCTAAACACCAACGAAAGAGGGCGTGGCAAGCTGTTGTCATGAAAGTCATGCTTCCAAATTCAACGAGCCGTCTGATTGGCCAGTGGGTTGAACAATCGCCATTTTGCAATTTCAACCAATCTGGAGCCAGCTGTACTAGAACGTCACGTGACACTTGACAGCCCATCTGACGTTTACGAGCTGCTAGCTTCTGATTGGTCGAAATCGTAAAATGGCTTCTGTTCAGCTATTGACCAATCAGACGGCTATTTGAGTTCTGAACGCTTTCTACGTCAACATCATTGTCACTACTACTTTCTGAAATTTTTAATTATTGCTTGGTGTTTTTTAAAGCGCGGAATTTTATGCAAGAACTCTGCAAATTTAACATAAGAAAGGATAGAGAATAAGTATTTACAATGCATTTAAAGTATTGTAGCATTCCTGATTGTATAAATAAATACCGTTCATAATAATAAAATTGCGTCTTCTATTCCATCCATATTTCAAATGTAAATTGATTCAACAAAGATATCGAATCTCAGTTTTGAATTAATCGAGTGAAAAATACAGTTCAAAAGCATATGATTGATTTGAAGTCTCGCGCCCATAATGCATTTTGAAATAATAAACAATGGAAATGATCTCTGCTGTGAATAAACTTGATTGTCTGCTCAATCAGCTTGAAAAATAACATTCAAAGTTGACTTAAAACTTGAATTGAACATTATAATAATGTTTTTAAGAACATGCGATATGTTCATTTTATCATTCTAAATATAATTCCACAATCAATAAGTAGGAAGAATAGCGACAGGTAATTCTATTTCAATTATAAATTGATTTTTACTTACTTAAAAGCCTATCCTTTACATGTTAAATTTACAGGAAAGATGCATATGATTATCCGCCAGCTAGATCGCAACACCGTAGATGCTCACAGCGAATAAAAACTCTATAAAGATGTTTATAGAGCCCTAGTCTGGAACCGTCTCGTCTGAGTTCCATCATTTAAAAAAATATTATCTGTGTTATCCGAGTCGCTAAGTTTCCACGTGTTAGTAGTGCCTAAGTATGCTAATAGTGGACAATAAGCTGATAATAGAGCAATCCAATAGTATCGACTATCCATTTCCTTATTGAAGTACATTAATATAGATTGACGCTAGCTGCCTACTGGCAACGTGTGAACACGGCATTAAGCATGCAATAATAGATAATAGGCTAATAATAGAGCCACTATAGCCATTTCCCTAGTCAAGTACAATAAAGAGATAAAAGAGAAACCCTTGCTTGTGGCCTTAGCTAGGTCAAGGGAACAGCACACAGAATATCATACACCGTTTGCCAGTGAGTGAGGCAGCTTGTTGTAGATCGATATAGAGACCCTCCCACCCCTTGCGCTAGTAAGGGTGGGGATGGGGGGGTGAAGTCTAGGGGGTAAGCTGGGTGGAAGTAAGTTGAGTGGAAGTCCAGGGGGTAGTAGTAAGTTGGGTGGTAGTCCGGGGGGCTAGTTGTAAGTTGAGTGGTAGTCAGGGGGGTGGAAGTCAGAGGGAAGGGTGAAGGGAGTCAACTTTCCAATATAGGGGTTGTTTTGCAAGAAATGCGGGTGGGCGGTATGTTTTAAAAGCAATCGCGCACAGTGAGTTTTGCGTACAGTGACAATCGCGCACAAGCTTTATCAAAGGGTCTCTACTACCTGGAATTGTCGCTCTGTCGAACTGTCTGGCAGTTGACCGAACGGAAATACAGTAAATAGAACAAAATTGCCTTTAATACTACACAAATAAGGTTTTTGACTAGTAGAAAGTGGTTGGGTAAGATGTTTTTAGATAGTGTCTGAACCATGCTAAGTTGCAGCTGGCGGTTAGGCGGTTAGGTTGGAAGTGGAAGACATGAGCCAAGACGATATAGTTCACGTTTGAGGTCACGGTTAGTCTTCACATAAGTTGTCTTACAGAGCAACACGCTGATGTAACGTTAGTAAAACTGCTGGCTACATCAATCAGCTGTGACTTCAAACGGCTAATTGTCTTGTTAAAATCCTGCTATGTTTTTAAATGGTGTCTACCAATGCTAGTGTTATGGTGAGCTTGGAGACAAACGAATACATGAGTTTTGATTTAGGAGCTTCTGATATGGTCGAGAAGGTTAGGAGCACACATGCAACGACATAGCCTACTCGACAGTCTCTTTTTTGAAAACTTAAACCTATAGTTATTTAATAGAAATACAATGTAATGACAACTTGTAATTACATGTTACGTTTTAATAAATACTCTGTGAATACACTGTAATGTTATGTTTTTCAAATAGAATGTTCATGTCAGCTGGACCTATACACTCTTGAAGACAGAGCTGAGCCATGGCCATCTTGTTCTACGGTGGCCATGGCTGAGCATAAAATAGGTTTTAGCATAGCCATCTCTATCAGATCTCTATCTGATAGAGATAGCTATGGTTGTAGGCCTAAACCTGCGAACGTTAAATAATACGTCATTCACCAGGCAGCACAATCTGAAAAATCCTACCACACCTAATGCAACAATGAGTATTTTGAAACTACAATATAATGCTTCTCATTTAGTGCAATAAGCACCATACTTATGGAGCTCTACCTGCTTAGGCCTATTATTATTGAGTTATGACTAGCCTAAGTGTAGACAAGTTGAAGTATGATTTTTGTGGTTTTCCTTACTTATGATGTTGCTGTTCTGTAGTGTTTTGTTTGGCATTACTGAACTATTGTTTTGTTTGCTTTATAGTTTATACTGGCAATAAGTGTTCTGGCAATAAAAGAATCTGGAATATTAATATCAGCATTGTTTTGTAGAAGAAAATTACTGTATAATAGCTCTATTATTTAACATATCATATTATTGTATTATGTTATATGTATTAAATTTCTTCTATAATATAAGTGACATCTAAAAGTATTGTATTACAGTATGTAATTTATTGAGTACTCTGAATCTACTTCGGGTTTAGTACCTGAGCGACAGTTGAGGTAGGAATAACCTTTAATTAAACTTGTGCGCAATTCTCATTTGTGCGCGTTGCGCAATGCGCACAACACCGTTTGAAGGAACACTGTGCGCGTGGGTGGCAGACAGCCCAGCAAGCTTCCCCCTCCCCTTCTTTGGTAGTAGACCCAGGTTGGGGGTAGAAGGTCAAACATTCATCCCAGCTGGTGCGCTGAGCAGGGCAGGGCATTGATACATTGCGCAAGCGCACTAGGCTACTACCCTTCTACCCCTTCTCTTCGTCTGAAATTTACTCTCATCACTCATTTCCTCTTCCCCTCCTTTTCAAGCTAACCCCTCATCCCCTACAACACCCACGTTTCCAGCCGGTTCGTTTCCTCCTTTCAACTCTTTATTTCCTATCGTATTTTTCCCACATTTTCATCCTCTCCTATTTTCCCTTTCCATCATTCTTCTCACCCTTCCCACCACCCCAACATTATTTCTTAATACACTGGTCTCTCACTTTTCCCCTCCTCTCTCGTATTACCATACTTCTTCTCTTATTCCCTCTTGCATTTCATCTCCCTCTTATTATACTATATCTTTTCTTATCCTTCTTCTTCTTCTTCTCCCCTCTCCTACTACTTTCTCACAAACTATCCTTCTGCCTTCTTTCCTCTTCCATTTCTTCTCTCTTATTGTTATCTCTCCTATTCTTCTTCTCGTCTCTTCTCTTCCTCCGCTCCATTACTCTCTAATTTCCTTACTTTCTATCTCCACTTCTTCCTCTCTTCTTGATTGACACCTCCTCTATCCAATCCTGCTTCCCCTTTTCCCGTCTTTCATCCTTATTTTCTTGCTCTTTCCTTCCTGTTCTCCTCCTCTTATGTACTCCTCGACTAAATTCTATTCGTATTCTTCTCCTTCCGCTTCTTCTTCTTGCCTTCTTCTTCTTCTCCTTCTTCTTCTTTCTTCTTCTTCTTCTTCTTCTCCTTCTTCTTCTCCTTCTACTTCTTCTTGGTACTTCTATGTTTTCTTCTTCCCCTATTATCCACCCTCTTCCTCCCTCATTCATCATCATCATTTTCCCTTCATCCTTCTTTCCCTCATTTACATGTCCTTTCACTTCTCTCCTCTTATATGTTGTCCTCTCTTTTCCCCTCGTCTTCTCCTCTACCCACAAACATACTACTCTATCCACCTTTTTCCTCTTTATCACATACCTGTGCTTTCCCTTCTCTATTCCTCTTTGGTTCCCTCTCCTTTCACTACTCTTCTCTCTCTCCTTCTCCTCTCCCTATCTCCTACCTCTTCCTCTTTATCTACCCTCTCCTTCCACTAATCTCCAGCTTCCTTTCCCTCCCTCCTTTTTGCCTCTCCTTCTCCTGTCTCTCGCTCCATCTCCCTCCGTCCTCTGCATCCCCTCCCCACCCTCCGTCTATGAGGGGTGCAGATTTTCCCAGCTTTTCCTGTCTGTACCAAGTAGTCACTTTTCTCAATGAGTCCGCGCCCAAACGATGCCCTATATTATAAAGTAGCAGCTGCACTTCTCAACTTTCAACTTCTGAAACAATATTGAAGTTGTTTGAAGTGAAACCACTAATATTTCAAAGTCACACTGACATAATAATCACTGATGTAATAAAATTTTCAATTCCTTAGCTTCATGCATTATTGCAGTAGGTAAATATAATAGTCTAGGTAATAATTATTCCAAATTAGGGACAAGCCCCTAATACAGAATATTTTCAATAATTTTAAACGTAATTTTACATATCTGTGAGATTTACTTAAAAATAATACAAGCAGAGGCATTATTCTCCTTCTTTTTGATAGAATCATTGATTTCAAATTATATTATATTGATAGAATCGTCTGTGGTGCTAGTTTCATAGTCATACTGATATGATAGGATATAAGAATAAGTACTGCTTCAATTCATTATCATAGTACATAATTTCTATTAAAAACGTTTGAAAATGCACACAATTATGTTGAAATAGGAGTACACTATTTAAAACTAAGCATCAGTCAGTCAATGATGAAATAAATGAAAAATGGAATTCAAAATTGAATAAGGATATAACTACAGTCTAATAATAATAATAAAAAATAGTAACACAATATCAAATCTGAATTCAATCAAAACCATCAATCAGTCATTGACAAAATGAACCTAGAATTCAAGAAGGTTATTACAGTCTAATAATCAACAATATAATAATACAATATCCATTATATATTATCCATTGTCCAGTGGACCTCCCACATGATTTTAAAATATTAAAGAATCCCGCTTTTTACTAATTGATTGTTTGACTATGTGAACAGCTATTAACGAAAAAATGGTCAAATCGTAGTCAAATAAAGCTGCTTCCAAGTTATTTATCGATTATAACTCTTCCAATTCTCATTTTGAGGGAATGTTTGATACTCAACCTTGTAGAAAAAATAATTTCCTACAAAAAATGTATCTTGCAAAATTTTGATTCAATTCGTATTTCAGGAGTTATTCAGGGAAAAGTGAAAAATTTTATGGTAAACACTTTCATAATAAATATTATTATAAAGTCCCTACTTCCAAGCTACTACCAAGTATCTGACGACTGGATTGCAAAAGAGAGCGCTCGCGCTACCTGTTGATAGAAACTAGAACTAAAATTGACATTGCTCTGGTTTTTTATAAATTTTGGGCTTACCGTTCATTTTATCAAAAAAATTCAAAGGACAAAATCTGTAGATAATAAAATGGACTACACTTCATGTCCCAAATACATTTTCGATATTTCCAGTCATTGAGCTGTAATTCAATAAAACCTAGACGAACCGTCTCCACCTGATGCTGTTTTTGAACTGTTTTTCGATGATATCACTCTCATTATCAGTTATAAAGGAACAAATCCCATGAAGACTTGTAGAAAAACCTATAATCTACAAAAAAGGTCTCTTGCAAAATTTCGATTAAAAGCGTATTTCAGGAGTTATAAACAGTTAAATGAAAACGTTCTTGAAACTCTTCAAAAATCTGTCTACTTCCAGCAAGCTTCTCAGCCCTTCAGTGTAGTTGCCAGCTGAATTGAGAGAAGGAACGCCCGCGCTACCTGTTGATGGAAACTGGAACTAATATTGACATTGCTCCGGTTTTTTGTAAATTGTGGGCTTATTGTTCATTTCATCGAAAAAATGCAAAGGACAAAATCTGTAGACAATAAAATGACCTACAATTTATGTCGTTAACAAATTTTTGATATTCTTAGTCATTGAGCCATAATTTGAGAAAAACTAGACGAATCGTATTCATACAATGGGGTTTTTGAGCTGTTTTTCAATTACAACACAGCCATTATCAATTTGAAAGTAATAAATATTGCATAATTTTATAGAAAAAACTATAGTCTACAAAAAAGGTCTCTTGTAAAATTTCGATTGAAATCGTATTTTAGAAGTTATAAACGAAAAAGTAAGAAAATGTGTTCCAAAGCTTCCATGCAACTCGACCTGAACAGAAAGGATTGCTGGATTACAAAAGGGAACGCCCACGCCATCTCTTAAAGAAATTGGAACTATTCTTGACATAACATTAGTTTTTTCAAGATTGTGGCTTTGCTGCTCGTTTTATCGAAGAAATGTATAAGAAGTTAATTGTAGAATATAAATTGGGCTACAATTCAAGTTCCGTAATTTTTCCGATATCACACGTCATTGAGCCATAATTCATCAAAACCTGGACGAACCGTCTTCACATGATGCTGTTTTTGAGTTTTTTCGATGATAAAATTGGTTTTAAAGAGAAAAATCCCTCATAATGTTATAGGAAAAACTATAATAAACAAAAAAGGTCTCTTGCAAAATGTTGTTTGGAAGCGTATTTCATGAGTTATAAACAGAAAATTTGATATTTCCTTCAAATGCTCAAAAATCTCAAGTCTTTAGTGAGGCTGCCGGTTGAATTTCAGAAGTGAACGCCCGCGCTACCTTCTGACAAAAAATATAACTAATCTTGATATTGCTCCAGTTTTGCTCCCATAAATATAAAATGTTCGAAGAGTACTTTATATCCATTGAAATATATCAACAAAATACAATTTCTAATATTAAAAAACGTTTCAATCTTCAATCAATAATATTTCTTATTAAAATGAAGACAATCATTATTCTTTCATTGTGCTCAACAGCTGACATCTAACCTTAACCTAGTTTCTGATAGCAGATTGGGATTGGTGATAGTGTCCTAGAAATTCACCCCAAAAAATCAATTTTACCTAATAAAAGCTATGATTATCAGAAATTTATATCCACAGTCGTGAAAAACGAAAATGGGCTCTTCAAATAGTATGTTGAACACTTTCCAGAGCTCTTCGATTGACTGTAAAATTATCGTATGTAATCAGCTCAATATATTGGAGGTTAGCCTGCAGAGTAAATAAAGTTAAAAATGCGGAGCTTTATTGTTTGTGAAAAGCCAGCTAAAACAAATTATTCAAAATGAGCGGACAAACTCTAAAATCTCAAGCAGATGGTAAGTGTATTGACAAGTTACCTATATTTATTCTTTTACATAGCATTTGTGAATTTCTTTGTATTAAGTTACAAGTAGTCTGTGCATTACTTGGCTCTAGGAATCAAATCCTTGTCTGAATTTGTTCCAGCCATTTCAATAATTCAATCTTTATTGATTGTGATCAATGCGCATTAATCCTTTGAATAGGTCCTTCGAATAATTCAGTACGGTAAGTTATAACCTAAGCTACACTCCGCCAATACAGTAGGCATAAATCTTTCAAAATCCATTATTGTGTGTAACTCCAATAGACAATAATTTATTCTTCAAATGATGGCTACACAGACATCATGACGCGGTTAATCATCTGGCACCCCTAGACAAGTATTAAGTAATTTAACACTAGAGTTCTGTTAGGCAAGGCGTACACCGGTTAGTCAAGAGAAGACGAAATTAGTCACGTTTAGTTACAGTACTTCACATAGTTTCTTATGAAGCAACACACACTGATTAATGACTAATCGGTGTGTGTTGCTTCATAATAAACTTTTTGACTAATTTCGTCTTGTCTTGACTAACCGGTGTACGCCTAGCCTTAAACTTCAGTGTCAATACTTCAATGGGCTTCTATTCAAGAATCAAGGCTGTTTTATGGAGATTCAAACAGCACCCTTATCAACCAGCCAGTAGAGTAACAGGAACTTTTAATTGACCTATTCCATGCCAGAAAATGATTATTACAATCTCTGCTTTACGGTGTGTGGTAGTTTTTTTTTTTTTTAATTTATAATTTCATTTTCTAGCAGGGGAGTGCGTTGGTATCCCGGACGGAGCAGTGTCTCAGGGCGGGGGCGGGGGAGGCGAGGTGTTGCGAGCGTTGTACGATTTCAAGGCGACAATCGAGCAGACGCTGGACTTTGCCCGCCATGACATTTTCATTCTGCACTCGTCCAGCAACACAAAGAAGAACTGGTGGCATGTGATCAACGCCCAGGGAAAGGTCGGCTATATACCGTCCAACTATGTGGAAACTGTGCAGGTTAGTAGATACTACAGAGAGTGTATAGTCACAGTGTGGCCATTTGTGTGAAGCACTCCATAAAAATATGGAGATCAATCATATTTTTTCCTGCCGCCGCCATAATTTTGAATTTTGATATGGGATTACAGACAAACATAAACCCATTCTCTCATTTCTCAAGCTTATTTTGAGAAAAACAACATCAAGACTAACTTTTCTAATATTAAAAATAGTCTCTACTCTTGGTATTGCTTTAAAAACTGAAAATGATGAAAACTAATACTGGCAAAGGCAAAATGTAGGTTAGAAGTGAATCTTATATCATAACATATGATCAGCTTTTCATTCCAATGCAAATCTCATGGGAATCGGCAAAAGTATGGCGGATTTGTCGGAGCTAACCAATCAAAAGCACGACATGTAATGTCCATACTGTGACTATACACTCTCTGTAGTAGATACTAGGTAGGTTTTGAGACCGATTTTATTATTATAAAAATAAACAACATTCCATTACTCTTACTATAACAATATTATTGTTTAATCTATTAGAACAGGAAAATAATACATACAATATTATTAGTAGTGAACTATTAAGAAACTCGATCCTTTACTGTCAGATATTTAAAGGTTGCCTATGATATTTTTATTATAATTCAAAAGGAACTTAAAATACCAAAGCTAGGTACAAGCAGTAATAATCATTGTAGCAGTAATAGAAAGATTTTGTTTGAATTTTATCAATTATCTTGGATTTATCTTGAATTTTTGTTTGAAATACAGTAGGCTATAACTTTTCTATTACTGCTACAATAATTGGTATTGCTTGCATCTTGCTTTGGTATTCTAAATTGCTTTTCAATTATTTCGTTATAATGACTTCTAATGAGTTAGCCCTATATCAAATTAATAATAATGCTGCTGACAAGTTTAACATACTTTAACTTTCCTTGACATTCCTTAGTCTTTGAAGCATGAGTGAGATGTAAGTAATAACACAATATTTATTTGAGTGTTTTATTATCTTATTAGTGGTTTAAGCGTCAATTACAATCTTAAAAACAAATGTACCTACTGTACTGTGTTTTTTGTATACCACTATGTCGTGTCATTTGATACTCAATAGTATTGGTTTATTCATCTAATTATTAATTTGTAACACTACTTTAAAAACACTTTGAAGTAGAGATATAACACTTTTTTTCACTTACATAGCTAGCTACGATCGTTTAAACCTGGTATAGGCCATCATCAGACTCATGCTGGAGTCTGATGATGGCCTACACCAGGTTGAAACGATCATCACTATGTAAGTGAAAAATAGTGTTATTCTACTCAAAAGTGTTTTTAAAATAGTGTTATTAATCAGTAGAAAAAAGTATGGATAGACAGCTTATTACTTTTGCTTTTTGTACTGCGTTTGTTTTTCGTCCAATTGCTGCCTTAATATTTGGTTGGTTGGGTGATAATATAGGACGTAGAGCAACTGTTATAATTACAACTTTGTTTTGAGTCTCCGTTGTTTTGTTTTATTCATCTAATTATTGTTTTGTTTGTTTAGGTGAGCAGCAACTACCTAGTCTCGTTTATCACCAGATGCATGCAGTGCATAGAGCGCAGTCTGCCGGCTGGGGGCGGAGGCGAGAGTGGAGGGGGTAAGAGGCATCAGCTGTTGAAGGAGTTGGCGGAGAGGAGGCGGCGCGCGGAGGGGGGCATGCGCTCTCCCATACCCCCCCGGCCCCCCACCAGGGGACCGGCAACTAGTTGTCCCGCCTCGCCCTATGCTAACGCCAGTGCGGCCGCTGCACCTTCTCCCACTAAGGTAACTTTAATAAGGAATATACGTATAAGGATTCTATACATTCCTTTTTTTTATCGTATGGCTTTTATTGGTGGGGAGACCCTTACGGGTAGGTTCCACCTCGCCTCATTGCACAATTTTTTTGTGTCGGTCACCCATCCGAGAGCGGTCTTGAATGTTTGTTACTTAACCACATGATTACTTAGCAACCGCTCTCACCGAGTAACCACTGACATTACTATTACCACTGATATAGAATCGTATTACATTTATCTTATAACATTTCTTATTAAGGAATATATAATTCCTTATAATCTAGTGGAACGGTCGTTCCACCACCCGTCCCCCCCGTGTTACGAATGAAAGACCGGGACCACTATATATTCTGTAACGAACTTCCCTTTGATGTTCGCATGCCGCCATCTCAATTTACGCGGAAGGTAGTGAAAATTGTAAAATGTTGTAATGACATTATTTTCTTAGATTTTTGAGCGCTTTCATTTAAGATCAGAACGAACTTTCTACGATATAAATTCGCAAAGATACTATATACGGGTATTTTGTCATTTTACTAATTTTGGGATTTTTCAATTTTTTTCAACTTTGAGCACTTGATGTGAAAAATCTGTAATGAGTTGAGATTTCGGACTACCAAAAGCGATTGAAGACATGTTTAAACTATTTACATTTAAAATTTCAAATCATTTAATGCCCGATTAAGCTCTGTAGCTCTGTCCGAATAAAAATTAAAGTTGTAATTTGAAGTTAGAATTTGAAGCTTTTTATCGAATGTAAACAGGGCCACCCAGGAACATGGCCTAGACACTCGAAATGTGACGTCACGGCTAAGAGGCTTACCACTCCACTATATTGTTCATAAACAGCCACTGACCACAACCAAGTTTGAATATTTAAATTTTTATTTTTTAAAAATAAATAAATAGACCTACTTACCCACCAAAAGGTAATTGTGCAGTTGAAATAAACTCAAGACGAGAAAAACCAAACACGAATTCCAATTTTAATGCAGGGATGAGTTGTAAACATGAGTTGTTATGGACACGATGTGATGACGTCAGCTGCACGTTTAAATTCAGTGTCTAGCTAGACCATGTTCCTAGGTGGCCCTGATGTAAATGTCGCGATCCTAGCGGTTAAAAACTAAAAGTTTCACACTGTTGCCACCGCCAAATTCGACCTTTTCAATAATAGCCCAGTAAAATTGTCATCAAAAATAGGGTCTACCTTGTATGAAATGGGATAGTCAGTTTTTTTTTAGTAATGTTTATGGTAGTCCTGGGATGCTAAATCCAAGTTTTAGACCTAGGCAAACTACCGGTTCATCTCCAAAATGGCGGAATTTTGCACTTTTTTTATGTTTGGCTAATTTTCACCCTGAAGAATCTTTTTTTCATATAGGACATTGTTCATATTTCTTAAAGTATATCAAATTACCATCAATTTGAGACAAAATTTATCATTGCAGGCCCAACCGTTTGCGAGATACAGCTCTTCAAAGTTCATAAAAATTAATGAGAATTTACCCTTTTTTCAATTTTTCGCAATTTTTGACCCTGAAGAATCACTTTTTCATATAGGACTTTCAACATAGGTTGAAAGTAAATTTAAATACCTACAATTTGATACCTGATTGGTTATTGTAGGCCCAACTGTTTGCGAAATACAGCTCTTCAAAAGTTCATCAAATTATCGTAATTTTTCACTTGTTTTACATTTGGTCAATTTTGACCGTGAAGCATCACTTTTCGAATGTGACTTTCAGCAAAGTTTTTGAAAGATAATTTAAGAATCTACAATTTGAGACCAAATAGATTATTGTAGACCCAATAGTTTGCGAGATGTAGGCCTTCAAAGTTCATCAAATTGTTGAATTTTTCCACTTTTTCTACATTTCTTCAATTATGACCCTGAAGAATCATTTTTCCATATAGAACATTCAACATAGTTTTGGAAGCTGATTCAATTACCTACAATTTGAGACCAAATTTGTTATTGTAGGCTCAACCGTTTGCGAAATACAGCTCTTCAAAGTTCATTGAATTATCGTAATTTTTCATTTGTTTTTTGAATTTTGACCGTGAAGTATCACTTTCTCATATATGACATCCAACAGACTTCTTTTAAAGTATATTAAAATACCTACAATTTGAGAATTAATTGGTCATAGGGCCTAATAGTTTGGAAGATATAGGCCTTCAAGTAGATTAGTAGAAGTCGATTCACATTTAAAATTTCAAATCATTCAATGTCCGATTAAGCCTGTAGCTCTGCCCGAATAATAATTAAAGTTGCAATATTTGGAATTTGAAGTTTTAAAGAATGTAAATGTCGCGTCAATTCAACAATTTCAGCAATTAAAAGAAATAAAACTCTGACAGGAAATAGAAAATTGAATCGTTCATTTTAGAATCATTAATGGGGAAAATTTGAGAATTTTATCCCGGGAATGTATAATACTGGGGTTGGGCAAATTTTTACAAGGATTTCATTTTTCGATTACACAATATGTTTTTTATAAAAAGTGGTCATGTGACCTATAGTGATGGGGTAAACTTTCAATTTAAATTCAAAATCTCAATCTTATTTAACAAACTTTGTGAATAACTGCTTATACATGAATTAATGTTGCTACAATGATATGTCATTAAAGTCTGGATAGTAAATGATAAGGTGTGATGCAACAGACACAGTCACAACGTCTTGTTTGTTCATTCAGTATTAACCATAACTGGCTCACTTAAAGCTAGAATAATTTTGTAGCACCCAAATAGTGAGGATAAAATATCTTTATCAAATAACATAGCATTTCACTGTTTAAAAATTAACTCTCTCCCCATCCATCGTGCTTGCAGTGTTATACCTCTATAACAAGAAGGTGATTAAAAACTGATATCCTCTCTCTCCAAAAGAAAGAGTTCGTCACTGTCCTACTACCCTGTTGAAAACGCTGGTGTGGAAACTATTGTGTACCAAAGAAAAATGTTATAAGCCAGTAAGAACATGCTTGATATAGTTTAATAAGAAACCCGTCTCCTCTGCAACATACATTTATACATACAATATAATAATTATGTGTATGGAAAACAAAAAAATGAAAACTCTGTTCTGGAAGCCATTGACATTGGAGAAAAAATTTGGAAGAAATTTTGGGGAGGGCGAGGGCGCTCAATAATTTAGAAAGTTCATAAAAAACTTGTTAGCTCAAACACTGAGAGTATGATTCCCTGAAAGTTCAGCATATTTCTAATTCGTGATTTTAAGTGGGTGAGATTGAGCGCCCTCGCCCTCCCCAAAATGTCTTCCAAATTTTTCTCCAATGTCAATGGCTTCAGAACAGAGTTTTCATTTTGTTTGGCTACACATAATTATTATATTGTATGTATAAATGTATATTGCAGAGGGAGACGGGTTTTATTTAAACTATATCAAAACATTTTCTTACTGAAAGCTTATAAAATTTTTTGGATTTTTCTTTGGTACACAAATTTTAGTTTCCACACCAGTGTTTTCAATAGGGTCAGGACGGGGGTAGACGAATTCACAAATTGGAGAATTTTGAGGATAAAGGAATTCTATAAGGAATAGAATCTTCATAAGAGTCCTTAGCGGCTTAGCCTAAAGCCCGGTCTAGACGCAACGATAAGTTTGTCAAACTTTTTGTTCAAACTTATCAGGATTATTTTAAATTGTCATAAAACAGCTGATTTAACGTTAGTAAACGAGCGTACATCAATCAGCTGTTTTCTGACAAGTTGAATGGATCCTGCTAAATAGCAATTTTAAATTGTCAGAAAACAGCTAATTGATGTCAGCTTGTTTACTGACGTTAAATCAGCTGTTTCATGACAATTTAAAATAATCCTGATAAGTTTGAACAAAAAGTTTGACAAACTTATCGTTGCGTCTAGACCGGGCTTAATACTGTTCAAACCCATGAAACAAATTCATGAAAACAGGCAGCCCGCAGTTTATTTTTTCGGTCGCTACTTTTAAAGCTGGAAATGTGTGGAAGGTTTTTAATTATAGCAGGATTCTTTTAACTTGTCAGAAAACAGCTGATTTAACGTTAGTAAACGAGCGTACATCAATCAGCTGTTTTCTGACAATTTAAAAGAATCCTGCTAAGAGAAACATTGCTAGAAGACTTCTAACTTAGTTTTGCTGTATGCCTACCTTGAAATTTTATTATCACTTATCAAATTTTTCAATTGAAGGGCTAAAGTGAGTGATATTTGCATCGACTCAAGTTCTAACTGTGGTTTAAGTGTAAGAGGGAGCTTTTATGTCTCAACTTCGCCCATAGCACCTCCGAGTTTGTTTCCGAAAGCTATACATATGATAAAGACTAAAAGCTGAAGATTTAAAAGCTCTAAACTGTCATTATGTTTAGGTTAACGAAATGTTAGTAATATCAGTAGTCACTCGGTGAGAGCGGTTGCTAAGTAATCATGTGGTTAAGTAACAAACATTCAAGACCGCACTCGGATGGGTGACCGACATAAAAAATTGTGCAATGAGGTGAGGTGGAACCTACCCGTAAGGGTCTCCCCACCAATAAAAGCCATACGATAAAAAAAAATAAAAAATACCGAAATGTTCGAAACTGATGCTTTGCAGTCTAGGTGTAGAATATTACTCGTATTGCTTCCTAGTGTATTTCTAGAATTGAATCCATATATCTGTTGAAAGTAGACCCACAAAATACATTTTTGAGTGGTTTTATTCAAAGTGATATTCAAGTTGACCACCTGTTAGTAACTAAGCTGTTAGTTACAACTAACAATATTAGGCAAGTACTGCACTTTGAAGGCTTCTTTCTAACCATTTCGGTTATCTTGTTACAGACGTTGAAGAAGTCGGCTACAGTCGGTCAGTCGATTGGTTCCAGTGTAAAGCCGGCCGTGGAGACACCACCAGCCAATGAGAGCGCTCCAAATTTTCCGTCGGCCAATCAAAGTGAAGCATTGCCAGAACCAACCAATCAACAAGAAGCACAGACGGAGGAATCGATCGATCAGGAAGAAACAGAGCCTGAATCGACCAATCAGGAAGTAACAGAGCCAGAATCTACGAATGAGGGCGAAGCCGATTCTCAAAAAGAAGCGACGGTTGATGAAATATCGGCAGAAGATACTTACCGTCTTGTGCAGAAGGTCAGTTGATGAAATTTTCAACTAAATATATTTGTATATCTGTATATTTAATATATCTGTTTTATAATATATCTGTATATCTTGTATATTTGTATATCTTTGTATATCTGTATACAAAGATAAATATATTTGTACAGGCGCAGAAATACTTCTGAAAATTTAATATTAGCTGAATCAAGAAATGAATAAAGCAACTTAGTTAGGAATTGGAAGTTGTGCTATTGAAAATAGTAGGCCTACTTATGAATCTTTAATAATAAATTATATTTAAAAAAATAAAAATACAGTATTGAAAATGATGAAGATAAGAACAGTGACTGGCGGATTTCCACCGATTTCTTCATTGCTCTGCTTTTATTTTCGAAGAGGTAATTCTTGATTTACTAAGATGATAATACGACGTAAACAGTAGTTGTATTCAGCAACACTGAATTTCTCCAAATCCCTCATTTGCGACACTTGAGATGTTGCATAGAGCAGTGCAATAATTTACTCTATATCGTCCCTACAAAGAATAACTCATTAACCAATAACTCAATAACAAATTTTTTTATATTTATTACTATTGAAGCAACCTTATAGCCTGGTTTTCATTAGTAGAGTTAGTGGTAGAGTTCCCTGGGCAAGTACTAACTATCTTGTGAACTCTTCCAATGAAAACGTTCATAGTAGAGTAGAGTCATGGTAGAGTACTTGTTTTTAGTAGAGTAGAGTGGGATAGCACCGTGGGATAGTACTCTACCACTTGCCTTCCCCCACCACCGCTTCTCACTCTACTCTACCACCACTATCCTAATGAAAACAGTCTCGAGCTAGTAGAGTAGAGTAGAGACATTTTAAGGTTAGATCTGTTCACTAGACAACACACTTTACCTACTATTCTCAATTGTAGTGAAAACAGCTACTCGACCAAGTAAGTAGAGTAGAGTTAGCTTGGTAGAGTTAGTATGCCAGTTACTCGACCACTAACTCTACTAATGAAAACCAGGCTTAACTGACAAAATATTTGAAAATGGCGGGGAACCAACAAGTTTTCGAGTTATTTCAATTTAAAATTTCAAATGCCCGCCATTATGAAATATTTCGTCAGATAAGTTTGCTTCATTTTTTTACAGTTTACCTTCATCTTGGCCTTGACCATGCCAAATTTTAACAAAATTAGTTTAACCATTCTGGAGAAAAAAATAAATAAAAAGTGGCAAAATGGCAACTATGGGAGAAACAAAGCATTTTAGGACCCATGTTTACTGGAACGTTTTTTTTTTTTTTTAATTTCAATGTCAGAAAACCGCTCATGAAGTTTGTCGGTCTATCTTGAGCCCGGTCTAGACGCTACGATAAGTTTGTCAAACTTATCAGGATTATTTTAAATTGTCATGAAACAGCTGATTTAACGTCAGTAAACGAGCGTACATCAATCAGCTGTTTTCTGACAAGTTAAATGGATCCTGCTATATAGCAGGATTATTTTAACTTGACAGAAAACAGCTGATTGATGTAAGCTCGTTTACTGACGTTAAATCAGCTGTTTTATGACAATTTAAAATAATCCTGATAAGTTTGAACGATAAGTTTGACAAACAAACACCCTGTATATCTAAATTTCTTAATAATTGTGGCTTATATTTTTGCCACAGGTGCGTTTCCACACAGAGCTGAGCTTTGAAATGTCTCGCGTGGCAGTTGGCGTAGTCGCCTCCAATCTGCTGCAACTGTTGCCGGCGCATGCATCGCCCGCCCTCGAACAGCTGTTGGGCCGGCTGCGGGGAGGGGGCGGGGAGGGTCTGGGGGGGTTTACGCCCCCCCACCACCTGCTCGACAGCAGTCACGACGCCGAGCGGCTGTCGGTGGTGTTGGCCGAACTGGTCGCCTGCAAGGAGGACGCGCAGCAGCGCAGCTGGGAGCTGTACGAGGACGAGGACGCCATCATGGAGTATTTGGCCGAGTTCACTAGTATTATTGTGAGTAGACTGCTAACCAATCTGCACATACGTTTTAAATACTTTTTTTAAATGCTGATGTCTGTTTTCTAAGTGAAAACAAACTTTCACCATGTTCCCTATCAAGGGATAATTGGTTATATTGGCGAAGTGGAACAACCCTACTCGGGTCTCCCCACTATTAAAAGCCATACGCTAAATAATAAATAATATGCACATAAGTTTTCGAAAATCACGACAGGGGAGTGCTACTGGCACTTCTTCCCATTTTATTAATAATATTCTACCTATTCAAGTCAATTACAGTATTAGCCAAAATAAACAGTTTATTTGTAGAAATCTGTTTGATGTTGTGCAACTTCATAATGAAATAGAACTCCATAATACCCTCTAGTGTTTTATTTCAAAATAAACAGTACTGAAATAGTAATATTTATCTGCGACCGTGTTACAACGCAATCATTACAGTTTCATAATTGAAATTGAAACAGTAGCTTTTTCGAAATGAAATTTGGAAATGGAAACTTGTATCGACAATATTTTAAAACGGTTTGAACATTATAAAATTTTCCTTTTTGAATCTGATCCAGTTTTAAAACACTGGAACGTAACAGTTACTTACATGTACGGTAAAAATTAAAATAGAACATTGTCGTTTGAATCAAGATTAGTTTAGTTTGATAATGTAGATATTATTGTTTTTTGTTGGTCGTAGATAAAATGGTGTATGCAATGGTTGTATTTTAGCCTTTAAACAACTTTTGAGATATTTAAAAATAACTCGCGGCGTTGCCGTTCGTATTATTTTTAACCTCGGTATCTCACTCGTCATTTAAAGGCTCTCATAATACAATTATTGCATAAACTACTACAGTTGTTCTTCTTGCCTTGTTTGTAAATTGTTATTTACATATGCCTGTGCTCAATTTCTAAATTTTAGGTTGGTTAAGCTCATTCATTTTTATAAATTATGTATTGTAAGTGAAATAGAGTTTTATGTTTCAAGTTTTACTATTCCATCTTTTGTTTACTCTTCTATTATAGCTTTTGAGCCCACTGCCGGCGCACAAGTTTATCTTTTGCCGGGAGTGCCATATTGTAAATGATAAAGTACTCCAAATATGGTTTTGTCGTTCTGTAGTTTAAGACTTTTATAGTCTAGATGTATTTGGTTTATTTGATGTGTTTATATTGGCTATAATAAACAGAATTTTAATTTGTACTCTCTCGGCGTGTGTTGGATTGAATAATAATTGATTAATACGGCATTGAATAAGTTAGTGTCATTATTTGAACAAACCGGGCTTTGGACTTACTCTAGTATTTCAAGAAATCGTCAGCTTTCATCATCATCATCATCCTCCCATTCAAATTACAATTATTGCCACAAATCATGTAAAAAAACATTTACTCACGCAAAAGCCCCAGAGTTCATGTGGGCATCACCCTCACAAACAAATTTCTGAATTGCAGAAAAACGCTGACCCAGCGATATCGCGTCGCGTGTTGTCGCGCGACAAGTGCTGGCAACTGGAGGCGGTGCTCGACTACTATCAGATGGAGGTGCGCTGGACCATACGCAGCCGACTGTTGGACGCGTTTCTGGCCGTCTGCGCTCTTCATCGCACCTTCGTGCTCCTCTTTCTCAATTCCGTGCTGCCTGTCGAGCTGGCCAGGTGAGCGTAAAACGAGAATTTATTTATCTATTTTATTTTAAAGAATTCTATTATGGCAAGTAGACTTACAAATTGCGACTTACAAACTTTAACCATCATTCTAATGTCATAAGTTAATTAAAACTATGCTGAATAATATAAAATATTCTAAATTCCATTGGTAAAAATAAAATAAATGAAAAGAATAAACTAAAGTTGAATAAATACAGAGTGATTCAAAAAGAATACCACAACTTTAAAAACGTGTATTTAATGAAAGAAACATAATAGAACCGTCTGTTATACTTCATTACAAAGAGTATTTAAAGAAGTTTATTTCACTCACAAACAAGTTCAAAGCTGTTCCATATGACCTCTCCAGACACTCGAGCAATATCAACTCAATCCCTCAAACTCGTTTCCGTAGCATATCAGGCGTAAACAGTTAGGTAAGCTGCTGTTATTTCTTGTTTCCAAACCATAAATGGTGGATGGATATTGATGATTTGAAACAAAAATAACAGCAGCTTACCAAACCGTTACGCCTGATATACTACGAGTGGAAGAGTTTGAGGGAAGTTTTGGGGTTGATATTGCTCGGTATGGGTCATATTGAACATCTCTGAACTTCTCTGTGAGTGAAAAAAACTTCTTTTATTACTCTCTGAAATGATGTATAACAGAAGGTTCTATTATATTTCTTTCATTAAATACAAAGTTTCAAAGTTGTGGTATTCTTTTTGAATCACTCTGTATTATAAAAGTATAATATTCTGAGGATCTTCATAAAAGGCCCTTAATCTTTTTCCTCCATGAATTTCTGCTGGCGTGTAGTCGAAACTTCAGTTTTTTCTCTAGAAAAATAGAATTTCAATGTAATTTTTCTTTTGCAGAGACATGCAGAGCAACGTGAAAGATGTGCCGAAACTAATCAACTCGGCCAAACTGCTAACTGTGATATTATCTATGGGCGAGCCTATGCCCATACCTCATCTCGGTAAGTAAGGAAATAGTAGGATAATTTTCAATTGTTATTCATTCATTTATTGAAAATATATTGTACATCACAATGTAAACCACACCTTCTATAAAGAAAGGTACATAATGTAAGATTAAAGAACCGACTTTATCGTACAGTAGGCCTAACCATCACAATGAACGGCTCGTGAAGAATAGAATATTATAATTTAAGCTATTTTAATCTAAAATTAGGAAACAAACTAAACTTGATGTAAAGAAGTGGATTTATATTGACTACTTTTTCAATATGTGAGATCTAGGATTTCTGCTATTATACCTTGGAATGCCTTGCCTTTCTTTCATTTCCATAAGTACCTAGTATAATAATAATTATCATCTGCCTGTTTTTCAGTTCACATAATTTATCATGTTCCAACAAATGTGTCGCTCCTTTTGTGTTTTGATGTTATATAATTTATGTACTTATCTGTCTAATGTTTCTCCTAATTTGCAGAGCAACTGGGCGAGGAATTCGTTGATTTTCTGTTGCTGTTGATCGAAGACCCTCCCGAGGGCAACGAGCAAATATCGGAGGAGTTTTTCGTGGTGCTGGTCTCCTACAACTTGCAATTCGTGCCGCAGTCGAGCAACATTGTCGTGGAGGCGTTGGCAAAAATGACGCATGCTACAAATTTCACTGAGAAACTGCTCTTCATGCTCAATAGAGAAGGTAAGCTACCTATCCAATATTGCTCTGATTCTTTTTTATTCCAATACTCTCTAATATATTAACATCACATTAAATTTTAATTGATCTTATCTATCATAAGATATATTAGAATTATCTTTCATAATAATTAATGGAATTAGGTTATAAACGGTGAGATGGAACTACCTTCGGGTCTCCCCACCAACCAAAGCCATAGATAGATAGATAGATAATAATAATAATTATTATTATTATTTCTTATATTATGTATTATCTCTTATATTGGCTCTATATATGTATGGACATTATTAACTCTACCTTGTACTGTAGTATTAATTGGAGTGATACGTCATGACAAACTTCAAGATTAGTAGACACTACAAAAATCAGGTAGACAAGAATGGCAGCATCCACCATTTTGGTTCCAGACTTCAGACTGCTGTTCATGAAATAACTTGAGTTATAGCAGGATCCTTTCAACTTGTCAGAAAACATATGATCGACTAGCATATGATCACAATACTTAACCTACAAAAGCTAAATCTCGCAGATTATTGAAAAGGTCTTTTAAAAAGTTATTCTTTGAAAGGTCTTCTCTAAAAAGGTCTTTTAAAAGACTTTACATGTCTTTAAGACTTTTAAGTCTTTTGATTATTGTGTCGAAGTCACTGTTTAATTATTACCAAATTAGCTGATTTCTGACAAGTTGAATGGATCGCGCTATAGGTGAGTGAATGCTGCTCGAATTTTTCAGATCAGTTAAGAGGTTAAAGCTGGGTTACATCTATGAAACTTGTCCAAAATGGTGGGTGGGTGCGTTTACCTCGTTTTTTTAGAGCCTTAGCTTCAAGCAGCTGATCGTTTGACGTCACTGGTCCATAAAACTTGACTCTCTCTATTCTTCAGAAATGTTAAATTTAGTGTAGCTTCCTATATCTTCCATCGATTTATTTCAATGCCTTTCTAGATTGATCTATCTATTCAGCTTCATTCTTCTGAAGTTTCGGTCTCAACCAGTGGCTTTCGAAATTTGAGGGGTGTCATAATGAAGAACGTAAAAGATAATCCTTCACATTTATTACAAGAATCTCAAACAAACGATAATATGATAATTAATTTGTAATTGATAAAATACTGCTCTTAACTCCTTAACACATAAGGCCTTACTAAATAAAATTAGAATTTAGGCTATTTGATACAACAAGTGACAGATTCTAGCAACGGAAAGTCGCTAATTCGAATTGAATCTGAATAGCGTAACACTGAAATGTCACAGCATTTTTACACGATCAAATTTCCCCATTCAATTCAATTGAATTGAATAGCTGACTTGAAGCTACTCACACACTGGATATGCAAAGAAGTATGGCTTAAGCCCGGCCTAGACGCAACGATAAGTTTGTCAAACTTTTTGTTCAAACTTATCAGGATTATTTTAAATTGTCATAAAACAGCTGATTTAACGTCAGTAAACAAGCTTACATCAATCAGCTGTTTTCTGACAATTTAAAATAATTCTGCTATTCAGCAGGATCCATTCAACTTATCAGAAAACAGCTGATTGATGTACGCTCGTTTACTAACGTTAAATCAGCTGTTTTATGACAATTTAAAATAATCCTGATAAGTTTGAACAAAAAGTTTGACAAACTTATCGTTGCGTCTAGACCGGGCTTTATGTTCGATGGGCGGGTTAGGAAAATCAATGGTGTGTTTTAATGTTTTCAGTTGTATTTTCAATTAAACTAAATACAGAGTTGTCATAAAAGAATGGTGCGAAGATTGAATTTGTATAGAAACCAGCGTTCAAGCCAAACTACCTAAATTAGACAGGAATCATGAACTGATCCGCGTCAAATGTTTGTCAGAAAATCGCACCAATTCTTTTGAAACCGCACCATTCTTTTATGATAACCCGGTATTTTTGAAGATTAAAATATATGCTTTTAAATCCAAAATCAAACATGAAAATGAATTGTTTGCAGATGATCCAGTACGTGCAATCACCCAGCAGAAGAAGTACGCGAACTCGGTGCTGAAGTTGATAGTGGATATATTTGTGTCGCGCAAAGCGGCCAACCTGTTCTACACCAACGACATCAACGTGCTCATCGACATCATTGTCAGGCAACTAACCGACCTGTCGCCCGGGGACGAGGTGAGGTTATGACCGCAAATTTATTGAAATGTAGAGTTGCCGGTTTCGGTTGCTAACTAGTTTTAAATGTCTTTTTATGAAATTTTTGGTGTGAGAGCCCATATACTATTATCAATCTCAGGTAGACTTGAAAAATTTATGCTTATAACAAGTCAAAATCAAATCAAAGTTTTCCTTGTAAAATATAATTTACAATACAAAGTGAAGTACAAGTTGTAGAAAGAGATGTTATGCTTTAAATTATTTCAAAATATATAGATAATTTAATAAATTAGTATTCACCCTTTATAATATGTGTTGGGGTAATGACATCATGAAGCCTACTTTCCCAATATGGATTACTACCACAATATCATCTCTACCTCTAAACAAAAGTTGAAAAATAAATCATATTCTTTAATTAGTTATACTTATAAATGACTACTTATTCTTCAAAGGAATGTAATCCTACTTCCACTTGTTAAATGGCTAGTTGCATGTAAATCCAATAAAATTCAACTTCTGTAAAATGACGTCATCTAACTGAAGGGGCAAATAAAATACAGCACTTACCTTTTCTAACTTTTTTCGCTTTGATTACTATATAATGTATTGTTTGTGAGATCTAGCTTAATCTAAGGCTCTACTCACACTTGGAAACTCAAATCGCGGAATCTCAGCGACTCGGATAACAAGCATGTGTTTTCAATAATGATGACGGTCAGAAAATACGGTTGCAGGATCGTCTGAGCATCATCATTTGAAATGACACGTTTCTTGTCCGAGTCGCTGAGTTTCCACGATTTGAGTTTCCAAGTGTGAGTAGAGCCTAAGACGCAAAGTCGCCAGTCGACTGGCAAGCAACTAGTAGGTTTAATTATAAGAATTATATAAATCATTCTTATGAATGAATGAATTTTTATGAATGAATATCATACCTTTATACTCCCTTGTCCCTTATAATAACACTTTAATGTTTCATTCATTTAAAAAATTTCTATTGCTGTGTTTTAGTAATTATCCTTGTAAGCAAGTTTATTTATTATCACTTTTTTATTTGTGTATATTTATTTTTCCATTTTAATATTATATCTATTTAATATCTATATAATATTCTAATATTATATATATTTTTCCATTTTAATATTCCATAATATTTGAGGTAATAAATCAATAAGTCAATAAATGAGGTAATAAATCAAGAAAAATGTATTGATAAATAATTGAATTATTGGTGGCAACAGTTAGAAACCTATTTTGCCTCTTTCACTCAGTAAAATTTACATTACAAAATTGATACACTATTGAAGAGACAAGAAAAATTCAATTAATAATAAAATGTAACTTATATAGATATATTCATCACTAAGGCTAGGCGTACACCGGTTAGTCAAGACGACATTAGTCACAGTAATTCACATAGCTGCTTATGAAGCATCACACACCGATGCAATGACTAATCGGTGTGTGTTGCTTCATAAGCAACTAAGTGAAGTACTGTGACTAAACGTGGTGACTAATCTCGTCTTGTCTTGACTAACCGGTGTACGCCTAGCCTAAGAATGATACAAACGGCGTACAATACAATAAGCGTCTCCTTATCTGGGATTTTAGAAATGGCCTTGAAACCTAGTCGACAGGCAACGTGTAGCCTATTTGCACCTGTTTGGGTTCTTACTAGGTTATCATTATTATGATTTCTTGACATTGTATTCAGGGACCTGACATCTTAGGGACTGGAAGTAAGAGAAATAAGGGGAGTAGGATGACGCTAGTTTCCGGACGGACTTTTAGCGGTGTATTTGAAAACATCGTAAATTGATAATAATTACAGCTGATTCTGATTGAATAGCGGATGGTTCAAAAGCTTGATTCACGCATAACGATATTAGATCAATGATATTGAAGAATAATCCAAAAGTTTGATCACGCGTAACGATATTAGAAGTTAACCATTATTATTGCATTTTTGAATTACCATTTCAACCTGTAGTAGAGAATCACACCTACTTCTACTCAAACCAACCTAAAAAACAAAGAATCTAACAGAAATGTTATATTTTGCCGTAAATATTAACCATATTCTCTCAACACTTTTGATTTATACCGCAAAAGATACCATAAACTTTTAAAAGTCTTTATGAAAATGAAACTTAACATAAAGGCTCTGAATTCAAATAGAGCGCCAAAACTCCGTCCGGAAACTAGCGTGATCGAGACTCAGCCTACACCCCTTTTTAACATAGGGAAGATACAATACTTCCACTCCGTCTATGACAGCCCCCTGATTGTATTGAACTTGGTTGGTTGGTTAGAAGCGTTCGCAGTACCTGGAGCTGTGCCGGCTGGTGCTGCGCAACACAGACTACGCGGAGAGCCAGCACCGGTGCGACGACCTGCACAAGTGCTTCATCCACATCTTCTGCGAGGAGGGCGACGCCAGCCGGCCCGATCAGGCCCTGGTGCGAGACATTTCCAACGAGTTTCCGCACTACTTCAAGACCTGAGGTCGGTACACACACACTGTATAATCACAGTGTGCTCATTCTATGTCGAAATTTGATTGGTCAGCTCGGTCAATAGTCCAGTCGATATAATGAAAAAAAGTGGGGGTAAAAGTCTTAGGGCCGGTTCATGAGCTCGGGACTTAGCCAAGTCCTAGACTAAAACGGGTGGCTACCATAGCAACGACAAACGTTTGTCTCGACAGGTTAGTGGCTTAACAGCATAGAGAGCCCTCAGTACATAGTGTCGAGGCTAACGTTTGTCGATGCTACGTTGGCCACCCGTTTTAGTCTGGACACAATCAAGCTCATGAACTGAACTTGTCCTAGTCCTTAGTCCTAGTCCTGGTCCTATTCTTAGTCCTAGTCCTAGTCCTGGTCCTATTCTTAGTCCTAGTCCTAGTCCTTAGTCTTAGTCCTGGTCCTATTCTTATTCTTAGTCCTAGTCCTAGTCCTTAGTCCTAGGACTAGGACTGGGACCAGGACTAGGACTAGGAATAAGGACTAGGACCAAGGACTAGGACTAGGACTAGTCATAGGACTAGGTCCTAGTCCTAGTACTAATCCTAGTTTTCAGTCCTAGTCCTTAGTCCTAGTCCTTGTCCTTAGTCTTAGTCCTAGTCCTTAGTCCTTGTCCTTAGTCTTAGTCTTAGTCCTAGTCCTGGTCCTTAGTCCTAGTCCTTATTTACATTGTTGGAGTGGGTGAAAAGTATTGGAACGGCTTCATATCTCATAATAATACAGCAAACATCGACAACAGAGCTAAGTAACGAGGGGATGTTATATTATGTTTGTAAGAGTTCTTTTTTTGTCAATTGATTGTAATAGAGAATTTTTTATCTTTTCAGGGTCAAGATCTTCTTCGAGCTACAATCGTCTTTCGATTAGTAAACCTTTGAGGCAGCGTGAGTCGTTCTTTTTTTAGCTAAACTAAGCGAGCATTGTATCTGCTGGACAGATTCAATTAGATTTGACAATTCTAATAATACGATCAAATTTTTCCATAGACATATTCTTCTATTGGCATCATTTATCCATTGCCTTCCATTATTGCAGCGTCATTATTCAAAAATAGTTTTTAGTTTCAATCAATATTCAAGTAAAATGAACAATTATAATACTATAAAGTTTTCGAAAGATAGTTTTGATAGTCTTATCCAATAATCCATAGTCATCTGATAATCTTCGATTGACAGCAATAAAAAAATAATCCATAACCTTCCAAATATTAATGAAATTTGAAATTCACGAAAATTATTACAGGTAATTTCAGGTAATAATCAAGTTAAATTGTTAATAATACTATCAAGTTTATCTAAAAATCGTTTTTTCAGTCTTGGCAAATAATAATCAATAGTCATCTCATATTTAGCAGAATTTTGACATTTAAAAAAATTATTATTATTTTTGATCGACAATTTTATTAATTGAAATTTGAATTTTATACATTACTGCTTGCAAGATTCTGAAATTAATTCTTTTGTACCCTTTCCTCACTTCTAATTGCAGTATAATTTAATACTATTGAATTTTTATTGAATGTTTGAATTCGAATGAGATGGCAATCTTTATATTGAAAATTTGTTATTTTTGGTATCACAGTTCATAGTTTTCAAGTTATTTGAGTATTTGCTAGTCGATTGATGAAAGATGAGTCATTTTATTACATAAGAATGTTTGTGAAAATCAATTAAATTAATCGAATTCATGAAAAGTGAAGATTGAAACTATTATATTGTCAACAGATACAAAACAACACCCTGTTATATTACTGTTCTTCTTGAATCTCATGTATTTCCTATTTTGTGAAAAATAGTATTTTTTATATTCTTTTTTAGCTTTAGTAATCCATCATTAATAACATTGCTAATGAATGTTAGTAATGACATTACTAACTAAATTTGTTATTACATTAGTTTTCTTCTACTGAAGGGAAATGGAGCTTGTTTTTGAAAGAGATATCACATTATTCAAAAATGTATTTCACATATGAATATTGTAAAATTTTGCCACATTAATTGTTTAAAATGTAATCTGGAGATCAGTGTAATGAAAATGAAGCTCTCCAATCATTCAAAATTAAGGTCTTTGTAGCGTAATGTATTGTGAACGTTTTTTATTTATTTCCTCATCATTTTTGGTATATTGAGTTGAATTCTATTGAAAAAACATGTTTAAAACGAATTTCGGTTATGTATCGAATTAATTTTACTGATAAAACCTGAGTTGTCTTTGTAATTTATCATTTTTGAGAACAGGGGCCTGTTTCATGAAAATTTAGAAGTCCTGTATTATAGGAGAAAGGCGAGACTAGACTAAGCCAGTTTTTTTGCTTAGTGCTATCAATTTCCAGTGTGTACCCGCCCATCTCCTGTTCTACAGGACTTCTAAAATTTTATTGAAAAAAACCTCCAGATGCCTTTCAACAAATTTAGGCTATTGCAGTTTTGTTTTTAAAGCCGCTTATTTGATTACTTTTATTAAAGTTAGTTGTGCTAAGAGGGATTCAATCCAATTCTTCACATTCTGGTCAATTGTTACCAATCCTACAGCTCTAGTGAAATAATGAGGATGTTTGTTGTGATTTAAAAACATTTTTATCAATCGTAGATCATTTCAACTTATTTGATGTTTTATCAATATTAGTGGTTCATTTCAACTTATTTGATGTTCTGCTGTATTCGTTTTAACTCTTGAAGTGAATACTTGGCAGAATTTTGCAGGTAATTTGTTTCTGCCATTGTGAGAATCTATTTACGTATTCCTTATCAACTTATTAATGTATTTACTTTGAGATCATTTTATTTAAAATAAGAATAATACTTGATACTGTAATAATAAGTATTGAAAAAGCAATACCATTTCATAAAAAATTATTTGAATTTGATGTAATTCTACGTCCCTTTGCACACCTGAATTCGACACTTTTATCAAGTCCAACGTTATTGCGATTAAAAATATTGTGTCAAACTTTTCTTAGTGTGTAAGAATCTTTTTATTGTATATATAATCGAACAATTTCATTAGTCCAGGTTTACACCAACATGTAATTCTATGTATGCTTTTGTTTTCTAGTTTAAAAAATTAGAGTACAAAATTCTAGTTGTTATTGTTATGATTTATTGTTTTTGTATTTAAATTTTGACTGATGTTTCTGTGCCAAAGATATATTGAATTATAATTGTTATCTGTATCATAGTTGTAGGTTTTACATTCCAGATATTTTTCTATTAGAATTTTATTGTAAATCTATGTGATTGGTAGGTTATGAAGGCAGTCAGCTTAACCCCAGTATGCACAATTTTTTTCCATTGTCCAGCAAAATTGGAAGCAATAACTTACTATGATAAATCACCTTTGGCCATTTCATTAGTCCAAAAGCAAGGACAATGTTTTAAAATAATTATTGAAGAATAAAGAGTTATTATAAAAACGGCGTGGTTAATAAAACGTCCAAATCCTTGAAATTATACCCTCTTGCTCTTTATTACTTTCCTGGTACAAGCTTTTACGGTGGGTAGTGACTGCGGCTAACAAGGCAATAGGCTAGTGAAGCTGTGGGCTGTCGAGGTTATTAGATTGTTGTCAGATCTAATTTCTAGTAACCTTGGTAGTCTCACTTAGTCTTCTTTATCAACAGCTTTGTCTTTTTTTCTTTGAAAAAATGAAAAAATTCGCTCCCGTTCAGGAGATATGAGCATTTGAAAATCGGAATTTTCCTCTCAGCTTTCCCTTGAGAGAAGAGAGAGGTGTACTCTTCTCAGCTAAATATCTCTGCTTGTATAGTAGAGAAAAGTCTCATATTATGTGTGTACACTTGTTAGGCCATGCTCTATCCATAGCCTAAATATCAAGCAAATCTGAGAGATTTTCATTTTTTGGCTAAAAAAACGCATGATGTATATACATCATGATTTTTTGCAAAAAATGAAAAATTCTCAAAATCGCTTATACTACCGTATATGATATTACTTGAAGAGCGTAACAAGAATCTGTCAACAAAATGAAAAATTTCGATCCCGTTCAGGAGATATAAGCATTTGAAAATCGGAATTTTCCTCTCTCAGCTAAATATCTCTGCTTGTATAGTAGAGAAAAGTCTCATATTATGTGTGTACACTTTTCAGGCCATGCTCTATCCATAGCCCAAATATCAAGCAAATCTGAGAGATTTTCATTTTTTGGCTAAAAAAACGCATGATGTATACATCATGATTTTTTGCAAAAAATGAAAAATTCTCAAAATCGCTTAGACTACCGTATATGGTAGTACTTGAAGAGCTAAACAAGAATCTGTCAACAAAATGAAAAATTTCGCTCCCGTTCAGGAGATATAAGCATTTGAAAATCGGAATTTTCCTCTCTCAGCTATCCCTTGAGAGAAGAGAGAGGTGTACTATTCTAAGCTAAATATCTCTGCTTGTATAGTAGAGAAAAGTCTCATATTATGTGTGTACACTTGTTAGGCCATGCTCTATCCATAGCCCAAATATCAAGCAAATCTGAGAGATTTTCATTTTTTGAATGCATGTTATGAATTTTCTTTCTTTAGCAATAAGATTTCTTTGCATTCACAGTGCGTTCACTTTGCTAAGTCACTCCAACTGTCAATGAATTACCTTATTATAACTTTTAAAACCAAGAAAGTGTACAAGAATCCATCCACTATGACGCAGCCATATTAATATTGTATAGAGGATTAGATTTTATACACTTTAAACATGGTAGAAAGCTTTAATGAGTTGTAATGACGATAGTTCACTTTCTGGCCAGATAGGCCTACCTTAAAATTGTGTGATGCCTTGAATTTCAACAGCTTGAAATTCAGAAGTCCTGTTCCCGTTACGGTTTTGCTTGAAGAACTTTATTTTACTCTAATAATATTGTAAAAACAGTCATCATTGTTCAAGATATGTATACAAACATACCCAATAAAGCCTTATATGGAGTTAACAATGCTTCATGTTATTGTTCTTTCAAATAATGATGCCTAATTCGAAAAATAATTTCGTTTCCCAAGGAAATACTTGTCTAATACTGTATTGCAGAGATTGGATGACAAATTAAGATGACTGGTAAAGGGTAATAAAAGAAACTAACGTTGTGAAAGTAAACGTTTAATACGTAGATCAAATATAAAGAAATATGAATTGTAATAACAAGCCAAATATTTCTTAGCTATCACAGTTGCTTTGGGAAATAAGTGTTCATTAAATTAGATCTAGTCCTTGATTAAGTAATTAACGAAGGTCGCCAAACAAATTCCTGTAGAAAGTAGGAAACTGCTCCTGAAAAATAAATATACATATATTTATAATATGTACATAAATATATGCAATTTTTCTATTAGAATCACAGTTTCAAATTCTAATCATGTGTCATAGATATTAAATATTTTGATCTGTGATGTGACTAATCCTTTCATACAAGAAATGATAAATAAACTCAACGGATTTTGATATCATCATCATCATTTGCATAAGTTCCTGTTACATTAGTTTGAAATTAAATGAAGCTTGATTTTTAATGACTTATCAAACTTTGCCATCGTTCAAAATTACTTTCAACCATTGTAAGATATTATATTATGTTAGGATATAACAGAATTTGACATCTTTGAGAAAAGAGAATAATAGCATAGGGCATAATCCAAAATTTGGGCATAGGTTATATCCAAGTTATTTGCACACATGAGATTTGTCTAGCTATGTTATCCTAGATATCGTTTTCCTGAATTGAGCCATATTAACTGAATATCAACATAAATATTATTCATCAGGTCGTGTCATACTCACAGAAGTGTGAGGATTAGAAACGCTTGTGTCATCTTAACACAGAATGATAGAATGAAGATGACTTACCAAATCATAGCTTTGATCAGCTTGTTCTCTTTCCACATGTGATAGCGGGATACTGAGTAGGTTCTATTGTTTGAGAACTCTCGCAACAGATTTCTGGCTCTGAAATCAGAAACCGCTAATGAATTCGATTTAGATAAGATAATCGATTTTTCAACACAGTATCGTATATAATTCAATGCATAGGCAAACTTCGGTAAGTAAACATGCCGGGTTATTAAGGTAGGTGAATCTTGTTAAAAATGGACTAAAATAAAAAAAAATTCTGAAGTAAAGAAAGAATAGCAACATCCTTAAACACGCAAGCTATAATAATATTGGGTATTAAATACCCAAGTTGATAAGTAAAATATTTATGAATGTAGTTGCAATACAAGATCTTGTTCACAGCATGCTACCAATGCTTAATCATATGCAGCATGATTTATTTACTTAGCGTATGGCTTTTGATAGTGGGGAGACCCGAGTAGGGTTGTTCCACTTCACCAACCAATTATCCCTTGATAGGGAACATGGTGAAAATTTCACTTATTTCACTTATAAAACATGATGAGCAGCACACAAAAATCGTTTAAATGCGGACACAGGGATTCGTGTGTTGGATATAAACAGATCGATTTCCCTATCTTTCACTCTTGTTGAATTGAGCAAATTCCTAAGAATTTGACTTGAAACTTTCAAGCCACTTGGACCTGTCCTACGGTTCATTGTATATTCATATCCAATTCTTTGCAGTAACAATACCATCAGACCGCTGATTATATTAGAACACTCAATTGCATGCATACTGGTTTGGAAAATTAGATAGTCAAGAGAATCTTACTTCCAATCTGCCATCTAAGCCCTTGCGCCCACTAAGCAACTGCTATCTGATTTCAGTCAGCAACCCAGTGTCGCCAGATGACTTTGGCTGATAGGTTAGATCACCCGATTTCCCGAAAACAGCCAAATGTCATCTGGCAACATTGGGTTGCTGACTGAAATCAGATAGCAGTTGCGAAGTGGGCGCAGGGGCTAATGCTCTTGAATAATTAGCTGACAGATAGTATTGAAACAACAAATAATTAAGGATAAATATACAATGGATCCCAAGAGAGATTGCGTTGGCTTAAAAAGCATGCTGTAGTGGATAAAAATGCATAAAAAACTGCTGAATTTAATTTGTAAAAGATAAGAAAAATCGAACACTTGTTCTCCAGTGACGTCACACGATCAGCTGAATGAAGCTTGCCATCATACTTGTGAGCACTATAGCACGATCCATTTAACTTGTCAGAGAACAGCTGATTTAACGTTAGTAAACGAGCGTACATCAATTAGCTGTTTTCTGACAATTTAAAAGAATCCTGCTATACCTTGTATTCTATTCCCTCAAGTTATTATCGTATAATATCTGAAAATGATTGAATAGACCGGTAAGGAAAATTTGAACTTACAGCGAGTAGCTCGGTATAGCAACAACAATTGCATCATGTCCCATAGGCATTGTGTCAAATGGAGCATATTTTGTCAGCAACTCCAATACCTGTAAGACAATCAATTTCGAGATAATTGTGAGAAGAATACCATCAACTGGCTATAAAGTGTTCAAATATGAGTAGATAATAACTGGTATTTCATTGTAAGAAGAATACCATGAACTAATGTTTGAAAATTAGTGGGTTTGACGTTTTGACTACTTCAAGTGGTTTTATTCAATACGGATAATCAACAAAATATTACATTTCTACAAAGAACTAAATTAGTTGATTCTATACGTGTTTTTCGCATTAGAAGATAAATGGAATTATTGTTCTTCGTCAATAAATAACGTTGATAAATTATAATAAGCATCGATTCAATCTCTCTTCAAATAAAATGTCCTTGAACTCAACAGCTGACTTGTCAGGTCTCCAGTCATGCACAGATAAAATGCAACAAACCATGATATATGCATGCCTAGTGTGTCGATATCTTAAATTCAGCTGTTAAATTCAAGGATATTCTATAAGATTGAAAATCTTATCGTTTACAAACGCTTTGAGAGCCGCATTTACAAACATCATTATTTATCATTATTATTTTTGCACTTGATCATAGTATTGTGAATTATTTTCAAATGTTTGTTGAATAGCAAATAGATATTTTCATCAATTCATTTATTTCATGTATAGAAAAGCTCACTTGTTTAATCCACAGGCAAACACAGATTAATCCACTTCAGTTAAACCGTATGTGGTCGATCAAATTTAATGCAATGAAAGTTGAACAAAATGAGGTAAACTGTTACCTCAGACATGTCGATCTTCTTATTTTTCCTGTGTTTGATGACCAAAGCCTGCGGTCTAGTGGTAGCTGGGTCATCTCCGCCCAAATTCTGCAACAGGTAAAGAACATTAAATCACCCGTTAAACATTAGCTTACTACAATCAGATTCATTCAATTAGACAGATAGATGTAGAGAGATATTTCTTGCCGTTGCTGATGACCGTAGAGTACGATGGCAAAGAAATAATATCTCTCTATCTATCTACCTATCTATCTAATGCCAAGCGTCAAATTAAATGAATATACCTATAACTACGGTAATTAACTCACTTGAAAAAAAAAACATTAAAGTACTTACTTATGATGAACAGTGAGAAAGAAACCAATTAGGCATTAATGTGAACTGAGAAAATTGAGCTAATCTTGAGAACAGTGTTTATAAACAGGCATTTCTATATAACCTCGTCCCTAGATACATAGATAAAATCAGATTCATTCAATTTGACGCTTGACATCAAATAGATAGATAGATATTATTTCTTGACGTTGCTGATGATCGTAGAGTACGATGGCAAAGAAATAATATCTCTTTATCTATCTAATGCCAAGCGTCAAATTAAATGAATCTGATTAAAGTAAAGATATTTGAAAATTTTGCCTATGATTATGAATAAGTCAAAATTATCGTTATTTGAAAATATCTCTCAAAGCTAAGTTCAATCATTCACAGTCCATGGCTATTAATTCTCAGATGGGGGGAGGGGAGTTTAGAGGGGATAAAGAAGGAAAAAGGAACCAAAATAATGCATGATTGGAATCAACTAGACGTTGTAAAATTGTAGTCTTCGACCAATAAAATTGTCGATCAATTTTCCATTCGCGAGTCATTAAAATTTAATACTTTATTGAGAAATTACAGTATAACATCAATAATGAAATACATTATTAAATAATATTGGAAATGATTGAATGAACAATGATAATTCGACCAATCTAGATGAATATCGGTAAACTTACGATATGGTTGATGGATGCTCTGATAACGTTGACTCTGCTCTTGAATTCCGAGACACCCTGTATGTGTTCGGCACTGCTTAACGGTCGTTTAATACTGTCCCTGAAAATGATGAAAATAGACACTAGTTACAGTTGAACCTCTGTTTAACTAAAACAATTTTCCTGGGGAAAAATCACTGAAGAGGTACAGTGTTATTCAATTAAATTTGACGCTTGATAGATAGATAGATAGATAGTGATAGATAGTGATACATTAACTATTTATTTTATTTGTTTATTTATTTATTTGAGAAACAATGGAAACAACAGGCTTTTCCGCCCAAAACTGTTTCCGTACAAAAATTCAAAAGTACAAAAATTTCTTATATTATGTATATATAGCCTACATATGATACATTATGTATTTATTTCTTTGCCATCGTACTCTACGGTCATCAGCAATGTTGAGAAATGATATCACTCTATCTATCTATCTATATAATGCCAAGCGTCAAATTAAATGAATGTCACTGTAACGTAATCGCTCTCAATTTGTTATTGAGAGGTTGTTATGTTAAGAATACTAACTTACTCATATTATGGCTATTAGAGCAGGTTCACACGAACGGATTTTGGGCGGTTTTATGTGTGCGAGAGACAATATTATCACAGCTGTTTTTTGTCTCTCTCCCACACATGAAACCGCTAGTAGCCGCAGCCGCTCAAAAACAGTTCGTGTGAACCCACTCTTAGGGCTAATGTTATGAGTCTCAAGTAGTCAACTATCAACTTTCAACCTATTACTGACGTTGTTGAGAATTTACTTATTTTCGGAATAATTCATACGTTTCCAGCTATATTTACTACGATATTTTAATACAGTATTTTCGACTATAGTACTTACGGTCCATATTTGAAGGCAGCGAAGTAATGGCCCATCTTTATGAAACAGTAGCCTGTAACATAGGAGTCCCAGCCAGCCATATGGTAGGATGACCTTAGTTTTGCTGCAAAAAACCGTTTAAAGCTATTAAACCACTAAAATAAATAATAAAAATACGTGAGAAATATTAAACCATTGTAATGAATTGTCAGTCTCGAAGTATAGTCTCATTAACCTGGTCGTCCACTAGAACCGTTTTTGTCAGAAAACGACCGATCATCCGAAATGCTAACATTGAATCAAATGGCCAGCTGTTCGGACATCGGACGCTTTCTGACAAAAACAGTTCCAGTGGACGACTAGGCTTCACCCTCCTATGATAACGCACAAGCCTAGGGCATCACCCTCATCAAAAAAAAAGATGATGATATTTTGTAGTGGATTAGCCTAACACTTTGATCGTTGTGAAGAGCTGGAATGATTAATAATGGCAACAATATTAAATAATGTATGAATAACTTATTTTCAAACATTGTAAAAATCTGCAATAATTTGTAATGACAACAACATAGTGACTAATCCTAGTGAACGAACGCATTGAGTACTATTGCAGATGGCCACACTGCAATCGCTTAGGCTAGGCGTACACCGGTTAGTCAAGACAAGACAAGACGAAATTAGTCACATTTAGTCACAGTAATTCACATAGCTGCTTATGAAGCAGCACACACCGATGCAATGACTAATCGGTGTGTGTTGCTTCATAAGCAATTATGTGAAGTACTTTGACTAAACGTGATTAATCTCGTCTTGTCTTGACTAACCGGTGTACGCCTAGCCTAAGCGATTGCAGTGTGGCCATCTGCAATAGTACTCAATGCGTTCGTTCACTAGGATTAGTCACTATGCTAGTCATTTGGCTCTTAGCACTAAGCATAGCTCTTAGTAGTGTGGCCTTAGCCTTAGCGAAATGAAGAAGAAATATTCTTCTGAAAACTATGGAAATACTAGAAATTATCCTTTCTACATACAGACATAGTCTTACATGGTTATTCCTTATTATTTTTTTAAATACAATCTATTTTGTTGTAAATATTTTGGGAATAAATTTGTTTTTGAGTATTGAATTTGAATTATCGGCCAGTTGCACGAAATTCAGTTAAATACTGAACCACTAAAATGACGTCATTGCATTAACATCAGATTCGATCATTAGTTCTCGTTGGATTGGCTCTATTAGATGACATCATTTTACGGCGGTTAAATTCAGTTGATTTTTCGTGCAACTGGCAGAATAATAGTGAAAATATTGGTGAGAAAATTAATTATCCATAAATAAATAAGCTTACCGTCAATTTTTGATTGGTCAGCGGCAGAGATGGAAACTTCGGGAGCATAAGTCATCAGCGGATTGACTATTGACGGCTCTTTGAAGTATTCGTACATCGGTTTCAGAACATTCGACGTTAACGCCTCTGCAATCAAAATATAGGTAACAACAACAGAAACGGAACACATAAATTAATTACACAATTTGAATTAAATTCATGAATTCATTCATCAGAACATTCAACTTGAAAGAAAAAGCCACCACTTCAAGGGATTGTTTACGATTAAGATTTAAATAGTAGCCTAGAGTGGATAAAACTGGGAAGGAAAGGAAGGCATTGAATTCTATTTCATTAGACTGGATTATTGTTGAAAATCATAGGAGCATGTTCATTTGATTATTACTCTAACAGCTATATCCAACAATCAATAAAATGAGTTTGGTCTACACTCTTCAGGAGGCAGATGATCAAAATTAGACCATAAAGAAAATATAACTGATGAACGTATTATTGTATGACGAAGGTATAATATTGCTGTATGATTATTATTGAAATGCACTGGAGTATTGTTTAAAATTAGATGAATATCATTAATTGATATTACTAAATTTCATGCAATAGAATAACCTTGAACTAAACAGTTAGGCTAGGCGTACACCGGTTAGTCAAGACAAGACAAGATGAGATTAGTCACGTTTAGTCACAGTACTTCACATAGTTGCTTATGAAGCAACACACACCGATTAGTCATTGCATCAGTGTGTGCTGCTTCATAATCTACTACGTGAATTACTGTGACTAAACGTGACTAATCTCGTCTTGTCTTGTCTAACCGGTGTACGCCTAGCCTTACTCTTGATAAGGATGTTTACAGTGTGAGCATATTACCTTGTATGCTATTCAATTCAAAAATAGTTATAGGATGGAATTTGATGAGAAATATGATTGTGTACAATCATATAGATTACACGTTACCCTAATAGCATATTATATAGCCTAGAATATATTAGAATAGAGTTATTAGCCTAGAATAGAATAGAATATATACATAGGATACAATCATACAATCATATACATTATACATTGGCCTAATAGCATTATAGCATATGGTACTGCAGCCGTTTGTGGACGACTTTAGCTTACACAACAACCTTATTCAAAAAGTCTTCATTAATACTTTAAAATTGAAAAAAATCAATTTGATGATGCAAATATTTACCTGTCTGCTTTCCATCGGTCTCCAGGCTTTTCTTGAATCGGTAGCTAATGAATTTTGTATCGTAGACACTCGGAAACAGTTCGGTAATCTTTTGTTTGAAAGTAGTGTAGCTATCTGAAAATAGAAGGCTTCATTTAAAACACATTTTCAAGTATTTAAAGGAATATGTAATAATTTCCTTATAATAATAATAATATTAATTAGTCTGATAATTTTGCTGGTATTCAATTTTTCTATCAACTATGAATCTTTGTTCGTTTTCTTTGGAATTAGTCAAGATGTAGGCTCCAAAAGTCTTTAAATTGCTTCCCAGTCGCAGGGTTCAGATTTTTTTAATAGGGTACCTGAGTCACTGAGAGCCTTGTCAAACAAGAAAATATTGAATTTTGAATCTTTCTTGCATGTAAAATAATTATGACAATGCCTATTATATTCATTATTTAATGGCTGACAAAATCATTAAGAATTATTAAAGTCATTGGAATAGTTTGTTCAATATTATTAAAGTGTTCTGAGATTGTTTAAAACGTTTCATAGTCCAGTGCGATTGTAGCTAAAAAGGGTGGTTTGCTTGCATTAAATCGGCAGAAATGGGGCACTGTATATTACTTTACAGCAAGACTGTATATTGTTTTGTATCTGGATTGTTTGTAAGCCAATAAATTTGAAATCTTGACTATTCCATGCTGAAAAACCTTCGGGTTTAGCATAGCAGGACCTAGAAACGCAATCAATTTTCAATTAAAACGATTGATTGGCTAGTAAGTCGATAGTACATATTTTTTGCTGATGAACAACCTTCGGGTTTAGCATAGCAGGACCTAGAAATGCAATTAATTTCCAATTAAAACGATTGATTGGCTAGTAAGTCGATAGAATACATTTTTTGCTGATGAACAACCTTCGGGTTTAGCTTAGCAGGACCTAGAAATGCAATTAATTTCCAATTAAAACGATTGATTGGCTAGTAAGTCGATAGAATACATTTTTTGCTGAGGATGATGCTCACATAAGCTCTAGGCTTGTGCGTGGGTAATGGGAAGGATGATGATGAGAAATGAATGGACCTACAGCGTTAGGTGGGTTCCGAACCACATTAATGACGTCTCTTACTTGGCAAGGGCCGATGAAACTGGTTGTAGAGTATCATAAGATCGAGCAAGAGATTGTGTCCGACGAGGGGTTTCTTGGCCTCGGCTAGCAGCCTGAACACCTTTGTGAATCCGAGCATCTGGTCCACTATCCACTCGTCCAGTTCGTCCCTGTTCTCACTCTCCAGTCGCTGTCTCTCTTCAGGGCTCACTTTCAGCACTTCTATCTATGCAACAGACAGAGACAGACAGATATACTGTATTTGATTATTCACTTTATTCATGTAGATTACAAATGTCACAAATGTGACGGCTTAAATTCTAGAATTATAACAGTAGTTTATGCAATTATGAGAGCTTTTAACTAGCTTCAATAACATTATCATTATATATTTTTTTTAGTTTTAATTTTCTATTGCATTTTTAAGGACTTGAATTGTGATTTAATGATATGGTTTACTAGTTAGACATTATGATAGGCATACCTTGTTCTAGATACTAGCAATTGAATCCATTTATACTGTTTTAAGAATGTACTGTGTATGTTTGTTTTTTGTCGAATAAATTTATTAAATATTTTAAACGACGAGTGAGATACCGAGGTTAAAATACGAGCGGCAATGCCGCGAGTTATTTTAAGGAGTCGTTCAAAGGCTAAAATACAACCATTACATACACCATTTCATCTATGACCAACAAAAAAAATAATATATACATTATCAATCTAAACTATCCTTGATTCAAACGACCATGTTCTATTTCAATGTTTGCCAAATAGGATGTTAGGAACTGTTCCGTTCCAGTATCTTAAAACTGGATCAGATTGAGCAAGGAACGTTTTATAATATACAATCTGTAACGAAAAGTCCTCATTATGATACAATCAATCAATCAAATCATTTATTTATCCTTGAAACAAAATACAGCAAACTTAAAGAGTACAATGAAGATACAAGTTTCAAATTCCATTTCGAAAAAGCTACTGTTTCGATTTCAATTATGAAAATATCATTATTAATGATTAAATTATGAATTTTTGCCAAATTAATGATTGCGTTATAAGGCGATCGTAGATAAAAAGCCTTAGAACATATAGGCCTATTAGTATATAAATGAAGTTATTGGCAGAGTGGTGGGAGATCGAAAAACCAGAAGAAGACGAGAAAAGGATAGTTAAACTGTAATTCACGAACGTGAGTAACGCCGTGGATGTTGGTGGGACTTGAGCACCGCTATTCGATGCCTGATTTCGTCAGCAACCCAGTGTTGCCATAAGATTTCCGTTTTTCGGCAATCGTAGAATCTAACCTATCAGCCAAATGTTATCTGGTAACACTGGGTTGCTGACTGAAGTCAGATAGCAGTTGCTCAATGGGCTCACGGCCTTACATCCACGGCGTGGCTACTTCCACGTTCGTGGATTACTTTGCGGCGGGCCTTAAACTGAAAATGAAAGGGATGTATTGTATTCTAGCATTCAATTGGACTCTATTATTGTAAAAAATCACAGGATCATGTTCATTCAATTATTAATAAGATGTCCACATCCAACTATCAATAAAATGAGTTTGGCCCACACCATTCAGGGTAGCAGGAGATGCAAATAAGATAATAAAGAGGACAAAACTGAGAAGGAAAGGTAAGTATGGCTTTGTAGCATTGAATTGGGCTCTATTATTGTAAAACATCACAGGATCATGTTCATTCAATTATTAATAAGATGTCCACATCCAACTATCAATAAAATGAGTTTGGTCTACACAATTCAGGGTGCCAGGAGATGCAATTAAGATCATAAAGAGGACAAAACTGAGTAGGAAAGGCAAGTATTGATTTGTAGAATATAATTGGACTGGATTATTGTAAGAAATCACAGGACCATGTTCATTCAATTATTAATAAGATGACTATATCCAACTATGAATAAAATGAGTTTAGCCTAAACAATTCAGGGAGGCAGGAGATGCAATTAAGAGCATAAATAAAATAAAATTGGGAAGGAAATTATTGTATTGTAGTATTTAATTGAACTGGATTACTGTAATAAATCACAGGATCGTGTTCATTCAATTATTAATAAGATGACTATATCCAACTATCAATAAAATGAGTTTGGCCTACACAATTCAGGGTGGTAGTAGATGCAAATAAGATCATAAAGAGGACAAAACTGAGTAGGAAAGGCAAGTATTGTTTTGTAGAATTTAATTTGTCTGGATTATTGTTAAAAATCACACAACTTTGCTCTGGTTCCACTTCTTTCGCCTTTCACTAAAGATTTCCATGGAGGGGAACTAATGATGAGTCTATTGTGAGTTTTGTCAAATAACTCACATCTTGAGCGAGTGTGTTGGTCCACACGTTGCCGAAATGCTGTCTGATTTCTTTCTGGAAAAAGTAGATGAGAGCCACGTCATTCTTCAGCAAGCCGTAGCTTATTGTCATCGCCTCTTTTTCCTTGCTATTTTTGCGCAGCCACTCGCCAACTCGTGATAGCTCCCTTTGCAGTGTCTACAAAAACAAGAAATTGAAAATAAATTATTGAAATAATTTATCTCACACATGCAAAAATCATTATAAATATATACTAACTGAAAAATGTCAACTGTAACAGTATCTGGAAAACAATTTAACTCGAATAAAATCAAGTACCATTTCTTTACTACAGAAAAATGTAGTTTCACATTAAATAACGCACAATTTTCATCAGTTAGCATCTTTCTGCTTAAATAGATGACCAGGAAAATATACAAAAAGAAGAAAATACAACAATTCTAATAACCAATGTAACTATGCAAAAAATATTATAGCTGTTTTCATGTGCAATCTAGTACACATTTTGCTATAATGTATCTCATTGAAAGCAAAAAGATAATAATAGCAATAATTAATATTATATTCTATTCAATTCTAAATTATCATGAGTTTACAAGAATACCCCTAAGAAAACTATAGCCTACGTTTGTGTGTAGGGGTCAGTTCCGGGTAGCCTATACTGTATATAGGTCTACCTCGCGAATTTATAGGCTACAATTGTTCAAGGTTAGTACTCGTAGATAGATCAACCCACTTGATAATGGCCCATATATTTTTCCAATTGCAGAAATGCTTGTTATGAGATAAGATTAACTGAAATACAACAATATAATTCAACTGAACAACTCGACATTTAATTGAAAATTGGGATATTGGAAATAATGCTTATAAATTCATAACAATGAATAATACAGAAATGTAATAAATGTAACCAAATACAGTGCGAGAGATTCTGAATACAAGAGCAGTGACGTGGGTTCTCAGATGACTCCCTCATTGAAGAAAATGAATGAATAAGGTATATATTCTCAATAATAAAAGACAAGTAACAGCCTAGCCTTAAAGTAAGAGCCAGATAGAGTTTAACTATTACGATAGATAGAGTTTAAATACGTTAGAGTTCAACTATTAAGATAGAGGTTCACTATTTTAGTAACAGTCCTTTCAAGTCACATGTTCAATTCAAGAAGAAATTTAATTTGATTGTGTGTAAACGGATTAATAAAACTGTAAAAACAAGGTTTACACACTCACCAAAATTTATTGTCGCCACATAGAGCGCTAGCTCCGCTCCCTACGGTTTTAACTTAGAAGTTTTAAAGATAATAAATTCAAGGAAGTATATCTTGTATAGGTATTGAATTACCTTTTCATTGTCCATTGATATTGCCATATTGTCTTCCATTGTGAAAAGTAGGTCACTCTTCAGATCCGATTTCAGTTGTTTTTCTTGTTCCATATTCAGAAACGGGAGGCCATCTCTCACACACTGAAAAAATACAAATGGTATACTTGTCAATAAGTATCTAAATTGAAAATGGATTATTATTTGCTATTGATTAGACCAGCCTGTGATTAATTTATGTACAGTATCAAGTTTGATGGCCGTATCTTATCTTAAATGGTGATCCCTTTCCTTTAAATAACGTCCAACTTCTCAAAAATAATGTCTACTGCCAGTTGCACGAGAATGCAATTAAATTTAGCCGCTAAAGATGACGAAGATCGCTCAATAGGGATCTCATTGCATTCCTTTCATTAAAGACACCATTTTATGCCGGACAAATTTAGTTGGCTTTGCCTTTGTTACTCACAAGGCCTTTCCGCAAAATATCATTTATGAGAATAAAAATCGCTTCTCGGTAGTTTGGAAGCCCCCTAAAATCGGTAAGTTCATTCCAATCTCATTATGATCCTTCTCATCAGCTATGAATAAGCTAAGTGCTTTTGTGGGCATAACCACAGAAAAAAATGCCTAGCATCATAATTTAATGCTGGATTGCACCAAGCAAGATCAATCTTAATCTAGGATCAAAGTAGGTACGATCAGCTGATTCAATTTAAAGACTCCCAGACTATCCTGACAGAGCTGAGCATAACATCAGCTGTTTATTGAATTACAATCATTCGTCATTTTCCAAATTAAAAGAAAAATTTACCAATTGGAAGGTCTTTTTTACCTTTCATTTGTTACAATACTTAATGTTAGCTCCTGATATGGTATTTATAATACCGAATGTTTACCTTTGTCAGATAAGATTCCACTTACACAATAGGGCAATGCACACTGACTGGTGTGCATTGCCCTATTTGTTTGTATAGAGTGGAATATCATATATGACCATAAGGTAAACATTCGGTATTTGCCAAATGCCGCATGTACTCGTGTGGAGCCGGCATAAAAATGAAAAACTTGGATGTAGTCAAGAATGTCACTGTATTTAGTAGAGAAATTCACAAACATGTTTCGGCATTATTGTACCATCTTCAGTGTACTAAGACAACATCTCACCAGACACTGTGTCAGAAGTGTTACAATATTCATCATTTTTCAAACATTTTGGTGTTGTTTTTTTACCTTATTGAAATCGAAATCGTACTCGGATAGGAACGCCCAGCTAGACGCCTGACATAGGAACCTAGCGTCGACGGTGGCGAAGTGCCGCGGAAAAATGTGGAAGTTGTACAGTTTGGCCGTGTACTCGTTGGCATCCCTGTTGAAATGGAACGTGGTCAGCCCGACTTGCAGTGTGATAAACTTTTCAATGTTTTTCTTGTATTTTTCGTAGCGGTCTTTGCCCACGTCGAACAAACTACAAACAAAGCAATAAATTACAATATTTTAACAAATTACAACAATATTATAATATGTATACAAAGCAAAAAATTAATAAAAAAATTATTGGATTGCAACCAACTGTTGCAGGAATAAAAAAGTTGAGTAGTCTACGGTACAATAGCAGATTAGGCAACGGTTATATTATGAAAGCCTAACCACGAGTGAGATGTAGGGTTAAAAATAGGAGAGTAAGGGAGTATTTCAAATATCTCACAAGTGCAATGAGTTTGAAAATGCATTTTGAAAAGGCAGCTGTTTTGGTATTATTCGGTCACACACTAGACATGAATGGCATGATGTTGGTGTAAGTTATCATCTGATAAATTCTTATGTCCAGGGTATGTCTGCCTCATTGAATTGAACGACGAAATGGTCAAAAACACAAATTTATTTAAATATTGAGATAGTGGTTTTGATTGTTACACCATTTGAATCTTTCTAAGAGCGCTCGATTCCTTGCTTGATTCAACTAAACTAATAAATTGATACATTTGATACAATATATTGATACATCCCTTTTATGAACAAGTCTACTATTTAGACAAATGGTATATTACTATGTCTTAATGTTTGTAATTAATGAGTACAAACCTGTTACGAAATTTTGAACTGAGCACCAATCCACTAAATTCAGAGTCAATTGAAATGAAATTTGCACTTTTTATACTTTGTTCTAGTTTAGGAAATTTTTCCTTGAACGTGAGTCTTGTTATATCTTCCATGATTAATTATTTCAGAACTTCAAGTTGAATATGGACTGATAAAAGTTAATAGCACACAAATTGTCAGATCTTCAAAACAGCATCATCTAACAGCACAAGTTTTGAGTAATGTAAATGAGCTTTTTAAATGAGAACAGATTTAAGAAAAATTGTAATATCCATTTTCATAGATTGGAGACATTATTTAACTTATCGTTTGATAAACATTTGACATAAAATGTAGAATCTACACACAGAATCAAAACAATGATTGAGAACATCTGCAAACAGCAAAGTCAAAAAGCAAACAGGTATTTGAGGTTAAGTACGACCGGTGCAAGTGCCATCTATATCAGGAACTGTAACTACTGTTGCTTGATTCTTGACGGCTGAAAAATTCCAATCAAGCATAAAATAAAGCACTATACATTTTTTTTTTGTTTCAAATTTGATTCTCATATTTTATTTTTCAACATTTATCATTTGAGATTGATAGACTGCAGTTTTTGGTCACTGCTGAATGAAGGCTTTGATGCTGGACGTGGGAATGTTGCCCAACTTGTCAAATCAAATGGTCCAAATCAAACCAATAAAATGACCGTTGAAATGTTGAAACTTGAAAGTTTGCTGTTTTAAGTATTTTTAATTTCTAAGAAGTAACCTGTTCTTAAAACTTTAAAAAGATAATTGTTTTTGTCTGTTCTTTAACTGGAGCTCTCTTGTTCATGTTTCCATAGTTGCATCAGTGGTGTGATAGAGACTCATTTGATTTCAAGGCTGAATCAACAGTGTCTGCAAAAACTTTCCAAGTGCAACGTTATCTACAAAAATTACGCCGTCGATAACGTGTTTATCTGCGGACGGTCATGTATTCACAACTGAAGAGTGAACAGTCATCAAACGGTTTTGAAAAGCCTTGGAGCATGGATTTGGTTACTCGGCGTTCAAAACGCAGAAGTTCTATTCTAGGCAAAGGAAGAACTAGTTTGAGATTGAGCGTTGCTGGAACTATTCCTTCTGTTGTAGAAACAAGTCCTGGAAAGATTGCAGCCGATAAAACCAGAGGTAATTTCTTAATTATTCAATTTTTAATTCACAGGAAGTATCATAAAACTTTCGATGATAGAGCTCTGTTGAGGAAACAATCCATTCATGTTGCACATAAAGTGTTTATCCAGTTGACTTATTCTCCATCTCATCTCTTGGCTACCAAGTTCTACAATAAGTTTTTCTATCATTGTTTCATTTCATCCACCATCATCCTAACCTTTAAATGAAACACATTGCATAACTTGACAAGAATAATCGAACAAATAGGTACCTAATCATAGAATTTTATTATTCATTGGCATGCAATCCCAATCCAAGATTTTCCCAATCCGGTGTACTTGCTATTAAAAAATAAACTGTTCTGAATAATTAACGGTCTGATGGTATTAGGACTCTACAGAGATTCAGAGATAAATTTACCATAAACCGTAGGAGAGGTCTCAGTGACTTGAAAACACCTACCGTACCTATTTTTAGAGAAAATTACTTTGAAATTTACATGTAAATTAGAATCCTCAGTACCGCCACATGTTTACCTGGCTCAAGAGCTTTGAAGGACTGAGGTGTAGGAGTGAGATGCTCGTGAACACTAACATGTATTATTATTATTATTATTATTTTTGGCGATAGAACTCCCTAGAGGAAGACGCTAAGTATTTAATGATTCGTGGTGAATGGTATTCATTTTTTCTTCTTTGCCCAGTATTCCTTCATCCTTTGCGAAAACCGCTGCTTCCTTTCTTCACTCCATAATGGTCTGTACGGTTTAGGGCGTAGCTCTGAGAGAATTTCCCACTTATCCACTTTTCTTCTGAATATCTCCTTGTTTAATATCTCCTGTTCATTTGTGTTGAGTGAGGTTAGATCCTTATACTTTCTACCCAGTGTCCCGGATTGGTCAGTGACAGTAGATATCGTAGCACTCTGTTGGTCAGCCTTTGTTCTGAAAGTCTGCGAATATGACCGTAAATCATGTATTATAATTATTATAATCATCATGGTTTTAAAATAGTTTGTTCTGTTCCAGTAACCACAGGCGCTGCACGAAAGCCAATAGCCGACGATGTGTTACGTCACTTTGCAAGGACCAATGGCATCAATCCTTTGAATCCGTTCGCTAGCCAGCTGAAGGAAAGCATCGGAAGTGGCCAGTCGTTGGATGAAAATGACCAGGAGGCTACCAGCTGCAGTGCTCCCTCGTCCAGCAGTGAGGGGTCTGCTAGGAAAGAGGTATACTGTCACGTGATCTACGACACTAGAACTAAAAATAAATCATTAAGTTGGGAAGTGGTTGTCCCTGTGGTAGCAGGCGAGTGTAATCTGTGAGATTAGATGAGAGTCGGCGCCTACCACTCCCGTTTTAACGGTGACCGGCTCCTCTAAATACAATTTATGAGCTTCAAAATCGTTCTGTTTCCTGGCCGTTTGATTTCCCGTAATGGAGATTTCCATTGGCTCACCGGACCTCACAGTATGTGACTTTTTCTTATAGGACTATTTAAAAGTAAGGGTCTACATGAACAAAACCCGGACCATTCAGGAGTTGAAGGCAGCAATTCACAACGTAATCACATAAATTCCTGGTGATGTGCTTGAGCGGACAATGCAGAATGCCTCGCTTGAGAAGGAGGGCATTTGATGGATGTAATTTTTAAAAACGAACATTAATAATTTTTTGTTAAGCCCGGTCTAGACGCAACGATAAGTTTGTCAAACTTATCGTTCAAACTTATCAGGATTATTTTAAATTGCCATAAAACAGCTGATTTAACGTCAGTAAATGAGCGTACATCAATCAGCTGTTTCATGACAAGTTGAATGGATCCTGCTATATAGCGGGATTATTTTAAATTGTCAGAAAACAGCTGATTTTTGTAAGCTCGTTTACTGACGTTAAATCAGCTGTTTTATGACAATTTAAAATAATCCTGATAAGTTTGACAAACTTATCGTTGCGTCTAGACCGGGCTTTAATCACTTTGTAACTACACGTTTTGCACTTTATTTCAATCCAATACCTTTAAAATTGACAGTTTGACAAGTATTTTTAAACCATCCAATCCATTAGCGCCACCTTGTACCTAGTTTTTTCGCACAAAAAATTCGGAGTGAGCGCCTTGGTTAATTTCCGATCCCTTCCACCTACACAGCGAATAGATTCAAATTCAGTTTATTGCCATCAAATAAATACATTAAGATATTGTCACTATTCTTGTAGTTATAAGTAGGACTCCGTATAGATATTATTCAGTTTATTGCCATAAAATAAATACATAAAGATATTGTTACTATTCTTGTAGTTATAAGTAGTAAGATACCGTATAGGTATTATTACTATTCTTGTATTTGTTTGCACAGGACCCCGACATCACAGGCGTATTTTTCATGGACGACGTTGAATCTGTCAAAAAGCGTCAAGCGGCGGTGGCGGCCAGCCTGGAAGTGGGTGACGTGGGGGGTAAGGCGGCCCCCCACCACCTTGTGCCCTGCAACCTGATGACAAGGTCGCCGTTCACCGCTCCCAAGGAGCCCCTCAAGGACCAGGCAGTGAGGCTGAACAGGGAAGTGGCGAGTAGACCCCGCGGGACACTGACCTCATCAAGCAATAAGAGACGGACTATGAGCGGCGCTGTCGAGAAACCTACTAGGTATAGTTGGATTTTTTCAATTAAATCGGGGTTTCTTTAAAAAAATGTTGAGGATGATTCCCACATAAGTTCTAGGCTTGTGCATGGGCAATGGGAAGGGTTAGATCATGATTCTTCTTCTTCTTCTTCTTCTTCTTCTTCTTCTTCTTCTTCTCTCTTCTTCTTCTTCTTCTTCTTCTTCTTCTTCTTCTTCTTCTTCTTCTTCTTCTTCTTCTTCTTCTTCTCTCTTCTTCTTCTTCTTCTTCTTCTTCTTCTTCTTCTTCTTCTTCTTCTTCTCTTCTTCTTCTCTTCTCTCTTCTTCTCTCTTCTCTTCTCTCTTCTCCTTCTTCTTCTTCTTCTTCTTCTCTCTCCTTCTTCTTCTTCTTCTTCCTCTTCTTCTCTTTCTCCTTCCTCTTCTTCTTCTTCTCTCCTCCTCTCTCCTCTTCCTCCTCCTCCTCCTCTCTCCTCCTCTTCCTCCTCTTCTCCTCCTCCTCCTCCTCCTCCTCCTCCTCTCTCCTCTCCTCCTCCTCCTCTCTCCTCTCTCTTCTCTCCTCTTCTCCTCCTCTCTCTCCTCTTCTCTCCTTCTCTTCTTCTTCTTCTTCTTCTTCTTCTTCTTCTTCTTCTTCTTCTTCTTCTTCTTCTTCTCTCTCTCTTCTTCTTCTTCTTCTTCTTCTTCTTCTTCTTCTTCTTCTTCATGCATTAGGCTTGGTTAGCTTCATCAGCTAAGCCTGTTCCGCCGTCCACCTTTTCCTCAGCCTCCCTAAAGCCCGGTCTACACGCAACGATAAGTTTGTCAAACTTTTTGTTCAAACTTTTCAGGATTATTTTTAATTTTCATAAAACAGCTGATTTAACGTTAGAAAATAAGCGTACATCAATCAGCTGTTTCTGTCAAGTTAAATGGATCCTGCTAAATAGCAGGATTATTTTAAATTGTTAGAAAACAGCTGATTGTTGTAAGCTTGTTTACTCACGTTAAATCAGCTGTTTTATGACAATTTAAAATAATCTTGAAAAGTTTGACAAACTTATCGTTGCGTCTAGACCGGGCTTAAGCCTGGTTGCAAATACAATCATTAAATTTTGAGCATACATGCTTGAAGGTATTGTCTATCACATGACAGTTTTTGCCACTAAGCTGATTGCCACATAAGCTGATTCACATAAATATATAAAATAGAGCAGGAGATATTAATTTGGCAGCCCTGTTTGATTCCTTTATTCATGTAAATGTTTCCAGAGTCTCCCACTTTGTATCTCTATTTTCATTGCAGAGTTTTTATACAAGCTCCTTATGCTACTAATCAATTGCTTGGGGTAACCACACTGTGCTATGGGTTAGATAGACTGTATAATCGCAGTGTGGTCATTGGTGTGAAAAGGTCCATAACATTGTGTTGGAACATTTTTTAGTCCCGCCACCGCCATACTTTTACCAAATTTTCAAATTCTGATAAGGGAATAGAAGCAAACATGACTCTCATGTTTCATGATTAACTTATTTTTAGAGAAACAACATGAGAAATAACTTTTTGAACATTACAAATAGTCTACTCCTGGTTTTGTTTTAAAAGCTGGAAATGATTGAAACTAACACTAGCAAAGGAAAATTGTAGGAAGAGGAGAGAATCACTCAACATAACGTATGATTTGCATATCATTTTAATGAAAATCTGATGGGAGTTGGCAAAAGAATAGTGGATTTGTCCGAGCTAACCAATCAAAAGTGTGACATCAAATGGTCGCACTGTGTTGATTATACAATTTATGTAGTATTATGAGAGTAGTACATTATAAGTAATATTAGTACATATGTGGTATTATGTAGTATTAAACACTACGTTTAAAAAACACATTTATTCCTCTTAGCATCTTTTCAAGTATTTTTCACACTTTTTTCTTTATTTCTAAATGGTTTTTGCTTTTTTAGATTTGAAGATGGAAGGAAAATGAGATATTGCAACTATTCAATTGTTTTTCGAATCATAATAATTAATTGAACGAAAATCCTAATTAGTAATGCCATATAATGGAATTTCCTTACTAGCTATTATTCTGTTGTCAATATTCGCAGTAGCAGAAGTCTTCAGAGTATTATATGGCATTATTAATTAGGATTTTCGTTCAATTAATTGTTATTTTTTCAGATTATTCATTAGCATTTTTTCTAGTATTTTTCACGCTTTTTGTATTTATTTCTAATTGTTTTTCCCCTTCTTTGCAGAGATTACTCAAGCAGCAGACAAGCAGTCGTCTCTCCCGTTGCGCCGGTACTGAGTTGTGACTCGGAACGCTATCTGAAATCAGCTTCGTCAGCATTTTCTCCCGTCGCACCGGTTCTAAGTTGCGATTCAGAGCGCTATCTGAAATCAGCATCATTGAGCAGCAGCTCAATGTCCCGTTCGATGCGCAGTGAACCAGAAACGGTCGACTGCGCAGCTGCACTGCGCAAGAGTCTTTCGACCACCGATCTGGCGAATTGCATCACTACTGCACCAGGATGCACCAATAGGGATGCACGGCGCGCTGCATCCGAAATGCACTTTGAAGAAATGTGCAAGACCCGCTGTGAAAGTGTAGAGCCGACTTTTATGTCCGACGGTTTGCGAGATCTGTTTGTCAGCAATGGAAAAAGCGCCACGGCAGCATTGGATCAGACGGAGGGTCGCACACAGGACCGACAAAATAGTCGCTCGACTTCTGTAAGATCAACATTGGATCGAATGGAGGGTCGCACACGGGACCGATCAAGCGATCGTCCAACTTCTGCACGATCAAGTGGAACTAAAACCAAAGATGGCAGCACTAGCAAATCTAGAGGCCGATATTCGGTAGCTTTGTATGCTAACGATAGTAGCAACACAGTGGAGAATCATACGAAAAAATCACGACCTTCAATCATGTCCGACTTGATTATCAATCACAAAACCAACTACGAAAGTAATGAGGGTATTTTTTCGAAAAATGTTCCAAGCAAACATGCCAGTGAAACTTCCGCTAAAAAAGAGACCGAGATGTCCAATCATAGCAAGTATATTGATGATTTACTGAAGAGAATTGATTTGTCCGTCAAGGCTAATAAGCATACCGATGACCAATTGCCAGATCATATTGATGATAGTTCTTTGAGAAACGTAAAGGTTAGAGGCGGTGTTGAAGAGAGAAAATCTAAATTTGTAGATGGTGATGTAGTGAAAAGTGAAGCCGGTAAGCCCTCAAAATTTCTAAAAGATGATTATGTTTTAGTGAAGGATAGGGATGGTTTAGATGAATCATCTTCAAACTATATTAATACTTTGGTGGAGGATAGAGGTGGCGTGGAAGAAACGCCTTCAAACGATGTCTGTAATTTGAAGTCGACAAATGGTGGTGAAAATGAGAAGGAGGTTTGTAACAAATTCAATCGCACTCTAAATTTCGATGACGTTGACGATGATAATGACAACACGTTCGTTTATAACGAATCCGTTTGTAACAATACATTGCTGGCAGGTGATCAAGAACAGGCTAGTGCTTGCAAATTGAAAAAGTTGAGTGTAATTGAAGAAGAAGAACAACTGAGATCGAGAATGTCTTCAACCAACGAGTGTGAAGCGTCGCTTATGGAGTCGACAATTCGCGGCGGTCAGGTTGGCGGCACTGATTTAGGCGGGAAAATGGCTGCCATCCTGGATTGTTTACAAAAGAGTCAGAAAGAGTTTAATCAGAGACAAGCGGAGTTTGTCGAGCAGTTGAAGAGAGAGCGAAACGAGTTTGTGAAACGACAAAACGAGCAAATCGAGGCGTTCGAACGGTTCTCGACTGCTTTTCAACAAGAACAAACCGCCAAGTTGACAGCCCTGTGCGAGGATGTTGCCAACCTGACAGCCGAAAATGGTTCTTGTGCTACTGAGGAGGATGTCTTCCACACAGCGCAGAAAAAGCCAGCGGAATCGAAAGACTCCAATGCCATCTATAGTTCGTTGAAGTCGGATTTCAAATGTTTGAAAACGCCCAATGCTCGTACCAATAAAAAGGCACCAAATTTGAATAAAACTATTCTCACTCCTCATTCGATGTCTGTCTGTGTACAGGAGCAAGTTAGCATGTTGTTTGATGCTCTTGACTGATTTTTTTCTAAAATCAATTTAGGAGAATTATTAACAATTCATTAGTGAAGACTCTAAAACTGAGATGGACTGATGTTACAAAGGTTTCTAGTTACTGCTTGCTGATTGTCCATAAATTTTGGTACTAAGACAAAAAATGTTATTTTAATGTTTATAATAATTATTATTCGAATTAGGTTAGTATTATTATTAAATTAATGTTGATGTTTGATGAATACAATGCTGTAATGCTAGTTGATGAAGTTGGGTATGTTTCATGAAGCGATCGCTGATTACAATAATAGGAGAAGCTTCAATTAATTCAACTTCAATAATAGGCTCCGTTTAAACATTAAAATAATATGCTTCTTCTTATTATGAGCTTGAAAATATTATGAAACAGGCCACAGGTGAACTATATAACATGAAAATTTCTTATTTGTGTCAAAAAATTATTATTTCAGATAGTTGATAAAGGTAAATTTTTGACATTCATTGTATCAAGAGGTGAAGTTTTAATTATCTGACAAATTTATAATATTTTTTCAATTCATTAGATACTTTGGATTGCCTTCCAATTCAAATTAATCACCGTATTATAAAATTATGGAAAATAGAACAACATGTGCTATATATTGAAATTTTTTCAAATAATTATAAAGTTATTATATCTACAGTATGTCTTTGAATTGATTGTCCTGTATACAAATTTTTTGTTCATTCTACTAATGATTAATTAATTTATCAATAAATATTAATAAAAGGTTTTGAAAATTGAACGATAGTTGAAAAAATTTGAGATATCTTCAATTGTAGGCTGAATCATAATTGTTCATTATTGGGTATATATTATACATGTCAGTATTTCTATGTACATTTTCCAATTTTCGTGTTGTATATCTCGTGAATTTATTAATCAACTTCTGACAATAATAATTCTGTTTTTTTTTTCAAGTATGTTAAGCTAATTTTTCCACCATTTTTCTGTTTGATTTCCGTAAATCTTCCTATTTAGATTAATGTTGTTAACAAATGACAGTTCTTTCTTGAAGATAAAGATGTGTTTTCAGTGCTATTGTAAAACAATAAATGATTACTGTTCCTTTTGTATAGAATATTGTAATAAAATAATAATTTTCTTGATACCTATGTTTTATTCTTAAAAATATCCATACCCCGCAGATAGCCTACCTATTGATGATAGATTATAAAGTAAATGCCAGGCGGAATGGGAATCAGACCCATGACCGGGTAGTGACGTCTTAACTAAGTTGAAAGCTCTAACCAGCTACCAAAACTTCTATAGCTAATAAAGCTTTAATACTTTTCTATTAAAGCCGCTGATGATAATGTCCTAGTTTTACGGCTGTGTTATGATGATGATAATGACAATGAATTTATCTACAGATATATAGAATATATTCTCTATGTATTATGATAATTGAGACCCAGAAGAAGAAGACCAAAGGGAAAAGGAGAGAAGAAAAAGAAAGAATGAGGAGGAGGGGAAGAGAAAAAGAAGAAGAAGAAGAATGACAGCTGGGTGGGAATTATTCTATAATAGCGGTCAAATTCTATTGACCAAGGTTGGTGAAACCCGGCATTGGTGATATTAATTTATTGAAACAAGATGTACAATTTTTTATTAAATGAAGTTGAGCAATACAGCGAAAAAAAAACAATTAATGGAAACTTATTCTCACAGTCCAGCTTTATCAGGGGCGGATTAAGGCGGGGGGGGGGGGGACCGCCCCCTCCGTCCGCTACAGAGATTGGAAATTTTGCTTTCCAATTACTTATCAAAAACTAATATGTATAGGATTATAGTTTCAGTAGTTTTATTATTATTAGAGTAGAGATACATTAGTATTATTTTGTAACAAAAATGAGGATTTAAATGGTTATATTTTAAAAAGGAACGTAGAAAGCATTGCTTCTGCCCAACGTCGGCAGTGCCGGTCCCAGGAGGTTTTTTGGTACACATGCGAGCCGTGGATTTGGCGCAAATATATATAGCAGCGGTGCCAGGCCATCCAAAATTTTTAAACTATTCATACAATACTTATTCTCAAATCAGAAATATTTATTTATTATTGTACGATACAACATGAACAGTGTCAATATAAATGAAACAAAAACAAATTTTTGCTGGAAAACAATTATCTATCAATATTGATAGTTTAAATTTAATTTATTTATATTCCAATTATTGATGGTTCAAATTTGAACAATAACTCCTAAAATATTCTAATTTCAGTTTCAATATGACTGCCGTCTTGATCACAAAGTACCAATGAGCAGAGACTCACTAATATTAAAACCTCTTCAATTCAAGTTCAGATGCCGTTCCTTCCATTTTTCAGATGATCGTTGGTAGTATGGTAGGCTCCCATACAGACGAGATTGCAGATTGTGCTTATCAATGCAATGCTCTGAAAACAAGTTCTGAGGAACCGATTGTTGACATGCAGTGCGTTTATCTCGGTCTCTTTCTCTTTGGCTTATCATCTTCTTCTTCTTCTTCTTCTTCTACTCCTCCTCCTTCTTCTCCACCACCACATCCTACTTCATTTCTTTTTCTTCTTCTTTTTTCTTTCTTGTTTTTCTTCTTCCCTTCCTGTTTTTCTTTCCTTTCTTCTTTCTTCTTCTTCATCTTTTTTCTTCTTCTTTCTTATCATTAAGAGCCTGGTCACATACAATTGTGGTTTGCTTCACTTCACTTACAATGCTACTTTGATTGTGGTTTGCTTTGCTTCACTTCACTTACTATTTATACCATACGATTTATATAGATTTACTATGCGAGTAAGTGAAGTGAACCAGTTAGCTTTGTTAGTGAAGTAAAGCAAACCACAATCGTATGTGACCAGGCCCTTAGGCTACTAGAAAGAAAAGCAGCATACTTTTCAATTACACGTTCTAGATATGTTCGCATATTTTTACAAGTCAAAATGGAGGATGGCGAGCTTAGCAAATGAATTTTAAAAATATTCACAATTCAAATTTAATTTTTTCTTTGCTTTTAATTATCTTTTTGACAAAATTGATAAATAATCATGTTACTATTTACAATGAATATTTACAGCATTATATTTGTCCCTGTAACTCCAGTTTGAGAAAACTTCTAAACAGATAGTTGCATTTTTTTCATGTAACAAAATAAGATTATCAAAGATTCATAAATAAATAAATAAAATTTTATTGCCAAGAAACAATACAGTTATGGGCAAAGTCAAGCACTTAAATTTAAAATTTCTTAAAAAGTACATTTTTTTGCAGTCAATAACAGGGTACATACAATTCAAAGATTGAATACATTCTTTGTGATATGTTAACATTCACTATCAAAAAATTCATTTAGACTATAATACGGTCTCAGAGTCAGCCAGTCATAAAGTTCTTTTTTGAATCTATTTCTGTTATTTTTTATTGACACAGGTAAATGATTGTAAAGTTTTAATCCTATTGTGTTGTACAAATTTATTGTTTTTGAAAGCCTTTGAAATGGAATTTTAAGTTTTTCTCTATTTCTAGTGTAGTGCGTGTGTATATTACAACGTGTCTTGAAATTAACAATATTATGTCTCACATACAGGATTACACTAAATATGTACAGATTCACAACCGTCAATATCTTTTTACTTTTAAATAAAGGCCGGCAGTGTTCAATATAATTTGAGTTGGATATTAATCTGATTGCTTTTTCTGTAATAATAGGCTAATATTTTATTGATGTGCTTACTATTACCATATATTATTAAGCCATATGAGATTGTACTTTGAAAAAAGAAAAATAAGAGTTTCTCAAATACTTTTCCGGAACAGTATCCTTCAGTTGCCTCAACAAATATATCACTCTGGACAACCTGCCTGAAATATAATTGATATGTGGTTCCCAGGTCAGTTTAGCATCAATCATTAGGCCTAGGAACTTGACAGCTTCATTACCCTCTTTTGGGGTAGATTCTTTAAAACCTAACGTCAAAACCTGTGTTTTACCTTCGTTTAGCATGAAACCATTAGCCCTGAACCATTTAGAAGCCTTCGCCATCGTGTCTTCAGTCATGTTTCTGAGAGTTTCCACATTGGAATGGGCATTGAGGAACGTGGTGTCATCTGCGTATAGCATGGTGTGCGTAGGAAGTGCTTGGGGTAGATCATTGATCATTATGATAAATAAAAGAGGTCCTAGTACTGATCCTTGAGGTACGCCATACTTAACTGTTACAATATCTGATTTATCTTTCCTAACTTGTACTACTTGTTGACGATTACTAAGGTAAAATATTCACAATTCAAATTTAATTTTTCTTTGCTTTTAATTATATTTTGACAAAATTGATAAATAATCATGTTACTATTTACAATGAATATTTACAGCATTATATTTGTCCCTGTAACTCCAGTTTGAGAAAACTTCTAAACAGATAGTTGCATTTTTCATGTAACAAAATAAGATTATCAAAGATTCATATCCCATCATCATCCTTCCATTACCCATGCACAAGCTTAGAGCTTATGTGGGCATCATCCCTAGCAAAAAAAATTAAAGATAATATAATAAAATTTAATATATAATTAAACACTATTATTCAAAGATTATCTATTATTAAAGATTAATGAATGAAATTAATTATTTAATTTTTGGACGTGGCACAAATGGTCTAAGAACTAAAATTTCGCACATATTAGGCTACTGCATATGCACAGCTCATATCTGTCTTGAATAAAAAAAAATCAATTGATTATAGTTTTCAAATAGGCCATGAGTATACTATCAATAAAGAAGACAAGATGAGACTACTAAGGTTACTAGAAGGTGAAAGTATCTAATAGCCTTGGGAGCCTCAACTTTGCCATAGCCTTGTTAGCCGCAGTCACTGTATGTTAACCCACCGTCCGGGGACATCTTAAAACTCAAAGTTAAAAGATGTCACCAGACCGAGGGAACCCATGACATACGTTGCCCGGCCCACACGCGGAGTAGTACCAGCAAAGGAAATACAGATAAATTTCTGTGTTACCTTGCCAGACCATCACCATTCGAGGACGTAAGGCTTGTGGGCCACGCGACCTAAGGCGAATACTGTTGTCTTGCTACACACCCTATGACGGAGGGCGGTAGGGTTGGAGTCAAGAGACAATCCATGGGGTACCGCTACAGATCACCTCTCTCCTGCCAACCAAACAGTATCCCCAATTTGGAATAAAAAATTTTGAAATAACATCACTTCCTCTGGGTCTTCTGCGGTACAAGAAGGTTAAAGCCTACATGAGAATACTTTAAAGTAACTCTCATAGACCTCAAGAGCCTATACAAACAACCCCCTACAACAACGAAGTTCAAACGACCTGTACAATCCCCCCCATCCCTAACCCAACAAGAAAAGAAACATCATCAAAGGCTCCAGAAGAACAGAACCTCTTGGATGCCTTTTGAAGATGAAGTCGACCTGAGTTGCATCCTCCTTGCACCGCAGAAAACCAAGAGGAAGTTTATTTTGCTAATAAAATTTCAAATTGTAATGGAAAATTACCAAACGATCTATTATAATTAATGAGAATTTTTTAAAGTGGAAATTGAATTTGGAAACGATTTATAAGTTGGTGAAGCCAGTAAACGGTTGCATTCACAGAATGATAATAAATCAATTATTATTATTATTCTGTGGACAATGCTTTCAATTTTAACAAATATTCAGTAGACGTCCTTCCTCCAGTCCATTAACTTCACTTTTTAATTGCATTGTAGCGTAAAGGAAGTGAATGCTAAAACTTTGTCATCTGTAACAAAAAACTTTCATTAGATGAAATACACAATAATAAAACACAATCCTGAAACAATATAATTGAATGTGAATGATAATATTGGATCAAGCTAAATACGTGAAGGGGAGAAACATGAATCCTCTGAATTCTACAAAAGATGCACATACCAAATCTAACATGCAAAACAGGCAAATAAATAACATCCAACATGTAACTACACACAGTTCTAGATGCAACACAGAATATTCAATCCATGCACACAGTATATAATAAAAATAAAATGTCCATGGCCTTGGATCCGTTGGAGAAGAGAAGCTGTATCTGAAACACACTTAGAAAATAAAGAATTGAGTAAATTTTCAAAAATAAAGTTGAATATTCAACCCGGAACTTATAACTAAAATCTTATAAATATGCACTCCTGAACCGCCAGGAGTGGTGTAATCTATAACTTTTGACTAATAAAAAGTTATCATTTTCAATTGATAACTGCATCTCTCAGCGTGTGTGAGAGAATGCCCTAAGCTACTGCGCTCTCCTAGCGTGTGTAGGAGAGCGTCTTAAAAGAAGATTTTTCAATATCTTGAGAATATTTGCGCTTTTCAGCATCTATAGGTTTCTAATTTTTATTGATGGCAACTACTATACGTGAAATATTCCTTAAACAAGAACTAATCAATTAAATAATAATTATAATTTATTATCATGATTTTGCACTTCTCAGCGTGTGTGAGAAAATGCCCTAAACTACTGCGCTCTCCTAGCGTGTGTAGGAGAGCGTCTTATAAATAGATAATTCAATATCTGCATTTACATCACTCATGAGAGTCTAATTCGCATTGATGTCTGTAACTTAAATTTAAACTTATTACTAAAATAATAATAATCATGAATCTGCACTTCTCAGCGTGTGTGAGAGAGTGCCTTAAGCAGTTTTCTTTTCTAGCATGTGTAGAAAAGTACCAAATCATTGAACTCTTGAGTTAGAACTCAAGAATATCTGCGCCTTTTGGCGTATCAAAGCATGCAAGTTAATACTTATGATAAAGTTTAAAATAAATACAGCCCCAAAGCCATAATAGCTTGAATCCCCCTTCCCCATGCCAACCAGCAAAGGCTGGAGGCAATACTACTTTGATCAAAATTTTTTGAATGAATATAAATTTTAAATTGAAAATAACTCTTATATAATATGCATGCAGCTTAGAAGCTAACAACAAATATCTTTTGTACCCCCTTCCCTAAGTTCTAACCCCTTTGCTGAAGGCACTAAAATCTTATATTTGCAATACCCAGTCTCATATAATAGATCCCAGCAGGCTGCTGTGTAATAGTTACCACCTCGTCATAAAATTGATGCTGAAATCGAGCCCGCAATCATAGTGACAACGCAGTGGAACTAGCACACAGAACACTGACAAGGACACTACGATACTCGACTGAAATCTGCAAATATCCTACGGGGACCCTATCTCATTGAATCCCTATTTATGGCCGTTATCTTGTCTCATATCCAACTATTCAAACACAAGAACAGTACCACATATCCCATCATTGCACGATGGTGAAAACATGTACATTTACATCTGCACTGCATGGCGGTGCTGCTATTAAAGCGCCCGACCAAGACAGAAGACACCCTCATCGCAAAACTAGCATGATGACGTGGTACTGCTCAGGATTGTGTCAGAGTATGCTACATGACTAACAAACATAAACGTCCCACCCCCTATACCCCTATCTAGCTCAATCCCTATTTATGGCTGTTATCTTGTCTCACATCCAACTATGCAATCACAGGCACAGTACCACATATCCCATCATTGCACGATGGGGAAAACATGTACATTTACATCTGCACTGCATGGCGGTGCTGCTATTTAAGCGCCCGACCAAGACAGAAGACACCCTCTCGTCGCAAAACTAGCATGATGACGTGGTACTGCACAGGATTGTGTCAGAGTATGCTACATGACTAACAACTATAAACGTCCCACCCCCTAGTCTGGGACAATGAATCCCTATTTATGGCTGTTATCTTGTCTCACATCCAACTATGCAATCACAGGCACAGTACACCATATCCCATCGTTGCATGATGGGGAAAACATGTACATTTACATCTGCACTGCGTGGCGGTGGTGCTACTTAAGCGCCCGCCCACGTCCGAAGCCCGCCGCTCATCGCAAAACTAGCATGATGACGTGGTACTGCGCAGGATTGTGTCAGAGTATGCTACATGACTAACAACCATAAACGTCCCACCCCCTATACCCCACCCTCTAGTCTGGGACAATGTTAGATAATTCTAGCCTAACTCTTTAACTAGTAATTTAATACATCATACCAGATTCACCTATCCACATCTTGGTTTGATTGATTCCACATCTTTATTTGTATTGAATGTGTGGAATGACTGCCTTTAATTGATTCCTGGGAGGGCGAAGTTAGGGCGCATCCGGCCCTCTTGAGAACTTGACCCTCAACCTCCCTTTGTAGTGGGGTTACCATTCAATACATAATTGATGCCTTCCAATAATCGATTGTTCATGTTTGTTTTTTGTATTTTTCAAAAATTCATCCTGTTGAAACAAATGAAACTTGAGTTTAGCTTGTATTTTCAATTTGTTAATAATTATTGCTATGCATAGGCTAAATATTTTATGATATTAAATAATAGTCTAATATTCACAATGTTAAGATAAAACCCTTAAGCATACTCATCCAATGAGTTTGTGAAGATAACTAGACTTCGAAAACAAGCACTTCAATATCTCCTAAGATGAAGGGTAAAGTTTGGAATAATTGAACCAAGTAAAACCTGCTTCACTTTGAATTGATTAAATAAAATAAAGAACCATAGGATTTATTGGATGAATTGTTAGATTAGCACAGGGAAATGGCTGGATAAATTTCATGAAAACTATTTGTGAAAAACTATATATATTGTATTGATGAATGGAATATAACGAGATCTCAAATCAACTAAGAGTAAATGAATATTAAAGTTTGGAATATTTGTTGAGAATGACGACTCCATATCGGTTTCAATAACTTCGACCAATTTGTGAAGTAGACTTCAAATATCAACCATACTCAAATGTAAAGAAATTTGAAAATTTTAAATAGTTCAACTGATTAGAAAATATTTAAAACTTTAATATTATTCACTTTGAAAATAAATAAGATCAACTGACCTCAATAGTAGAATTGCCGGATCAAAACTTTACAACTCAAACTGTAGTATAATTTGCTTCATTTAACCACCAAATTATGAAGTTGAACACTGGTTATAATTATTGAGAGCTTCACTGTATTAGTTTCGAAAAATTCAGAAAATATATTCGACCGCTGTTAACACGATTGGTTAGGAAGCAGAAATGAAGTGTGAGTGAGCATGGATTTCATCTCACAGCTGATACTAGCAAGTCAGCTGATCAATCAGTGATGCCAAGATATTATATTTGCATAAAACATTCAACAATCGATAAAATAATTTATTTAGTTGATATGATAAAATTTTCAATTATCAATTTGCTTATTGTAATAATTCGAAAATCAATCTAATAGTCAGTCTTCCGTAAGACTTCGAATGAGAGCGTGACATTTTGTCCCAACGACAGTTTGGTCCAGCGACATTCTGTCCCATTTTTGGGACAGAATGTCGTTTCATGGATTGGTCCAACTCAGGAATGTGGGACAGAATGTCGCTGGTACACATTGTCGGAAAGTGAAGGAATGTAAGGAAATTGGACCAAAATGTCGTGCATGGAGCCGACATATTGGTCCAGCTTAAGGGAATGTGGGACAGAATGTCGTTGGTACAAATTGTCAGAAAATGAAGGAGTATAGATTGGACCAAAATGTCGTGCCGACATATTGGTCCATCACAGGAATGCCTAAATATCGATATTTTCATCGATTCATTCATACTTATTGATATAAATATTGGTATAAAATTCGTAATTCGGTGAGCCGGTCGGTTGTAATGTAAAACCAATGTCTCGAAATTTGAATTGTATGAGATGGTTATGCATGATATTGAGAATTTTGAAAAGGAAGATAGTCCAACTTACTTTTTCATAGGATGCTGTATTTCTTAGCTTCAAATTCTCACCAATTTGCTTTCAAATCAACTGTAACTCCACAATATATGTTGGGCTAATCTATAAGTTATCTTATATGAGTTACCGTACGGTATATATTTGCAATAATCATAATAATACTGACAATTTCAAAAGTCACTTAACCTTGTTTTTTCATCGCTTTAAAACCTACCTTAATTATGACCCTATATGAAAAAAGACAAAATATTATACCAATTTTTATTTTTGAAAGCATATTAATCGAAAACTGACTGCATACACTTTCAAATGAATGTCAGTGTCAAATGTTTGGAAACATGTAATGTCAGATTGGGATCTGTGACGTCACACTTACACTCCTAATTGACTAGAAGTTCAACAGTCGATATTTTGCCTAAATCGATATTGCGAATGAAACGTGGTACAGAATGTCGCTGGTACACATTGTCGGAAAGTGAAGGAATGTAAGTAAATTGGACCAAAATGTCGTGCATGGAGCCGACATATTGGTCCAGCTCAGGAATGTGGGACAGAATGTCGTTGGTACAAATTGTCGGAAAATGAAGGAGTATAGATTGGACCAAAATGTCGTGCACGGAGCCGACATATTGGTCCATCACAGGAATGCGTAAATATCGATATGTTAGTTGTGGGACAGAATGTCGTCAGTGAAAATGGGACAAAATGTCGTTTGGAATCCTTGGAGTGGTGGACCAGAATGTCGCTGGGACACTTTTGTACCATCCCTTCGAATCGTTCGTCGGCTTTTGATACAGTATGATCGATATTGTTATCGACCGGGAATTTCAAATAAATATTGACTATTTCTAGAATCTTTGAATTCTTTAGATTTTTAGCTGTCCGCTGGTGAAGAGACAATACATTCAGGCATCTTTGCTAAAAATTTATGATTTTATTTGCAACCAGTTGTGAGATGAGCTGTCCCAAAAATTTCACCTTTAGGCACCCATCAGGGGCTGATTAAGAGGGTGGGGGGGTGGGGGCGACCGCCCCCCCGTCCGCTACAGAGATTGAAAATTTTGCTTTCCAATTACTTATCAAAACTAATATGTATAGGATTATAGTTTCCGTAGTTTTATAATTATTAGAGTAGAGATACGTTAGTATTATTTTGTAACAAAATGAGGATTCAAATGGTTATATTTTAAAAGGAACGTAGAAAGCATTGCTTCTGCTCAACGTCGGCAGTGCTGGTCCGAGGAAGTTTTTGGTACATGCGAGCCGTGGATTTGGCGCAAATATATAGAGCAGCGGTGCCAGGCCATCCAAAATTTTAAACTACTCATACAATATTTATTCTCAAAACAAAAGTATTTATTTAGCATTTTATGATACAACATGCAAAGTGTCACTATAAATGAAACATAGAAAAAATTATGCTGGCAAAACAAGTATCTCTCAATATTGATAGTTTAAATTTATTTATTGTCCAATTATTAACTCCTAAAATATTCTAATTGCAGTTGCAATATTACTGTCTTCTTGATCACAAAAAAGTACCAATGAGCAGAGACTCACTAATATTATAAAAACCTCTTCAATTCAAGTTCAGATGCCGTTCCTTCCTTTTGTCTGATGCTCGTTGGTAGTATGGTAGGCTCCCATGCATAACAGGGTCTTTTGGTGAAAAACCTCTATCCATAAATGCTGCTGAGTACCATGAAATTATTAACATATATTATTTCGAATCCATAAACTGGCTTCAAATCTCAATGTATCCAGATGGACTATTGAGTCTGTTCGTTTCATACTGAGATTTGTATTGAGGTTGACAGGTTGTTACATACTTTTCATCAGTGTGCGTGTTTTCATTTTAAAATTTGCTCATCTCATGTTAACTTGAACTTATGTTGTGATTTACACTGGAAAAATACTTAATTTTATAAAAATATCACATAATTTTAATATTTATGTAAGAAAAACGTTGTAGTTTTAGAGCCTAGATTTTCGGTTTTTCACTCTTAATATTGTTCAAAATTTTTCCGGGGGAGGCTTCCCGGACCCCCCCCATGCCTGGGGGGTAATACCCCCGACCCCCCGGAACTGACCTTCCTAAACCGCCCCCCCCAAAACACAGACCTTAATCCGCCCCTGAGCTTTATCCGTGATTGATAATAGTAAAGCAACCGAGAATAGTCTTTATTATTGTTTTGATAAGAATATGGCTGTGACAGCATTCATTGTGGATATTCAAAATCACCTTGAACACTAGTAGCCTAATTGATTTATCATATTTTAATAGAAAACTATTCAGACAAAACAAAGGTGAGAAAATTAAATCAACATCGTGATTTATTTTAAACAATTTCAAATCGAAAACCACAATTATTATTCATATGATTTATCTAACATTAATCATTTTCAGTTTATTAGTGCCTTATTCATTAGTTTTCTTATTCAATATTATTTATTTTATCATTTTCTGTGCTCAAAGTGCAACCATACTCCACCCTTGACGTGTTGAACAATCGAATCTGACCTTATTTTCAGCGGAACTTGTGTTTTGTCACTTAATTTCAAGTTGTACCTCAGTAGAAGACGAGCCAAGAATATTTTCATTTCTAGCAAGGCCAGGCGCATTGCTGAAAAGTAAACATAATAAAAGCCGTCAAAAAATGATAGGAAACACAATAATAATGACGAAATTAATCAATCGTCCATATTGAAAAGAACAAACAGTATGTAAAGAGTAATATTATTGCCAGCGACCACATAATACAAATGTATTACATATACATATACATAATACAATTTGTATTATGTGGTCGCTGATTATTGCACACATTACTGAAAAATTATACGAATAAATTCAGCCAAATATTGATAGAAAATTAAAAATAAAAGTGATAGTTACTATATAATTTAAGATGTTATAAAAAATTTCTCAAGTATCTAGTTAATTATTTCACCATATTTGTGATAATTGTCATATTCTGGCATAATTGAGACTTGACTAGCTAATTCAGAGATAATTCCTCTCCTCTATACGGTACGTGGTTGAATATCGAAATGAAATATGAGGTACCTTATACACCAAAATATGCAATCCACCTAGGTAGTAAATAATCATCTCCTAAACTTCAATAGTCACTTCAATAGTGATCCTAGTTGTACTTGAGTGTGCTTGTATCGAATTGATAGAATACTTACATATTCAAGGCAATTTGGGTTTGCTTGCCACTAACAGCATTGTTGAATAAAATTGTCTGAATAAATTAAAGACTTTCTGAATTAGCAAATAAAGGATTATTTACTACTCACCTATGCAAATCCTAGGCCCTCCGCCAAACGGGAAGAACACCCCTTTGGGTATTTCCTCATCGAATCTCTCGGGAATGAATTCATCTGGCTGTGGAAAGTACTTGGCATCCCTGTGCATGCCTATGACTGGCACATTAATTTGACTACCTTTCTCCAGCACCAAATCTGTGCCTGGTACCTGATAGTTTTCTGTACAGAATCTAGTCAACATCGTGCCCGGAGGATATAGTCTCAGAGTTTCTGGTGGAAAAATATTTCAAATTATTAGTCAACATCATCTGGAAGTCGCAGGAATTTTAGCCAGTATAATTCAATTCAATCCAGTTTGTTCACAATTTTTTCAAGAAGAATAAATACAATAAAATATTGTTGATATTACAGGCAACTGATGATTTTCATTCACAATGGATGAACAGTGAGCCTGGAAGTTGCAGAAATCTTAGCCAGTATAATTCAATTCAATCCAGTTTATTCACAATTTTTTCAAGAAAAGTAAATACAGTAAATATTGCGGAAATTAAAGGCTACTGATGATTTCAATTCACATTAGATGAACAGAATAGCCTACCTATGTTATTTTTTGAGAAAACATTTGAATAAATTGATTTCAAATTAAACTGATAGAATTGAAGCTACAGTTAATATTCTAAGTACGAGAATGAAAATACAAATTTCTATTTTCAATATATATTAAAGGAATAGAATTGTTTTTTTTTTTTTTTAATTCTAATCTAGACTAACCATCTTATTCTTCAGCAACTTGCTGCTTATAGGCTACTATTTATCTATAATGAATCTATTCATTTTTCAAGTATAAGAACGAAATTCATATTCAATCTAATTTGTACGATTTTTCTGTGTTATGAGGGCAGTAATGGGTTCTCCCTAGTCCCTATACGAGTAGTGCACTCTCATACTGTATCTTTTCAATAAATAAATATATAAAGTTGGATATTGTTTCCCATAGTATTTCGGTACCATATAGTATTTCCCACAGTATCTGCTGGCCTTCAGCTTTTAGAGGTCCCAGATTATTCAATGGTTTGCCTTTTGATATTTCCAGGCAATCCTCTTATTGTTCATTTTCTAAGAGACTGGGAACACATCTAGTTTCATTGGAGTGAATTATATTCAATTTAGTTTATTATAGTTAACTATAGTTATAGAATTATAGTTAATTGAGGTGCATCTTTTATTATCTTCTAAATTGTAGGTACCATAATTAGAATATATATTTATGTTCAAGTTTAAATATGTGATGCCAACAGTGGTTTATTTTGAATTGTAATTTATTTCTGAGATTTAGTGTCTTTTCCTTTTTTTTCAGGTTTAATTTTGTTACTGTAAGACGAACCATTTCTCCACGCAGGCCTAATGAGGAATGCACTTGTTTTCTGTAAAATTGTGTTTATTTGAGTGAATAAAAGTATTTTGATATTTTGATTGTGATTTATTTGGGCTTCATTTTTCATTCATATTTTTTGTCAAATTTATGTGATTGCTAAATTTTTATACTCTTGATGAGATATAAATAGGCTTAAGTATCATAATCGTTCTTTCTATTCAAATACAATATTGTTTTTGCTCATACCATTCAAAACGTTGTCCATGTACTTCATGTCCCTGACAGCCTGATAGGTGAAGTCCTGGTTGGAGAGAATTGTGTCGATTTCTTTGATAAGCTTGGCTTGAACTTGAGGCTTAGCGGCCAATTCGTAGAGGGCGAAATGTATCACGGCAGCAGTCGTCTCAGAACCGGCTGAGATGAACAAAAATGACTGTGCGCTCATCAGTTTGTCTGTCAGTTCTGAAAATGGAACAACAATAATAATAATAATTCCGTGTAACCTGGCTAGCTCAGGTCTGTTGTGAGAGTTTCCAGGTCACTCCTGATCAGTATTAGGAACAATAAAACCTATTAAATACATTCATTCTTTACTTTCATATATTTTTACAAAAGAAACAATTTGGAACTATCAGTGGCTCTGAAACCAACTAAAAGTGTAGAATATCCTTTTTGCAACCCATTCTACAAGTACCGTAGTAGCTTATATTCGTTGTAGCTACCTAAAGTGCAGCTTATTCTTTATCAGAGAGCAGAAAGGGAACGTTCAAACAATAATTATTATATTCATCATTTAATTTTTATAAGCTTCAGATCATCATGTACGTATTTATTTCAAGTAAAGGTGGGTTCTCGTTACCCAACTATTTATAGTGGGGATTTTTCATCAATTGCATCTGGCAACGCTGGGTCGGGCTCCGCTGCGGCACTCGGTCGCAGTAACGAAAACCAACCTTTATCTGATTAATTTATTACTACACTATTATTTATGATACTGGTATGTGAAAATTTATATTCCAATTACTGATCTAATCTTTTACAGAAACGTATTTGATTTATCAGTTTATTTTATATATTTATAAATATGAATATTTTAATGGCAAAAGAGTGAATTTATTAATTTAATCACTCACAGTTATTATTCAATTCCATTTCTTCAGCCTATTTGTGATGATTACAATTTGTAATTTACTACAATTTTTACTAAATTGCAATATTGTCATACAAAACAATAGAAACGGACAACATACACATCATCGAATATACTACATAATATCATAATATTCCAAGCACCAAAATAACATTATACAATATAATAATCTAGACTACCATACTTATAAATTTTATAAGAGAATGGGCAATTCATTTAATTATAAATCCTGACAATCAAATTCTGAGAGTTTGACCTGATTGAATTGACCCTAGAAGAGGCTGTGATAATTATTATACAGGCATTTAGCATGTAATCATTCCTTCACCTTGGTCCTGAATGACTCAAGTGACCGAGAATTCCTTAATTTTTGGGAAAGGCGTTGAAAACCTTTTTCCAATTTATTTGGGATTTAATTAATCAATTTATTATTGGATTTACTGTGTTTCATCGGTTATGATTACTCATTTGTAATTAGGATATTGTTTCAATTCTTCTAATTTTGCATACTTTTATCCACTGTATTCAAAATTCTATTAATTTTTCTCACTATTCTTCTTACTATATTTGTATTCTTCTATCCTCCAACCACATTCACATTGACTGACCCATAGAGATAATCTGATATGTTGTAGTACCTCACCTATGTCATGTTCTTGTAAATAATTTTCATTCTATCAATTATTATGAATCCTGTACCTGAAATTCTAGAAGTTGAATAAGGCATAGGTTTTGAAACTCACCTATATCATAAGCCTGTTTTCCATCTTGTGGCACATTTTTCAACTGGTCCATGAGAAATTGATCTTCAGCCTCGAAATGCTCCTCGATGACCTTGCTCCTGGTATTTGATGCTACCTCCTCCCGACTGCTCCTGGTATTTGATGCTACCTCCTCCTTACTGCTCCTGTTACCACTCTTTCGCATATCCATCATCAGCTGGAGGAAATCATCTCGTTTTTTATTGTTGCTTCTGGCATCCTGCTCCTCAGCCTCACGATGCTTGATGGTGTCAGTTACCAGAGATAAGAAGAAGTCATCCATTTCTGCGTCATTCAGTTTCAGACCCAGCATCTCTGTGAGACGGGGATAGTTCATGCGCAGAAAGAACTTGACAAATTGAAATATGGAAGGACTGAAAAAGCGCTTGCTCATATCAATGAACATCTTGCTTGTGCCCTCTACTGACTTGTGGGAATCTATCTGTAAATAAATTGCAAAAAAGTGATGATTATTAGAAAATTCAGTAATAAAGATGGAAATGTGAGTTTTTCAAGCCATATGACTTTCTATAATCAAGCCATGAGAAAAATATTCAGAACTTGAACATTGAATAAACAATAATGAAACTGTATTTATTATTGTGATAGAAGTAAATTGGATGTATTATTAAAATTTATTACCAAATCTTTAAATGTAGTAGGAATAGAAAATCATTTATCTGTGGATTTTTAAGGATCTTTTTAATGTGGGTATTACAGTGGAGAAATTCATCAACATCTTTTAATCAAGTGTGAATAAGTGTAAAGAAAGCTAAATTAAAAAAAAATAAATCCAAAGAAAGCTATATCAATAGTTACATATACTCAAAGACTTCTGCCACAGCAAACATTGACAGAGAAGAGGAGAGCAAGAGAAGAATTGATGAATTTTAATTGACAAAAGGTTGTGCCCGGACCGGGAATCGAACCCCGAACCTCTTGATTACCGATGTACCGTAAGTAATATAAATCCATAGTGGTACTGTATACAACAGTAAAGCTCCTAAATTAATTTGAAACAGGCACCTGTGCTTAAAATGTTAATGAACTATATTTAAATTATTTTCAACTTCATTATCAAAATATTAAAAAAAATTACCTATTGAATAAAACTGTAATCAAGTATTCTTTGGTTGATAAAATCATACAAATAACTGCATTAATAGGTATAAAGATAGATAGATAAATGATTTTATTTTTCACTTTCACATTACAAAAGTGCTGTGGGCGAAGTTGAGGCATACAAGCCCCCTCTTCCACTTAACCCACAAACCCATAAACGTAGATGCACTCAGTTCACATGCTTTTCCATGCTGGATTAATAAAAAAATAGTCAAAGTATTTTCTTTTAAAAATATAAATATATAGAAAGAATGGCCGAATTTAATTATGGTCGAATTAAAATTTTAAAATTCTATGAAAACTGAAGCATATCATTGTAACTACCTGTAGTCCAAAAGCCACCGATCCAATCACGTTAATGGTGAACTTGTAACTGATGTCCCTGATGTCAACGGCTTCTCCTGTGGGCAAAGTGGCCACATGCTCGATTATATCATCGGAGCAGCTGACTATTTGCGAGAACATCCTCTTCAGTTTTCCGGAAGTGAATGTTGGGGTCAGCTTGTATCTGAGCGACCTCCAGCGTTCGCCTGTCATATTGGCCAGACTGCCACTCATCAGGTCATGCTCCTCGCTATTGGGAGGGTTGCGATCGTGGAAGTTGCCGAAATCCTTTGGAAAAATAAATAAAAAAATGCATTTAAGGATGTGGGATTAGCTATTCATCTCACAATAGATTCAATCAAGCCATAATGTACAGAGTGATCGTAAAGTCGCGCAACCCAAAATGATAACAGTCTTAGAAAGCTGTAATATGTGTTATTGATTTTTTTATATGGTCGATTTGTTTGGTACTTTAGCATCTGGAAAGGCATTGGGGAAATGTTCTTGACACTTTGCGTAGGATTTCCATTCACAGTAACTCAAAACGATAGAAACACGTTGTTCTTGCGTAAAAGACATTGCGACTTGAACTGGACAAACAAACTGATTTCTGGCTAATTGTCGCCCGATGGCGTGATCTGGCAGTGCAGCCACCTGCTGTACTACTGGATGAAAAATTCCCATATGGAAATCATACTTTACAAATTTACCTCTCATTCCTACACGGCTTCAAACATTGGGGGGTTACGCGACTTTACGATCACCCGGTATAATCATGAGATAGTTGGCCAATCTCAAGTACAGGGTGGCGCAAAGAAACGGGGGGAAAATTCTGAAATACCTAATTGTAATGAACCAATATGAATTGTATGAAAAAAATTAATGCTCAAAATGTCGAAAATGAGTCTTCACATGATGGCCAATACTTAATATACAGGTTCTGCCGTAACTATTTGAGAGGATACTTCTGATGATCACTTGAGAAAATATTTTTCAAAAGTGCTCTGTGAGAGTGCACTGAGATAAAGAGGGCGAAAAATTGTAGATTTTTGAGAATTAACTGCTATTGGAATGCCTTATTTCGATATAAAAATGGTTCAATTTTATTTGAATATTTCTAAGAAATTTAATTAAACTGATTGTAAGTTTGTAAATGAGGTGGTATGTGAAAAGTAGTGATTTTTCATCAGTACATACAGATAAAGGTAAGTTACTTGATATAAATAATAGACTTCATTGTGATTTTGATAAAATGATATTTTAAATTAATAGGAGTCTAAGGATAAGATATTCAGAATAAACAAAATAAACCCCAAACCTCTAAAATTGTGATTGAGAGAATTTAAACCACTCTGATTTTTAAAATGTTCTATTTTTGTCAGTTATGACTAATTTTATTTGTTTCATGATTTAGCCTATTTGTGAGGATTTGGCGTTAATGGATGTTTGAAAATTGAATAAATGAATGAATAATGAATAAATGAATTTTATTTCCCTCTTCAAAAAACATTAAAAAACAAGTGTATAATTGTTACTTGCAAATTAATTCTACATTATGTAGAATGAAAATTTGTTAGTTATATCAATAATTGAAAATAAAAGCTCACTTCCATGACACAATTTCACGACGGTCAAATACAATAAATTGTTTTTTTTTGCAAGTATCCGTATATCTGGAGTACTATAAACATTTTTACAATATTATGACACTACCATATAGAGAAAGCAAACGTCAATGACTTACGGGTCTTAACGTATGCTTTCTCTATGACACTACCTGCAAAACTATTGATATCAAATCAGAAAATAATGGAGTAGGGCTATAGAATGGATTTTAAGGAATGAAAATGATAATACATAGATAAAGTATTTATCCACCATGTTTCCACCTACTCTAGTACATGGATGTCCATAGTTGAGTGGGCTAATTTCCGTGAATTTTCTTTTCTTGATGTTATATGGTTTTTTTTTACATTTTTGTAGTCAATATTTTATTAATGTATTCTTAGGTTTTAGTTTTGAAGAAGGAAATAAATTTATTATTTATTTAGTCTAGATAAAGTATTATAGTTTACCTTGATAAGAAAGTTGTTAATAAGTTCAGGATCGCGTATCATTAGTACAGGCGTTTGAAACTGAAAAAATCCACCAAATTTTTGGCCTTCGAGGTCCCTGTACACTCTCAGGGTAACTTCGCCCAGGCTGGCTTTTCTCAAAATCACATCGGTCATATTTCCGAAAAGGGGTGTCCCTGCTATGTAGGGCACGCCCTTGTCCTTCCAGTAATTCTGAGCCCTTGACACGTAGAGGTGGACCAAGTAGATGATCAAGCCTCCTAGGGCGACTGTCACTAAAAGTCCGATCATTTTCTGATCGAAATCTGTAACAGAAACATGCCGAAAGCCGGATTTGTAGCCTAAATTGTTCTAGATTTGTAATGAGTTGAGTCACGGACACCCGAGATTGTACTATTTGGAAGGGTGACCAAGCTGAAAAGGTGCAAAGTTAATAATTAGCCTAGTTATTATATTTTATACTATTTAATTATTTATCAAATTATTGAATTTCAATACTTTATAATTTCAAGATAATTTATCAAGTCAAGTCACGAACACTTGAGTCAGTTCACGAATGGGTGCCCAAGTAGCCTATTTCTGGCTACAATTATTATACTTTAACACCAAACAAAATAAACATCCAATAGCAATTCAATATCTAAGGCTAGGCGTACACCGGTTAGTCAAGACAAGACGAGATTAGTCACGTTTAGTCACAGTACTTCACATAGTTGCTTATGAAGCAACACACACCGATTAGTCATTGCATCAATCTGTGCTGCTTCATAAGCAGCTATGTGAATTATTGTGACTAAACGTGACTAATCTTTCTCTTTGTCTAGAAGAAAATGTAAATAAGATTCATTTTTCGAATGCTTATATTATGGAAAATTAATTTATCCATGGCAGATAATCAATCTAATCTTATCATATAATTAATAATGTAGGAGAGTTTGAATTCAAAATCACTTAAATGAAGAAATATTGTGAAAATCAATTATTTTTCCGAAAATCAACTGATAAATACTGTCTATTGTTCAAATAATGATTCAAGAAGGTTAAAACAATCTTGAGTTACCACATTTTTTTAATTTGTGATTCAAGTAGGCTATTTATGGAAGATAGTGAGGATTGGCAAATGTTGGGAAATTTACTGTCTGAAAAAATTCAATCTAAATAATTTATTTTTGTGTTGATAAACAAATAGCTGTCACTGATAAATCAATTCAGAAAATTGAGAGCAAATCGAATTGTAAGGCAAAAGTTGCTTGGAAATTTAATTTTTGGTGATAAATCAATAGTGCAGACGAGCCGTACTTGACACTTCAAGTAAAGTGAAATATTTGTTAAGATAATAATTGTAAGATATAACTTCACTTCAATAAATCCTGGCAAAATTAAGAATTGACCTTCACTCTTCACATTATTATTTTAGTCTTGAGCTTGAGATAGTTTAAACTATCTCAAATTTCAAATAGTAATTATACTATGGTAATGGTAATAGTAATTAATATTTGGAATTTGAGGGAATAAGCTTGGATATACCAACAGTAAATGAATAGGAGATTCTTCCAACAAAAAATGTAACTTGGGATTCATTCTCGTGAATACCAACAATGAATATTGATGATTGAAAGAATGGATTAGAATAAAATTATAAATAAATAAAATCAATGATGAAATGTTTATTTCTTGGATAGGAAATAAATATAGTAGAATAGTAGAGAGCTTCAAGAAATGCTACTTGAAACCTTGAAACCTTATGATAATTATATATAAATGTATAGATTGATAATAATCAGAAGTGTAAATTATCACCATTAAAAATTTTCATAATTTTAAAATCTGGTTTCGACTAGTAGTAAAAGAATGTTAGAGATTTCCAAAAAATGTTACTTGAAACCTATGCTTATAGAAATTTAATTATTAATTGATCATAAAATGTATAAGCGATCATCACTTTAGTAACTTGGAATATTATTTTGTTTTCTATTATTTTTGTGATTCATGAATTAATAATACAGACCTGATATCAGTTGATATAATGTTACTATTATAAAAAACACAAAATCAAAACATTTTCACTGTATAGACACTGCAGCTGAAATAAAGATTAAAAATTTAAGAACTATAATAAAATACTAAAACCAACAATATAATGCAAAAATGAAGTTATACATTGAAGCCGGCTTATTAGCAACTAAAAAACAAATCTCTCTCTTCTAAGACAAACGTTTCTGGAAGGAGAGAGAAAAATAGTGGGAGTAGAATGAGTGTGGGGTGAGAGAGAGAGAGTGAGGGAGGAAGTGAGAAGACAGAAAGAAAAAACTTGGATAAATAGAGATAAAAGTTCAGAACATCATCGTTTTACCATACTAATCTAATAATGTTTGAATTGATTATCTCTTCTTTTACTATGAAAGCCCATATACGTGAATGTTTGTTTCAGGTAGGTACTTCACATGCAAAACTTTATTCTTTTGAATGATAACGTTTCAAACACATCATATCCAAAATACATTAAATTGCAAAACAATAAGTGATGAAAATACAGTAGAGATAATGGACTGACCTTCAACTTGTTAAAGCAAAAAAATAATTAGTAAATGGATGTGAAATTTGACATTCTTAGTATAAATATTGACTTTTGAAGCATTTCACTTCAATATTCAAATAAAATCAATTATTTCATGATTCTCAATTATTTATTTTCTCTTTACATGACCTTTCTATTTCAACTCAATAATATTGGAGAACTGACTAATGATGAATTAAATTAAAATGATGGAACAATGATTTATTCATCAGAAAACATCATACAACTTGAATGAAAAACAATAGTAATATAAACATAAGGAATATAAAAATAAAATCAATAATTTATACTACTAAAGTAACGTCTGGTATTTCTGGTATATCTGGTATTTCACTGGAAGTAAATAATGTTTTCACTTACATTATTGGACTCATTCCAATATTGATAATTTATTTCAGACTTTCAGATTTTCATGAAACACACCCCTAGATGCATTCTTCCAATACATAAAAAAAGATTAATCTTAAATATAAAATGTTATAAGGTTGAAGGTATTAAGTATTAAAGGTTAAAACGTACTTCACAGAATACTGAGTCTGATATATTATAATCTAATAATAAATATTAACTCGATTGTGTTATTTTGAAGGTCAAAAATTCAATAAAAGTCTTTGCACTCATTAGAGTATGTCTAGTAAAAATATATATTTCTATCTCATTTCTATGAGTTAAACTACTGTATAACTTTTTCATGACTGTATTGTGACTTTTGCCTATTACTAAATTTTATTTGTTTATTGGCAATAAAGTCTTATCTTATCTTATCTATCTAGATGATGTCGCCTCACGTTATTTTTCATCTCACGCAACCACCTAATAAAAAATCGACAATATTTTAATCTAGAAAAAAAATGTTATCTCCAAATGATCACCTACTATTTTGTGTTTTCAAATGGACTGCAAATTGTATGCTTTCTAGTTAGAACCGGTTATGTAATTAGCAGGCATGGTTTGCACTGCAAATTATAGGGAAAACATTCCGAAAATTGAAATTTCGCACAACTCAACAGTCATGTCATCAATGAAAACATACTCATGGATTTATTTATGATAATCGTATATCTAGAGCTCGTTCACTTGCATCAGCACTGGAAACGAATCATTACTGTCATTAAATCTCATTACAGCTTCTTGCTATGTTCAAAGTGTATATAAGGTTTCATCCAATGTACACTAAGTTGTATTAGTTGTTCGAAAATGGATGAATTCTTCAAACTTTCATCATTCTGAGAAGCTGTAACTTAATGAGTTTATTCATTGTCAGACCATGCGCCTTATAGAAAATTGAACACACCGTAATTTTGAAGAATATTCCAAAATAAAATTCTTTTTATTAATAAATTCACATATTTCAAAAAAATTGAAATAAATTTCAAATTTATATAACCATAGCTTCAAGAAGGACTGTTTTCCTGAAATAAAAATAACTCATGTTCCAAATATCTGTAAAAAAGTACCACTTTATGACATGAATTAAAATTATCAGCAATGAAGTAATAAATAATTTTGTTAGAAGATGTCATTTTCCTCATTGGAAATCCTTTTCCTGTACTCAAAAAATTGTTCACTAGCTTCATAAATCTTGATCATAATTTAATAAACTTTCAACTCTTGAAACTCGTCCTAATGGATTCAAATCATTTGAAAATGTCAATTAAAGCTGTTTAAATGTAATTAAAATTGCATTTTTCCTCATTACCCTTCTTCTATTCTTCCATTGTCTCCTATTCTCTTCTCTCTCCGTTCTCACCTTATCTATCATATATTCTCTCTCTCTCTCTTCCGCTTTGCTTCACTCTCACTCTCTCTTTCGCACTTCCTTTGCCTCACTGTCACTCTCTCATTCGATTTCATTCTTTTGCTCTTTTCTCTTTTTCCTGTTAATTTGTACCAAACCTAGTGTTAAATCCGTAAGTCTGTGGGCCCCTTAAGTCATGCATTGCATGTCAAACGCTAATAAATCATAAATCATCTCAACTTGTAAAAAAAAAATGTTTCAACATGACAATAACATTCATTCCAATTCAATACAAAAACTCTCTTCTGCTCTCTTCTGTTGTTACATTAATAATTTTCCGACCACTTTAAATTTCAAGTATACGAGCACAGTCAATCAAATTCTTTCATAGCCAAATTCCATTGATTTCTCTTATCAATTAAACCAATATCATCTCTATTTTAAAATAAGGCGAGGTGAAACCTATCAGTGAGGGTCTTCCCACCGTTAAAAAGTCACAGTTATTATATCATCAGTATATTTTTGCTTTACATTTACTCATGGCATAATTTATAAGCTTATGTAAAAATTATTAGCTTATGACAAATAATTAGTTGTATAATTATTATTATATTCTAGAATAATTCAAGCCGACATATTTGTTATCTACATGAATAAAGTTATAAATCTAAATCTAAATCTTTCAAACCCTCCCTCAACTCTTTGACATTTCTCTCTTAAGAGGGGGCACTAGTAGTCTGCCGTATAGGATTATGTCCCATAAGAACAATCATGTTATTTTTTGTAATCTTTTGAAACATATAGCACCGTCATTTTTTTACAAATAATTACGTTTGATGTGTCATTTGAAAGAGAATATTATTTTTCAGGGGTGGTCTTTTTTGAATATAAAATTTTCCTTTTAAAAAACCCATAAAATATCAAAATTAGGGAAATTTTATTGATTTTTTCAAAAAGGAATATTTAAAATTCGAAAAAGATCACCCCCTGAAGAATAATATTCTCTTTCAAATGTCACATCAAACGTAATTTGATGTAAAAAAATGACGGTGCTATATGTTTCAAAAGATTACAAAAAATAACATTGTTCTTATGGGACATAATCTAATTTGGCCGACTACTACTGCCCCCTCTTAATCTCTCTCACTCACACACACTTCTCTCTCTCTCTCCCTCAGTCTATCTCTCTTTCACGCGCACATCTCTCTCAGTCTCTCTCTCTCTCTTTGGGCCTCTCCTTATCTAATCTCACACCAAATAATCAACAGCAATAACTCTCTCATTCTATCTCTCTTTCACACGTACACCTCTCTCAGTCTCTCTTCCTCTGGCTCTCTCTCACACTCACTCTCTCTTTGGGCCTCTCCTTCTCTCACTCATCCGACATAAAATAATCAACAGCAATAATAATTTGAAGCGAACAGCATTTGCTGTCTCTCTCAGCTCTCAATGACTGACCAGTTGAGCTGTCAAGTATTTCTCAGTTCTAAACAAACCAGCTTCAAGGTAACATCGTTTTCGTTTTTTTAATAACAATCATCATGTAGAGTGTAGATGTAGAGTGCTTTGCCGTGCCTTGTACAGTGTTTTCGTTTTTGTTTATCTTTTTTCTTGTTGATGATACTCTGCATGTTAATCACCTGTTGGACTGCGTAGTGATAAACAATTTGCGACGTTCATTTTATAAGGTGGGCCTACCTATAATACATTCTTATTTATTGAATTAATTGAATTCACTTTACATTACCTACATTTATGCCCGGTTTTTCAGTCGCTCAATAGACAGTTTATGGATCCAATAGAACTATTGAATCAATAATCATGTGTTTCAAATGCAAAAAAAAGTTATTGATTCAATAAGTTTATTGAACGACTGAAAAACCGGGCATCATTCAGCTACTTCACATTACTAAAAACAATAGCTGATCCATTTTGCTATAGTATCTCTACCGAGAATGAATAATATTATTATACATTTCAAATTTTAAATTAGAACTTAGTGTATAAGAATAATTTCACTATATAATATTTTCATACCCATATCATAGGGGATGAATTCTTATGAACTTTGAAATTGACATTGTGAGTTGCTCTAAAGAGGTAATTCATTGTCAGTCCATTTGCCTTAGCAAAATGAACCAACTATGCCTACTTGAACTCATCAATTTATGGACTTGGTTCTCCTTATGGTTAAGAAATAGCTTGTAAAAAGGGAAATATCAATATTTGAATCATATTATGATTAGTTTCACAATTATTCAAGTAGGTATATACTTTTTTTTCTTTTTTTTTTGCTCTTATTGGTGGGGAGACCCTTATTATTAATTATTTTATTATTATATTATTTATATCGGTCTACTATTTGCTATGTACTTTCTATTACTTCAATGCACTCCGCTTACTTTATGAACTCTCGATTATTTTATTGAGTTAGCTATCCTCATAAACAAGCAATTGTGCTTATAAAAAGGGTAATATAATACTTAAATTTAATGATGCCCGGGTTTTCAGTCGCTCAATAGACAGTTTATGGATCCAATAGCACTATTGAACCAATAACCATGTGCTTTCAAATGGAAAAAAAGTTATTGATTCAATAAGTTTATTGATAGAACGACTGAGAAACCGGGCATTTTATTATTATTCAGGTACTCACTTTATGTACTTAATATTACTTTAATTCACTTCGATTTCTTCATGAACTCTACATGAATTTATTGACTTGGTTTTCCTTACAATATTAAGCAATAGCTTATGAAAGAGGGTCAATACTTATGTGGTGAAAAACATTTATTAGTTCCATTATTATTTACTCAATCTATATATCTCATACAACGATACAACATTAATGCTCCTCTCTTACTTGATTAATTTAATGACTGGGGTTTTCTTACACTCAAGCTTTAGAATAAATTATTATTAAATTAATCTTCATCGAGTACAAACTCAAGTGTTTGTCTCGTAACTAAAAGTGACACTCCCATTCAGTTTTTGCCTCTTGTGTTGTAAGAAATATCTCATGGACTAAAGCTACAATATACAGTGTTATTCTATATTTTTGACTCTCGTCGTGTTTCTGTTACAGATTTGTTCTCGAAAATGATCGGACTATTAGTGACAGTCGCCCTAGGAGGCTTGATCATCTACTTGGTCCACCTCTACATGTCGAAAACCCTGAATTACTGGAAGGACAAGGGTGTGCCCTACTTGGCAGGGTCGCCCCTTTTCGGAAATATGACCGATGTGGTTTTTAGAAGGGTCAGCATGGGCGAAAATTTTGTAAAAATGTACAAGGACCTTGAGGGGCACAAATTCGCCGGATACTTTCAGTTTCAGACGCCTGTGCTCATGATTCGCGATCCTGAACTTATCAACAACTTCCTTATAAAGGTATTGTGATAAAAGGTATCCTTATTGTTATTTATATTCTCATATCATAAAATATTTATGATATTCCAAATTATAAGGGTTTTTTCAAGTTATGAACGATTTCTATTACTCAAAGTTATTAGGCTACTCAAAGCATATAAATCTTACTAACAAGTGAAGAACGATTTCCAGTAAAAGATAATAAAATACTTCAGTAGCAAGAGATTCGTACTGGAACTTGTATTTGTCTTGTTCTCAAGATTAATACGCATAAATAATAATGCATTCCATTTCATTTATTTACACACAATTTCCAAAAACAATACAATAATACAACATATAAATACAATACAAAATTGGGAAAAGTGGTTAGGTGACCTCATTAGTAATCGTGTTGAGGCACCATCACGTTAAAAAAGAAAGAATAACCTAGAGACGAGCTAAAAAGTAACAAATAATAATTTATTGGATGAATATTTATTTTAAAGTATACGTTAAAGAGTACTAGAAAAAATAAACTTTTCCTTTGCAAACAATAAACCATAAATGGCAATAAGATAAAACAAGATTATCAACTATTAACAAGAATAAAAACTATTTTCTTATTGAAACAAAGAGTTCAACATCATCTAGCAAAAACAACCAAGACTTCAACTCTCTGTCTCTCTTATGCTTAATTATATTAATTATTAATAAATAATAATACTTAAAATCTCTCAATAATAAACCAACATCCACCCTTTGGAAAAACCATAGACAAACATATTAAAAACATCACAGATGCAAGGGTAGTGAGAAAACACTGGTACAGAGAGTAGGTGATGTACAATGATTAATTAAGAGTAGAGTAGAGCTAATACATTATATTTTTTAGAGAAAAATATGCTCATTGCAGAAATTATTCTCCCTCAAAATTCAAGTGCGTCCTTTTTGAAACACCGGTATTTCAAAATTTTGTATTGTCTTAATAAAGGATTTCGGCAATTTCCACGACCGCAACCTGCCCTCTAGTGAGGACTTTGATCTGATGGGAAGCAGCCTGGCCAATCTCACAGGTCAGCGCTGGAGGTCGCTCAGATACAAGCTGACCCCAACATTCACTTCCGGGAAACTGAAGAGGATGTTCTCGCAAATAGTCAGCTGTTCGGATGATATAATCGAGCATGTGGCCACTCTGCCCAGAGGAGAAGCCATCGAGGTCCGAGATCTGATGTTCAAGTTCACTATCAATGTGATTGGGTCAACCGCATTCGGACTAAAGGTAGTTACTATGATATGCTTCAGTTTTCATAGAATTTTGAAATTTTATGGAATTTTCATATCATTCAGTATTTTTTATAAATACTAAAATTAGTAATTGTAAGATATTGATATCAATCAATCAATTGTATTGACTGTCATATTCATTACAATATTGAAACAATCCTCATTGTATTAAATAAGTCAAAGTTTTCTAGATTTACACAAAAATAATCACTGTCTCTAATATGTCGAATAATAGGGGTATTCACGATCTTCGAGTTATTTGCTAACTCCAGCTATTTGATAAGTCAAGGCTATGGTAGTAGGCCTACGTTGAAAAACAATTAGCTGACGAGATAGCAGATAGCGAAGGTTCGAGTCCGCTAACTCTAGCTATCTCTGCCACCTTTATTAAGGACCCGATAGGGTTCTTAATGCGATCGTACACTTTTGAGATTTGGAAAATAATATCTTCATAGATGAAGTAAGAAGACTATTGATTTTGAATATTGAGGGTTGAATTTAAAAAAAAGTTACAAGAAAAAATGTAGATATTTCAACCTCCAAATGTACCCTACTGTGCAATCTATGGAGCCTAAGGTCCGGGGTTCGAATCTCGGTCTTGGCTACTTTCTTTTTGCAACTGATTTTGATGTTATTCAATTAGTTATAGCAGGATCCTTTTAACTTGTCAGAAATCAGCTGTTTCGGTAATAATTAAACAGTGATTTCGACACAATAATCAAAAGGCTTAAAAGTCTTGAAGACCTTTAAAGTCTTTAAAAGACCTTTCAAAGAATAACTTTTTAAAAGACCTTTTCAATAATCTGCGAGATTCAGCATTTGTAGGTTAAGTATTGTGATATTGCTCGTCAAAACATATGTTTTCTGACAAGTTAAAAGGATCCTGCTATATCCATGTCAGGAACTGTAATTTAATTTTTAAAGTAATATTAGGAAATTCTTCCTAGAATAATAATATTACATTCGAAATTAAATTTGATATCAACTGTAAAAATGAAAAATTATTGTTTGTGAGCACTATACCATATAGTGTTATTGAATACATCGTTGTATCGGTTTATTTAAGTGTATTTTTATATTTTAAATTATTTTTTGAAAAAATAATTACAACGCTTCGCGTTGCGTATCATCCCCAACTAGAAAGCGTGAGAAAGGCAAGGTGAAATAGCATTGGAAAGATAGGACAGTTACGCAAAGAACTGCTCACACGGTACACTCTCTGTTCAAACGTATCATTCGCTTAGAAGCCGATTGAAAATCTCTTTGATTTTACATGCGTTCAAATGGGGCTAACAATCTGACCAGCCGGAGCACGGTCGGGTGGAATAGCATGGGAAAGATAGGAGGATCAGATGCGTTACGCACAGAACTGCTCGCTTGATACGAAAGACATCAAATCGTTGCATTCTATGAAACCAAAGGAAGTCCTCGCGCTAGGCTACCTACTATAGCAGGATCCAACTAACTTGTCAGAAGTCAGCTGTTCCAGTAATAATTAAACAGTGATTTCAACACAATAATCACAAGGCTTGAAAGTCTTAAAGACCTTTAAAGTCTTTAAAAGACCTTTTTAAAGAAGACCTTTCAAAGAATAACTTTTTAAAAGACCTTTTCAATAATCTGCGAGATTCAGCATTTGTAGGTTAAGTATTGTGATCATATGCTCGTCGATCATATGATTTCTGACAAGTTAAATGGATCCTGCTATAACTGTTGATAGAAATTGGAAATAGAATTGACATTGCTCCGGTTTTTTGTAAATTATGGGCTTCCCTTTCATTTCATCGAAAAAATGCATTGTAGAAAATTTGTAAACAATGAAATGGACTACAATTCATGTCATTAACAAATTTTCAATATTTTTAGTGATTGAGCCATAATTCGATAAAAACTAGGTGAATCGTCTTCACACAATGCTGTTTCTGAGTTATTTCGATTATAACACAGTTATCATTGGTTATAAAGAAACAAATTCAACATAAACTTGTAGAAAAAACTATAATCTATAAAAAAGTGCCATGCAAAAATCCGATTGAATGTGTATTTCAGGAGTTATGGTACAGTTAATTGTAAACTTTACTAAAACGTTTTAAAAATCTGTCTCTTTGAAGGCCAATAACTCTTATTTATGGTTGAAGAAAACGTTTCTATACAAAAAATTGTAGGTAATTTCATTATCTAAAAACATTTATTCAAATCCATTTTGGTACAGTGCACCATTTCTAAGCTGTAGTCGAAAAAATGGTTGATGCTTGATTGAGAATAAAAAATTATCATTTCTTTGAGGCTAGATAAGGCTTCTATTTTACTTTCAATAAACAAGTTATATAATTCATCTTGTGAAAAATTGAATTTTCTACAACATTGGTACTTGTAAAAATTGGCTACGATGAACCGTTCAAAAGTTATAAGCAAAAAACTGTACAAACTACCTATCAAATTCATGTCAACAATCAGACATGAAATCTGCGGCTTTCTGCCGAGAAGCTTCTGAATGTAGTCAGATTGCAATTAGTACAGCCCGCGCGATCTAGCGGCATTCGCGGCAAGTTCGCGTTGCGTATCATCCCCAACTTGTAAGCATGAGAAAGGCACGGTGAAATAGCATTGGGAAGATAGGACAGTTACGCAAAGAACTGCTCACACGGTACACTCTCTGTTCAAACGTATCATTCGTTTAGAAGCCGATTGAAAATCTCTTCGATTTAACATGCGTTCAAATGGGGCCAACAATCTGACCAGCCGGAGCACGGTCGGGTGGAATAACATTGGAAAGATAGGAGGATCAGATGCGTTACAAACAGAACTGCTCGCTTGATACGAAAGACATCAAGTCGTTGCATTTTATGGAAGAGAATAAAATATGTAGAGAATCTTATTCTCTACCTATTTGATTCAAGATTTTCTACAAAATTATAGAATTAGAGTACAAAATACGTCGAGTTGATGCGATTTTGCCTGACCGGTAGGTCTACAAATATTGGAACAATAATTAAGTTATACTTATCTCAACTATTTCTTCTGGATTCCAACGCGATTTTATATAATTTGTGAATATCCTGATGTGGAATATTACATAGAATATTGATAAAGTGGGAACTGAAACGTTCAACAAATCTTCTCAACTGCGATAATAAACTAATCATTTCTGTTGAGTGTATTTTAAGTAAAAGTAGCCTATCCTTTTTAGCCCACGCAAATTATTAGACCAAAAAGAGGGTCTAGGTCCTAAAAAATAACATAAGGCTGGAAATGGTCTTAAACCACTTTGGTCATCCTAAATAAGGCTAATATTTATGAGTTTGCGACGGTTTTTGAGTGCCGCGTAATACAGAGTGACCAAGAAACCTCGAAATTTTGGTTCCGTTTCTTGTTATCTTCAATTTACGTCGAAACCAAGCGTCGGATAGAAAAACTTCTTTCACATTTTTTCTAGTAAATAAAATTTCCAAGAGATTGATGCCTAACTCATTTCTCTAAGTTCAATTACTACCGAGTTATGATTTTTTTAAAAACGGGTAATTTTTGGAGAGAAACTAGAATTATTCAAGTATTCCCAGTTTTTGATTGTTCATATCTTCCGTAGCATGTATTAGAATTGTGTGAATCAAAATCATTCATTATGTTTATTATTTATTACAATAGCCTATTCTAATTTTATGAAAGTAATCCAAATGTTGAAACGTTTCTCTCAATTGCAGAAAATAGCTGCTATGTTTACTACTTGAGCAATTCTTGAAAGTACTGTCCTGTTTTTTCTGTTAATATGTACACTACAATACCGGGTCCTTGGATACTCCGTTGTATCGGTTTATTCTAACCATATTTCTTGGTAAAAGTAAGATTATATACTGTAATCAGGAGTTGCACGAAAGTATCTGCTTGGAGTGCTAGTATAGTTAACTTATAGCAGATGGTTTTAGATGGGGTGTTGACAATCCCAAGTTAGCAAACAACAAATGTTATGTGGCATTAATTGAGAATTTCGTTCAATTAATTATTAGCAAATAACAATAATTTAGGTGGTTAAAACAATATCACGAATACCCCTATTATACTACAATAGGACATGAACAATTGGTCACTACAATACCATCTTGAGATTATCACTATCTTGAAAAATTTTCAGAAATCGACGAATTTACTTATGTTTAATCGATGAAAACGTTTTTGTCTTGAAATTTTCTACAGATAGACTCCCATAAAGCAGTGGAGGGCAGAAACAAGGTGTTTATTGATATGAGCAAACGCTTTTTCCGCCCCTCCACCCTGCAATTCATCAAATTCTTCGTCCGCATGACTCATCCGCGTCTAACGGAGACACTGGGTCTCCGAATGAACGATGCTGAAATGGAGGAATTCTTCACAACTCTGGTAGCTGATATCATCAGATTACGACAGGCTGAGGAACAGGATGCCAGGAGCAACAATAAAAGACGTGACGATTTTCTGCAACTGATGCTTGATATGCGAAAGAGTGGTAACAGGAGCAGTAAGCAGGAGGTAGCATCAAATACCAGGAGCAATAAGGAGGAGGTAGCACCCAATACCAGGAGCAAGGACAGTGAGGAGCGGTTGGAGGCTGAAGATCAATTTCTCATGGATCAGCTGAAGAATGTGCCACAAGATGGAAAACAGGCTAATGATATAGGTGAGTTTCAAAACCTGTGCCTTAGCCCCTGCAACTGCTATCTGATTCCAGTCAGCAATCCAGCGTTGCCAGATGACTTTGGCTGATAGGTTAGATTACCCGATTACCCGAAAAACAGCCAAATGTCATCTGGCAACATTGGGTTGCTGACTGAAATCAGATTGCATTTGCGAAGTGGGCGCAGGGGCTTATTCAACTTCTTGAATTTCAGGTACAGGGACTCATTTATGATATTATAAATGGCATTAGGGTATTATGATAATTATTATTAATATCATGAATGACTGATTTTTTAAATTTCTGAGAAATAAGTTGACTGGCACATTTTTGGTAGCCATTTGAATTATTAATGGGTAATTATGAACCATTTATAAAAGAATATAATTGTCATTTTTAATACAATGATATTCTAATGACAATTATCATTCACAATAATTCATAGAATGAAAATTATTGTCACCATACTATATCTATTATATTGAAGAACTTTTAAGACATTCTTCCACCACTGCAAGACTTGATGTGAGATCTAGAGGAAATTCACACTGATACAAGTATGTTGCAATGATACTGTATTCCCAAACAATTCAGTGCTGAGCAAGCAAGCGGCGCTTTGAGCTGTACAGGGTAAACTCATCCTATATTATTTACCCTTCATTTTTTATTATTTGCTTTTTTTGTACTAGGCCTATATTGGAATATTCGCATCGTTATATTCTTTTCTGTTACAATTTTAGTATCATTTATTCAATTTTATTATTCTACTGTGAAAAAGTTATGTCATCTTTCTTTTGAAGAGATATAGCAGGATTTATTCAACTTGTCAGAAAGCAGCTGATTTAACGTTAGTAAACGAGCGTACATCAATCAGCTGTTTCTGACAATTTAAAAGAATACTTGTCTTGCGATTTCAGAGCTGACCGACCAGATAATGACGTCACAAACGTTTGTGTTCATTGCCGGCGGCTCGGAGACAACTGCAGCCGTGTTGCAGTTTGCACTTTTCGAGCTGGCCCACAAGCCGGAAGTGCAGCAGAAAGTGCATCAAGAAATCGATGATGCACTCAATGGCGGACAGAACTTCACCTACGATGCAGTCAGGGACATGAAGTATTTGGAGAATGTGCTGAACGGTGAGTGACCTTGAACAAATATGTATTGTTTCAGAGGTATAGGAGAATATTTTTAATTTGGCAGTTTGCGAATGACTGTTATTTAACGTTTCTATGGTAACGGGAGATGATATGCTCCAGAGGACCCTATGTTATGTTACTGGATGAATGATAACCGAATAAAATATGTCACCATTATTTGAACAAACCATGTGATGTTATGTTAGGGCAGAGCTGAGCATCACATCATCCGTTACCATGGAAACATTAAACAACACTCATTTGTCAACCGCCATATTAAAATAATTCTGCTCTAGCTTCTAGATATGTAGAAAGACATAGCTTGTACACTAACTTTGCTATAGCTCTAGCTGTTGCCTTTGGGAGGCATACAGCAAATTTTTTTACCTTGGTCATTTGAACGACTTTCTAGATCACACTGATATAGGTTCAACTTGATCTAGGTTCAATTCGATCTAGGTTCAATTTGATCTAGATCAGATTGATATAGGATCAATTTGATCTAGATCAAACTGATCTATGTTCAATTTGATCTAGATCAAACTGATTAGAAGTGGAGAGAATAATAAAAGAGACCAAGTTTCGAATTAGCTGCTGATTCCTTCTCAAGTTGTTAGTACTCGTCCAACGTTTTCACCAAATCAATGTAGAAGAATTAAGTAATGAGACTCTTGGCTATAATACTAGATTTGGGAGAATTACGGAAAGACACAGGTTGGAATTTTCTAAGAAAAAGACGCATTACATGGGTGTGAAATATTTCACAATGCTGCCTCTAGAATTACAAACAAAAGAGGAAAAATTAAGAATGAGACTGAAGGAATATTTGGTATCATTACCTCTGTACTCCCTACAAGAGTTTACAGATATGACTAATGTTTTATGACTGTTCTTTATTATGTGCTATGTTGTTTTGTTTATTTATTTGAATATTTGACACTGTTCTCATTGTACTGTAAATGATTATGAATAAAGATGATTTCAATTCAATGAAAAATTTCTGCCAATTCCTTTTTAAGTTGTTAGTACCTACAAGATAAGAATTTCCATTAAAGGAGAAGAAAGCTTTAAATTGCAACAAAGCCCTCGGCATTCCTTCAAATTTCTTTAATAATAATTTTTTTTATTTAAAAAGATTTCGAGCGATTTAAGGCTCCTCTATTTGATGAAATTTTAAAATTTGATTTTGAAAAAAGGCTTACCAGCAATATTGCTAGCGAAATCTTCCAGCTTGAAAAGAAAAAGACATGAAATTAATTCATTGCTCTTCGGATGAATTCACTACAATGTCAGTAATAATTTGATAAAAAGCCATAAGATAAAAAAAATAATAATTTGATTATAATGTTACCGGTAATTAAATAAAAAAATGTTTGATGAAATGTTTGAAAATGTAATGTTTGAAAAAATTAAATAACTCCTGTTTACACTACTGATGGAAGCGGTGGAATAGACTGCAAGAACGTCTATCCAGTCAAAGATTCATTCACATAGTTTCTAATCATATCAGATTAATATTTTAGGAAAAGAAAAACATTTAATCACAGAAGGTTTAAATAGATAGCAAAAAGGTATGCACAGGCCCCTCTTACAATGATTTCAATTAATAACATTCCATTTTTCTCTAGAAACTCTGAGACTCCATCCACCAGGCGGCATTTTGCCACGTTTCTGCACAGAAAACTATCAGGTACCAGGCACAGATTTGGTGCTGGAGAAAGGCAGTCAGATTACTGTGCCAGTGTTGGGCATTCACAGGGATGCCAAGTACTTCCCACAGCCTGATGAATTCATTCCCGAAAGATTTGACGAGGAAATACCCAAAGGGGTGTTCTTCCCGTTTGGCGGTGGCCCTAGGATTTGCATAGGTGAGTGGTGTGGTTAAAAAATAATAATAATTTCTTTGCTAATTCAGCAGATCTTTCAGTTGATTGAATCTAGATCCAAACAATGCTACAAAGATCTCTGAAGACCTCTGCGACAGCAAAAATTGACCACGGAATATACAGCTTAAGGTTGAGGAAAATTTAGCAGTTGAATAATTGCAATATTTCTTGATTCCTTCCATTTTCCATTTGTGTTTTCATATCACTCATTTGTATATCCAATTGTATATCCAAATTGTATAACCAGTTTGAAAAAAAATATTTTCGAAAATAATTTCTTTAAAAAAATAACTCAATTTTCAATTAAATTGAGAATTTGTTATTTTTCTCAAAAGTTGATATTTCGAGAAACTAATTATGTCAAGTGATAGACAATACCTTCAAGCACGTATGCTCAAAATTTCATAATTGTATTTGCAACCAATTTTGAGATTAATTTCCCCGAAAATTTCTACTTTAGACGCCCATACCTCAAAAACCAATGAACAAGAAAAAAATTTTTTCCTCTAAAACGTATTTCATTTTGATAGCTTGATAGTATCCAAATCGTAAAACTTGAAAAAATATCACCATAAAAAAGTGTTTTTTAAGCTGATGCACAGCCTTAATCAACGATTTTTTAGTAATAATGTTTCCCCAACATTTCTAGATAGGTTCTTTCTTGTTATCTGTATCTATGAAGGGATTACTTTCTGAAAAATTCAAATTTGAACCTTCATTAATTCTAGTTATGTTTGAAGGATGATAAACTGAAATGATTTGAAAGACACAAACTAAAACTCAACTTGTACTAAACTGTTATACACTAGACATGCACTGATAAAACGCAGCAATGTTGGATGTCTATTGTTTGAATGGATAGCTTACAAAGTCAAATCAAGTTTATTTTATTCGATAGAGAATTGACTTACAGAATCCACAGATGAACGTCTATCAATACCTAATAAATTTTTCAATATTCACAAGACATGAAGAATAATTGTATATTTATTTATTTTTCAGCAATGCGTCTGGCTATGCTGCAAATGAAAATATTTCTGGGTCGACTGCTGATGAAATACTCGGTGAAATTGAGCGACAAAACCACAGTTCCACTGCAATTGATGAGCGATTCAATTGTACAGCATGTGAAGGGAGGTGTTTGGCTGTACTTTGAGCCCAGAAAAGTTCAATAAAGTTGTAAAAAGTGTGATACAATAGAAGTAAGATGAATAAAGTTTAGTGTTGTCTATCATCATTGAAAAATAGTGGTACCCTTTCCTTCAAACCAAAACGGCTAGAGTAATATTATTATCTATAGTCTTTATAATGAAACAGAATCCTTTGAAAATCATGATGGGCCTACTTTCTGTATGTAACTCAGCATTAATTTGTTATTTCTTAATTACGTCATCATATTATGGAAAGAAATCATATACCGTATTATAATAAATAATATGCCAAAATATCAAACATTTGTGTATTGTCAATTAATGAAATAAATCAACTTGAATCGGCCAGTTTTATTTATCCATGATTATCTCAACTCAATATTATTTATCCGTTTTTATTACAATAATCATCAATAAATTTATGGACTTTACAATTGCATCGTACTTTTTGATTTGATTTATTTTAAAACATCTTTATTACTCATCAAATACATACAAATATTAAATAGCTATTAAAATTAAAAAGAAATCAACGTACAAAGTAAAAGATTATCAATTTTAAGACAAATATCCTTTGATTTATTTTAAAACATCATCATTGCTCATCAAATACATACAAACATTAAATAGCTATTAAAATTTAAAAAAAAAATCAACGTTCAAAGTAGAATATTATCAATTTTAAGACTAATTTCCTCCACTTTTATTGAATAAAGCCTTTTATGAGAAAACGCTTTGAATTTATTGAAGTTATTAATCTTTTTGTTCTGAATCCAATGATGAGTAAATGTGTATGCTTATGATTCAAAATTATGCGTTTGGAGGGGAAATAGCAACATGTTACAGGAACATGTAGCCTAGGTCCGCAAATTTGGAAAAATCACGAGCTGAGAATCGGCTGAGGAAATATTGTCAGAGGAATTAGTTTGCAGCGCTTCTGCTCTCTAGCGGTGTAGAATACAACTAAATTAAGTCGTCAATAGGGAATGCTCCTGCTATCTAGCGGTGTAAATTATAAGCTTGATTCAATTTGATTACAAACCGCCACATTTAAAATCATTTGATTATCCATGGTTGTTCGCTATTTTAGATAGTTTTCAAATCAAATCAAAATTAATTTTTCCAAAACATACATAATACAATAAGATAATATTTATATCAATTGAAGAAATACAATAATGGTGCAATCAAAGGTCCTCAAAATAATATATCGTACATTATGTACATCTGTACATCTGTACATTCATGTACAGTATATGGAAAAGCCTACTAGGTAAAAAGTAATAAGCAAACAAAGGGTTGCAGAAACCTGTGTGCAGACATGAGTTGCTGGTCTATTTTATTCATTACGTACTAAAAACTTGAAAACTACAAACAACAAAATAAAAATCTGAGATTTCTAATTGCTGCACATAGAATGTTTATAAAGATTAGTAATTAGTATTTGATAATTGATAAAAATAGTACTTCTTGCTAGGGATGATGCCCACATAATGCTCTAGGCTTGTGCGTGGGTAATGAGAAGAATGATGATGAGAGATGAATGGACCTGCAGCTTTAGGTGGGTTCCAGGAAGCAATTTTGAAGCTTATTAATTTTTGTATTGTATTTAGAGGACCCGTTAACTTCACCGTTGAATTGGAAAGTTCAATAAATCTAATAGGCATACCATACATCATTTTAAAACATTGACAAAGCAAATATTTTTAATGTTATTTGTTTAATATCATCTGACGTGGTCTATAATGTATTTTGTGGTAATAAAGAATATCTTATCTTATAGAATAAAACACAATCTAGTGTTGTGAGTCACATGTACAACCTCTCCATTCTATAAACTCTCAATTATTATAATATCATCAGTATCATTTTTGCTTTACATCTTCTCATTGCATAATATTTATAAGCTTGTGTACATTTGACGGATAATTAGTTGTATATTTACTACAGTATTATAATCTAGAATTCAAGCCGTCATTATTAAATTTGTTATCCACATGAATAAAGTAATAAATCTAAATCTTCTCTTCTGTTCTTTTCTCTCTCACTCTATCTTCTATCCTCGCTCTTTCTCACTTCCTCACTCTCTTGCTTCTCCACTTTATTTTTCCTTATTCACTCTCTCTCTGTAACTTACTCACTCTCTCTCAATCTCTCTCTCTTCTGTCCTCACTCTCTCACACTTCTTCACTCTATTAATTTTTCCTTATTCACTTTCTCTCTCTCTCTTTGGGCTTCTCATCCCACACCAAATAATCAACAGCACAACATTAGCCACTCTCAATGACTGACTGATTGAACAGTCAAGCCTCTGCTCTCAGATGTTAACAAACCAGCGCTCAAGGTAACAGCACTCAAATTTGTTTTTGTTTTTAAAATAATAATCATGTAGTGCTTTGTTGGTCCTTGTACTGTGTTTTCGTTTATCTTCATTCATGTTGACAATCCTCAGCATAGTAATCACCTGTATAGTGATACGAATTTGCAAAGTGCGAGGGATAAATTAATTTGCGTTCATTTTATAAGGTGAGTTACTTTTATTTACTTTTATTGAACTTTTATTTACTTTTATTGAACTTCTTCAAATAACTTGATTGTCTTTACTTCACCTTTATTCACTTATTCCATGTACTTTGTATTACTTAAATTTATAGGTGGTTCATTCTACTATGCTATCTGTACTGAAAATAAATTATTGTTATTACAACATAAGAGAATTAGGCTACAATATAATAATGGCTTAATCATAGTGGATGAATTCTTATAAACTTTGAACATTGTGGGTAGCTCTCATGAGGTAATTTATTGTGCCTTAGAAAAATGAACCAATTATACGCCTACTTGAACTGATCAATTCATAATATACATTTGGATTTCCTCATGATTAAGAGATAGTTTATAAAAAGGGTAACATCAAATATCAATACTTATAAATGATTAAGAGATAGTTTATGAGAAGGGTAACATCAAATATCATTACCCAAGTTATTGTTAGTTCCATTACTATTTAGGTACTCGTAGCTTTTTATGCTTTATTTCTCTTCAATTATTATTAATTCACTTCGATTACTTTAACAACTCTCTATCCATTTTATTGACTTGGTTTTCTTCATACACTAGCATTAGCTTATAAAAAGGTTAATATCAATACTAAAGTGATTTCATTATTAATTCAATCATTATTCAGATACTCACTGTATGTACGAGTACTTTATATCACTTCCATTACTTCATCAACTCTTCATGAGTTTACTGACTTGGTTTTCTCATAAACAAGCAAATATCGTATGGAATTAGTAATCTCAACATTAATCATATTATTAGTTGAAGGTCAAATTGAAAGAGGTCATCTCAATACTTATGCGATGTATTGCTAGTGAAAAAATTAAATTAGTTTCATTATTATAATACTTACTCTACATACCTCTTAGAACTCCAATGCTCCAATATTACTTCATTAATTTACCTAACAGGGTTTCCTTAAAAACACAAGCGATGAACGGAGCAATTTCAATGGTCATCCATCCAAGTACGGACTGAAGTGTACGTGACTTGACTTGATACAAAACTAGCATTATGCTTTTAGCTATTATGCTATTAGCTATATTAGCTACTGTATATGCTATTATCATCACCAGCTATTGATGTAATAATTGAATATTATTATTATTAATTCTATTATTTTCCATTTATACTTTTCAAGTTTGATGTATTTGTTTCAAGGATAATAAATGATTTGATTTGAATGAATAAAAAAGTTACTATGAAGTTTGTTTCTTTCAGTTAGGCTAGGCGTACAACCGGTTAGTCAAGATAAGACAAGACGAGATTAGTCACGTTTAGTCACAGTACTTCACATAGTTGCTTATGAAGCAACACACACCGATTAGTCATTGCATCGGTGTGTGTGCTGTTTCATAAGCAGCTATGTGAGTTACTGTGACTAAACGTGACTAATGTCGTCTTGTCTTGTCTTGACTAACCGATGTACGCCTAGCCTTAGATCACCCAAGTACTGACTCAAGTGTTTGTCACTCAAGTAAAAGTGACACTCCCAGTTTTCGTCTCTTGTGTTGGAAGAAAATAATATTTCACAGACTAGAGCAACAATTTACAGTATATTATACTATATTTTTGACTCTTGCCGTGTTTCTGTTACAGATTTGTTCTTGAAAATGATCGGACTATTAGTGACAGTCGCCCTCGGAGGCTTGATCATCTACTTGGTTCACCTCTACCTGTCAAGGGCTCAGAATTTCTGGAAGGATAAGGGCGTGCCCTATTTACCAGGGTCACCCCTTTTCGGAAATATGACCGATGTGATTCTGAAGAGGGCAAGCATGGGAGAGAACCTTGTAAAAATGTACAAGGACCTTGAGGGGCACAAAATAGGTGGATACTTTCAGTTTCAGACGCCTGTGCTCATGGTTCGCGATCCTGAACTTATCAACAACTTCCTCATAAAGGTAATGTAACAAAAGTTATTGTTATCGTTATAAATATCATAATTTCATATTATAATACGAATTATAATATCTCATCTCATATATTATATGTATTGATATTACTACAGGCAGGGGCGGATCCAGGATTAATTTCAGAGGGGGTGGGATGGTAGTCTCAATCATAACGTCATATTATCATGAATTTTGTTTTTCTCATTACAAATATTTACTGAGTGAATTGGAATAGTATGAAATATTTTTATTTTGTATGTGTAAATGTTTTTATAATAAAGTTGACAGTAATCTAGCACTTGGCTAATGAACTGTTCAGTTCTAACTTGATTAATATGAGAATGTGTAAATAGATGTATTTCTTTAGAAATTCTTCAATATTTTCTGTTAGTTGCATTAGGAGTTCTTCCTCTACATTGTTGTGGAGTGAATCATATTCATAAAAAACTGTATTCTATTATTTTTCAATAACTTTCAATTTTTATCTTAAATTTTGTTTTTGTTCGATTGTATTAAGTTGGATTGTTTACATTGTAACAGAGGTATGAGGGGAAGAAGCTGCGCCAATAATGGCAGTCATTCAATCACAGGCCACTGGGTACAGGAAATATATTTCCCCACATAGACTCTGTCTGGATCTATTTGTGGGGGAAGAATTCTTATCCTGATTTCTCGAATAGTATAAGTCCTGCAGAGAAACTTTTGTGAGTATTACAGTACATTGTGGTAGTTATCATTGGAAAGACTAGAAGTTGACAACCACAAATCTATTACAGTGGAACCTTGATAAATCGAATCTCAAGGGGAACGGCAAAAATTCGATTCATCAAACATTTCGAATTACCAAGGTACGAATTATTGGATAACGAGTTCTAGGGAATTGGAAAAATTCTATTTATCAAGGCTTTCGATTTATCAAGGTTCTACTGTAATACATTGCGATACAAGTTTCGGGTGTTACACCTTTATCTCTGGTAAACTGAAACAAACGTAACGACTAAGGCTAGGCGTACACCGGTTAGTCAAGACAAGACAAGACAAGATTAGTCACGTTTAGTCACAGTAATTCACATAGTTGCTAATGAAGCAGCACACACTGATGCAATGACTAATCGGTGTGTGTTGCTTCATAAGCAACTATGTGAAGTACTGTGACTAAACGTGACTAATCTTGTCGTGACTAACCGGTGTACACCTAGCCATAGAGAAAGCATTGAGCAAGAAATTAAATTCCATCTTAAAATTCTGTTTTGTTACTAGGAATCACCAAAACTTATCTAACCCGGTCACTCACATCGCCAACTCCGCATGAGTCTGGGTTCCTATACAGTATTTGATGAATTTTCATTTTTTCTCAAAGGATTTCGGCAATTTCCACGACCGCAACCTTCCAATCAGCGAGGATTTCGATCTGATGGGAAGCGGTCTGGTCAGTATGACAGGTCAGCGCTGGAGGTCGCTCAGATACAAGCTGACCCCGTCATTCACCTCAGGCAAACTGAAGAGGATGTTCTCGCAAATAGTCAGCTGTTCCGATGATATAATCGAGCATGTGGCCACTCTGCCCAAAGGAGAAGCCATCGAGGTCCGAGATCTGATGTTCAAGTTCACTATCAATGTGATTGGGTCAACCGCATTCGGACTACAGGTAGGTACCATGTTATGCTTCAGTTTTATAGAATTGAATATATTTTCTTAAGATTATATCAGACTGATATCAATCATTCATATTTCATTTTAATAATACTGAATATTAAAGTTCCAGAAATAAAAATGAATACTAGTAGAAAAACAAATTTGCATCGAATATATCGACCAATAAGAGTTTTTAATGGGACTCTACTGCATCAAAACGGCTTTTTGCTTCCTTGGTGTCCTCTATTAACACCTTAGCTTCCTCTATTAACACCAGGTAGATGCAGAATCCGCCATTTTGGTGGTAAACTTCAAACAATTGCTTAGTTAGGTGATACTCCACGAATTTTTAGGATCGGTTTAGAGGTTAAAACTGGGTTACAAATGAAACTAGACCGAAATGGTGGATGCTTGTGTTTACCCTGTCTTTATAGAGCCTAAGGCTATGTACACATGGTATCGTCGCACCGCGCGGTGCGACGCGCGCCCAAAATTCTGCAGTTGTACACATGCGAGCGTTTTATACGCGGCGTCCACCTCCAGTTTAGCAATGGAAGTTGAAGAGGTAACATGTATGTGGCTTGTGTATCGTAGATATAAGTTAAAGCGAGAAAACGAAGGCAAAGAAACTTTTGGGTTCACCCTATTTTGACCGATAGATTTTTCTTTTCTTCCTCTGTAGTATCCTCTTTACAAAATATTTCTACCAATTGTTGCCAAGCTATTCTCTTCAACATCCTGTTCTTGTAATCAGGACTCGCCATATCCCATATGACACGTCGACTTTTTACTTCTCCTATAAACAATTCTGTGTCAAAATTGTTCATTTCCATGGCTGCACACTGAACAGAGTTGCTGTAAAATCACTACACAAAACAAGTGAACTAGATCAAAACTCGCGTCCGACTGCTCTCATGTGTACAGTGCAACTGACTGTAGTGTACTGGGAACTGCGCTGTCGCCGCGCGGTTCAGGTTGAAAGTCTGGGCGGCGCAGTGCGCGGCGCGTCCAGATTTGAGTGAGTGGTGCATGTGGACGCTGCCATTAGCTCCATTGTATATCGCACCGCGCGGTCGGACGCGCGTCTCAAACCGCGCGGTGCGACGCTACCATGTGTACATAGCCTTATCTTGAAGTAGTCTGACGTTTCAAACAAAACAGTTGACGTTGAATTTGGCTACGACCAATAGGAATGCAGGTAAGCGATCCGTATCCTCCTGCTTGTTTCCTATTGGTGGATAGAGTTCAGTAGACTGAGTACAGGAACCGGTCTGTATTCACTTGTTTTAAGTGCTTATAATTTTTGTAGTACCGTATTTATTGATATTGGAAATGGAAAACAATATTGTGATAATTGTTCAGTAATTTCCTCTTGAATCGACTTGACGTGTTAGAAACGTCTTGAAACAGATTTGATGGTCTTGAAAGCTCTTTCAATAGATGGCAATTTGATTATGGACACTCCACTACAATAGATCGGGTTTTTTGTCCTTAATATTGTATTTTTGATGGAATAAATAGGTGAAAGAATAGATAAGAAGGAGTTTTTAAATGTTTTTTACAGATAGACTCTCACAAAGCATTAGAGGGTAGAAACAAAGTGTTCATTGAAATGAGCCGTCGCTTGTTCAAACCTTCTACAAACCAATACAATAGGACATAAACAATAATTGATCACTACAATACCATCTTGAGATTATCACTACATTCTATCTTCAGAAATCGACGAATTTACTTATTTCTAATCGATAAAAACGTTTTTGTCTTGAAATTTTCTACAGATAGACTCCCATAAAGCAGTGGAGGGCAGAAACAAGGTGTTTATTGATATGAGCAAACGCTTTTTCCGCCCCTCCACCCTGCAATTCATAAAATTCTTCATCCGCATGACCTCTCCGCGTCTAATGGAGACACTGGGGCTCAGATTGAACGACCCTGAAATGGACCAGTTCTTTACAACTCTGGTAACTGATATCGTCAGATTACGACAGGCTGAGGAACAGGATGCCAGGAACAACAATAAAAAACGCGAAGATTTCCTGCAGATGATGATTGATATGCGGAACAGGAGCAGTAAGCAGGAGGTAGCATCAAATACCAGGAGCAGTAAGGAGGAGGTAGCAGCCAATACCAGGAGCAAGGACAGCGAGGAGCGTTTGGAGGCTGAAGATCAATTTCTCATGGACCAATTGAAGAATGTGCCCAAAGATGGAAAACAGGCTTATGATATAGGTGAGGTACTACAATATATAGTCTGGCAACAGACAAAAGAACCTTCGCGCATCGTATCACCGAAGTGATACAGTATCACATAGTACCACTACTCTAGTGAGCGAGTGAGATAAACTGCTGCATTGCATAACGTGCGCTCTCTCTGCGCAGTAGAGTTCCTATTTTGGAGGCTCTTTTGTCTGTTGCCAGACTATAATAGGTTTTCTCTATGGCTATAATAGTTCAGACGATGTGAATGTGGTTGGAGGATAGAAAATACAATGAATAGTAAAAAGAATAGTGAGAAAATGAATAGAATTTTGGATAGAAAGGATAAAAGTATGCAAAATGAAGAGAATTGGAACAAATTTTCAATTCCAAATGAATAATCTGAATGGATAAAACACAGTTAATCCAATAATTATAATTGAAAAAGATTATATTAATAAAAATAAGTAATAGGCCAAAGTTCACTCTTTTGCTATCGAAATATACAAATTTTTAAATATATGAAATAAACAGATAAACCAAATACATTTCTTCAACTATAGAAGCATCAACTTAAAGAACAAAACGATCATATAAACATTTTAGTGAACAAAGGAACATTAAGGGCCAGTTCATGAGCTCGGGATTTAGCCAAGTCCTGGACTAAAACGAGTGGCTATCGTAGCATCGACAAGCGTTTGTCTCGACAGGTTAGTGGGTTAGCAGCATAGAGGGCCCTTAGTACATAGTGTCGAGGCTAACGTTTGTCGATGCTACGGTGGCCAACCATTTAGTCTAGGACTTGGCTAAATCCCGAGCTCATGAACCGGCCCTAAGACTTATTAATAGGGCATTACCATATTGCTAGCTTATTAATTAAAAATAGAGCTATGTAATTAAATCATAGCTCAATCATTCTTAGGCTTCTAAGCACTATCTCCGTTTAACCTTAGTCTATCGAAACTATATTTTTAACCCGGTTGTAACTGCAAATCCAGTTATAACCAAAATATAACAAGTTTAAATTATGTTTAAACTCAGTTCAAACGAAGTTGAGGGGCTGAATGAGTAAATGAAATGAATCAATCAAAATTGACGAATTTATGCTTGCCTTGCACTTTCAGAGCTGACCGACCGGATAATGACGTCACAAACGTTTGTGTTCATTGCCGGCGGCTCGGAGACAACTGCAGCCGTGTTGCAGTTTGCACTTTTCGAGCTGGCCCACAAGCCGGAAGTGCAGCAGAAAGTGCATCAAGAAATCGATGATGCACTCAATGGCGGACAGAACTACACCTACGATGCAGTCAGGGACATGAAGTATTTGGAGAATGTGCTGAACGGTGAGTGATCTTGAATCAGTTCTAGTTCTTGAACAATTATGTATAATTAATGAGGTATAGTAATATTCATTTAATTTGGCGGATGGCGAATGACTTTCATTCAACTTTCTATAGTAATGGACGATATTATTTTCAATTCATTCAAATAAATACTGTACCTTATATTAAATGTAAAGAACATATACAAAGAAATCAACAGAACATCACCCATACCATAGAAACATCAAATGAAAGTAATTTGCCATCCGCCAAATTGGATGAATATTACTGTACCATACAGCTTGAGCTGTGGCCATTGAGTGACATAAACATTTCTCATTTAGTGAGCATTTAAATTAATGAGTCCACAAGACTCATTAACGTATCATGTAACTTAATATTAGGGAAATATTGAACCAGTTATCAAACAATGAAATAATTTATCAATTTTCAAATATGATTAAAAATTGTCGGATGCAGTCGGCTTTTGTATAGGAAACTCTTCATGTACACTGTAAGAAAATATAAATGGGATTTTGAAAGAAAAAATATGAAGGGAGCATTTCATGCAAGGTAAGAAGAGTACAGTTAAGACAAGACGAATAGTCACGTTAGTCACAGTAATTCACATAGCTGCTTATGAAGCAGCACACACCGATGCAATGACTAATTGGTGTGTGTTGTGACTAAATGTACTGTGACTAAACGTGACTAATTTCGTCTTGTCTTGTCTTGACTAACCGGTGTACGCCTAGCCTAAGATGTACTACAGTTCACTGGGCTGTAGTTACGACACAAAACTGCTCAGCTTATTTCATATTCAATAATCTTACTCTCACTTCACATGAAGACGTGTAAAACATTTTTTGAGGGAATATTTAGTTAGGGAGAGATTGGCTTCATAGACATTGAGAGGGATATTGGCACCCCTGATTCTTCCAATAATGTCTTCAATAATTCCACTATAATGACGATTGTAATTTCCCTAAATTAAGTTCTATTTCTTCCCAGAAACCCTGAGACTACACCCACCGGGATCCATTCTGGCGCGTTTCTGCACAGAAAACTATCAGGTACCGGGCACAGATTTGGTGCTGGAAAAAGGTAGTCAAATCCAAGTGCCAGTGATAGGCATTCATAGGGATGCCAAGTACTTCCCACAGCCTGATGAATTCATTCCCGAAAGATTTGACGAGGAAATACCCAAAGGGGTGTTCTTCCCGTTTGGCGGAGGGCCTAGGATTTGCATAGGTGAGTAGAATGTTGTTTTAGAGAATAACGACATCTCAACATTTTTGGGTGATCAGTATTGTTATTTTAATTTTTAAAAAATAATTCTAATTGAATGAAAAGACTAGAAATTGGTTTCATTTGCGGTCGAATGTCCAATGTTCTTATGGGGAAAATAAGATCATTGCAAGTAACACAATAAAGAGACATTACTTGTGAATAATTTAATTGCTTTTCTCTACCATTGACGTTTGAAATACACAAAGGCCTATGAGCCGTTCTATTCAACAAAAAAAAACTAAGAATAACTTGTAGCTCACTTGACGTCATTTGATGGGTTTACTCTAATGGCTGTAGTGAATGGGCAATAATTGCATATTTATTTATTTTCAGCAATGCGTCTGGCCATGCTGCAAATGAAAATATTTCTGGCTCGACTGCTGATGAAATACTCGGTGAAATTGAGCGACAAAACCACAGTTCCACTGCAATTGATGAGCGATTCAATTGTACAGCATGTGAAGGGAGGTGTTTGGCTGTACTTTGAGCCCAGAAAAGTTCAATAAAGTTGTAAAAAGTGTGATGAAATAGAAGTCAATAAAGTTTAGTTGTCTATTTGTATTGAACAATAGTAGTACCTACTCTTTCCTAAACCAAAACGGTAATATTCTAGATTCTGCGATTCTAATATACGGTACTCTAATTAGATTTTTTTAGAACATTGAATTTTTCCCTGTTTTTGTTAGTTTCATTGAGAAATCTTACACAAAATAGATCTAGCCTATATTGTTTGCAGTGATGGGTTTCCTTTGAAACAATGGATCTCTTTTTTCTTGGGATTCTAGACTAGATTCTAATTTTTGTAATATTACAATCAATTTTAGAGATTTAATTTTACAAATTGCTGTATGAGAAAATCCCACGCAACGGAGATTCATGATTTTCCATAATATTTTGATTTGGAATTAACACAATACAACATAACACAACTCAATGCAATACAAAGAAATTAATAGAAAATGAATGGAAATTTTCATTTTATTGTTTTTGTGTATAAAGTTTATAAAATCTTCCGAGTTGATAGTTGATATTACCATTCACCTCGAACAGGACGAGTGTATTGAGAGTTCATCTAAAAATAAAGCGATATCATTTTATTTACCATTTGAAAATGGTAACTTACATGGGAATCAGCCCAACTTATAATTTTCTATTTCCTTCTCAGATGTTGCATTTATGGTTGCAGACTTGACCTTGAGTTTAAATCCTTTTCTGATAGCTTTGATATTGCTTAAGACATATTGCTCTGACCTTGAGACATTATTGTAGAAATAAAGATGGGAAGTAGCTTGCATGGTACATAATTTCAAATTTTCCTTCTCTGTTGTCACTGCTTATGATACAAGTCTTGACCTTGAGTTAACTCTCCTCAAATAGCTTTGATTTGGATAGACATGACCTTGGAATGCAGATGGAAAGTAACTTGATGGAAAGCCATCTCCCAATCCCTTTTCAGATGACGTCATTTACATCAAGTAATAGACTCCACCTAGAGTTAACTCTGGTCCACAACCTTGAATTTTATTAGGATAGACTAGACATGCTGGTAACTTTCATGGATATTAATTCTCAATTTCCCAATTCCTTTTCAGATAGCGACAGTAGTAAACTTGACCTGGAGTTGACACTTCTAGTCCTTGACTTGACCTTGATCTGGATGGATTTGCCATGGTAAACAATTCTCAATTTCCCGTTTCCTTCTCAGATAACGTCATTCACAGTAGTAGACTTGACCTTGAGTTGACACTTCTAGTCCTTGACTTGACCTTGATCTGGATAGATTTGCCATGGTAAATAATTCTCAATTTCCCGTTTCCTTCTCAGATAGCGTCACTCACAGTAGTAGACTTGACCTTGAGTTGACACTTCTAGTCCTTGACTTGACCTTGATTTGGATAGATTTGCCATGGTAAATTATTCTCAATTTCCCGTTTCCTTCTCAGATAATGTAACTCACAGTAGTAGACTTGACCTTGAGTTGACACTTCTGGTCCTTGATTTGACCTTGATTTGGATAGATTTGCCATGGTAAATAATTCTCAATTTCCTAATTCCTTTTCAGATAGCGTCACTCACAGTAGTGGACTTGACCTTGAGTTGATACTAGTCCCTTAAACTTGATAGATTTGGATAGATTTGCCATGGTAAATAATTCTCAGTTTCCCGTTTCCTTCTCAGATAACGTCACTCACAGTAGTAAACTTGACCTTGAGTTGACACTTCTAGTCCTTGACTTGACCTTGATCTGGATAGATTTGCCATGGTAAACAATTCTCAATTTCCCGTTGCCTTCTCAGATATCGTCACTTACGGTAATAGACGTGTCCTTGAGTTGACATTGACCTTGATTCAGATAGCCTTGACTTGTTACCTTTCATGGTGAGGTCCTGTAATTCTCAATTTCCCAATTCCTTTCAGAAGACATATCACTTATAATAGTAAGCTTGTCCTTGAGTTAACATCAGTGACATAACCTTGACCTTGATCAGGGTTGGGGTCAGCTGGTAGGATCACTTTGACAATGCACTGTCTGCGCCACCAGCTGCGCCACTGGTACATGTGATGGTGCGTGCGCAGCATTAGCCAAGACAAGTAAGCCATGTCCAGAGTGGCCATCATACTCACTGCCAACAGCGCTACGAATCTGGTTGACGTCATCTCGCCCGGCTGAAAAGCAATTCAAAATGCTAAGAAAACAAAGTTAATTATCGATTTTATCTTGAAAACAGGGAAAATACTCTACAATGTTTTGTTAGCTTGTAGCACCATAGACTAGAGATTTTAATAAATTTGTGGCTGTGACAACTTCGAGTCTTTATTCAATATAGATAACCATCACAATACACAAAAAAGGTAGTTTTACTATGTATTTCTACTAAATGAATGAATGGAATTTTTATTTGCCATTTTACAAACATTATTTGAATAACAATTCACAATACAAATGGAAAGAAAAAAAAATCAATTCGCTTACCTAAATTTAAATTAGGAATAGAAAAAATAAATGTACATACAGGTACTTAAATTGAATTACAAAATAAAAATGTATTACTTAACAATTATTCTGCAAATCATTAAAAACACTTTCCATTTATTATTTGTGGCAAAAACACTGGCAAAAGGAAAGGTACCTTGTGCGCCAGTGTGAGTTGTAGCTTATACTGTATTAACTGCATCTGTATTTTATATTAACTGTATTTTAAGAATCAAAACATCCCTTTAAATCAAGGCTAGATTTAACACTAGAATGCCTGGTTTTCCAGTCGTTCAATAAACTTATTGAATCAATAACTTTTTTTTGCATTTGAAAACACATGGTTATTGATTCAATAGTGCTATTGGATCCATAAACTGTCTTTTGAGCGACTAAAAAAACGGGCCTAAGAGAGCTTATGATTATCATATAAAACTCAGTGATGAGAAATAATTTAAATTCAGCCATGCCTTGATAGCCCTTTTCCTGTGATTTGTGTTTCGGAAGTTATTTGGTGGAAACTCACTAATAAAATTGTGGCTATGGCAACTTCGAGTCTCTATTCAATATAGATAACCATCACAATACACAAAAAAGATAGTTTTACTATGTATTTCCACTAAATATTAGTAGTGTATATTTGAGGGTACTGCCCGGCCAATCAGGTGCAAGCACCCCCCACCATAGCCCCGCCCCCTGGGCGTGGCCACGCCCCCTTTTCCACCCGTCCGGCCAGTGGTCGTCCATTTTGTAAGAGTGGTGGGGTTGAGGGAGGTAGGGTTGACCAATGAGAGGGCAGGATGCCCTCCCTACCCGCAGTGTTTGGCGTGGCCCCGCCCCTTTCCGACCGGTTTGGCGTGGTGGCGTCCATTTTGTTTTTAGTGTGGGGGTAAGAGGAGGGTATGATTGGCCAATGAGAGGGCAGGACCCCCCTCCAGATCCCCCTCCAGTGTTTGGGCGTGGCCACGCCCCTTGGATGGGAGTTGTGTGGGGAGAAGTCGTCCATTTTGTTTTTTTGTGAGTAATCGCCATTTTGTGGGGGATCGGGATGAAATATACGTGTATATCAAGGTATATCGAGCGATATCGAGCGATATCGATATATATCGAGCGATATTGATATATCGAAAAATTCAATATATCAAAAATATCGAAAAATCGATATTTATTTAAAATATTAGTATTTTATTATATTGGTATTACTGTTTGTATAGATAAATATTCTAGAGTGATATATATCGAAAAAAATCTATATTTATTTAAAATATTGGTATGTATATATATATATATATATATATATATTTGAATTACTGTCTCTATAGATAGATATTCTAGTAATAAGTCTTAAATTTTGATCTAATGAATTAAAGAATAGTGCAAGTAAGTAATAGAAAACCAATAGCAGAGAGAGAGAGATAGAGAGAGAGATAATGTGATATTTTCAATTTATTTACACTAGATGAGATGTTTTTGTAGGAGTAAGGTAGTACAGGCTCCGTCGGCTTCAAGACTCAACTCGCAACTGAATAGACCGGCTCAGTGTCTGAATTCTCATAGCTGCGTAGCGCTTGCTCGCCCCCACCAACATACTCAACCGGTATACACCGCCGCCCGCCTCTCGCTTCTCTCACAGCCATACATCCACAAACCTGGTGTTCCTGCCGCTGAGCGTGCTAGCAAAGCAGGTCTTGAGCGAACGTCTCCCTCTCACACACACACACACACACACACACACCACAAAAAGCTGTTGACCTACCTCTTCTCCCTGCCTCCTCCACGTTCGCTAGCAATGCTTCTATCAACCTTGAGTAATTTGTATAGCAACATGCGGCGGCGGGTTGTTCCTTCCACAAAAAACTGAGACAATGCAACATTGCTTTTATTGTATATTGCCTCTAAACTAAACTACCTTGATAATTTTATTCTGTCTGATCTGTAAGCAGCAGACAAGCTCTAACAGGTTTAAAATATGAAGTTGTGTTTTACACAGACTATTCAACGATTTCTTCTGTTGTTGTCGCGCCGTATTTTTGCATAATCTTCTCCTTTAAACTGACTATATAGTTATTTATTTCTCGTTGCAATTCAGTTTTGAATGTCTGTCTAAAATTCTCCAATCTTATAGTTTGCTCTGTAGTTATTTCATTTTTGAGAGAAGAAATACTTTTCTCAATAGAATTTAAAATTGATTCCTTAACTGTATTGATGTATTGGAAAAGCTCAGATCTTAAGTCTTTTAGTTGTTTAACTGTGATAGAATCATTTTGTTCAACACCATCTAATAAATTGGTTATTCTTTTCATTTTTAGATCAATAAACTCAGTATTCTCTTCAGATAGATAAATAACCCTGTGATTATTTTTCTAGCCCACCTCTTTACAGAATGATGCACTGGTGATCTAGCGAAACGATCCATGATTGGATGTGTACTGAATGTAAATTATCTTATGTAATTAGCCTCCTGTAATTCTTCTAGAATACTAGATATTTCTAAATCTACTCCATCATGACCAGCTCTCTTAGCAGCCACTAATAACTCTAACCGAGAGACTAATTCATTTGGCGAGTTCCAATAGATATAAGGTCTCTGTTGTGTCACATTTTGTATGAAATGTAAACCCTCTCCTTTTTAGTTCGTTTTGAGCAGGGAATAATTTTTGTATCAATAAACTCTTTTTCCGCTATTACGTTTCACATAACCTTTTTGTGAGATGTGCACCTGTTAGAATCAGAATATTTTTATACTTTCTAAAATCTGTTTTTGTAATAAGACTCGTATCTGGTCTTGGTGTTAATAATAATTCTAGAAGACCTCTTGTTAGGATAAATTTTCTACCTTCAATAAGAATATAGTTTTTTTCAAAAGTAGATATCCAGCGTTTGTTATCCTTTGCATTAAACATAATACTCTCAATAGATTGTGAATCAAATTGCATGCCATAAGATATACTCCTTTATATTTGATTAAATTCCTCCAAATAACCTTCAATAAGAATTTCAAAAGGTTTTAATTTATGCATAAAACTACTAATATTCTGTTTTGAATCATTGCCCTTTGTATTTTCCTCTTCCACATCCTCATCTTTTTCCTTCTCCTCCTCCTCCTCCGCTTCATCCTCTTCCTCCTCATCATCGAACTCCTCCGCCTCCTCCTCCTCCTCCTCCTCCTCATCATCATCCCAATCTTCTTCCTCCTTCTTAATTTTCATTTCTTGTTTAATGTTTTCCATGTTAGAAGCGGCGCGCTCTGTAGACGCTGACAGATTTTCTAGGGGTGATCAATGGTTGTAATTGTTTACGAATTTGTTTTTCACTATGTGTTTCAAAGCCTAGCAATTCTTTGTGTTTATTAATAATAGATTTTCGCAGCTGTGCAATTCTATTCACTAAAAATTCATTACGTTTGCTTGATTTATCCTTCTTCTTCTTCCTCTTTACTCTACTTTGTTTCACCATTTTACTAAGCGACGACAACGGCATTGTGTAGCCTATGAACACTTACAAATAACTAAACACTTATATTGCTGAATTGTGTTATATCTATAAAAGAATCTAGCCCTCGTCGGTATTTGCCATTAGATGCTGGAAATTCTGTGAATATACTTATACAATTGTGTTTAGAATTATTCTCATTCCAAATTTTAGAACACATTTTTCTAAACTCTTCAAAAGATCTAAAGTCAGAGGCACAGAAATCACGATATATAAGTTTCAGTGAAAGGTTGTCCAAAGGAAAAAAATTAGAAGATTACAATTTTCTCTGACAAAATGTTTTTACAAGCAGCGACAGATTGAATAATATAAACAGTATCAACATTTCTGTGTCTACCCATAGAGAAATAATGTTTAATATTTGAATTATTTGACAGTTGAATGTCATCAAATATTACAAGAGAATGTGGTTCAAGATCATTTGGATGCAGAATCGATTCAATATCATCTGAGGTGTGAAAAGTAACACATTTTATTTTAGAGAATATCTGCTTCAATAAACGATACTTGTCTTGATACAAGCTTTTCGAAAACACGTATAAGTGTTTAAATTTTAGAGCATTTTTGCAAATATAAGATTAAAACATAAATTAGATTTTCCCGAAGCACTGGGCCCGGCAATAATCGCTCTTACATTCGATGGAAATAAATTACCATGCTTGTTTAACTTCTTAGAAGAAGAATACACTAGCCTATCAAAGTTTACTATAGGAATCGTTGCCATTATGCTAACACGACTATCTAGATACTAAAGAAAATAAGGTTGAATACATAGAGACACACACACACAGCATTTCAATTGCATAAGTTTATTACAAGGAAAATAAATCACAATCATACAATGTTTCGTATAGTACAATGTTTTTATCAATTATCATAATTAGATACAGTGTTATCTCTCCATTCAACACGACCATCAATTTTATCATATAATATTTTCCTCGACCATTTCAATACTTTTTGTTTAACAAACAGCTGATAATTGTCAAGCCCTAAGTGATTTGTAATTAAAGCAGCATGAAACTTCCATATCAACCTAGATAATTTTTACAAAACAATCACAAGCAGTAATATTTTCTGGTCTTGGCGTAAAAGTCAATACTTGTCTTACTCTATTATTACATAAATCAATGTAACAGGTGGATAAATGCATACAGCGTGTTGAAAAACGATCTAATCCATCCAAAAACGATTCTAATTCACGTTTTGTAAAGATATCATTTACAGTCAATAGTAAACATTTGATTTCACATTTCATTTCACAGAAACAAACTTGTTTGTATAGCACTGACATCTGCAAATAGAAAAATAACTTATTATTACAATATATTCCCTATCTTCTTATTCGTAGGCACTCTTTATGCAATCATTAATTTTAGTTAGAAAAATATCCACCATTGCCTCATCATCAACTGTTTTGTTTTTTGCAATTCTTTTACGCTTTATTGCAGACCATATAAGTTGGTGACTCCTATTTAAATAATAGCAAACACAACCACAACCGCACACATCAAAAGGTCTGTTATGTTTTAAAGCCTGTTCAACGGCATTCTGTAATTCAGTACACATTTCCAAATGAACAAATGTATAATTTCGTACAAAATTATTAACTAATACATCTCGATATTCAAATATGCAGTCATGTCTTATAATTTCATTTTTTAATAAATCGATATGACGTTTCAATAGGCTACAAATACAAATATCTTCCAACTCTTGATTTGATAATTCTCGATTATCCATAACTGTTTCATCATCCTTGATTGTTTCCATATTCTGAAAGTGAAATGGAAAGCAATAATAGTTTTAATCGTATATAGAGAGAGAGAGAGAGAGAGAGAGAGACTCTAGATCAGAAGTACTTATTGCAAATCTTTCGACGAAATCCAAGATGGAGTAGGAAACCTACCCAACGAACTAATAGCTTATCTTTGTTACGTTTTAAAACTTTTCAATAAGATAATAATCTAACTCATCATCCTGTAATTTCGTTTTCTTACGTTCCTGTTGATAAAAGCTTCCTTGTATCCTTTCCCCTTTCAAATCCTCTAATAAATACACAATCGGATTTGTACTTTTAATATTCATTACTTTGAAAAGCTCTGCAGACCAGTTATAGAGATAACCCTTGTCAAAAACACTACGCGCACGTGAAATCCGAACTAAATCGCCAATCTTGAATTTCGGTTTGAGAGAGAGCGGTTGTGTGATGTTTCTATTCAAATAGCTTAAAATTTGTGCTTCGTGTTTCTTCTTTACATCTTTCGGTTTCATTTTAATTGTTCTATGTTCAGTGGAATTATAATTATCAATTATTTCTTGCAATACTGGCAACCACTTGCGTGTTCCAGATAGACTAAAATGGAAAAATAATCGTGATTTAATTGTACGTATGACGCGTTCACAGATAGCAGCCTTAATATGTGAGAAAGTACTGTAATGGTTTATGTTATATTCTGAAAGCAATTGTTTCACATGGGAATTATAGAATTCTGCACCTGCATCAGTTTGAAAATGTTTCACTTTGGGACTTTGTTTAAGAATTTTTTTAATAGCACAAGCTACTTCAATGCCACGTTTAGTTTTAAGAGGTTGAGCAAAAACATATTTTGAAAAAGCATTAATACAAATAAGAATATATTTATAGCCTTTATTTTCGCGTGAATAATATTGTAAGTCTAAGAGGTCAGCTTGAATTAAATCAAAGATTCCCTTCAGAACATACGAACGTCTTGGAAACCTTAGCCTACTCGGAGAATGTAATTCGCTAACGAGTTTGTATCGGGTTGTTGTCTCCATTGCAAATAAAAATCCAGACTGAACGACCTTGCCACAGCGTCTGACAGAAACCAGTTTGAAAGAATGCAGATTTTTACCAACACAGCTAACCCAGTGTTCTTGAACTTTTAAAAGTAGCACACTACACGTCTTTATCCTATGTGTTGCGAAATTCAGAAAGTTGGTCATCAACAATTTGTCTCAATAACTCCTGCTCGTTTTCCTCTTCTATTATAGATGGGAGTTTACAATGCCACCAGGCTATTGTTTCAGATGGACGACTTGAAATTATAAAACGTTTCTGATCAAAGGATTTAAACAAATTTTGTTCTGCAAAATTTGATAAATTTATGCGAATAGCTGCGAATTGAATAGGCTGAATCCAGATGAATTTTACGATCGAATAAACACTGCTTGTACATATCAAATGTTAACTGTGAATGAATTAATGACCGGTTAACTCCTTTTGCAACGTTTTTATTCGATAGAGTAAATGGTGTTTGATCTGTTTGGATTAGTAGACTGTACATTTTAGCTCGCAAGCCGCAAAATGCTACTGCTATCTGATTTCGCCCCAATTCATGCTTAAAGCATCCTGGTTTGCGTTTATTTACCAACGAATAAACTGCGTCTGAAGAAGGAAAGTTACTCGTATCAAATTTTTCTGAATTTTCCATTATTACTTGATAAAAATCTCTGTCAGATGTAATATGAAGTATGAAACTATCTGTATCGGTGGCAAGGAGCTTTACTTGAGAGTAATGATATATTTTGAGTAATGTATTATAATAGAAATCATACATTAGATGTTTGCTTAATTCCAATACTGTGAATCCAATGTAAATGGGTCTGTCTAAAGAACTTCTACCTTTTTGTGAATACAGCAACAACGTTTTCACTAAACATCACCCATCGTTTCAAATTATTATTGGCAATATATTTATTTAATTTGGTAGCATCTATAAGTAAATGACAATTGACACGTTTGCGTTTCTGTTCCAAAGATTTACCATAGATTGAGTTAACGGATGCCTTGTGGAAATTTTCCTCAAACTTATTTCGAGAGTGTTTACGAAGTTCAGTACAAAAAAGAATATATGGTTGCAGCCAGGCGCTTTGATGGAAACTGAGAATTCTATGTACGCATTCTACTCTAAGCCCTAGACTTTTATATAACTGTAATGTGCGATAATGGACAACATACTTTTCTTTAGTTGAAAAGTTGTTAGTAGCTTAGGTAAAGGTTTAGACTGTTTATCACTTTTTGATACTTTGAAAATAAATGAGCTGGGGACTTCTCTATTGGGAGCGCATGGAAATTGATTGTGTTTTCATGAAGTTCTGGAGGATAAGATAATGTGACTTCTAGAATAAAACCAAAATAGCTATCTTCTGTTACATTTTCCAAAACAAATTCATCAATTTCCTGTTCACTTAACCACCTAAACTGATCTATAGGAGATATTTTGATAATGCAAAACCGTACAAGTTCACCGCATCTAATGAGACTATGTAAGAATTAGGTAATTGTGGATTGTAGTTTTTCATGTAAACATTGTTTGATTCTGCAAATCTCTGAGATATCTGACTTAATCCTCCTCTACAGGATAATTCAAGAAAAGATATTGTTGCGGATCGCGAAGCAGTTGGAGACGTACACCAGTATATTTTAACATTGAATTCCATGTGAAATGTGATAAAGAGAAACAAGACGCAATATCGATTTTATGTTGATTGAAAATTGTATTCCTTAGATATTGGAATGTGTCAGCTAGCAAACAGACATCTGACAATAGATAGATATCATGAAAATCGCCTAGTGTTTTCATTTTGAAAATTTGCCAAGTCTTTAAAACGTGTTCATAATTATCTTCGCTTAGAGGTGAATTAGTGAGTGTATTGAAAACTTTTCTCTTGGTGGTAAAGCAGTTTCATTGAATTGGTCTGCCTTTGTAAAATGTGCGTACGGGTAAAATTTCTTTTGTGAGGTTAAATTGCGGTGTTGGTGATCTTGGAAAGTCGAAAAGGTTACTTTAAATTTATTTTTAAATCGCCATTATCAATCAAGTTTTTGTGAGCTGTGCCAGTGACTCGTTCATAAATAAGAGCGAGTCAAGAAAACGGATTCGACCCACGCTTATACTGATGAATGTTTCGCTATTTTTCGCAATGCATTGTATTTTCTGTTTTGTGCTTGCCAATGCTAAAATTATGTAATGACTATCATAACCTGAGAAATTATGAAAATACACAGGTATATGTTTAGGCTGTCTACAAAGAAGATTGCATTTATTGTGCGCAGCGCCGATGAATTTACCGCTAATGTGATTATGATGTCTGACTTTTAATTCATTATCAAAACGTTTTTCACAAATACAACACAAAGTAGCAGAATTGAACGCGGATACTTGACTTTCAGTTAATTCTTCCATTGGGACAACAATGTCCATCTGCGATATTAATTCCTCTCCTAGTTGTGTTATTTCAGTGAGAAATTTTTCAATAATAGCTTCTCCATCTTGTTTTATCCTATACTGCGAACGCTTGTAAATATTGCCATATAGATCAAGACAAATAAATGCATAACTACATGGCAAATGTCGATAAATTTTCCTTGTAAAACTTTTACTATAATCTATTAATTCTTCATCCTCCTCCTCCTCCTCCTCCTCCTCCCTTCCTCATTCTCCTTCACCATCTCCTCCTTCTCCTCCTCCTCCTCGTCCTCCTCTCCCTCTTCTTTGCAAATAAAGGATTCAAAGTCTGCGAAAATTATGAAAGGACATTTAAGAAGATAACTATAATTGGAAAATTCTAAAATCGATTTTTCTTTCGAAGGAAACCGAGTACGCTGCGCCTCAAATTTCGAACATAATTCAATATGACTTTGCAGTGATTTTCTACCATCGAGATTTGCGGATTTATTTGTGTAAAATCGATGAAAACACCATTTACAAATATATGAAGGATTTTTATGCTTTGTTAAGTGGAACAATAGCCGTGACAAACCATTATTATTATTTCCCATTGTGTTCACAAGACAGAAATGATTTACTTTTGGTATGCTATCATTAGAAAGTAATAAAAGCGTTATTTGATGTTCTCGCTCTCGATGTATAGATATACGATACGGAAAGAATTTTTAGTTTGCTCTTGAAAAGCAATAATTGAAATTGATAAAGTTGGATTAAGCAATTCAAAACGTTTAATTCCATGTGAGGTGATTGGAAATTTTATACCAGTAATATTAATCTCATTTATATATTGTTTTAGATAATCAACTGTATAACTATTCCATTTTTTACGATCATAGTGAAAGAAAGCCAAAATTGACCATACAAAACATAATTGATCATTATTTTGAATATTGATTGTACATTTTTTATTTTGAATGAATTTCGGTGTTTGCAAGTATGATGAACATCCAATTGCTAAAGGCTGATAATTAGCTAAATTTAAATCTACATGTGTTATTGCTTCTATCTGCCAACCACTTCCACATTGACAGAATGAATCCAGCGATGCTTGAATTTTATCAATACATAGTGTATTGTGTATCTAATTCCTCTGTATTCTCAACAATATTACAGCTTGTTTGTGTGAAAGAATGAAATATAGCGTTTGTAGAAGTACTTACTATTTCTTCGGATGAAAAGTTTAATTTAAATAATTGGATTTGTGCTGTAATATACCATTTTGCAGAGTAATTAAACTGTTGCGATTCTATAACTAATTTATCAATAATTCTAGTTTTTAGTAAATTTAAAACTGTCAAAATGTCCAATTGTAAATTTACTGGCGTGAAGCGTATCCTAATTACATTCCCACGTAATCCTCGTGTAATGTCTTCTATAAAATCCATTTACATACCGAGTTAGATGTACTTAGAAGCAGCAGCAGCAACAAGGGTAGTAGTAGTAGTATTTGTTGTATTAGTAGTAGTAGTAGTAGTAGATAAATAAGCAGATAGTCCAAGCAGCGTTTAAGAACTGTAAACATACAAATTACAAAATTATTTTCAAATAATTATATACATATTATTTATCTGTGAATAGAAAGAATGAGAATGCAAAGAAAGAATTCACTGTAAGCAAAATTATAACATGATGAAAATAAATACTAATGATGAAAAAATACTAACCAAAAACAGCTGTTGTAGATGAAAACAGCTTATAGTATGGAAGAGAATCCAGTTGAGAAGTGAGATGAGATGAGAAGTCAGCGTGGATGAGAAGTCAGCGTGGATGAGAAGTTAGCGGGAATGAGAAGTATTATTATATTGAAACAATCAACTTACCTTTTCCTTTAATTATTGGTGAAGTCTTAAAACGTTCTTGCCTATTCCAAACGTAGAGGAGAAGTGATTGTGTGATTCACAAAACAAGTACTGAAGACTGAACTGTGCAGGACATTGACTTTGAACAGGAATGAACAGGTCTGTGGAACTTATACTCAACTATACATAGTCATATATTATGATCTTAAATCAGATAACTTTGAAACAAGCAAGGTCAGAATTCCAGTTCCATACTATTAATAATAATAATAATATTAATTGAAGTGAATCTCCATCTCTTTTCCAACAGTACAAACTACTGGAAAATTTTTAAAACTTCAATTAATATTATTATAATAGACTAATAATAGTAAGGAACTAAATATTATTCACAATCTTGTTAAATTTCAGTACAAGTCTTTGTGAAAACTGTAATAATTTTATGAAAATCTTACAGTTAAATTTAAACAAATGTATGCACACTTTTAAAATCCAAAATATCAAGTGTTGTTTTCGATTAGATGTGGAAACGCTTTGCAGAAAACTAATCTTAGAGACAACTCATGAAGAAGATCGTGTAATAGTTATATTTAGTGTAGTCTAAGCATGTAATCATAAACTGTTGTATGACTGAGCTACATCAGTGCAGCCAAGTCCAAGCAAATTCCATTTGTCACCTAAATATGGCTACTCACATTCCAACTACTCTATCAAACAACTTTATCATTGCTCTCTCTCTCTGCTCCTCTCTCTCTCAAGTATGGCGACTGAAGTGGAGTGGAGTTGTATTCATCTCCAGCCCACCATACTTTAGAGAGAGAGAGGAGTACTCTTTCTAAACTACTGAAGCTGTTTGAGGCGGTGACGACGGCGGCGGCGGCCATACTTTATGAGAGAGACAATAACGTTGTTCTCACTCTACATTATAGAGACTCTTGTTTGTGAGAGGATAAACTTGTTCTCTTTAAAATGGCGCCTTTCCATTAGTAGGAACACTAACAAACTGAACTTGGATAAATAAAAGAAACAAAATTGAAATATTGATACATTTATTTGATTCCATTATAAACAGTAGAATATTACACAGACACACACATTTATAATCTAGTTTAACTTAGGCAAACATTTCTTCTCTGCTAAATGAAATAAAGCAATCCAAAGTTCTTCTGGTGATGTCACACACATTAAATCCGAATCATTTGAACAGCCAAAATGAATGTGAGCATTTTCAATTGTAATAATATTTAAAAGTTCGTAAATTTCAGACAGAATTGAAAACCGACTGGAACATCAACTGTTGTAGCTTGCAATTCAATGCTCTTGTTCTCATGAAAACGTACTTTATTTATCAATTCTGAAAATTGATCAACACTTATAGACATTATCAGTCGTGATAGTTTCTTAAAACAATTGCTATTATAACATTTACTTGTCATTTTGAGGTTAATAATGAGAGATTAGAATGAAGAAACACAATACTGTTTTTACATATATCATATACGTGTGTATTCAACAACGCACAACAACAAACTGACGCAAAACTTTCACCTACTCAAGGCTTATACAATTTTCGTATATTGGAAGCTCTTTCCAGAATAATGAAAGGTGAACCATCATGTTTATTTATACACTTCATAATATATTCTTCGCTATTAAAATGATCAATATTTGTTTCATTCAATGTTGATAAATATCGTTCTGGTAGATAACATTCAAAATAACTTTGTTGAGAGTCAATAACTTCATACAATTTTAGTAAAATACGAAATCCAAACCTTGTTTTAACAATTCGCGCATTATCTATGTGAAACCAACTATCTCGTTCCAAGTCTGTTAATCGAACCACAGGAACAAACTCACGTGATTTATCGTTAAATTTTTGTAGATCAAATGCTCTTGAAGCTTCCATTGTAGTTACATACAAGTGCGCACACAAACACAAGTTTACTTATAAGCAGTAGTACTCAGACTGATGTGAAAATATTCTCTCTCTGTCGTCATCAGCTATGTACACAGACATGATGAAACATGTGAACAGCGGCAGCAGCAGGAGCAGCAGCAGCAGCGGTCAATGAACTCTTTCAAGCTTGTTGTTGTCGTCATCGTCGTCAGCTACATATTCTAAGGTCTCTTTTCAATACGAATTAATTTATTTGCATTTAATTGTATTGGTCTGTAGAACGATAAATATTCATTGATATCATTTAGATCGACTGTATCTAGAAAAATTCTCTTCAATTGTCTAGCTAGAAAATATTTCCATTTCCACTTTTAGCTTGTGATATTGCTTTTTCACATGAGTCATACCATTGTATTAATTGACATAATTTAGTTTCTAAAACTGTCGGCGAAGCAAGCCAATTTTGTGGATTCATCTGTAACAATGGATTTGAATTATATTAGCGGTATTAACACAGTAAAGTCTACCTTAGTAGAATCTGTTTTCAAATTACAAATTCTTGCTTTATGATAGTGTAAATCATAACCACAGAAAACGCATAGTATCTGCTTTCCATTATAAAAGAATCCTTTTCTTGCATAATCGCGTTTACTCTTGCTACTATAGAATGGACACTGTTTAAAAGATCTCATTCTTGTTGATTCGCTAAAAAATCACACTGTTCCACATTTTTGTTTTATCACCATCTTCACTACTCATCAAAAGTTCTAAATAATGAGCACTCGAAAACAAGCTACATCTTCCACCCTCTCTTCTCTTATGAATTGTGCACACATCAAATGTCCAAGCGTTATCAAATTTAGAATCATCTGGACGTTCTAGAGTTTCAAGCGCCTGCACATTCGGATGTAACTTCTTCAAAAATTAGTCTTTTCCAATCCTTTAGTATAAATACAATCATATGCTTGAAGACATGTTTTCAATAAATTTTCTGAGTAATCGGTGTCCCCCTCATCCCAGCGGATCATATGGTAATGGTATTCAAGATATGTGACGTCACGGTACTGTTTCCATGGTAGTAGATGTTTTCCATATGGACTTTTAAAATGTAACAATACATATTTATGATTTTGATCTATCAAGGCGAATTCTTTCAAAATAATAGTGTTTCGAGAGTCTTTAAACCAATGAAGTTCACAAACTGCAAATTTACTTTTAATTGATGATTTCTCCTTATTCGAATTATCCTCCTCCTACTACTCCACCTCATCCTCCTCCTCCACCTCATCCTTCTCCTCCTTCACAGATGAAACGTCACTCAATAAATCACATTGAATTGCCTTGTCTGCAATTTTATGAGTTGAAGGTTCCTCCTTAAGATTGATTAAATCTCCCGTAAAACATTTGGGTGAATTTATAATATCGCCTACCTCTTGTTCAGACTCCATGATTTCAAAACTTGTTGATGATGATGATGCTGAGTAAGACGACACTAAGGACAATGATAATCTTTCTGTAGATGCGACTCTTTTCATTTCCAGAACACAACTAAACAAAAAGTTAGTTCTTCATTGCTTTATAACTTAGCGATTCTAACACAATCTAGTGTCATTTTATTGAACTTCCTTCACAAGCGATGTGAGAGGCTGATATTCAAATTGTTTATCACTTATCAATATACAATAAGCTGTTGTATGATCGGGTATCTCATTTGAAAATTCAAAATCTAAACGTATATCTGTTGAAACTTTTAAATGTTCAGACTGATGTGAACAATCTAATACTATTATCGGTGTATCGTTTTTAAAGGTAGTAAAATCAATTTCATGACCATATTCCATATTAATAGGCAAATTATAGTAGCTAGAGGCAAATTCCAAGAACATTTTATACATTAACATTTCATTACCTAGAAGGCTGTCATATGGGAGGTAATCTGAATTTAAAAATAATTTAACATTGTAAAGTTTGCATAGATCGTATTTTGCCATTGTCTTTGAAATTGAATTCTTTCTATTTGTTTGGAATGCAAGAATCACAAATCGAGGTACATCTGTAGCTGAGGCAGTTTTTATTGTCCATGAATGTTGTTTAGACTTTGGTAGAATTGGATATTCGTGTATTTCCCAATTTCGGAATGATATTCTTAATGGTCTGTCAGCGTCCAAAATCTGTAGGAATTTTAAACGTACATGATCTTCGAGTTGTAAATAGGGAACTTTCCAAACTAATTTTGTGATTGCTATTCTTGCAAATGAAGCATCGGCCGAATATATTGAATTGTGATCATTTGATGCTCTAAGAAATACAAGCTCCTGTTTTACATTTAAAATTATTTGTTGGAAATCTTCAAAAAACGGTAAAAGTAATTTCATTGGAACACAAAACGAAAAATTAGATGGTGGAGTATGTTCATAACCATTGCGATCGAATCCTGCTAAATGAAAGCAATTTTTATCGGCTGCAGACTGTAATAAAATAGATTTTATTGATGATGTCACACCTGACAATCTTGTTTTTGCTATTTGCACTCCTGCGAGTTCGTAACGAATTTCGTCAAATAAATAGCCAACTACATTGCTAGTCAATGTACAAGCAACAGATACCACCTCTGCCTTTGCTCCCGCTGTTGTTGCGTCTTTTGACTTTGTACATAGTACATTTCCTTCGACAATTAGAAATGATTTACAAGGTAAAGTATAATGATCCTGTTGATTCAGAGGAATTCGAATTTCATCCGAACTTCCAAGCTTTGAGTTTGCATATGGTGTATGTGAATGATATTCAAATTGTTTTATATCATTGAAATAGTCTACTTTAGAGTCTACATTGAGAACCTCACTAATTGCGGCCGACATTTTGCCAGTTGACAGAAAAACCAAGTTTTGTAGAATTTGTGCGCTCTGCAATGTTAATAGCTCAGGCTCACAAGCTCTACTGAATGTTTGTTTTCTTACACTCCTTGTACCTTGATATTTTTGCTTTTTCCTATACCACATTCTCCTCCTCCTCCTCCTCCTCCTCCTCCTCCTTCTCCTCTCTTCCTCCTCCTCCTTGTTTGTTGAAAACTATGTATCCCATTGTCTAATCTCTTACTTTCCTAATATGCAGACGTATAACAATCTTATCACTTCTAAAGTCTAAAGGATTACCTTCCTGATCGGTAACCTTCACGTGTACTGATTGAATAGTGTGTGTATTAAGAGGTAGATATATTAGTGGAGTTGGTTTTTCATATATTAAAAATCCAGGATCTGCAGTAGGCATAAACTGATGTATAATATGACTTGATTCACCATCATTATAGACACCGTTACCAAATTACAAGAAATATTTATCAAACTCAATTGATTGATGTTGACTATGTTTGTTGAATAATACCACTTATTTGGCTCTAAAATAATTTTATCAAAACCTAAAACAGATGCTACACTTGTATTTGATGTAAAATCTACAGGATGGCTAGACATAATCTCGGTTTTCAATGTATTGAAATTTCCTCTTAGAATTAAATATTCTTTTTTCTCGCTAGACAATGATAATTTCTCCTGTATTGTTTTGAATATATCATCAATTTCATAGGCTCCAGTAGGCAAATTAATTGTTCGACCAGCGTATGTAAATGAAGAATTCACACCTTCAATAATATTTGCTATAGAATTGTAGGCCCAGAAACTGAGCAATGCTAATTCATATTTATCATTTCGATCTAATTCCAAAACATTTGGCAATAGGGTATGCATATCACAGCTATACGATGATAATGTAATTAACGCCATTGAATGCGTATTGCTCCAATGTTAAACTATAACTGATTGGCGAGAAATAAGAGACACAGGTGACCACAAACATAAGAATCAACTTTCTGTAGTCGATCTAAATTATAGTAGATTTTAACATGTGGTGATTGTGTTTTAAAATATTTTACAAGACTAAGTGGAGGTTGTAATCCACCTATAGCATCAAAATAGTAAATATTTTGTTTTTGTTTGTTATATGCTACCCAATGTGATCCTTCACCTTCAATTGAATCCAAATTCACTATTCCACGCTCATTACAAAATATTCTATCTGGCAGGGTGTCAAGCATGAAAACGCCTCTTATTTTTATTTCTAATAATTTAGAATAATTGATCAAATCTATATTTGAAAGTGATCTATTCAGATTAATATTCATTTTCTATTCTTTCTCTTGCCAGCTCGTTTCTTTGGTCTCTTCCTTTGTCTCCTTGCTGTATGTAGTCTTCTACCAAGAAAAGTATTACTAATACTAGATGTTGGATTTCTTGTCGGTTGTGCTGGTGGAAAATTCAGAATTCTCCCACCTCCTTGACGATAGGAACGCAAATAAAAACCTTTACCTTTCACCTGTTTCCTCAAATTTTCTATTGCTTGTTGTCTTAGTAGATTATTGTTTCTCTTTCCTAGTTTAAATTTACATTTCTTCTTTGTTGCTCTACTACGTCTTCTAGCCATTTTTAAACCAGATCCAAAAAATTTCGCTTTACCTTTAATCAAATTTGTAACAAGATAAGCTGCTGCTCTTTCTGTTAATGTTGAATTTGGATCTTTAACAACTTCCCAGGCTTCGTTGGCCAACTGTCTATCAGCAACAGCACGCGATTTTGTATCACTATGTGTGTATGAAAATATCGTGTCGCCTACAAGCCTTGTCCAAATTATTAATACCTTGTTGATTTTTGCCAAACGCCTCCTAGTTTTGTTCCGGGTCCGCAGAATTCGTAACCGCCAGGAAGATGTAATTCAACTGGTAAATAATCAACTGTCTTATTCAAAATAGTACTACCTAAAGTGCCAAGTGAAGAAAGTATACCTTTTCCTCTTATCCTTCGATTTGTTTTATTCAAAGTATTGTAAATAGCTACCATGTTCACTCCATGACAGTCACTTCACAACTAACACATTTGTTTTGTTAATGTTAAAAGCTTTAATACATTTTCATTGGCACTCGGATGAATACAGTTTGATAAAATTGTATATTGTCTGTAAAAATTACAAACACTTTGATTAAACACTGCTAATTGTAAATACCATTTTGATAGTTCTTGCTCAAAAGAATTGTCTATCTTATAATTCATACCTGACTTTACACAAGAACTTATATACAATAGTGTATCACTGTATTTTTCAAATTCAGCAATATGCAGAAAAATTGTGTGAGTTTTCCTCCTGTGTTATATTTAATACTGCATTTGTACTGCATTGTGTCATATTTAGAACTGCATTTGTACTGCAATGTATTTTAATCACTGCTGTATAATTGAAATACAGTAAAATTACAATTGCCAACAAGCATAGGTATATAAAGATTATCTCAACAATTTCTATTATTTTATAAGTTTTATCTCTTAATAGAGAGAATCGATTATCATTGTTGTTGTTGTTGTCGTCGTCGTCACCGCACATGGTGTCCTTCTAAATTCTCAATTCATACTAACAGAAATAAACAAGCTGTGCTAATACCTACCAATATTTTAAATAAATATCGATTTTTTCGATATTTTGGATATATCGAATTTTTTCGATATATCAATATCGCTCGATATATATCGATATCGCTCGATATCGCTCGATATACCTTGATATACACGTATATTTCATCCCGATCCCCCCAAAATGGCGATTACTCACAAAAAAAAACAAAATGGACGAATTCTCCCACACAACTCCCATCCCAGGGCGGGGCCACGCCCAAACACTGGAGGGGATCTGGAGGGGTCCTGCCCTCTCATTGGCCAATCATACCCTCCTCTTACCCCCACACTAAAACAAAATGGACGCCACCACGCCAAACCGGTCGGAAAGGGGCGGGGCCACGCCCAAACACTGCGGGTAGGGAGGGGCATCCTGCCCTCTCATTGGTCAACCCTACCCTCCCTCAACCCCCACCACTTACAAAATGGACGACCACTGGCCGGACGGGTGGGGGCGTGGCCACGCCCAGGGGCTATGGTGGGGGGTGCTTGCACCTGATTGGCCGGGCAGTACCCTCAAATATACACTACTAATATTTCTACTATCTATTATTGGTAGTCTTTACACCTTTGCTAAAATATTTGAAGGATTATTTGGTTTTTTATTTATTTATTTATTTAGTTCGTCACATATAACTGCATCTCGGGAGCAACGCTCCTGCAGCATATGACACGTCAAGGTTTGTGGAAGATATTATAAGATATGTAACATGCAAAATTCATCTCTCAAGGAAGTCGGATAGTTTGTACGGACACAGATCTATGAGAAATTCTCGGAGCCTTCTTTTAAACATACTCAAACTGTCTACTTCCTTTATTCCATTGGGAAGTGCATTAAATATTTTCATCCCCATATAGTGAGGTCCACTTTCCAATAGACTAAGTCTATGTATGGGGTATGAAAACCCCCTAAATCTTGTATTATGAGGATGATTCCATTGATTCACCTCATACATCCTTCTATTTTTAAAAACAAAAATTCCTATATGAAAAATGTAAATAGCTGGAGCCGTCAATAATTTCTTCTCTCTAAAGAGAGGCCTGCACGAACACCTTGAATTTACTTTATAAATTATTCTTACTGCTTTTTTCTGTAAAATGAAGATACCATTATTCTCTATAGTTTTCCCCCAAAATATGACCCCATATCTCAAGATCGACAGAAAATAAGCATGGCATACAATAAGAGCAGTCTTTTCTACTATGTATTATTGGTAGTCTTTATAGTTCTAGACTGTTGCTAAAATATTTGAAGCATTATTTGTCTTACCCTGATTTCGATTTCGTAGAGATAGTAGTTTTCGGCGGCGAACATGCCTAGATAGGTGCAGACAAAGGCCATCGGAGTGAAGACGAAGAACGTCATCAGATCGAGCGCCAGTTCGCGGGCGTCGCGACGGCCTTCGGCGCTCTGCAGCCAGCGCACCACTGACGTCACGCGCCAAGGGTACCTTGCAAAGTCAGCAAAAATTATAAGAAATTAAATATAACACATACGCGCCAAGAACACTTTAGAAAATCATTCAAACAAATAGGATATCAATCACAACTCATTTGTTGCACAGTACTGTAACAGTACTAAAAACGTTTAAGGTGTAAAATATTGTAGAATAAACTCAACGACTTGTCTCAGCTTTTGGTGGAATTATACAACTATGTGTAGTATTAAACTATTATAAGGAGAGTAAAGTTGGTTATTAAGGTCCCGATAGGGCCGTAATGCGATCGTACTTCTGTCCGTCCGTCCGTACACACGATACCAAACGAACGGAAGATAGAACACTTTTGAAATTTTAAATATAATATTTTCATAGATCAAGTAAGAAGTCTATTGATTTTCAACATTGGGGGTTGAATTTAAGAAACGTTTAAAGTAAAAAATACTACGGCTATCACCTACTGGGTCCTGCTTCAATTCCTACAATTTTTTTGCAAACTAATTTCAAGTTTTAAATTATCCATACATATTTTATCAAAATAAAAGCTGTTTATTACTGAAAATTTCAAAAATATATAAGTTATATATTTGAAACTATAAATAGAAAGTTCTATTTTGAATGTTATGAAATTAATCCAATCGTTGAAACGTTTCTCTCAAAGAAAATTGCTGCTTTGTTTACTAGTTAAGTAACTCTTGAAATGTACTGTCCTGTTTTTTCAGTACACTACGATATCGGGTCCTTAGTCATTACTTGATAAGAAATGTTTGAACTCACTTGAGTGTGCGAACAGTGACATATCTGGAGCCACACAGCTCGCAGAAGCTGGAGTCGGAGGCAGCAAGCCATGTCTCCAGACAGGAGCGATGCACCAGCGACAAAGTGCCCTTGCAGCGACAGGGACTTAGCAGCGGCTCGTTGCAGCTGTCGAAATCGTGGCAGATGCGACAGAAATTCGCTGACTCAGTGGATTCGGTCGAGGATAGCAGATCTGTCGTGGACAGCTGGTCCTGGTTAGAGAAGAAATATGGTTAAATAGAATGGAAGTTGTTGCTCGTTCAAAATGGCATCTGGACTAGAAAGTAATAATTGTCTTTACGACTCATTAAAGTTTTTACCATGTTCAATTGTCCTTGTTTGTGGAGAAATATGGTTAGAATACTTTGAAGTGGGGATGGGTATCGATGATATTCTCCCAAACATCTATGTTTTATCACTGTTGAGAAATTTTCCATAAGGTATTAGCTTTTAATTTTAAAATTTTCCATATTAGTTTTTAATTTTGGTTGTTTTATACCTTCAAACAGAATCAACTGCTATTGAAATGAGTGATTTTTCTACTATCTTTTTAGTTGAAGTTCCAGTATAAGACACATCACCAGAGTAACAGTGAGGCTAGGCGTACACCGGTTAGTCAAGACAAGACAAGACGAGATTAGTCACGTTTAGTCACAGTACTTCACATAGTTACTTATGAAGCAACACACACTGATTAGTCATTGCATCGGTGTGTGCTGCTTCATAAGCAACTATGTGAATTATTGTGACTAAACGTGACTAATCTTGTCTTGTCTTGTCTTGTCTTGAGTAACCAGTGTACATCTAGCCTGAGTAGCAGTAGAAGAGTCATTTGTCGTCTCAAATCTGGAAATTTTTGTCTTAAATACTAACTGACTCAGTCATTTACTCATTTACCCCTTTACTCATTCACTCATTTAGTAGTCTATTTATTCTTTGCTCTTCACTCTTCATCAATAAAGTTGAAATAAGTACTGTATGCTTAAAGTTGAAAATTACTCACCATTTTTTGCGCGAAAATTGTTTCATGCTGCTATTGGCTATTGCATATTGTCAAGCAGAACAGCAATTGAAGTACAGTATTAATATTTTTCATTATAAATATCAACTTCATTAATATTGTTGACAATATTGCTTTATACTTCTATATTATCAAACGGCAAGCTACACACTTCCAAGCAAAAGAGCAATTGAAGTACAGTATTAATATTTTTCATTATAAATATTAACTTTATTAATATTGTCGAGAATTTTGCTTTATATTACAATATTATCAAACGGCCAGTTACACGAAAATCCAATTGAATTTAACCACCGTCAAATGAGGTTGACTTGAAATTCGTTTATTGGTTCTTGGTTTTGTTACATGACATCATTAAGGTCGATTCAAATCCAAATCCAAATCCAAATTCATTTGGATTTCAGTGCAACTGGCCAAAATAAAATTGTGTTTTAATTGTATTATAAGGAAATAATTACTTTATAGTAAAAATCCATTACCTCCTCAATGTTCTCCACCTCCTCAATTTTCTCCACCACCTCGATTTTCTCTTGTGAACTCGACTGTAGTTTTGCGGTTTCAGCGGTTTTGTTATCAAGTTCCAAACCTTCAACATTATTGGTGCTGTTTGTTAAGTCCATTGTAATAGTTTAGGCTGTTATGTGCATACCCTTTGTACAGTAATTTTGGTGTCTGGTGTAATGTCTGTAATAAATTGGTGTTAAAATTAACAATTTTTCTCATTCTTCACCCATTCATTGATTCATCAATAAACAGGATATAGAATATCAGTCACTTTATTTTTTACTAAATAAGTTACAATAATTGTAAATCAATATCAAAATTTTCAGCTAATAGAGCTCTATTCATTTATTTATTTACAAATCGAGAGCTAACGTGGAAACCCCTAGTTTTGCTCCGCAATTACACAATTGAAATACAGTCAAAAAATGATAAAAAAGAAAAAATTATCAATCTATTTATCTATTATACTAAAGAAGACTAAAGAATTTTTTCAAGGAAAAGTGGCATAAAAAACAGTTTATAAGTTTATATCTCTATTTCTTTATTACTTAGAAAAGACGCAGTATTTTAAAAATTCAGTATCTATAGCTCAGATACTGAGTTCTTGCTTAGCGTCATCAATTAATACATTATTGCTAAGTATACAAGTAAGCGAGTAAACTAGCTATAGTAAAACTAAGTATAGTAAAAGATAGTTGCTATGTATTTCTCTGCCTATGTATGTTCTGCTGAATGGAAAAATAAATTTTAATATTCAAAACTAATTCTTGTATAAGAGGCGCCCATATTATTATATTTGTAACTCGGATACTAATATAATACAGTACAATTACATTATATTTTTCCTAGTATCCCCGTGGGTTAACTTGATAGTAAATGGTCGGTTGAAGGAAAAGGTTATGCAACCCGCACAACTGTCATTATTAATATTATTGTTTTTGTGATAACAATAAAAAAACATTAATAATGAAAGTTATGCGGGTTGTATAACTTTTCCCTTAAACCGGCTATCTCTACAAAGTCCACCCACGGAAACTTCTGAGCTCAGACACAGAGAAGGAAGAACAGAGGTAACTTCCATACGGGACATTGTTGCGCCTAAGTACAATTGCAATTCATACCGTTAGCCATGAATTGCGTCTGCAAATGTTGATTTCTGACTAAGCTCTGTTACAACTACAGTAATTGTCGTTTACTATAAATACTACATTATTGCCACAAATTGCTATGACAAGTTACAAACCTTACCATTCTATACTCTGTTCAGCCTTTCTCAGCTGTCTCATTTTTCTAGGACATCTTCACTCTATTCAACGAATTTTTGAAGTTAATTTAATCTTCAAGCTGCTACAATTCTTTGTATCCTGCTTGGCTTGCATTTTTCAGCATAGAGGATTAAACTCGTTTAGAGTGAGTTCAATCTTTTATGCTGAAAAACGCAAGCCAATAAGAGTTCAAAGAATAATAGTACCTGAAAGATTGAATTCACACCAAAAACTCGTTGAATAGAGTGAAGATGTCCTAGAAAAATGAGACAGCTGAGTAAGGCTAAGCGTACACCGGTTAGTCAAGACAAGACAAGACGATATTAGTCACGATTATTCACAGTAATTCACATAGCTGCTTATGAAGCAGCACACACCGATGCAATGACTAATCGGTGTGTGTTAATTCATAAGCAGCTATGTGAAGCACTGTGACTAAACGTGACTAATCTCGTCTTGTCTTGGCTTGACTAACCAGTGTACGCCTAGCCTGATGATAATGGACCTAGAATATGAACACTAAAATTAAAAACATGTGACTGAATCAATTAAGATGAATGGAATGTTTCCACTTTATGAGACGATAATAACCTATAGTAAACAAATTGATTTGTTTAATTCCCAATAGAATGATTAACTAAATCTTCCCCAAAGTAACTCAAAACTGAATTGATAGAATGCTACTTAGTTGAGTCCTTACCTGGATGTATTTGAGCGTTTTTCTGTCTTGTATCACTACATAGTTAATTTTTCAACATTCCATAATATTGATGACCCCTTCCGAGAAAAATATTGATGTTTTCTGTTACCAGGCAGCTGAGATCATTTTGAAAAAAGCAACATGTTGCGAGAAAGTATTTCAAAATTCTATATATTTTTGCAATTATTAATAGTCTACAATTTTCAAAAATATTTGAGCAATAATTGATGAAAAATGTCATCTTCATCAGATATTTTATTACTTTAACCACAAGGCTTTGATATCCTTTATGTAAGCTTCAAGTCTTGAAAAACAGAAAACATATAAGTTATATTCTGAAAGGTTTCATTAAAACAACCCAGTGTTCAATTCATAATTTAAGTTTTATTACTTTATAGCTCATAATGAAAAACATGTACAATCCATTAAAAAATGGAGCCTACTTTAATAATAACTATTAATCTATATAATACAGATCTCAGTTTCCAGTTCCATTAATCAATCTACCATTAATTATTTCTACTCGACTTAATGAAAATACTTTCGGCAGAGTTTGATACACATTTTACACTGGTTCTTCAATTACACAAAAATTATTTAAACACACTGTACAAATTCTTACAATAGCTATTATTAATTTCAATTTATATCTAGATCATTTATCAGTTCAGCCATAAATAGTTATTATTACTAATTTAGTCAATTACGAATCGCCTAGCACACTATTTACAACGAATTTTCACTACTGAAAGAATGATTTAAACAATATACACATAATTAACAATAAATTATATTAGTCTATAGAAATGAGACATTTTTACAAATACACTGTGTATTATATAGGTCAAAGTCGTTCATAAATTTATGGTTCACATCGCCCAAGGACTTTCAAATTGATTCAAATGTTTCACAAGTTCACAAATTTAAGTAGGCCTATTGGGTACTTGATTTTTTCAAAAGCAAGGCAACTTCTCAAGTTCAGAAGTTGGAAATTTTTCAAAGCCATATAATCTTGAAAACATTCATGTATTATGTATAACAGTTGAAAATATTTGATGACTGTTAATCTGGAGATAGGTTAGTGGTTAGTCAAGACAAGACAAGACGAGATAGTCACGTTTAGTCTGCCAGTTGATGAAGCCAACACACACCGATTAGTCATTGTATCGGTGTGTGCTGCTTCATAAGCAACTATGTGAATTACTGTGACTAAACGTGACTAATGTCGTCTTGTCTTGTCTTGACTAACCGGTGTACGCCTAGCCTTAGTCTATTTTCATTTCAATTATTGTTTACATGAAGAATGTATGAGAGGTTACATACTCTTATCAGATTTATGATGAAAGACTGTAGTGTATTTGCAATGAATATAATTTATAGAGATGTCCAAATTCAGACAGTTTTGCCAAAGATCAATCTAAATGTATCAGAGGCGAGATGGAACTACCCGTAAGGACCCCTAATCAATAAAAAATGATATAATCGATAGTTTTTCATCGATTTTAAAGCTTGATGGTTGTGACTTGTGGTGGTTCAGAAGCTTCTAGAAGCTTCAAGCTTATTGCAGCTTGAATCTTGGAGTTTTAAGCTTGTTGGAACTTGAAAGCTTGAATCTTGAAAAACTCTAACGCTTAAAGCGTATAATATCTTCAATAGGTACTCGATGGAGGGTAGAGACATCTTTATTGATTAATACATTCATTAAAAGTGAACCATTCTTATCCAATATCCTGGAATCAACAATTATTATTTTTCAAATTAATATCAAATTATTGTTGGAAAAACAATAGCTTCTAATGTGCAACAATAAAGTTATTGTTGAAAGTTGATACAGTTCTAATGGCTTCAAGTAGGAATTTTGAATGAGATTCTATATAGATAGGTAGGTAGTTGGAATAATCTTGAAAAACGATGTTTCAATTGAAAATTTCCAGACTGGAAGACTGGACCAGAAGTGAAAAATCTATCTTCAACTAAGTTCCAGATTCCCAAGTTTGAAATACTTCTTTAATGAATCACCAGTAAATCAGTCTCTCATAAAAAAATGAAAATACATCTTTGAGCTTCATATAGGCCTAAATAATAGGAATAAATAAAAGGAAGATGATAATAAATAGAATAATATCTACAAACAATTCTTATGAATATAATAGTATTATAATGAAAAACATCATTATGGGAATTGATTGAATAAAGAGAATTTCAACTTTTTAAAGCTTCACAAAAAACCTACTGTTCATTCAAAAAACTAATATTTCATAAACCGTCATAAAATATACAACAAGAACAATACAAAGTATAATACTATTCAGTTTTTCAATGTTGAAACATATTACAACTAATCTATATTGTAGCGGCTAAAATATTGATTAAACAAATTAAAAATCGAACTTAAAATGAAATTAAACAGCGTTAGAACGTGGACTAGATGCGTTTAAAACTTCGAAAGGAAGAAGTACATTGATATTGAGATGAACATTGATGGAATTCGTTCTGATGAAGCACAATAATTGAAATGCAAACAAATATGAATTAAAAACAAATACAATTCGGTAAGGAACTTAGATATAGACCACAAAATACAGTGATGAGAGCACAATTATTATAGAAAGAAAAAAAATACAACAAATTCGAAATGAACACAACTGTTGTAACAAAGTCTTAACTCTCTGTTCACGAGATTTATTTTAAAAGTTTTAGGCTTTTCACTCAACTAATAATATCGAAAACAGTTTTTTCTAAGTTTTATAATGATGTAGCAATCAATATTATTTTGTGATGGATGATTAGATAAGTTATCAATTTCATTGAAATGTATGAAAGCGGATTGACAGTTTTAGTAATGTTTCAACTTAATACAGTTAACAACCCTCAAATTACGATCAAAATAATAAGATACGATTTCTAGAATGACAAGACACCTTAGCTGCACATAGAATAGAGCATCTCTATGAATAAATAAAGCAAATAATTAGCTTAAAATAAATTCATTAATTTTATCACAATCGAAAATATCAATTAACGCACATAATAACAATAATGAGTCTAAGTTTACCCGTTACGTTTTCACTATGATGAGCACTTAAAATATTTTATGCTATTGAATTCTAACAATTTATTCAGAATTTCACATTTCTATATCAATGATACTTTTGAAACAATAATTGTTATTAGTTCTATATTGCAATTCAGATTTTAGATTGCTCAGGCGTTTTTTTGTGATTCTTTGTATTCCTTATTTAGTTTTTGAATACTTTTTATTCTCATTTCTTGACAGTTATTGCTCCCATATTACTAATACAAAAAATGAATATTTAGAAATATTCATTCTTCTACATGAATAGCCTAGCATCTCTAATTAACATCAGAGTTCCAACCATTCACATGATGTTTCATCATCCTGATTATTTCATCTCCATGACCTTATGCACCAGATCCAACATTATAATGCTTTTCATTAGATGCATAAAATGCATTGAAAATAATAATAAAATTACATTATAATGCACTGAAAGACATTAATTCTTCGCACCTCTGGGGAGAAAAAAGACCTCTATTTAAAATATTCAAATTCCTGTCATAATTTTGTATTTATAGCAAAAAAAATATATAAACTTGAATAATTTTCAATGATAAAACATTTTTACCATTCACTTTAATGGTATATCATGTTATAGAGTGAACCATCTATTAAGTTCTCATGACAAAGATCTTAATATAGTAGACTTTCTTCTTAATTGTTGATGACAAAGAAATATGAATATAGAGATAATCACAACAATGGCTGATTATTCAACATACTTCGTTGATTTTTCATCAATACTGCATGTTTTTAGAACAAAATCTATATTTTGACCTATTCTTTCAACGTTTTCTGTTAGTTATATTCATAATTGCTCTAACCGTCGTTTAATCGAAATATCGTTTACGCTTCCAGTGAACTCTCTCAATTATGTACTATCTTGGGGTGCTTTCCAAACAATTACATGTTTTTAGAACTTATCAACGAACATCGATAATTTGACTTGACTTTTCCAACGTTTTCAGTCAATAATAATTGATCAACATTTCAATTAATCAAAACATCGATTAATCAAAATATCAATTAACCAAAATATCAATTTATCTAATAATCGTTAACCCAATATTGATTAACCAAATTTTCGATTAACTCAACTATTGGTTTATCTCAACATACACAGTATAATCAATCACAATATCGATTAATAAAGAAACGTTATCTCAACATCGATTAATTTAAACTATCGATCAATCAAAATATCGATTTTCTAACGACAATATTCATCTAAAAATCGTTAACCCAATATTGATTGATTAACCAAATTTTCGATTAACTCACTATTGGTTGATCTCAACAGTATAATCAATCACAATATCGATTAATAAAGAATCGTTATCTCAACATCGATCAATCGATTAATTTAAACTATCGATCGATCAAAATATCGATTTTCTAACGACTCTCATTTGTCTCGGATCATCGACTCTGCGACGATTCGTCCTTTTTGGGCTGGTGGTGCGCGCCTGGGGGGGCCTGCGCGTCCTTGAGGGGGCGCAGCGAGTGGTGTTGGGGCGGAGGGGGCCCGGGGGGGCCCACTCCCGGGGGCGCCCCGTACACGCCGAACAGTTTGGCGCGTTGTTCTTCTTCTTCGCTGCGGAAGGCGGCTGACATTAGCGGGTGATTGTACCTGAGATGATCGAACCTGAAATAGAAGAAAACAATTAACTCCTGGTGGTTCGGAGCCCACCTAAAGCTGTAGGTCCATTCATCCTTCATCATCTCCATTACCCGCGCACAAGCCTAGAGCTTGTAAGCATCTATCGATGTAAGCATCATCCCAAGCAAAAAAATTAGAAAATGTTCATTTTTTCTCTTGATACGTACTACACAGACTGCATAATTACATTGAGAAAGGGAACATACCTATTTTTTCAAACAGTAGAAAAAAGAATTCGAAAATGTTCATTACTTCATTTATTCACTTCATAACTGCAGAGACTGTATAATCACAGTGTGGTCATTGGTGTGAAAGGGTCCATAACAGTGTGTTGGAACATTTTTCCCGCCCATTTATGAGAATTGTATGAATGAATACGTGAATTTTATAGTTCTTCAAACGTTCAAAATACACTTGAACAATTTGCTGAGATACAAACCAAACTAACAATGAATATAATATAATTATGTCAAAGCAAACTGACTCAAAAATACCCGAGAACTGTGAAATATGTAGCCGATTGATATATTCTAGAAGTCCTGTAGAATAGGGGAATGGTGAAATCACACTAAAATGATAGATCAGCTGCTATAGTAGTAACTCATAGTAATTATAGAAATTTTTGGGTCAAAATTTTTCAAGTTTTATTTAATGTTTTTGGATAATTATTATTGAATATCACTGATATTCACAAATATTGAATAAAATTTCAATTCAATAAATGTCCCTGATTTCTCTGATTTTGGACTACATTATCAAAGACTTTCGAGAGATACAGTTCTGGGCTAAGCTGGTTGTTTTTCTCTCAAATCACAAATAATTGAGTACGGTCATAGCCAGAGTACGGTCAGAGATGGGTATGGTACGGTATGTATACTGTATAGTGGATGGAGTGTATCATACATTCTGAATTTAAACATTGTAGAAAGCTGTATTAAGTTGTAATGACGCAATAATTCATTTACAATCCAGGTGATTAAAGGGAATGAATCACATTTTAGTTTTGTGATACATTATTGTAGTCTAATAATATAGAAGATATACTGCCATGGAGAAAACACTGCTACCGAATGTGAAGAACTGATTATATTGAAGATCAAAATTTAAAATAAAATGCTTCTAACCATCAAATGAAAAATAGACTATTAATTATCGTATTTTAGAGCGCATAGACACACAAATGTTTAGAGTTGAGTTCCTAGACCATGTATAGAATTCTATACATGGTCTAAGGTTTAGTTATTACTAGATCATTTCAGTTTAAAGGAAATAAATTTCTATTCAATAATAGCCTTAATCGAAAGTGCGAGAATTTATGATAGGAATAATAAGCTGAAAATCGAAAATAATATATAGAAAATGGATTGCTAGTTTGTTGATTTGTTTAAAAATGATGAAATCTTTCAAAATTGATTAAATTTACTTTTAAATGATGCCTGTGACTAAAACCTAATAACTATTTTTCAATAATAAGATAATTGAACAAAAATTCAAGTTTTTCTGAACGGATTGATGTATAATTTCACTCATTCACACGTGTTTTACTATTTTAAATGATTTTTTGAAAAAATCATTGCAGCGCTCCGAGTTGCGTATCATATAGCACTAGAATGCTTTTGGAAGACGGAGCGAAAAAGCATTGGGAAGATAGGAGAGTTCCGCGAAGAGCTGCTCACTTGATACACTCTTTGTTTGAGCGTACCATTCAAGCTAGAGCTGCTTGGAAATATCTGGGATTTAACATGCGTTTAAATGGGAGTGGAATAACATTGCGTGGATGGGAGGATCAAATCGTTCCGCACAGAGCTGCTCGCTTGATACGGAAGTTGTATTCTTGGCTTCTGAAGCCCCAATATTATTCGAATTTTAAGTTGTTTCACTTTATATTCTTTTTTTTTCATCGTATGGCTTTTTATTGGTGGGGAGACACTTACGGGTAGGTTTCACCTTTCCTCATTGCACAATATTCTATTTAATAGCCTATCTATAATTTTTAAAATAATCAGTACTTTTTGGATGCATTGTTTTCTTACCTTATACATCCCAAGTTATATTATAGTTATATTATACCATAATTAACAATATTGAGTGAAATTCATACAAGTTCATAAGTGTATCCAATGTAGAATAATACTGATAATACATGAAACTTATAAATCACGTTATACAGGAGAATCTCCTCTAATATCTAATATGGGGGTTTCTTTTTCCATACAACTTCTCACGTGTAAAACGATATTTTAGGAGCGAATCGCACGTATTATAGGTTATAAGATCATCTTATATTACGTTACATAAATTAGTACAATAACAAACATTTAAAAAGCTCGATTACTAACCTAGGATTTTTTTTTAAATGCAGGTTAACAAAAAATTGATTAAATGCTATTTTTAAAATGAAGATACCTCAAGTATGATTTTCTTCTCAAGTTATGTTGTAGGAATTATAGCTGATTCTATAAAAAATACGGAGCCTGTAAATTGTGTGTTTCAGTAGTGGATTTTAGAAACTATTTTCCTATAATACATGAATTTCAAAAATTTAGTTTCCTGTAATATGTGACTCTTTTTAGTTTCCTGAACCAGGCTCCAGGTATGATAATATATTATTCTATCTGTTTCTAAAGAATTGATTAAAAATTAAACTTATCAAATAACGATTTCCAATTAATTGGTAATAACCCCAAATCAATATGTATTAAGGTAAAAGTAGTTAACAGTCGACTAGAGTCTTGGAATCTAAAAATTGATTAAATTTACTTTTAAAAGATGCCTGTGACTAAAACCTAATAACTATTTTCCAATAATAAGGAAATTAAACGAAAATTAAAGTTTTTCTGAATGAATTGATGCATAATTCCACTCATTTACACGTGTTTTACACTGTTTGTTCAGTGTCAGTTCTTCATTTCCCTTTTTTACAAGACTTGTACAAGTAACATGCCCCAGTTGGCACAGGGAGCACTGTTGCCAACCTTGAATTCTCTTTGTTTAAAAAAACAGCTTTCACATATTTGAGCAAAACATTACTGACCTATAGGAGGGATGGTCCCAGGGCGGGGGCGGCGCAAAGTGGTGCGGGGGCGGCGGTAGTTGGCGTGCAGTGGGGGCGGTGTGATGCCTGGGGGCGGCGCCGTAATGGGCTGGCCTGCCCCCCATCAGCATACTCGCCATATCGTTGGCCGCACTCACTTCGTCCTAAAATCAAACAATTCGGAAATAAATAAATAAATAAATTAATCTATTTATACTCTTTGAATACATATAGCCTGCAACTAATAGAATTATTTATTTTTCATCCAAAATATTTAAAAAAGGTTGTTTAGCAACAATTACTTCATACCTTTTCCCAGAGAATATCACATTGTCAAATCAAATCAAATCAAATCATTTATTCATCCTTGAAACAAAATAATAATACATGAAACTTGAAAAGTATAAGAATTACAACTAAAAAATGATAGAATTAATAATATAATATGAGACTTAAAAAGTATAAAAATTACAACTGAAAAATAATAGAATAAAATTAATAATATAATACATAATATAAGAATAAAATAGTTTATTTTTTGTAGTAAATGGAAGAGCTTACATGGGCAAAAATTGCCTGTGCGTAAGCTCGAGTTGAGTTGTTAATTAAATTGAAATTTGAAAATTGAGATTTGAAGGATTTTGAATAAAGTAATGAAACAAAAAAGAAGAAAAAAAAATGAAGAAAAATACTAATGATAAAATAAAGATAACTATAGCAATAAGAAAAACGGCGAAGTAAATGTAAATTATTATTTAAAGTTGTGAAAGAGAACAAAACTTATTTGAATGAGATGAAGCCTGTTCCGAGCACCAGAAGGAAGGGACGACGGCGGGGGGCAAGTCAACAAAATCAAAGAGGCCGATCCCCTCTGGCAGCGATAAGCGAGACGGCAAACTCCTCGTTGACCTCAAACAGCCAATTCTTCAAGTATTTTTTGAAAATTGAAGGAGAAGCAACGGTGAATAGATTACTCTGGTTTGAAAAAAGGAGAAAGTTACGAAGCAGAATATGTGAAATATAAAAGCAATTTGTATTCGAAAAGGATCTAGTTTGCTGAATTGTGCTGACACCGACATTTGAAGCGTATCTAGTATTATGGGAGTGAGCAATTGGAATAAAAATAGAATTGAAATTTTTGTAGATGTATACTAACAAATCTTTTATATATAGTTTTCTTAGAGATAGTATTCTTGACTCACTGAACAGAAGGGCTGAAGAATATCTTCTATTCTTCCTTAAGCCCGCCTTGAGAATTGATTTCTGCACAATCTCCACTCTATTGATGTGCACACGGTATGCTGCACCCCAGGCCAGCAAACCGTACGACAGCAACGACTGAACAAGGGCGTGGTATACTTGTTTTATTTCATCGTAATTTAGAACTTCGCTAAGACACCTAAATGCAAAAATATATTTTCTTAAATTATTTGTTAGAGTTTTAATGTGTTCTGCCCATTTCACTCTAGAATCAAATACAACCCCCAAGTATTTATAAGAATGAACTCTCTCTATTGATTCGCAGGAGCAATTGTTAATATGATAATTTTCACACTCATGTATAATTAATGGTTCTAAAGTGTAGTCTGCATTGTTCGTTAGATTGATAGGCATGAACTTTGTTTTCGAGATATTAAGTGAGAGGATATTCTGGTCTAACCATTTTTTGACAGTTTTCAAGTCTGATATCGCCTTATCTCGTGCCTCTGCCCAGGTCTTTGCCTCAACAAAGATCAGTGTGTCGTCCGCGAATAGGAAGAGCCTCCCATGTAAATTCAGTTTGGCTATGTTATTAATATATGTTAAGAATAATAAGGGCCCAAGGGTGCTACCCTGCACCACTCCAAATTCCACAGGAAGCTCCCCTCCATCCACTCCACTAATCGACACGCACTGCCTTCTACCGGTCAGATAGCTAGTGAACCATGATAAAGCATTACCAGTAACTCCTAACGCTGACAGTTTTCCAAGTAGGATTTTTCGGTCAATACTATCAAAAGCCTTTTTTAGGTCAAGGAATATCAAGATAGGTCGCATGCCACTGGATAAAGACAAATGAAGTTGCTTATTCACATCAAACAAGACATCTGAGACATTCCTGTCACTCCTAAATCCATATTGGCAATCTGTGAGAATGTTATTAAAAGTAAGATAATTGACTAATTGCTCCTTTACAATTCTCTCCAGGACCTTGGAGAAAACGCTTAGGAGGGAGATAGGCCGAAAATTGTTTTTATCAGTATAGCTGCCAGATTTATGCAAAGGGAAAACTTTAGCAGTTTTAAAAATATCAGGAAAAATGCCATTGGCTAGACTTAAATTAATGAGATGGAGAAAGGGTTCAATAAAAATATGTATGTTGTCCTTTAAAAAGGAGGCCGTCACGCCATCGATACCAGGAGCGGAACCGCCCCGCAAGGCATTAATATGTCTGAGAGTATCAAGTTCGGTCACAGTATGTAAAGTAAATTGAGTGTGTAAAGTATAGTCCTTGTCGTCCACAACTAAAGCACCTCCCGAGTCAATCGAACCGGCTAAGTTCTGCCCAACAGCTGAAAAGAAAGCATTAAAATCATTTGCCACCTCTATGTAAGTAGAACTTGAAATGATAGAAGGCGTGTTCAGTAAGATTTTATTAATAGGAAAACATTGCTTTTTATTGCTTCTGCCTGCCAACTCATTGATAGTTCGCCAGAACAACTTAGGGTTGTTCTGACTTTGATTCAGCTTTTCTCTAAAATATATTCGTTTTGTCGCTTTCAAAGTATTTGTTACATTATTTCTGCAGTTACGATAACGTATTATTAATTCTTGATTGAGTGGCTGTTTTTTTAATTTCTTACTAATTTTATCTCTCTCGCGGATAAGCAAGATAAGATCAGAAGTTATCCATGGTTTTATTTTCTTCATTCGCGTTGACGGATGTCTTGAGGGTTTTTTAGATACGCTGATTGCATTTGTAAATTGCTGACAGAAGTCAGCGGCGCAGCAATCAACATCCTGACTATTCGTTATGGCATTCCAGTTCGACTGGATCAGGCTTTGGCGCAATAGTGTACGGTCAATGTATGTATGTGTCGAGTCGAATGTATCTAGTCTGTCAGATGCGAAAGATATTGTTAGTCCTGTACTGTAATGGTCGGTAATATTTGTTTGTAACACTGCCGATTGTACGTTATTCATGTCATCATATTTTAGAAAAATATGATCCAAGCATGTTGCTGTATTGTCAGTCACTCTAGTCGGCCTATCAATACACTGGATAAGACCAGCTCCAAGAAGTATGTTCAAGTAAATGTCAGTATCTATAGAATAATTATTCATTAAATCAATGTTTAGGTCACCAGTCCAAATTATTTTTACGTCTCTATTAATGCTATCAATAAACTGCTCTAAGGAATCGAAAAATAATTGAATATTACTGTCAAACGTTCTGTAGAAAGATAACAGGTTGAAAGTTTTGTTGTGAAAAGTAAAGTCTAGTTTCAGTCCGTGAACGTCTCCGATAGAAACCTGATTAGCAGTAACTGATAAGCGATTATTGTAGAAAATAATTACTCCATCAGCTCTGTTTCGCTGCTTATCAGTCAGCACAACCTGATAGCCGTCAATAGACTGCACCCCATCATCCCCCCGCAACCAGCACTCGGACAAAACTATAATATCTAATCTCGGTAGTTCATTCAAGTAGATTATAAGCTCATCAAAATTACTAAAATAACTTCTTATGTTCATATGAAAATTGTTAATTTATCTTCGCCATCACTAGTCGTAAAAAACGTTTTAAATTCAAATACATTCTCTAATTGAGAACAGGAATTTTGGAATTCATCCAAAAATACGTTCATAGCTCATTATTCGCTCGAGCCGTTGACAATAAAACATGAATAATCGAACTGACAAAACAAGCATTAATATTATTATGTTTTCAGATCTGAAACACTTAATCTGTTTTTTAAAAGAATGCAAAAGAAAACCTAGAACCAAAAATCAACTAAACCAACGAAGCAAGCTTTAAATCAATGCACTGACATACAGTAATCACTTAGTAACGCTCTTCAGCACTCAACCGCTTGAACAATAATAATCAGGAAATCAATGTAGGTCTATCATAATGTGTGAAAACGGATATTATACATTGCCACATGATATTATGACTGAATTAAATAATAATTGATTGACTATACTAATTTAATTATACTGACGTTCTTTTCAACTTTATTGATATTTCCAATTACTGTCTACTCATTCAAATTAATACTCACTCAACGCAATACGAATGAGTATTCTGTATTGTATTTGAAGGATAGTGACTCATTAATGCAGAGGAGCAAGATAACGTTGAAAAAAATGTGTCAATTATTATTTTCAATGCGTGATTGCTAGGTTTATATCTTATTATGTTGATAAAGTAATTGTACGGATCGAGATCACTATTTATGAAAGTAAAACAATCGCATCCCATGGCACTTAATTAAATAGTGAACAATCTATTCATGATAAACAATTGAGGCTCATGTAGAGTAATACAAAAGGAAAGAAAGAAAAATATAGAACAATTCTCATGGAAATAAAAGAAAAAAAGACAAAATGTAATGACTTTTGATAGATTGTAGCAGTCATCTTTTTAGTAATAAATTATCTATTTACAGAAGACTACGTCGCCTCCTTTAAAATCATAAAAAAGTAGAATTGATAAGAAAAAAAATATATTGACAAAATCACCTGCTTCTAATGGCAATTCAGATGATCATAAAGCAGTCATAAAAAAATAAAAATTGCAATAAAAGAGAATTATTCCCAGGTATTTTCTCATTCATAAGGTTTTGACACTTGAATAAAAATTAAATAGTTAATAAAAACAATAGAAAATGAAAATTAAATAGTCTTGATACTCATCATGAATTTTAGAAGAAGAAAGTTTTTCAGTTTTTACATATGAATAAAAATTTGTAACTTACAGTCCGAAAATTTCCACTTTACCACTCCTTGTCTAGATCTACAGGGTCCAGTATTTTTCTGATGGGCCCGTCGGTAGTTTTCCTTACGAATATTTTGCCTTCTCGAACCCATGCAAACGCCAGCTTTCTCTGTTTGACATAACTTTTAGCGATCCCGAGCAATATTTTGTTGTCGACGGTGAGGTGTTCGTTTATGTAGATTCTACCATCTTTAAAAGAGTCATGCAGAAGATTGGCCTGAATTACTTTCATTTTACGAGCAGAATTTAACCAAGCAGTACGACATCTTCTTGATAAAAATTTCACTATTATAGAGGGATGAGGAGCGTCTTTTCTTTTAGGGAGTCTATGCGCAATTGAAACATCAGAAAGTTGAAACGGCACTTTTAGAATACCTGCGAGTCTTTCAACAATTAAATAGACATCTTCTGCCTGCGTTTTAGGTACACCTGAGATTTCTATATTAGTCAGTCTAGTGTATTGGTGCAGCTGACTAATTTGTTTTTTTAAACTCGAGTTCTCAGACAAAAGAATTTCGCAGTTTTCCTTAACCGTAGCACATTCACTTTTCACAGTGTTAATTTCTTCACGAAAAGTATTGATTTCAGACCGTAGACTAACAATCTGGGATTCAATTTTTTCGAATTTCGAATCTATTTTAACACTAAGGTCTGCTATGGCTTTGGCCAATCCACTGACAGCAGAATCATTATTAGAAACCGAAGTTTTATCCGCTTGAATAGAGTCCTTGCATTCTCCACATTTCCATGACTGCTTCCTACTGGCTCCCATTTTCCGAAGATTTTCCATAGTACCAATTTGGCAGCACTCAGAATGGAACAATTTACCGCACTCGGAACACTCAATAACGTTTTTTGGGTCAACTAATCCCTCTTTACACTCGGAACAAAAGCTACTCATTTTGCAGGTTTAATACAGTAAATTAGAACGGCACGAACGAAAGTTGTTTACAGAGCCAGAGCTAGAGATAACCTTCCTCTCTGATAGTCGGAACTGAACGAACATTGAAGTGGAATGTAATCAGATTCATTTAATTTGACGCTATTGAATAGATAGATATTATTTCTTGACGTTGCTGATGACTGTAGAGTAGGATGACAAAGAAATAATATCTCTCTATCTATCTATCTATCCAATGCCAAGCGACAAATTAAATGAATCTGATTGTACCATTGACAAGAAGTAGAGCAAATGAAGCAGACACAATAATAATTTTTATTTTTATACACAGACCTTTGTTATTAGGTAACGAAGTATTATTCCCTCCTCACACACAGACTCGCTCTAGGTGAGGAGTATATTCATGTATTGTATTCTTTCAAATGTATGTATTTTGTTGTTGTTTTTTTTTTTTGAGAATAAATATATTCAATTTAAATTTATACCTTGATGGTGGGATGATGATGCGAGGGGGCGGAGCTAGAGTGAGTGGGCGGGGCTACGCTGGAGTGTGCGGAGCTAGAGTGTGGAGGCGGAGCCTGCGACGAGGAGGGGGGAGCACCACGGTCGCTGTCAGCGCTGCGTAGCGGAGAACGTTCTCTCACCTGCAATTTCAACAAATAATAATAACAAATTAATCCTTCATCTTCCAACTAGCAACCTTCCATCATCTTCTACTAGCAACATCACTACTTTCACTACTAACATTCACTACTTCATTGTAGAATAATATATTTACAATTTTGACTGTTTGCTTCTTCACAGAGCACCTGGGATATGAGTCGACAACCATTAGGTGTAGGGAGGTAGATGACCATGTTTTACTACCATATAGCAAAGCTTGTCATCAACCATGTTTTACTACCATGTAGCAGAGCTTGTCATCAACCTTGTTTATTTCAGAAAAAGGCAACAGAAAACCATGTTCTCTGGTTAGGATTTTCACAGGTTGAACAAGATTAATTATTTTTATTCAAAACTTTACTTTGTACTTCAACTATTCATCATTAATGATAATAATCATTCTTAATGTCTAATATCAAGAAATTAATGTCTTCAACCATGGCTTTTGTTTCACATTAAGACAAAATTCTCTATTATTGACAGTGCAGGGACTGAGAATTAAGATGCTAGGGATCATGGGAGAAAAAGCAACAACTCTGAAGCTATGTAATTATCCATTCAAGTGTAAGAACCCTATATTCAATGAATTGTTTAGAAAATATTCATAAATTGCGTAGTTAAACGCAAAACATAAAATGAATTGTTTCAAAATAAGCATTCATATGCAGGAAGAGATCACCAATACCATTGGCACTAATTGTTATGAAAAACTTGCCACTCAGAGCACCTCAATCACGGATTCAAGTCACGGTGCCTATACTGAAATTTTGAAGGCATCATATTAATCTCATTATTTGTTTCCTTATATTATTGGGAAAGTTAGTTCCTTATGTTACATCATAACTTGTATCATTGTGATTACCAGTATTTCATTTTTCCTGTCTATTTTCTAAAATTCATTGTATTTGTTTGTTTGTCAATAGCTCAACAGCCCTATGTGGGCTTAGGCCTACCAGCTGGTTGCCAGTTTCACATCCACTTGACTGAATCAGCAGAGGTGAATGATCATTAACCAGAAAAGATGTAACGTGTGGTTATCACAACCCAGTGATGGGAACAAAGCACTGCTGGATAACATTGCGTTAAGCAGCTATATAGTGCAATGCAACAATTTAATATGCCTCCAAAATATAGGGAGTGACTGACAAGCCTTACTAACGATTTACCCAATGGAGGGTAAAATTTATTGTATTTGTGATTTTAAAAAGGAATAAAGGGCTGAATAAACAAATAGAATGGAGCTATTGATTTGTTAAAAAATTAAGGTGTCTTCCGAACCCAGACCTGCGACTTGTGCTGCTGCTGTGCGGCCGCTGCGGCAGCCTGCTGCATCATGCGGTGCCGCTGCTTCTCTTCGCGTCGACAGCGTTCCCGTTCCCTGCTGCGTTCCCGCTCCTTTTCGGCGCGTTCCCGTTCCGACTCGTCGTTGCGTTGTTCCCTTGCGGCAGCCGCAGCGGCAGCCGCAGCCGCAGCCGACGGCGGCTCGGCTTTCAGTGCGGCCGCGGCCGACCACGGCGACGACGACACGGCCGCTGCCGCTGCTGCAGCCGCTGCGGCCGCCGCCGCAAATCCGGACGGTCGCGGTGGCGGTTGCAGTCTGGAAACGAGAGGAGATTGTGAGAAGAAATTCGTTGAAAAGTACAATTTAGGGTACATCACGGGAAATGAACGTTTTACAAATGAATTGAACTCTACAAAACTTCAAAAATAATTTATTAGCAGAATGAAATAAATAATAAATAATTAAATAAATGATTTATTTTCCAAGAAACTAATACTACTAATACAAATTTACAAACATCTTCAGTTATTTATACAGAATTGGAGAGAGTTATTTATACAGAATTGCTTTCAGAGAGAGACATTAAAAGTTTTTTCATTTTTGTTGATCAGTGTTTGATGATCCGATCTTTCTGCCTGAATGAATGATACAGAAAAGACTATGAAATATAGTATACAGTATACAGAGATGCACTATCCAAATAAATTATTGAGTGTAAATAAGAGCTGTTTCCAAATTTATATTAATATTGAAATGTTGCTATGATGTAATATTCATTGAAAGCAATAAACATATTCTATTCTATTCTGTTCTATTCTATTCTATTCTATTCTATTCTATTCTATTCTATTCTATTCTATTCTATTCTATTCTATTCTATTCTATTCTATTCTATTCTATTCTATTCTATACAGAATTGTGTTAGTAAAGGATCAAAAAATGTTTTATAAAACACCTAGTTTCTGTGGAAAATTGACCTACTCCACTATGGAAAGCCATGTTCTAGAGTAGGTTTGAATTTTTGAAGTTTAATAAAAATGGGAGATTTGTTGCAATTTTTAACATACATTGAGCTATTGCCTTCCAACAGTAGCTCTTGCGTAGATTTGTAGTATTACAACATATAAACAATAAATTTATAATAAATTTGTCAAAAAAATCAATGATAAGCAAGATGGTATACAATCCACACACAAATTTGAAGTAGAAAATTTAATTGTAAACACTTTTCACAATGTTTAGTGGAAAATTTGATAAGCAAGATGTTATACACTCCACTTACAAAACACTTACTCCACTTTATGAAAACAAATATGAAATTGATTGAAAAGCTGAATTGAAATATAAATTTTCTCAAATTATTAATCTATGGAGAGCGAGAGTGGAAGCAAACTTCAGTGAGCGTCTCCACGTTTATTTTTTAGCGTGAAAAAATTGACTTCATTTCAATTTTACTCGTATTATTCTTCGTACGTTAGTAAAACTGCATATACTAAGTAACTTATTTCTGTCAATAAGTTATTTTTGAACCTTAGAACAGTGGAGTTTGGTAAAAAATGAACTTTTTATCACTTTTATTATTATACTTTTATTCATACTTCTGTCAAACTACATATTCTCAGGAACGTATCTCTATCAATAACTTATGTTTAAACCTCACAATAGTGGAGTTTCCTTCATTTGTATATTAAAGAATAAAGAAAGAATGTTTACAATTATACTACTAAGGCGAGTATACTAAATTATGAGAAAAGTTATGGTAATCTATGGTTATACAATTCAATATAATATTCATAATAATATTATTATAGTACCTTGCCCAGGGGTCATGCATCGGAGCATGTGGAAAGGCGGAAGTCAATGGAGGAAAAGCCGAAGCCGGATACCTGCCAAATACACTGCCACCTAGAAAATTAAACAAAAACTAAATCAATTGCAGTCCAATATATTTATTATTGACAACTAAATACACTGAAAATGATAGATTTTTATTCACAGATCACAACATAGTATACAAGATTCAGAACTATGAATTACAATAATTACAAAAAGCACTAATCAGCAAGATCTCCTATTGAATCATCTGCTCAATCAGGTAATCTGATCTGAATAGATTGTAAATCACATCATTCTTCCATAAGGATTGTTTAAAAACTTTAATATTGTATGATGATATCAATAGTGTATATGAGAAGGTTGAAGCGATTGCTAAGTAATCATGTGGTTAAGTAACAAACATTCAAGACCGCTCTCGGATGGGTGACCGACAGACTGTATCCTAGCAAGTCCTTGTTCATTGAGTTTGGAGTACCAACGTTGAGACAGGTCTGTGAAGAAAATTATAACACATGCTAATAGAAATAAACAGCTTTTAACAATAAACACATATGTACATAATTTACGACCGTCTTCACTCAATACTTATAATAGAACTTACTCCAGATTAACTATAAATAAACATCAATTCCCTTACATCATGCAATATTACTCAAATGAAATTCCAAATCACTTCATAACAAATAGATTCACAAAGAAACTCAATAGCGAAATAGAAGCATGGGTGAAAACAAAAATTTACTTCAAATTAGTTTAATTCAACTCATAAGGAGTTTGCCTTAGTTTTTATGGCTACGAACTCACGGTTTCTTTTTTCAGAGTAGGCCTAGTCGTGTCTGACAATACATATCAGAAGACTAGCAATGCTTCTGTATCGTGATTTATTTCTTTTTAATTTACTTCCAGCTATTAATCTATTGTCTATCTGTTGTTTGTTTTCATAGTTAAGAATATCAATTCAATTCAACTTTATTCCAAATAAAACAAGCACAGTACAAAATAAAAACAATATATGGAATAATATTATTTCCCCGCATGGACTATTGATCCGTGCGCGGGGAAAGAGCTCATAATCTAGAACTAGAAGACAATTATTTTACAATAAACCTACAAAAAGGCTAATGCTTGAAAATTAATTATACAATCGAAACACTAATAGACTAGCTTTATCAGAATTCTTTCATATTAAGTAATATTTCTTTATCTAGCCTGTATTTATCTATTTAGTTTATTATTTGCTTTATTTAGTTTGCTTCGGCATCAAAAGCTGTTCGATTTTGGAATCACTGCTGGCGAACAAGAGTCTCTTATGCCAGTAGTGTCACAGGTCGAATGCACTAATATCTATAAAGTGTATATTCTGTATTGTTTTGTTTATGGCAAATAAAATTCATTCTTATTCTTATTCTTTCTTTCAATCGATGTCTGCCAACTCACCGAGCGTCGAATAAGGCGACGGTGCGTCGAACGGCGTTGGCGGCGTCCTATGACTTGGAGGCGGTGGCGGAGGCGGCGGCCCGGCGCCCCCGAACGGAGGCGGCACCGCCTCACGCGCCGAGGGGGGCGGCGCGAATCGCGCATGCGCAGAAGCGCCCAACAGCTGTTCGGTTTTGGTGACCGCCTTCGCTTCGGCTGCCTGCTTCTGTTGATGGTGGTAGATTTCCCAGGCTATGCGCACGTGCATTGCGTTCCATTTGCCCGTTTTCTGTAGAATAAAATGAGGAATTATTCAATTAATTGTTGTGGTGTTCTTTGTAATAGGAGAGTGAATTGTAAAATGAAGGGGAAAGTATACAAGTCAGTAGTGAGGCCAGCTATGCTGTATGGAACGGAAACATGGCCCATTCTAAAGAGACAGGAAAGGAAGATGGAAGTGACTGAGATGAGAATGTTGAGATGGATGTGTGGTGTTACAAGAAGAGATAAGATAAGGAATGAGTTGATTAGAGGCACAGTAAAGGTTGGTCCACTGGGTAAAAAGATGCAGGAGGCGAGGATGAGGTGGTTTGGCCATGTACAGAGACGGGAGGCAGATTATGTGGGGCAGAGAGTGCAGGATTTGATTTTGGATGGAGTGCGAGGACGTGGTAGACCGAAGATGAGATGGAAAGACAGAATAGCAGCGGACATGCAGGAGAATGGTTGGAGGAGAGAGGAAGCATTGGACAGGGTGCTGTGGAGAAGCAGACTACGAAGAAGGAATGCCGACCCATTTAAATGGGATGAAGGCAAAGCCAAAGAAGAAGAAGATTCAATTAATTGTTGTAAAATGAATGCATAAGAAAATAAGAAATATTCCAATCAAAATTGTTGTGATATAGATTTAAAATAAAATACGGAGTTTTCTAATTGATTGTTTTGAAACACTGCATGTGCTGCAGAATTGAAAAGGAATTCCTATTCTTTCGCTTTAAGCCCGGTCTAGACGCTACGATAAGTTTGACAAACTTATCGTTCCAACTAGTTGGAAGCAAAATTTGGATGAGTTGCATCGCGTCTACACGCTACGACTTATTAAAAAGTCATACCTCTTTCCATACGACTCAAGTTGGACCAACTCTCAATTTTGCCATCTACACGCTACGGCTTTGCTTCCAACTAGTTTAAACGACTTAGATTTGACAAACTTATGGTAGCGTCTAGACCAGGATTTAGTCCGTAATTAAACAAAATATCATTCTAAAAAGACTGTATAAATGATTAATTGGAGAATGTTTGGGGAGAAAAGAGCTGCTAACTTGAAGTACACCACAATTCCAATTATTTATTTCATTTATTCCTTTATAACATTACAAATACAATAAATTTTTAAAATTACACGGAAAATATAAGAAAATCACAATCATACAAATTAGAACATAAGGAACTACTTCCCCAATAGGGCAAACTCGAAGTGATGGACTCATTCTAAATGTCTGAACAAGCTTTCACCATGTTCCCTATCAAGGGGTAATTGGTTATGTTGGTGAAGTGGAACAACCCTACTCGGGTCTCCCCACTATTAAAAGCCATACGCTAAATAAATAATAATTAAAGTAAAATCAAAATGTTGTGTGAAAATACGGTAGTCTTGGATATTCAAATCAATTTAAAATCATGAAATTTCACATAAAATTATTCATTGATCCTAAAATTAAGAAATATTCAACAAAATTCACACTTTATTCAATATTGAGTATTAAAGTAGAGGATCTTGAAAATATACTAGAGCTAAGATGTAGACAATTATCTTTGGAGAAGTCGTCACAAAGACTGGAAGCTACTTCTAGTCTAGAAAATGTTATGGAAACGAGAGCTTAAAATGGATTAATGATGAATACATCCTTTTATTAAAAAACTCAATATCTACAAAATGTAATTACAGGAATAAATGGATGATTATTTCCAAAATGTGTGCTTATGAGTGATGAAATAAAACAAACGAGAGTAGAAAATATTCACGAGAATTCAGAATGTTAGAAAAGAACTGTATTGGTATCTCAGGAAATAAATAACTTTTGTGTTGGGAGATGAAAATTATACATCTTTGTGATATCAGGCGTTCAAGTTGTAGACCATTCATGGATAAATAAATTATTCATAGGGCTAATACTGTACAAATTTACCAACATTATAGTCATTAATACATATTGTACATTATAGTGACAGAAAAAATTAAAGAAAGTCTTGATATGTGTTTCATATTACGGCAATAAGTTATTGGCAATTGATGTAGGGTACAAGCCTTGCAAGCCTTGCATTAGAGTAGGTTCTATTAATAGAAAACATCAACTGGGAAAACCCTTCTGAATTCTCACGAATAAATTTCAAAAAAGTGAATGAATTATGAGAGAAGCAAATAAAACAAAAACATACCACAGGCTTAGGTTTGGAGGTCTCGGACAGTTGCTGTGGGACAAAAAAAGCAAAAATGAAATTCATGAATTGTGAAAAATCATAAATATTATCATGAGATCAAATAATTAATGAGTAAACGTGCATGTATGGAGTAATATTGATGAATTATCATGCATTAAGCAAGGTTTGATGGAAAACCACGCATTTCAATTTACAAAATATAAATTAAATGAATTACAGTGAATTGATTTATAAAATATCATGCATACAAATACATGTATTGACCAAAGAATATTATACATTTTTAGGTAGCGGAACATTGAAAAAATTCGGATACATCAATATTGGAAGAGCATAGATCAACATGCAGGTATCAGGTAACAAAACATTATAAACTAAAAGATAATCAGATCTATCAAAAACAAATTAAATTATAACGCTCAATTTTGTTCCAATTCTTGGCGCTTCTGTCTCTGGTTCAATTTCCCATATTTCAATTTAAAACTATTTCTATCATTTTGATTTATTTTAGCTATCCACTCTCCTCATTATTATGGATGTTGTATTAGCTATAGATGAACCATCCTCCATCCAGGTAACAGCCTAGCGGTGCGGTCTCAGCTTTATTTCCTATTGTCATGCAATTATCATTTGAAAAAAAAACGAAAAATTTAAAAAACAACTATTCTCTAATAGTTCTTGTTTTCAATTTAACCATGCACAACAAACTTGACTATATGAGATGATTCATGCAAATATTTTCGATAAATTTCTTGAAAAACCAACAATTTTTTGTTTACCTTTGGCGTGAATGTGGGCAGATGGCTGGGCGGGGCGAAGGGAGTGGCCGCTCCTATGGTGGGATGCAATAAGCCAGGCGAAAACCCCGGATAACTGCTTAGGCCCAAATTTTGCCGATAGAACGGCGAATCCACTCCTCCCAGCTTCGGAATCTCTTTGAACTGAACAAAAAACAACCGATTATCACAATAAATATATTTAAGCAACAAATACTAGAAAAGCAAGCCACCAAATTTTACTGCATTAGCTATACACAAGAAATTGTCAAAATTTATAAGAGAAAGCTACCAATTGTTATTGCAATGAATAAACACGAAAAATACTAAATAAATTGTGAAAGTGGACAAAAACTATATAAAATTCGTAGGACAGTGAAATTTAATTTATTCACAATACTGACAGATAGAATAGATACTGAATAGAATAGACAGAATAGAACTAAAGAAAAATGAAATTAAATCTGTTCACAATACTGACACTTATAATAGACACAATAAACATAATAATAATAATATTATAGTAAACAAAATATAGTCCGATTCACGTCAAGAAGTCAGCATTGTTTATATGAGGAGCATTGATGCCAAGTTTCATTGAGAGAGAAAGAGAAAACTGCATCAAACGTGTTTGTTGAGACTTTGTGCGACAACAATGCACAGTGCGGCAACTATGCACAGTGCGAATAGGATAGAGACATCAGCAACTGCCTTGTGCTGAACAAGGATAGCAAACTCCCATCTAAGCAATGCTGACTTCTTGACGTGAATCGCACTATAGAACGTTTATTGCATAATTATTGAGCATAATACCCAGAACTGCATAGAAATGTTGAAATGATAAATGTACAAATTCATAGAAGGAATACGTACGGTATTGCAATGCAAGAACTGAAATTATAGTTAAAGAAAGCGAAATTTCAATAAAAGCAAGCATAATACCCAGAACTATGCAAGAATTGGTTCTGACAATATACAGAAAATTTTGATAATGAGTTTAAAGTAAGAGAAGCTTATTAGGCATGATGTCCAGGGATGAAAATTATATTATCAAAATAAGCAAAGATAAAGATTCATTGAGGAAGTAAAGATACAATAAAAATTGTGGGAATGAGCAAACATTATGAAAAAAATCATAGTTTTCTATGAAGTCTAACACCAACCACCACGCTAACCCAACAAAGAAAGGCTTTATTCATTCATTCACTTTATTCTATTTCACAACAGATTTGAGAAAAATTCTATATCAAAATATTTTCAATGATTTGTTAAAAATCATGAAATTTTCAAATCCATACAGGATTCTAAAGGAGGCCAAGGCCCTAAATGGTCTGTAGCGCCAAGAAGTAAGTAAGTATACAGGATAATGATCGTATGGATTATTATAAATTAATTAAATTTCTCCATTATTTGCTTATTAATTTAGAAATAAAAATTCATTTTAATTGAATAATGACGGTGAAATAAACTACTGTAAGGCTAGGCGTACACCGGTTAGTCAAGACAAGACAAGACGAAATTAGTCACGTTTAGTCACAGTGATTCACATAGTTGCCGGTGTACGCCTAGCCTAATAGCCTCACCACCAGCAAAAGTTATACGAATAAAAACGCAGATACACATAAAATTCTCAGCTAGATTAAGACAACATTAAAACACATATTACAGTAAAAACCACATAATAATGAAACAAAAAACCCCAATAAAAGTGAGAACATAAAAATAATTACATTGTAATTCATCATCCAGTTTTGAACGTTTGTTTTGTATTCTTTGTGTTCTCGTCTTTGGTATCTCTAAAAAGCAAGTTGAAAAATTGAAATCAATTAGAATTTTGAAGTAACAGTGGAGGCAAGAAAGAAAATAACAACATAACCAATAAGAGATATAAATCATAATTGGAAATAAATGAGAATTGAGAAACATGCACAAGATTGATTGGAAAAAAGAGAAGATATCAATAGCCTTCAATTAGTTGAATGTCAATTTTAGAATTTGATCAGTCAAAAAATGAAATTAACATAATAGGATTGAATAAGACACAAACTTAACAATATTATATATGAGTAATATAATGGGTGTAAATACATAACAATATGAACATATATCAACTATTTTCCAATAACAATTCAGTACTATCAAATCGAATAAACTTATTTAGCCAGAAGATACAATCGTACATAAGGCTACATCATGACAACTATTCAATCACAATTAAATAGTCAAAATTTGTACAACAATAAAGTGAATAATTTATCCTAAATATTAGAGGCTATGTCGTGTCACCTAGCTAGGCACTTTGCTAGCAGTATGGCCACCTGCAATAGTAAGCAATATGTTAGTTCACAAGGATCATCCACTAAACGAGTCACTTGTCTCATAGCACTTAGCGAGGCACAATGTATGATGTCCTTAGATTAAAACTAATATTATATTCTTAGGCCTAAATTATTTATTTATTAATTAAAAAAGGACAAAATTAACTGATATGGTGGAAACACAGACACAAAGTCCAAAACGTCTTCTTTCCATAATTTTGATAATGATTTCAAATGTAGGTTATGTTTACATTCACTTTTTATCACTAATTTCTTCAATGATAAATTATTAATTCTGACTGGATACAGATCACATAAACTCCAACACTATTTCTACAAACAAGACTCTTCAGATACTCACAATAGGCGGCGTGAAAATGGTGGCCGAAGTGGGTGCCGCCCCCGGAGGCGGCGGAGCGGGGGCGGCAACAGCGGGGGCGGCGGTCGGTCCGTGATGCTGGTGCACGTGCGTGTGCTGGTGCTGATGGTGGTGCATTTCGGTGCGATGCAGGTAGGGCAGATGGGGCGGCAGACCTGCGGCTGCAGCTGCGGCTGCGGCTGCAGCGCCCTGTTGGCTGGCCAGGAATCGCGAGTCTAGTTCGCGCCGCAAAAGGTCGGCTTGATCTGCAATGCGTTGAAAAAAATCGAAATAATTCAATTTCATTTCAAATTGAATTTCAAAATTTGTATAAGAACGTCAAAATACAGTTCAAGATTATTCAAAATCACAATAAATGGTCAAATAATTATGGGAATTGAATAATCTAAACTACAAAATCTACTACAGAGCGTGCCATCCAAACTGGCGTCTCACTGGAGCATGCGCGTTTGTCGCTTTCTCCCACTACAGTGCCTGCTGACTCGCGGTACAGTAAATTTCAAAAGTTCATTCAGCTGGCAAACTCAGCTTTATAAAAAAATTCATATTCGCTTCGGTTACCTATAGCAGTACTATGATGTTATTTGCTTCACTGACTATACTAGCCTTAGCGGCTGGAGGGGAAACGTGGTGGGAGAGATCATCCATCTCTCTCGCACAGCCTCCCCTAGACGCCAATTTGGATGGCACGCTCTGTACTATAAACATAGTGTGGCCATTTAATGTCAGCCTTTCGATTGGTTAAGCTTTGACAAATCCACCATACTTCTGCCAATTTCCATAATGTTTCCATTGAAATAAGCTGCTTTTACACTATGTAACTTGTTTATAAAACTTTAGTTATATAACAAGATTCACAGAAATGTTACAAATACATGTAACTTGTTATATAACAAATTATATACTTTTGTTATATAATAAAAGTTACAGGAATGTTATGTAATGTTATGTTTCTGAAGGGACGGATTCAAGGATCCAAAGATTCAAAGACTTTCAGAGAAATACAGGAAACTAGTTACATGTAACAAGATTATTAAACAAGTTACATAGTGTAAACGCAGCTTAAGCAAATCATCATGATGTGTTGAGTGATTCACTTCTTACCTATAAGGCTAGGCGTACACCGGTTAGTCAAGACAAGACAAGACAAGATTAGTCACGTTTAGTCACAGTACTTTACATAGTTGCTTATGAAGCAACACACACCGATTAGTCATTGCATCGCGATTAGTCATTGCATCGGTGTGTGCTGCTTCATAAGCAACTATGTGAATTACTGTGACTAAACGTGACTAATCTCGTCTTGTCTTGTCTTGACTAACCGGTGTACGCCTAGCCTTAGTTTTCATCATTTTATGCTTTTAAAACAATACCAAGAGTAGAGAGACTATTTTTAATGTTAGAAGTTATTTTCTCTTAAAATAAGTTTAGTTTTCATCATTTTATGCTTCTAAAACAATACCAAGAGTATAGAGGCTATTTTTAATGTTAGAAGTTATTTTCTTTTGAAATCAGTTTGAAAAATAGTTCATGTTTGCCTGTAATTCCATACCAAAAATGAAAAAAATGGCAAAAGTATGGCGGTGGCGGGAAAAAATATGTTCCAACACACTGTTATGGACCTTTAAACACTAATGACCACACTGTGATAATACAGTTTCTGTAGTAAAGAACATTTGACAACATTTGAATGACGGCTGGTGAATGATTTAAATGGTTGGTGATGGAAGAAAGTGCAAGTTCAAATTTTGTAGCATGTATCGGAGATTTTATTAGCAATGACTTGCTGGAGTGTCAAGAGGCCTTACTTACTTACTCCCAGGGCCATTCATATCGGAGTTGATATTTGGCCTTCAAGTCAAGTCAAGAGGCCTTACTGGAGTGTAAAAGCACAAAACCGGCACTTCGCGTCGCTATTATTTTATTGATCTATTACCGCATTTACGGTATATTACGGTATCTACTATTTTATTATTTAAAAAAAAATATTCAAGCTAGAAATGTGTGGCTGGTCTAAAAATCACGATATTCATTGCTAGAATTTGTTTGCTGTACCTCAACATAATATTATCAATTATCAAATTTTTCAATTGGAGGTTAAAAATGAGTGACATTTACTACATGCTCATCGACTTATACTGCCATTTTCAAGTAAAAAAATTTTAAAGGTTTTACAACAATTTAACAGATCTATCAGAAAACCTTCAGACTTATTATTTAAAAAATGCCCCAACGACGGACGATCGAGGTTGAAACCTCTAGAAAGTCATGGCTACTAAACGTCCCTTGCCAGGCTAAAATGTTATCTTGCAAATTATTCTATCACCAAACACTCACCAGGCTAAAATATGAAAATTTATTGGATAACGTGATTCAACATGACAATAAAGATAATACAATAATTAATAACATTGTAATTAAAGGCTGGTTATCACGATTTTAGTAGACGTTCTAGTTACTGGAGGCATGGTAATCTACTCTATACAAATAGTCCAACGCACACCAAAACAGCTACTTATTAGGTCTGCATTGGACTATTTGTTTGTATAGAGTAGACAGTAGACGATCATATGATCCAACCTGCCTCCAGTAACCTGAATGTCTACTAGAATCTTGAAAACCAGCCATTAAATAGCATTCAAGTAATGATAAAGTGAGACACCCAATAACCAAAAAAGCATTCAAGTGATAGAAATATGATGAAACCCATCAACCAGTGAAAGCACTGAATGATAAATGTGATGAATGATACAGAACAAAATGAAAAATGTTAAAAATGATAATGGATGTTAATGATGATTGTGGTTAATTACTTTTGATGTGAGAAGAAGGACTGATCGCTGACTTGGCTCCTAGTGAGGAAGGAGGAATTGGGGCACATCCTGCAAAAGACAGCGATTCGAAAAATGTATTAGTTTGGTGCAAGATTAGCCAATCAGAGGAGGCTCTTCTTGCTTTTAATTTCGAAAAATTCGTACTTTCCTGCAAAACTTGAATAAAATACTAACTAGAGAGATCTTATGACATTCTCACTTCAATTTGCAGTGATGTTTTACATTTTGACACTTGGTGAATTTGTCTTAAACACTTGTACATTATCTTACTGTACTACTTGTACAGTATAATACATATATCTGCATTCTTATTTACTTGTTTATACGTCTATACTTGGCTTTTACGGCCTCGACCATAAATAAACCAAGTCTCTTTAAAAATTGAGGGTAAAACATTGATAAAACCTAAATTTCCAGGTAGATTCCAATAGCCTAAAGGAACTTGTATGAAAAATTCTGTTTCAAAACAGAGAAGTAAAGAAGTAATATTCACTTCTCTGTGGTTTCAAGCAACTCTATCTTGATCAATCATCATATAAGGCTAATACTCTTATTTAAATAGTTTATATTTCTGGAAAATTTGAATTTTTCATTTCTCCTGTGTTGATTGATGAAACAGTTGCAATTAATAGCTTTAAATACATAAAATGAGCTGAGAAATGAAATACACAATTTAATTTGTTTATTTCTGTAGGAAGATTTTGTTCAACACAATCGCTGCAGGTTAATCAATGTGCAAAATTTTAAATACAGTAACGAATATTTATCAAGTTACTATATAGTTTCTAAATAGTTACTGTATAGTAACTATTAAGTTACTATAAACTTCTATATAGATATCAAGTTACTACGTTTTTTTCAGTTTAACAGATATAGGCTATTCATAATATGGTTAATAAGGAAAGATGGTCGGTTGAATCATGGTGGAATGGTTGGATAATATGATGAGATATTAGTCTAATGTAAATGAAAAATGAATTGTTACAAGATATTATTGATGAGGATGATGATTAATATGAAACATTACGGTGAATCAATGAACAATACCCACGCAATTTGTGAGCTCATGTGGCATCACCCTTCAGAAAGAAGAAAATGACAACCTGTTCAAAACTATTAGTATAGTCTTTTACAATAATGCCAAAAAAAGAAAAATGTATGTCAGACTGTTCGAAAATCAACTCTAAACCTTTAAATATTAATAGAATATTTGCTGTAAACCTCTTTTTAAAACTGGCTGAAATGAAGGTCCTGCTTCAAAAGAGTGGGTAATTTTGTACCGTGATACAGCACTGTACTAGGAAATCTCTCATAATATCCAATCTTCAGGAGTGGTTGTAATCCAAACCAAACCACTTCATTCACTTGGCTGGATACAAGTATGGTATTACCTCAAACAAGAGATTTGATATATATTCTATAAATATTATTTATTTTCATGTGAATGATTCCACTTCATGCATATTTATACTCATGTGCTGCCTTTGATTTTGTAATTCCTTCAGCTAATGAGGGTATTGTCCGTGCATCCTATTCTATACGTTGTTCTATCCATCTTGGTCTGTATTTTGATTTATCAGAAATTGATTAAATTAAATTTGATTAATACAGAAAAACAATGTTTGGTAACTGTTTTGTGTCACAATTTAATTGTTTTTGAGGTAAAATGAAGATGTCCATATATCCCATTCTATTTGATGTTTAATCCATCTTGGCCTATATTTCTAAATACAGAAAAACTAACTATTCACAGCTACAATAACTGTTACCAACAAAAAACCGGTTAATTACTTACTGGACTGGAACAGCGACTCGGCCGAGAACGGATTGGGATTGTGAGAGGGCGGAGGCGGCGCGGGAACACTGCTAACCGTGGATGGGGGCGGCACAACAACGGGGGCGGCTGGAGGCTGGGGGGCGGTGGAAGGAGGGGTGAAGAGGGGCGGCGCAAAGTGGTGGGGCGGGTGATGAGAGGGGTGATGGTGGTGGGGGCGGGAGAGGCCGCCGCCCCCGGAGGCAGGAGACAGTTGCGGGGCGGCACTGCTGCTGTAAAAAACATAAACATTACTTAGCTTTATGAATAAATAGTTTTATAATAAATAAAACAGGCGAATGTTAAAAACCATATATTAATATTGTGTTAGATACAATTATTAATAATGACCAGTAGTATGAATAGCCAAATAAATGCACTCGTTCAAAATGATGAATAAGGAAATTGGGAAAAATTGCTTATAAGTTTTCTACAAATAGGAGTAGAAATTCTATGCAACTCTACTTGAAAATAGCACAGAAAATTAACTTACACTACACATATTTATTAAATTAACTTACATTACACTTGGGATAGGCGTACAAAGGTTAGTCAAGACAAGACAAAATTAGTCACGTTTAGTCACAGTAATTCACATAGTTGCTTATGAAGAAACACACACCGATTAGTCATTGCATCAGTGTGTGCTGCTGTACGCCTAGCCTTACACATACACTAGCATTGCACACTGTGCAAGTTTTTATATAGTATTGGCTTTTATGTATCTATACAGAAAGATTGTGTTTGAATAGATGAATAAATTAATGATTTATTTTCCAAAAAAACTAATTCTACAAATTTACAAACATCTACAGTTATTTATACAGAATTGTGTTAGTAAAAGATCAAAAAAAAATGTTTTATAATACAAGAGTTTCTGTGGAAAATTGACCTACTCTACTTGTTTCAAACCAGAGTAGGTTTGAATTTTTGAACGAGTGAGTATGACCGGACTAAAGATTGAACTGCTTTGAATTATTTTCTAAAAATGTTCTCATAATAAGAATGCAGCTATTTCTTCTGCGACACCAGTATTATTCAGCTAGCTGAAAGCCCTTGAACACTATCTGTATGGAATTAATAAAAAATATAGTAAAATAAGGAAAAATCGAACTGTTAACCAACTGTGACGTCACACAATCAGCTGAATGAAGCTCGCTACTGCGCGTGAACACTATAGCAGGATCCAATTAACTTGTCAGAAATCAGCTGTTCCAGTAATAATTAAACAGTGATTTCGACACAATAATCAAAAGGCTTGAAAGTCTTAAAGACCTTTAAAGTCTTTAAAAGACCTTTTTAAAGAAGATTTTTCAAAGAATAACTTTTTAAAAGACCTTTTCAATAATCTGCGAGATTCAGCATTTGTAGGTTAAGTATTGTGATCATATGCTCGTCGATCATATGTTTTATGACAAGTTAAATGGATCCTGCTATACTTTGTATTCTATTAACCTTGCCGACAATATTTTCAATTTTTAAACAGCACTTACCCGACAGCGCCCCAAACCGGCGCCTTGCTGGGAGCGTAGGGCGACGGTGATGAAGCGGTGAGACTAGATGAGACTTGTGCGGCGGCTGAGGAGTGGTGGGGGTAGGGGGCGACTGAGACAGGCGTCGGAACGCCACTGCTGCCTCGACTCAGACTGCTCACGTTGCTGCTAAAATAAACAACAAATGCCACGTGAATTAAAATATATTATTATTGCCATTTAAGCAAATAGACAAAATTCAAATTGATAAACGAATTTTAAGATAGGCTACTATTGTCTTGATAGCGTCCTGGCTAGACGTCGATATACAGGGTTATCATAAAAGACTGGTGCGAAGATTGGATTTTTATGGAAACCAGTGTTCAAGCCAAACAACCTAAATTAGACAGGAATCATGAACTGATCCGCGTCAAATGTTTGTCAGAAAATCGCATCAATTCTTTTGAAACCGCACCATTCTTTTATGATAACCCGGTATATAAGATAAGAGATGCAAAGTGAATTTTGTTTTGCTGAGGATGATGCCCACATAAGCTCTAGGCTTGTGCGTGAGTAAGGCTAGGCGTACACCGGTTAGTCAAGACAAGACAAGACCAGATTATTCACGTTTAGTTACAGTACTTCACATAGGTTCTTATGAAGCAACACACACTGATTAGTCATTGCATCAGTGTGTGAGCAACTATGTGAATTACTGTGACTAAACGTGACTAATCTCGTCTTGACTTGTCTTGACTAACCGGTGTACGCCTAGCCTTAGCTCACCTCAACTATCGTTCCCTATATTCAATTTTCAATATTATTTCATAAAGGTTGTGAATATTCACTTATTCACTATTGTAAATTGTCCGGCAAAATGAAATCTCACATTTATGCCCGGTTTTTCAGTCGCTCAATAGACAGTTTATGGATCCAATAGCACTATTGAATCAATAACCATGTGTTTTCAAATGCAAAAAAGTTATTGATTCAATAAGTTTATTGAACGACTGAAAAGCCGGGCATTAGATGTTGAGCAGTGGGTTACCTGTAGCTGTCGCGTTCCCGGGTGGGACTGTGGCCGCGCGGCGAGTGACTGCGACCAACCAGCGGCGTGCTGACGATGTCGCGGTGGCTGGTGGTGGTCGCGGTTGTCGTCACTATGGTGGGCGCAATTGTCGTTGTCCCCACTCGGCTGCTGTCGCTCTTAGCTGACGATGATATCACAGGCAGAGGAGATCGGTTCACACGCTGCAACACACAGTACAAGTTGATTATTAGTTTATGAATGGGAAACATTCGATGTAGATACGGTAATAGTTATATCATTTCACATTATTTTCAACACCGATATAAATAAATAAATGAATAAATAAATTATTTCCACTTTTGGCAATGCACTGGACAAAAGCAATTTGAAAAAAATATCATAATATAGGATAATACTGTACATAGAATCAATTACACAAAAAATATTACATAGAATATTGATCATATTTTCCTTATCACATTAATAGTTTTGTATTACTCTGTCGTTTCTCTTTATTCTCGACACCCATATTGATTAAATTCCCAACACTTTAAAAGTTTTGCATTACTCTGTTATTATTTATCGATTCAAGTCTCTAATCAATGATTTTTCTCAAAAATTGTTGGAGTTCATGATCAGGTTTGGGATCATATTAAAACGGGTGGCTATCGTGCTCGACAAACGTTTGTCTCGACAGGTTAGTGGGTTGTAGCATAGAAGCCCTTGGTACATAGTGTCGATGCTGCGGTTGTCGATTCTACGGTGGTTTTAGTCTTGGACTTTGTCGAACTCAGGTTCAAGAAATCAGAGCAGAAAAGAGCGGTGTAATATTATTTCAGCTGTAATGACTCTTTGTGTATATTTATGTGAAATTTCACGGAGAATGTCTTTTCTCCATCAATTTTTTCCTACTTCAATTAATAATTATTACCTACACAGAGGTTCAAATAGGATCTCATATAATCCTTACAATCTGGCCAAAGCAGATTGTGTCATAGTGATATTAATGAGAGAGATCTGTCACATTTATACTATAGTTGGTCGTGAAGATAAAAATTGATAATATTACATATCCTAGCTTCCTTATTGAGAGAAAGATCCAAAGTTATTGTCTGAAAAAATCTAGGAAATTATCACACTTGCAAATAGATGAGGAAAGATGAAAAATAATAAAGGGTGTTATGTAGAATTTGATTAATTTGGAGTTTTTGAACTATCACGCATCCGTAGTAGCTTTCATAAATGTCTACGTATTTTCGGCTTAGAATTTTTAGGTAAAATTTGATTTCTCCAAAACATTTTATTCATATTTTTGGTGCTTTTCAACTTCCATATCAACCATTTCAATTCTAAATTAATAAATCATCGTTTTTTACCTTCGGAGGTGAAAATTGCATGTGAAAGGAGAAATAATGTAAACATAACCTTCATTTTTAATATACAGTATTGATCAAGATTAGAAAGAAAAAAATGGTTTGGACATTGTCTCTGTTTTTGTTCTATACGTATTATTGTACTATCTTGAATAAAAAAATGATGCTTTTCTATTCTATTCTAAAATACTATAAATTCATTTTCGTATTTTTTCAAATTGTATTTTTAATGCATGAATAACTAGCTTAATAAAACTTACAGAACTAGGCGGCATAGCAGTCGACATGTAGGGGGTGCTGCTGTAGGGTGCGTAGAGGGGAGCAGGGGGCGCCGGGGCGGGAGGATAGCTGGTGACCGTAGAGGAGGACGTAGACGAGGAGGAGGTGGATAGTAGAGTGGCCTGTGTCACGGAAGGCACGGCCATTCCATAGGTGCTGTTGGTGGTCGAAGCTGACTGCCGGCTGACGGCCACAGGTTGAGGGGAAGCTGACGAGGAGGTGTGGAGAGGTCGGTGGAGGGGAGGGGGTTGTTGTTGAGGAGGGGGTGCTCCGTTGCATTGGCCCACCTGCAAATATAGAACAACAAAAATATTTAAGATTATTATGTTCATAGAAAACGTTAAAAACTATAGCAGGATCCAATTAACTTGTCATAAATCAGCTGATCCAGTAATAATTAAACAGTGATTTCGACACAATAATGAAAAGGCTTGAAAGTCTTAAAGACCTTTAAAGTCTTTAAATGCCTTTATAGAAGACCTTTCAAAGAATAACTTTTACTAGAAACTTTCAATAATCTGCGAGATTCAGCTGTAATTAATTGTCATTCAAGGTCAAGATGACTGTATAGAATGGAAGGTGGGCCGGAGTGAAGCGGCCAACAGCGAAAGTTGGCATAATGACGTCACTGCAGTCCCAAACTCTAATACAATGCTAGTGGCTAGAGGACTGCAGTGACGTCACTATGCTAACTTTCCCAGCAAGCCGCCCCACTCCGATCCACCTTTCATTTTATACACCTTGGGTGCATCCCAGTTTTAGAGATTCTTGTTATATAAAATGTATTAAACATTTTATTGACTTGTTGATGAGCCCATGTTAGTACCTCTCATTTGAGACTGATTTGGAGATGATTGAAGAATTCATTTTTCAATATGATGGCACACTATATTTATATCATTCGTTCTGTGAATGTATGATTAATGACCCTAGAATATCATGGATTGTTGCTTCAGATGAATATTCAACTGTTATCATATTTATGTATGTATATATTCAATTTGAATTATAACTTGTATATATTCAACTGAATTATTTTCAACTTGAGATAATATCCTTCATTCATGATTTACCCAGAAGGTTGTTGGTTATTTTATTTCATTAGCGTATGGCTTTGATCGGTGGGGAGACCCGAATGTAGCTCCACCTCGCTGTGTAAAATAATTTTCACTTAGGTTGAAGTTCGATTTCACTTTTAAGAATATACACTATTGGTTGTAATCAAATAACTATATTTACCTATATAAATAAATTATTTATATAAGTAACTATGTTTATTGTCACTATAAACTTCAATGATGATAAAATATTCAAATGATGTAGTAGATCTTTGACGATTCTATTGTCAAACTGACTAAAACTAAACTTCTCAATTTTAGATGCTTCTGAATATAATTTTCATCAAAATTATTCCTCTGGTTATTCGAATATTTCTGCATTTTCAGCGTCGATGAAATTCTCCCATAACTATTGGAACCGTTTGTGAATAATCAGAATAATCAAAATTGAGAAGCAGCCTCAATGGAAATTTCAAGTTACATTGTTCAGTAGCAGAATTTTTCTAATTAAATTCATGGTTTCAATACCGATGATCTTCTTTTTTTGATGGGGTGATGCCCACATAAGCTCTAGGCTTGTGCGTGGGAACATTAAAAGCAAGTTTAATTTTTATCATTTTGTTACATTGCAATACACTGTTTATGTTTGCAATGAAATTCATGGTTCATCGATGATTTTCTTTTTTGATAGAATGATGTCCACATAAGTCGAGGCTCATGTTAACAATTTAATTCTTGCCATTTTGTTACATTCAATACACTGTTTGTACTACATTTTTCTTTGCAATGAATACATTTCAATCTAAATTTGTTTGAACAAATATACAGTCTCAATATACATTTAGGCAGATCATGAATATTTTGCTTCATTGAGTAGACTCATAAGCATTATCATTTTTATATGAATGCCTCTATATACTCTTACCTCATGCTTCTGAAATCAAAATGATTATGTATTTTAAAGATTTTCATCAGCTGATTCTATTATAGTAAAGGTTGAATTCAGATCATAATGATAGTATACTAAGATTATTCATATAAAAATGAGCAAATGCTTAGAGTTCTAGAATGTAAACAAAACTCTTTCATGATGCAGCTGTTCAATCTGTCGATCAATTAAGTTCCAATTGGAGTTCTATTGTAATCATAAGAAGTGCAATAAATGAAATTTACCAAAGTACAAAAAGTATACAAGATGATTAATAAAAGCCAAAAATACAATTATTGCTAAATACTAATCCATACTAGCCATGCTTAGTATGGCGGATAATGTCCGGCACTGACCGCTTGTGTGGAGGGTACATTGACAGGTGGGGGGGCCGGACCCCCAATCACTAAAGAGGAGGGCGGCCGTTCACTCTTTATGCTGATTGCGGCAGCTGGTGCAGTTGTAACAGCTGATCCAGCAGCTGATAGCCGCGGACTGTGGTGCAGTGGTGGAACAGCTGATTGCGGGGGAGGGGGGCCCAGCTGAGGGGGGCTGGGGGGGCTGGCACCCCTCTTGACCACCCCGCCAACCGGTGAGGAGATGCGGCTGTGCGCGTGTTTCGATGGTAGTTCGTCTGTGAAAGAAAACGAGAGATGAAATTAATTGTTAAATTTCGATCAAATTGATTTATTGAAATAACAAAGTGCACATAAGATACAGATTTTAATATCATTTTGAAAAAATGTAAAATTGATAAATATTAAGGATGGATAAAGATATTGAGGCGATTTGCCATTATATTTTAATGTATTGTTTGTTCTGTTGTGACTCCTTTGAACACGGACTAGTTCCATATTAGAGGAGTAATTTTCAGAAGAAATTATTGTAATGTACTTTTTTTTAAATGAATTTGATTATGAATTTGAATAGAATGGATAAAGATTCAAGAACGAATAAACATTTTTTTATGTGGTTAAATTGATAAATATTGCATATGGACAGAAATATTGATGCAATTCACCATTATAAATATAATCATCAATTAATGTGTCATGAAATAACAGAACGAATAGACAAGATGCACTCTGAATATTGTTTGATTAGAATGGACATGAATTCAAGATAGAATAAAATAAATAAATTATTGAATTGAATTGGATATGATTTTTGTTATCATACATGATATTTTTATTAAATAATTATAATATGTATAAAAATGCAATTTTTCATTATTTATTTTATTGTGTTCATAACAGGTATCATGTTATTTCTCAATAACTTCTTTTTTTGACACATTTTTTAAATAAATAAGTATAATATGTGTAGAAATACAATTCTGAATTACTTATGTTATTGTGTTAATTGTAGCCTAGGTATCATGCTATTTCTTAATAACTTCTTTTCTTAGTATATTTTTTAATAAATGAAGTACCGTATAACATGTGTAAAAATGCAATTCTGAATAACTTATTTTATTGTATCAATTATAGCCTAGCTGCCTAGGTATCATGTTATCTCTGAATAACTTATTTTGTTAATATATTTTTTAAATAAATGAGTATAATATGAGTAAAAATGCAATTCTAAATGACTTATTTTATTGTGTTAAATTTAGGTATCATGTTATCTCTCAATATACGTCTTCTGCAATCTCAGGTAAGGTTCACTTTGCTACTGCAACTGGACTGACAATGAATTACCTCATTACAGCATTTTACAATCTTATAATTCATTTACCATGATGCAGCCATGTTTAGGCTATATTGTATTGTGGATGAATTTTCAAATACTTCGTACTTTGTAAAAAGCTGTAATAAGCTGTGATGACAATAATTAATTTTCAATCCAAGCTTAGGAAAATGAATTAGCTATACTCCTAATAACAGATCCACATTCCTGTTGTTTTACTAATGAATAGTACAATAGTCAATGAATAGTTCAATAGTAAAACTTTGAATTCCAACAAAACAAGCTGCTTTAAAATTTATAGGAAAGTGTCAGCATAAATAAAGGATAGCCTAGCAAATAAAATGCCAACAGATAAATGACTATCTATTATCACTAATACGCTTTTCCTTGGGATCACTAACATCTTGTCATCTTGCCTGAACGCTCTTATTTGAAACTATGTCCACAAAACTCTGTCATACTGCCAGAAAATCGTGAACATCATTAAATTGATTGAAGATAAAGTACGTGAGGCATGCAATGAATGCATTCCTCGAAACGTTCCTCACTTCAACCAGGTCAAAGTTTGGCAATTTTACAAAACATGAATTGTAGGGAAAGGTGAGAGGCAAGTTGAATGGAAGTTGCACAATACAATATAAGAGTAGAAGAAATACAACTCAATTAAAATGAAATACAAACAAATATGAAATACAGTACAAATTGGATGAAACTTGCACATATACAATATGAGTCCTAATCTTCTTAAGAAAAATTGATAAAACAACAAGTTTCATGCTTCATTAATTAGAAATTTAAATGTAAAGAGGATTTGATACATCCGAAATCTATTGAATAGGAATATAACAGATAGAAAGAATCATTGGATATTATAATAATTCAATTTCTATTTTAAATATAAAATTATAATAATTGATTATTATAGGAAGTTGGTTACTTGTAGAAAAGCAATTTACTTTATAACTGTGGTGATTATATCGATATAAAGGAAGTTGATTCACCTGGATTGGAAATGAATTATTTTCGCAAGGTCCCTAGGCTGGAATTGATTATTGTCATTACAAAATATCCAACATAATTCAAAGTAGCCTATATAAGAATTCATCCACTATAAAACATTAACATGAATGCATTATATTGGATGAATTCTATCACACTGAACATTGCAAAAAGCTGTTTTGATGTGATTCATTATTAGTTCAAGCACCTCAGCAAAATAAACTATTATAACTCAAATTTCAAATTCAAATTTTATTTCCTTTTGCCAGAATAAAAATGAATTAAATCATACTGATGAATGAAAAATAATTACTACTGCTGATGAGTGAAAATGAATACTACTGCTTATGAATGAGTGGAAAGTGACATCAGATGAGGCTAGCCAAATGTATTTACTCATTTGTGTCTCATTCAATGTTTCTTACATTTTTTGGCGACTCATTATTTACATGTATTTCATATTCTTATTTCACATCCACTCATTACTTGTACAATATTATATCAGTTCCCAATCTAACAAAACAATTCTGAGATCTGAATCATCTCACAAATTCTGTTTGAAATTCTTCCTCTACATTCCAACGTCAATTACTGTGTCTAGTAGACCAATAAAAACTTTGAATAATTTGGCAACAACTTACATACACACTCATTGGCAGAGCGCCACAAGATTGATTCATTCATGGGATTTATTTTCAGATCAGTGGTGCTGGTTTTTATGGCTGTGATGACAGGAGTATTACTGAGAAAAACACGTATTAACATACCAATCGTCTCACTCGATCGAATATATTTCTTTGCAGTTGTAAAGTTATCTTTCAAGTTTATATGTGAGCCTTGTCTTACTAAGTGGACGTTTAAAAATAATAATTATGTTCTAAATAATAACCATAATACTAGTGAACAATACTCGAGATTTTCTCATGCCAAATCATTTCAAGTTTTTATTGGTCCATTGAACACTGTAATATTGACATTAGAATGTAGAGTGGAAAGAATAAATATTGTTTAATGATGCAGATCTCAGAATTGTTTTGTAGGATTTTACTGCTCTTCCAATAAAATTAACATAATTTCAATTTTATTACCTCATGCAGGGGGCATATCAAAACACATTATTAGTAATCTATGGTTGAAGAAGTTTCTCTAGTAGGCATGTGAACATGAATATTCATTTATTTATCTATTCATTCATTCATTCGTTTATTCATTTATTTATTCATTCATATGTTTAATTTCTCCATTTATTCATTCATTCATCTATTCATTTCTTCATTTATTCGTTTATTCATTCATTCATTGATTCATTAATTTATTCATCTATTCATTCATTCATTAATAATTTATTAATGCATTCATTCATCCATTTATCAAAGCATTAATTCATTGATTCATGAAACGCGTTTCCTCGGTATACATGGAGCCTTTTTAATTCCTACCTCAATAATTCATACAAGTTCCAAGACACACCAAGAAACTTTATGTTCCTTATTAGATCCAAATTAAAATTATTAAGAGGTTTTGATTAGGCAAGCTACAGGTCAATAACAATCAGTTATTAGAAAAATATTAGTTTTGGAGAATACTTGTTAGCAAAATATGTGAAAATTTTTTCGATTTTTCAATACTTACGTTTCCTAACGACTGGAGACGACGGAAAGAGAACGGATCCGGCATCTGAACCCTGCAAAAATAGAGAAGAATACGTTAGAAAATGCGATAGAAAATTAATTCACAAAATAGAGAAGAATGAAGAAAAGGAAACAAAGGAAATTGGGAAATAATTTTGAAAGAAGAATGAATTGAGAGAAATATTAATTCAACGACTGCTTGATTTCACACATTCACTACACTTATTTCATTATCTATCAAGCAGTCAGTAACTATTGAATTATTGGCCTACTGCCAATTACATGAAAGCTAATTGAATAACACAACCGTCTCAGAATAAAGTAATCTTACAGAACTCAATATGGAAACCTGGCTCATTTCATGGCGATTAATTTACATCGAAGATGATATGGTAGATATTTTTATTTTTTATTGATTTTCGTTGATGTCATGCAATTGACATGTTTACTGGTCATGTTTAATGGTATAATGTTTTACTGCTCATGTTTTTATCGAACTCCTTTTTTATTCAACTTATGTCCATAGGCTATCGTGAAAAATAATATCGACTTATATTCAAAACCTATCATTCAATTCCTTTATTTTATTAATACAATAAGAATCAACTTTCCTATTCATTCTATAGTCCGAAGACGTGAAGAAGTCAATATTGTTTATATGAGGAGCATTGATGCCAAGTTTCATTGAGAGAAAGAAAACACCAAACCTGTTTGTTGGGACTGATGTGCGACAACAATGCACAGTGCGGCAATTCATCATAAATAGAGATCAGCATTGTATAACAAAGAAAACTTGAGAGTTAAAGACCTTTCAAATCCGAGCTATAGGCAACCAGCGGTACAATCAGCTGTTTTCGTGTAGTGAGCATCGGTCATTGACCTTGAAGGCCATCCGTTCTGAATGTAGGTCAAGTTGGCTCGGTCTCTGCTATCCAGTAAACAATGCAACGTAAGCAGTTTGGACATCAAAGCATAACCGTCCTTTGACTACTCAGCAGTGTCTTTTGATACAGTTTTTAAAGTTGGGCTTTCATTTAATGGATTAAAGCGGATATGTTAGTGCATTTTAAACAGTTTTATGAAAGAAACTTGAAAGAGGTCTCTTCAACTATTCACTTTATTCTCTTTTAGTTCATTTTAATAATAACCTGAGTCGTGATTTAATTGAAATCAAATCTTGTTATTGCTTAAAGAACAATATTCCATAATGATATAATTATACAGTATTGAAGATTCTAACAAACGATTCTCTGTACATTATATTGCTTTCCATGATTATTTCTATTGTTTTATTGGTAACACTGTATTCCCTTAGATGGCCGATCTTCAAATTGTTCAATTCTCCCTCGTTATTTCTCGACCTTCAAACTGTGAATTAGGCTACAACCTCCTACTATATTTTTATGACTGTAGAGGTTTATGCTCGCATTTAATCTTCGAGTTTAACCGGCCTTAAAATGACTCCTCTAATCATCTATCATTTGTCGGGTGGTAGGGGGGGTTTGGAGTTAGGGGTTGCAAATCTTGTTGAAATAAACACTTTTCCCCCAATTCACTTCCCAACGATCCCCCTGGGAACTTTGTCTAAACCCCCCCCCCCCCAATTCGTAACCACCACTGTTATGATATCATGTCGGCAACAAGAACCGTTTCAAGGGAAGAGGGGTTAGACAGGATGACAACAAAATTCAATTCGTGGTCGTCTCTCTTGCTTCCATCCTTTTTTATCATATAATCTTTCTTCTCTCCTTCTGCTTCTTCTCTTCTCTCTCATCTTTTTCACCCTCTATCCCTTTCCCGCCGTTAACTCTCTAGTCCACCATCCTCAGAACAGCGAAACATAAAATGGAAATTTATGAGTCGTAGAGCCTTCACTCTTTTATGAGCAATACTGTGTGTACTACTTACTGGCTTTCTCCCCCAGGCTTTACTCCCTACCCTGTACGTCTTCTTCTTCTCCTTCCCCTTCCTTTTCTTCTTCTTCTTCTTCTTCTTCTTCTTCTTCTTCTTCTTCTTCTTCTCATTTCCCTTTTTTTTTGTTCCTGTTCATTTCTTCTATTTTTTTTAAACTCTTCATTCTTATGTTTATCCTTTTCTTCCATTGTCTGCTTTCAATATCGATTTTTTTCTCATTTATTTTCCTTCGTCATTTTTTTTATCCCTTTAATTTTTTTATTTTTACAGTTTTACATATTCCTATTTCTTACTCTTCCTACTTCTGCTTTCGATATTTCTGTTCTCTCAATTGCTTCAATTTTGCTTCTTTGTCCTCTTCTTCTTCTTCTTCAAATTTCCATATTCTTCTTCTTGTTTCTCTTCTTTATCTTCTTCTTCTTCTTCTTCTTCTTCCTCTTCTTCTTCTTCTTCTTCTTCTTCTCCTCCTCCTCCTTCCTCTTGCTTTATTCTTCTTCTTTCTTCTCCTTCTTCTTCTTCTTCTTCTTCTTCTTCTTCTTCTTCTTCTTCTTCTTCTTCTTCTTCTTCCTTCTTCTTCTTCTTCTTCTTCTTCTTCTTCTTCTTCTTCTTCTTCTTCACGTCTTCTTCTCTTTCCCCACCCGCTCTGTTTGTTGTCTCTCCCCTTCATGCTGCAGCCAAATGAAACAGCGACCTCCAATCTTTTAATATTCATGATCGTTTCTGATCCCCCCACCAAAACAAAACTCCCACAGGACTGGTCGCTAAATATTGCTGGGTTTGTTTTCCCTCTGTATTTTTGTATCCTCATTCTCCCGTCAATGTTTTTTCTCTATCTCCCTCCTCCTCTCTTAACGAATTCAATTCTCTGTTTTGGTCATCCAATAACATCAAAGAGGAAAATGGGAAACCTTTGCAGTCAATTAATAATCCTCTCCTTACGAATGCTATGAATGCGATCATCCATTTTCTTTAATCCGTTATTGAATAGACTTCTGATAAACTTCAAATATTGATTTAGGTATTTGAGAACAGTTTTACATAAAATAATTATTCATTGATAAAATACTTACGTACAAATGTAATTAGTTTGTGTACCCCCTAATAACAGTATAACCTCAATATCTATGACCTTCAATCCTCTAACATCGGGAATATTTTATTCCAAATCATCGATATCCTCAATATTAATTTTGATACTTCATTGTAAGACAATACGGCAACGTTTCTAAAATTTTAAAGATGAACGTTCCTATACTACAAACTCATCTTGAAAGTTTTTGACTTTCAACTTATCTACAAGAGGACCTCGAAATAAATTAGGGCCAGTTATTAAAAATGACATATTTTCAAGCCTCTAAATTAATTAGGAAAGGCACAAGAGCAATACATTCACATATTATAGAAATTATAGTTAGGCTACATCCACATTTTTACCAGCAAACCCAAATATTACTATGGAATAAGATACCTTTCAATTCAATAACTTCTTTCCATGCACTATAGATAATGAGAGCATTGAAAATGTTTGTTAGTTCTATGGAAGGAATGAAATTATCAGTCTACAGTAGAAGCCTAATTGGAACGGGGATTCAAAATTGGAATAGACACGTTGATGATGTTAATTGAATATGCAATGCAAAATAGATATGGAACGCATACATCTGTATAATAAATTTCCAACTTTGACAGAAATCAAACACTTGTTCAAATAACGTTGAAAACTGTCAGATTCGATCCAGTTTGGTTGATGTAGTTTTGGTTTTAGTCGGATATTTCTGACTCGAAAATTCGTCTACTGCACTAAAGCGGATTTAAGATAATCTTTGACTACTCATAATTTTTAATGAAGATTAAGCATATAAACTGTTATACCTGTCTAAAACTTCTTGATTAGAAGTTTTTGACTTCTCTATCAAGGTTCTCTCTAAACTGTTCACACTTATGCCCGGTTGCAGAGTAATCTCATACTAGACAGGTTTGCTGCGTTATAACAGTGCTTATAGGCCTACTGTGTGTATCTCACAAACCGTTTCTTCAAAATCAGTTTATTGAATGGAATTTTATAAAATCCCTCATGATATCAGACAAATTTGAACTATACAAATAATAGCTATTGAGTTCTCAATCGGGACAAATTAGGCTACAGTTTTTTGACTTCCATATTTTGAATTAATTGGAAAGCATTTCAAAATTATTTAAAAGCTCAAATTAAAACAGTAGTAGTTTCTGATTCAATTGGATTAAATTAGGCTACAGTCTTCCATTTTTATACTTATTGATTTCCATTCAAAATTAATTGAAAAACACAAATAATAGTTCTCAATTGAATAAAATTAGGCTACATTTTTCCCTTACTCATATCAATTGATTTCCATTCAAAATTAATTGAAAAACACAAATAATAGTTATTGAATTCTGAATAGGTTCAAATCAAGCTAATGCTTTTTCACAGCCATCTTTTATTTTAGTTAATTGAAAAGCATTCGGAATTAATTCAGTCATCACTACCTATTCAAATAAAAATGCAACGTTGCTTCATGTGATTGGCTTTAACAATGATGGAAAAATAAACCTGTAATTGAAACTAGACAAAATGCAAATGAAATTTGGCATAAGCTGACAAAACACGTCAATACTTTTGTCACAGACAACAGTATAGTTAGTCTATGCTTTTGTGTAACCAATCAACCGTGCACCAATGGTTGATCAACAATATTATTGTGAACTGAGAAGTACAGTCTTTGACTCATCATACATTTCATGTAGATGAAATAATATTGATTGTTTCTGACGAGTGCAACATGGGTAAGACATTTATTTTCCATAAATACAAGAAATACAAATGATACGAATTTTCCAAAAACAGTAAATAATAAAATACTCTGGTGGAGTATCAAATTAACCAGGTGGATGCAATTTCAGCTCATTGGGGTATGCTTCTATTAGAAACGGGTTGATAAAGCGTTTACACGTGGCCAGTCCACTGATTTCAGTGGACTGGAGCGGTCAGACGTTGCCAGTCGACTGGCACACAATTCTTATGTCCACACTTGGTCGATTTTTGGATGCTGCACATCATGCGAAGTGTTGTGAAAACCTACAGGAAATACAGTACGAACTTCAGAAATATAGTAATGCATATAACCAGTGATGTTTTACATGAATGGGCGAAGTTAGCACTTTATTAAATCATTTAGGGCCGGTTCATGAGCTCGGGATTTAGCAAAGTCCTAGACTAAAACGGATGGCTACCGTAGCATTGACAAACGTTTGTCTCGAAAGGTTAGTGGGTTAGCAGCATAGAGAGCCCTTAGTACATAGTGTCGAGGCTAACGTTTGTCGATGCTACTGTGGCCACCCGTTTTAGTCTAGGACTTAGCTAAATCCCGAGCTCATGAACCGGCCCTAAACCTTTGGACATATGGAAACGTGGAAGGTTTTAGCCATGTAAACATGTCAATGACATGAGATTGACAAGCAATTTGTAAGTAACAAATGCTTAGAGAAGCAAGGAAACCTGAGGTTTAGTAAGGTCTGATCCGTAAAAGGGGTTGAACCACATCCAGAATCAAATACCGGGGGTCGCGGAAAGGAAGAAGGAGCACAGACATAATCAAAATGACTGAGATGTCGATTATGATTAAGAGGTGGTGGGGGGGGGAATATTATCTTCCCCTCCATTTCGCGAGCTCAAATGGAATATCATCCCCTCCCACAATATCCCCCCAGGGGAGGTTGATATGGGGGTGTTACAACATGCGGGGAGAAACCGTGTAATTGATTTTAATTGGCTGACTTGCCGCTAGAGGCAGCCACGCTTCATAAGCTAGATGAGAGATATTATCGCCTCAGGTACATCTCATCTCATCTCTTCACTCATTCCTCATTTCACTTGCCTCATGCTGCAACTCCTCAACTCCATTGCATCTTACCTCATTCCTCACCACAATCTGTAACCTCAACTTGATGTCTTGCCTTATGCCTCATGCCTCACCTTTGCTTCTTGCCTCATTACACACGCCTCTTACCTCACCTCTGCCTCTTGACTCTTTCCCCATTCTGCCCCTCATGCATATCTTGACTCATACCTCATCTCATCATCATATTATCGACATCCTCATCCAGTGAGGCAATGAACCCGCCTGAATATCTTCAAGAGATTAAATTGATTCAACTAATTGGAAAAACTTATTGCTTACAGCACGCGAAGTAAGATAAGATTGTAGTATTTATGTAAATTTATTGGAAAATAGATTGGAATAAAACAACAATTCAAGTACCGTATGTGTTAACTTATACATGGATAACACATATGAGTCGAAATTAAAGCATAATAAATGAGGGCGGTATTACTTGATGCATTTTTACTGGCTTGAATTCTCTTTTCAATTCCATACAATAAGGAATAACCTTGAAATAACAGCTGATTGAGTAAGGTAGCCTTACATTAGACATGGACTGTTGAATTGCGGAAAATTTTCATATAATATGGATGTCTAATGTAGGGGTACCTTACCTATCAGCTGCTATAGTCCGTGCAAACCTTAGTTTGGATGGAGTTGAATGAAAATATGTTATCGTGATATGGAAGCGCATTATGTTGAAATGTTTTACTTATTATTTTATTCATTACAGGGGTTCCAAAGGGTAACAAGCTGTTTTAGGGACGCTTACAAATGGACCCTACCATTGTGACCCCTCTCAAAACCATAGGGGCATGAACGGGGAGAAAAATGCAAACTACCCCTATTTATATGTTTTTACTATTATACTATGAATAACCCTGTAAAGTTCATTAGGGTCATTATTCATTGTATAGATCCAGAACACTGCACAAACGTAATACTGCTTACTAATTAGAGGACTATAGTTCAAGGTTTTGGAGTGAGAGTTGAAGTGAAAATATGATCGTGAACAACAACACAGCATTATAATTATGACTGTACTGATACTAAAAACAGGGGTTCCAAAGGGTGACAAGCGGTTACAGGGACTCTTACAAACGGAACCCTACCATCGTGAACGTACCAAAGGGGCTAGAACGGGAGAAGGTAATATGCCCCTGAAAGCTACCCAAACACACAAAGAGCGTAAACCCTGGGTTTCAGTCGTGGGGCATTATTCATTGTATAATCCAGAATGCACAAACGCTAACTGCTTATTCACTAATTAAAGTTTATTAATGGTTTTTGGAGTTAGAGGATGAGAGGGGAGAGGGCATGACTCTCGCTAATCCGACAACAATGCTATGCCGCTTCACTGGACACCGGAAAACTGAACGCAGAATGGAACGGAACCGACTTAATCACACATCGAACAAGAATATTGCCTGCACAGCTCTGCATCAAGTTTTCTCTGACTTTTGTCCCCAAAAAGTTGTGACCAAAGGCAAACAGTACAAATAATTAGCCAAAGTTTTAATTAAAACAATACAACAATGGTTCATTGGTTACAGCAATGGCATGTTGCTATTGGTCGGTGTGAGGAGCCTAGTCGAACGAATAGACGTCATTGGCTGAGCACTAGCCACACTCATTGACAAGAGATAAACAGAGTAGCCGACAAATATTAATTCAAGCATTGATTTGCATTTTAATGCTAATGCACGAAATATATAAACATGTTTATTCAACATTGATTTGTGTCAATTTCAATCGATAAATAATAATAATATAGATTAACCAATTATATTGATGTAAGAATGAATGCACAGAATTAGGAATTCTTTTGAATTGGAAAATCTCGTTCCAACTTGAATGGACCTATTCAAGTTGAAACATCGCCGTTTCATGAAAGTAGATAGCAATCATAATTATCGTTGTTTTTTACTTCCAATCTTTATATCGCTTTATAATTCCTTAAGTTTATGTTTAAGCAAGTACTGATATATTTCACTCTCACAATCTAGAATTTGAGGCGATATTTTCGAAGTCTTCATGAATGAAGTAGGCTATACTCTATAATCTAATCCAATCGTTCCTCAAGAATCAGAGTCAACTTGAATCCGAAACTATTGATACGCCATCATAAACCTTGATAAAAAAGATAACAGTTGAATATTTAGTTGATTATTTCAAACAACGCAAAGATGATCCAATCTTCTCAACATATTTCATAACGCCCTCAACAATCATTGAAAGCTTCATTTCTTTCCAACAGTTGAAAGTTCGATTTCTGAATTATTGATACGTTGAGCGACTGTGAAAACTTGATAGCAAACTTCGTCTGAACTTTAAAAAGTTATCGATTGTAATAAGCATGCAGCGATTGCATCATCCAAGCTCAATGTTACCCACTTGTAATTGTTATTAAAAGTTACACTATTGTTATTGAATATATTCATATTCATCAATTCAATCGACAATAGAATATTGAGGAAAGAAGAAACAGGCCTCAACACAAAAATTACCACATCTATTCCAAAACTTACTAGAAAACTGTCCAAAGTCAGGTTATAGTGCAACATTCTTCATTTTTGTTTTTCAACAGTGCAGATTTTACTAGGCTCAACAAGAGATTTATGTGATAAAAGTCAATACCAGACCATGAACCATGATTATGTGAATTTTAAATGATTCTTGAGTTTATAAAGCATTCATGTGATATCTTCAATAGAATTTAATTAATCTAAACCATAATAAATTGATTCTGAATGGTAATTATTATTAGTTAATCGAGAATCTTTTGTATTATTGAAAGTTAAGGAGAAAGTGCAGTATATGGGCTTCTGTAAATAAATTGTAATCTTCAATCTAATCAGCTGAACTGTTTAACACAGAAGCCCATATATAGCAAGATTCTTTTAACTTGTCAGAAAACAGCTGATTTAACGTTAGTAAACGAGCGTACATCAATCAGCTGTTTTCTGACAATTTAAAATAATGTTCTTGTACTGTACCACAGCCAAGTTTCAGACATTACTAGAACATGAAATATACAGTAACATAACATCAAAATGTAGTTGACACATCAGAATATCAGGCACTGAAAAAGGTCAATACGAACAAATGACGAGTCGGTAAACCGGGTAGCCCCTCAACGGCCATAGGTCAAGCTATTCCTCACCAAATATAAACTATACAACGGTATACACCTATTTACTTCTGTATACGTCTATTTACACCAAAATACATCTACACCAAATAATACAAGTACTGTATACACCAAATTCAGAACATTTCAAGCCCCTTGTAATCCAGCAATTCTGAAATAAAGACACCCGAAGTGAAGTGGAAACCTTTGTTTAGGCAGCACGAAATCGTTCCAGACAAGCAAACATCCTTATTCCCTACTCTTCCCTCTTTTCTGTCCCTTTCCCCCTCCTTTCTTGTCCCTTCTTCCCTAAATACGAAGAAAGAGAATCCCTGAGGTGAAAGGAAAGCGCCGGCTCAAAGGGATGGGATGAATAACAAGTAATGCCGTTTGGATCGGCGATTCTGTCTTGAAAGATCGGAGAGCTTACAACCCTTAGAGGTTTCTCACTTAGCTCTCTCTCACTCACTCTCTCTCACAACCTTATCGACAACAACTTCTTTCTCTTTCTTTTTCTCTCACTGTCTTACAAGATCCTACTTCATCCTTTCCTTCCCATTCCCCTCCCCTCCTTCAACCCCTAAGACGCTGCTAAAGATTGAGAAAAGTGGTAGCTTTCTTTGCGCTCTCTCCCATTTACTCACTCACTCCACACTCAACCTCAATTCATCCCTTCCTTCTCATTTTCTACCCCTCAAGATGCTGCTGAAGATTGAGAGTGGTTGTTTTCTTAGCTTTCTCACCCTATCCCAAACTCTCTCTCTCTCTGTGTCTCTATGTCAGTCTTACATTATAGCTCACACTTTCTCAGTCTCCATCACTCTCTCTCTGTCTTCACCCCTCCTCCTTGTGCGCTTTCTCCTCATTTTCTGTCTCTTAAGATGCTGCCGACGATTGAGAGAAGTAGTTGTAGCACAAGATCTTTTTTCAGCCGATAAGATAATCTCCTCCTTGTCTTTTCCTATCCCCCAAACCTTGACTCATGCATTACTTATTTTCTTTTTCTCATCTTCTTTTCCTTCTCCTTCATCTTCTTCTTGTCCTTCATCTTTATCTTCTTCTTCTACTACTACTCTACCTCTTCCTTCTTCTTCTTTTCTTTCCACTTCTTCTCATCACAACACAAGTTCTCTCTTTATCTTCCCCACCTGTTTCTTGCTTTCTCTATCTTTTCTCTCTCTCTCTCTCTATCTATCCACACTTCATCCACAAGACCACCACCTCCCCTTTCCTCTTCTTCGCTGTCTGTCTTTTCTTGGGGGTTTCACCTTTCCCTCCATTTTTCCTCCCAAGACGTGGTTTTGGCTTCTTATACCTTTCTTTCCCTACCTAACCTATCCCCCTGTACCTAACCTATCTACTGCTATTTCTTACCAAATAGCGGAAGGAGGAGGAAGGTATTACTTCCCATGAATGCGTGTCTCTGTCTACGCGTGCGAGTGCGTATCTCTTGCGTTCTATTCCCTATTTCTTTCCTTTCCCTCGCCGTGTCTTCAGGGATCAATCCTTATCCCTAGGGATACACGGAATAGCTTGCCACTGCTATGCCCCAAGAATACTGAACAGAATAAGTGGCCAACATTCGTGGATAAATCGGCGTTGTGTTGTTCCCGCCATTATTCTAAATTTTTTTCTCTCTTTCGTGTCATTTTCTTTCTCTTTTTAACTCATTCTCAAGGGTTTTCACATTGAGAATTCACCATTTTCTTCCTCTTATCTTCCTCTTCGTGTCAATTTCTGATTTTATTCCTCTTCTCAATCATTCTCCAAGGAGAACCCTGAGACAATTTCTCTCTTTCTTTTCTTCCAGATTCAATTTCTCATCTTGTTTCTCTCTTCCACACTCTCTTTCCAGAGGGAACCCTACGACAAAACTGGCAAAATGTCAGACCAGACTTATTAAGAAATTTTCTATGTCTAATCTGACTGAATAGACTAGTGATTGCTGGCCTATTAAATTCTACGTAAAATGACGTCATTTAACGCGAAATCAATGCCACTAAAGTTCTCATTGAACTCCATATTTATTGACATTATTCTACACTGAAAATAGAAGGAAATGGGATATTGCAACAGTCAATTGCTTTCAATCCATTCATTATTATTATTATTATTATTATTATTATTATTAGCCGTCAAGCTAGATGGAAGACTGAGCAAAATTTGGTTCATTTTTGTTTTTCTTGTTCTTTATTAATCCACCAGTTTTTCATTTTTAGTGAGAACTCCGCTTTCCTTTCTTCACTCCATTTTGTTCCCACTCTTGGCACAGTCATCTCTGGTTTAACTTCCCATTTTTCAACCTTTTCTCTGAAACTATATCCATTCATTATTATTATTATTCTACACTGTTTATACTGCTATTGTTTTAATATTTATATTCAACATTTTAATTCAATAATGATAATTATTATTCATACATGGATTGATAAGTTTATCAATTTCAGTATAAAATTTGTCGATTATTATTTATTAATATTTCAACTTAATTTGATACACGGATTGATAAGTTTATCCTTTTCAGTATTAAGTTACATGAAAAAACGTCATTACTCAATTTTAATCGTTTCAATTGACGCAAAACACGAACTGAAAAAACCTTTCCAACCAATTGGGATTCAACTCAAAACGAGTGGACAAAAAATGAGTAATTGACAAACGATTTTCAAACCACAGACGAACATAACCAATTTGTCAACATGTCAACAACAATCAAATTGGAACGAAAAAAGCAAAAAATACAAATCAAATACGATCCGATGGAAAAGAAAACAAGGTTGAAGTGTGACATTAATCCATTTCTTTGTTCCTGCAATCGTCCAATCACATTACATGTTGTTATTTTCATCCCTCACATGGTAGTGGATAGGAGGGGGAGTGAGGAGGAGGAGGAGGAGGAAGAGGAGGAGGAGGAGGAGAAGGAGATTGAAAAAATGATGGGAAACGGAACAAAAATGAGAACAAAGTGACTTGTAAATTGAAACGCCACTAAAAGGGAGCAATGTCGAAATAGAAATCAAAAGCAAATAAGCGAAAGGGGAACAAAGCTAAAAAGTGACACTAATCCTCCATTATTGCTTTCCGCAACAATCATTCAATTGTTTTATTACTGTTGTTAACATCATTGATATAATCACCATAGACAGCCAAACAATATCATAGTCATCATCATCATCATCACCAACAAAATCATCAGAGTATAGATTACATATACTACTCACATAATAATGTATAAGAGCACAATATGTGATTAGTTGAAGGGGAGTCTGATATAGTGTGACATATATATGGTATCTCAGGGTAACAAGCATGCTATTCAATTTATATTGTAATACGTGTCAGTATGTTTGTATATATAGATAAATATATATTCGTGTTTTGGAGGTATAGATATGTGTGTTCTATAGCTATAGGATACTAACGAGTGATGTTACTACAGAGACAATCTATCAATGTTCCTAGATATAGTTATAGGTAGAAATGAGTGATTCGTAGATATAGATATAAATGAATGTGTCGGGTCACAGTGCTGCCATCTATGTGTGGTGGATGGACAGATTAATTGGTCAGTCACCGGTAATTACATGCTGCAGTGAACATGTGAGGGGGAGGGGGATGACGATGAGGAGAAGTAGGGGGTAAATCAGGAGGGGATTGGATAGGGAAGAGTACTTGAGAAATAAATTGATTGTAATTGGTGACAATATTTATACTTTATTGTTTTTTTCTTCACTTCAACGTTAATAAGGAATTAGCCAATAAAACACCATTATTCTCGTTTTATTATAAGTTTTAGTTTGTGTATTTTTCTTGTTCAATTGTATTCCACATTTTTATAGGCCAATCTATTGATTGATTTTCATTGCTTGTTTGGTGTTTGAACCGCCATTGCTGTGACGTTTGTGTGAATAGTGGGAGGGGCTTGTCTAGGCCAATGCCAGTCGTTCACCATGATTGGTCATTCAACTATCAATCGTATTGCTTGCTCCATTGTAGATCATATACATTGAGCGGCTCTCCACTCAAGTCCTAGTTTATCTTAGATTGATAATTGTGTAACTAGCAAATCGGAATATCAATATATTATAAAATTCATGGTTGTGCCAACTTCGAGTTTTTTTATTCAATAATGATATCCAACTTTAATGAGGATAACTCCAAGGAAACCTAATACAGTAATACGAAACATAATACGAAAAAAAACATTATTCCGTGAGCAAAGACTTAAAATCTATCTCATTTAGAGTATTTAGATGAGAGGGTGAGAAAACTATATAAAACAGAATATTCTGAAGAAAGGAGAAGAAGAAAGAGGGGGAGAAAAAGGAGAGGAAGAAGAAAAAGAAGGAGAAGAATAAAGAAGAAGAAGAAAGAGGAGGAGAAAAAGGAGAGGAAGAAGAAGAAGAAGAAAAGAAGAAGAAGAAGAAAGAAGGAGGAAAAGAAGAAGAGGAAGAAGAAGAAGATAAGGAGAAAGAGAAGAGGAAAAGAAGAAAAAGAGGAAGGAAGAAGAAGAAGAAGCAGAAGAAAGAATCAGCCTAATAGAGATGAGGTGTGAAACAAACGTTTTCTAGTGAGTGAATCCTCTCGATTCATGCGGTAACAGTGCAGTGGGAGCTTTGTGGCGATTTCAAACTCTAGGGCCACAACTACCCTCCTCCCCCCCCCCCTTCAATAAGGGTGGGGGGAGGTGAGTGGTGCCCCTATCGGTCACATACCACAAATACCTCCCCCCCCCCACACCACTTCGCAACCATTTATTAGACCTCAGCACTCCGTTTATTTCGAGCAAATCAGAAGGCGGTCACAGGTTAGGTTTGGTTTGGTTTTCCAGCACCACAACATGGAGTTTTCACCGCTTTTCCGGTGAACGCACAAAGAAAAACTTCTGGGAAATCAGACTGAAAGCTGATCTCGTGTCACGTCGGCTATCACGTGTTTGATGCGTGCGTGACGTACCGGATATCACGCAACCTAATCAACTATTTTTATTACCTCTAAACGTTTGTATTAATAGGTCATTTATTTATTAGCGTATGACAATGAAAATGGTTTACTCCCTCAAAAACGTTTGTATCGTTTGGTGCCATCTATTTATTACAAAATATCAATAAAACTAGATGTATTCTTCGAAGCATTTGAGAAATGGATATGTTTGGAAATGAATAGTAAATATTTGAAAATGATTCATTTTTCAACAAGGAACCTTAGAGAGTATTATGAAACGTTTTTGATAATCTCTTGAGACGTTTCTAGACAATAAAATTATTTAACAAAATCCATCTAATCAAATAAACATGAATTATGATGTATCCACACACTAAACAAGCGTAATATCTTGTTTTACTACATTGTGACAGAGAGTATCTAGTGTATGGGAACCTTCAGCATAGGTAACACTATCTCAACTTTTCTTCTTAATGGTTTCAATAATGGCTAATGAATAACAATAAGAATGATTTTATTTTTCAACATTTTAACAACAACGTTTCTACATGAATATCTCACAAAAATTCTCATAAATGCATGGATGTATGAACGTACCAAATCGCCGATTTTCAAAAAACTCAGAATAAATAACAAATCAAACTCCATTATGAATCGATACAGTGAAACCCAAATCGAAGTCCAATAGCACGAAAATCCAATTGAATTCAACGACCATGGAATATTTCCATCTAACTTACGATCACAGATAACGTAAATCATAGATCATAGATAACGTAGATTTACGTTATCTGTGTTACGATGCAACGATAACTAATAAACGAGTCTGTCAGCAATGCAATGACGTCATTTAACGGTGGTTAAATTCAATTAGATTTTCGTGCAACTGGCCGAAAGTCTTTCCCTTCAACTTCCGTTCGCTGACAAAATTTGTTGTCGTCGTCACGTTGGCACCAATGTAGGCTATTAAATGGCAACACTGAATTCCCCCGTGGCAACATGTTGTCGTGTGGCATGTGGCATGTTGTCTGGTTGTTGCATGCGCCACGACATGCCACATTAATGCATTCGGGGGCGACACACTACGTTATAATGATGGTCAGTGGGTAATTCGGATTAGTGTTATTACTAACTTAGGGTGGGAGAGTGGAGTTTCAGAGAGGGGAGGAAAGAGAGAGAGAGAGTGGGAGAGAGAAAGAGGTCTACCGCCTAGTGTCATATGGGGATATGCACCAGAGAGAGAAAGAGAGTTGGAGAGTGAAAGAGCGTGATGTGGGAGAGGGAGTAAGGGGGAGAGTGATATGGTGTGAGGGAGAGGGAAGATGAGAGAAAGAAAGAGAGGCCCATAGTATCAGGGGAGAGTTGCATTTATAGGGGAAGTTGGAAGTAAATTGGTACAAGGGTATGTTTTTGCTAGCGGTCACAGTTTGACTAGGGGAAGTGTGACCTTTGCTTGTAAATATGCTGACTAAGAGCTACTGGACATTGACCGTGACGTCACAGTGGGGATACTACCCCAAAAATGAATATAATGCATGAAAGTTTCCTATATATAACTATGTATTTTTGTTTAGCTCCCTGATTTGACCCTAGGCGAACTAAACCTAGTCCGCGAAATAGGGGAGTTTGTAACGGAGTTTGAGAGAAGTGTGTTAAGGGAAGCGAGAGAGTTTAAGGGAAGTATTTTTAGGGATGCATTGTGGAGGAAATGATCTCATCTGGGAGTAATTTATTAAGTTGATGCCCCGAGGCTATTATGGAGTATGAGATACAGGAATAATTTTCATGCTAATTCTTATATACACCAGTTAGTCAAGACAATACAATAAGATTAGTCACGTTTAGTCACAGTAATTCACATAGCTTTATGGAGCAGCACACACCGATTAGTCATTGCATTGGTGTGCTGCATCACAAGTACAGCAAATAATTGTACCACCACATTTCATTGATGACTATACAATGGTTATGAGTAACGGATCAAATCAATATTTACGGATTTGGGATTTCTCAAGTATCGAAACAAACCATAATAATGTTTGTATAAACCAAAATTTGCATAAACCAAAAAAATACCGAAATTGATTATTAACGAACAAGTTTGAAATTGAAGAGAATCGAAACAAATCAACATTAATGAGTATCGAAACAAATCAATAGTAATGAGTATCGAAACAAATCAACATTGATGAGTATCGAACGGGTTAGAAATTGATGACTATCGAATCAACTCATCATTGATAAGCGTGACATTTCGATAGCAACTCGAAACTGATGAGTGCGACATATTGATGAGCAACTCATCATCATCATAATCATGAGAGCCAACAGCCAATAGGAAAGCAGCACGCCATGCAAATATGACTGATGCAATGCTGGAGTCGGTTTGCCGCATATTTCCTTCTACTATACATTGAACGTGTGGGAGCGACACCTGATGGCTAACTGAAAATTCAATGAATTATTAAATACTACTCGCTTTCCCCTTTTTCCATCTCTTTTGACCGTTCGTTCGCTTCTGTACTTCTCTGTTTTCTGCTGTTCTTGGTTGCTTTTTAACAATTCTTTCTCTTTTCTCCTTTTCCCAACCCTTCATTTGTATCTGTTTTATGCTGTCCTTGGTCGCTTTTGTAATAATTGGTTGCTTTTCTTTTCTCTTTTACCACTCTTCGTTCGCTTCTTTAGTCGTCGTTCTGTGATGTTTTTAGTTGCTTTGTGAAAATCCCTTCTTTTTCTCCTTCTTCCCTACATCTAGAACCCCCTTCATTCACTTCTGTTTTATGCTTTTCTTTGATGCCTTTATTGCTTTATACCACAGAAAATGAAGAGGAAGAGAATCTACGATATCATCTGTTTGTACTTAATGTCTACCTTTTCCAGTTTAATTTATATAATCTCCTTAAATGACGTTTAAATGAGTTTAAATGACGTTCATTGTAATAACTCAGATCATAATCTAGAGCTTGAGCCAAAATATTTTGTAATCTACTTGGATAAAGTAAATAATCTAATCTTTCTCTCTCTCTCTCTCTCTCTCTCTCTCTCTCTCTCCCTCTCTCTCCTAGTACATAATATAATCTAATCTCATCCCCCTCCACTACTTCTCACCCCTTCCATAGCTGCTCCACCACCTGCCACCGTTAAGTATTTAGGAATATCAACCCTTCTAAATAATTCACTCGCCTAATGCCAGCAATTGCGTGTTGTACTGACTCCTCCCCTCTCCCTCCCATCCCCCTGGTCTCCCAACAACCACCCCTTCAACGTTTTGCCATTATTATTATTCTTTCAAAAATATTGTTATTAATTCGACGTTGTTTGTTTTTAACGCCCCCTTTTTTATTATTCCCACCATCAAAAGCAGAATCAACAGTGCTGCTTGTTTTTCCTTGATTCTTGTTTATTATTGAGAGGGTTTTTTGTGGAATTCATGTTTATTATCGAGTTTATTTTGGGAGGTTTTTTTTGTGGGAATAATGTTAAGCTACAGGGCTGGGAGGCGTTCCGGTTTATCATCTGATAATTTTGTGAAGAATTTTATTGTTGATTTTTGATTTCTGTTTTGAGTTTATTTTTGGCTCTGTTATGTTTACCCGCAATCAATATTCAGTTTTGGTGCTGGAAGGCGTTCCAGTACTGTTTATTATCTGATATTTATGGGGCTTTTCTATTGTACTGTAGATGAAAGTGAGTTATTTCATGTTGTTTACACAACATTACTGTTAAAAATTAATGTTGGATGTAGGCTACTATTGAGGAATTTAGGATGATGTAATACATATTATTATCATATATTTGTGGTTTGTTATGGATCCGTGAAAAGTTAGATTGAATTAAATGTGTGTCTACCGTCCAAGTCTGCCTTTAAATTGCAGTTATTCAGTAGTTATTATAGTGAATTTAGTTATATTTGTTTTATCATAGTGCTTCTAGTTTGACTTAGATTCATGGTTACAATCAATCATTTACTCAATGCAAAAATCGATGATTTTCAATATTAAATATTAAATCTTTTTCCAAATATGCTCACACAGATATTTAGAATAAAGTAAGCGATGATACAAAGATGAAAGGCATAATAAAATTTGAATCGTTAACTTATAGTTGAGATTCCACTATGTTATTTGCAAGGAAAATCACAATTATTTGAAATATCTTGAACAATATAGTAATTTGAGTTAGGTAATTAATAATTTCAATAATATCATATTATTTATTTTAAATAATATTTTTCATAAAATATTTTAATACAGTATTATCATTAGCTGGTCTCATCTAGGCGGACTTTTCTATCAATTTTAGTTGGAAACTTTAAGAACAGGAAGCTTTGAAAGTTTCTTATACATTAATGAATCGTTTTCAATTTGCAGGTGCTACAGATCAATGCAAATTTTCATCAAAATAATCCACCGAGAATTGATTCGACTATAACCTACGTAACACAACCAGAATTATGACGTCCTCAGTTGTTGAAGTAATTCCCAATCATGATTCATTTTTAATTTATTCCATCTATTCTACTAAGATGTAGTTATCACTTTTATACAATTTGTAATTCAAGTGATTACTCTCTATGTACAGGTTTTGAAATTATGGTAATAGATGATTAATTCGAAAATATTTTATCGGAATTCATGGATTGAATCTATAAATAACAAGTATTTTTAACGTTAGTGTTTGGCAGAGTAACATTGAGTCAGAGAATCTCATCATAATTATTATGTGGAAGAGCAAAAATTTTCTTTCGAATAGCTGCTTTAAAAAAATGCTCCAAAATAAGAACATAACACAAAATATGTGATGGAATCATCCTTCTAAACTTTCCTTGAAACGACAAAAATTATAAAAAAAAAATATTTGAAAGGAAAGTTCAATGAAAGAATTGTGCAGCGTTTCACATCAACTCCCTCCTTACTGTACGTCAAAAAGCTTCGACCAATCACACAGCTACAAGCCGCCATTTTGTTGAACAGTAATTGGTTCACTCCCATCAGAAGCTCTCATTGGTTAAAGCAATGGCTGCTCGCTTCGAAGGTGTGTAACGTAGTAGTTGAAATAATGGACGGCAGATGGCAGCACTTACAATGTCATCAAATGACAACAGATAAACAGAGTAGCCTACAACAGCTTTCAAATCCTACTCGCTTATGATTGGAGGAGAATGTTTGACTGTTTCGACCAATAGAATTCGAGTCAGGTGTTTTGTGAAAGCCTGATTGGTTTTATCAGTTCTTCAATAGTCCATTACTTCTGATAAATTGCTAAACTGAATTCAAAAAACTTTAAAGTAGAAAACAACATAAATTACATTACAGTGTTTGCACCGTTTCGTCCTAGTATTGGACAACATAGTTTTAACTTTTTTCATTCTATCAATCTTTTATAGATAGAAAAAAGAATGGATATACAAAACAATGAATTGGAATGTGTTCTTTTAACAAAATAATCTCTTGTTATTTATTGTATGAACACATGACAAGGTCCTACCAATCACAATTGAAACAGCATATATGATAGAACTCAGCTTTTCTTCATTCATCTAAAAATTTTATTGATTTGACTTGATATTCTGATTCCAGCAAGAATTTTCAATTGTACACGAAGATTTATATTCGTTTATGAAAATGTATTATTCAATTGTGTAAATAAGAAAATGGCAAAACATTTTATTTTGATTTTCGATTTGATATTCACGAAATATAACAATTTTATTGCAGGCAAAATTGTAAAAATTCTAAATGTTTCCTACCTGTTTAGCACTATTGAAGAAGGCACGAGCAAGCTCACTATCATCACTTTTTCCATTGATATTGGGCACATTATTAACAGTGATTGTGGTTGTAGCAATCGGTGTAGTCAACGTTACTATCACAGTTTTCACACTATTATTATTACAACTGTCACTGATACTATTACTACTTGTCACAGCTACTTTTTGCTTGTCACTGATATCATTGTTATTGTTGTTTATAATCTTTTTCACAACCTGTTTAATTTTTTCACTATTATTATTGTTGTTGATTTGCTGTTTTTTGGCGACGATTTTCTTCCGTTTTTGATGAGCGAGGCAGCGCCACCATTTTGGGAACCACGGGGGTGGGGACCTTGACTTTTGGAGGCGGCTCAGGCGTAGTTTGCGGGCCGCCTTTACTGCCCCCCGAATCTTGTGACGTCATCTTGCCGCCCCCGGGGGCGGGGGGTCCGGGCCCGGGGACCACCCCCACATCTGTGGCTCCCACTTTCACTGTGATTTTGAGGCCCGGTTTGCAAATTCTGCTGTTTTTCTTCAGAAATTTTCCGAGAGAAAATCGAAAATTTTCACTTTGGATACAATGTTCTCAGAACACTTATCGTGGTCATAACACTCATTAGATAGTTTTACGAGAAAATATCCTGAATATTGCAGTTGAACTGTTCTCAATATTGAAAGTTCAAATTTGATGAAGTTACACTCTCTAGAAGAAGTTGGAAAAAGTTTTCAAGTTCAATGATTTAATTTCATCAATATTTGAGAGTTGTGAGAATGATCAGCATAATTATTTTCAAACTGTATCACAACCTAGAAAAATCAGGGAATAAATAAAAATTGAGTTCCTTGAGGACCACAAGATATTTGAGAATATAGGAGAAGCTTGCTTTGGTTCATTGATTCTGATTTCAGTTTTTCTTTTTTGATACACAAAAATGTCGATCCATTTATATGATGATATGTATTTGAAGAGAGAACACAAATTTGGACCTATAAATTATTTTTTAAAACACTATGATAAAAATTGGCAAAATTACAATCCCTTAGAGACCAGTTCTACACTATTCAGTATTCTACTCGTGAATATCATCTCAGAAGTAACAAAATTAATATTATTACAATTCAGTTGATAACAAAACATTTGAGCACCTAATCAAATAACAAAGACCTCTATCATGAGAGCTCATCAATCTCCTCATTTGTATTCTATATTTTTGACATCCTAGGTTTATTGTCAACAAAGAACTCATAAATAACAGTAGATTTTTATTACACGTCTAAAAAACAACCCAGACATTGTAAAGCCCCATACAATGAAACTAAATTTGAGGAATCTCCCACACAGCTTTCAAATATAACTCACAACTTCTTTCCCTGCTTGTTTCCAACTGAGAGATATTTTAGAACATGTTAAAGAGTAGTGATTAACGTACTAGTGATAAACACATGCTAATAGTAAAATTTCAGTACTCTAGCCTACTAGTTCCATAGGTGCTAGATTCTTTTCTCTACCAGCCTTTTAACTAGCACGAATTTGGAAATAGAATTTGGATAGAAACAACATATTTAAAAGCTTCAGTGTACATACTGTAGGAATTTTATAATAAAATTTGAATCGTCCAATATCAAAGATAAGCAAGAAGGTACTGTATATAGTGTGCGAATAGATGATAAATCATTGAAAATAGTTTAAAATACAGAGACTGTATAACATCAGTGTGGTCATTGGTGTGAATGGGCCCATAACATTGTATTGGAATATTTTTCATTCCCGCCACCGAATTTGATATGAAATTACAAGCAAACATTAACCTATTCACTTATTTCTCAAACTAATTTTGAGAGAAACAACATCAAAAATAACTTTTCTAACATTAAAAATAGTCTCTTTATTCGTGGTAATGTTTTAAAAGCAAAAAATGATGAAAACTAACACTGGCAAAGGCAAATTTTAGGTGAGAAGTGAATCACTCAACATAGCATATAATTTGTGTATCATTTCAATGCAAATCTAATGGGAATTGGCAAAAGTATGGTGGATTTGTCCGAGCTAACCAATCAAAAGTGTGACATCAAAAGGCCACACTGTTATTATAGAGTCATGTAGTTTAAAAAAGATGAAATATAAAAATATAATTGGTCCTTGGTCATTGGGTTGAATTTTTAGACCTGTGATTCAAGTCATTTGTACCATAAACTCAGTGAGCTAATTGAACAATAATACATAGAGCCACAGAGAAGAAAGGAAAGATTCCTTTCTACTTTGTGATAGAGCATATTAGTAATTCGATTCGTGGGATATCTTTAATTGAAATTACTTCATTGAGATATCTTGTTAGATGATCATACAATAGACTTACTATACTATGTGTTGTCTGTGATCATACTATAGAAAAGCTAGTTAAATTTGTAAATCTTCAGCCAAGATACAACAAGAAACAAAACCGATTGGTAAAAGTAGGAGTGTAGTAGAGCTATTGGCAACAAATCGCTGGCAATATTATTATCGTCCACTTCTGTATAATTTGCAAACGTAATAACTGTATTTTAGCAACGATTGCTTGCTTTTACAGCAATGGCGGCTATTAGTGAGGGGGCACGCCTTGCAAAACAGAAATCCATAATAAATTCATTACCGAAGGCGCGTTAGTTTATTGGACAATTATTCTTGGATTATTATTGGACAACTTCTGATTAACATTTATTATTCATCAATAACGATTATAATTGATACTCAATTTGTGATTAACAGTTATTATTCATTAATAACGATTATAATTTGATACTCAACTTGTGATCAACAGGTATTATTTATCAATAAAAATCATGATTGATACTCAACTTCTGATTAACAGTTATTAATCATCAACAATATTATTATAATATTGATAATCTATTCTTATTAAAACCGTTAAATTTCCAGTTAGCTCCAATCTGATCGACCAGAGTGTGATTTGATTAATCTTTTATTCTAATTATTCTAATTAGATTGATATTTAGGTAGGAAGTTCTAGCTATGAGAATAAAATATAGCATGAATAACTACTCTCTTAGAAAACTATACTTATGGAAAAAAGGAACTCTCATGGAATTTAAAGACTTGAGAATTTTTCAAATTCTAGATCACATTCAAAGAGTATTACTATACTATGTACAAGTACAATCAATCGTGGATCTGGATTGGAATATAGCGAATTTTAATGAATCTATTGCCAATAATATTATGATAGTTGGAACAGCATTTAATGAATTCAAGGACACGAACCTCTTAAAAGATAAGCCATCTGTGCTTAATTTTCAGTTTCTCATCATACAAATACATCATACGAATTGTAGAATATGATAACACAAATAAATATCTATTGCATTGAGAAGTTTTCATACTTCCAAGGATAAGCTTTTTATTAAATGGAATATTCTAGATAATATTTTTAACAACTTCTATACCCATGGGTCTATCACAGGCCTCAAATAAATCATGAATATTCTTATCGTTGATATGATTACCTCACTGAAAGCTAAAATAAAATACGAAGAACATTGAACCGACAGCTAGAATAATTAAAACCGATAATGAACATGATATCAATTTCAAACTAGCGTCTGGCACGAACAACGGCAATAAAACTCAACAAATATCTGTACGGATTATTAATTACAAATTGTAAATTCAAATTAAACCAACAACTCAACTCCAGCAATAACAATTTCTATCACAAATTTTACTACTCCACTCCCCATTTCAACTATCCTCTTACTCATTTGTCATGATTGTTTTTCTAATGTTATGCACTTTTTTGCATTATTTCTGCGAACAAGTGCATTGCATTTGCATTCATGTGCCGGAGTGCATTTGCAGTTTATGCACTTTTGCGCCCCAGCAGGTTTGATGTTCTTACGTAATTTTGGTTTCACTTTTAACGGCCTCAAGCAGGAATTATTGTATTTCTTGCAGGAGAGTGCTTATTTTATTGCTTCTTCTGGACAGTATAGAATAACGACTATTACAGCCATAAAGTTTTATGACTGGAATTTTTATTACTGTTTGTTAACAGTAATGAGGCGCCATTTTGAAAATCACCTCTACCATTATAATGATGCAGGAACAAATAAAGCCGGTCAGTTTTAGTGGTTTGTGAAAATTGCTACATCAATTGAAACATTAAAGTGTTTGGGAATAATAATTGGTAGAGACGGTTCTGATTTACTGGCTAATGGTAATTTAAGTGTTTTTTATACTTCAATTTATTAGAAAATGGAGTTTTGTTCAAGTTTATTGGTGATTTATTCATCCATTTCCATGCTTGATTATAATCACTAAAGGAGAGATTACTTTCAAGATAATTTTATCGTAGCTATTCTATTATTTTTTATAAGTTTATAATTTTTTCCAGTTCATCAGAAATATAGCCTAATTAATTGTGAGCTCATTATTACTCAATTTAAAGGCAATTATATTTCTCTCTTTACAAAATCAGACATAATCGTAATTAGGCCAAGTTTAGGGCATGAGCCTACTTTCCTAAGTAAATTATTGGTCAAATGATTGATAATTAATAAATATAATTTTAATGTTAATGCGAGTTAATTATTTAGTGAATGAAATAGTTGAGTTTATTGTAAAATAGAGTATAATGTCCCCATATATATTGAAACTGGTATTGACAGTTGTTTATCAATTCAGATTTTTCTGAAATATTATTCATTGATAGAAAGATTCCACTAATAGACATCAAAAGATTCGTTGATTGAAATTGGACTAATATCAATTCATTAATTATTCGAAAATACACTTCACAAATCACCATATTCAGAAATTATCGATTTACCAAAGTCGAATAACTACCCTAGTTATTACTGATGAGTCTGTATGAGGAGAGAAATTAAGAATTTAAAATGGCCCCATCACGTGATTAAAACGAATAGAACTGTTTAAGATTGCCCCCCTTGAATCTCAAAAATCTGTTTAGGTTATTCAATTTCCTGTAAACAACTTAATCTCCCTTCTGCGATCCTACAAATATAAATAAAATAGACTATAGAGTTGTACCGAATATTATTTTGTAAACAACCAATATTCTCAAAACAACTTCTCGTATCTCATTCACTTTTCCGTTTCAAAAACAAATCATCGAAAAAAGCTATAAATTATTTCAATTTCTATTCCCTCTTCTATTCCCTCATCGCAAACATAAATCTCTTATTTATATATTATTCTCATTTGATTTTTGTACTTTATTTATAGAAGACGTTTCCTATATTATTTACACAGTATCGACTTCACAACAGAAATAACAGAATTTTTCCGAATTCTATCTCGAAAATAAATCTATCCAACAAAAAATAACATTTCATCGCAAACATTTACTGCTGTCTTTTCAGTAAACACGACGAAAAAAATGATCTACAAACGTTGTTTATTTGCAACAACCAAACACGCTAGGGTTTACTCGGTTCTGATCTACGAAGAATGGAGAAAAGGACAAATAGATTGATGCATGAGGGGAGAGAGAGAGAGAGAGAGAGAGAGAGAGAGAGAGAGAGAGAGATGAATAGGAAGAAAGAGAGAATAGAGAGGAAAAGAAAGAAAAGAAAGGATAGAGAGGAAAAGAGTGAGATAAAACGAGTGAAAGTGAAATTTAGAGGTACAATAAATTTTCATGTTTGAAGAACAATCAAACAAAAATGGGGGAGAAACAAAAGGAAAATTAATAGAAATAGAAGCAATGAAGAGGGAAAAGATAACCTAAACGAAGATAGAATGGAAGAAGAAATGGAGGGGGAATGATAGAGCAAGGTTAGAGAGAAATTGGAAATGACAGTGAAGCCATGAATGAAGAAAAATCCAACATGAAACATAGAAACAAAGAAACAAAGAAAACCAAAAGAAAGATGGATGAAAAGAAAATGAAAAAGCAGATAAATATGGAGTCAATAAATGGAGATAGAGGGTGAAGAAATCGATTGATAAGAAATAAAGATAGGACGAGAACCAAAACAGAGATAAATAAGAAGAGTTTGATTGATAAGAAGACAAAGATAGGACGAACCAAAACAGATATAAATAAGAAGAGAAAAGAAAGAGAGAGAGAAGGAGATAGATAGAAAGAAGATAGATAGAAGAGATTGAGGGAAAGAGCAGAGAAAGAGGTAGATAGAGTGATAGAGAGTGTGAGAGAGAGAGAGAGAGGGTGAGATATTAAATTTATGGATGGAAAACAAACGATAAAGATAGCGGTAGATAACAGTGGAAGAGAAAAGAATGGATACATGGGAAGAGAAGAAGCAAAAACAAAGAAGGAAAGAAGGAGATGGAAACAAGGAGAGACAGAAGCGAGGAGAAAGAAGAGAAAGAGAGAATCCCCGTGACAACACCACCACCACCCGAAACAGAGCATCGCTCTCTTGAAAAATAAAAATAAATAATCGCGACCTGGTGAAATTTCAACATGAACTCTTCCTTCCTACTCAGTTTCCCTTCTACCTCATTCCCTCTCTTTCTCTTCCCCATCCTTCCTCCGTTTCTCTTTCTCTCTCGGCTGCAGCGAGTCTATAAATATTCGAGTCTGTCCGGGAGAGGTGTCTGAATGGTTATAAATAAATGAACACTAATATTTTCAAATGGTAGAGTCGTTGGTTTCAGTTATTTTTAATAAATAGTGGTTCCAGTTACATGAAAGTGTTAAAATCCATGTAGCTGTAGATAGAGCATTTGTTTGTTCATATATTCATTCAAGCAAGTATAGCTGTTTTGTGTAGTAAGTGAAGTTAAAATTGAGGTAGTTATCAATTCATTGAATGATGAATTTATATTGATGAATCTATGAATAAAATATTCTATTGAATGAATGAACGATGATATTGAATAAATATTGAATACATATTGAATAATATGGATATTTGATAAGTAGCAACATTTCCATTCAATTAGTATAGCTAAAGGCACCTGGATTAAAAATTAATTATTGTCGTTAAAGCTCATCACAAATTTCAAGGGATCAACTCATTTATTGATAAAATTTGAAAAATAGTCTTGACTTCCACATAAACATAGTTTAGGATGATATCAATTTTTATCATACTTGTATCTAATATTGTATCTCATGTTGCATTTCATGTTTAAATTTTGTATGTCATGAAAACTACAATGAATTAATGATCATATCAGATTTACACGCTCACTACAATTGAAAACTAATGATTCAGTACTATATTATTCATTGAAGATATGATCAACTATACGTTGTTGTTGAATATTTAATATGGATAACTACAAAAATATCACAACCTTCAGCAATTTACAAAAATTGCTGTTGGCCTGGAATGAAATGCAACTACTAAAATGAACTACAAGGCCTACTACAAAAACTAATGTTTCCACTGGAAAACCTCAGTCTTGAAAGTTTTAAAAGTAGTTTGAAGTCAGAAGAAAGTACTGCAGTCGTAATCATGATCATCAAGAGGAAAATAAGAAATCCTCATAATCTAATTTCACCACCATTACTTTCAAATTGAAATCATGAAAAATAAGTAAACTTCAAGCTTAACCTCTGAACAACCCAGGAATAAATAATATATAGCCTAATACTAAAACTTGGTTGACGATATAGATCAAGAACATATACGATGTACATCCCTGTAGCCCTGTTTAGAATACCTAGTTTGATGTAGATGAGAATTTTCATTTTCAATGAAACCAATTTGCAAGCTTCTCCCTATATTCACAATATTATCTTATGTTAAATAGAATTTTCATTTGAAACAACTTTAATCAACGCCTTGAATCACACCACTATACTTATGAAACAAAAATTTGTTTGATGTCAAGGAAGGGACGTATCCAGAAACAACAAAAACAATTTGGGAATGAACATAAAATATCACAACATCAATATGATCAAACTTGAAAAATTGAAAACTCAGAGCATAGTACACAAGTACAAATCACAACGAATAAGATGAAAAATAACCACGAATTAAAACAAAGCCACAAGAAAATAAGACCTGAGGCATGTTTAATAGAAATTTAGAAGGCCTACAGGAAAACGGCGTATACACACTAACCAAGAAATATCATCAATAGAACGGCGAACCTTGAACTACATTATTTATACAACAACTAGTGTGTGTGTCTCCCTAATCCATCTAATTTTTCATGAAACAAGCCCCAAGTTTTCTTATCCTCATGTTTAGTTGACTTTTATGTTATTTTTCGTTCTTAACCCTTGTTACTTGTGATTTATGAATGTGAACTATGGTTTACGTTTTCAATTGAAAATTGATGTTGTGGTCCGTGGTAGAAAATATACCCGGCGATGACCAAATAAGTATACCACGCTTCGCCACTAGTTGTGGTATTTTCCAAGGTAAACGGAATACATAACAATTACCTCAATATTTTCTAGTGATTATAATGGTACGACTAGAAAAATAATAGTAAATTCAAACAATTAAGAGGATGATTTTATCGTATGTCAATAACACTGTTAACTGACAACACTGGAAATAATCGCAAGAAAACTCAGACACTGACACTTGTAAATCACAAAAATACAGTCTATTAAACTGAACACAATAGATAACCACAAACCAAGAACCGCTCGCGAGTTCAATCACTTAAGGTGTGAATTTTGAACTAACCAATCAACTTGGTTTCACTTAATATGTGATGACATAGTATACATGAGCACTGATATAACACCGATGAATCACCACAGTTGCCAGTCAATTAAGCAACAAAATAAGTTAAACCACCACCGCGAGTTCAAGGGGTAACTGGAGGCGTGAAAAGTAATCCAACCGAGCGAACGGGTCGGGTCTGTGAAACTGACACAAAACACTTGCTTGTTAAAGCCCGGCAACGCTGCTGTGGTGGAGGGGGGAGAGAGAGAGAGTGTAAGAAACCGGAGAGAGAGAGTACGAGAAACACCCGCTCGCGAGCAAGCAATGATGATGATGTTGTGGAGAGAAAAAACGCGGCTCCAACACGCGTATTGATTTTTTTAGCGACTTGCGCGCCAAACGACGAGTTTAGGGGTTGTTTTGGGGGCGTGAGGGGTAGACTGGCAACCACCCCACAACGGGAAAAACCGGGAAACCGCTGCTCCTCGCGGCAAACCCACCCTCGCGGGAAAATTGTTCGGAGCGCGTGGTTTTTCCGCTAGCATACGCTACCAGACACACACACAAACGTAACCCGCTCTCCTCGAAGGCTGGACGCCGACTGAATTGAAAACGCGTCGCAACCGCCCCTTCCACCTAACGCACCACTGTTGCCAACTGTGTGGCACTAAATTCCCCGCACAATTTCCCCCTCTCAAGTAGGTGCCGATGATTGTTGTGAGGTGGTAACATGTATGTTGGTTGTTTTCCACGCCAGATGTTGTCGGAGGGTTTTCATCCCCTGCGGAATTCGAATTATTTACACCCTTTTTTGATTGGATTCAATGCTATGATAATTGGTGGGGGAGTTTTAGGGATGGTGGTGTTGAGGTGGAAAAATTCAATGAATTGTATGTGGGAGGCTGACACAATAAGGGATATGAGGTGATTTGTATTTTTTTTCAAAAGGAGGCAATCGTTTCATACATAAAGGAGTAAATCCTTTCTATACAGATGTAATTATTGAGTATTCTGGTAATTCAGAGTTAAAAAAAACGAAGATAATTTTGATATGAAATTGAACTTACTAAACAAGGTGAGAGTCCACCTTGGAAAGGTAGGTAGCCTTCATTCACTGCATTTGGTTTGATAGGATTATAAAAAATGTTTATTATTAGGAGTGAAAATATTATTGTTACAATGATTGTAGTTTTCCGTCAATTTCACACAATAGACCCTCAAGATGCCTTGATTCATAACTTTTCACTCACGTGCTAATAGTCAATTGAAAATTTATACAAATAGAAAACATGCCCTGATGTACCAGCCAATGCAGAGAAGGGATAGAGGACATCCACGAAAAAGATGGACCGATTATAGATTAGAAAGAGGTTCGGAGCAGGCATTAAGGAAGAAGAAGAAGAAGAAGAAGAGAAGAAGACAAATTAATTTAGTTGAAAGCGTCAATACAGTTCAAGAATGATACGAATAATAGTGCCTATAAAACACAAAATAATAGTGAATTTGAGTAAAATGACCAGACTTACTTTTTGGAAATAGTTTATAAATCGAATTTAAAAACAAATATTAAATCAAATAAGAAATTCGCATCAATATTCTAACTCACTTGTGATTATGAGCGTGCAATTCCTAAAAAGTGCCATTCTGTAATTATATTGGTGGATGTCAATTTCGACATGAACTTCGAAGTAAACCACGTCACAGAGCTTTGACCAATCACAAGATACAAGCCGCCATTTTATCGTAGCACTCCCATCCGCCTTCTCATTGGCCGATGGAAGAGTGGCTGCTCGCTTGTGATTGGTCGAAGCTGTTTAACGTTGTAGTTGAGATGGTAGATAGCAGCCGCCATTTTATCGCCATTCCCTTCTGCTTTCTTATTGGCTGATGGGAAAGTGGCTGCTCGCTTGTGATTGGTCGAAGCTGTTTAACGTTGTAGTTGAGATGGTGGCTGGTAGACAGCAGCCGCCATTTTATCGCCATTCCCATCTGCTTTCTTATTGGCTGATGGAAAAGCGGCTGCTCGCTTGTGATTGGTCGAAGCTGTTTAACGTTGTAGTTGAGATTGGAGATAGCAGCCGCCATTTTCACATTATCATCTGCTTTCTTATTGGCTGATGGAAAAGTGGCTGCTCGCTTGTGATTGGAAAGCTATTTAACGTTGTAGTTGAGATGGTAGATAGAAGCACTTACAATGTTATTTTTTATAATGTGTTATAATTATAGTTCAATGAGAGAGAACATACTACCAGAGATAATCCAAATCTATTAGATAATACAAATGTATTTCGTAGTCTATGGTACTACTAGAACACTAGAACGAACTTAGTTTAGATTAGTCAAAGCTTTTTGGCGTAGTACTCGGCATAATCAGTAGATGGCAGGCAGCACCTACAATGTTATTAAGGCTAGGCGTACACCGGTTAGTCAAGACAAGACGAGATTAGTCACGTTTAGTCACAGTACTTCACATAGTTGCTTATGAAGCAACACACACCGATTAGTCATTGCATCAGTGTATGCTGCTTTATAAGCAACTATTTGAATTACTGTGACTAAACGTGACTAATCTAGTCTTGTCTTGTCTTGACTAACCGTTTTACACCTAGCCTAACAGATAAAGAGAGTATCCTACTCGTTTGTAATTGATTGGGAATGTATGATGTGGTATTAGCAGTTCTGATCGAGCAGTCGATGCGATCGGAAGTATTCTTATCGCGCTCCTAGACGACGAGTTTAGGCCGGCCGGCCAGCGTGCTGTTATTCAATACTGTATTTCTAACCTAGCAATGTTATAAAATCTAGTCGTTTTATTTAAAAATAGTTAAAGTGAAATTTAGTTAAAGTGAAGTAATAAGAAGGAACGTTATATTATGAAGTGTGACCGGTGTCATCAGAAAATTACTAAGGAAAGTGTGAAATGTCCGGACTGCCAAGTATCGTTTCACCAGAACTGTATTGATCTTTCATTTTATAAAAAGAATAGCAAGTGGAAGTGCGAGAAGTGTACTACATCGTCTTCGAGTTCTGGCACTAACAAAATGGAAGATCGCGAAATTTCGAATGAAATGTTACTAAATGCAATTAACGAGTTTAGAAATGAGACTAATACAAAGTGGGATAGAAACAACGAAATGTGGGAGAAAATGAGAGAACAATTTAAAGACGTTAAAGTGAAATGTGACGAAACTTGTGAAACCGTGAGTGCTTTGAAAGAAGAGAACGCTCGTCTCGAAGTAGAACTGAAAAGTGTAAAGGAGAATGTACAAGAACTCCAACAACAAACACGTAAAAACAATATTTTAATATCGGGTGTCCCTGTAACTTTTAGAGAAAATATCTTTGCAATTCTGGGAGACATAGCTCGGGTCCTACAATTAACTTTCTATGACTCAGAGATCTCGGCGGCGCATAGGCTAGGGAGAAATAAATCGGACACTAATCCTCCACCCATAGTAGTGAATTTCACATCTCGATGGACGAAAAATATGTGGTTAGAAGCAAGGAGGCAAAAGGGAAAAATCAGTGCTCAGGACCTTAGAAATGCTTTTCCCGATAACCCTATTTTCCTTAACGAGCACTTAACGCCTGAAACGAGAGCGATCTTTAACGCTGCCAGAAATTTGATGAAGGACAAGAAGTTATCGTCGGTGTGGACCTCGGACTGCAAAATCATGGCCAAGGCATCAGCGGATCAGCGACCCTTCCGTATCCGAGACCTGACACATGTGGAGCGTATAAGGACCAGCCGTCAAGGAGACAGAGTTCCGCCAACGCCAACCTGCAGCGATGGCAACACTTCACCCCCGCCCCCGCCCCCGCTGGTTGGCACAGAGAAGCAGTGAACGGCCGTCCATAACACGGTGTTTATTGAGAAGTATTCTCTCTTATTGTGCATTGAAAGATCGTGAGTAGAAAATATTGTTTTTGTTTTGAGAAGTTTTATTCATTTTTTAAATTAATGAGAAGTTTCATTTATTTTTTAAATTAATGCGAAAGACTACATTATAACATTACTCAAAGGCTACATATTTCAGTATTTAAAGACTACATGCTACATTATTTATATTACTCGCTTAATATGATCTGATAATATGATATGATATGATATGACCGCTTATATGATAATACGCTTTATATGAACTACTTACAAATTTACGTAGGTCGAATGTGTATATTTTTATTCTATTTATTTAATTAAGTGCTAATCTATTCATTCTATTGAGAATTTGCTTTTGTTTTAAATTATTATAATTGGTATTTTACATATCTCATGTCGATAAATAAAGCGTATTACCTCATTCTATTTTTGAAAATAAGAACACTTTCAACTCAAGTATTTATACAATTATTTGAAAAATTTCAGTATACTACATCAATTCCAATATTCCATGTTCGAAGCAGCTAGTTTTTCCTTTTCGTTAAGATGTTAATATCAATAAAGTATTATTCTGCAAATAGATAAAGTAATGGATAGGCTTCACTTTGTTGATTATAATAAGGAAAGGGGCCCCTAAAAGGTGGCCAAATTCTTATCGATGGGATTTCATGAACTGAGCCTCATCTAATCTTGTTCGTATAATAAATGGAAAGCGTTCTTTATCTGTTTCACTGAGGGTACTACTATCAATCTCTCTTTCGTTTTAAATATCTTACCTTCTATCTTCATATTGATTTATCTTAATTATTCAGGTACAATACACGCTTTTCTTCTATTAAAATTTCCTTCATTTATGCATTTACATTTTCTTACTTGTTTCCATGACTGGTCGGTCGGCTGGCCGTTGTTCTGTCTATATTCTAGACTTTTTTTTTATTTTATTTATTGTTTATTTTATTTACAACTAAGCTTTTACATTAAAATGATTTTTGAAGAGATTGAAGATTCGATCATACATTACAATGATAATGAAACAATAGAAGTAAATGATTTCTTTTCTTTTGATCCTCTGTACTATCGCAATCAGGTGGATAAACTTTTTAGCGTGGTGCACATGAATATACGTAGCATTGCCAAAAATTTTGATGAGTTCCTCTACTATGTAAGCAATAGTAAAGTGAAGTTCGATATTATTGTCTTGTCCGAAACATGGATTGAAAATTCTTTCGCTTTTAACTTCAATATTGAGGGCTATACCGTTGTTAATCAGATAAATAAGTTCACCAAATGTGATGGGCTATGTGTATTTATGCATAATGATGTAAAGTTTAATAGAATAGATATTTCAATCGACTTTGTAAATACAATCTGTCTAGATCTTGAAATTGATAACAAAACCTACAGATTGCTAGCACTTTATCGATCACCATCTTTGAACATTAACGGCTTTCTTATGAGTTTGGATTCATATCTCCAATCTTTAGGAACAGATAAATCAGTCATCATTATAGGTGACATTAATATTAACATTCTTGATAATGATAATTTGAGTAATGAGTACCTAGGAGTTATGCAGCTTAATGGATTTAAGTCATTATTAAATAAAGCTACGAGATCTCAAAACAATAGCAATACTTGTATAGATCACATATTTTTCAAAAACAGATCCATTAAAGAAAGCAATGTATTTTCAGCCATTATCAAATCTACTATCACCGACCACTACTGTACCTCATTCCATATAAATTACTCTTCTAACTCGAGTCAATGTCCATCCGTTAAAAATACTGTTAAGAAAATAAATTATGAAGCATTAAAGAATGACTTAGATGAGGAGAATTGGGAGTGCTTGGGGATGACAGATTCTAATGACACTGATAAATTGGTAGATACTTTCATAAATAAATTAACAGATTACTTAGATAAACACACTAATATCATACAACTATCACATAAAAGAAAACCACTAAAAAAATGGATTACACAAAGTATGGTAAGTGCAATGCGAAAAAGAGATAAAATGGCGAGACAACTCAAAAAACAGCCTTTTAATGCAGTATTGAAAGAGCAGTATAAGAATTACAGGAACACCTTGAACAACATTGTAAGAAATGCAAAAATTGAATATTTTAATAATAAATTTCAATTGAACAGAGGTAACTCAAAAAAGACATGGGAAAATATTAGAGACATTTTAGAAATCGAGAAGAAATCAAAGATGGAACCGGACTTAGATGCTGAAATATTCAATGATTATTTTGTAAACGTTGGGAAAAGTTATGCAGAAGCACTAAATAATAATATAAATACGACAGCTCCCCCAATGTCAGCTTCCATACCTCCTACAGATAGTTTGTACCTGTATCCTACGAATGCAGCTGAGATCGCATCCATCATAACTACCTTGAAAAGCGATGCTTCCCCTGGAGAGGATAAATTTACGGGTCACTGTCTGAAACAGATTGCTCCATACATTGCTGGCCCACTCGAAATCATAATAAATAAATGCTTTAGTGAAGGCTACTTTCCTAAACGTTTTAAAGTAGCTAAACTGATATTAATTCATAAAGCAGGTGATAAACGTAATCCAGCAAACTATAGACCTATTAGCCTACTCAGCAACTTTGCAAAAATAACAGAAAGGGTAATAAAAAAAAGGTTAGTTGACTTCCTGGATAAAAATAATTTCATTGCTGATAATCAGTATGGCTTCCAGTCTGGAAAGTCAACAAAGGATGCTGTTATGCTATTAACAAACATAGTTGATTATAATTTCAATAAAAATATGAAAACTTTGGCAATTTTCCTCGATTTAGCAAAAGCTTTCGATACTATACCTCACTTGACATTGATAAATAAACTTGACAGGTGTGGTATTCGTGGAGTGGCTAAAAATCTGATCACCAACTATTTGCAGGATAGATGTCAAACTATGACCATGAACAATAAAACTGACACAAGAACTTTGACAAGTTTTGGCCTTCCTCAAGGAACTGTTTTATCGCCCATATTATTCTTGATTTACTTGAATGATCTCCTAAAATTAGATATCCCAAACTCTAATAAAATATCTTTTGCTGATGATACAGTGTTAATTTTTAGCGGATCATCATGGAGAGAAACATATGAAATGGCAAATAAAGGTCTAATCATAGCTAAATCATGGTTTGACAATCATACTCTCACGTTGAACCTGAGTAAGACTAAGTTTATTGCATTTTCTCCAACAAAGACTGGTGAACCACCACCTGATGTAGTTATAAAAATTCATAACCATGAAATAGTTTACCCAATAGCCGCTGATTGTCCATGCGAGGCCATAGAAAAAGTAACATCTTTAAAATACCTTGGAATCATAATGGACAGTCACTTAAAATGGAACTTTCATTTACAACATCTAATAGCTAAACTGAAATATCTAATATACATGTTTTATAGAATAAATTCGTTAAAGGACTTAAATATAATAAGAACCATATACTACGCCTATGCAAATTCGCTTTTTGAATATGGTGTTGAATTATGGGGGGGTACTTATGACACGCACTTCAAAAAAATTTTTACATTGCAAAAACATATAATTAGAGCAGCTTTGAGACGACCCAGACTGTATCCTAGCAAGTCCTTGTTCATTGAGTTTGGTGTACCAACGTTGAGACAGGTCTTTGTGAAGAAAATTATAACACATGCTAATAAAAATAAACAGCTTTTAACAACAAACACTCATTTACATAATTTACGACCGTCTTCACTAAATACTTATAATAGAACTTTCTCTAGATTAACTATAAATAAACATCAATTCCCTTACTTCATGCAATATTACTCAAATAAAATTCCAAATCACTTCATAACCAATAGACTCACAAGGAAACTCAATAGCGAAATAGAAGCATGGGTGAAAACAAAAATATACTTCAAATTAGTTTAATTCAACTCATAAGGAGTTTGCCTTAGTTTTATGGCTACGTACTCACGGTTTCTTTTTTCAGAGTAGGCCTAGTCGTGTCTGACAATACCTATCAGAATACTGGCAATGCTACTGTATCGTAATTTATTTCTTTTTAATTTACTTCCAGCTATTAATCTATTGTCTATCTGTTATCTGTTTTCATAGTTAAGAATATTAATTTTTCTATATTAAGTTATATTTCTTTATCTATAGTTCTTTATTTATTTAGTTTACTATTTTCTTTATTTAGTTTGCTTCGGCATCAAAGTCTGTTCGATTTTGAGCTCACTGCTGGCGAACAAGAGTCTCTTATGCCAGTAGTGCCATAGATCGAATGCACTAATATCTATAAAGTGTATATTCTGTATTGTTTTGTTTATGGCAAATAAAAATTTATTCTATTATTCTATTCTAGCATAGACTAACCTTGGCCTTGAGACCATAGACTAAGCATTGAAGTTCAGCATTGAAATACAACAAAATGGTGATGAAATAACTCCATCTCCATAGATTCCGCATACAATATTACACACAAAATAATCAAAACTACAGGTATTTCAGCCTAGGACACATACAAATATTCAAAATTCTGTATTAGTTCAAACCACGTCTAGAAACCATCGAATCTACCCTATAATTGAATCCAATCATCCCTCCCAACATTAGATACAACATAATCAGAAACATCCTAATCCACAAAACAAAATATTTGAAGCCCCTCATCAATTCAAACAACCCCAAAACGTAACTCCCCAACAGTATTAATTCAACAATCCCTCTACAGTATCAGATACAAATTATCAATTACATCTCAATCCCAAAAACAAAATATTTAAAATCCCACATCATTTCAAACAACTTTCAAAAGTATCTTTCCGACAGTATTAATTCATTGATCCCTGGAAAACATCGTTTACTACACAATCAAATCCCAATCCCAGAAACAAAATATTCAAAATCCCTCATCTTACCACAAAAACACCCCTAACAACATAGTTCACCCTCACTCAATTCACATCAGGCGCCGCCGACAGGGAAATTTGCGGGGGGCAATTTGTGTTTGCGCGGTTGGCAGCAATGGTGTGCAGCAGCAACAGCAGTGATGCCGCTAATCGTAAGCTGATGAATGTTTGATGAGTGCTTGCTGCTCTTACTTGCTTCAACCGCCAGCCCCCCCCCCCCCAGCACAGCTAGCTCCCAATTAATTAGAGACAAAACTCCCTTGACGCGACGAGAGGGTTGCCAGCCAGCAAGCAGCGTGAGCCAGTTAATCTCTCAATCTCTTTCTCGCGCGAGAGAGAGAGAGAGACCGAGCGGAAGACAGATAGAGTGACTCTCTTGTTTTATGCCCTTGCTCACCTGTTTTCAAACATTACATTCATTCTCTTTCTCTTATACACAATATCTCTCTATCATCACACAATTTGACTCTCACATCCTCCCTCTCACACTCGCTCTCTCTTTCTCCCTCTCTCTCACTCACACACTCTCTCTGTATCACTCACTCTTCAACCTCAAACAACAATGTGATACATTCTCATATAGAGCGGTATGTACATTATTTTACTCCACTGTTACTGGAAATAATGTATCTCCACATAGATACATTATATTCAATTGAAGTCTATTGTCACATAACAGTTCAGAATCAGTCTTGTCTTGGTTCAGCTTGTTCTGGAAATAATGTATCTCCACTTAGATACATTATATTCAATTGAAGTCTATTCCACATAATATATCACTTCAGAATCAGTCTTGTCTCAGTTCTGCGCATGCGTCAATGCAACCAGTGCTATGTTATTGGTACATCGTCATTGTCGCATGCGCAAAACAAGCTGAACTGATACGGACCGGTGACTAGGCTCATATGTGTGAATAGTCTCACTAGTAGACTGGGAAATAACGAAAATATAAATTCTATATGCCATTTAGAATTAATTATCAAGTTATTTACTAGAATATTCTACCTACTTCTTCTATTCGTCATCCTTCTACTCCTCATTCTCCTTCTCCTACTTCTCCTCCTCGTCATCCTTTTACTCCTCGTCCTCCTCTTCCTTTTCCTCATTCTCATTCTTCTGCTTCTTCTCTAGCTTTTTCTTTCTAACTTTCTTGTATTCCTATGATTTATTTTTCTCTTCTCTTTCCGTCCTCTCATTCCTATTCCAAATTTACATCTTCCGTCTCTTTCTTAGTATAGAATATTCCACCTACTTCTTCTATTCGTCATCCTTCTACTCCTCCTCCCCCTCCTCCTCCTCATTCTCCTTCTTCTCCTACTCCTCCTCCTCGTCATCCTTTTACTCCTTCTCCTCCCCCCCCATTTTCCTCATTCTCCTTCTCCTCATTTTCTTCCTCCTCTTTCTCCTTCTTCTGCTTCTTCTCTACCTTTTTTCTTTCTCATTTTCTTGTACACCTCCTTTGATTCCCTTTTTCTTTTCTCTTTCCGTCTTCTCATTCCTATTCCAAATTTACATCTTCCGTCTCCTTCTTCGTACTTTCTTCTTTCTCCTCTGCTTTTCCTTCTTCTTCCATTTCTCTAAAGCAAATCAACCCTTCCTACCAAACCAATACCGCACTGAAGAGAGCATTCCAGTCCAACAACTCACAACCGCTATTCATTAATTCCTTTGCTTCACCCTCGACTACCCTCAACACCAGCAATCAGCGTAATTACGGGTGGAAAACACCCTTACAAAATGCATGGTAATGTGGAGAAATAAAAGATTAGACGAAAAGGGTTTGAGGGATGATATAAGTGGGAAACGGAAACGCTAGGCTAAATATGAGAAAGGGAGATGAAAGATTAGGGGATGCAGTGGAAGAAGATGATTCGTATGAGAGAAATGGGGAATTAGGAATGACGAACACCCTTACAAAGACCAAGGGGAGAAAGAGGAATAGAAGATTGGACGGACGGAAGGAAGAAAAGAAAAAACACTATTAGGCCTACCGAGAAAGGAAAATGTGGTTGCAAATATGGGAATTGAGAGGATGATAAATTAGATGAAAAAGTTGTAAAAGTGAATGATAGCGAGAAACGGAGACGAAAACTTGGAAAATGGGGAAGAAGAGATAATAAACAAAACGAGAATGGAGGAGTTGAACAAAAACTGGAAAAAAAAAACAGAAAAAACATACGGCAGTGAGAAAGAGGTGAAGGAGTGAGATAGTTACTGAGAGCGGAAAACGTAAACTCAAAAATATGAGTAGTAGAAAACATAATAGATCAGCGAAAAGGGTGTGAAGGAAAAATATGAAAGAAGGGAGAAAATCATATAGTATTTGTTAGAAACATAGGGGAGGTGAATAGAAGGAGATTAGGCGAACAATGTGTGGAAGAGAATAATTAGTGGGAATCGGGAACGAAAGCTTCAAAATGAGAAAGAGAGATAAAAGTTGAAGAGCCCCGGAAAAATTTGTTAGGGAGCCCCAGAAAAGAAAGCTTGAAAACACGAGAGAGACGAAAAATAAGAGAGAATAATAATAATGATGATCATTGAAACAAAGAAGAGTTGATGGTGGGGAAACGATTTGTTAAGACAAGTAAAGAGGAGATTTCAAGTTCATTCGCACACTTCAAACAAAGTAGAAATCTTGATAAAGATGAGGGAGGAGCAAAGGATTGAATGATATTTTTTTCAAGAAAAAGGTTGTCACAATTATGATAGAGATAGTGAAGAGAAAAGCAGGGGATTGAATTTGACGATATAATGATCGTTAGAAAAGAGTGTTTGAAAAAGAAAGTTTCTAAAAGGGGAGAGGATTTTCTATTGAATGTTATGTTGTGAGGCGTTCAGTTGCATATTAACGTGGTTGAAAAAAGAAAATGAAACGTGATTCACATGAGACTTTCAAGATTCAGAAAATAATTGATGTGAGAATAAGGAGACATATATATTAATATAAGTAACGTTGCTATATCTCCATCGAAAGCATTCATTTTCTGATTTTCGACCGTTTCTTACCTTATCTTTTGTAGGGGAGCAAACATGTTTATAGTAATAATATTGCTTCTTAATATTATGTTCAATATACATTTTCCACCATTTAATTGAGGAAAAGGTTAATTATTTGGTGAAAATTGAAGGCTTTGAAAAAACTATAAAGAATACTGAGTGGTGAGGGGAAAACAAATACATGAGAAATAAGAAAATGAAGGAAAATTAATTATTATACTAAAAATACCTGGACATACGTGGAGGGAAAGAGAGGGAAAGAGAGAGAGATATGGGAATAGAAGGATAGAAAATGAGATAGGAAGATAAAAAGAAAGTAACCGTCAAAGGGAGTAAGTTTAGTTAGACGTAATTGATTTGTACAGACAGGAGCAAAATAGAGAGGTTGAGCCTTTCGGAGACGAACAAGCAGATGATTCAAAGCGAAAGCAGGGTGGCAAGAGAGAGAGAGAGGGAGAGAGTGAGAGAGAGAGATACCGAGTGATTGACTGAGAACGTTGTGGCAAAGTAATTGTACGTTCAATTAGGTAGCAATCCCTCTGCAGCGAATCACATACAGATAGGTAGGTGTCAGATCGACAATGATTTCTCTTTCCTCTTTACTGCTCCTTCTCATCCTCATCCTCCTCCACCTCCTCCACCTCCTCCTTCTACTCTTCTTCTTCCAATCTATCGGATCACATTCGTTGCCCTTCCATTCCACCCCACCAGCCTGAGCATGCTAATAACTCCTCCATTGAGCATCGTCTGGTTGCCGAGGCAACGCGTTAAGTTGATTGAACGAAGCATCATACACCCTCCACGTTTATTATATTTTCCATCTTTCAACTCGAATATAACTCTAATCGGATTTTTATTGCCACTTATGCACTGGTTGGGTTTTCATTTCGCATTCAATTTCTCTTTCTCTTTAGTACCTATTACTCGTTCTCCTCCTTCTGCTCCTTCTTCTTTTTTCGCTCCTCATGTTTCTCCTTCTTCTTCTTCCCCTTTTTCTTGTTCTTGTTCTTGTTCTTCCCCTTCTTGTTCTTATTCTTCTTTTTCTTCTTCTTCTTCTCTTCTTCTTCTTCTTCTTCTTCTTCTTCTTCTTCTTCCTCATGTTTCTTCTTCTTCTTCTTCTTCTTCTTCTTCTTCTTCTTCTTCTTCTTCTTCTTCTTCTTCTTCTTCTTCTTCTTCTTCTTCTTCTTCTTCTTCTTCTTCTTCTTCTTCTTCTTCTTCTTCTTCTTCTTCTTCTTCTTCTTCTTCTTCTTCTTCTTCTTCTTCTTCTTCTTCTTCTTCTTCTTCTTCTTCTTCTTCTTCTTCTTCTTCTTCTCCTTATTTGTCTTCTTCTTCTTCTTCTTCTTCTTCTTCTTTTCTTCTTCTTCTTCTTCCTCTTCTTCTCGTTCTTCTTACTCATCATTCTCTGCTCAGCTTTTCTGTTTACTCAGAATTCTGCTCAGAATTCTTTAGAATTCACTCATATTAAAGTATCGATTCATTGTAACGTGCCTGAGTGTAGAGATATAAAAATCGACGATAATCTCCTTTAAAACAGGAGCGGCAATGAAACACGGGCGATTATGAAAACATTGAGATTCATTTTAAAAATGTGGATTTAATAGATAAAGACTTTATTTGCTCATACAACATGATTTTGATTCCTATGTTTGTTGTATGAGCCGCCATTGCTGATGACGTATGTTGAAACCGCCCACTGTGGGAGTGGCATGTCTAGGCCAATGGCAGGCGTCCAGCTTGATAGGTCATGTGATGAATAACCTTCTCACAAGATCGCTGGAAGGTATCGAGCAAAATGGAGGACATCTTCCGAATATTATTATCTTTGAATAATTGTAATTGTTTAAGTTTCATATTTGGAATAGGTAAATTAGAGCTCCATATTTATGAAATTATTTCCGGTGTATTCATAATCGCTAGATTCCCTGATGAATATTATTTACGAGAACATCCTCTATTTTTATATTCCTGTACACGGTCAGGCTACAATATAATAATCCTTACTATAATAGATGTGAATTCCAATTAGAAGTACTCGTATTCTAGGTTTGCAAAGTATTACTAGCTTGCTAGATTTGCTAGGTTTACAAGCCTAGAAATTGGATTTTTAATCTGTTGGGCTTGTCAAAAAATTATTTCATAGTTCTAAGACTACATTAGGTTGTGCCAATAATTTCCGTTTATTTCCACGTATAAATAAGTCACAAGTTATCAGTTGTTTTATCTTCTCATAAATTTCTATATTTCATTTCTAACCAATGAATGAATATGAGAATGGATATAGTAATTAGACTGGAAGACAACATATCAGATAGTCTTTCGCTGTCACAGCAATCACAATTATTCATTCATTTATTGAAAATATACTAGTACATTACAATGTACGCCTTCAATAAACATAGCCTACATTCCAATCAACAGGCATTCCCAAAATCTGCTTCAATCCCAAATTTAAATCAAATGATAACGGCATAACCAGAAATCACCACTTATTGCTGTTTTACACTAAAACTAACACATACCAGCTTATAAAGCCCGACTACACGAGCGATTTTAGAAACGTCGACAATTAAACGTTGGCAGCAGCGGCGGCGGTCTTTTAGCACGGACTTTCCACAACTGCAAACATAGTCAGGACGAAAGGATTCATTAAGGATCCCTCGAGGCGAGTTAAAAGGGTCTAGTTAATCCTGGAGGATCCCCTTTTAGGGAGGAGTTGGTGGGGAGTGAGGAGGTTTGTGTAGTCCGTGCCCTAATCCTGTTTGAGACTGGACTTTGGCATCAGCATCTATTATTGGCGGCGACGATTATTATGATTAGTAAGGCAGTGAAAAACGATGATGAAGGACCCCATTTCTCCGAAAACGTAATCTGTTTAATCAAACAACGCCTCTCTGTTCACAGCACCTGCCTTCCGGACAAGCTAACCTAACCATGACTTGACGTTTTGCATAGATTTTGATCAAGAATTAGATGGTGAGATCTTGTCGAAAGATGTCAGACACGATAAATATAGTCCTTTGAATAACAAGTTAACATGAATATTAATTGTGTAATGCCTTCTTTACACGTTACCTGCCGATCAGTTTTCAGTGTTATTTAAAAAGTTTCAAAAATTGGAATGATGACTTCTTCACAAACATGGTATTGAAAGTGACATTAGTGTATAATGTTATCAAGAATAGCACTTATTCTCGTGAATTATTAACATAATTTATGGGCTAGTCAGTTGCAAAACGAGTCATTCATGAGAATTTATTATGAGAATAATTCACAATAATGAATGTTATACATGATTAGTGGCGAAGCGTGGTATACTTATCCACCATCGCCATCCTATAGGAAATATACCCGGCGATGACCAAATAAGTATACCACGCTTCGCCAAGGTTCATAATACCACAATGTCACTTATAATAGCATATAGCATATAAGAATAAATTAAGTTTATAGTTCCCACATCTAAAATTTTATATATTTAGCACTGGCAACTTTTGACTGGTATATACGCCAAATACAACGTGTAAAAAAGACATGAAAAACAACTTTATTGCCATGGGAGAAAGATAACATTGACTCAACTAATCTACTTTGACTTAAATCTACTTTGAGTCAATCTAAATAGACTCATTGATCTACTTGATCAAGGATCTGATTCCGAAACTTTGTGTAAGACATTTATCACGATCTTTAGTATCCTATTTCAAAGAGATTTGATGATCAGATGGAAGAAGAGAAAATAGAGGAGGGAAGAGGAGGGGTGAAAAAGAGAAAGAGAGATAAAGATTAATAGATAGCAGAATAGACTGATACAGTTAAAGATGAACCACTAAATTGAGAGAGGGATGGAATAAACAGATTGTCTATCATGATGAATCATCCATTATTATTACATCTAACACAGAGCTATCAGATTGCTCATCTCACTACAAAGAGAACTGGGTCATATCGAACTGCCAATAGTCATGTCGAGTATGTTAATAACATGCCAGTTACATGCTCTGACTCTAATTCGTTAGTTGATTCTGTATCTCCTGGAATCAACTCAACAATAATTACCATTACAATTTCAATGTTCTGCGTAGGTAATGGGATTGGGAATATGATTAGGAAACCACATTACAGTGTAGTCTATTATTATCAAAGTATAGCTGGTTTATTTTGCTAAGGTACCTGCACTGACAATAAATGATCCCATTTAACAATGATCAAAGTTCAATGGAAATAAGTTTGTTACTATTCAATTTAAATCCAGATGCCTTAAAGCAAAATATTCAGCAAAAATTGAAAGATTCAAAGCAAAATTAGCCAGCTTGATGCTGGTCATCAATATCCTTTGGTAAAATGGACTAAACTGAAATGTTGTTTCCTAATCATATTTAGGCTACATTAACTACGGAGAAAATTGACATTATGATTGCAGTATTGATTGCAGGAGATGCCAAATCAGTCACTTTATCAAAGACAAATTCAGTACCAACAAACGATCAGACAGAGAACATGTTACTGGCATTCAAATGGACAGATTATACTTAGTAAAGATTGGAAAAAATTGGAAAATAGTCAAAACCTTGTCTCATGCTAGGCGTACACCGGTTAGTCAAGATAAGACAAGATTAATCACGTTTAGTCACAGTAATTCACATTGTTGCTTATGAATCAACTCACACCGATTAGGCATTGCATCGGTGTGTGCTGTTTCATAAGCAGCTATGTGAATTACTGTGACTAAACGTGACTAATCTCGTCTTGTCTTGTCTTGACTAACCGGTATACGCCTAGCCTTAGTAAAAATTGGAAAAATTTGGAAAATAGTCAAACCTTGTCTTAGCCCATCATCCTAGAGCAAAAGTGACTGCAATACAGGACTGGAAACAAGCTGCTCTACAAGCAGAAGCTAAGGGTGGTTTACGGGGAGGTTTTCACCGGGGGTTGAGGGTTTTTATTAGGGGTTGGGGGTGGTTTTACGAGAAAGAGAGGGTAGCGATGGTCGTAGGATGATATTTATTTTAGTGGCAACCGAGTTTAGTGTCTGCTATTACTAGGGGATGGTGCAAGCTATAAGGGAGTTTCCTCCCTGTAAGGGATGAAGGGAGGGAGGGAGGGTAGGGTAGTTTCCTCTGGCAGCGACAGTCATTGCTTCAGCCGTCGTAAACTGCGAATAATGTTAGGGTACTTGAACGGTGAAAAACATTTTGGAGAGCTCTCCTACTCTATCTCTCTCATGAATTATCGTGCCCTCTTTGTCTCTCAACTCGTTTCTCTGCCCAAATCTATATCTATATCGTCTCTATATATCTGCTCTTATCTATATCTTTGATTCTCTGTCGATTTCCTCCTTTTTCCCATGTTTGACCGCATATAATACAGTAGGTTTTAAATTTTAGTTCAACATTTCCTGTGGTCTGAATCTATACAGTATACACCTGAGGTTTTCCAAATTTTCATTGATATTAAATCATTGAGTTCCAATAATCCTTCTACTCGTATATAAAAGGACTTTGGCAAAACTAATGACAACCATTGTGACTGTTATAGTGGACCAATTTAGATGTGGTTCGAACCAAAACAAAGATCAGCGGTCCCTGATGTGCAAGTTTCATTTGAATTTTGGAAAAAATACGTTTAATTGGTGAAAAATGTAACCTTCAGCGGCATCTCTCGGCTTTTGACGGAACTGCTTATACAGAGTACTAGATGTAGTAATGAATAATGGCGGCGAATTTCAACATGGCGGTGCTTTTTTCGCTGTGGGCTTAGACTAACCAAAGATTTAGACTAACTAAAGATTAGACTAATTTTTGGATTTACACTAACCAAATATCTTGAACTAACCAATAATGAATGGATTATCCCTGCTATCATTTTTTATTACCTTTTATCATGTCACCTATCTCCTCGAAAATAAATGACTGCACTGTATATACAGCATATTATAATGTTTTCATTAACTGATAATTCACAATTATTAACTTGATAGGGTAGAGAAACAGACAAATAGGTCCTAAAACTTCATTTTACTAAGTTCTATAGGAAAAACGTAACATAGATTTTGTTGGATGACTTCAGTACACGGTGGTTAAATTCAATTAGTTTCTATGCAAATGGCAGTAAGCCTTGATTCGCACAGCCTTCACAAAGAGATATAGAAAAGATTCAATTTATCGGGGCAAAAAAGAGAGAATATAACTCAAATAAGCTACATTAACCAAATAATGTTAGGTACAGGACAAGCCTGCAGCACAATGAAAATTAAGCGCAATATTCACTTGAATTGCTTCAGGACAGTTTAAGAGCATGTCACCATCGCTCAAAATGGGTGATTCGGAGACATCTCCTTTTCAAAATTACTTGACTTACCCTCGGCGAAGAAAAAACCAGTGAAAACCTGCCCATTAAATATCTTCCCCGCGCAAGCAATAAACACAGAAGCACTTGTGAGCAATAAAGCCTACCCCTCCCCTCTCACCCTTGAAACCCACCCCCGACAGGGCTCATCGCACAAGTTAAGTGCAATTGGAAAGAAAAGTTCATTCTTGGTCGTCGACGGGTCTTCTTCTCCTTCTTCTTTTTCTTCTCTTCCCTTCATGTTCTTCTTCTTCTTCTCCTTCTTCTTTTTCTTCTCTTCCCTTCATGTTCTTCTTCTTCTCATCCAACTCTGTCTTATTAGAAACCCCTAAACAATCGGTAACTCGTACCCTCTTTTCGGCATCTTTTCCTATATAACTTTGTCTTCTATCTTCCTCTCAGTTTCTCTATCTCTCTCTCACCCTTCTTCTAACCACTCTCCCTCTTCCCTGAACACGTGTACGTGATTTCAATCTGGCTTTATCTTTTATACTTTGGTTTGTTTTTATTACTTTAGTCTTACCAGACTTTTATTCACTTCTCTGATATTCTTCGTCTTCTTGTTTGTCTTGCTTTAAATCTTCTACCCTCCTTTTTCTTTTCTTCTTCTTCTGTCATTTTCATACCATGCTTATCTCTGCTGCTTTACTATTGTTTCATTAACAGCTGATGTTCAACGCAACTTTATCTACAATTACATTAAGAGATTACATTAAGCATAGTGGAACATGACCGATCCCACACTGGTCAAACTTAGGGGTTGTATAATAAGATAATATTTTTCCAAAATACTCAACTGTATAATCCTCAAATTTTTGTCATTTTTTATTTTATTGTATATTTATAGATTTATTGTAGGCCTATTAGAAGAATAAAATTCATTTCACTCTTCTTACTTCAAAGGTAAACTTGACATACTAATTTATTTTTCTTGTGAAAATTCTATGGTTCTCCAAATTTATTGACCTTGAAACAAAACTTCAATATTATTATTGCGGTAAACATATTTTTAATATTATTATTAATATGAGGAAACTAGAAGCTCTCACAGCCACATTCTACTGAAGTAAAAAGAGACATTAAACAATCACAAGAAATTCAAACGAGACACTAGTTTCGATTGTTACACCATTATTATTTTGGGATGAATTGAAACTATAGCTGCAGAACATCAAATACGATAAAGTAGTTTACACAATATGTGTTGCTATTGGTCGGTGGGAGGAGCCTATCGATCACTGGCTTGTCATTGGCTGAAACAAGCCGCGCCCACTGCTCAAACATTATTACAAAAAAATTTAATATAATAGAAAGTAGATAACAATTTCCATGAAAAAATCCGAGTTTCTTCAAAAAATAATTCGTACAAAAGATTTGAATTTCTGCATCAACCACTCTCTGCTAACCAGACTCCAATATAATCTTTGAATGTTGTTTTATGCGTCATATATGCTGAACCATAAACTGCACCATAAATATCTGTGCATAAGGTTTATGTTCCGGTAATGCCGGCGACTGACTCTGGAAGTGTCACAGCCTTCCTTCTTCTTCTTCTTCTTCTTTCTTCTTCTCTTCCTCTTCTTCTTTTCCTTCTTCTTCTTCTTCCTTCTGTTCTAGTAGCGGCAGTAAAGAATGTAGTAAACGTGTGCCTTCCCTACCCTACACAGCAAGCAGTTAGCTCAGTTTTATTGCAGTAAATGACGTTGTCGACAATAAAACAGTGCAGTTTCAACTGTGGTAATATCGCATACCACCCCCCCCCCCCCCCCCTCATCACCCTCTTATTATACTTCTCTCTCTTCTCCTTCTTCTTCTTTTTTCTTCTCCTGTTTACTTTTCCCTTGTGGCTTATGGTTATAGGCTGACGTTTTCTGTTTTGGAAGATTGAATTGTTTTGTGAAGTGAATAAGAAAACTTTATGTTAAAATGTATTGGTGATAGATATTCATAATGTAAGAGACTATTCACAAGGCCACAACCATATTTATTGTAAGCATAGAAGATGAAGTTGTTTATTGCATGGAATAATATGAGAAGTTGCGAGCGAAAAAAGAACATAATAAAATGTAAGCTAGACCAATCATGAACTGTGACAAAAATTATAACTTTTATTAATATAATAAAGGTATTACTTTGCGTAATATGGTGTTATTGTAAGCCGAATTCGTTTTTTCAATAATATTATTCCTTTTCATACGTGAAAGATTAAAGCCATATCCTGATATCCATAATTCTATTCTAGTAGTAAAATATTGTCTTTGATAATACTAATGTATTATTATCAAACCAAATTCGTACATTACAACATATGTACCCAGTTTATGTTAGGTACCATAGTACTCGAATCTTAAATCACTCAATTCCTCTTGAGGGAAACGACTGTACATCTTCACTTGGATTCACTGAGAACAAGTCAAGTTCAACAAAAAGAGAACGGAGATTGACATAGAATGATAGATAAAAGAAGAGGAAACACCAATTCGAGACCGAAAAAGAGATAAGAGCCTATATCGTGAAAAAGTCGAGCATTTCATGAGAAGAATGCTAGGGGGATAAAGGAGGAAGGGGAAGAGGGAAGCATTTGATTTAATGCGATGTAAGTCTGTTGTCATGGCAACCCCCAGGTTGTTGGTAGGGGGGTGATGGGGGAGAGGGGTTTGATTTACTCTTTTATAGGGGATATTTCGCTGTCGTGGAGTAGGATCAGGATGAAGAGAAGAAGAAGACGAAGAAGAAGATGAAGAAGAAGAAGAAGAAGAAGAAGAAGAAGAAGAAGAAGAAGAAGAAGAAGAAGAAGAAGAAGAAGAAAAGAAGAAGAAGAAGAAGAAGAAGAAGAAGAAGAAGAAGAAAAAATGGAATGGGGAGGATAAGGACTATACCTCTTCAATTAGTAGTAGATTGGTTTCTAGACTGAAGGTTGACTTTCAACTTTCAATTCTCAACTTTCCTCTCAACATTGTATCACGATAACTTACTAAAGTTCAAGTAGGGTGAACTAGGAATATAAATTCACATAAACTACACCACAATCCATACAAACATACATATCACCAATTAAGTTGCAGTAAAGTATTGCTAACAGTACTTGAAGCAGGAAAATGGAATTTTAAAACTAACAATGCAAAAGCATCATTGGAAGGAATTCGAGAAAAACAAAATATATTGTAAAATAACATTTGAAGAAAATAAAATTAGTATTAAAATAGTACTAACCTTATCATCATCGCCTTCACTATCACACTGGAAAAGAAAAAAAAATTATTAGTTTCGACACATTTCCACGATTCAGGGGAACAATAATCATTATTTACTATCAATTCTATGTTAAATTGTTAGGCTGAGGCTTCTTTCATGAAAATTTATAAGTCCTGTAAGACATGAAGAAGGTGGACCCACACTGTACTTGGCTAGCATGGCTAACTAAGCAATAAACGTATAAATCTTGCCTGCGTCCTCCATATTCCAGTACTGAAGGACTTTCAAATGTTTATGGAACAGGCCCCTGGTTTCCAAATAACTATAATATTTGTTATTCAATGGGTAGTCTAATTTAAATGAATATAATTGTTCATTATTGAAGTAACAATACTCTCCTAACTTATCACATAAATATTTTGAAAAGCTAATGAATTCATGGGATCAAAACACTGATGTTCATTAAGAAAGTTTAATTAAAAACATTCGTTCACTATTTATCAATAGCCAATTATTAACCAGCCTATATTTTGTTTAGACGTTTTTCAAATCATATTTGAAACAGATTTTGATTTGCTTCAGAATAGGCTACTTACTTTATTGCTATTAGTACAGGCTAATTAGGCGTATTGAGATTATCATTATTCATGATTTTTTTCAGAATTCAATCCAATATTAATAATTAAATTCTGATTTGTTACCGCAATAAACCTAATTAGATGAAAACCCCAACAAATTCAGGCCAGTAAGCCTGCAATACGTCTTGCAAAGCTATTAGGCTTACAGGATTAGGCTTACATCAAACTTAACTCCCTGCACCATGCATGCAGCTTACTAGCAAGTATGAAATTCATGTCGCTATACAGGTTTATCACTATTACTTTGTACACGTATCTGTTTTGAATGTATAAGTATACCAGCACAAGCAGGCTTAGCATATACAGTTATACCGACTCATGTTAGTTTAGCATATATCTGCATGCTTCCATTTCAGCCCCAATCCGTTAAATCCTCAGTAATTAAATCGAATCCTGCCGAAATGCAAACCCACCCCTCTGACACGTGACATGAAACGGGAATATTTTACACCCCCTAGTGAGAGAGAATTGATGAAAGAGGGGTTGGAAAAGAGAAGTAAGGTGTTGAATGAGAAAATTGGCGAAAATATTGAAAGAGGGAAGCAGGGAGAATGAAATAACAGGATGTAGGAAACATATTGAAGAAGTTATTCTTTTTACATTACTTTGCATTTTCATAATTACCATCAAGAAGGATGCGAGAGACGGCGACAGCTGTAAAAAACTCGCCATATATATATATATAGTAGTACCATCAAGAATAGATGGTTTCCGAAATATTATAATGACAAAATATTTTAAAATTACATTTACTGTCAAAAATAGGCGCGTGACAAGAAACAAATGATTGTTTGAAAAAAAATTAGATTACTGAACAAAAATTTAGGGTTTTCTGCGCAAATTGATGTATGATTCCACTTATTCACACGTATTTTAATATTTTAAAATATTTTTTGAAAAAATCATTACAACGCTTCGCGTTGTATCATCCCAGCTTGAAAGCATGAGAAAGGCACGGTGAAATAGCATTGGGAAGATAGGACAGTTACGCAAAGAATTGCTCACACGGTACACACTCTGTGTTCAAACGTATCATTCGTTCAGAAGCCGATTGAAAATCTCTTCGATTTAACATGCGTCTAAATGGGCCAACGATCTGACCAGCCGGAGCACGGTCGGGTGAATAACATGGGAAAGATAGAAGGATCAGAAGCCTTACGCACAGAACTGCTCGCTTGATACGAAAGACATCAAGTCGTTGCTTTCTACGCTTATGACGCGGCAATATTATTCAAATTTTAAGTTGTTTTACTGTAATAATAGCCTACCCATAATTTTCAAAATAAGCAGTGCTTCTTGGATGGATTATCCTCTTATCAAATACATGATTATAAACAATATATTGTGGAATTTACATTTAGATACCTGATAGATGAAGCTTGAGTATTATTCTAATTACAAGTTGTTTTACTGTAATACCCTATTCATAGTTTTCAAAATAAGCAGTGCTTCTTGGATGAGTTATTCTCTTGTACCATACTCGAAAATAAACATAATTTTGTGGGATTCACATTATACCTAATAGGTAAAGCTCAAATATTATTCTAATTACAAATTGTTTTACTGTAATAGGCCTACTCCATCCATAATTTTCAAAACAAGCAGTGCTCCTTGGATGACTCATCCCATACTTGAAAATAAACAATATTTTGTGGAATTTATATTTTGATTCCTAATACCCACATAGGTAGAGGCAGAGCTGTCATTCATTCATAAAGCTAAAACTGAATTTTCAAGCACCTTCTATAATACACGCTGCCATAAATTAATTATCATTCAAAGTAATTCCAAGAATAGTAGGCCTACACTTGAATGTCCTAAATATACGAAATAGTGATACAAATAAAATATTAATATAATTGGAAGCATGTTGATAGAGGTGATGAGGTGATAATGCAATTAAATCAACTATTGTTGGTCTCTAGAAAATCAACGAAAACCCGTTATTTGAGAACAAAATAATATAGCTCTGCTTCTCTCTCTCACTGTCTCTTGAAGATACAAAACCATATTTGTTGCAATTAGTTTTATTTCCAATGACGTTCATTTCAGCATAAAATATATCATAAACTAGAATTCAACAATCTAGAATTAAACTTCCACCTATATATTTTAATTTAAAATCTCCCTTATCTCATGTTTTGTTCAGTGAATCCGATACTGTAATTATTACTACTTTTAAATGACGTTCATTGTTATAACTATCATGACCTAGAATTTGAGCGACATACTTTGTAATCTACATGAATAAAGTGGATATCCTATTCTATTCTATTCTATTCTCTTCTTCTTCTTCCTCCCATATTCTGTCCACAATCCCTTCTCTTTTCATCATTCTATTCCTCTTTTAAACGTTATTCAGTAAAGATTCTTTCATTTTATCTCCTACCTCCTTTTCACTAATCTTCCTTATTTATTTTCCATTTCACCATTCACTCACCCCACTTGCCTATAATTATATTGTTCTCTTTGCTAGCTCTTTGTTATCCCTTAGCGTTGTAATATTCATAGTACAGTATATAGCCTACATTCAATATTTTATATTAATAGTTAAAGCCAACATTCAATATTTATATTAATAGTATATAGCCTACATTCAATATCTATATTAATAGTATATAGCCTACTTTCAATATTCATATTAATAGTGTATAGCCCACATTCAATATCGTATTAATAATGTTTTCCATATAAATATTTATATTCATAGTACTGTATATAGCCCACATTCAATATTTCAAGAGATTCATAGAAAATTAATAATATAAAATTTGATATTTACGTGAAGTTAGGGGATAATGCACTATACAATACTTATGAAAATACTATACTATGAAAATACACTAGACGTGTAGTGTTATATCGCAGTAAACAATTATGCAAATTAAGAATGAGGATACCTACTGACCATCAACATAATGATATGAAATAAAATGAAGATATCCTTCATTAGGCGGTGTTAGGACTAGAGAGTCCTCTCTATTATACCACTATATAAATATTAATAACACTATATTAATAGATCTCTATTAATCCCATTCAACTATAACCATAACAATGATGATCTCTTGTGAGATATTGTTTGAGAAGTTTCAGTGACTACAGTGACTTATTATAATATGATGATTATCATTTATGACAGAATATATTCGTATTTGTTTGATCGTAGTTCAAGATATTTATGAAGAAAATACTTACGATATAACCACGACCACTACTGCACCGGCTGCTTGCCTGAAAAGGAAAAATATGAAAAAAATTAGCTTACATTTAATTAATATTTTTCTTTTTTATTGGAAATAAACAAATATTAAGAAGTCCAAAATTTTATATTGCTTCAGTACTTTTAATTCAAAATTGTTCTATTTTCAATCACGGAGTAAATTCTAATAAAAACAAACAATGTTAATTTCAATGTTAATTAAGATGAAAATTAATGATATTGTTTAAAACAGAAGAAAATTGATGATAAATAGTAATCTCCAAGATATATTAGTAGCCTGGCCTAATCCAAAACTGGTGACAGTCAATTGTAGAAATATGTTAGAAAATATGGTTATAAAACAATGATTGAAATTTATTGTACCAGAAATTATATTCTTATCAATTGTATTCAATTTCTATAGGAGCATAGACTTACCAAGGAAAATGGACTATCTAGATGGATCATTTCATTTCTTCATTTCATTTATTTACACACAATTTCCAAAAACAATTCAATAATACAACATATAAATACAATATATAATAGATCATTATAGTAAGTGAACCTGAGACCCTTCATTTCATTGTAGATTAGCAGATGAATCATCTCATTATAGGATTATATTATTAGGATTAGAGCATGCATTAATCTCATTCGAGACATAGTTGAATGGGTGAAACCAATAAATCTATCACACCTACTACTCTGTATATAATGATTAAACTGCTTATTTGTTGTCACCTCCATATAGATGTAACTATCCATGTAGATGTACAACTTTTAGTTCTATAGGTATTTCCCATTGCCATATTCTATACAATATAGTAGATCACTGTAATAATTTGTGTAAGTCCCTCAATACGTTTTTTTTACTAAAAATGTAAACAATTATATCAATAATTGTACAACAGGATTCTTTTAAATTGTCATAAAACAGCTGATTGATGTACGCTCGTTTACTAACGTTAAATCAGCTGTTTTCTGACAAGTTAAAAGAATCCTGCTATAATTGACTTTGTGTCTGTGAGCTTTTGTATATGTATATAAATGAATAAATAAATACTGATTCATCAAGAATTTGATCGTAGGCTACTGTAAATAATTTGAAGTACTTGTAGAGAATTTTTGTATTGAAAATTGGTTTTATCATGGCAAATTAATTGCAGAATGTATCTTATGTCTGCTCTTGCTTCTTTTATGATTCATTTCTTACTTTTTGTAGATAAAAATAAATCAATCTGAATGACATGTAGCAGGATCCTTTTAACTTGTCAGAAAACATGTGTTTTACTCGGCCACCAGTACAATACTTAACCTACAAATGCTGAATCTCGCAGATTATTGAAAAGGTCTTTTAAAAAGCTATTCTTTGAAAGGTCTTCTTTAGAAATGTCTTTTTAAGACTTCTTTTTTTTTCTTCGTACGTCGAAAAATCAGCAATTTACAAGCGACAACATATGATTATGAAAACAGCTGAGTTCTGCTGTACTGTAGAATTTTTGTATTGAAAATTGGTTTTATCATGGCAAATTAATTGCAGAATTTATCTTATGTCTACTTTTGCTTTTGATTCATTTCTACTTTTTTAGTATTCTGACAATAAATCTATCTGAATGACGTCATGTACTGTACTTACATCACTGAACCGGTCATGCGAGCTGTCGCGCTGCGGATGTTGCTGATTCATTTGAGGCTGCTGGTGCTGGTGCATCATTGCACTCTGCTGTTGTTGCATTATTGCATTCTGCTGCTGTTGCATCTGCTGATGTTGTTGCATCAGCTGATGCTGGTGCTGATGCATTTGCTGTTGCAGTTGTTGATTTATCACAAGTCGGCCGCCTCCTCCATTCACACTGCCACTATTTACACTGACACTATTACTACTATTCACACTACTAGACGAGGATGACACTGCTATAGTACTTGGCGTTAGCCGCGGGGGTTGAGACGTCCTTGGAGGGGGCCCGGGCGCGCCCTCTTTCGGCGTGGGGGGGTAGTGGTGGCGCGGGTAGTGGTTGAGTACCACCGAGGGTAGTTGTACCACGGGGTGGTTGGAGGGGGGCGGTTGCGGGGGTTGACTGTTGTTGGTCGCCGTCTGCTGTTGAGACGGAGGTAGCTGGGTTGAAGGCATCTGGAAAAATACGAGAAACTTCGTTTTAATGTGGTCATTTCTCCAGGGAAATCAGACATGATTATTACAGTCGGTATTTCATTAAAATCAAATTAATTTATTTTCTCAAGAATTTACAAACGTATAGCAGGATTCTTTTAAATTGTCAGAAAACAGCTGATTGATGTACGCTCGTTTACTAACGTTAAATCAGGTGTTTTCTGACAAGTTAAAAGAATCCTGCTATAATGGGTGACGCATACATGAAATAAACCTCCTACAAGACTACATGGCTGTGTGTGGGGGGAAATCAATAATTTCAAAAGGAAAGTAATAGCATGGACTAACTATATAGTTGTTATGTAATATATGAGTATATATTATATTATGTACTTATGGACAAAAAACCGACTGCATTATAAGACACAAGAAATATAGTATATTATACTGTATGTGTATAATATATGTATATTATATTATGCATATAATTGTGTAATATATGAGTTTTCTATGGTAATAGGTAAAGGAATATGTATAGCTGGTTCATTTTAGTAAAGCGATAATAGCGATTTCTCATTATTCCTTCCATGATATTTGTTCAATCAAATTTTATCATTTGTGTACAATATTCCTTTGAGGACAGTTACATACAATTGATACAGAAATTTTCGACAACATGATTGACGACTCAAACGGGTCAATATTCAACAATTATTTCGAATAGGTTCTGAAACAGTGACAATAGGATATCCTATAGTCACTGTAGTTCTTAATTGCCAACAATATTTTCAAAAAGATTTGCCAATAAGGCATCAATTCGTCGCCATTGGAATTTCGACAACATTCCATCGAAATTGTTTTCGAAAGGGTTCTGAACACCAACAATTCTTCAAAATATTGTAAAATGATAAACAATACATATTAAATAATGTAAAATGATAAAAAATATTGTAAAATAATAAAAAATACTTGTTAAATCGTAAGAGATTCCAGAAAAAACCTAACCTGAGGCATCAGTTCATCATCATTGATCACATCATCCGGCTCCCGCTTTATGCTATGACTATTCAACAAGTTGCCACTGTTAGCCGTAGCCGCAACAACACCATTGCTGTTGTTCTGCTGTTGTTCGGTTGTTGGAGGCGTTGTTCCGTTGCTGGCGCTGTGATTGGTCAGCCTCATGCTGTTGTTGTTGTTGTGATTCATGTGATTGTTGTTGAGGGGAGGGGTGGGATGGTGAGGGGTGAGCGGGAGGGTTGTTGTAACTGTTGTTGTTGTTGTTGTTGTGATGTTGGTTGTTGAGGGTGAGCGGTTGTTGCTGCAAACAGAAATAGAATAAAGACTGAATTAGTTGTTTGAAAAATTGGAAAAGGTGCATGACATTTTTCAAAAAATTGTAAGAGTTGGATCAAGATAAAAATATCAAAATGTTGAAAACCTGGCACAATTAAATCGAACAAGGAATCAAACAAATCAATATGTTAAGGTCTGATTGACCAAGAAGAAGATGAAATTATATCAATATTGAATTAAACTTTTACCATGGAAAAGAAATCAAATATACAGTAGAAAGAGGCAGTATACCTAGGTTGTGCTTTCAGATAATGAGAACAAATCAATAATGGCCCCCATGCACAATCTCCATCAAACTGAGTTTAACCACATGAAATTTTATACTTATATCTCAATAGAATTGTCTCTTGTTTGAGCAAACGATAGTTTAAACTTGGTATTTAATGTTAATTTAAATAAATTTTAAATCTAGATACCGTACGGTACTATAAGTTTAACCAAAATTTGTTGTTTAAATAATTTGAAAAGTTGGATCAATGTCATTGAAATTCTTTACAGTACCTAGTATCAACCTTGAAATACTTGAAAACATTCATATTATTGAATTAAAACTGTACATTTTACAATATTTAGAGAAGTGTAAACAGTCAAGAAGTGAACTGGAACAATAAAAATAAAACTTTTACTCAAGAGCTTAACAAAGATTTAACTCAAGAGTTCAGACAACTCATAAATTTTTTGAAATTCATCATAAATATAACTTATTATTTTCAAGGTTTAATAACTTAATAAACAGAACAAAAATAGGCATGTAAGTGATGCATGTATTGTATGAAGTAACTGATTTGTTAATAGTGTGATAAGAGAAAGAATATTGAAATAAATAAATAAGGTATATAAAAATTAGAGAAATATAAAGAGGAATAAAATCAAATAAGTAATGATAAAGAAAGTGATGTGAGAGGATAAAATTGATCTGGGTGAAAAAATACAGGAACAAATCTCATAATCATTACAATTATTCTAATTATTAGGGCTATTGATGAGTATTATTTCTCATCGCCATCTATCAAAAATAATTTTGAAACTTCATTCCGCTGTTCATGCGTCTCTTCTATTATTTACGTACAGTATATGAAGTAAATAGTAGAAGTTACTATTATAAGTAGTTGAATAAACTATAGTGAAAGAGACTTTTTTGAACAGTAAATAAAAGAAGAAACAGCGGCATAAAGTTTCAAAAGCAAGCGAAACGGATTGATTGACGTTTCTAGTTGACAAGATTTGACAAGACGAGAGAGATTTCACGGGAAGCAATGTGAGATTGTGACAGCTTTGCGATAAACAAGCAAACACGACAAGAGCTGCGATCTAGCGGACGAAAATGCAACTACTACGACCACAAACGCAAACCGCGCGTAGCTTACAATCATTCAAACTGTTTCCATTGATTGAGCATTGTGGTCTTTTCAATGTGTTTTTTGAATTATTTGAAAGGAGTTTTGGTGTAGGCCTATATTGACAATTGGAACACAATAAATATTTGTAAATAGTACATTGATGGTTGAAATGCCAATTATTAATCAGAAAATGGAATTTAATGACAACACATCAACAAAGTAATTCAAAATTGGTTTCACTGCTTTCAAAACTCCGTCTTTTTTATATTTTCTATATTAGTTCTGAGGAATTCTAGTGTATTATCTCACCAGTAAATCTATAAAATGAATGGGAAATTTGAATAAATAGTTGAAATGCTGATAATGGTACCAAAAATAGAATGAAATGTCTACTAACAAACAAAAAAATTACGTAAGTCTTTATAATGCTAGCAATACACTGGCGTAACTAACGCCAATGCAAACAATGCGGTGCATTGGGGCGCAGGCCTTCAGGGGGCGCAGTCCTTAGGGGGGCGCAAAAACAGATATTCTGGAAAATTTTTAGGAAAAAATACGTTGAAGCAAAACTCCCTGTAGCTACCGAAAATAAATGTATAAAAATATTCGCGGCACAGTTGTCTCGGTTTTCCGCTCAACCGTGGCTACCCTAGAATGAGTTTTATAGATTTCAAAGCAAAAGCAACACGCACAAACTAACGACTCAATTTTTTTGACGAAATTTCTATAGTGAGTATGAGTTAAGTAATCTTGCTTTAAAGTTAAGGTATTTTTGAGAACAGTTTTTAAACCTAGATAATTTAATACGGTTTACTGACGAACAACTTGTAAAGTCAGCCTCTGAATTTTGTAACAAATATGAATCAGATGTGACACATGCTTCGGTTAATAAGTAATTTGCTTTAGAAATGTAGTCAAAGACTATATCAAAAGTAATAAAGTGTTGTCACTATGAGCTGTAGGCAGCTCTTTGACTGTAAGAATGCATTATCTAGTGAAATTAATCAAATTTTGAGCTAAGGAACATGAACATTATATTGCAGCTTGCGATATCAATATCATGTACAGTACACTGTATAGGGCACTGAATAAATATAAAATGTTAAGTAAAGTAAGAAGTAGTCTATTTTTTATCGTCATAAAAAGTACATTAATTAATTGTAAGTATGTAATGTGATCCTTACGTTAGTTATGTTAATGGTGTTTGGAAATGTTTCGTACCTTAATTTTACTTACAATTAATTTTTTTAATAATATTTGTTTTTAATAAATTAACTTTAAAATTACTGTACGGTACATAATAGATTACATTTCTTTGAATAATCTTTCTCTAATAATTGGATATAGCTTGCACAATGTCGTGTGTAGTCAGTAGGTAGTTTGTGCTGCAGTTCGGCGGCATCATTTGTGTGTGGATGTGAATGATGACCATTTCAAAAATCCAAAGAGATATGTTTAAGTTGGACTTTAAGCTACACGTTCACCAAAGATGGGACAACTGCATCAATTAGTTTGCAAGTTATGGACTTTTAAACAGTGGATTCATTTTTTCTTGGGCTACTCTGTAGTATCCAGGAATCCAGGAAGTGTGGAAGTACGGAGAAATGTCATTAGTTTCTTTGGTGGTAATGGAGGGTGGTAAGATGAGTCTACGAATAGGGGCGCACGGGGAGTACTTGCATTGGGGCGCAGTCAGACTAGTTACGCCACTGTAGCAATATATAAATATTTGTTTGATAAATATTTTATTATGTAAATGATATAAATTTGGATTTTATTTTCATTTCTAATAAAAATTCTTTCCAACTGAAATAACTATCAAATAAAATTGTATAGGAGTTGTATAGGTGCATATTATTGTAGGCAGAAAGTATTGAAGAGTTTCTAACTCATATTCTTTTACTTCTAGTTTTTTCTACTTTTATTCTTTTGAACTGTAGGCAAATTACTGGGTAACTTAGTAATTTACTCAATAACGGATTAACCAACTAAATAGCTAAGTAATAGCGATTGGATTATTGTTTTAATTTCTAATTTAATGTTTTATTCCATCATCTAGGATATCTTTCAAAAGTTGTCAAGCAGTTAGTGAGGCCTACACGGTTTCCTATGCTCTGGCCATATCAGGTCACTGGGTAACTTACTAATTTATTGATTAACTAAATTACTATTTCAATAACTAAGTAACTAATTGAATAACTAAGTAACTAACCGTGGTTCGGTCGGGTATCGTTGGAGCTTCCATACCCAGGGTGACAGTACTTCCCCGAATTTTCGCCTTGCCCGTAGCCAATGCCATAACCGTCGTCTGAAACACAACAAAATAAACAAATTGAGACAATAAGATAAAAATTACGATATTAATATAAAATTATTTTGTATATTAATTATAATTGTTCAACATCCTATCATAGAATCCTCACATTCATCATTGGAAGTACAGGTATCTAAATAGATGAAATTGTGAAAAATAAATCAGATAAATAATCATAATGTCACAATTCTTAGATATTCGCTCATAGAATTCATACATTCATCATTGGATTAATGTATTGCTTACATATTCATCATTGGATGAATGTATTGCTTTTGGCATACAATGTACCTACCTAAATACTGTAGATGAAATTAAATATGAAACAGAGCACTGCTATAGGTAAATTCGATAATAAACAAGAAAACTAACATGGATTGCAGAAATTCGCATCAAGCATGAAGAAAACAGAAAACTTTAAGTGTGGACGAATACTTTATTGACGATTAATGTTCAGTTTATTAACCAAGAAAACTAATCAAGTTCCTCTGTTGATACATACATAGATTATCCTCTTTCTTGTTTCTTTCATTGTCCTATTTATTTAAACACTACTTTACTGACGCGACTTCCCTCTCTATTCTCTAAATATTCTGTTTTTGCATTGATTTCTTATTTCTTGAACTTGTTTTTTCTTCCTACAATACTTTCTACTTATACTTCTTCTATCAGTTCTTCTTCTTCCCATTTTTCTTGTTATTCTCCTTCTTCTTCATTTCTTTCTTCTTTCTTCTTCTTTCTCCTTCTTCTTCTTCTTCTTCTTCTTCTTCTTCTTCTTCTTCTTCTTCTTCTTCTTCTTGATCTTCTTCTGCTTCTTCTTTTCCTTATTCTTTACTTGTTTCACGTGTTATTTTTCAGACCGACAGGCGGGCAATCAATCAGTATGGTGGAGCAGGCCTTCTTCATCTTATACAACACACAAGAATAGCCTTACTCATTCTTCTTATCTTCCTAATTCACACACCCCCTTAAACTCCACAACCCTTTATTTTCCGAATTTCATTAATCACCCACTTCTTTTTGCGGTTTGGTTTTGTACTGAGAACACAAAAGCAGCAATCAATCAAGAAATTCGTCAAATTTGATCACTAAATACTGTAGTAAGAGAGGCTCATATTTATTCATATTATTCCATGCTAATCTATTATTTTCACATTGAAGCTCATGTATCGTAAATAGATGAGAACCTACGGCTTTATAGCAGGACCCCAAATTGTATTTTAATTATCGTGATATTCTGAATTGATCATTCAAGAACAGAAATTGATCGATTTATAAATCAGTCAGTTCAATAAATTGTAGAATCATCAATTGTTTACAATCAAGTCTTATTTATACTGTAATAAGACTGTATACTATGTAATTAATACTGTATACTATGCTTACTTGTCCTATAGAACAGCTTTTTTTGAAAGGAAGCCGACGTATAATGAACCTTCATGAAATTTATTTGAAAGCTTCCCATTCACATAAAAAATTCAGAGGATCTAGATCTATAGACATTTTCGAAGAGAGTTGAAAAGTTTGCTGACAGTTTACAATTTTGGAGTCTTTTATACCACACAGTGATTACTTAGGCTAGGCGTACACCGGTTAGTCAAGACAAGACAAGACGAGATTAGTCATGTTTAGTCACAGTAATTCACATAGTTGCTTATGAAGCAGCACACACCGATGCAATGACTAATCGGTGTGTGTTGCTTCATAAGCAACTGAGTGAAGTACTGTGACTAAACGTGACTAATCTTGTCTTGTCTTGTCTTGACTAACCGGTGTACGCCTAGCCTTATGTGACCTAAACCTAAAACAAACTCACACCATGTTCCCTATCAAGGGATAATTGGTTATGTTGGCGATGTGGAACAACCCCACTCGGGTCTCCCCACAATTAAAAGCCATACGCTAAATAAAAATAAACTTATGTGACCTATACCTCCTATGTGATTAGGGAGCCACCCTTTATGTATTAATTTTGTGTGATATAATTTTTGACATTTTTTACACTCTGTTAAAGAGTCTGTGGGAAGATAATATATTATGTATCATGTAATATTATTACAAACAAACAAATTATCAATTACCAATTAGTAACCTAAACAAAAAACAAATAACTCGTGTCATCATTTACGAGATGACCTATCATTTGTAACAGGGCTATCAGTAGAATTGTGGCCATTTGTGATGATTTATCTGTTTGGCACATTCACAAGCAAAGGCCACAATAATTGAGAGCGAAATTGCTGTAGTTTAGAAACGCGCAACTGATTTATTATGCCTCTAGGGCAAGCTAGGCGTTCTGTGGGGATCTGAATATACAAACACACTACGCTCACCTACTCCATGGCAACCCACTTCTTTTTACTGTAATTTTTTGTGATTTCTGTTTGTATTAACTGTCCCTTGAACTTTATTCTTGAAATCATCCATGAAATTTGATTATCTTTCAATTTTCAAGAAGAATTCGAAGTATTAATTTTGATAGATCTTTTAGTAGGATTCAATCTACTATCCGAGAAATCTACTGACTTGGTCTTATCCTACTTGTATCTTGCATCTAATCGAATTGAAACATTGCTGAGGTTGATGCCCACATAAGCTTTTGTCTTGTGCGAGGGGGAGCCACGAATGAGTGGGTTTAGAGGTGGATGTAGAACTGAGCCTACATTAAAAAGAATACAGGATTCAAATTAAAATTTCTCCAATGAAAACATACATAATTATACTAAAAACATAATTATTTAGAGCCTGGACTTTATTTGGAATTTTTCAAAAGAGGAACAGTTAAATATAAATTTAATAGTTCTATGAATATCACTGATAGGGGTGAAGCCTTGCTAATGGAAAAGACCCGAGTGATGACTGAGTCTTTCAGGATGTATAAAAGTGATTAAAACAATTATTATTAACAAATTGTTTAGAACCATTGCTTTATCATTCTGTTTAACGATTTCTCTCAAGTCACGTGTAGAAAACAGAACAAAGAAGTAAATAAAGTATCTTCTTCTAAATTCTCGTTTAGTATACTATTAGCAAAATAAATAAAACATAAAACATTCCCCACAATAAACATAATCATAAGCATGCTTCTCCAAGTTGACCTTGACCTGTGAAGGTCAATGACCTCCATCTCTTGCCATTCAGTACTCAGGTTACACGAATTATGCTAATTTGACAGTGCCAGGTAATGAATAAAGCATTTATTGCTGTTTACCTCATCTGATATATCTATATATCATGCGCGTATTTCTAGTGTATTGGTAGATGATATATCTATGTATTGGGTTTTATTATTGTCGGCAGTAGCTTGGAGCAGCGATTGATTTTATTGGTTAGCCACGATTAGCTTGGTTGGAAGCGAGCTAATAGATTGTTTATTATCACTATTACACGGTATTCGGTTGTTGAAAATAGCATGAACAGTAGTATCAATTACAATGTGCTGAATTTCATTTGTTCACAGACAAAAGTAATCGATTACAAAATTAATGTATACACAGTATAATAATTTTCTAACATCCTCATATAATATTAAAAATAATATTCAATTCTCACCATTCATCAATACTAGATAGATTGAAAAGAAGAAGCGAAAAAAAATAAGAAGAAGAACAAGAAGAAGAAGAGAAGAAGAAGAAGAAGAAGAAGAAGAAGAAGAAGAAGAAGAAGAAAAAGAAAAAAAGAAAAAAGAAGAAGAAAAGAAGAAGAAGAAGAGGAGGAGAAGAAGAAGGAGAAAAGAAGAAGAAGAAGAAAAGAAGAAGAAGGAGAGGAGGAGGAGGAAGAAGAAGGGAGGAGAGGAGAGAAGAAGGAAGAAGAAGAAGAAGAAGAAGAAGAAGAAGAAGAAGAAGAAGAAGGAGGAGAAGAAGGGAGAAGGAGGAGGAGGAGAAGAAGAAGAAGAAGAAGAAGAAGAAGAAGAAGAAGAAGAAGAAAAAGAAAAAGAAAAACTGAATGAAAGAAACAAGAGAAAGTTCTATTACTTCTGCGAGCAGACTACAATAACAATGAATGGTACTAGAGTTATTTCAATTGCTAGCTTACGTTGTCTGCAAAATTGGTCATGAAATATTAGTTCGTTGTGCCCAATTATATCGGGCAATTTGTCACTACACTACTAGCTAATGAGGCAAGTTTCACTCTCTATAAATTACAGCTTACTTTAAGCAGTTGCGTTCAAACTTTTCACACTTCTTTTTCAAGTGTATTTGATTTATGAGCAATTTGATAGTAATGATAGAATGATAGGTTAGCGAAGGTTTAAATTGAATTGAAGAAGGTTTGATGGTACTTAAAATACAAACATGAATTACAAATACTGTATCATATAATGAAACTATTGAAGATGGCGAAAAAGTATTGAATTTTATTTTTAACATAATAATGCATGCATGACTGAAAAGCCAATTTCATAGCATGTTATGTTAATCCAATTATTCCATGAATAACATCACTGAGATGGGCTACGTCCTCCTGAATGCAAAGCTCTGCGCAAAGCTTAAAAAAGTCGAAAGTATTAATCAGCATTTTCAATGGAAGCTGTCAAATCGCAGTCGAGATTGATTCCTTCAAATTCTTCAATCCTAGAGAATTATACAAAAAACAATTGTCTTATAAAGACAATTTTCTTGTAACGCTAGCTTAAAAAGACAAGGCAAAATTGTCTTTGATTATACAAAGGCTGTAATTAATAAGAATTTATGCAATTTATGATACCTTAGTACTCTTATGTCACTTACAATGTATATTTTTTGAAAATATTAGCGGTTCAGTACTTGAAACTTTAAAAATAACCCTAAAAACTAATTGACTGGGTGTTAGTCGACTGCCCAATTATAGCATACTTTATCTCAATCTTAAACCTCTACTAATTTCAAGTTCTACGCATGCGTGAATATGAAAATTTGCAATTTACAATGGATATCGTAAAATTTCAAGTTACAATACCGCAGCGTTGGGATATACCATTACATTACAATACCGTATTGTTAGGATATTTGTCAAATGAAATACCGCAGCTTGAGAATATACCGTAACATTATGGTATACCGGCACCGTGAACCGTGAAGTTACAATACCCTAGTGTTATACAGAAACTATTCGGCACAACATAGAATAAAACCACGATTTGAGTCACGTTTTGAGGCCAAACGATTATCAGACGTGTTGAGATACTGAATTTTCTATCAGTGTACGACAGGGCGGAAAATAAGAAATGAGAAGACTGCAAAAGGATGAAACGAGAAGAGAATTTCCATTTCCATTTAGGAAAAGGAGAAAGAGGGGAGGATAGAGAAGGTAAGAATGAGAAGAGGAACTTCCATTTTTATCGAGAAAATCTTCCAGGAAAAAGAGGAGTGGAAAAAGGATAGAATGAGAGAAGAAACCCCCGCTTTTCGTCGAGAAAATGGTTCCAGGATGAAGGAGAAAAGAGAGAGAGAAGGAAAGAGAGGAAGGAGGAGGGAAGAGAGTATGAAGAGGGTAGAAAGAGAAAGAAAATTCCCGCTTTTCATCGAGAAAATCTTCGAGCAAAAAGGAAAAACTGGAAAAGGAGGACGCTGTAAGCTTGTCATCGCCATTTTCAGTGTTATTTTGTATTCCAGTCCTGACGCGGACTTTTGACATTACCCCTCGCCACCCTTGAAAAGGGTTTTCCACCCCTGAAAGTGGGTTGAGAATATTAACAGTAGACGCCAGCCAACCTCAAACCACCCCTATTTCAAGAGGGGGGAGCAAAATACCCCTCTCCTCCTTCAAATTACTACGGTCAAGCTCTACAGGGACTGAAGCGCTTCAAGTGGAGGAATTACAAGTTTTGGTGATCCCTGCTTGCCTATGGATGAAAGAAACAAAACAAGATTTTAAGATAGGTAAAATTCTTCTTGATTCATAACATTATAATCGATATAATTAGCGATAATCTACTTCTCTGGTTAGTCTATGACTTTATGTGTAGTTGCACATTCTGTGATATAAAATTCTGTGTACCACATATTCTGTGATATAATTTTGAACCACACAGAAAAGAAGAGGTTTACTATACAATTATCTCTGGTTGTACATATTACGATTATTCACCAAATTCGTCCAAAATATGTTTAATTTAAACATTGGTTTGAACTGTTAATTTACGGTTAATTCCAGTGCAAAAGGATTATTACGTTAAACAACATACAATTATTATTCTATCAATTTTGATCATCTATAGATGAACACAGTTAAACCAAGAAGGTGCTTACTGACAAATATGTGTTTCCAAGAGTTATCAAGATTGTCTAAAAAAAGTTGATGTTTTTTTTGTATTTTCAACAGTAGGCTATATTTTACGAGTTCTTTATAAATTAGATTGGTTATTTCCCCTCTTACTCTTTATATCGCTATCTTTGTCACTCCTCTCTCGAAGCTATTTGATAAGAGGATCAAATTGAATAAATTATTATTTCTTGAAATGACTACTGCAGTTAATCTTGCTTTCAAGAGTTCCTGGGATTAGTTTTCGAATATGATTGTAGGAAAAGCATTGTTTTTCAATTGAAAAGATGATTACTTAACTTAGCTTCAGCTCTCAGGGAATTACGGGGTAGTGCTAGTATCTCAAGTCTCGGTCTCTATTCCATGTTTTAGCAGTTTTTTTTCAGGGGAAGTGATTAAATTCAGGGGGTGTTTTAGTCAGTCTGGATTCCCCCTCTCCTCCAACAGTTCTTTGTATCCTCCTCCTGAATATTTCTCTTCACTACTTTTGTTTTCTCTCTTCTTCTTTTTTTATTCTTCTTCTTCATCTTCTTCTTGATCAGCCAGCTCTTCTGCCTTCCATTAGCTAAGTAGTTTTTTTATTAGGTTAGCAGCGTGCTTGTAATTGAAACACAAATTACTTAACTTATCCGCGTTTCTCTCAACTCTTTTTCTTCTTATTCTTATCACCTCCACCTTCTTCTTGTTATTATTGTTCTTCTCTATAACTTATCTCCTTCTGGTTCTCCCTCTTATACTTTCTCCTCTTTCATCTTCTTCTCCTTCTACACCTGATTATCCTTATTATACACTGCCTTGTTGATATTGTTATTGTCGTTTGCTTTGCTCCTCATTTTCCTCCCTCTTCTACTTCTTTTTTTTCTTCTTCTTCTTTTTTTTCTTCTTATGTTTTGTCTCCTTTCCTCCTTCTTCTTATTCTTGGTTGAGTTGCACCAAAAGATATCAACATTTTCGAATCAGCTGATCCAATTTGACCAGCATTACACTAATTCTGGATAAAAATTTATCTTGCTTCGTGCAATCCAATAAGTTAATGAACGACTGAAAAACCGCACATGAATAAATAGAAGTATTAAATTTCATGGATTTACAGAAACATTACATTTAAATTTGTAATCGATAGACAAAATTCCATTCAATTTGTAACTTATTCTGGATAATGTTGCAACAGCTCAGTTCTCGATTTTCTTTGTTCTCGAACGGAAAAAAGGAGAAAAAAGGAAAAGAAGAATGAAGAGAAAGAAGAGGAGAAAGAGGAGAGTAAGAAATAAATGTCTTGGCTGGTTTAAAAAGACACAGAGCGACAGAACTACCGGTACTATGAACTCGAAAACACAGACGAATTCGAATAATAATTCATGACCGGTTTTTATGACTCGTAAAATAAGAAGGATGAATGAAAGAAAATAAAACAAGGAACCAAAGAAGAAAACCGAGAAGGAGGAGGAGGAGAATAAGAAGAAAAAAAAGAAGAAGAAGAATAAGAAAAAGAAGTAGAAGAAGAAGAAGAAGAAGAAGAAGAAGAAGAAGAAGAAGAAGGAGAGAAGGAGAAGAAGAAGAGAAGAGGAGGAGGAGGAGGAGAAGAAGATGGAGAAGAAGAAGAAGAAGAAGAAGAACTGGAAGTACAACATGCAAGGACGTTCAAGAATTAAGTTCAGACGACGACGGCGGGCAACAATAAAACCTCAACAGCTGGAAATTTAATATCGAAAAAGGCTGATGAAGTTGGAAAGAGATGGAAGGAGACGACGAGTGAGAAGAAGAATATGAGAAAGAATAAGAGAACCTTACCTTTCTCTTACTAAGGAGAAGAGTGGGAAAGGAAAGTAGGAGGAGGAGGAGGAAGAGGTGTAGGAGGTGGGGAAGGTTGCAATGTTGTGCCGACAGTCCTTCCTTCTTTTCTAAGAGAAGTGGTGGTTCTCCGATTGTGAAGGAAGAAGACAAGGAATGAAGAGGAGGGTGAGAAAGGATAGAGAAGAAGGTGGAGGTAAAAGAAGAGGAGGAGGAGGAGGAGGAGGAGGAGGAGGAGGAGAGTATACGGCTGAGGTTTGGCATTTGGACAGCATCTATATGAATGCCATTCGCCAAAATATTTCCTGACATTGCATAAGTATCAAGCCAGTAGTTCTTTGTCACCACTTTTCTAGCTACATTTCGGTCAATAAAGATCGCAGTCATATAAATACGAAGCTGAAAACATTTATAGTGAAATTCGAAGTACGGGCATATATACTATTCTAGACACTAGACATAGAACTATACTACATATTATTACTGTGATATACATTTATTAATATTTCACTGTGATTCTAGGGAACCTAACATTGTTCACGCTGAACTGCATTTGATTAATTACAAACAAAACTTAATACTGTCCAGTAAAGTACTTACATGGTTTTTCCCGTTTTATTTATCTACTACAAACGTCCAGTTGCACGAAAAACAAATTGAATTCAAATGCATAAATTGATGCATCTATGAACCAATGCAACTAATTTCCATCTATTGAACCAATGCAACTAATTTCCTTTTTAGCTTCGTAAAATAACGTTCTCTTACGGCAGTTAAATTTATTATGCTCAGATACAATCGGCTCTTACAAACTTTGTATCAAAGTGTAAGATGAAATTATTATCTAACCAGTGGCGGATGCAGAACTTTTACTCGGGGATGTATCTGATAATTCAATAATATACTATAGGCAGAAGAAATTTAGATTGGATGCTAGTTAATTAAGAATTAAGGCTGCTCGCACACCGGAGCAATAAGCAACAAGCAACTAGCAACATGCAATTAGCAATATACAATATATAGCAATGAATTATTATTATATTGCTTATTGCTCCGGTGTGCGAGCCGCCTAAGATAAATATTTATTGGTGCAATTCAAGTTCATAGAGATTTGGAAAAAAATATATCAACGCAAGTAAACTGCCCAATCCTGATCAGCCTTTCCATACTACAGGTATCAATCTTCTTGAGACTGATACACACGATAATAGATGTGACGATGTGACACATATTTGTGGCAACGTGAACGGGCTCTGATACACACACACAAAATACGTAACCTATCAAGCGTGGTGCCACCACAACGTAGATATCAATCTTTGTCAAACGACAAAGAGTGGGGGAGAATGAAAGTTGATGCATTTGTCGGCAGAGAGAGCGCTGAGCAGCAGATTGATAATCGCATCACAGGATGCTTTCAAGGTGGTTGCCATGACAACGGTGTGCGATGAACCGCTTCGTCCTATTTGTCACGCCGTGCTCCAATCAGCTGATTGCTACAAATTGTAATAGACTTACCTTGCATGTAATGCAATACTTGTTACGATGCAATGTTGTTACTGTATATAATCATGATTAAAAATTTGTAATCAAGTATCAAGTAACATAATTATTTGATATTGATACGATATGATATGACATTAATTACGATTGAATTATTGAATGCTTCGTTTCGACGGAAATCGCAGTAGAATGAAAACCGAGTTGGAGTTTTGTGGTTTTTGGGGCACCCTGTATTAAGCACAAGGTTTACAATAACACATTTTTGAATTTGTTGTCCAAGGAACATTCAACGAAAAATTCGCTTGGCTGGGAATTATTTCTTATTACGATGTGCCCTTTTTTGGATTCAATGCCTGAAATGTAGCCTACATCGTCAAGTTGCACGGTATATATTGCAAAATATATAAGGATGCGAAAATCTTCTTGAACATACCGTGATAAGTAGTATTTTTTAATAGTATTCATTCAAAGTATGAATAAGCTAAAGCTATAGCGTTTGAATGTCTAAATTTTAACATCTATTATCGAACTGGGGACCTGTTCCCTGTTTCATGAAACCTAGAAGTTGAGTAATAAAGGAAACTGTGCTTCAAAAAATCCCTCCTAAAAGACACAATTTTACTAACTTCGTTTTTGTTTGGAATAAGCAGTGAATTCTATGAGGGAAGCGTGTAATCATTGCTTATTGTTAACCATTATACAGCCTATGAATGGTTCAGTAGGCTATACAGAATTAAACAATTCAATTTCGTTTGAAAAATGCGGGTACACCAAGGCCCAACTAAAACAAGGGAGTATTTAGTGAGGCCTCAGCCAACATTCATTTGACACGTGCCTTTTTGTTATTTGTCTCTGTTTGCTTTTCAGTGCAATATTGTGTTTTGCATATAAAACTGGGGGAAAAATCCTGGGGATAAAAAAACCGAAAAATGCCTGCACTCGAATTTTTTTCATGTTAAACAAAGACCGCGGCTGAAAAGAGTTGGCTAGAAGGCATGGAGGGGATTTCACACCACAATAAAAGTGATGATTAAAAGGGGAGAATGATGGGGGGGATGTAAAGAGAGAGGAAAAGGGTGGGGGATTGTGGAAAATGAGAGAGAAAGAAGACGAGAATGGATAAGTGATGAGCAAACAAATTATGAAGTGCAGAGAAAGAGAGAATGATGAAATTTGAAAAGGGGAGAGAATTACACTCAGAGAGAAAGAAAAAGAGACAAAACGAGACTGAATGGTGATGATTTTGAAAGAATTTAAAGGGAGCATGAAATTGACAATACACAACAAAGGGACTGTCAAATGAATGAAATAAGCTGTATTTATGTGGATGTACTTTATCGAATTCATTCAATAAACTTTATAACTCCAACGTTTTGTCAACATGTCAACAATTCGTGAAATTTCTGAATGTGTTTGAGCAATAAAAGCTCTGATTCTCAAGTATTTTCTTCATAGTATTTTTACAACATACAGAGGGGTGCAAAAGTAGGTATACAGTACCTAATAAAATATTCTGTGGAAAAAGTAGGTTCACTTCTACAGAAACTAGACTTTTTAACAATCTATGTTAAGAAATAGAAGGGGAATCTCCCCCCCCCCCCCCTGGACACAGACTTCTCAGGGGGACAACTGTAATTTAATTTTTATTTATTCTATAGTGTAATATGTTATTATTTTTGTTTGTATTTTGTTTATTTGATTACTATGCATATCATTGACATTGTTCAAAGATTATTGTTCAAATTCAAACATTGTAAATTTTTTGTTGATATGTAATGAACTTTGCTTTTTTCCAATCAATTTCAATCAAATATTCGGCAATTCGCAGCATGTCTATTACGTTTACTCAATACATGACAGAATAAAAAAACAAATAGAAATGAACTCTTAAAAGTGTAGTACTTAACCAAAGCACTTCAAACTGTTTACCTTCATATTCAAAACACTAAAGCAGGATTCTTTTAAATTGTCATAAAACAGCTGATTGATGTACGCTCGTTTACTAACGTTAAATCAGCTGTTTTCTGACAAGTTAAAAGAATCCTGCTATACTGAATACAGTACCTACATTTGCATTCCTCTGTATATATAGTTATAATTCTACAGTTATAATTCTGTTCTATGTTGTTAATCAACATCTCTTCTCCTTTTATACTCTAGATCAAATTTGATGGAAACTTTCATCGTTTAGATACACTTTAATGCCATGTTTACACATTGCCATATGCTAGTCGACTGGCATAATCTATTTGCAACGTGTAGACATGAAAATTACCAACACATTTATGCATTTCTTCTGTGTAGCCAACATTCCGAACTTATTGGCTACAATGAATACATAATCAAGTTTCATTGTTCAATTTTAAAGCACGCTTCCAGACTACTACCAGTTACAACTCTAGTAGAAATTAATACAGTACACTCTACTACAAACATACATGCTGGATACCAGAATAAGTTCCCTATGTGTATTGAATCTGCATATGAATTAGCCCACATACCGGCATCGAACGAACATTCAGGTATTTACATACAATAGACTGGTTCTTGAACGTAGCATAGTTGACTATGCTTATCGATTCTATGCTATTTTAATGATTTGAATAGCCTTATTATGTCTTTATGTGATCTTACTACAAAGGTTTATCTGATTATAAGATCTGAAGTTTTGAAAATATGGTTCTATCAAAATAAATACAAGACCTGTCCAGAGGCTAGGAGTTCTTAATAATCTAGCAATATTACATACAATAGACTGGTTCTTGAACGTAGCATAGTTTACTATGCTTATTGATTCACTGTTTAATTACCGATTATCGATGAATTTTGTTCGTTTTGCATTTTTTTATGAATTTGTAAGTTGATATTTTGTTTTGGTCAATAAAAGATTATTTGATTTGATTTTTGATTTCGATTACTGTATACTAATGCTCAGTTCCATATTGACCTTACGATTGGTAGTTTTAAATAATATTGAATTGAGATAAAAATCTATTAAAAAAAAATAATATAAAGGAATAATAAATACACAAATACATTACAATGTTAGTTACTTGAAAACAGTAAAGGCCTTGGATTTAATTATTAAGATTGTTTCAATCACTTTCATTTAAAAATTTCCGATTTTTCCTTATTATCTAACTCCCTCATCATAGATTGTCGAAGAGCTTCCTTCATCACAGATTGTGTAAGATATTTTCATTTTCATAGTCCACAACTCCATAGATTCAATTCTAATCATTCGATAATACAGTAAGTACTAAACGTAGTACAGTAAGTACACTATAGTACATTCAGAGCTATAAAGTACGGATTATACAGAGTTTAGCAGATTACTACCGCATTCCCAAGTCAATTCCTTCAGCATTGTTCGGTATTGAAGTGAGCAATTATTATTACTTTCATTATTGGCCTTGAATTACCTGCATTACCGATCAAGTAGAGAGAACAATGCTATTTACAGGCACTGATTACTACACTTTACAGAAGTAGAGACCTGCATAAATCTTAAGAAGTTTATATTACTTCTTCTTCATCTTCTTCTTCTTTTTCATCCCTTTCCTACCCCTTCTTCTTCTGTTTCGTCTCCATCTCCTTACCCTTCCTCTTCTCCTATTTCCCACTATCTCTCTCCATTCTGCTGTTTCGCTATTTACTCTCGAGTCTCCCTCATTCGGTGAAATGAGGCGTGCTTTTCCACGAAGTGAAGAGGATGAAATTCTGGGGGTGCAATCTGCCCCTCCACCCCTTTATCTACCGGCTGATATCGATCCTCCCCCCTTCCCCGCGCTCTCGTCAACGAATTGCGCCGAGTCTCGCCGAAACAACAGAAGCAGGGAGAATGGAGAAATGTGATGAAATTAGAAGAAAGGGATGATGAGGAAAAGATGCAGCTGGAGGAGGAGGAGGAGGAGAAGGAAGAGGAGGAGGAGGAGGAGGAGCAAAATGAATATCAGGATTAGGATGATGAGAAGAAAAAGGAGTAATGGAGAGTTGAGGTTATGATAAAGAGGAAGAAGAGCAGAAACAGATAGAGAAAAAAGAGTGGAAGTTATCTGTCTATTGTACTGTCTATTCATCGCTTTTCTTAAAAGTTCTGTCATCCATGAAACCTTCAAATTAATAATTATCAGAAAAAGATTCTCAAATGAAAAGTAGGATATTATTTAGAAACCTATGACTGAATCTCAAACTGATAGAAAGCTTATAGAAAAACTAATAGAAAACATAAACATAACAAAATTCCGATACATTGCTATATCACCAACATGATTGTGATCTATGATGATATCGCATATGACCATATATCGTCATAAAACGTTGGAAATTGAGCATTCAATTTGCGGTTCACTCATACAGGACAGGATTCAAATATAGTCTTGACAAATATCAGATGACAGAAAATTTGACAAGCCACATCGATATCTATTGTATAAGTCACAAACTGTCCTTGAAATGACGCAGAGGGCCATGAACCATCATGAGAAAACTGGAGAAACTTCTTTGTGAAGACGACTTCCATGTAAATCCATAAACATTTTAAAACTGTCATGAATATTGTATTAACCTCGGAGAAAAGTGTGAAGATGTTTCATAACTCGCATATTTTATTTTTAGGGTGAATTCTCCATAATAATAGTAAGATAGGAATATCTTAACTCTATAATCTCTAAATCTCTACCTATCTACTATCTCCACCTATTCTCTATTTTATAGGATTAAGTACAGCTTATAACTCCTTTCACATTGTATTCTCAGAATAAAGCTAATTAAATCTTGTTTAAAACTTACTAGGCCAATAAGTAACGTTCATTTTAATGATAAATCTAATTAGTTGATGGAGTGAGTTGTACAGTGTACAACTACACACAACTCTTTACCTCTAGCTTTAGAACAGCTTCAATGTATGTATGATAACTGATGCTACCCAATGTATTACCTGAAACAAAGGAAACAAATTGTTAGGAATACTGGAGATGAATATCAGATTACATAACCAACTATCATGGTTGAAACAGATTGAAAATTGAAGGTTAGTATTTGTTATTTTGAATTTCTTAAATTCTCTATTCAGTGAGTTAGAGATTTATGATTGTAGCAATAACTCTGAATTACACTCAGGGATTATTCTAGCAGTGTTATTCCTCTATCTTTTATTGTTGTTCAATAATTGGTTAGTAACAACTAATATGAGATTGTTCTAGAACAAGAACGATGAGAACAAAAAATCACAAAATCTCATTTTAATACAAGACAACAATATGAGTTTAATTTAATATTAACGGAAACAACAAAATAAACAACATTGAAAAAATAATAACAAAATAAAACATGAATAGAACAGAATAAACAACAAGAAAACAAACACTCAACACTCACTCATTATTTCTCTCTCACACACTCTATCTCTTGGAAGAACAATCTCTCTCACTCAATCTTTACACACTCTTTTACTCTTTCTCGCTCTCACTCTATCTCACACTCAACTCCCTCAACGTACCTCTCACTCCCCCTCACTCTATATCACTCTCTCAATCACTCTCTCTCTCTTACACATTAGTGAAGTTGTAACTGCAAGAATGGCCTTGCTAGCTATTCGCCTAGTATAACGTATATATGAATCAGCTTGTTTGTATATAGTGATAGTGGATTGGAGCCAGAGCCAGTTAGACACGGGTCAATGCACTGAACTGCATTGGGGCACGGTGGCGTTAATACAAACTATCAGCTGAGAAAATCGTCGGATTTGTCATGAAGGATTGCATTTGTTCGACCGTGGATCATTGATAATGTTATCTTGTTACTGTATCTGGAAACTTGATTATTGGGACTAGCAACAGTCCAGGGAAAATAGAAGTTGAAATGTTTGCTATAAACTCTCCATCAGATATTTGTTATTTGTAAATTCACTGTCATTTTTTAATGTGCGAGTCGATTAAAATTCAAGAAAAGACAATATTCTGCACAGCATATGAAAGTTCCATGACATTCTTTTTCTATTATAAACATACTGCTCGATGCTAAGCTCCGTGTCGCTGTCAGCTGAAGCGGAGAGACAAAGATACAACTCTTATACACTGCATCGGTTTTCGATGACAAATTGCATTCCTCCCAGGGACACGGAGCTCAGCATCGGACAGTAATATATTCGTATTATGAATAACGCACTCAGATAACGCGTGTAAAAAACGTATGAATACCGAACTTACAACGTTTCAAGGTATTAAATACAGCTTAGCATTCAAATCGTGGTAGCATTGCAAAGCTGGGCTTATATGCATCGAATCTCGAATACATTCCTCAATAATACACTGGCACACAATAGAAAGGAGAATCCAGAATTTCAAGTCAAATATTGTAGACGTATGGAAGAACTACTTGAGATGTAAACGACAAAAGGCGGATTTTCACCTCAACTTCTCCCATATCTTCTCTATCTTCTTCTTCTTCTTCTTCTCCTACTTCTTCTTATTCTCCTGCTCCTATCTCTTTCCCTACTACTACTACTACTCCTTCTTCTTCTTCTTCTTCTTCTTCTTCTTCTTCTTCTTCTTCTTCTTCTCCTCCTCGTTCATCCTCCTCATTCCCCCCCACCCAACGACACCCCCAAATCTGCTGCTTTTCTCAACCCCTCGCATTTTTTTTTATTTCTCCCCTATTTCCTTTACAACCCAACCAGGAAGTGTTATGCTGCTGGTTTCCTCTCTTCACCTTTCTCCATTTCCTCTCCTACTTTGCCTATACAAAACTTTTCCTTTCTTTTTCCTCACCTTCTTTCCCTCTTTGTTTCTCAAGTTTAGATACTGTCCTTTCTTTCAAGACGAAAAAGCCCTATCATATATCTGGATCTTCTCATTTCGTATATTTTCCCCCATTTCTTCGTCATTCCCTTTCCTACTTTTTCTTCTTCTTCTTCTCCTTCATCCTCTTCTGCTCCTCCTTCTTCTTTTTCTACTCCTTCCTATTCTTATTCTCCTACTTCTCCTCCTCCTCCTACTACTACTTCTTCTTCTTCTTCTTCTTCCTCTTCTCTTTATCCTTCTTCTTCTTCTCATACTTTTTCTTCTTCTCCTCCTTCCTTTCTTCTTCTTCTTCGTCTTCTTTTACTTTTTTCTTCAGCTTTTCATATCTTGTTTAGAGAATATTGGCTACATCTGGATTTTTATTTTTTGTAATCTAATTGAATTAAGTAAATAATCTAATCGCTTCTTATTTCTTCCTCCAACTCCATTGATTTCAATCCTAAATCTAGTTCTGTTTCTATTAACTCCACAAGATTTCGATTTGAATTAATTTGCTCATTTGAACCGCAAACTCGATAAACTAAGCTCGTTTGAATTATCCGCCTACGTAAAAGAATTCTCTCTACGTGAGAAAGTAAACATTTTATCACTATGAATAGATAGTTTTTTATAAATAGTGATTCCACGTGCCGAAACCGCCTTTATTTGAGATGTCTCTTCTCTTTTGTTTGAGAAAATCACGACTGGAAAGTTGAAAAAAGGGGACGAAAGAAAGATGGAGAGAGAAGGAAGGTAGATGATTGTGAGGGGGGAAAGAGTGAGAAGGAATATAATTGCAAGGCGAAAATGTGCAAGTTACACAGACTGTTGCATAGAGTAGAGTTTGAGCTCTGATTAGTTTTTTGGGGTGTTGGACTAAAAGAGTGGCTTGGAAGGGAAAAGTGTCCCTAGGCCTGGAAAGTGGTAGGGGTGAAATAAGAAGAGTACAAGAAGAATAATAAGAGGTAGAAGAAGATGGGAAGAAGAAGAAGAAGATAGAGAAAAAGGAGGATGATGAAGAGATGGTGGTGGTGGAGGAGTAGAAGAAGGAGAATGAGAAAAGGAAAAGTAGGAGAAGAAGGAGATGATGATGATGATGATGAAGAAGAAGAAGAAGAAGAAGAAGAAGAAGAAGAAGAAGAAGAAGAAGAAGAAGAAGAAGAAGAAGAAGAAGAAGAAGAAGAAGAAGAAGAAGAAGAAGAAGAAGAAGAAGAAGAAGAAGAAGAAGAAGAAGAAGATACAGATCAAGATGAGGAGAATATGGAGGAGGAAAAGGAGGAAGAGAAGGAGAAGATGGAGAAGGGAGCAGGAGAAGGAGGATAAGAATAGGACGAAGAAGGAGAAGATACAAGATACAGCTGAAGATGGAATAATTCAACAACGAATGATTTCTAAATTCAAATACAGTAGATGAAATGAACACCACTAGAAATACTTTTATTCTTGAAAAACTATGATTACTTATTACTTTTTCATAAAAACTGCACCTCAAATTTGCTCACATTTCCTCAATGTTTGAAGTGCATTTCATGTTTCAGGCTACACATGCACTCAGCATCTTTATGCTCGTATGAATACATAAATATTGATGTAGCTCTAGTCGCATATTGTAGTGAAGTGTTGTTAGACATCTATAAGCCTGTTGGAAGCACTTGAACTGTTCAGGCTTGTACTATCTTAACACGATAGCCCCTTCAAGTTTCGATAGCACTAAGCACTTGTCTGTAGGCTATAGCCTACTTGTGAGAGTTTGGACTTATGTCGAAGTTCAACTTGAATGCTTATACCATAAAAACTTAGATGCTTCGCTACTACCAGAGGTAATCAATGCATTATTTGGTTAGTCTATCCTACTACTATAATGCTTAGTATATTTGTTATTTTCTAATTTATTTATTTATTTATCTAGCAATGTTCAATAATTAATTATTATAAGGTTCAACAGGCTTACGCCCAAAACTTCTTCAATTCAGTAAGATAAATTTAGTTACATAAATAGTCCAAATGTTTAGGTTACGTCCTAATTATTGCTAACATTCAAAATTTACACTCCAAGAGAATAATCCAAGAGTAAATTAACAATTTTGCAAGGTTGATTCAAACGTCTTGAAAACTTTAATAAACTTGAATAATTTTAGTAATATTGGAATCAATTCCAAAAGTTTTCAAAATTGTTGTTGCTCTACAGCAGTAACGTCAATGTAGCAGCTCTCGAATCGCAGCCATAATATCACAAAAGCCATGGCGACTCCCATTGGCCGAACGTTGGCCAATCAGAGGCTCGCGTTCAGCCAACCAATAGTATTTCAACCAATAAGAACAAGCTATCGAAGTTTACTGTGTTGGCAGTCATTTAGAGCCCAGTAAACAGGACAATGTAATGGAATTTCTCAGATTGATCTTATTTTCATTTTTTAGCTCTAATTCAATGGATCCAGTGTGAATTTCGACATTTAAGAAGAGTATTTATGATGATCTATCACCTTGAAAATTTAATAATTCAGTTCTTCATCTTTTTACCAGGAAAATTTAATTTTTTGTTTTGTCGGAGGTAATGTCCACTAATATACCAGTCTTGTAATTAGATAATCAAGATATAGTAATTAGTATTTCATAAATAACGTTTATTTTCCAGAGGGTGTTGCTCATAGAAGCTGTAGATTTGTGCCTGATAAGAATGATGATGAGATGGTCTTAGAGAATCATTACTTGTGGGTTCTGAAACACCTGGATTTACTTTTTTCTTTCGTGTTTTTTGGATATATCTCATCACAAAAATATCTTGAATCAATTAACGAATGGATTTACAATAATTATTATGTGTAACGAATAAACAGTAAACAAAAATACTCAATAATAAACTATCCCAGTAACAATTTGATGAAAAAAACCCAGCTACATGTGAATATCATATTGTCATTACTCAAAGCCATCTAAAAGAATCAGTAAAATAAAATCTTAACTCAGATTTCTCTAAATTCAATTCAATTTTATTCAATTTTTTAATAATTGTTATATCCTTGTCAATAATGCATGGTTTAATTCAAGTCAATACTGATTCTTCTAATTCCTTTCATTGCATCTTTCAAATATTATCCATTTAAATTGTTTGCTGAATGTATACGCTCTTGTAACGTTCTTATTGCAATAACATTGTACTTATTTATTATTACTTGTTCAAGACGGATAACAACTACTCCTGTTTGTATAAGTTCATACTCTATAACAAACTCTATAACTCTCTACAACAAACAAATAACATACGAATGGTTTTATTTTCGACGATTAGATACACCATATGTATATCAATCTATCAATATTTATTACCCATTGAGTAAATTTAACAACCAACACTTCATGTCCACTACAAATCAACGCAACAACCAGGAAGGCAACAATCAGCTGATCGGCCGCCAGCCAATGTTTGCTGAACGGAAGAGGTGTCAGGCAGGAAGGCAAGTGTGGCCAACGTTTTTGCAACGGCGATTACAAACGTGAGAAGGATGGAGCGAGTGAGAGAGAGAGAGAGAGTGAGTGAGAGAAGCAACCCCCTCTGATCGATAGACGAGACTCGCGGCATGTTCTCTTCCGGCAGTAGGGTGCATCATAACCCCCCACCCCCAGAACTATAAAGCCGAAATTTGTAATTCACCCCTCTTGAGAGAAGGAGGAGGGAGGGGGGTGGTTCTGGATCCATTGAGATCACTCGCACGCGCACACGCCACTCTAAACATCTGGCCTCCTCTTTAACACCATCCCTCACTCACTCACTCTCTCTCACTCTTTCTCTCTCGACTGACTCTCTGCTGATGCAGTTTTGGACCACACTGATAAATTAGCATTGCTTCCCTGGCGGCCTGTGTGGTATTATCACTGATGTGACGCCGCTGGTTTGATAGTGTTGAATAATATTTAAGAGCGTTTATTCACAGAGAATAAAGTTCTAAGATATGTACAGTGCACGGTTATAACGTCATTTAACGGACAGACAACACAGTGACGCTATAACCGAGTGATACTGAAGAGCTCTATCCGTGGCGAAGCGTTGTATGATCATTGGGTCTTCGCCGGGTATATTTCCTATAGGAAATCGCCACTGAGCTCTATGGAGTTTTCAATCAACAACACAAAGGATTACTACAGAAAATGTAGAAATTTCTTCATTTGAATAAATTTATTGAGATTAATTCTTCTGTTTCTATTAAACTGAACTTTCAATTCTGGTTGTCGATTTTGATTAGACATTGTCGTCCAATCAGCTGATTGAGTTAGTATAGTGTGATTCATTAAAGTTGGCGGTTGGCGATCAGTAAACAGCTGATGTTACGCAGCTTTGACACAATACTTAACCTACAAATGCCGAATCTCGCAGATTATTGCAAATACTTTTAAAGGATATTTTGAAAAGGTATTCTAAAAAAAATCTTTTAAAGACTTAAAAGGTCTTTGAGACTTTGAAAAGTCTTCGGATTATTGTGTCAAAGCTGCGTAACATCAGCTGTTTACTGATCGTCATCCGCCAACTTAAATAACTACTATTAAAGTTCACTTTGCTAAGGCACCTGGACTAACAATGTACCTCAACAAATTAACACATTACAGCTTTTTAAAACGGTGAAAGTGTTAGTAATAATTACTAATTAATTATTAATTACCTATGGTGCAGCCGTATTATATTATTACGTAATATTAGCCGTATTAATATTACCTATTACAGTGAATGAAAACTTATTCACTTTGCAAGACTGAAATGTCAATAAATCATTCTTAGACCAGACGCCTTAGCAACGTGAACAAGCTATACCTATTTACAAAGTAATACAGTACATATTATACTAGCCAACAGCCACTAGTCAAGCTATTCGGCACTAACTGTAGGCCTACATCTAATACTTGATACAACACCAACCCCCAACAAAACAAAATGTAAACAACCCTTGACAAGTGAAGGTAGAAAACAGAGCCTGATCCGCTTGTGAATTGGGCTCACTGTGGGTCACTCAGCTTCCAACCGAGATTAAATGGGCTTCAAACCTCCTCCACCTCCTCCTCCTCCTCCTCCTCCTCCTCCTCTTCATCATCCTCCCCCTCATCGTCCGCAACCCTTAGTCCAGCCGTTTTCTAATCACCAAGCAACCCTTTCGGCGAGCAGCCCCCAAAACTGATCAAAGCCCTTTGAATAGCATCAGCTTTCTGACCGATTTGCAGTCCGATCAATTCATATTGGTGGCCTACATTCGTCATTAACAGGATTTGCTTATTATGCATTCTCTGTTTTGAGAATATTCTCAAATTCTATCTTCTATATTCTCAAAGAGAATTGGAATTCAACTTCATCAACTTCAACAACTTCAACTTCAATATCATCTGATAGAAGATAGGTTAATGGGGTGTAACTATTTCATTATGAATACAATTCAAACAATTCAGAAACGGTGATTCAATCATTTATTATGTTATCCAAGACAAATATTTTATTTTTTCATTTATTTATTCATCAATGAAAATACTTGAACAAAGTTTGACTGTGTCTAAAATTCTTCCATGAATCGTAGCTTAATTTGTAAAACATGTAGCCTCAAAATTCCGCCTACTATCTCCTGATAAGCCAGCAATGAATGACTCGGATAGTTCTGAATTCGACTGGTAGATGGCTGCAGTTACTGGGTGATTTACAGCTTCAATTTTTACAGACACGCCTCCAAGCTCCGCCTCTCTCCCCTGATTGGTCGGCAATGCACAACGCAGCTGGTTCTGAATTCTGTCGTAAGATGGAAGCAGTTACTGGGTCAGCAATGAATGACTCAGCTAGTTCTGAATTCGACCGGTAGATGGCTGCAGTTAATGGGTGATTTACAGCTTCAATTTTTACAGACACGCCTCCAAGCTCCGCCTCTCTCCCCTAATTGGTCGACAATGCACAACGCAGCTAGTTCTAAATTCTGTCGTAAGATGGCAGCAGTTACTGGGTCATTCAAATTACAACTTCATTATTCCGCCGTCTAGATGTCAGAGGTGTTCTACACTCATTCTTATCCAATGGGAAAGAACAGATTCTTTCTATTGAACATGGATATTCGACATTCATAATACATAAAATAGTGTATTATATTGTGAAATATTTATTTCAATAGTAGACTCAAATTTTCAATTCAATTTTGATAAAAGCATAAATTAGTATGACAACTATCAATATTTATGACAAACGTAGATTATTCATTCAATCGTGGGAAATTCTACTACAGATTTTCCGAGAACGACTGGTCAAAAAAGACTGAATTTGGTATACAAAAATTGGAATCGGAGAGAGATTTGTTGTTCTTTGTATAGAGCGATTGATTGAAAGATATTTTTCGTCAGTTTGCGTTGGTAAGTTGTAACGAAGACAACTCAATCTATAGTAGACAGTTCATTCTAACTAGTAGAATTGTTTTTAGTTGAACGAAAATTAAATAATTGAATTCAACCGGCATAAAATGATGTCAATCCTTATGTCCACACTTGAACAATTTTGTGTGCTGCACAGCATGCTATTACTGTACTAAAATGCAGAATTTTGTACTAAAATTATCTGGCAACAAGATTCACAACATGTTTCAGTAACTCTTGCCACAAGACCGTCAGCTTGTGCTCGACTATCACATAACAATAATTATCAACTAGGTACTGTATGCCGTGCTAAACTGCAGTTAGCATGTGTGCATAGCAGCATGCAACGTCATGTCAATCATGTTTCAAGTTGATGTTACCTCTTTAAATACGGGCAAGCATCACGCACCAACCCAGTCTCTTACCTGTAACATAAGCAAATTACCATAATCAATTTTATTTTCAAAGTTGGGTTAGGTTGATATACCGATGCTGGTAAATAATTGTCACGTCTATGATAATTATGTTGCATGATAAATATGCTTGAGGAACATGATATTGTAGGATTGAATTTCATGGACTGACAAATTATGGAGAATGGATAACGTACTAACAAATGGAGATCAACTAACAGAGAATGGATTATTCCTGTTAACACTAGAGTGAGCCACATTTTGATCTGCTCGAATTCGAAAAATTATTCAACACTATTGCTGAATAGTGTTAAAGACAGATTTAAACAGTTCTTTCAAAAGCCGACATAATTCAACATCAACATAATTAAGACCAAAAGAAGATTATTTCTAGACCTTCACGCGGCCTCTTGAGGTTTCTAAGATGAGAGATTATTAGAAGATTACAGGCTTCAAGGTTGCAATGAAGATGACAATTTATCAGTAATTGTAACATTATCTCAATCTGACAAAATACAGTAGACTCTCGATTATCCAAAGTAATTGGACAGGGACGACCTATGATACGGGAAAACATGATAAGGGTTCGATTTGATCTAGATCAATTTGATCCAGGTTTAGTTCGAAGGTTAAGTTCAGTCTTACCTTATCTGCAATAGACGTAAAACCCCATGAAGGGTTACAAAACTGGTTTATTGGAAGCAAAAACATACAATAATCACAATTACAGACCTGTAAGGCTATAAGCAAATAGAAACAAAGTTTATTTCTTAAAAAAGTATTTGATATTCTGATAATTTGTGAGCTTTTCTATCAAGACCTTAATAATTTATGTTTGTTATTTTCCGATAACAGGCTCGGTTAACCGGGACTCGGATAACCGGGAGTTTAATATAATCAAATTGATAGGTGTCTAGTGTTAATGCTTTTTATCATTTTTTACAGCATCAACAATCAACAGCAATTATAGTCATTCCAAGAAAATACCAACATCACCACAGCAAAATATCTCTGTGGCCACAGTCCATGGCTGCATAAGTCACGACTGATAGAATCTGTGATTACCAAAATATCATTCTTATTTTCCATTAAACAGTAGTACAAATTGCAATTTTCATTTCAAAACATTTTCTGGTGCATCAGCTATCAATATTTCCCACAGTGAAAGATGCCATATTTTCTCTTTTAAGGCAAACTGACAATGAATCAATTCGTCTTTCATCATCATCCTTCCCATTACCCACGCATAAGTTTATGTGGACATCAGTACCAACAAAAAAATTCTTTTTTTGAAGCAGTGTTACATTGACTGAATACATTCTAAGGCTAGGCGTACACCGGTTAGTCAAGACAAGACATTAGTCACGTTTAGTCACAGTAATTCACATAGCTGCTTATGGAGCAGCACACACCGATGCAATGACTAATCGGTGTGTGTTGCTTCATAAGCACTTATGTGAAGTACTGTGACTAAACTTGACTAATCTCGTCTTGTCTTATCTTCACTAACCGGTGTACGCCTAGCCTAAGTCGGCTCAAGTGATAAGTGTATATTATATTTCTACAATGCATCATATTCAGTATATGAGATAGTATATTTATATAATAATATATTGCTACACAATATTATCATGATATACATCAAACTAACCGCACCACACACACTATATCTATAATATGCATAGTGAACTTCCACAGTGCGGCGTCCTTGATGAAGAAGAAGAAGTAGAAGACACTGAGTTGAAGGTCTCGTGACGAATGGAGCGTTCCTCGTGCGAAGAAGAAGAAGAAGAAGAAGTAGAAGTAGTGGAAGAAGGAGAAGGAGAGAGAGAGAGAAAAGATGAAGAACAACATCAACAAAAAAAAGAAGAAGAAAAGAAGAAGAAGAAGAAGAAGAAGAAGAAGAAGAAGAAGGAATGAGGAGATAAAGTGAGTGAAGTAGAAAAAAAAGAAAAGATTGGTAATTTTGCCTCAGGCCAAGAGAGGGCAGCACCTACTAGCATTCATTTATTGTAGAGTAGAGAGTATGATGGGAACTCGGCTAATACACTTTCTTTTTATTCTGCTTCTTCTTCTTCTTCTTTTTCTCCTTTTCTACTACAGTACTTATGCATCCCAGTTTTATTGAATACATAGATACAGTTGCTTTTCTGCCAGAGTTGTCCTCTGGTCTTGCTATATTTCACATTTCTCTATTTCCCAAGTTTATTTTGTAGGCTATAATTCACTTCATTTTTCGACTACTTCTACTCAATTTTGTATTGCTTCTCTTTTGTATTCTTTCCTCTTTTTCCTCATCTCCTTCCTTTTCTCGGCTACACATTATACAGATTCTCTCCTGCCAGAGCTTTCCCGGTCTTCCTTTACATTTTTCATTTCACTATTTTCTACACTCACTTAAACTACTTTCACGACTTCAACATATTTATCATCGTCTTCTTCTTAATCTTCTTCTTCTTCTTATTCTCCTCGTCCTCCTTCATCTCCTCTTTTTCTCCTCTTCTTCTTGTTCTCCTCCTCCTGCTCCCCCTTCCTCATCTTCTTCTTCTTCTCCTCCTTCTTCTTCCTTGTCTTCTTTCTCCTTCTTTTCTACTCCTTCTTCTTCTCTTCCTCCTCATTTTTCTTCTTCTACTCCTTCTCCTTCTTCTTCTTCTTCATCTTCCACTCCTCCTCCTCCTCCTGCTCCTCCATCCTCATCTTCTTCCTCTCCTTCTTCTCCTAAACTTCTCTTCTTTCTCCTTCTTCCTTCTTCTCCTCTTTCTTCGCCTCCTCCTCCTCCTGATTCTCCTTTCTCATCTTCTTTCTCCTTCTCTTCATCTCCTTCTTCTTCTCCTCTCCTACTCCTCTTCTTCTCCTTTTCACCTCTTCCTGCTCGTCCTTCCTCCTTGTTCTTCTCTTCCTCTTCTTCTTCTCTTCCTCTTCTCTCCTTCTCTTCTTCTCCTCTCTTCTTCTTTTTCTTAATCCCTTCTTTCTTGGCCACACCACAACAGGGGTCAATGGCATACTGGGCCTGCAGATAGCATAGCTTCACTGTAATAGAAGCCAGGGCGTTGCGGCACCGGCACTCATAACCTATAATTTCTCTTCTTCTTTGCTCAGGTTTTTTTGCTTTCTGTTTCATCTTGCGTCTCTTTCATCTCCCATTACACGCAGGCCCTGTTTCGAGTCAATTGAATGCTTCACTCCAATTGAAAGTTTGCACTGCAATTATTATTCCAAGGCAATAATCATTGCGAAATTGTTGTTGTTACTTGGACTGTTTGAGTAATTTAGTTTGAAATCATTTCATTTCATTTATTTACACACAATTTCCAAAATCAATACAACATATAAATACAATACAAAATTGGAAAAAGTGGTTAGGTGACGTCATCGTGTTGAGGCACGATAAATCAAGATTGATTATTTAGGAATAATTCATTCATTCACGTGGAGTTTTCAAAGGTTTAATAATTATTTTTAGTTTTGTTTATGTAAATCAGTTTGAAATCCATATTGATTATTCACTAATGATTCATTCATTCATCTAGAGCTTGAGTATTCAAAGAGAGACTGAGCAATGCAATGTATGCATTGTCACAGCATTGCAATGTTCGACTTCTCACACCTTTGATAAAGTCCTTACACTTTACCATTGGAATAAACCAGTTGTAAGTTCCTAGTGCATAATTTAAGAAATTTTAGGTACATGAAGGCTCATTTATTCTTATTCATTCTATCATAAGTGACATTACGGGTTTATAGTATCCTCATATTATGAATGCAATTTATTTGTATAAATTGTTCATAAATTATTTATTGGAAATAATTCAGCAGGAACCAGGAAACGACTGGAAATTTGCCAGTTGAATCATTTTATCACTTTCGTCATCATTCAATCATTTCATCTATTCATCATTTTTTTACTTTTGATGGCAATTCTCATTGGGCCTTTCTTGGGAGTGCCTAATTTCTCAACATATATCATAATGTATTTCTGTATGTTGTACACAGTATGTATATTGTTTATTAAAGAAAAAATACACTAACTTGATACAATTCCTACAGTCAGCACTTATATCAACTGCACCAACCTGATACTTCATCATTTTATCGACCTATCAAAATAGACAGATAGAAATAGTTTGTCTTTGCATCAACAAACTCCCCAGGACTGCAGTACTTCTAAGCTGTGGGAGACTTGGCACGTTTAGAAACAGAAAAAGTAAAGAAAACGAAGATAAAGAGGGGAAGTAAGAGCGAGGGGCAGGGAGAGAGAGACAGAGTAAGAAAAGGGAGAAGAGTTGAAGAGGCTCTTGAAATACGGTCCGTCGAATTGTTAGCTGTTAGCATTTTGTTGGTCGATTTGGAGAGCCAATAAAACTAATTTGAACGATCTCGGCTCTTTAGAATGTTTCTCTCTTGTCTACACCCTGTCTTCAAGCCAATCTTCTTTTGATTTTAACGTAATTTTGATTAAATACATCAAAGAATGTAAGTCTGAGTACAATCAACAAAATATTTACTTAGTTCGTTAGTAATAGCTTGGCTTGGATATATTGAGATTAAATAACTTGACAGTGCCTTAAGAACATAACAACAACATTAACAACTTAACAACATATCAGTTTTATGGAATTGATGTGATGAATTTCCACATTACGGGTTCAAATTCCATTCTCAACAAAATATATAAACGAAAACATTGACCTAGAATTTTTAGTTTGGTTTTCATTTTTAAGCTATTACTCAGTCAGTTTCACTTTTGACAGCTGTCTAGAAATAATAGAAGTGAGAGGAAGAAAACAAAAAATAGATAGAAAGATATAATGAGAGAAGTAAGGGAGACAAAAACGCGAAATAAGAAGTCAGTTCTATTTTGTGTAGGCGTCGTTCTATGTGTAGTTGTTTTTCAAATTGGCCATTTCAACATTGTGAACAACAAATCGGAAAATAGAGACAAGTGAAGTTTCAGAATATGTGTGTGAGGGAGAAAGAAAGAGAGAGAGGAAAAGAGAATGATTGTGTACTTGCAGTCAGCTGATTCATTGTAGTGTTCTCTATGACGGGTTTCTTTGTTGACAGCTGTTAGTTTAAATGCTCGTTAGTTATTGCTTTCCATACGTTTCACAGTTTATACTTCTTTCTCCTGTTTTCATCACTGTTACTGTTTCTCTCACTATTTCTCTCTCTTCCATTGGCTACTATTCTCTTTTGACAGCTTCTTCTGCGTGCATTATGCACGCTTTTCAATTCAAATTACAATATGTGTGTTACAATCTCTCTATTTTTTTTTTGCATTCAACAACCTTCTCGTTCTTGCATTATGTTTTCATTGACAATTACAACGAATGACGAGAATAAGAGTGGGAGAGAGAGAGTGAGAGAGATGATTAAGAGAGAAGAAGACGAAGAAGAAAAAGAGGGAAGAAGAAAGAGGAGTAGAATAAAAGGAAAGAGAGTGGATAGTTGAGCTATAGAACTATGCATTTGAATTATTATTAATTATTCATTGATTTGTACAAATGTTGTTGGCTATGTTAGTGGTTTATGCATTTTATTTATTATAATTTTTGTTGCAAAGACAACATTATTGCCAATAATTGACAGATTAGATTGAATATTGTTGAATAACATTAAAACATTAATGACATTTGTTTACTCACATTCACTACTTGAATAAGTACTATCATAGATTTACCAATGGTAATGGATTATCTCTAAGTAATGGATAATCAAATTGATAATCACTGGTACTCAATGTTAATACACCATTACATATTAGAAACTATTATTCCTACCTGACTATTTAAACTTATTTCAATTATTCGTCAAGGTCACCAGATTGTAGTAAGCACGTGGCTTGAAATTGCCACACTATTGCATGTCGATGTCGAATTAAGTTGCAGCCTGGGACTTCAATTATGTTGTAATGGTACTTGATTAGGTGCAAGTTGGGAGCGCCGGACTTCGTCGCTCGTCGAACAAGTTGTCATCATTATCATCAAGCATCAAAATCATAATAACCAACATCAATATCGTAGTCATCATCATCATCAGATTAAGTAAAATTAGAAAAAATATATAGAAATTGAAAACTATAGATTTAGTAGGTGTCCTAGCTCAATACTGTACTCTTACAGTATTATGCCTACTTTTACAGTACAGGATAAGGCTAGGCGTACACCGACTAGTTAAGACAAGACAAGATTAGTCACGTTTAGTCACAATACTTCACATAGTTGCTTATGAAGCAACACACACCGATTAGTCATTGCATCAGTGTGTGCTGCTTCATAAGCAACTATGTGGATTACTCTGACTAAACGTGACTAATCTCGTGTTGTCTTGTCTTGACTAACCGGTGTACGCCTAGCCTTAGTGTATTCTGTCCTGTTTTATCACGTGTGCACCAAAGAAATCCAAGAATATAGTTTAGCGCTGTATTCCAAGTCTTATCAAAACTAGCATAGGGAAGCCCTTGTCTGGAAGGTGTCTGTAGGGCCCACCCCCCTCCATTCCCTTCCCTAGCCGGCCTTGTCTACTTCAAACAAAACAAGCCTTGAAGGGCTTCCAAAGCGCCCTTTGACCTCAGCCCAACTCCCTTTCTAAATCATAGCTACCCTTCAAATAGCACTACTCAGTTATTCTTATCAAAGCAAGTTCAGTTTGTAAGGTTCTAGACTTGAAGTAAGGTTGGGTAGCCTAACAATTTGTAGACCAATGTTGAATATTTTTAGTGCCACATACTATTACTATTGTACTAGTGTGCTTTATAGAGTTAGGACAGAATAATAATAATTGTATTATAATGTGAGTCTTTGATTTATTTCATTTTGATTCTTGTTAATGATATTATATTTCAATATTATATTGTGTAGGAATGATATGATTACCTTTCTGTTAAACCCAATACTGTAATATTTCTAGATAAATAATAAAGAATTTATCTGAAAGGTTAATAATTATATTTTCAAATATATTATAGAATTTATATCGTAGTTTGGCCAAACGTATCATTTGGAATAAAACTGTTCCAGTGAAAGGAGGGGGTGGGAGTGTAAAATGCCTCCTATATATTCGAAAAATCTCAATAATATAATAATAATTTTCAACTATGATCAAATAATCTTCACAGTTATTGAATTCAATAAAAAATATTACATGAATTGAAATCAATTTTGAAGCGATCACAATACAATCAAGTAATGATAAAAAACTTTCTCTATTTAAAATTGAAGTTCAATTACCTTGAAAACTAGAAGAATCATGGTTCAACACGATGCAATTGAGATTTAAATCCAATTCACTGGAAGGTAATGGAACACTTATCTGAGTGTTTTTGACTTCGTTTCATGCTCTTGGTGAGCCATACGATAAATAAATAAACAATGGAACACTGAGACTAAATATTTAACACAAGATTACACACTCAATTCAACAACTCCGAAAACTTCACTATTAGAATAGACAAATAGAACTGGATAGAATTCCATAACATTTTCAGCAAAGGAATCCAAATTGTTGAGCCAGAACTATAGAATTCTTTCACTTGAAGTTTGGTACTATTTTGACCTAATAAAATAATTACTCCTAATAAGATATTCCACCTATTTCACCCAGATAATACAGTAAGTGAAGTTTTGGCTCGATACTGACTATAAAAATTGCAAGAGAGTTGAGTAGGTAACAGCAAAATTTCGAAGCCCTACTTACACTGAATTATCAGCCACCAATTATCAATTTAAAGACTTTATTTAAATATATTCGATCATTTTAAACTCGTGATTTGTTCATGCATTGATTTGCTGAGGACATGAACATAATTTTCATAACGATGATTTCATGTGATGTACAGATCGCTAATCAATTTTCCACATCGCATCTTATCTAAAAGTTTCACATCAGATTCATTAGTTTTGCGACACAGTGATAACAAATGATTCGCGTTCAAGTTAACCAAGCAATCTAGGAAAAAACGTAGAAAAGAGAACGAGAGAGGAAGAAGACTTATAGAGAAAGAATGAGAGAGAAAGAGAGAGTGAGCGAGAGAGAATTCATCTTATCTAAAAGTTCTACATTTCACGGATTTGTTTCGCAATACAGGGATAAGAATTGATCTGTGTTAACATAAAAGTCATGGAAATAGGAAGAGAAGAATGTTGGGAATAGAACTAAGAAAGGAGAAGGAGAGGAAAGAAAGAGAAAGAGAGGATGAGAGAGATGAAAGAGACAATTTGCTTGAGAGAATTGCAAGCGAAGAATAAGGATACAGAATAAGGAAAGCAAGATAGAGGAGGAATGCCTACATCCTGCCTTATAATAAAGTCTGGCCTGTCACTTGCTCACTTCTTCTTATCCTCCTCCTCCTCCTCTTCCTCATCCTTCTCTACCTTCTTATTCTTCTTCTTCCTCTTCTACTTATTCTTTACTCCCTGTTCAAGACCCTGCTTCTTTTTCTACTGTCCTATCATGAATAATGCATTAGCACAGACTGGCAATTTATTAGCTAACTGCCGGTGTTTACCCCATCATCAATAGGTACTATCATCATCATCATCATCATCATCATCATCATCATCATCATCATCATCATCATCATCATCATCTTCATCATCATCATCATCATCATCATCACCATCATCATCATCATCACCCTACCATTATCATAATCAAATATATCGTTGAATTCATGTGCAGAAACAAAAGTATCATTTCACATACCATCAATAACTGACATATATATCAGTAATATAACTAGTGATCTTCATCATCATTACCATTATTAATAACAATAACATTCATGTTACATTATACTTCATAATAACACTAACATTTTCGCTACCATTACATTCATTTGCCATCAAAATAATTTTAAAGAAACACGATATGAATTCAAACGGTAATAGTAACATCAAGAACAAAACGTAGGTTCTCATTTTTAAAACTTCAAATATGAAACGTAGGTTTCATATTTGCTATTATATGGAAATATATAAAGAAAATAAAGAACTATTTCCACAAGTGTTTTTAAAAGATGAACAATCTATAATATTGAAGCATTTGTGAGAGGGTTGATTGATTTTAGTTACATTGATAAACAGGAGCCAGTTATCATTACTAATTCAATGACAATTATTGATTTCCTCAAATTGATTCTCTGCCTTGAAAAATTACAAGTAATTTGATCATTGAACTCTCTATAAATATGGAGACGTCCGAGTCCCTTGGATACAGTAATAGAGAGCATAGAGCTACTACTGTATCATTTCAATGCCAATGAATTTTATTGAATAGCCTTGTTTCTCTGTATTTTGAAATGACAAGCAATTTGGATATTTGAGTCTGAAAATCCTACACTGCTACAGTCCAGCCCAGGGTATCTCGTTTCAGCGGTCAGCGCTAATAGGAAAAGTATCATGTTATGGTGATAATGACATTGAAAAGTGGTCGGAATGACATCGAAAAAGAACAAAAATAACACCGCAACCAGGAAAAGTTGAGATTCTGAGGTTTGCTGCGTGTGAAAACGTGTGTTAAGACAAAATTGGTCATTGCCAGATGTCAACGAAAAGGAGGAGATGGAGGAAGAGAAAAAGAAGGAAGAGAAAAAGGAGAAGGAGAAGAAGGAAGAGAAGGAGGATAAGGAGGAGAAGTTCGAGAAGGAAGACGAGGACGATGACGAATAGAAGAAGCAGATAAAAACTGAAAGAATAGAGAAAATGAATCAACATAATTAAATGACATGGTAATAAGAGGAAAGGGAATGAGAATGATTAAAGATAATGACAATAGAGGAACAGAAGAGGACCTTTAAACCAAATGAGCCATTGCAATTCCAGCCAACCACAGGGGAATACAGTCAGACGCCATGAAAATTCTCTTGCAATACGATTGGTCGTCCCACTAAGCCCAGCCCACGGCTGGCCACGCCTCCAGCCAATCACAGGCAAGCAAGTGAGACAGCAATGGTGTTGCCTGTTAGTTTCCTGTTTTGTTGATAGACGGCATTGGAGAGAAGAAGAAGAAGAAGAAGAAGAAGAAGAAGAAGAAGAAGAAGAAGAAGAAGAAGAAGAAGAAGAAGAAGAAGAAGAAGAAGAAGAAGAAGAGGAAGAAGAAGAAGAAGAAGAAGAAGAAGAAGAAGAAGGAGGAGGAGGAGGAGGAGGAGGAGGAGGAGGAGAAGAAGGAAGAGGAGGGAGGAGGAGGAGGAGGAGGAGGAGGAGGAGGAGGAGGAGGAGGAGGAGGAGGAGGAGGAGGAGGAGGAGGAGGAGGAGGAGGAGGAGGAGGAGGAGGAAGGAGGAGGAGGAGAAGAAGAAGAAGGAGGAAGGAGAAGGAGGAGGAGGAGGAGGAGAAGAGGAGGAGAAGAAGAAGGAGGAAGAAGAAGAAGAGGAAGAAGAAGAAGAAGAAGAAGAAGGAAGAAGAAGAAGAAGAAGAAGAAGAAGAAGGAAGAAGAAGGAGAAGAAGAAGAAGAAGAAGAAGAAGAAGAAGAAGAAGAAGAAGAAGAAGAAGAAGAAGAAGAAGAAGAAGAAGAAGAAGAAGAAGAAGAAGAAGAAGAAGAAGAAGAAGAAGAAGAAGAAGAAGAAGAAGAAGAAGAAGAAGAAGAAGAAGAAGAAGAAGAAGAAGAAGAAGAAGAAGAAGAAGAAGAAGAAGAAGAAGAAGAAGAAGAGAGAAGAAGGAGAAGAAGAAGAAGAAGAAGAAGAAGAGGGCAATCCAGAAGAAGAAGAAAAGAAGAAAACGAGGACGACGAAGAAAATAAGGAAAGGAAGTGAGCAAGCTATGACAACTAGTGCTGCTGCATTCCGACAACAACAAAGTTCAATTTGGTGTGAGATTCAGAGCTAAATTTAGAGAGAGAGTTGAGTTCGCTCAGTGAGAGGTATCGCAAGAAAGAGGAATGATGCGAAAGGAGAAGAGGAAGAGAATGAGGATGCGGAGGAGGAGGAGGAGGAGGAGGAGGAAGAGAGGAGGATGAGGAAGAGATTGACTGGCAAGAGATGTCATTCACCTTCTTCCTTTCTGGGACTAGCCCGTGTTCTAGTGTAATGAGTAGCACTAGCCTAGTGATAGAATCCTAGAGGCTAAATATTGACAGATAGCTCATGTTGAACGCAAGAAAATCGGGTTGATAATAGATTGTAATGTAATGGAGGTCTGAGGTGGAATTTGGTAGAATGGATTACAAATAGATTACAAAAATTTCTGGAAGAGTATCTAGTATGAGATTGTTAATTATTATGGAATAGATCACAATAGATATGAGAGTATAGTATAAACCATAAGAACATAATTATTATATATTTAGGCTACGGTATTGTAATCAACTGACACAATTTGTTTATTTATAAAAATATAAAATGTTTGAGATGTTATCGATGGTACTAGGAAAGTAAAATAAATTTCTAGAGATAAGGGTATTGATCGAATCTGTCCATCGTTTATTTCGAGAGAATCCACTTGAAATAAACCTTGATGTCTTCTTTATACGCTGCCATAGTCAAAGCTTGTCAATGCATAATTTATAGAATTTCAGGTGCTGGAAGGTTCAAGTATTCTCATAATAGCTATTAGAAATGACATTAGTGTAATGTGTTATTATAAATTCTACTTATTCGTAAAATGGTTCATAAATTTATAATAAGTAATGAGATGACTTCTTTGTAAGAATTCAAGTCAATTCATTGCATATGACCATTCATATGTTGAGAATTGGATTGAATTCAACGGATGAATGTCATATGTGAACATACTGAACATAAGAATTACATAAGAATATAATGAAGAATTATGTTAATTCTTGAGAATGTATATAATTTATTTATTCCCTAATACTCTAATCTTGGGTTGCACCAAGCAAGATTAATTTTGATCTAGGATCAGTACAATGCTAATCAAACGGGATCAGCTGATTGAAAATAGTTGATCCCGATTGGTGCAACCCAACATTACTTTAACATTACTTACAATGTCATTCATAACAAAAAAGTAGTGTTCTCGTCACTACAATTATTGCTGAAATAACATCGAAAACTAGTCTTCTACTGTGTACTATAGGTTTGTAAAAGGGCATAAATTATTAATTTCATCTTTTATTCGAAAACTTAGATTACGTTGTCATTTTAGAAAGGCAATCTATCAACCTTCTATAAGACCGTCTATATACCTTCTAATAAGTAACCTCCTTTATAGACGACTTTCGCGATGTAACGCCGCGATAACGCAGCGGCAAGCGACGGCAAAGGAGGTGGAATAACATTAGCCAGCGACTAACCGGTTGTGTGAAGGGGGAATTAAAAATCGCGCAGTGTTTCCACTTTTTTGCTGCATCGCCGTAAAACTTATTGAATGTTGAAGTTGACCTTTGCCTTGAACAGAGGAGTCATCGTACCCGCGACTAGTTCCACCCAACCACCGCCAGAGTTCGCTAGTGTCTGAATCCAGAAACTTTCTGGAGTACTGGATTGATTTAAATCCTATGTGTTTAGTCGTAGAGAGTAGGGGATATTATCGGGATCAAGTAAATAGTTCTAAAGTTTCAACAGAAACATGAAGGAAATCTGTTTAGTACTAGAGAGGAAGAGTTTAGAAATCTAGAGAAGTTTAGAAATCAATTTAGAGAAGTTTAGAAATCTAGAGGGAAGCAGCCCAGGAAATTATTACCAAGCTTTGAAGGACACGTGATAAAGGAATCAAACATCCAAAAATCCTTCAAATTTCAATTTCATTGCCAAGGTTCATATTATAGTGAGTAATCTTAATGAATAAAGGCGATTGTAGAGATTCATTTTTCCAAATCTCATCTAGTGAAATAATTCGTAATTAATTAACCAACTGATATGAGGTGAACGTTATAATTTCCCCATATCGAATGTAATTCTCAATAACATTGCTCACTTGTTATCACTTCAGTAACACTTGTAATATCCTCCCCTCGAAATTCTGAATGTACCAAGTAAAGCTACTGTCAGCACCAATTAATTAGACATTTCGTCCGAAAGTGTTTGATCGAACGGTGTTTTATCGCTATCTCTACTTATTCACTGTATCTTATTGTAAGGCTAGGCGTACACCGGTTTTTCAAGACAATACAAAACGATATTAGTCACGTTTAGTCACAGTAATTCACATAGTTGCTTATGAAGCAGCACACACTGATGCAATGACTAATCGGTGTGTGTTGCTTCACAAGCAACTATGTGAAGTACTGTGACTAAACGTGACTAATCTCGTCTTGTCTTGTCTTGACTAACCGGTGTACGCCTAGCCTAAGTCAGATACAAACCTAACCTACATTCACTAAATAGCTTACTGAGCTTAGTTCAACTCACACATGTAACATTCACTGAAACATTCATGTAACATTATTGTATATGAGTTCAAAACTTGAATAACTAATCAATTATCTACTGAAATGTACTCGATGCAAGATTGTAAAAGGTATTTGAGGATATTGACATATCTAATAGGTACATTGCTATGGAGATATAAATTATGCACACTTGTGCATAAAACATTAGATAATATTGTATTGGAGTTAATCAAAGTAATCAGGGGAATTTAAACATAGGCTAACACACTTGTACTTTTGCTATTTTGCTCAACTATGCAAGATAATTTGTAGAATGCAATGTGGTGTTTCGCAGAGTTAATAGTACATAATAGGTGAATGCATATTGCAACATAGATACTGTATAGTTGTAGACGTGAATTGATACATTGTAGATAAAGAATGATAAATCGTACATACAGTACAGTATATAATATGTATTATAAGGAGTTGATTCAAATTGGAATGGGTAGGTCGAGCGCCAGCCTTATAGAAGAACGAAATATATAAAAATATATGATTGTGTAATATACGGGCAAAAAGTTGTATTATGAGTTGTTTAATAGATTGAGTGGAAGCTCTATCTCGCGTTTGTCCGAGTTGCATTGTAGCTGCATACCATTGCATTACAATGCAGTTTGCTTGTCCTGCATTTGACGATTACTAGTTACCCCTATAAACCAGGTTGTGCAATTTAGTAATTACTCTGTTCCTATTGGCTGTTATTGCATTATGTCATCATCATCATCATCATCATTATAATCAGCATCATTCAGATGATCACTAGTTCCTTCAATTCATTACTTTTAATATTCATTTTACTTCATTTTACATTTCAATTCATTTCAAGATAAAGAACGGTGATTCATTGGTTGGTGTTGCTGATCGTTTTTGTATTAATTTCGACAGCTAATTTAGCTGATACGACTCACCAATGGGTGAGGCTTTTCTCAGCCAATGACAGGCCTTCGATAGGCTCCTCCCACTGACCAATAGCAACAAATCGTGTGTATCGTATACAAGTAGACGCTCTGTTTATTCAAGTTCTATCTATCTGGAATTGTTAAGATGGTGCAACATGATAATAATAGCGCGACATTCTAGTACTATGATGATACTATTATAATAATGTGACAAATTTAATAATGTCAATAGAGTATAAAAATAATTTGTATAATATAACACCAATATAGAAATTTAGCTGCATACTAAAAAAACCATGTGAATTAAAAAATTGAAAATAAAAATTAAATAAATATCAAAATACCGTACTACTCTTATCAATACTCTATCTTATACTTATTTTATACTCTCATGATACTAAGTATCAGTTTACCTGTAAACTTTAGAGTTTGATTTAGTTTATTGCATATCTTATTGAAACATCACATCTTGAAACAGATTTTATGGACTTGAAATCTCTTTTTATTGGATGGCAATTTGATCGTAGACATATGAGACAGCCATGCTTGATTACAATCTTTTGCATTCTTTGTTTTTTGAAATGGAAATGATTTTGAATTATTATTCAAAACAGATAAAGGATAGTCTTTGCTTTAGTCAATCTCAAGTGATAGCATAATCAGATGCATGCTAAACGATATCACCATAGTATGGTTACCTTCAATAAACATTTTCTTAGTTTGGTTTAGGTTAGTAAACAGCAGAGCGATTCCCTTCCCACGAATGATAATACGTTTAGGGACCGATCCTCATATATCTTGCCCAGGATTAGATTCCTTGAACCTGTTCTTAGTGTATTTTTCAGCCTGCCTTCGTTCTTCTCTCTCTATCTCACACTTATTCTCTCTCTCTCTCCTGTTTTTTTTCTTCGTATAACACAGCCCCCTTCTCTCCTATCTCAACTACTAATCTTCAGAAGGCCATTCTTACAAATTCCTCAACTCTGTATCTCACTCGAATGGCTACTCCGCCCCGTAATAATCCCATGCTGATTTTTTTCATGTTTCTTTCGTTGTAACATCGTGTTATCTTGTTTTCTTTTAATAAAAGTTTTATTTGTTGAATGTAAATCTGTTCATTGAATGTTGCACGCCAGTAACCCCGAGCATTCTCTGTGTTCAACCACAATATTAAAAGAATGTGAACGCATCTATCAAAATGTAGACAAAACTTGTGGCTACTTCTTAGAAGGAAAGGGAAGACAGACTTGTTGGTTTCATACTGATTTTCTTGAAATTTTTGAAGTGAAGAAAATGTTGGAGCAATAGGAGTGGAATGATAAAAAATTAAAAATTTAATTACCAGAACACCTCTTCAACCTTCCAATTTTTTCATCAAAATTTACAAATCAAACATTACTTGCTAATTAAAGATTAAATTCAATCAGCTTTCATAAAGCAGCTCCAGAGTGTTTACATAGAGAAATGATCGCAATATTGTATTGAATATGAATATACTGTCTGTATTGTCAATGTCATCAGGAATAAATTACGTAATTCTAAAGCCAGTTACAATATATTGTACTGCAATGCATTCTTTCAAGTTCTCATCTAATTTGTAGTAGAATTTGCCCTAATCAATAAAGTATTTTATCAAACATTATCACAACTAATCCAAAATGAGGCCAGATTCTAATAAAAAAATTCTAAGTCCTGTAAAATAGGAAAATGGCGGATACACACTGGACATTGATAGCACGACCTCATAATATGAAATAAATTCGAATGTTTAGTGTGAGTTGGCCTAATCCCTGTTTTGAAATACTTATAACATTTTATTAAAATGACTCTATGGGTTGTATATCCATTCTTTTTTCTACTGATGAAATTACAACGTCTTTAAAAATGACTGTCAAGCTTCTTTAAAATACCGCTACTTACAGTACTGAACGATAAAGTTATCAAACACGATACTAAAAGTAATAGAAGAATAATTTATGAGCTTACTTATTTTTTTTTCATGAAAATTGAACGTATTTCACTGATAGAGGCAACCGGTTTTAGAATGGGGGCTTCTTCATTGCATGCTTTCACTATTATTCGCTTCACACATTGCTAGGACAGGTGCTGCTGGAATTATTTTAGAAAAAGAAAAAAGTCGAAAAATAGAAGAGGCGCCACGCGTTTATTATGCGGGCAGGTGAGGCATTACACTTATAGCGTTTAGGATTAACCTCAATTTATTCAAGCCTTTCTAACCTATTCACGAAAAATAACAATCTAAAAAGCCAAATCCAAAAATGAGTACAAGATATCAGCAGGATCGAATAACTTTGAGAGAATACTGGAATGTGTTCTGAATAATCCGTATACCAAGATAGTGAAATGCCTTTCCAACCCATTCACGAAGAATAAAAATCTAGAAAGCCAAATCCAAAAATGAATACAAGATATCAGCAGGATCGAATAACTTTGAAAGAATACTGGATTGTGTTCTGAATAATCCGTATACCAAGATAGTGAGATGTATTCTAGAACGATTTTGAGTGAAATTGAGACATAACCATTAAACCGTATTTATTTTTACTAGAATTAAAGTAGATCTACTGCTGCACCTCAATACTGGTTGTAAATATGTTGATATTTTTAGACAACATATAGTAATACTCTGATATCATGCTATCTATGTCCATTCTAGTTTTAAACGTTACGTCACACGAGTCATATAACTTACAGATACTGTACTTCTTAGGCTAGGCGTACACCGGTTAGTCAAGACAAGACAAAACGAGATTAGTCACGTTTAGTCACAGTAATTCACATAGTTGCTTATGAAGCAGCACACACCGATGCAATGACTAATCGGTGTGTGTTGCTTCATAAGCAACCATGTGAAGTACTGTGTCTAAACGTGACTAATCTCGTCTTGTCTTGTCTTGACTAACCGGTGTACGCCTAGCCTTATTGCTTATTGCTCATGTTAAGGCATGATTCATGGAAGGCTTGAAAGTGACGTAAAAATATATTACAAGAAAGTGTGGGAACAGAAGTTTCAAGTGGCATATTTAAACAGAGGTTTCAGGGAGTGTTGAATGAGAGTTGCAAGAATCACTTAGGAAGACGAGTTGCGAAAAGAATATTGAATGAGACTTGCAAGAAGCACGTCAAGTAGCAAGTGGCATTACAGCTGAACTGAAGTTGCAAGTAAGTTTAATAAGGATTTGAAAGAAGCTTGTTGAAATTGCATTCACAAGATGAACGTGAAGCAAGTGGCATCATAGTTGAACTGAAGTTGCAAGTAAGTTTAATGAAGATTTGAAAGAAGCTTGTTGAAATTGCAGTCACAAGATGAAAGTGAAGCAAGTGGCATCATAGTTGAACTGAAGTTGCAAGTAAGATTAATGAGGATTTGCAAGAAGCTTGTTGAAACAAGATCACGCCACAAGATGCACGTGCAGCAAAAGACATTATAATCAGGAGTAGCAAGAGGCATATTGAAAGAGGACTAGCAAGAGGCAGATTGGAAGAAGTTGCATAAGTAGAATGTACAGCTAAAGCATACAGGTTTAACCACTTGCCACGTTTAGGTTCATTGCTACAATAAGTGTCAGTTTAAACAGTTCTATTAGCTTATAGAGAATAATGAGCTGTCCCCTCTGAAGACTGGTTCTTGTTACTCGAGTTTGTGTTTCAAGCATATAGTCGACAAGTTATAATTTTTTTCCTTGTTTTTTGTTAACTGCTACTCATATCAAATTACAAATTGACAGTATATTACTATCATATATTATGAAATATCAAGTAATAGAATAAATCAGAATAAACTTGAGTAATGTAGGTCGATTGCACGAAAGCAAATTAAATTATTTCGTGTTTTAAGCATGTAGTCGACAAGTTATAATTTGTTTCCTTGTTTTTTGTTAACTACTACTCATATCAAAGTACAAATTGACAGTATATTACAGTCATATATTATGAAATATCAAGTAATAGAATAAATCAGAATAAACTCAAATAAAGTGGGTCGATTGCACAAAAGCGGATTAAATTAGATCGTAGTAAGCGATTCATTTGTACTGTGTAATTTTGTCAATATGACAATAATAAATTCATCTTCAATCCAGGTGCCTTAGCAAAATACTAGCTACCCCGTAAACTAAGCGGTCCAGGACTGAGTGAAACAGGGAATCCATTCTCAGAACTCATCAGAGAGAGAGAGCGAGAGAGAGAAACAAAGAAGACGGAGCAACGTGTGTTTATATCGATCGACGAGACGCCACGCGGTAAGGGCCCTTCCCCCTGCCCTTACCCCCTCAAAACAGCCCCTGCCAGCCCTTCAACTAAACATTCGGCCGTCCTTTGAAGGGCATACGGCAGTGCTGCTGTGTGCAGAGTATTCCGTACTCAGACTCTGGCAGAGAAGCTAGCTATATAAGTTCTGGCTCCTCAAAAAGGGTTGTACTACAACCTACAAAGTCTTCTTGAGTTTCATCTCCTCAGTACATACATTCTAGCATCCTTCTTCTTCATAATCATCTTCTTCTTCTCCTCCTCCTTCTCCTCTTCTTTATTATTTTTCTTCATCTTCTTTTCTCCTCCTCCTCCTCCTCGTCCTCTTCCTCCGTCTTCTTCTTCTTCTTCTTCTTTTCATGCATTCCTTCTCGATCTCCTTTTTCTTCTTCTTCTTCATAATTATATTGAAAATATTTCTTCTCTTTGTTTTTCATCTCCTTCTCGTTCTGCTTTCTTTATCATCTAATTAAATACCTTTTCCTTCATACCTCAAAACTTACTGGAAATCACAATAATGGGGATGAATAGGACAATGACTTGCTCTAGGTGGGTTTTCGTTACTGCGACATGGCAGCGGAGTCGACCCAGCGTTGCCAGATGCAATTGATGAAAATCCCAACTATTTATATTATAGTGGGATTTTTCATCAATTGCATCAGGCAACGCTGAGTCGGGCTCCGCTGCGGCACTTTGTCGCAGCAACGAAAACCCACCTTAACGGCTGCAACTACCTGTTAATAATATATTATTTATTCCCGTAATGCAACAAGATCTTCATCATTCAATTGTAACTATAAATTACTGGAAATTATTATTCATGAATTCAAAGAAATAAATTCCATTGAAGATTACACATAATTGAGAATTATCATGCACTTAATTGATAAATTATGATTCAATTATATTATGTATTGTTATTTAATCAGCTGATTGGGTTGGTTGTACAAACCAAGCCAAATAGTAGCTACACCTCACAAACTATACAAGTTGTAATTAAGCGAGTACACTTTGTAAAGGAACGTCAATAATGCATTTGCGTTCGCAACAATAGGCCTACGCTAGCGCTACACGTGCTTTCAATTAGAGTAACCTTCAACTGAGCTCTACCAAATACAGTATAATTAACGTCAGGCGCAAATGACATAGTTGAATTGAAATAAACTCAACTACCGATTCGAGTATTGAGTATTTCAAGTAATATATCATTAATTTATTCAGTAATATATCGTTAATTTATTCAGTAATATATGATTAATTTATTCAGTAATATATCATCAATTTATTTGTGTACAAATGATACTTGATGAAAAGTTCAACAGGCTCATTCCCAAAACTGTTTCTTCACCAGTTTAAAAAACAGTCCAAATCTTGGTTATTACATCTAATTGCGTTAATTATTATAGAGTAAGGAAAATCCAAAGAAAGCTATATAAATAGTACTGGAGACTTCTGCTACAGTAAATATTGACAACAGAACTAAATAGCAAGAGGATGATCGTTTGGAAGCCACTGTAAAAAAAGTTGTGCCTGAACGGAGAATCGAACCCCGTACCTCTCTATTGCAGGCCGAGCGCCTGTACAGGGTGGCATTCTTCAGTATACTACTTTTGTACAGTGGCATTCATTGATTATCCTTCTGCTATTTAGTTATGTTATCAATATTAGCAGAAGTATCCAGTACTATTTAATAAAATTGGATAAATTCTAATAGTAATAATATTTATCATCAGAGCAATTGATCAACTGCAACATCCAATCATTTCTTCCATCTGGGTCAATTTATTGCATTATTATCATTGTTGAGTTGCGTATTTTTTAAATGAGGTTGAGGAAATTAATATTTAACGTAGATATTCTTTTTGTTCACTATCTTCTCGTATCCTTGAATATTTTGTACCTGTTCATTTAGGTATTAGAAGGTACGGCAACTTACAAGCGAGTTATACTGCTATTCAAGATAATCGAACCTATACCGTAGTTTGATAGTTTATGAAACTACAAGTAATTACAACTGGAACAATCGTGAACAAAATGTAATGATGAGAGAAAGTGCGGCAATTACCTTGTTCGGGAAACATGTCAATTATCCCAGTAACAAGTCACGGCATTCCGTGAGAAATCAATTGGTCCCTTCTCTTACCTGCAACAGACAAAAATCACGTGGAATTAGTAAAAAAGATCGCAAAATAAAATATTTTTCATGGATCAAATTCAAGAATAATTCAGGAAATACATTCTTCTATTATAAAAGTCTTATAGAAAAACATTTAAATAAATAAGTATTTTACTATCAGAATAGAACAACACAAAATGGTTAGAAAATCCGAGAAATATAGGAAAACAGAAATATGGAAATTGAATACAGTACCAAAGATATGAATTGATTAATACTAGTCATGGAAATTAAATACCAAAGATATGAATTATTCAGTCTACTCAAATAATAATTTACGAAATAATTACAGGAAATAGATGAATAAGTGTGTAATCAGTTATCAGTGATTCATTGAGAAGCACAAATTAGATTAGAGAGAATTTAATTATTTACTTCAATGTTTCACAACACATATTGATGATTATATAAATATTTCAATTTAGTATTTGATTATTGGATCCAATACTCTTCAAATAACAAATCAAATTACAAAGAAAGATTCACAATAAATTATTTTTTGTTATTATTATTATGCACTCCAATATTCCACAAAATACTAGTCCACTAAATCATATTAAGTTATTAATGAAAGAGCTAATTCAATTGCACATGACTACAAACGAATAAATTTCAATCCAATAATACACAAAAGACAAAACCGTTCCAAAATATGAATATAGTATATTTTAAATTCTAAAATACAAATTTATAAGAAAATAAATTTATTCCAAATTCGACTACAAAAAAATCAATTAGCATTTCCTTTGATAGTTGAACGCTTCCATAATAATATGAGTTCACCCATGTTATTCAAAAACAACACAAGAAATTGGAACTTGGATCACAAATTATTGGGCTATTTCCTACAATATTCCTCAGGAGAGTTAAACAAATTGTAATGACTTCCAATAACTCAATTTTCGAAAATAACAGGTCATACAGTAGTTGATTATGTCATGCAAATAATACACGAAAATGAGTTACTTTTTGCAAAGTACATAAATTGAAACCTTTCCTTTCTTTGATTCCGTGAGCGAGTTTTTTTATTTTTATGGAGCTTTGCCTTGACCTTGAAATGTGAACGCTCACCCGACCTACCGCAAGCTAAGTGCTGTTAAGCCAAGAATGACCTCTGACCTTGAGAATAATGAAAGCTGTTCAGAGCGATTTGAAGATTGCAAATTCACCAAATGAGAATGCACTTGCATTTCAAGTTGGAACCAGACCCAGAGAGTGTATACAACAGATATACTATAGAAGAAGTTTTCTCTTATTCTCTCTGGTTGGAACTGGAAATCATTTATAGAAGAATTCAAAACATTCAATTGAGAGTCCTTTAAAACGTGCAACCAGATCTTGAGAGTTGAAATCTAGATGAAACCGAATATTAGTGAGTCGGATTTTGACAGTCTGCGGGTAAAGGGGGAGACAACAAAAAGATACAAATTCAAGTAGAATTGACAAAACCCTTGTTTTAATTTCAATTATTATGGAACAGTTCTACACTCAAATTAGTGACATCTTAGAATTTTTACAAGAAAGGGACCTATGGTCCTTTTTCGACATGTAAACTAGTAACTTATATTGTAGAAACCTCTCTATCACGATTTTGCTCCTATAAGGCAATTTTTTTCTGAAAAACTTACGACAAATCGTCGATTTTCGTCTTTCGTCTTCTGCGAACGTTTTGTAATACGACAATAAAGGTAAGCTAAAACGCAGCGTTTAAACCGGACTTGAAATTCAAGTGGTCATCAATTCTTAGCTTACTACCCACGCACAAGCCTAGGTTTCTTGTGGGCATCACCCTCATAAAAAATGTTTTCAGAAACATTTGAACTAGTTCTACAACTAATCTTAAATCGAATGAAATTCATATACAACAAACACTAACCAAATGAAATTCAATTGAGCGATACAAAGGCTGAAAATTATAAACGTGAATACTAATTAAAAATGTTAATAATTTGGAGATTGGTATCATATGAATTCAGGAAGGCATAAACATCGAAGAATAGAAGCCAGAAAACTTTATAATTTGCGGCTGAAGAAAGACGTGGTGATTTCTCAATCAATAAATCATTTTAATGACACGTTTCGCTGTAAAAAAGATAAGTGCCACTTAAAAAATTCAATTTAATAACTGCTGTGATATAAGTGGAACAATTAGTATCAAACCAGAATTCTGCAATTCTCCTCACCTATCCTTGCTTTCTCACTCATTCTCTTTCTTTCTTCTCACTCTTCCTTTATTAATTATTCTTTCTTTCGTCTCTTTCTTTTCCAAGCTCCAGGTTTGCTCTTTCATTCCTTCTATAAACAGAACTGGAATGGAGAGGTGAATGACAAATTTGGGATGAATGGCTTGTTTATACTGTACTAATATCACAGACTAAACAAATGAATGGTTTATTCTGATACCATAGACTAACAAAATGAATTGATTTATCTCCTAGTATCTAAATATAAACTACTTATATATTATTTAATCTTCCTAAACTATTCTACTACTACTTGTTGTAGTACATGTATACTTATATTCATTACATTTGCGTACATATTTATGTAATAACTCCGTACAATTACCGAACACTTCAAAACAATTCAGTAATCATTTATGGGTGTGAGATCGAGTCAACTAATTAACGAAATTGTGTTACTAGTTATCTAGACCGTGTTAACTAGTTACAGGGATCGAGTTAACTAGTTGACTGGAAAGAAGGCAAATTTAAGTGCCCTAATAAAGTAGAGTTGAATTGTGAAACGGTTTCGCAAGTAGTTAATCCGATTAGAATCGAATCTGTGGACCACCACGTTTATCAATTCAACCGCTCAACACCACTCGACCTAATCCGTCTTGTTCAATTAACATGCTCTATGCTCTTTCATCCGTTTCACCCCATTTGGGTTCAAATTGTGTTAAGATTTGTGAACGATAAAATTTACCATCAAATAAAATAACCAATGGAGATTCTTTGTTATAATTTGTCAAGGTGCTAGGTTATACGCTGTCAAATTTCCAATAATATTCATCCAAAACAATGACCTTGAATTGAAACAGCTGACTTGTAAGGTAACCACACATTAGACAAATTATGGTTTGTTCAGACAAGTCAACGCATTTATATCATGGTTTGCTGTGTTATAACAGTTCATGCCTAGTATGTGGGTACCTCAAACATCAGTTATCAATTCAAGTTGTTTAGTTCATTCAAGATTTAGACATTCAAGTTAATTTATTTTAATGTATAAAGATTGATTGTATGCTGCTGCCTTTAAAGATGTAGGCTACTGTATTAAGATAATGATAACGAAGATAATAAGAGGGATGATGAATTGATAAAATAACATTTTGTATTTAAAATCATAGCTAGCAAAGAAGCACCACACATGATATCCCGGACTCAATCTAGAAGCAGAGAATGGATAAAAGAAAAATAGAAGTGATCTCATTTTTACAGTACTTCTATACTCTCTGTCTAGAGGTCGAGCACTCTACACCTCTAGACAGTCTCAAACAAAGACCTAGTTCATCCTATCGTATATCCTAGTATCCGAAAATGTATGGTGTATTATATTACAGTAAAATGTTATATTTATAAAAAATTGTATTTCAAAATACCTGCTGAAAAACCTACAGATTTAGCAGAACCCTACGGTGTTATTAATAATTGATTGATCTGACAAACTACTTATCTTATTATCAAACTACAAGATTCCAATCAAGATCAACACTATTATCGGAGAATTCCTTGTGAAATCAATGCCGTGAGTTGAGTGCTATAAAATATTCAAGATCTCCGCAGATATTCGGCAGACTAATTACAGACGAAGAATAATATGTAACATGGTTTCTAAATATAGACTAGGCACACTTCCTATCTGTTAACGCAAATAGCTATCATTACAGAGGCCAACTGTGCGTAACCTATTAATAGAATGGGGGAAACTGTGGTAGGAAAAGGACGGAGATAATGAGAAAGATATAGAACTGATAGAGAGAGAAATATATTAACAGAAATAGAGAGAGAGAGAAAAAAAAGACAGTGAGTGAGAGTGAATGTGTGAGAGAATGAATAGTTGGTGACTTTGAGAAAGATAAGTGATAATTGTGTGGATAGAGAATTCAAGTAGGAAAATATAAATCCTGAAATTTGCAGCCAAAAGTAGGTTGGTTATCACCCTTATCATTTATAAGTTATAGATGAGAAGTGGTAGTGTTTAATGTCTAATTTACACGTTGCCAGTCGACTAGCACTATAGTCGCAAGTCAACTGGGATAAGATTGGTTTCTAATTTTTTTACTGAATTTGTGGTTAATGCTATTAACAAAATTCATTCACCAAGTCATTTTTTGTTCTATGCTGAAAACGTATAATACAAGATAAAAATTTTCATTGAATTTTCATCAAATTCTATCTAATAAAATGAACTTGAATAGAATAGCTAACTTGGTGAGCTATACCTTACCTATAGTGCGATTCACGTCAAGAAGTCAGCATTGCTTAGATAGGAGTTTGCTATCCTTGTTCAGCACAAGGCAGTTGCTGATGTCTCTATCCTATTCGCACTGTGCATAGTTGCCGCACTGTGCATTGTTGTCGCACACAGTCCCAACAAACACGTTTGGTGCAGTTTTCTCTTTCTCTCTCAATGAAACTTGGCATCAATGCTCCTCATATAAGCAATGCTGACTTATTGACGTTAATCGCACTATAGACATATTATATAAATAGACTTAAGCTGTTATAACGCAGCAACCTATGATATGTTTGTAGGTGGGATCCATACCAAAGTTATTTAATTGGAAATGGAATTTTGTTTGGAGAAATTTGATTGGGTAAGTGACCAAGTTGTACAAACTAGTTTTGTAATAGATCTGTATAAGATATTCAACCTTGTAATGAATTATAAAAGATTCAACCCTCTCAATTCATCACAATTAGATAATTTTATCAGATGTATTAGCTAAAGACAGGAAGGCAACAGGGCAACAGACCCTTCATTATTCATCAAATTATTATTATTGGATTAAGTTTATTTATAGAAACGCAACTCCACTAACAAAAAACAGCAATTAATCGAACAACGGTTCTGTCGAATAGCACACAAAAACAAAACGGTATTTAACGCAGACTATCGCACGCACAGGCACGCCGACACGCGCCAAAATTGTTTTGTTGTCTCTCTTTCGATTGATTTTTTCCTTTTTTGCCGCCGATTTTGCTGCTCTCAAGTTGCTACACCTGTCTTTCCCCCGCGCGACTCCTTCGCTAAGTAATTCCCCTTCTTCACAAGTGAAGGAACCCCTCCTTCTTCTTTTACTTCCCCTTCTTTTTCTTCGTCATGATCTTCTCACTTTCCTCTTTTCCATTTCTTATTCTTCTTCAAGTTTTCCAACTGTTACTCTTTCATCAGCTTCGTACAATTCTCCATCTTCCTTGTCTCCTGCTTCTCCTTCTTCTTCTTCTTCTTCTGCATTTTCTTTCAATACTTTTTCTTCTACTACTTCTTCGTGATTTTCTTAATTTTGTCAATATGCTTTCCCTCTACTCATTCTTCTTTAACCTCTTTTACTCCTCTACCGTCTTCTTCAAGTTCATTTACTCCTGCTTCATTTTCCACTCTTAATTTCAATATTTCATCTTCGTTTTTATTATCTCATTCTTTCTACTCCTTTGTGGGAAAACTCAAAACTAATTCTTCTACAAATTCTTCCCCTGATACTTTACAGTGTTCTTCTACTTCTTTTCATTTCCATCTTCTCCATCTTCTCTTCCTTCTACTCCCAATTCCATCCTTCTCCAACTTCTTCCACTGATACTTTTTCACCGTCTTATTCTTTAACTTCCCCTTTCTTTTTTGCTACTAATTCTCCTTTTCCAACTGCTTGATCTTACTCCTCTCCATCTTCTTCTCCTTCTCCTTTCAAACTTATTCTTCTCCAACTGATACTCCTCCACCTTCATTCTTCAATATTCTTCTCAGCCTTCAGCTTCATCTTCTTCTATTTCTTCATCCCCCTCCCCCCTCTTCTACTTCATCCACCACTTTATTCCCCTCCTCCTCCACCCTGTCTTCTTTTGCTCTTCCTTATTCTTCTTCTACTCATCTTCTTCTGCTTTTACTGCTGATTTTTTTATTTTTCTTCTTTCACATAAAAGAAGAAAGGTTTCTTTTCAAAGCTCTTTTCAAGATCACACAAAACCTGCTGTGAATCTAATAGCTGGTTTCTCTCCTCCTTTTCCACAATGTTTCACTTTTTCTCAGAGTTGGACTAAAATTCTTGTTTGTTACGATTCACCGCCATCTTTGTTCATAATTCTTTTATCATCTTCCATCTCGATTCCTTCCTTTTCTATCATAATTCCCTTCATTTCTATGATTATCCTTGCTAGTTTATATAGATTGATCTATTCATAACCAACAATCCCAAGATTTACACGTAATTCATCCAACAGACACTAATTTCTCAGCCTTTATCTTTGGGGAGGTCAATCAGTCAATTATTGGCCGCTGATAACAAATTATCCATCAAATACCAAGCCAACACAAGATAGCATGTCGCATTTGACCCTTGGTGAAATATTGTTTTCGGATTACTTTGAGAAGTTATCAATTCGAGAAAAAACTTTGACATTTGAGGTCAGACAATGCTGTAATTTGCTTATCAATCCATTACTCTATGATCCCTTCCTTTTACAATGGTTTTGGTCGAGTTGATAATTGATTCTGTTTCACTAGTTGAATTTTCCGATTTTGGTATATTTTGAAATATAGCATGTTAATATTAATTGAAATGAGCAATTACGACTAGACCTTCTACTATACAAAACGTTTTATAATAGTTGTAGTACAATATATTTTATAGTATTGCTAAATACTTTTTGTACAGTGTGGTCTCACTGTGAGAGGTTCCTACTACCATAGACCAAGTCAATTAATGTAGCCTATAGCATAGACTAACTATACTGTTGTCTGCGCCTATAGTTAGTCTATGCTACTACTTAATAAGTGTTTTTTTTAATGACAAATAACGATTGAATTGTACATGTTTTCAGTCGTTTTATGGCATTTTTATTATTGATAATTTCATGATGTAGTGAAGTTTTAATGCCGTCGTAATACGCATATTATTGTTATTTTCCCGAGTGTTTTATTGCCCTTATCACAGTACATTGTTGCAAATTATCAATATTTGCATACTATAGTCTTCAGGTTATAAAGGTAGCATCGATATTATTAAATCGAAAAAAAAACTAAGAATAAAATAATTCATGGAAAAATACGAAATTCTATCAAATGTTTAAAAAAGCTATTTTCTATTTATATATTATCTAGATATATATACCTTATATCTATATAAGACAGGAGCACAGCTGACCAAAGTGAATTGGAGAAAGAAGACTATAAACAAGAGGAAGGACAAGAACATGAAGAAGAAGAAGACGACTTAGAAAAATAAGATGTAGTAGAAGAAAAATAAGAATGCTTGGTCAAGGTCAGTGGGCAGGTCGACTGCTTGCAGAAGACGGGGGAGGAGGGGGTGCATTGAACTCCTCCACACACACGCACACTCTCTGAGAGAGAAAGAGAGAGTGAGAGATGTGAGAGAGAGCGGCTGGCAGGAAATGCCAGAAGAGAAGAGCGTCGTCGTCTGCGGTTGACGCCCACCCTGCACCGGTCACCCGTACACATTGTTGCGTCACTGCGCGTCGCTTAACACATTACCGTTTGTTCTCAGAGCTGACCAGAAGCGGAAAGCTGGGGGGGGGGGGTTTGAGAGAGAGAGTTTGAGTGGGAGAGTGAAAGGGGGGTATTCAGACCAGAACACGTGATTTCAATTGAAAGATTGAACCAGAGGTAATCCAAATTGGTTAGTCTATGATTGAAATCACATTATGAGGATTACAATGTATAATACCATTACTTCCCTGTATTTTAGTATTCATAAAGTAAAAAAAAACATAATAATGCAGAATAGAAAGTTCAGTACTGTACTATTTGGGTATGGAGCTTCTTCTACAGGACCACCTTGCACTTCAGGGATATCATGGTTCTGTTTCATGTTACTTATATTGTAATGCAGTCTAAAAAATACAAGTATGGTGCATACTTGTAATATAATTATTGTACATAATAATTATTGTATTATATTAATAATATAATTATTGTACAATGGACGAGTTTTTAAACACTTTGATCTTAGTAACACTACTGATGATAATAATATTGTCAATCGTCAATCCAAGTGCCTTAGCAAATTATACAATTATACCAGCTATAGTGATTTAAACTGATTGCTTTAAATACACTGATTAAAACTGGTTTAGGATTGAGACTTGCTTGGTAGACCGCTCTAGACCGGTCCTAAAGCAGTTTAAATCAAAGTATAGTTGAACTTTATTTCACCCATAGCCCCTCAACACAGTGAAGTTGACACAAGTTGAACAAGCAAAACTACAGCAGCAACTTGAAACAATATGAATTACTGATGAATTTGACACACTAGAGAAAGAGAGCGAGTGATAAAGGGAGAAAGAGAAAGATTGAGAGAGATTGACAATAAGCTCCCCACGTTGTATTGTAAAGGAGTCGTGACGTCATCACACTAATAATAATGGAAATAAAATTTGTAGCTCACACAATCAACAGAATAATCACAATACTAATACATTATGATGGTGATAAGTCTACTCAAAAAAACCGTCATAACTAGAACACTGGCCCCATAATTGTGGTTTATTTTCAGCACATCATCGAAATTCAGCGGTTTTTAATAGGCACTTATTAAAAACCCACAGTAGAATTGGATAAAAGCTCGTTTTCGGCTTTAAAGCTGATGGATAATAATAATTGAGGAAACTTTTTTATTGCGGATGTGCGGTTGAGATCTTGGTTCAAAAATCAATTGATAAGCAATTGAGTAATTGATTGGACAGAAATTCATTAGTGTAATTAAATTTTTTGTCATTGTGAGGAGATAAGAGTGATAAATAATCAATCGTAGTCGTAAATGAAGACATTAATAGTATACCCTATACTCGATAAAAGTTTTCAATAATTAAACTCCATATAATAGAATGACCTTGAATTGAATAGCTAATAATGTACCAACATGCACTTCACATCTTCAACAAATGTTATTAGATTATAGCAGAATACAAGAATAAGCACAGCTGACTTGTAAGTTATAAGGTAACCATACACTGGACATGCATATCATGTTTATCTGTCTTACAACAGTGCATAATTATCTAGTCCTAGTGTATGGGTTCCTTACAAATCAGCTGTTCAATTCAAGGCCATTTTATTGGACGGTATCACGGTCAATAATAAAATCATTTATAGACGGAAAAAGTTGATCGTCTACAAACGTCTCAACATATTACACATAAAGTAAAATTTTCCCAATTACAATAGTGTCCATTTATCAATCAACAGATCTTCAACACCATTTTCACAAGAGTACTAACAATAAAATAACAATTCGATTTAACAATATTACAATATATATACTATATATATATTTCATATTACAATTTCATTGTAATTCGACAATTTTACAATTTGTAAACTTTGTAAATTCACAATTTTTTTTGTGCAAATGTGTTTCTCCGATTATAAAAACGTGAATTCGAGTTGAAAAATTGAGTCCTTGGTAAAGAAAGTTCAGCCATTTATCTGCTAACACATAGAACCAGACTGCATTTTATACATATTTTTCTACTTTTTACAACTTTTATTACTTCCACTCTTTCTTTCCCACTCTATCTCCTATTTCTTTCAGTCCTCCATCTCTTTCCATCTTCCAATTATTTGGACGCTGGCCAGGTGGCTTTTCTTTGTCTATTGCTTCTTCTCCTTCCTCTTCTCTCTCTCTTTCTCTCACCTCGTTTTCCGTTGAGTGTATTGACTCTACACGCCACTAATAAATCTGAAAGCCCCCGCATTGCATCTCAGATTGGAAAGAGCTTTTAGATGCTCTTTTAAGATGCTCTAGTAGTGCATCAGTTCATCAATTGCTAGTGTTCTGGCATACTAGTAGATGTAATAATAATGATAGTTTTCACTATTACTGATAAGTTTTTTTCGATAAAGGGTCATGACCGTATCCAAGAGCGTAAGATTTCAAGATCACACTAAATTTAAACTTTAGTGTGAGATTGACATTTTCTGAAATTTTATCTTACGATATGAACAATCGTGAATAAGTCCCTCAAAGAATATAATGATTTCCACTATTATTGAATATATTTTTGAACAAGGAAATAACATAGAAGAAAATTTGACACAAAAATATGATAGTTATTGATAAATTCTTCACCATTTGTTTCGTTAGATGACGTCATTTAATGTTGGTTGAATTCAATTGGCTTTTGTGCAACTGGCCGAAATAAATGGACAAAATTCTTCTATTAAATGGTAAAGAATACGAGTTTCGTTAGATGACGTCATTTTACGTTGGTTAAATTCAATTGGCTTTCATACAACTGGCCGACTGAATTGCGAATAGCCGCAAACGACAAACGCTATCAAGTAAAAGTTTTTTGAGAAATACGGAAATAGAAGAAGAGAATAGTATGTAAACCTTGAGGGAGACAGAGAGAAGAAATACGAGAAAGCAACGGAGAAATTAGACTGCAGAGGGGTAAAAAATGAAGGAGGGAGTGAAACCCCGAAGAAAAATATATCTATACAGAAAGTAGAGTTGAATAAATTGATTTCTATTATACTAACTACAATTTTATATTGTAAGTTGAGGCAGTTTGCCTACCTGGAACTGGAATCCCCGTTTCCAGAATCGGAATTTCTCCTCTCGAATAAAAAAACAAGGTTTTGTGTGGCCTAGGCCCCAGGCTATAGAAATTTATTTATAAAATAGTTCTATAGCATAGGGTCACCCCACAAAGCTACTACTACTACAAAACTACTAAAACTGCTTCCAGACTTGGTGACGATGGATAGAGAGCAGGTTTCGATCTTGAAGAACTTTCAAGAACTTCAAAGAAACATATCCGAAACAGTGATCTACGAACTCGAGCCTGTTCCAAAAAATTAAAAGGTCACGTAATACAGGGAAATCCTACAAGTTTTTCTGTTCCATTTAGGCTTTCTTTCATAAGACGACAATCATAAGGCTAGGCGTACACCGGTTAGTCAAGACAAGACAGGACAAGACGAGATTAGTCACGTTTAGTCACAGTACTTCACATAGTTGCTTATGAAGCAACACACACCGATTAGTCATTGCATCGGTGTGTGCTGCTTCATAAGCAACTATGTGAAGTACTGTGACTAAACGTGACTAACCTCGTCTTGTCTTGACTAACCGGTGTACGCCTAGCCTAAAGCTTTTAAAGAATGTCTTATTAGTGATTTCCAGAAGTTAATTTGAAAGTTTAGAAGTCCAGTATGCTGTATTACGTGTCTAATAACTTTTATAAAACACTCCTCAGGATGTTAAATAATTGTGTAGTGATTATTTGAAAGTACTGTTTTATAATAATTGTACTAGCTAGGCGGACTTTCACCAAGACCATAACAACATGGTATACTTCAGTAACAGCCGCGTATTACCACAGAATAGCAATAGATATTCTGTAGTTACTCTATGGCATTACACAATGAGAACTTGGTACAGTGCTGGTAAGTTATATCAAAGTTGAAAAAGGAATGTACACTACGTACAGTGGGCGGAAAAAAATTCAATCTAAAAAGAAACAGAAACTTTTCAATTTTCACTCGCAATAGGCTGGTTCCAAATAAGCGAAATCAGGTTACCTAGTTGTCTGCAATTATGACAAGACAATAATTATTGTTGTGACTGTACAAGAATCTGAAAACAGATAACTATTACAGTACACTGATAGTAAACGTGAACCATACTAGAATCTAGAAACTATAATCTAAAAATAGTTATTTTGATATTTTCAACTGTGAAGTGTTATTATTGGAACAGTCTTCTAGCTTATCTGCTGTCATTGAATAGCTATAGTTATAATTATAGAGACTAAATTGCTGTATTATATCTGTTTATTTCTTATCACTGTCCAATTCATCTTTTTGACACTATTTCCGAAATTATTGGAGTTACTTTTAGCCTATCTATTTTTAGTTATAGCACGAACTTGACTGTAGGCCTATCTCTAATCACCAGTTATTACTGATTTTTTGTTACATGCTTTGACTGGAAGTGAGCAGAAAGTATAGAGAAGGAATATTTTACTTCGATTTTATCTGCATGTGAGAGTTTGAAGCCACTTCCTCATTTATCGAATTAAAATAACAATAGAAATAGCGTAATACATTTTCTAGTAGCCTACCTACTTTTCTTCAAATATGTAGGAGCTCTCATCAATAAGAATGTAGTAACAGAAATTTAGAAAAGAGGCTGTATTTTAAATTTTGTATCAGAATTACTGGACGAGACTTAATACAAATTGGCTAATTTATCGTTCAAGTTCAATGATAACATCAATAAAGTAGACTACACTTTAGTATTTCTGTGATTTGTAATTACATTTTTAATTTTGTAACAGAATAACTGGGCCAGACTCAATACAAATTGACTAATTTATCGTTCAAGTTCAATGATAACATCAATAAAGTAGCCTACACATTTGTAATGATCTATGAGTCTAGCCACAGACAACAGTATAGTTAGTCTATGGTATAGCCTACTAAGACTCTTCCCACCTATACTAGCCTACCTTCACGAATTCTACAGTCAAAAATCGAATAGAAAGCTACAATTTCATGTGGTTTTTACGATAAAAAACAACTTACAAACAAATTTGGCCGGCCTTGCCGTTCAACTTAGTTGCATGTAAGTCCCTACTGCTTACTTACAATTACAAAGCAATAAACTTCGTCTGAACTTTCCGGTTTCCCAACGACAAGGCACCGACTTAAATTATGATAGTAAGCCGTAATTTTCTTTGCTTCTTCTCTTTCTTTTTCTTCAGTCTCCTTCGCTCTCACTCACTCTCTCTCTCTCATAGCCTCCCCTTCTTCATTACTTTTAACTCTTTCTACTTCAACTTCTCCAACACCCTCTCTGCCTCACTCCGTCTGTCTCTCTCTCTCTCTCTCAGTTGCTAAATGTTTTATGGCAGTTTCAATTTGTCGACTTGTGTAAGATCATCAGTCACTGTGACATTACCAGTAATTCACCGTTAACACTGTAACACACGCCTCCTATTCTCTGTAATCTCTTAAATCTCTGAAAAAAGAACATACAATAATTATCTGGTGACAACTAACGCTTGAGCAAATTTGTGTTGTAGCCAACTGAATAGTTGAGAATACTTTGGCAAATCTGTAAAATCGTCTATTGAATAGATTACACAAAAACATTTTTTGGGATTGAAAAGATTCCAATCTCAGAAGCAAATATATTCATCGAAAAGCGATTACAGTTTTATAATAATTACAGCAATTAATAGTAACCGAAATTTGACACCCATCTCCAAAAAAATGATGACAGCTTGGAACTGGATGTAGTTCAACAGTGAAAAGTAGGCTTTCAATTTTAAAATGACGGTTCAGGAGATTGCTGAATGGGCATCTAATCCGATGACACCAAACCAAATAAGAACTGTGAATGAACAATAGACCTGTATGCCCAATAATAAAATTGCAATAGGCCTGTATTTCATTTTGCCTGAAATGTCCCAAGATTTGGGGTTTTTCTAGTGCAATAGGCCAAGAAAAGTAGGCTGTCGTGGAATCAACTTTTTCAATTCAATTTATCAATTTACACACAAAAATACGTGAAAAAACAAAAATTACAAGCTTATTACAGAAATTGAATACATCAATAATAATAATAATAAGAGGCTCCGTGGTGTAATAAGTAGCAATTTTTATCGAAATTTTCGATACGTCTGCAACTTTTTCAAATTTCATATTAAGGTTACCCCAGATTCTAGATTTATCTGTTAGTGGATAAATTAATATCACAGAAATACATTTTACTACTGAACTATTAATCAAAGAATCAGCCATAATAAACAGTACTGAAAATATTACCATTTCAGTAGTTTATTTTGGCTAATACTGTATTTGTCAGTAATTATCATCTCATTTTATACGAAAAGTATTACTTTGGAAGTTGTATGTCCGGCAGTTTAGTTGTACAACAAAAAACATCTTATTTAAAATTTTAGTTATTTAGAAGTCTAGTAACTAGAGTTTTTCCCATAATATGGTAAATTGTATTATTCGTTCACAATTGAGCATAGTTTTCAAAAGTATTTCTCTTCTTCAATTTCAATTTATTTTACCAACCACAAACCGGTTTTAAAAATATTCATCTATGGAAATACATCACATTCACAGAATAATAATAGAAAGAAAAACCTTGCATCATTTTTGTGCATTTATTCATGGTTTTAACCAATAAATAGCCACAAGTAGCCTACTATAGCCTAGTAGCTCACTACGGTTTAATTCGGGGTAAAACACCGTTACAAAGTGGCTATATTAGAAAGACATGACAAAAGTAACTTAACGCCTATTAAAAACGTAATTTTCTCTCAACAAAATCGCTATAAAAAACAGTGAAGTGGAAAATAAATCAATGCCTATTGATAGCTGATAAGAACCGTGAAAATGCCGCAAAAAGCTGAAAATGTTTCTTTCTCCGTCATTCTTTTCCTCTTCATCATGGTCACTCTCTCTCTCTTGACTACTGCTCTTTCTTTTTCTTCTTCATAGTCTTTATCACTATTTCTCTTTACAACTCCTTTTTCTCTCTCTGTCTCTCATTTTTCATAATAAATCGTGTGCCATTTTTGTTCTTCCTCTTAGTCTACTCTTTATCACTATTTCATTTGACATTTATTTTCACTTCCCCCCTCTCACTCACTCTCTTTCCTCCACTCTTTCTCACTCTCTCTCTCTTCCTTATTTTCTATCATAAATCGTGTGTCTGAACTCTCGACAATGAGATTAAATCTCGAAAGATATTTCAGAGAAACTCTCAACGTAAATATTGGCGAACGCAACTTTCAAGTATGTCTTGGGAAAACTTTCAAAATCTTATATGATCAATATAACTTGTCACTACATTACTTCCTGATAACTTTGACAAGTTAATATTGTTTCACGGTTTAGTTGATTTGAAAAGAGTTTTCACAGGAAACATGGTATTACACTTAGGGCTTACTACACCTATATACACGACCTATGGTACCAATAAGATTTAACCGTAGTCAATTGACGTCATTTATGGAACAAATTCTACTAAACAGCTCTTTCAGCTTAGTAATTCTTAGTTCAACCAAAAACAATTAGAATTATTAGTAGTTTCTTGAGTAGTTAATACTTAATAGTTTCCTATCGTCTTTGGTTCAACTTAGTTGAACTAAAGTTTAGTAAAGCTTAGTTCAACGTATTTTAAGGCGGTTAATATTGTAATTGACTCTCGTGAAGCCGGCCGTTAACATTGATATAAAATTCACAAGATTATTCACAATTTAAGTTTGCTTAAAATGATGATGATGGATTCATTCATTCATTAGTCATAAATATATTTTTCATTTCTGTATAAATATAGGCTACTGTTTTTTTTTTATTTTTTTATTTTGTATTTTCTGAATTATGAAGAACAATAAATTTGTTTATTTATTATTTATTTATTCATGAAGAAGATACAACTCAAGGTATGTAGAGAGAATATGTACAAATGTATAATATAGGTATGTATAAATCCACTAACTTTGGATAGAACCTATTAACAAAAACAGGACAATTTAAGTCTATGTTAGGTAAATCTATGCTACTATATTATGAGGTGAACATGGTATGTAAGTAAGGAAATAGTATATATAATACATAGATAGTAATTATATAAGGTAATGAAATAAAAAAAATATCAAGAATAACGAATAATTGACAGAAAAAAGAATAGAGGGCGAAAAACCTAGTAATAATGCATCAACTATGAACATTGCCAGATGGCCACTTGAAATTCAACTCTTGCCTTGTTGCTTTAACGCTATTTCCTTCCCCCTATTTCCCCACCCCCCATTCCTCCTCCTGCTCTTTCTTTCTTCTTCTCCTTCTCTTCCCCTTCTTCCATTCACATCCTCTATAATCCTCTTTAATTTGTGCAGTCTGAATAGAGGCAAGAAAAAATGGCACATGAGTTGTAAATAAATAAATAAATAAATAATATTTTATTGTCATTAAACTTTTAAAAACAAGCAATAGACAACGTCACAAAATATCTTAAAATACGTCTCAGCAGGTACGTACGAACAGCAATAACAAATAAAATCAACATAATCATCATTACAAAACACTAAACTTAAAAATAGGCATCATTTAAAGCTAGAAATTCGGACATAACATAGTATGGGTGCTCAGTTAACCAGTCCTCGAGCTTACGTCTAAAAATGCCAGCGGGTAATCCCTCACATATTTTGACAGCTTAGTATAACATTGAATTCCAACAACCATATAGCTCTTCGTTGATTTTGTCAATCTGTTGAAAGGTACATTGATCATATCCCTTTGTCGAGTAAAATGTCCGTGTATGTTCTGTCTGCATTCGAGGTGAGGCAATTGGTCAATAGTATACAGTATTACCTTAAATATATATAGATTAATTACTGTCATTATTCTAAAACAATAAGAGCGGTCTACAGTGGGCGAGAAAATCTGCATTAGAAATTATTCTTATAGCCTTTTTGAATGAGAAGGACCCTCTGCACATCGCTACAGTTTCCCATAAGAGAATTCCATATGACAGCGAACTATGGAAGAAAGCAAAAAAAGCTGATCTCAAAAACCTGTCAGTCACATACTCCTTTAAATTATTTAAAAGATATATAACTCTTGAGAGTTTACTAGACAAATGCCCAATATGCGGTCCCCAAGACAACTTCTCATCCAGATGAATACCCAGAAACTTTATACTAACTGAGGTGTTTAACAAGCTAGCTTCCCTCAAACTAAACAGTAATGATTGGGTCTTGCTCTCATTCAACAAAAAACCATATATAATATGGTATATATAATATTGTATATAATATTACAGCTATTTGATAGTGATAAGAGGAAGTCACTATGTTCGTGCGGAATGAGCGGTTGAACTGTGGATGTTGGGTGGCTACTCAGTTTTTCGAACTGTCATTTGGTCGAATTTCCAGTGTACCTATAATAATTGAATGAGGTTGGTGTCTACCATCAGTTTGAAGTAATGTCGCAAATAAACTATAATTATTTAATAAAATCTTAAGGATATGTACTTGGACCAATAAAAGAATTGAATTGGGTACAGTTTTTTGAAGAGAGGCTTTGATCGAATTTCCTAATTAATTTATTTATTCTATTTGCTATTTCGTTCTGTTGTCAATGACTGCTGATGCAGATGTCTTCAGAAATAGTTGGATGGATAAAAACTTCATTTACCATAAAAACAAAGACAAATTCACAATTTCAAATAAAAAATGCATTATAAATCACACAATGTTACAATAAAACATTAGAAAACTAAAATATATGACAAATCTACTGACAAAGAACTCCTTATATAGCTTTATTTGGATATTTGTCTCACTAATTATTGAATATGAATTTAATCGGTGAAGAATGACGTCATCTAACAGATCTCATTAGAAAAATAATTACATTGCTCGTTAAATTAACTCAATCCGTAATTGTTAATAATAATATTATTATTAATACTATTCTGTATTCATCGATATTACTTTGTTCCTGTATGGTAGGCCTATGGACTATGGATATAATGCATATAACTAGAAAGCATTTATTATATTTCTAAGTATTCCTGGTAAAGTGACCATCCGGTTTCAAGATTCTAATACGGGTGGATTTCACCATTGAATATAATTATATCCTTACGATATACATAATAAAGGATATATATTGAATGGTTTCACTGAAACTATGAACCTTTCTTTGGCCCAAATCGAGTGCTATTGAAATGAACAAGACCGTTGCAGTTCCTTGAAATTCGTTCTTTTCAACTACGACAAGAGGTCGGTTCTATTAATAATGGTGGTCACTCAATACTGTGGCTAACAATAGACACCCAACACACACCATGCAAAGGACTAAATTCTTGTTTCCTATCTGCTTCACACACACACACTCACTTGTTCTCCAATTTCCCTTCTTCTATACTTATATTTCTACAGTATATTATACTTTCTCTTCTACATAATATATAATTATATATCCATCTTCTACATCTTCTTTTCCTATATTCAACTTGTTATAGGCTACGCCTTGAAGAAGTGACCAGTCTATACTTAGAGTACAATTTTGATTACTAACGATTTTTTTTTGCTGGGGTTGATGCCCACATAAGCTCTAGACCTGTGTGTGGGTAATGGGAAGGATGATTATGAGAGATGAATGAGCTTTAGGTGGGTTCCGAACCACCGGGAACCACTATAGGCTAGATACTATAGATAGTATCTATAATGGGCTGTGGTAAGTTACATTACTTTTGTTCAAATCTTACTTGACATACTTTCAATAACGGATTGATCGTATTTGTTTATGTCTAAACATAAACATAATATTATCGTATTAGATTTATGTTTTCGATTTAAACTGTTAGAATATCATTCTTCATATCTTGATTACATGTTACCATATTTTATTCTCCAACGATTTCCATGCATTGAATAGGCAAGCTCTAGCCGTTGTCAGAGAGAATAAAAGAAAAATAATAAGAGAATAAGATAAATAGAGGAAAGAGAATAAGAGAAGAAAAGTAAAACATTATCCTACAAAGCAAAACATTTACAAACAGAGTTAAAACATTAACATTATCAATGGTTTTTTTTAAATGATATAACGCATTCTTTCCAATACAAGCCCTTTGAAGTTAGAACTTATAATTGACCCAGCTTTAATACCACCATTATAAGTAAAACACTATGGACTATCCCCTTTAACATCTCACAACCTCAACCGTAATAATAAGTAGAAGATAATAGACTACTGTGAATCGTAGATCAAAGGTGACAGATCTCTTTGATGTCTTAATTTCTTGGAACCTAGCAACCTTTCAAGGTCGATTGGTCCATTATTATAGTAGTACTATAGTAGTAAAATAAACTCTTTGATTCATTGATAAATCTACTTGATTTTTCAATATTTGATGTTTCTTTTTCATTGATCTTTTGGCGTCATTTCAATGGCAGAAACCAATATCATTCATTAATATCTCTTTCATTCATATCTGTATTATTATACCCAATTCTCCAATATTTGATGTTTCTTTTTCATTGATCTTTTGGCGTCATTCCGTCTATGGCAGAAACCAATATCATTCATTAATATCTCATTCATTCATATCTATATTATGATACTACTCCGCATCACTCTACTTACTACGTTTATTACTATCATAGATTACCTAAAAAATACTGGTTATCTCTGCTATTAATGAATGAGTTATCGCTACAATTCATTTAAAATGGAGCCCTTTTAAATCACTGACCTTCTCAACACATTAATTTCTTACAAGAAATACTCATCTATGTATTAATTGGCTTTAACTTTTCTCCACTATAACTTGATTTTAGAGGAAAAGGCCTCATCTAATTTAATTTCAATTTCCTCTCTCTATTAATGAACATGCAAATAGGCTTTAATAACAGGAAATATAAATATAATTTTATGACACATGAATTGAATTAAATTTGCGGTGTTCTTTGATCTTTGTATATAGGCCTACTCTACAATCAATTTATTCCACCGACATTGGCCACTGTAATTCCATCTCAATTAATTTTATTGGAAGGATAGAACCAATGATTCAGTATTGTAGTTCTGTAGGCTATAAAACCCCGATTTATTTACTGTATTTTTTTATTAGAAGAGCAGCTACTAGACGATCAATCTAAACATGTTTCACAATAAATATTTGAGAAAATACAACCACTTTTATCAATAAATCATTCAGGGAACACAGAATTTGAAGCCTACGGGTATAGAAGCTATGAAATGATCGATTTAAGTGATTATTTGTGTACATATACTGTTTTTTTTCATCAGGAAATCACCCAGGAAAAGCGAAAATTGAAATCTTGCCGTCTAAATATCCTTTGAAGTGAATATTTGAGAATATTCAAACATTCTCAACAAGAAATAACCCAGTGAACGCGAAATTCGAAGCCTACGTGACGTGGTAGGTTGGTGGTATGGCTGATGCAATTTTGGAACATCCCACAGATTCTCGTCATTAAAAATCCTGTAGGCCTACTAATGTATCACACAATCAATGGAGAATCCCTGATAACGGTCACCCATCCATGTCTAGCCTCTTCAGTTTGTGACCTAGCAACCACGAGGCTTCATTTCATTGACAGTTAGGTACCGATTAATCGAACATAAATATTTTACTGTAATTTAATCTTCATCATTAAGATTAATGACGTCAAATCACAAAAATAACTATTACATCATATTGTATGGGTCTACGTAATTTTGTTGTTCATTCATTATTCAATACACTTGTAAACGATTCCAGGACCAGAAAGTCATTATTTCTCTACATAAATTGATTGATTAAACTAACTTGATTGTACTTGAGAGTACCGGTACTTGTATAAATAGATTATTCATTTTTCATAGGCATCTGGATTTTTAATTAGTACCTTATTACAGCTTTGCACAATAATGAGTGTTGAGTGTACAAGAGTTCATTCACTATGATGGGGTCTTGTTTATATTTAATAATTATTGTATAGTATGTAGTAATAATAATTGTATATTATATTAAATAATTTTATAGAGAATAATATTCAGAGAAATAAAAGAATTATTACATAGAGAAATATTTTTTTAGTGGATGTAACTCATTGTCAATACAGGTGCTTTGGAAAAATGAACCAGTTACATCTTTCACCATTGTTGTAGCCGATGAACTGTACCTGGAATTTGGATGAAACCTGAATGAAGTATCACGGAAGTACCAAGAAATATACTGCTTTTCAGGTAGCCTAATATTCGGCAAATGATTGTCATTCAGATGTAGCATAATTATAGCAAAATGGATCAGTAGTACTTGAAGATGTACACGAAACAACATGTACTGTACCTTCAATTGCATTGAATTTCATTTATTGTATTGAATAGATTGAGAATCTGATGGAATTGAAATATTAACATTCAAACGGTTCAAACCAGATTATCATTCAATAAATTCATTTTAGAGATAAAATAGTCAAAGGAATAGAAAACTCTACTCCAGACCTGAGCCAGCCAGGTTACACGGAATTATTATTATTATTGTACCCCTCATTTACTGTACCCCTTATTGTGAATAGAAGAGGAATCTGATGCAGAAATTGATAGTAATATATGATGGAACGGACCTGTAAATCATCGTAGGTGCGAAACGAGAGTATTGCAAATCCATCGACGACATCCTCCTCATAGAGTTGCTCCTTGTTGCCTTTTTTGCGCCGGCTCGGCGGAGGGGGCCGGGGGGGTTTGACGGCCGCCTCGTCCTCCTCACCGCTGTCCACCAGCAGAGCGGCCGCCTTGGCAGCCACGTTCTTGGGGGCGCCGCTTTTGATCGCGGCACTATCGCCGCCCGGAGGTTGGAGGGCGTTTTTCTGCGCTTTTTGCGCTTGCATGCGTTGAGCGCGTTCGCGCCGCTTGTTGCGTTGTGCGCGCTGTTTGGGCGTTTCTTGGGGGGGCTGTTGCGCCCCCTTGGGGTCCCCCCCTGGGGCAGGCTGGGCATCCCTCGGGGCAGTGGCCCCCGAGCCCCCGACCGCACCGCGCGGCATCTGACCGCGACTCTGCTGCTGCTGCTGTAGCCGGTTGCGGCGGCGACAAACGCGGTGCCGCAAGCGACAAGCCTAGTGCCGCATGGCGACCGCAGCGGTAGCAACAGCGCACCAAACAACGCCGCCAATTTTTCAAAATGGCGGCCTCGCTCTCAACCTAACCACACTTCGCACTATTTCTACAGCACTCATCTTCTCGCTGCAACCTCATCTCACTGCACCACGACACTTCACACAACCACATATTACACCACACTTAAACAAATGAATTACACTCGCGCACGCGTAGTTAACACTCACACCGCGAAGCTACATCACCGATTCAAAAACAAAAATATCGACACAGACTCGCCTCGCACGAGAGCCAAACTCAGACTGGGGAGGGAGCAGGCATCTGATTCGAACAAAGCCCTGCTGGCTAGTGGCGTACGCATCCAGTCATGCCAACCTTGCCGCACCAAATTGCACCAGCAAAGGCATTTGGTGCCGGCACTAGAACAGTAGTTACTATAGTGCTGGCTCACTATAGGTATAGGCCGCTCCTACACAGGAATCCGCCGGATATCTCATTTCTATGCAGTCTGGGACCTGTATTCATAAAAATCTACAAGTCCTGTAATACAGGAATTAGGCGGACACATACTAGACATGTACTGTATAGCAAGGCGTACAATGCAACAAAGTGTGGTAACCTTCTACCTGTATTACATGGCTTCTGAATTTCTATGAAAGGTATCAATTCAAGGTCACAAGCCGTTAGAATCAATGATACCATCAGCAGTGATATGAGAGGTGTTCCCCAGGGAACGGTACTTGGGCCTATACTGTTTTTAATCTATATGAATGATTTATTAAATGTTAACCTAGAATCTGGATCTCTCCATGCATTTGTGGATGATACTGTAGCACTATTTTGTGGAAAATCATGGATGGAAACTTTTCAGAAAGCTAATAATGGTCTAGCAATGATTAAAAATTGGTGTGATCACAATATGCTATGTATTAATATGGATAAGATTATAGTGCTACCATTTTACATTAAAAGGGCTGGTCGACCCCCAGTGGAGGATCAGTGCAGTATTGTAATTAGGTTATATTAATTACTAGGTTAGGTAATTAGGTAAATAGGTTCTTTGTCAGTGTTCTCCATTGAATGTACAAGAATGTGTTAAATACTTAGGTATTATAATAGATTACACATTACATATATTTGTAACAGATTGAGGAAAACTGTATATAAATTTGTCCAATTGAGGAATATTCTGCCCTTAGATCAGTTGAGGATGGTATTTTTGGCACTGGTCTCATCCATTATAGAATATGGTATCGTTGGTATATAAGGAATAATAATAAGGAATAAGCCATATTACGGTCAGAGATAAAGAATTTAGCATCTATCTTTATTCTATTCCTCTATTTTTCCTAAAATATTCACAAAGACTTCAAATTCAATGCCAAATAACGACTTCATGACTTCAAGTCGCTAATCTGAAAGCAAAATGCCAACTCTAATCACAGTTTGTAGTGGATCAAGATTAAGGAATTAATATTGTCAACACTAAATGAGCAAACATTTATTGATAGGATCTAATCAGAAACTGTACACAATCTCCGCAAAGGAGGCACAAAACATGATAAACTGGAATTGCTTCAGATTGACAGTGCTCTATTTATAGCTTCGGCTCTACTAAGGAAAGGGGACGCTGTTTATCTAGGGGATCTAATTAATAGGGAGAGAGAAGGAGAGAGTTAGAAAGAGCAAGCGTGATAAAGTAAGAGAGTGATTGTGTTTGTGTGAGAGAGAGGGGGAAGAGAATGAGACAGAGCGAAAGACTGTTTGTGTGTGAGAGAGAGAGACAAAGTGATAAAGTGTGTTTGTGTGGAGAGAGTGAGACAGAGTGAGAGTGTGATAGAGAGCGCCGTCGAAATTATTGACACAATTTACACGATAGAGAGGCAAAGAACGAAGAAGAAGAACGAGCAGAAGATGAAGCAGAGGACAAAGAAGACGAGAAAGAAGAAGGAAATGAAAAGGAAGAAGCAAGAATGGGAAGGAAGACGAAGAAGGAGAAGAAGAAGATGGTAGAAGAAGAAAGTGGAGAATAGGATGGACAATGAGACGGTAGAAGAAGGAGAATGAGACGAAGAAAGAGAATATAAAGGAAAAGATGAAGAGGATCAAGAAGAAAAAGAAAGAATAAAAGAAGAAGAAAAAGGAGAAGAAAAAGGAGAAGAAAAGAAAAAAAAAGAAGAAAACGAAGAAGAAGAAGAAAAAGCAGAAAAAGAAGCAGAAAAAGAGGAATAAGAAAATGACGGTGAAGAAAAAGAAGCAATAAGAGAGAAAAAGAGGTCAGTAGAAGAAGCAATAAGGGAGAAATTAAAGGTAGTGAAGAAGTAGATAAAAAAAAGAGAATAGGAAGACATTGGTGACAATAGAATAGGAAGAAGACGAAGAAGAAGGAGAATAGGACGAATAAGGAGACACAGATGCACTAACAGACAAGTAAGAGACAAAATATTAATAGGCAAACAAAAACCGGTAAAGAGAAACAGAGTTAAAAAGGATTTTAATTGATACAGTGAAAAGAAAAATATGCGTTGGGAGAAAAAGAAAGAAGGAGGATGAGAAGAAGAAGAGAAAGAAGTAGGAGGAGAAGAAGAAGAATAAGAAGAAGAAGAAGAAGAAGAGAAAAATAGTACTAAAAGGAAGAAACCGAGAACAAGGTAAAGGATCAACTGCCTGAGTGCATTGACTCGCTGCTAGACGAAGACGGAGGATGTGAGAGCCCGAGTAAAATAAAAGAGAAAGAAAAAAGAAAAGTGGAAGAAAGAGCTGTATGAAGGTCATGCAGGAGTGAGAGGGAAAGTGTATCAGCTGATCTGCTGCGGTGAAGTGGGATTGCATTCAGCGCTACAGGCTATACAGAATATATATAAGCACTTTGGAATAGAAAAAAAAAACAACAGTATAACGACAGAGACTGTATAATCACAGTGTGGTCATTGGTGTGAAAAGGTCCATAACAGTGTGCTGTAACATTTTCTTTCTCGCCACCGACATACTTTTGCCAAATTTTTGAATTTTGATATGGGATTACAGGCAAGCATGAACCTATCAACTCATTTGTCAAACTTCTTTCAAGAGAAACAACATTAAAAATAACTTTTCTAACGTTAAAAATAGTCTCTCTACTCTCGGTATTGTTTTAAGAGCTTATAATTACGAAAACAATATCACTGGCAAAGGCAAATATTGTAGGTAAGTAGTGAATCACTCAAATGATGAAAACTAACACTGGCAAAGGCAAGTGGTAGGTAAGAAGTGAATCAATCAACGTAACAAATGATTTGCAAATCGTTACGGGAATTGGTGATTATATGGTGGATTTGTCTGAGCTAACCAATCAGAAGTGTGACATTCAATGTCCACACTGTGACTATACAGTCTAGAACTATTCTAAATTTCTATGAAACAAGCCCAATTACATTTTTCTACCATAGATAAATCCAAATATTTGGTTGGTCTATGGTACTGCTTTTAGTAATTACTGTCTATATTACACTGTCGTTTAGGTTTGCGGTCCCTGGGAGGGGCTAAGTATGTAACCCGCTCAACAGCCATGAATTAGCGAATAAATGCCATCTGTCAAGGGATTTCATAAAAGCGTTGTTGTATCAAAATATCTCTGATTCGTATTGTCTCTGATGAAAGCAACCATATACCACCGTGTACTTTAAGCGAACGTACGTATCAAAATTAATCGTCCTTATTTAAAATACTGCAAAATGTCTTTAAAAATGCTCTGTGATATAAAGCATCAAAGCACTCATTAGCTACAATCAAATACAATTCTATTACTTGGAGTGAATTCTACTACATATAGATTGAATTATTGCCTAGAAACCGTTCTTTTAGAGTGCTAATCTTTTCAAGCCATTAACATATATATTGTAAATAGAATTTTTGATGAAGGGGTTCTCCCACAATGCCTAAAAGAAGTTGTCATTTGTCCAATCTTCGAAACAGGAGACAGAAAACGATATGAATTGCTACAAACCTATATCATTGCTTAGTATACAATCAAAACTTTTTGAAAAATACATTAAAACTAGACTAGTCAGCTTTCTTGAAAAAAATAATATACTATCATCAAGCCAATATGGTTTTACATCCAGTTGTAGTATAGCAGGATTATTTTAACTTGACAGAAAACAGTTGATTTAACGTCAGTAAACGAGCGTACATCAATCAGTTGTTTTATGACAATTAAATAATCCTGCTATACAAATGATGCTTTTCACTATGTTACAACTCGGATTGTGGAGTCCATACGAAAACGTATGCATAGAAAGAGCCGTACACCGTAGAATTCAATTACAGTGAATTGAAATATTATTTTAAATCAATTTTTGGGCTAAAAAATACCAAAACGTATTCAAACAATAATGAAAACAACTCAAAATTCTCTCAAAAATATCAATAATTCGTTTCAAATCATGAAAGACGCCTACGCTGAACGCTGAAGCAACGCAAACCTGAAAAAATAAATAGGAACTATTATTATTTTAAACCAAAGGGTTCGAAATCAGAGAAACCGAATCACTCAAAAGTGAAGATTGGAATCAAGCAGGAAGATTCATAACTGCATCCTAGCGCTATCTCTCGATAACATTATCAACTCTTCCAGTACTTTCGTTTTTCTGCCGCAAGGTGTCGCCACATGTACCACAGCTGATCTCATTGTTACGTCATTCGAAGTTCATTCTTATCGTCTGCTTTTGTTGAACGCTGCTTCGGTCTTGTCATTGTTGTTGATTACAACAACTGGCCTTGAATTACGTTTCGTGAGATTTTTAGCTTATTTTAATAAGAATTTAAACAGAATGAATCTAGTTTTAGTCAATAATTTACTGAAATTCTTTGCTACGATTGGTTTTTTGTTGTCTTACTACGCCTACAATGTTGAAGTGAGTTTTGAAGAGGATAGCAACTATGTAGCCATGTGTGATATCAGTGAACACATGAGTTGCACGAAAGCTTTCAGTTCCGAGTAAGTGAATAAATTTATGAAAAAAAATTGAATTATATTCATTTCTTATTATTGATCTATAATATAAAGATTATAAACTGACTTTTTCCATTGATGTTTCATCTTTCCAAAGAGGTTTTTTTTAAATTTTATTTGAAAATTTTGAAGAAACTTCATTCGGTAGCAGGCTATAAATTACCGGTGCATTTATGGTTTTTGAAGACGTACAAAGACCAGCATCAAGCAAAATCGAATTGAATTTGCTCAAAAATACATACTTTTCAAACTCGAGAATAATGTTCCCTTATTTGAAGGTACCGTATATGTGATCCTTTTATTATCTCTGCAATTAACAAATAGGAGGATTGTAGGAGGTCCAGGAGCGTATTGGGAGGGGGATACTCGCCTGAATAATGCATTACAATGACCCAATTAGTTTATATTTGATAGTTTCTTGTTTGGATGATGATTTTAACCTTTTTTTTATAGGTATGGGAAAGGATTTGGACTTACACGTCTGATAGTTGGAGAAGATTCTCCATTAAATCAACCAAACGGAGTACTTGGTTTGATTTTCTACAGTGTCTTTGGACTACTCAGTAAGTATATTGAAAGTTATTAAAACAACGAGATACCGGTTTTGGTTTGTACACATTGTCAAGAAGCTGCTATCTGAGCCTGATAAGTCTATATTTCTATTTACTCCGTAAATAGAATTAATATTAAATATAAATATGACAAGAAATAGAAATATAATACTATAAAAATAGAAATAAACACCATATTTTTGTGTTACACACAATTAAATTGTTAAATTTATGTCTCTGTCATGAAATTGCAGGATAAACAGGAATACTTCGATTTTGTGCGTGTTAATTTATCTCTAAATTGTACGTTTTAAAGAGTTCTTTTTTGGACTTTTCACTTGCTTCATTCTCATTCCATTGTGCTTCAGACCTTGTTATGTCTTTGTTTCATCAGTGAATTTTAATATTGTATTCAAAAATGCTCTCTTGGTGCAAGATATTTTCCAATCAAATTTTTTATCTTCTGGATTGTGGATGATGGTGATTCATGCTATTTTCTGTTTTTTCTTATCTTTACAGTTTTCTTGAGTCTCGTGATGAATTGTCGTTTAATATTGTATTCATCTGCTATGGTGTAGGCAGAAAAAATAGAAGTTAAATGTTCTAATATATTCTATTGATGTAAGATATTTTCCAATCACTTTCTTTATCTTTAGGATTTTGGATGATGATGATTCATGTTTTTCTGATTTTTCTTATCTTTACAGTTTTATTGTGTCTCGTGATTGATAATCTCGTTCTTTTCTTGCAGCCGTTCATATTATTCCTATTAGCCTACAGCATTAATGTTATAATTATAGTGTTATTATTTTAATAATTAATTCTTTCGCATATCCTCTCCTCCATCATTCCCAATATAAATACATGTGTTATAACTATTTTTAACAATTATACAATCAGAGGTGTTTTTTCAATATTGTACCATAGTAGTTGCAGTTCTACTACCTAATGTTACAATAGTGACATTACTATTGCATTTATTATTATGACATTATATATAATTATTGCGTTGATAGGTGTAATTGTGTTTGTTTATATTATATTATGCATATCTATTTTCCCATTTGAATTTTATTACAATCAATTAACAATTGATGTAATCCTAATCCATTGATTTCCCATTCATAAATTTCCAGCTTCAGTAATCAATGTTCTACCTAATGTAACTAATGTTCAGTACCCTAATTAGTTACTGAATGTCCAGTAACTAATGTTCAGTAATAGTCTTCTACCATCTGTCAATTTTGTCATTATATTCCAAATTAATTATTCATTTTAATAAGTGCTCATGTATTATTATACTCTTCTTCCACTTTGCTATATATGACATCTGGACTGAAAATTGCCATTACACAACTCATTACAGCTTTTTACCATGTTAAAAATTTATACGTTCTCATCCACTTTACTATATTAATATGAATGTATCATAATCATAATGAATGAGTTATTATACACTTTCATAATAATTGTAAAAATCTGTAATGAGGTTATCCATTGTCAGTCCAGGTGCCTTACAAGGTGAACGTACTTTTATTTCAATTTTTTCATAATGTACTATTATTTTTGAAAATGTTTGCATAAATTTTGTTTTTGAAACCTTTCAAACTTTTAATTTCTTCTTTCTGTTTTCAGGTTTTACAAATTCCGGCCTCAGCACCATAACAATGATTTCAATGGCACTTGCGTCGAATTTAGTCTCGCTATATCTGGCCTACATACTCTATTTTGTACTGTATGACGCTTGCGTGGTATGCATATCAACATACGTCGTGAACGCCTTCCTGCTATGGTTGTCATTGAGCAGACAAAATTCAATTGTTGAGTACAATAGAAAACAATACAAATCGAAACAAAAATAGATACAGATAAATATTATAAAAAATCGAACAAATGGTAAAGACAACTGACCAAATGTTACTTAAAATTTGAAATGAATTTTGTATTCTTTTTATTGAAACAATGTTAAATCAAAAAGAAAATAGATATTAGGTGAATTATAGAATTACTTAAAAATAGGTTGAAAGAAGATGAATTTGTTTAATTATTGTAACTGAAGGTTTCTCAATATATACTTCTCTGAATATTATTACCATTCATTGTGATTGTTATGATAGCTCCTTTTGATTAATTTCTGTAAATTTTGCATAAAAATTTTGACTGGAAATTGTTTATAATCTGATCCAGTAGAAAGCTGGAGATGAAATGTGACCTAATGACCTATCGTTCCACTCCATTTTTCCTTGATATTTAGTAGTATGTGTATACAGAAGTTGTTTTGTTATAAGAAACTATATTGTTTAAAAAGAGTATCATTAGGCACCTTATACGCTTTTAGAATTAGAGAATTTTTAATGGACACAACAGGTTTGAAGATTTAATATAAATTATATCAACGAAGGTAGAAATTCAATTAAAAAATTCATTGGTCTTGCTTGTGCTCGATGTGTATTCTTAAGTATAAATATAAGGTAAAGTATATCATTTGGTATACGGTATTTAAGTAAAAATTGATATTTTGTGGAGGCTTTAAAAAAATTAGTTGCAATATTCATAGTTTTTGTAGGACTAAAGTTTAACTGTTCTCAAGTTGAAATAATTGGTAAAGCAAGTAGCCTACGTATTAATTTTTATACTCTATTCATGATTTAAATATTCCAGTTACCATTCAAGACATTTTTGTACATGGTTAATTTTTTATAGAATTCATCCAATATAGAATGGAACAGCTTATACTTGTAACGTATCCACACACTTCCCAATTTCAGAACTTACCAAGATTTTTTTCGATTGCATAAACATTAGGCTAATAATATTGTAGTTTAATTTGCAATAGAATTGAAAAGTTCCTACAATATTTGTTTCTCACATTTTATGCGACTGGTTTCATACAACCATTGAAGTTCCTGGTTACAAAAATCTATAATATTGTCTGTAGGCTATTCAATTTGATATTTTAGATTTTTTCAATGGTATTAAGAAAAATTCAGCAAACATTGGAATTGAATAAAAATCTGTTGTATGATATGTGGGATGTACCTTTATTCTATGTTGTGTATTGTATGTGTTATAAATTTATCAATAATTCAAGCAAAAAGACCAAATTAATTACTTATACTCAAGCTATTGTCGAATAAAATATTTTTCTATAAAATTCGTTATTTATTTTCCCTATTTCCTGTAGACATTATTGTGTGAGGTCTGTTTGCATAACGAATATGAACAATAGTCACCAGAATAATGAAATCTACAAATTTCTGAAAAATTTGTAGAGGTAATGGTATGACCATGAAATACAGAGTAGGCTATAAATTCACTTGACAAAACAAAATCATTATTTTCAAAACATGAATATTGTCAAGCGACTTTTGGCTCACTCTGTTTAATAATTTTATAACAATTTAATGGTTTCTAAATTTTCCAAGTGTTTAGTTTTTGGAGTAAAAAATTGTGACTTTGAAAGATATGGAACATAACCTAGATTTTGGACTGTTTTCTAAATTTGAAGAGGGGCAGTTTTGGGCTCAAGCCTGTTGATTTGTTGAACCTTTCATTTAGTATTATATGTGCATTACTGAATAAATAAATAAATTAATTAATTCAAGCTCTATGAACAATATAGGTCTTGTTAGTTATTAAGGGAAAGTTGCATTTCTTTCAAATAGAATAAATTGGAATCAAACGCAGTAAATTATAAATGAATGTGGGACATACTCATTATTAAAGTAGCAATATGGTCCTAATCAAGTTGTTTATTGGTTACTTTACGAGTTTGTAGCGGTTGTACGCCCAGGCAAAGCTGAAGACATTATAATTAGGCAATGGAATGCTGGCATGGGCGATACAGTAATCACACCTTAGGTAAGAGATAAAAAGGAAAGGAAGAGGGAGTGAATACTATGTGTGAGAGAGAGACAGAGAGAATACACATGAATCAAATAATTATTATAATAAGGGAGGATAGAAGAAAAAAGGAATAATGTAGATGAAATAAATAGGAGATGAGTAGCAGAAGGGAGAGGTAGAGGAGAAGGAGAGGAGAATAAGAAGAAGAAGAGAGAAAAAGAGAGAGGGAGAGAGAGAGAGAAGAGCTACATACAAAGAGTGAGCATAGTAGAACAGTACTTAGCGAAATTGAGTAGGTGTTTAGAATGACTAGGTTGAAACTAATAAAAAAGAATCAACACCTTACATAAGATTCAGTATCATTTTATTCACCACTCTTTTGTCTTTTATCCTTTTATTTCTCTATATTATACACCTCTCACTGCTTCTTCTTTTTCTTCTTCGACTTCTTTATCTTCTACTTCTTTTCCTTTTACCTTCTTTTTTTCATTCTGGTACTGCCTCCTACTTATTCTTCTATTAGTCTACTTCATCTTATCCTTTTCGTCCTCCTTATCATATTTTTGTTTTTTTTTTTAAATTTCTCATCCTCTCTCATCCTCCTTCACAATCCCTCCTTTTCCACTTTTTATCGTCTCTTTTCTCTTATTCTTCTCCATTTTCTCCTCTTCCTTCTCTGCGGTCTTCTTCCTCCTCTTTTCCTCTTCTGCCCTTTCCTTATCCATCTTTTGGCTTTTTGGCTTCTTCTCCTCCTCCTCCTCCTCCTCCTCCTCCTCCTCCTCATCCTACATCTTCTTCTCCTTCTTCCACTTCCTCCTCTTCTTCTCCTTCGTCCTTCGTCTCCTACAGACATGTTTCCTTATTTCTTCTTCTTCTTCTTCTTCTTCTCCTCCTCCTTCTTCTTCTTCTTCTTCTTTAGCGGCACAACCCACAAACATACTTTTATTCTTGTCTCTTTATTTTTGAGAATCATGTTCGTCTGAATCTGAATATTGAAAGAGACTGGAAGTGACGAGTTTAAATTATGCTATAAAGTGAGCAACCAAGAGAGAGAGAGAGAATGGTAGACTGTAAAGGTGTGCTAACGGATTCAATTGAGATTTACCTGATGATCATTTCAGTACAGTATTCAGTTGCCCACGTTTGCTCCTCTTCTTTTCCTGTTCTTCTTCTCCTCCTCCTCCTTCTTCTTCTCCTCCTTATTTTTTCTCTTCTTCTTCTTCTTTCCCTCATCCTCTTCCTTCTGAGTCCGCACTGGTCACTGTTACTATTTTCCTCTATAAATCTAGTTCTTATTCCTCTTCTCCTTCTAGCTTTTCTGCTTCTTCTACCTACTCAAACATTTTTCTTTCAGCCGTCGTCGATGTCCTTCCTCTCTATATTTGTACAACACTGGTTGGCTGGCTTTACAGACAGGAAACTCAACTCGCTCTGGATGTGTTACTAGGTGGTGCGATTTGATATTGTGAAATACACCTGACAATAAAATACTCGATTTTTATTTTATTCTACGATTTCTACGCAACTAATCAATCTTGAATACAGCGTAAAGGATGTAGGTTTCACCTTAAAATTCAACCCACACAAGAATTCAGTATTTTAAGAGTGAACCATAGGCTTTTTTTATCGATCTAATAAATAAAATAAAACCCACTCTTGTATTATTTCATTTTATATTTATTCAGCATCTGGTTTATCATGTCGTCTGCCTACAGAAGGTAATTTCATCATTCTTTCAATAATTTTGTTCTGCGTTGTGTTTTGATAGAATTCACCACAGGTACTTATCAATCAATAGGTTCTAAAAAACCAATAAATTTGAATGTGAGTTGCAGTATTGAGGTTAAAATAAATTAAATGAAGTGATTTGAAGTTTATTTTATAGTTTTTATGTACTTTATGGATGAGATTTGTTCACAGCCCACAGAAGGAATGGAGGAATTCTAAAAAAAAACAATGAATATTCGAATTTGAATTCTCATTGGTCGAAACTCACCCAATATTGAAATTAAGTATTAGTTTCATAGTATATCTTCATATTATTGATTGATTTTGTTTGGCCCCTTACGGAAAATATGAAGAAATTACACATAGGAAAGACACTGAATTGAGATTCTAATTCATCTTGAGGTTGAAACAAGTTTTAATTCCTCCCAAAGGTGAAATCTTGACTAATATTACTTCAATTATTCTTATAATCTTAAATTATTATTACCTTTTTTCTAATAACTTTCCTTACATTATCCTGCACAATTTGTGATTTTTTTGTGAGCAATAAATTTCAATTTCAATCCATTAATATTCTACAATTTTTTCTAAGCTTTGGGATGCTTTTTGTCTACAGCTTACAGAAAACAATCTTTGGAATGTTTAAGCCATCTGTTGGATTCTGGTATACCTGGAAGATAATAATTGAGGAATGATTACTGCAATTGTAACAATTATAATTGTCAATGAAAAGTAATTACTGTCATAATTGTGAGGAAGTTTGTCAATGACCAATATTGCTTAATGAAAGAAAAATCCTTGGCACGGAATTGTGTGAACGAATTCTATCATTATTATCTTGAAAAATCGGTAGATTAATGTAGGTGCTGTAAAATCGACCTGTATCTTCTGTAATTGAGAAATCTTGAAACTGAGAATGTCTCACAGTAAATATTTATTCATTCATTTATTGGCAATATACATTACAATGTGGGTAGAATCAACAGACATTTGGCAATATGGAAAGGAAATAGGAAAATCTAGTTAATTTACATGTAATTGGTACGTATCCTCTTTCATTTGACATGATTTTTACAAGTTCTATTTAGGAAAACTATTTTTCTGTTGTGTATTATAATCTACATGAACACTTCCAAGAGGAAGTAGCCTACTCAAGAATAATGTGTAACAACCATTTAAAATTAAGTTTGTCCAAATGTTATATCGTTCATGTTACACAGCAGTGATACTGAGATCTATTGTATTCTAAAAATTGCCTTTTCAGAAAATATTGTATTCAGACCCAAAATAATATATTTCCAATATGAGATAAATACAGATAGAGTAATAAGAGACGATTGATGGCACCCAGTCCTTATAAATGCCTTCACAGAGTTCTGTCAAGAGTGAATCCATTTTCAGACTAATGACAAAACTAATACAGTACAATTATTTATTATAATAAACTAAAATCACTACTATAGAAGATAGTAAAAAAGGCTCTCATGAGGTTTATTCATCATTCATCATTCTTTATTTATACAGACAACAAATCATGCACTTTATATTACATAAAACTTTTCAGACTTGATATAAATGTACAATAAAGTTATTACGAAATTGAACTAATTCACATTTATGATAAAGTCTTTTGAGTATTTTCTGCTATTGTATTTATGGATACCTTTTTTCCGGTTAAACCTTCTAATTCCCCAAGATCAGTTCCGATCTCATTTTTACTCACTTTCAACTCAGTATCAAGCAACACGTATCATTCTCATCCATCAACAAACAGTCTCCTTGACTCTCCTGTATCATGCCAGCATAAAACTGTGTATCTTCTAACAGATTGTGAGCATCCTTTCACCAAGGAGGAGGGAGCCACTGGGGCGCAGCCCCCGCTGAAAATCCGCCAAACGCCGGTCTTGGATTATTTTTGTTGTTTAGTTTATTGGTGTCACCGTGTGGTGACTATTGTGGAGTGTCGTGAGTTACTTTACACGATTTTTCTAGAAAATCTTGTAAAAGTTTAAAGTTTTTGTGTTATTTGTTGTTGCTGTTGGAGCCCTTGATTGGTGCTGTTTAGTGGATTAGTTACAGAGGGTGAGTTTTTCATTTAAATTTTTCGAAAATTCTCTTCAATAATGTTTTTTATCTTAAAATTATTCACAATACTAAATTTTTAAAAATCATTTAAAGTACTGTACTGGATTTTTTAAAAATATTTACACTACTGGTATTCTTCACAAGGGTGATGCCCACATGTGCTATAGGTTTGTGCGTGGGTAATGGGAAGGGTGAAATTTACCAACCGCTTGAAACGATTTTGAATTGAGAACTTCTTTAAACGACTCTCTGTGAAATGAAATACAAAGACTGTATTATTAAATAACAAACAACTAGAAGAGTCTAGAGTGACTTATCCAAGGCTCCTGAAAGAATCGTCCAAGAAAAGTAACAAATCAGACCTAGATGATGTGACAGGAACTGTCCTTTTCACAGGAAATTTCCATGTTGAATTCAGAATTTTTCTACGGGTTTTCTCTTGAATACTACATGCTTTTCAAGCATCCGGCATCCCATGCATTTCCTATCCTGTGCTTCTCTGTAAATTCATCTCCAATTCTTTGTAATTTCACAACTATCAAACATGTAATCAAGTTTGTCGAATTCAACATGTAAAAGATAGGGGAAATATTGACCTCATGTTCTCCAGTGTATAGAATAACTCAAATAGACTAAGATGCGCGTGCATAGTATAGCAGGATTCTTTTAAATTGCCAGAAAACAGCTGATTGATGTACGCTCGTTTACTAACGTTGAATCAGCTGTTTTCTGACAAGTTAAAAGAATCCTGCTATACATTGTATTCTAATTGCTTTGAGTGCTAATAAATAAGGGTTAGTGGATCACTGGACACCTACAGTTGATTATTTTTAGAACAGTGTGTAGGCTACATGAAAGACTTGAGGTAGTGTAGACCTGGCCTTAAGGGTACATACTGATTGTATAGGTGACTCAACGTGTCCTTATTGAAAAAATTCATTATATTTTAATATATAGTTTATAGTTTAATATATTCATTATTAAACGTGGAAAAAAATTGAAATTGAGACTCAGCGATTCTATTTCACTACAGAACAGGAAACTTTCAGTTGTAGACTAATTTGACTACATGACTAATACTGAATTATTGTGGTAATAATAACAGTTTACGGTGGAGTTCGATCATCAAGTGGATTAGTAGTTCATGGTACGCCCACTGCAGTACTTTAAAAGCAACACTTTCAGGTGTCGTGTAGGCACTATAATGTTCATGAGAAATATAGCAGGAGCCAATTAAGTTGTCATAAGTCAGCTGATCCAGTAATAATTAAACAGTGATTTCGACACAATAATCAAAAGGCTTGAAAGTCTAGAGAACCTTTAAAGTCTTTAAAATACCTTTTTAAAGAAGACCTTTCAAAGAATAACTTTTTAAAAGACCTTTTCAATAATCTGCGAGATTCAGCATTTGTAGGTTAAGTATTGTGATATTGCTCTTTGAAACAGCTGATTTCTGACAAGTTGAATTGGATTCTGCTATACGTACGGCCAACGTTGGGTTGGGGGGCTAGCCGGTTTGCCGACCTGTCATTTGGCCGTTTCTGACACCAACTCAATCAGCTGATTGAAGAACAATAAAAAATTCAAATTTATGTGATTTTTTCAATAGCTAAAAATAATGATTAATAATTATTTAATTATTTTTATTCAATTAATTTTCACAATCAATTATTGATTGTGATTGGTAAAGGAATGAATAATGAAATGGAAAAATACTATTGGGTACTAGTACTGTACTTATCCGAATGAATTTGTTTGGTAATAGAAAATCCAATGAAGTATGTCAAATAAATTGAACATTATTTTTAATGAATTGTACAAAATCTCAAGAATCTAACAATAAGTTATGTTAATAAATGGTTAATTCTTTCTAACTATGCAGCAAAATCTCAATTATTACCATGTTTAATTCATCAATCATTATTTAAATATATCAAATTCAATTAGAGATAGCACATTCCCGATTTTTGGAAAAAAATGTCCCGATTTTTGGAAAAATTGTTCCAGTGTATCATTAATCAAACTAACATTTCGAAAGCCCATACGATATGGTACAGATAAGCAGTTTATACGATCACACATATTATCTTGATTGTAAACTGATGAGTTAGATTGATATGTAGGCCTACATGAACATTGTCGATGTATTAATGATGTGAATTAATGACGTCTTTTCATGATGTAGATATAGATTGATTACAAATTGACATCATAGAGGCGTTTCAATAACAATTTGATGCGTGGTCTAAACCAGACTCTTGACAGGCAAGGCGTGTAGTGACAAACATAACCTCAAAAGGCCACAGTCGCCACTCATTTGTTACCGTTTATGCCCAATGACAGTAGTTGTTGTTGCTTTTTATCTCGAAATAGACATTCTTCATCCTCTCTTTCTTCTTCTTTTTCTTCTTCTTCTTCTTCTTCTTCTTCTTCTTCTTCTTCTTCTTCTTCTTCTTCTTCTTCTTCTTCTTCTTCTTCTTCTTCTTCTTCTTCTTCTTCTTCTTCTTCTTCTTCTTCTTCTTCTTCTTCTTCTTCTTCTTCTTCTTCTTCTTCTTCTTCTTCTTCTTCTTCTTCTTCTTCTTCTTCTTCTTCTTCTTCTTCTTCTTCTTCTTCTTCTTCTTCTTCTTCTTCTTCTTCTTCTTCTTCCATTCATGATCTTCTCCTGCTCCTTAACTTATCCGTTCCTCTTCTTCTGCTTCTTTCTCTCCCTTCCGTCTTCTTCCCCTTCATTCTCTTCTTCTTGTTCCTCTTCTTCTACTTCTTCTTTTTCCCCTTTCCATCCCCACCTTCTCCTACTTCTTCTTATTTTTTCTATTATCCTCTTATTTGCTTCTCAAAATAGAGACAACATGTCACAGATAAGTCAAGAAAGGCAGGGCGCAAAAACCAGTTTAAACCAATCCTTGTTGCACTATTACAAATTGTGCTCTAAATGCCAAAACAGGTTGGTTGGCAAATATTTGTGAAAAAAGAATAATGAAAATTGTCAAGTGTCGTTCAAAATACAGTGGTGGGTGTTTTTTTATGAATTATTCCACACCAGCTAGGCTACTAAAAACCGAAAAAGCCAATGAGAATTGTGGAAAGTGTAACATGGCGAGAAACAGGTACAGAAATGTTACATTTTTCAAACAGACAACAGACTGCACTTGTGTGGTGGTTCTTGCAGATTGTGCTTCGAGACTGAAGACAGATGTGGCAAAACTTGATTTATTACCATGCAAACGTTAAATTCGTATGACATTCGCCAGGCATCATCCGAAAAAATCCTACTTATAATATTAAAAAATCCTATCAATAATGTAGATAACTTGAATAAGACAGTTCGTATTTCAAAGATTGTAAAATTGAATACAAGATGACCTCAATTTATCAATGGAAATGTAGGAAATATTTAAATTGACATTTTTTCCATTTTCATATTGTTGGAGTTGTGAGGTTCTTGTAATAATCTTGAGGAATTGAAAAAAATTGTTGTTCTATCTCCCATTGAAACACAAAGATTCTTTTATCGTATTTACTCTTATAGTGATATTCATTTAAGTTGGCGGACGGAGATCAGTAAACAGTTCATATTTCGCAGCTTTGATACAATACTTAACCTACTAAATAATGAATCTCGCAGATTATTGTTTCAAAGCTGCGTAACATCTGATGATTACTGATTGCCATCCGCCAACTTAAATTAATACTACTTTAAATTACTGTACATTTATTGAAATAATAATGAAGGAAGGAAGTACTTGAAGCATTGACTGTCCTTATCACAACAACAGCTGTTCAGCTTCAGTTAAAGAATGCGTGTGCCTGTGATGAAATAATATAACAAGAATCTCACCTTCAATTATCCATGTAAGGATCGCGGATGAACAATTCTCCTCCTCCTCCTCCTCCTCCTCCTCCTCCTCCTCCTCCTCCTCCTCCTCCTCCTCCTCCTCCTCCTCCTCCTTCTCCTCTTCCTCCTTCTGTACCTTTCATTCGACTTCTCCTCTCTGTTTCTTCTTCATTATAATCTCTGTCACTCTTGCTTGTCTTCCCGGCTGGACATAAAAGGCAAACCGATTCGACCTTGACCTTGACATACACAGACACAAACAGAAAAACAGCTGTTAATGAGCGTGTGTTCGTGTGTGTTGTGCGGAAGTATTGGACCATGTCCGTTGTTTGCGGAAGAAGGCTTTTGCATTGGCGGCTATCAAAGCATAGCTTAACTATCCACAATAATAATTCAATATGCAGTTCACATACGTCTGATTTAACAATGCTGCGCCAGGGTTATAAAACATTATTGAGGCATGATTCATTGATTTTCATTGTACAGCAAGTAAAACGCAACAGTAGGCTAATATTTTTGAAGCAAATTATTTACTATTATTAGTGAAGCATGAATCATTGTGAAGTATTTGTAAATTTAGTACAGTATGAGTGTATTGCCTTTAAGTTTAAGAGTAATTTTTAAGCATGATTCGTGGTATTTATCGATTCCTGGTAGAATGAGTGAGATTGATTAAATTGGTAAAAGCTAATCTATTGCATATTGTCAATTCGTCTCTATATCTAACGAATTGGAGATAGCCAAGATCTATCCCAAACACGAAAAAGAGACAAACATTATCCTAACAGTTATAGGCTAATAGCCAACTTGCCCATAGTATAAAAAGTATTGAGTTCAAGTATTATGTTCAATTATTGTTCAATTATTTCACGTTCAAGTTCAAGTCCAATTAGTCACTCATTCAAAGAATAAAAAATTGATATCACGTTTCCAGCATGGATTCAGGAGAAGGCTGAATGTCAATACAGCGATATCTCACTTAGGCCTTCGAAAAAGAATTAGACTAACGAAATTTGCGAAGATAGAGATTAGGTTATGGGCGTACAGTTAGTCACAAGACAAGACGAGATTAGTCACGTTTAGTCACAGTAATCCACATAGTTGCTTATGAAGCAGCACACACCGATGCAATGACTAATCGGTGTGTGTTGCTTCATAAGCAACTATGTGAATCACTGTGATTAAATGTGACTAATCTCGTCTTGTCTTGACTAACCGGTGTACGCCTAGCCTTAGGCTGGAGATAAGAGAAAACTACTGAAATTACACCAGAATCCGGCTTTTAAATTTTTTTTGGTTTCCTTCAGTTCATTTCTTTTTTTCTAGTTACCAACTTGTCGCACTACTGAATTTGTCGCTCTATTGAATTGCGCTTCTGTTGTGAAATACAAGAAAAGAGGAAGGAAAAGGGAAACTGAGAAATAGAGAAGGAGAGAGAGAGAGAAACAAGAGTGAAAGAAAGAAGAAAATTAGTTGGGAAAAAGTCAGTGAGGCGCGCGCGTGACGGTTTGCAGGTGGAAAGAAAATTTCTTCTTCTTTTTCTTCTTCTTCTTTTCTTCTTCTTCTTCTTCTTCTTCTTCTTCTTCTTCTTTCTTCTTCTTCTTCTTCTTCTTCTTCTTCTCCATCCTTCTTCATCTCAGTTTAATATTGATATAGAAATCAGTAGGGCTGACAATAGTAGATTGACAAAATTAATTATTAGTTGTTCAGTTTTTAGAGAAATAAATTGCTGAACAATATCAGATCTGGAATATTGTTACTGAATATCAACAAAAAACTAAAAGAAATGAGATACGTATTAAAGTTGGGATTCTCAAGTACCTTAAGGTAATTAACAGGATTAGCAAAAGAACAAAGATCGAATCTCAATTCAAATATAAAATCGTAGGCAAATGATTAAACTACAACAACTTTTAGCAAGATTTTCAAAATTATCATCATCTCATAAGTTCAAGAACGTTATCGGTTAAATCAAAATGGCGTCTATTTGTGATGTCATATGATTTGCGAATGGGGAGTGTTCTAGAACGCCATTACTCGCTTGTGATTGGCCAGAGTTGTTTGACATAGTGAATGGAATAATAGACAATATAGATGGCAGCACTTACAACATTATCTACTAACAACAGTTGAATGGGAGTGTACCTGCTAAAACGTACTCTCTTGTGATTAGTCAAAGTTGTTTGACTTCAAAGTTGAAATAATAGCCAGTAGATGGCAGCACTTACAACGTCATTTACTCGCAACAGTGTAGAATGGGAGTGAACCTGCTAAAATGTACTCGCTTGTGATTGGCCGAAGCTGTTTGACATTGAAGTTGCCATCTACCAATAGAAACCAAGAGAGCTATTTTCGATACGAAGCTACAAAATTGATTTTCTGGAGTGAGATTTCTTTTGGAAGACATTACATAAATTATTACGTACTGTGATGTTACACTATCGATATTTACTTGAAACTACTGAGTATTTGAATTGATTTGACATCATCTATTTCATGGCTTGAATTGGAAGTAAACGATTTTTTGAAATTTTACTCACTTTATCTATTTGAGTTCTGTCTCATCAAAGTTGGATATCACATTGCTATAAGCTGAAGTCCTAAGCTTGAATCCATGTAACTTATAGATTAAAAGTTAAAGCTGTGGGACCGAGAGTAGAAGTGATTAGCGCGATCATGAGAAAAAAATATGTTGATAGTGAGAGAAGAGAGAGGAAGAAAGTAATAAGAGAGAGAGACGGAGAGAGAGAGAGAGAGAGAGAGAGAGAGAGAGAGAGAGAGAGAGAGAGAGAGAAACATCGAATCTAACCTAAAAAATATTAAGAAAATAATTAATATGCTTATGAAAATGCTTCCAGTATGATTGAAGCAATAATGAATATACTCAAGAACTACCAAATAATAGATAGTAACATTGTATTATTACTATTTTATAAACATTATCGAATTAACAAATGAATAATCAAATTCTAAAAACCCTGTCTTGTTCCTATCATTCATGGGCAAACATGTAACACCAAGACTTGTAATTTCGTCATTCAGAGCCATTAAATCGAGTATTACGCTGAAGTCCTAACTTGAAATAACTTTTAATAATTTCTTCACTCACTCTCATCGTGTGTTTCAATCATTAGAGGCTTGAAAAACTATATAACCTGCTATAGCCCTTTACATTCATTATTATTACTATTACCATTACGACACCATAATTCGATTAGTGGGTGAAATGTGTACAGTCATATTCAATAACAGAGTTGTAACTGTAATAATCTCTGTGATTGGTGCGTCCATATTCCATTAAAGGCTGTGATTGGTCCGTTTATTACATGGTAGGCAGTTAGTGGTCACTGTATTCCATTAAAGGTAGTTCCAAATTATGCAGTCAGTTATTTTTACAATGCCTTGCAACTATTATTCAAAGAAAAGAAAGTGAACATAATGGTGTGCAGATTGAAGTCAGAGTCCAAATTGGTTTAGGCCAGACAAATCAGCTGAGAAAGTTGAATTGTTCTCGTTTATAACATGGGTTCATAAAGTTTTTTCTTGATATTTGTGACGATATTTCTTGTGCTACATTCTTATCCAGGTAGGCGTATATACCTTGATAATAAAGATTCAGGCTGAGCTAAGCTCCATACAATTATAGACCAGACAAATCAACTGAAATATTGAATTGTTATGTATATGTTATCTAGTTATATAAATGTGACTACGAATAGCAAACTCTCGAAACATCATTGTAAAGAATTAAACCTACACGACCACAGGAAAGATATAAAACTAGCGTTAGGCTAGGCGTACACCGGTTAGTCAAGACAAGACAAGCAGGTATGTGAATTACTGAGACTAAACGTGACTAATGTCGTCTTGTCTTGACTAACCGGTTAAGATCACTGTAAATGATAACATAGATAGCAATAATAATCTGATTCAAAGTTGTAGTCTGGACCAGAAAAATCAGACAAGAAAATTGAACCAATCTAGTTCTTCCAATACCACTTTCTCTTTCTACTTGTTTCGCCCTTTCCTTTTCAGCCTTCCTTTCTTTGTCAGTTGCCTTTGGGCCGCAATTCGCCGGCTATTACATAACGGAAGCATGAAGGTGTCAACAGACTTGTCGACCTCAATATTATTGTGACTGGCTCAAGTACTTCTTTTAGCCGAATGGTAATTTGTGTGTCATGTACTGCTTTTAGCAACAGTGTTGTTCTGTACAGTTTTGTATTGGTTGATTTGCTGTTAGTAAATAGTGTTCGCTGTATTGAGTTTGATCAGTAGGAGAGTTACTAGAGGATATTCGGTAATTCCCAAGTTATTTCGAAACGGTTTCGTTGAAAATCAATAGACTTTAGTATGGCTTGATCAAACACACACCAATCTTTGTGTTTTCCTTATTTCCTCGCCTAACTCGCCTTTATGTTTTTCGTTTCCATCATCTTCTTCTCCTTATTCTCGTACGCCTATCGTTTGTTATCTACAGTTCTTGTCTCTTCTTCTTCTTCTTCTTCTTCTTCTTCTTCTTCTTCTTCTTCTTCTTCTTCTTCTTCTTCTTCTTCTTCTTCTTCTTCTTCTTCTTCTTCTTCTTCTTCTTCTTCTTCTTCTTCTTCTTCTTCTTCTTCTTCTTCTTCTTCTTCTTCTTCTTCTTCTTCTTCTTCTTCTTCTTCTTCTTCCTTCTTCTTCTTCTTCTTCTTCTTCTTCTTCTTCTTCTTCTTCTTCTTCTTCTCTTCTATGCGTGTCTAAAATCAGAAAGACAACAATTGTATTTGATATTCTGTGAATAGTTCTCTGTTCTTTCAAGTAAAAAGACAACAAGCCCTTATATACTATTGCTTAAAAAGGTGTTTGTAGAAATCATTGAGGTCTGTTTGTGCAGCTATGAACACATATCCTCTAAATGACGTCATCACGGCAGGATTCTACGCATTTCGCCCCGTCATTCAGTGATAAGAAAATCAACTGGAACTGTTAGATGGAACTTGCTCGATTGCTACATTACTTAAACTCATTACGTGAATCTAAAGGCTGGTTTTCACGATTCTAGTGGACGTTCAGGTTACTAAAGGCAGTTTGGATCATATAATCATCTACTCTATACAAACAAATAGTACAATGCACACTGAAACAGCTGCTTTAGGTGTGCATTGTACTATTTGTTTGTATAGAGTGAACAATCATATATATGATCCTACCTGCCTCCAGTAACCTGAACGTCTACTAGAATCGTGAAATCCAGCCTCAAAGCGAAGCTCTACAACTACAACATAAACTATTTAATGATAGTACGAGATAGTCCAAAACCAGAGTCCAAAATCTGAGTACATAAGATTACTCCATGCCAAACACAGAATAGCAAAAATTAATAGAATAGGAACTCTTCACAGTTCTACTTTCTACAGAATTGCTTAGTTTGTTTAAGCTTAACCTTACTTCAGATTTGTAGCCTACAGAGCAGATGTCATACTTCAACTAAGCAATGCACACATACTCACTCAAAACATTGAACCATAAATAAGTAATAACTCATTATTGCTCATGAACTTCATGTATGACTCATTCTATTTACTTGACAAATGCAGCTACAATACAGTACTAGATTCACTCCGTGTAATGTACTCTAGGAGCCAATTACATTTACGCATTCATTGCAAGCGACATAAAAGAAGGATGATAATCTTCAATGTCGCATATCACACCATAAATGCACATAAAAAGCATAAAACTGGTGTAATAAAACAAGCTAGCAGCCTTTCATGGCCTACTCATTTCCTGGTAAGGTGTGGACGCAGAATCTCCGCGTAGATCAAAGTTACTCAATATGGGCAGCGAATAGTTTATTTGTTCTATTATAATATGCGTTTATTTTCTTAGTATTTTTGCTTTGTTTACACGCTGCCATTGGCATATGCTAGTCGAAGGTTAGAAGTGCTTCGTTTCTAAATTTTAGGTGTCAGAACATTCATAAATTATTATAAATATTCTTAAAGTACAAATATATAAGTAAAAATTAAGTTATACAAACAAGTAGCACAGATGAGTAATACAAGTAAATAGTGATACGAGTAAGTAGTACAAATATTTGTACAAATTTACACTTGAAAACATATTCTGTGGTATTTCTCCACAACCCTCTTAATTTCTTCACATGAATTTGTCCTATGACCGTCCAGTGTGTACTTTATATACAGTATTAATCGTTTAGGTGATTTGTTTCTAATCTTAAGAATTTGTTGAATCTAAACCTATATTAAATCTAATTCAAATAAAACATCTTATGTTGTTGAACAGTATGTTGTTCCTGTTTTACAGGACCTCTAGAGTTTCATGAAATGGGCTGCTAAATTGAAGTTATAAATTGCACAATATTGTACATTGAATATGCGAAGATTTATCAATTATCAGTAGTTCGGTAGTTTGAGAAGAGAACGTTTAAAATGAAAACAAAATGGATTCTTCATTTATGACGTCAGTCGAAGTGATTTGGATGGGAGTGCACTGAAACGCCATTACTCGCTTGTGATTGGTCGAAGCTGAATGACGTAGGCATCCACCAATAGGATGAGAGATGGGTTACTCGCTTGTGATTGGTCGGAGCTGAGTGACGTAGGCATCCACCAATAGGATTCGGGAGGGGCGTTCCTCAAGATTTGAGAGCTATTAATTTGATTGGTTGCGGCTTTCTAAGAGCTTAGTTGTCTGTAACTGACTTTTGAACAGACGGAACCAATATTGTAATTTAATTACAAAATAAATGGTACCAGATCATTGAAGAAGAAGAAGAAGAAAGAAGAAGAAGAAGAAGGAAGAAGAAGAAGAAGGAAGAAGGAGGAGGAGGAGGAGAAGAAGAAGAAGAAGAAGAAGAAGAAGAAGAAGAAGAAAGAAGAAGAAGAAGAAGAAGAAGAAAGAAGAAGAAGAACAAAGAAGAAGAAGAAGAAGAAGAAGAAGAAGGAGCAGAAGAAGAAGAAGAAGAAGAAGAAGAAGAAGAGGAGGAAGAAGAAGAAGAAGAAGAAGAAGAAGAAGAAGAAGAGAGAGAGGATGATGATGATGATGATGATGATGATGATGAAGAGACACAGAGGAGTGACAAGGTCGTTGCGAGAGCAAAGCTAAAGCGGAGTGAGAGTGTTTTCTTGTCAAGTCGCACTGGTATGCTGAGAAGAAGAGGAAGAAGAAGAAGAAGGAGGAGAAAAGAAGAAGAAGAAGAAGAAGAAGAAGAAAAGAAGTAGAAGAAGAATAAGAGAACGGTGACAGTAGAGACTTGGACTCTGCCAACACCTTTTAAGGTCGTTGGTTTCGTTTTATTTCACATGCAGCAGCTCTGTGAACAGAAGAGACAAATTTAGCTCTCTCACAGACAAGTTGGTTTGTTTTCTTATTTCAGAGTGTACTGAACTTGTGTAGTTCTGTGAAACATTTCATGTTTTCCAACCATTTTTAGTCCACGTTCAGTCTGCCTAACCACAGTTCTCTTCTCTTCAGATACTGGCATAGGTTTAGGCTATCAAAAGCCAATTTAACTAAAAAATTGAAATAATAATATTGCAGTTTATTGAGATTTTGTTGTCTTCAGAAGAGAATATACACCGATGTTATTTTCACTGACGAAATAATTGTAGAAATTCTATTAAAGTACATCGCTGTACGGTGAAATATAATAAGGTTCATTTGGCGGATGGCATAGATAGAGAGATATTATTTCTTGACGTTTCTGATGTACGTAGAGTCCTATGGAATGAAAATAATGTCTCTTTATTTATGTAATGCCTCAGCCAAATTAAATGTATCTTATAATAGACGTCTCAACTTTAAGGCTAGGCGTACACCGGTTAGTCAAGACAAGACAAGACGAGATTAGTCACGTTTAGTCACAGTTATTCACATAGTTGCTTATGAAGCAGCACACACCGATGCAATGAGTAATCGGTGTGTGTTACTCCATAAGCAACTATGTGAAGTACTGTGACTAAACGTGACTAATCTCGTGTTGTCTTGACTATCCGGTGTACGCCTAGTCCAAACTTCAAAAGATGAATATAGAGATTAATGTAATAATAATCAGTAACATCTCGAGCCACCTCAAAGCCGTATAGACTATATCACAAAATAGAACTTGTTCTCTATTAATCCTATCCAGTGTTTGACTATATCAAGCACTGAAAATTTAAAATAGGATCAATTTATAGCAGGATTCTTTTAAATTGTCAGAAACAGCTGATTGATGTACGCTCGTTTACTAACGTTAAATCAGCTGTTTTCTGACAAGTTAAAAGAATCCTGCTATACAAGTCGGCAAACCGGGTAGCCAGATAATGAGCCCTAGATTTTGATGATTGAACTTTGATTTGATTCCTCACCAACCATACACAATCGAACCTCCAATTAGGAGAAAAGAAATTGGAAAGCAACGAAAACTTCATAAATTCTGCTAATTATGTGACCTCACCTTGATTCATTCGTCACTCAAAAACGTTCTATTCAGATTCAAATTTATTGTGACTTCTATTCATTTTGATAACTATAGCAGGATTCATTTAAATTGTCAGAAAACAGCTGATCAATGTACGCTCGTTTACTAACGTTCAATCAGGTGTCTCATGACAAGTTAAAAGAATCCTGCTATAACAATATTCAAACCAACCAACCATGTGTAACATGCATGGGCGTTTGTCAGTGAATGCCCTTCGGTTGAAAAGTTCAAATCGAATAAAAAAACACTATAAAACACAACTCAACCATACGAGAAAAAGTAAATAGAAATACCTCATCATTCTATGATGTTAGTTAATAATATGCATCAATGGTATCCCTATGGAAGCGCCCACACAGAATTCAAATCGAGGTTTTTGCTTTTTTTTTCTATCAACCGGTGGAATGCAATGCCATTTGAATTTATGCCTTGAACGTGTTTCCGGCTACACTTGTGTTACAATGCTGAAGAGACAGAGCGTCCGCAGACTATATGGGCGTAACAGAGGGAAATGTGTGGGTTTCAGTGGAACGTTACCTTGCAACAAGTGGTTGATTTTGATTTGGCCGAATTTGCGGTAGTGTTTTGATGACCAACTTGAAAACTATCAGACAATTGAATTTAATTACCGTATGTAAAACTACATCATTGTATTAACGTCAGATTTGTTCTTTGGTTCTCAATGCATTGGTTGACATCGCATAGAACTTCCTTGCGATGACATAATTTTACGACCCTTAAATTAAATTATATCTTCGAGCAACTGGCCGTTAAAACTCTCGTTTATGAATCGAAAAATAGGGGCCTGTTTCACGAGAATTTAGAAGTCCTCTAAGAAGGCTTACTTTACACTAAAATTATAGTCTAGAAATAGATAGCTTTGTGCAAGTAAAGATAAATTTATTATATAAATATACAAAAATGAAAAAGAAGAAGTTACATAACTCTAAATAATTGTCATTTTGTCATTAATAATAATAATTGTCAATCATAATAATTGTTAATCATAATAATTGTCATTATACTTATTGATACATTCTTTTACCTTGCGATATTGCCTTGGTAATATTGGAATATTGGAATATTTACCTTGGTAATATTGCTTTAATAGCAATATTACCATCGCTCTGCAGACACTCTTTACTTTATGCTCTGAATAAATTAAACTTTTTCAACTTGATTTTAAGTTTCAATCATTATACAACAGAAAAAATGTTTTTGGAACCCTATCACTATTCATCGTGTACCACTGATGCGAATAATTACCATCGATTTACATTCTTATTAATTGTTTATCATTCTTCAGATTGCTGTTTATCATTATTTCCTTAAATATATTCATCAATAACTATGACATACCGGATGTATCTATCTGTCTGTTATATTGATATTCAATGCATTGTTTTCCAAGTGCTCCATTGCTTTATTCATACTTTTGAAACAATGCTGAGAATTTTGATGATGATTCAATTATCTAGATAGAATAATGATAGAAAATCGATTAATAAAAGATATATGATGATCGGATAAATGATTCAAATAAGGAGTATGATGGAATTTTATGTTATCATTTTCAACGAGGGTTAGTTTGATTTAATAGTACTGCTGTGGAATACAGTACAGTTTCAGAAACAGTTTAGCTGTCGTCATGAAGGAAGCTTTTTGAAATAATTAACGTGTCACTTCGTATTGTTCACGCCTCGTGAATGTGTGATACTTCAATTTTCCACCATATGCTTCAACAGCCAACGCATGATATGCTTGGCTGAAGCTAACATAGAAGAAACACAGTGACAGACAAATTATTGGTCTTGAATATCTTTCACATGGTTTTCAGTTCTAATAATAGTTTATTGAGCAGGTTTAGAGCTAGAAATCTTTCAGATTCATTGTCATCAAGAAATCATATCTTGAGAATGATAGATTACAAGATTAAAGTAAATTTTAGAGTTAGAATAAAGAAAACAATGTTGTCAAATTTCACTTTATTTGATTACATTAGAATACAGGACCATGATTTCATGTTTTTACCAACACATCATCGGCTGTACTGTGTTGGTAAAAACATGAAACCATGGTCCTGTATTCTAATGTAATCAAATAAAGTAAAATTTGACAACATTGTTTTCTTTATTCTAATTATGGAGAGGTTTCACAATATAAACATAAACTCTACAAATTTCATTAAATTTTAGGGCGTGGTGCATTATAACCATGAAATAAATTGGAATCACAAACATTCAATGTTAAGAACAGGCGAGAGATATATTTGTTATAGATGAATAAGCTTCTTGAGAATTATATCTCAAAAGAGTTGTGTGAATTTGATGTGAGAATAGTAATTCACTACTATTTTTGTTGTGTTGTTTGCAATGAATAATGAAAAATTATTTTTGGTAAATAACATTAATAAGATTCTTGCAATTGTTGAGTTCTGTTGTCATAACAGAAGAACACATTTAGGAACGTCATTACGAACAACAAGAGGTGCTATAAAGCAGCAAATCAAAGATATTATAGATATCTAGTGTGTGGGTATCTTATTAATTCAGCAGCTGTTCTATGTAAGGATATTTTATTGGATAGAATTTTCATTACTAGGAAGTCAACTTTCACATTCAAAATATGATAATACTTCTAGTATATCTCCTTGAATGTACGTACCAATGAATGAAGAGAATAATAATCATTAATCAATAATGAATGATCAATAAAATTAAAATTTGAATTGGAAAATGATGTACAAGTCTGAATTAGTACATACAATTGGTACAATACTTACCCAAATTTAGAAATCTTAAAACGATTCAAAAAGACAAGTTGAAGAAAAACAGGAAGGTAGATGTTGATAAAGAAAAAGAAGAAGAAGGAAAGGAGGAGGAGAAGAAGAAGAAGAAGAAGAAGAAGAAGAAGAAGACACAGAAGAAGAATGAGTAGAAAAATGAATACAGTGAACAGAGAATGAGACATCCAAGTAGTCAGTCAGTCAGTCATTGGTGTGTGGTTTCCAGACTAACAACCAAGTCTTTTCCTAATAAGGAGATGACCTCTGGCCACTTAGCACTGATATATCCTCGTCATCTCAAATATATAGATGAACACCTGTAACATATAAATAGATATATCAACTCATAATGGCCGGCTTGATATGTTTACTCATAAAATATCAACAGATATGAAGAAATGAAAAATTGTAAAGGTATTCTTACTGCTTGGTTTGATATTTTTACTCATAAAACATCTACAGGTATTTGGAGTTAGGTAGATTCAAGTGTTTAAGTGTTAGCAGATATAACCCATCCAATTATTCAGTTCATAATCCAATTATTTGGTAAGTATACCATGATGCTGATACTGTATAATGGTTGATGTTCTAAAGACTTACATAAATGTTTTATATTGGAACGTGTTTCTCAAAGATTAAAGTATCTTTAATCCAGGTTCCTGTTCCATGAAAAAGTCCTCTAATACATCAACAAGAAGGGATTTTTGTAACATCATGCAGCAAGACTCTGTACATTCATACAGTGACTGTATAAGTCTAATGACTCAGTGATTGTATATACATGTGACAAATACAGTAACTGTATACAACTATTGTTTCAGACGCCCTCTGGATTCAACTGTTAACATTATCATGCATTGAAGCTCATTGTAGTTGCTCAGTTAGCTGCTAGAGCGCATTGTCAGCTCCCATTCTATTTCCTCCCTCCCACCTCATACTCATTCCTCTTACTCCTCCTGCTCCTTCTCTTTCTCCTCCTCCTCCTCTCCCTCCTCATCCTCTTTCGTCTACTTCTTTTTTATTTTTGTTCTTCATTACAGTTCGAAGAGTTCATCACATATTTCGTCACTGTACCTGTATACCACACAAAATGATGCACTGATATCCTCAGAGGAACTGATTATGGTTCTTCCTCTTATCTGACCTGTACATTGTTTAGCATCTTCTGTTAATTTTTCGCTTTTATCCGACTATGGAGATGGGACAATAACATTGTATTTTTAATGCTGTTCCATGTTTCGTAACAGTCCATCAAATTTCGTCTCTGATGACGACTTGCTAAACATGCTTTGATTGATTAGAATATGTTTGACAATGGAACTATTTCTCCATGAGTTGTGTAATGAATTTACTTGTTTTTTCAGAGAATAATAATGTATGAAGGTACTTCATACATTACTTCATCATACATACTTCACACATAATCATGATGTACTTCATCATGATTTATTTGAGAAGACGTTTTGAAAAAGAAACTATTCCTCTAGGAGTTTCATAAAAAAATTACTTAGTTTTCATAGAATATTGGAAAATCATCAGTATGTCTGTTAGCTGCAATAGGCCAAACACCTGTTTCAGTTACGAATAAAATTGTATGTATATACTTCATAAAGTATATAATTTAATACTCTAAATATAATCTATGCAATACTTTATAAACTATTATGTACTTGAATTGGACTTTAGCCTATATGATTCAAGTTTTATAATATAGTACGAGCTTTTAACTTTTATACATTTCTCTGGCCTTCACATGTTATAGATAGGATTACATTTACTGCGATCTCTAAAGATATAGATCATGTTTATCAAGCATTATGTGTCATGATTATTAATAATAGTATATTTCAAAATATTGTTTCATGAATTGTTACTTTTATCCCTCCTAAAATCAAGAGTTGAATTGTGTAATTTGAAAATTATTGTATTATTGTGGAAAACTGATTGATTAATTGTATTTTATTTGGTTGCTGATTTTGATAGTACGTCTCGCCAGTGGGCGGAGCTTGTCTTAACCAATAACAGGCCTTGGATCGATAAGCTCCTCCCATCAGCCAATGGTAACACACTGTGTATAGTATTTTTGTATAGTTGGAAATTTGGATACAGTTACTAAAATCAACATGTTGTATAACACGTGTATATTCAGTAGTCTCACGAAACTGTATACTATCATATTTCTATGTATTTTATTTACTAAGAACCACATCTCTACTTATAGATACATCTCCATCTGGTACCTTATATTCAGTAACTATAGTCATCATTGTATAATACCTATGCACTATACCTACACTACGAACCACAATATCTATAGATTAGGATCACTATAAATAGTAGACAGAGTACCTTGGGGAAATTTCATTTCGGCTCTCCATCAATAGAACATGGCGCTGAGATGATTTGCATGAACTTATCATCATGCTTTGTTCGTTTCACTATTGAAGTGTCTTTTTTCATCGATTGGACTTTTATTGATGGACGTATTGAAGTGTCAGGTGAGGCGGCAGTGATTTATTGACTGCATTTCAACAGTTTTTTTTCGGTCGTTGACTGATGATCATGTTTCAGTTATTTCTTAATCGAGTGGAGCAGCATTTGAAAGGAAGTTGGCGAGCTGAAATATTTTACAAATCATTTTATTTGTTTTTGTAAGATGTAAACTTGCGTATTGAGAACAGGTTGTATTCAATTTGTAATTTGTATCTACTTTTGAATTTGAATTCATTGTAGTTGGATGGATTTCGACCATACTACAGATATTTGATGAAGCGATGCTCTCACAATATTATACACTTTGTAGATTGATTGTGATGATGTAAAGATAACGATGAAGATAATGGAAGTACTGTTCCTTTTTTTATCGTTATCCAAATTCTATTTTTAATTTTTCTCGTTGAAACTCTTTATTTTACTATCAACCGATTTTCCAGTTGCATTCTTCTAAAGTATTTTTCTCCTTCTTCTTGTCTTCCTTCTCCTTTTTCACCTTCTTCTTGACTTCTTTCTCCTTTTCTCCTTATTCTTGTATTCCTTTTCCTCCTTTTTTTGTCTTCCTTCTCCTTTTCCTCCTCCTCCTCCTCTTTCATCTACTTCTTGTTCTTCTCCTCCTTCTCTTCTTCTCCATACTCCACTTCCTCCTTCTTTTCTACCATCTCCTACTGCTCCTCCTCTTTCATCATTATTTTCTTCTTCTTCTCCTCCTCCTCCTCCTCCCTCCTTCCCTTCTCCTCCCTTCTTCTCCTCATTTACTCATCATTCTCCACCATCTCCTCCTCTTTTTCTCCACCATCATCATTTTCTATTCTCCATTTCTTATTTATCCCTTCCTCCTCCTCTTCCTCCTCCTCCTCCTTCTTCTCTCCTTTTCCATCCGCTCCTGCCATCGTTCAGTATTCTATTTTTAGCTCTGCGAAAAACCTTTAACGTTTACTAGGCTTTATTTATTAAACGAGTACTACTAATGTAGTGGGCCACAGTAGGCTATAGTTGCTGGCAATAGCAATATAGGTCAACAATGAGAACGCGACTGGCGACCTTCAGTTTTACTACTTCCTTTTTCAACAAGAATTCAAAACTTTGAGAGAGATAGAGAGAGTGAGAGAGAGAAAGTTAGGGAGAGACAGTAAGAGGGCGAGATAATGTTAAAGATTTAGAGAAAAGGGAGAAAAAAGGTTAAAAAGTGTGTTTTAGAAAGAGAGACTGATAAACGTAGACATGTAAGAAAGATAGATAGAGATACAGAGAAAGAGAGTGAGAGACAGTGAGTAAAGAAGAGAGAGACAGTATTAGGGCGAGATGATGGTAAAGATGTAGAAAAAAAAGAAAAAAGGTTGAAAAGCTTGTGTGATTGTTGTAGAGACTGTGATAAAGAGAGACTGATGAACATAGAAAAACGTAGACAAGCAAGAAAGAGAGAGTGTTTGAGAGAGAAATAGGTGTGAGGGAGAAAGAATGATAAAGGAGACGCAAAAGAGACGTAGTTGAAGTGTAATAATGAGAATACTGTAGTTAATAACATGTAATGATTTGCGAACATTGATTTAATAGCAGGCAGTTTGTTGGGATTTTGTTAACAGCTGGGAACAACTATTACGAACTTATCATTCATCAGCCTCAATTCAGACTCTACTGATAACGAGATGTGATGTGAATGTTGTAATATTGTTTGATAAGACTAGTATTGAAAACTAAAACTGGTTTAGTTGATTAGATAGTCATAGGTTAACGAGTTGCGACTTTAAAGAGCATTGCATGTAATACAACATTCAAATTGAAATATAATGATAATAAATGTATTGCCATATTCATTTAATTTGGCCGATGACATTAGATAGATAGAGAAATATTATTTCTTGAGGTTGCTAATGACCGTAGAGTCCGATGACAAAAAATCTCTCTATGTATGTATCTATCTAGACAGATTGAATTAATCATATTATAAAATTCGTGAGGAATTATAAACTCAAACTATTTGTCAACGACAAATAATGTCTGTATGTGACAGACATTTGTACGACTAACTCAATGAGCTGTTTGATCAACAATACATAGTGAAACAATGAAGTACTGTTATTCATCTGGGCCTACAGTTGAATTTGATAAATTCAAATCATGATTAATTGATTATAATATTGGGAATAATTTCTAGATGATTGGTATTTTATTGAATTTCAAAAATAATTGAGCATTTGTGTGATAATACTGCATTCAATTTCAATTCAATTCAGTAACAAAACCTCAAACTGCGTTAAGACATCATCAGTATCAAGTAAAAGCAAATCGGAAATTGTCAATTCGACCAAATGACAGGTCGGCAAACTGGGTAGCCACCCAACGGTCATAGCTCAAGCAGTTCCTCACACTTGGAAACTCAGCGACTCGGATAAGAAACATGTGCTTTCAAATGAGGACGCTCAGACGATCCTGCAATCATACCGTCTGAACGCCATCATTTGAAAACACATGTTTCTTATCCGAGTCGCCGAGTTTCCGCGATTTGAGTTTCCAAGTGTGAGTAGGGCCTAACCTGTTACAAAAATATTAAATTGAATATCTCAAAAGTGAACCAGACTCCAGTTCATTCATGCATTCATTGTTGCATCATGAATAAATGAATCCAGTATGAGTGATGAGTATTGTTTGGTTGTAGACTGCTTTCTTCCGCCTTGCTGGGTTCATTTGAATACACTATCAGTGCGGCTATCAGGCCGATAGCTATTCATGAGCTATCCTCTTGTACGGACCTCAAAGGGAACGGCACCGCACCGTCCAAGGCTGACTACATCCTGATATTCCAAAGTTCCTGTATGCTTGATACTTGCAAGTGCTGGGATTTCTCGAAATATTATTGCTCAGTTTGAAAGCCGAACCAAAGATATTCCAAGTCTTTATGTGGTTAATAATATTATATTTATTTAAGATAATTTTTGCTTAATCTATGTGCACGATTGAATTCTTCATCAGATTTCATCCCATATGTTTTTTATGGGAACTTCATATTTCTATGTATTGTCTAAGGCTAAGCGTACACCGGTTAGTCAAGACAAGACAAGACGAGATTAGTCACGTTTAGTCACAGTACTTCACATGGTTGCTTATGAAGCAAAACACACCGATACGATCCTTTCACTAACATATTATGTAACAAATAAAATCATGCGTGAATGATTTATGTATTTGGTTTAGTCGACAAGAGTTCAGGAAAAATCAGTCCCGTATAAGAAGATGTTTGTGGATCGATTAGGCCTAAACTTGAGACATGGATTGAACTTGAACTTGTAAACTGGTTTCTGAACTAAGTTGGCGGAAAATGATCAGATTCTGGGAGTTTTTTCAAAACTAGTTAGTATACCTATTAGCTGTTAAATCAGTGGGTTGTAGTAAGATAGAATAGAATAAGAATAAGAATAAGAATCTACTTCTAGTTTAGTTCTAATTGTAGTGCGCCTACTTCTCTAGATCTTAAATGAAATTTTTTGAAGTATTAAATTAATTATTAGTTAGAGAAGTGAAATATAATGTCGTTTCTCAAGTTTGATAAATGGGTGTATGGATTTTAATTTGTCTGCAAGCCCTGGTCAGAATTTAAAATACTGTATTGGCAAAATATGGCTGTGGAATAAAATGTTCTCAACAGTATTTTATGGGCCCTTTCACACCAATGGCCACTCTGCGATTATACAGTCTCTTTTGTTGAAAGTATCCAATCTGTTTCGTTTTGCTAAGGCCTATTGACTGACATCATAGCCCCCTACAGTAGTAGCATAGCCTCCTCTAATACATTTTGATAGTAGTAGCTATGGTAGTAGTAGTAGTAGGAGTAGTTTAAAGGGGGCTATGCTGACATACGAGTATTTTACAGATCAATTTATATTCTCATACAACTCTCTTTGTACAAACTGTCTAAACATTCATACACTATGATACTGTCTCAACCTATCTTAATTCAATTACAGTGGATAAATTATTCTCATACACATTGAACATTTTGGAACGGGTGAAAGCTGTAAAAAGTTGAAATGACAAAATTCAGTTTCATTCCAGACGTAATAGCGAATTGATTCTGATATAACTTAAATCTTGAAGAGTTCAAAAAGTTATTTCTGATCATTACTCTAAAACCTGATCTGTTACCCAATGATGTACAGCATGAAGGAGCAGTGCAAGTCATGAGATCATAAACTGGTATGGCCTCTTCTTCACTCTCTTTTGTATTGTTTTTTGTTTCTTGCGCTGTACTAGCCAACATGCCAACAAGGTCATTGAACCCTGTCAATAGTTTGCAAATTAATGTGTGTGTGTGTTGCCAAGGAGTGGCTCAAGAGAAGATACACAGGAAAAATAGAATGAAATATGATGAAAAAAGAGGAAAGATAATCCTTGTTTCATAATCATGAAAGATGGAACCACACTTCATTGTTTCTGATAAACTTCCATAAATAAATAACTTCATACCTCAGGCACTTTACATGGAAAAATAGAAGAGTTATTGGGAACGGCCATGAGTTTTCTTGGTAGTAATTGTGTATCCATGCATAAATACAAGTGCGAGATGGGATTGGCTCACTGTGATAAAAAGCCATCCAATCTCTATTTCATCTCGATCTCAGCTTTATGGCAATTTTATAATAACAAGCTGTCCCGGCGAACTTCGTATCGCACTCTTCCCCCCCATCAAATTTAATGTCCCCCTTCATGCCACCCCCCAAAAATGTCATCCCCAAATGACTGTTCATATCCCTCTTCATGTCAACCTTCTTTCCCATCAAATGTCACTCCTCTTCCCACCAATTATTTTTTTATTTTTCAATTATTTCTTCTATTTTGTATTTTTTTTTAAATTTATTTATTTCTTTTTAATTTTTTTTAATTTCTTCTATTTTTTTTTTCATTTATTTATTTCTTTTAAATTTTAAAAAAAATTTAATTTATTTTTTATTTTTTTCCGTTCTTCAATTTTATTATTTGAAACAATAAAACATGTATGATACGAACGATAACTCATTCTTAATTTAAATGATTCTAGCGTAAAAAATAATGAGTGTAGAAAACCTCTTACAAAAAACATGGATCGGAGCGGGAATTGAACCGCGGACCTCTTGTTTACGAAGCAGACGCTCTATGCACTGCGCCACGGGAGCTTTGGATCTGTGGGCAGATTTTCCGATCTCAAATACACGATCATCTTCCCGTAGCCGCTTGGCCGGCAAGTTTGAACGTAGCTCTGTGAAATATTTGATAGGTTATGTCATTAATGTAATAACTATTTATTAATTATAAAGGGATTTTCTTATATTTTAATAGATATTATGTTAACCAGTGCTTTAAAAATTCAAACGAATCCAAAATCATCTAAATCGGTTCAGCCGTTCTCGAGTTATAAGCGAGCGTACAGACACCAACTCTCTTTTATTAATATAGATTATAGAAGGAAGGTCTGTAACATGCATGGAGCTTGTTACATGTGAGGAATTTGAGATTTATTGTAGGATTGTTGGAAATTTGATATTTTGCATTATCTAGTTTAACTTTTGCCGGTAGTGCCAATTATATTTACCTGTGAATAGTCTAATTTCATAATTGTACTACAAGTTGTTTTGTACTAGATTATAGATTATCTTACTGACTGAGTAAATAGGCTTAAATTTAATAATAGATGAATTAAAATTAACCCCACTTTCATTAGTTTGTAGTCCGCTACAGAACATGCTCAGAGGCTTGGAAGAGACTAAAATTGTTACTACATTCACAATATCATTGTGAATTGTACTGCAGAACCAAACATTTTTCTTTAAGAAAAATCGGTTTCTACTGTCAATTTTATGTAGAAAAAGTAAATTTCATTAATCATTGTGAATTTCAATGTGGGCCTACCATCACGCATGATTCTCCATTACATCAGAAATGACTGAATTGATATTTTTCCGCATCTATGGATCTTTTATCATTTTTCATTCTTTTCTTCTCATCATTGCTTCGTCTTTCTACACTGTCTTTTACAGTCGTTTTACCATAAAAGTAATAATTTCGCCACATCACTACTTTATCATGCAAATTTATCAACTCGTACTTGTTGACACAATTTGAATAAGTTTTATAATTTTTTTTCTCGCCCTCCAACTCCGGGTCCACGTGTACATGTTTTGAAATTTCATGAAAATTCATGAATCTCGAAGTCTTGTTCGCGATTTTATAGTGATTTCCATAATAATGGGCATAATGTGATGGCCTGAAGCTTTTTGACAGTTTGTTAATCATTCCAGGAAAGGTGTTGAATGGAGTTAATAGCTTTAAATTATGGGCCTTCCCAAGTTTAATCTAGAAACTTGTATCCTGTATGAAGCCGTGATTGATATTCCAAGGAATAATTATGGGAAAAGCTAGATCATTTCAAAGAATGCTTACTATTTCCAGTTCTAATGTAATAAATGTTATTTTTTCGATGTTTCGGAGAACACGTTAAGCCGTCAGTCCCCAATTCCTAGAAAGTAGTCGTCGAATTCATCGAATTCACTCTCGGTATTAAGATAGTTCTTTTGTCTAGTGTGCTGTTGTCCTCAAAACTTATAGCACGATCCTTTTAAGTTGTCAGAAATTAGCTGTTTCTGTAATAATTGAACAGTGATTTCGACACAATAATCAAAAGGCTTAAAAGTCTTAAAGACCTTTAAAGTCTTTAAAATACCTTTTTAAAGAAGACCTTTCAAAGAATAACTTTTTAAAAGACCTTTTCAATAATCTGCGAGATTCAGCATTTGTAGGTTAAGTATTGTGATATTGCTCGTCGAAACATAATATGTTTTCTGACAAGTTAAAAGGATCCTGCTATATATAGCTTTCTTTGGATTCTCGTTCCACTAATTATTCAGTATTCATGACATTGTTTAGAATGGATTGACTTGCTTTATTGTATGTTTATTTGAACTTTCAATTTTTATTTCTATTACAATTATGATTATTCATTTATATAGTTTTGTTTAATTTTGCAGGATGGCGGAGGGCCAAATCCCCGAAGAGGAGGGGGGAAGCATGAGTCAGCAAAATCAAGATCAGCATCAACGTAAGCAGCTGCTGCCCACCAATCAGCAACAAGTGATAACAGTTCAACACTTTCAAGCTCCCGCGCCAAGCAACGTTATTGCAACGGTATGTATGCTGGGTTCGAGTCCTGGCTTGATCTGGTATTTTTACCTTACAATATTTAAGTAGACCTATCGGTAGATAGTTTATATTGCTAGGGGGCCTGGACTGAAAATGAAATACCTTATTACAGATTTCTACAAAAAATAAATAAATGATTTTCCAAAAAAACCCAATATCACTACAAATACAAATTCATAAGACAGTTAATAATACAAAGATATGTTAGTAAAAAATCAAAACAAGAAAGTTATAGTGAATGTGTCTCTGTTTGGAAAATTGACTTACTCCACTATGGCAAGGCATGTTCTAGGGTAGGTTTGAAACAATGTTTCTGAAGTGTATAGAAATAATATATACATTGCAGCCATGTTGGTACTTGATATTGTACCGTGTAAATTGTAAAAACATTTTAAATTGTATTATTACATTTTAAAAACATTGTAAACTTGAACATTGTATAAAGTTGTAAAGACAATAATTTCCTTTCTCAATCCAGATGCCGTAGCAAAATGAGATAATCTCTTCAACTTTTTCAAAATGAGATAAATAAACTTAGTTTGATTTTAACAGCTGTTTATTTTGTCCACATTTTGTCCATTCATTGTCAATAAATGGAATGAGAAAGTAACAAAATTAATCTAAGGTGATCGTAATTTTTATGTCATTTCAATTTATGAGCTTGTGATGTGTCTGTATTTTTGTTCCTGGCTTCACTTTCAATTTTTTTCCTCTAGAATTGGTTCATTTTGCTAGTGCGATTCACGTCAAGAGGTCAGCATTGTTTAGATGGGAATTTCTTATCCTTGTTCCGCACAAGGCAGTTGCTGATGTCTCTATCCCATTCGCACTGTGCATAGTTGCCGCACTGTGCATTGTTGTCGCACACAGTCCCAACAAACACGTTTGGTGCAGTTTTCTCTTTCTCTCTCAATGAAACTTGGCATCAATGCTCCTCATATAAACAATGCTGACTTCTTGACGTGAATCGGACTATAAAGCAGAAAGCACTTGAATTGAAAATGTATCAATTTTACTACAACTCATTGCATTCCTTCACAATTTGAATTAGACTGAAATATATTTATCCTCAAAAACGAAATACTGTACATAGATTGAAACAAAACACATACATTACAACAAAATAAATACATTATGTTTATAGTGTATTCATTCGCTACACAATACTAACGTGACTGAATATCATAGTGAATGACTTTTAATATAACTTGAACATTGTAAAAAGCTTTAATGAGGTAATTCATTTTCAGACCAGGTGCCTTATCAAATTGAACCAGCTTTACCACCTCATCTCTTAAACTCCAATATCCTCATACACAGTACCACCATTCAATATATATATAATCAATGGTAAAAATGATATTCACCATAAAAAGAATATATATTCAATGGTACCACAGAAAGGAGAACTCTGACAGTACTGAAATATAACTGTACATTGCAAGCTGGCCTATTTGTACCATGTTGTATCTATAGACAAGTGTATGCCCAGTTTATCTAGTATAGCAGGATTCAATTAACTTGACATAAGTCAGCTGTTTTTGTAATAATTAAACAGTGACTTCCACACAATAATCAAAATGCTTAAAAGTCCTAAAGACCTTTAAAGTCTTTAAAAGACCTTTTTAAAGAAGACCTTTCAAAGAATAACTTTTTAAAGGACCTTTTCAATAATCTGCGAGATTCAGCATTTGTAGGTTAAGTATTGTGATATTGCTCTTTGGAACAGCTGACTTCTGACAAGTTGAATTGGGTTCTGCTATACCTATTATGCGGGTGTAGGTAAAAAGCGGTTTGCGGTGAGCTTCCTGTCTGTAAACCGATGTTGAACCGGATCGGTTGCGGAGAGGAAGCCCCGCAGCATCCAATTCCTCGAAGTATCCAGACGATAGTTAGAAGTCAGTGGTGATCTCGGGAGTGTCGCGGGCTGGTCTAGAGACTGTACCGTGGTCTAGGAATCGAGTCTAGAGACTAATTTTTGATCTGAAGTGCCGGGGATTATAGTTGTAGAAAACAATGGTTTGTGTTGTGCTATTTAGGTTATACTAGGGAAAAAACGTTGTAGCCTATACTATCTCTGATATCCTGACTAGACTGCCTATTAGTCTAGCAAGTGAATTTGGAGACTGATTCTAGATCTACAGTGTCAGGGATTGATAACAGTGGTTTGTGTTGAGCTATTTCGGTCTCGGATAAAAATGGTTTCAGTGATCTAGAAATTCATTAACGACACTGATAGTGCCGGTGATAGTGAATCCCTATATTGGAGCGACTTGTGTGCTATTTACTTTACTTTTAACACAGATATAATAGATAGTGTGAGCTAGCCTATATTTAGTAACTATGCCTATTTCAAGTAGTAGCTAGTCAAAGGTTCAGTTTTCTAGGGTTGAGTTGTCAAGGCTTGAGTTATCTAGGGTTTAAGAATTGAAAAAAGATGTTGCTATACAGAGGGTTGGATGGTTTGTGAATTCATATTGAATCAAGCCATAGGCTAGTACATGATAAATTTTTATCCCTCGCTAATATTAATTTATTAAAGAAAAAATACAATTTTAACTCATAGGATGAAACACAGACACAACTTCATTTCCCCCAGAACAATCATCACAAAACTATGGAATTAATTTTGTTAATTGGAGGAAAATCTCTACCCTTGTGCAACTGGGATATAGTCTCCGAAATTTCTGGGAAATTCTTCTATGGAATAGGCCCCTGATTAATTCAAACCATTTGTTTATCCAAAATTGACAACACAACATTTCATCTAAAATAAATTGGACAATCAAAATACTTATTAAAACTCAATTTAGTGACGCATAGATTATTTCTCACTTTTAACTGCAAAACATCTTGTTAGTTGTTTAATTAGTAATTTTGTTAACTAGTAATGGTACTGAAAAACAAGACAATTTGATTTGATCTGAAACTAATTGGACAACGAAATACTCGTTCAATAACTAATCCAGGGATTACATAATATATTATATGACCAGTAATTGAACGACGCATGACCTTCATTACTTTTCAATTGGTCCGGAATTCAAAGGACCTCCACAGATTACTACCAGATTGACAAATCCCGGTTCTCAACGATTAGAACGGCACTAATTATTGAAGGCCGGCCATTAAAGGGAGTCATACCTCATTGACCAATCACATAGCTCCATTCGATTAACACTGCCTTAGTACAGTTTAGCAGGTACATTTGGCTGGGGCACCTGGATCGAGAATGAATTAATGTTATTACAGCTTCTTACAATGTTAAAAGTATGTGAGGAACTATCCACTCACTATACGATATTATTATCATGTCTGCATCATAATAGATGAATTCGTATAGCCTACACATTATATATATTGATTTAAAGTTTTGAAAAATGTGAAACGCTGAAGAGGACGAAGAAGATGAAGCAAAATAAGAAAAAAAAATAAGAGGAAGAAGAAGCAGAAGAAGAAGAAGAAGAAGAAGAAGAAGAAGAAGAAGAAGGAGAAGGAAAGAAGAAGGAAAAGAAGAAGTAGAAGAAGAAAATGGAGAGGAAAAACAACAATACGAACAAGAACAATTGGAAGTATCATCGAATTTTCTATCATTTGAACATTCGGCTGAAGAAGAAAAATATAAGAACGAAATAATGGAGAAACGGAAGGGAGGAACAGGGAGAGATGGAGAAGAAGAAAAGGAGGAGAAGAAGAAGAAGAAGAAGAAGTAGGAGAGGAGAAGAAGAACAACAAAAATACAAACAAATAGAGAAGTATTCATAATGTAAAATCGAATTTTCTTTCGTTCATAAATTCGGCTAAAGAAGAAAATAAAAGCATGAGATGGAGAAGAAAATAGAGAAATAGAAAGAAGGAGGATGGTAAAGAAGAAGGAAAAGAAGAAGAGGAAGAAGACAAAAAAAGAAGAACAAGAGCATGAAGAAGAAGAAGAACAAGAAAATGAAGAAGAGCAAGTCGAAGAAGAAGAAGAAGAAGAAGAAGAAGAAGAAGAAGAAGAAGAAGAAGAAGAGGAAGAAGAAGAGGAAAATGTAAAAACAAGAAGAAATCAAGAGTGATAGTGAAATCAAGTGCTCGTCTCCTTCGCAACCGTCTATTTTGCTCTCACGATAAAAGAGTAGAGAGAGAGTACAACTCTACTACGTTGAGGTCACACACAGAAAAGAGATACTTATCAGCTGTGGTTAAGGTCGCCGACCTACCTGCCATCTGGTGGCCAGTTTCAGCAACAAACTGTACTGTAACTGCCAATAAAACCACACACCACAAAACCACGCAGCCACAATTTGTGGTTGTGCTGGGAGAAAGAGAGGGAGAGTAAGATAGAAAGATAGAGAAAGAGAGTGAAAGGTAGAGAGATAGATAGAGACAGAGAGAGAGAGCGAGAGAAAATAAAGAGTGAGTAATTGTGGTTTTATCGAACACGTGAGGTGCCATCACTTTGAATCAGTCGCTGAAAAATTGAATCAGAATTGACCCATGAGTCACTCTGAATCAGAGGTTGACGAGTATAAAAGATAGCAACACTGTTTGCAGTTGACTTGTATTCTGTGTTGATAACAGTGATATTCAGTAATAGTGATAAGACAGTGAGTCCTGTCTTATATTATAGAGGGGCTTGTCAGTGTTTGGGATTAGCTTCCTGGACAGCATAGAGGAAGCCGTAGTTTGAAGGCGTGATACTGCATGCAAAGAAGAGGTTGAAGTTTAAACTAAAGTTGAAATTTGAGATTATTTGGTTTGCAATTGAAAATATCCAAAGTTGTAGAGCAGCTAATGGCCGTGTTCACACTCACTGACTCGATTCTATGGAAATGGAAGCAAGTTAATGGAAACAGCTCAACAAGCTAATGGAATCAGGTCAATGGAAAAAGCTCCCTCACACAACGACACGACATCGCTGTGCCGTTAAAATCAAATCAAATCAAAATAAATCATCGTCAAAAAACATTGTAAATGTCATAACAACATCAATACATTAACTAAAATCTAATTGAGAAGAAATCTGGAACTGTGTACAAGCATTCCCTGATAAGTACATCCATTAAAAAGTTCTTATAATTACTGCTCTCCATATCTCTTATTTCTTTCACGTTTACGTTGATTGTCGTACAGCTAAACTGGCCTAAGAGTTTAGAATATCTGATTGATCAATCATTCATGTTTCATGAGTAACCAAATTAGTGAAAATGTACCTAAGTATTGATTTGTTTTATGTCATGATTTGAGTCAATGATTGATAGGTAAAAGAGTGACGGTTCGCTCTTATTCTAAAACAAAGTTCAAGGTTTTGGATGTTATCTTTAGAATTCAGTCACAGACAGAATAGAAGTATAATAGTAGAATATGATACTATAGAATCAATAATAATACTCTAGAATTTTTGTAGGAGAAATAGAATTGCTTGAACGAATGAATTTATCTAACTCTACATTTTCAGTGGTACAACACAATTTGTTTACTTGTATTATTTGCAGTGATGTAGCAAAAATCTCTGAATTATATGGCGTGAGAGTCATTTTCACACGCTGTGAAGATCAATCACATGCTGAACAGGACCACACAACACGAAGCATAATGCCATACTAGTCTGACTTCTCACGCGAATCTTCACAGCAACGTACAATTTTCAGATTTGAAAACAAAAAATAGACAAAGAACTTGAAGAAAAAATAAAGGGGAATAATAAGCAGAAGGGAAAGAAGAGAAGAAGATAGAGGATGAGCAGGAGGAAGAGGTGGCAAGAGGAGAAGGAGAAAGATTATTAAAGGGAGGATGTCCGTTAAAGGGAGTAGAGTGATAGTGAACTTTGAATTTTCATGATAAAAATCGGGTTTTGTTCTCTTTATTCACCCTGAAATTTAAAGCATTATTCCTTATTCGAGATAGAGCTCTTAGCTCCAGTTGCATGAAGGTCTGATAAGGCTTATCTCTAATTAGAAATGATAATTCTTATAAGTGTAATCGAAGATTACTTTTAATATCCTGTCCAACCAATTTTTTCTTTTTCATCTTATAGATTTCCTTGTTCAAAGGTAATATTCGATAATCAGGCTACTATAAAAATTATTATTTGTTTGTAATAATTTCACCAATAACAATTATTCTCGTTATCTAGGTAGCTCTCGTGAAAAGACAGTAATCTCTCTAAATAGATCAAGTCAGGGACATATCAATAACTCACAAAAAATACGGAACTCGATAGGGATAAAAAACCAGCGAATCTAATATGACATGAAATCAATATTGTTACCAGACATTTCTTCCGTATTCATTGTTCAGTGTGGTGATCCTTCTGAGTGGAAATAGACACTCCATTGTGTTGGTTATTACTGTATTAGTCTCACAAAACTATCAGGTGTACCAAAAAAGTATCATTTTCTAAAAACCATTTTACAAAGAGGCTACCATTGACAAATTAGTTATGTAACAATCGACATTATTCTCGATTATTCTTTGAAAATGAACTTTTCTGATGAACATTAGTTGTTATGGTTACTTAGGCCCGTATGCACCATATTTGTTAAAACTGTGTTCAACAAAATTATTGTTCAAACTTGTTTTAAACTGTGGATTTGAAGTTTGAACCATTTTTAGTTGAACTTAATGTAAACGAAAATGGTGAATATAAGCCTTGAAGTTACTTTTAAAACATATGTTTCCTACATAATCTACGAATATGATGATACTACAATATTAATTTGGGGTTTTCAATGTTTTTGAATTATATTGTGTTCAATAGGTTTCTCACAAGAACTTAATGTGTTCCAAATAACGTTATTATTCTCCTAAACCTTGGGTTAAAAATGGTAGTGACTTAAAAGTTAGACATTATTCCGTTAAAAAATGAAATTCTTCGACAAAACATTAATTTGAGTTGAAATAGACACTATTATTACCATTAGAAGTCTCAAGAGACGTTTATCTGTTCTAAATGACTTCATTATTACCTAAAAAGTGAGTTACAAATGCCAGTGACGCGAAACTTGAACATTATCCTTGTTTAATTATGAACTTTATGATTCCAAGTGCCATGGCTATCTACCTCATGACTTACCGACTGTATTTAGTGCTGAGTTGACAAATCGTGAACGATGGTCGTCATTCTAATCGTAGCTCCGGAGGACGCCTCTGAAGATGAGTCCACTATCAAACGAAATGGCAACGTCAGCAAAAGTCCTAATCACCACGCTAGTAAAAACACGACTCACGAAAACCTGAGCAGTGTCAGTGGTAACTTAAAAAGTGATACGAGTTACTCCATTGATAAAAATTACAGCAGCAACTTTAGTAGCACATTGGGACGTAATATCAGGCAAAGCTCAAGTAGAAACTACAGTAGTGACTTGAATAAAACCTCTAGTGGCAGCTTAGAACGTGTTTCAAGCTCGAATATCAATGGGAACCATAGCAGCAGCATTGATAAAAACTCTTTTTTAAGCAAGCTTGAAAGTGATTTGAGTCGTAACATTGGGAAAAACTCAAGAAGTAACATTGTTAGCAACTTAGAAAGTCAATCTAGCTTGAAAAAATACAGTAGTTACACAAATGAACAATCTAGTAGCAACTTTGGTGGTGATTTAAGTCGCAACATTGAAAGAAACATAGGCAGAAACTTGAATAGCAGCAAAGATGAGGATTCCAGTCATAGAATTCATAAAAACTATAGAAGTTACGTAAGTGAAAACTCTAGTAGCAATATAAGAAGTGATTCAAGTCCCAAAATTGAAAGAAACATAGTCAGAAAATTTGATAGCAGCATAAATGGTGATTCAAGTCATATTAACTTGAACAAAAAGTATGATAGAAATATCAGTAACAACGTGAGTAGCAACATAGGAAGTGATTTGAATCATAACACCCATAAAAACTATGGTAGCAACATTAGTGAAAACATAGGAGTGAACATAGGAAGTGATTTGAATCATAACACCCATAAAAACTATGCTAGCAACATTGGTGACAACATAGGAGTGAAAATAGGTCGCAACATAGGAAGTGATTTGAGTCATAACACCCATAAAAATTATCCCAGCAACATAGGAGGAAGTGATTTTAGTCCCAACATCACTAGAAATCATGTTGGCAACATCAGGAGCAACATTGGAAGCAATAATGGCGGTAACAAGAACTATAGATATCCAGCACGATCCATATCTTATGTTTCTTCTTCTGCTTCTTCTTCGCAGGTCAATCCAGATTCAGCCAGCTCCACTACCAAAGAAGGTAGGACATCAATTTATTATTTATCTCATAATAATATTTTCAATTTTTTTTCATTAATGTTATTAATAATATAATATTATTGTTATGACTATAACATTATATTTATGTTAAATGAAAAGACAAGATGTTGTCAAACCACTGATTTATTATAAAATCGAGATACCGGTTTCGGTTGTTACACCATTATCAATCTCTGGTAAACTGAAAATTTAACGTACAGAGCAGCAGTATTTATACTAACGGTAGAGTACCGCTATTGGTAGACGCTCTAGCCAATGACCGTGAACGGCTGCCATTGGCTTAGACAAGCTCCTCCCCAATTAGCGGTTCATTCAAACATTACAAAATGGTGATTTAAACAGAAAACATAAAAGAAGAACAATAAATAGTTACAATAACCTAAGAAATAAATGAAACAGTATTACGGAAGAATAAGAAAAACAAAGGAATAAACTAATACTGTAATATCTGCCTAACAAATTATGATAAAATGAGATTTGTGGTGTTGTATTGATTGAAATGAATTTGGTCATTCAAACTCAACTGTTGATCATCTTTTGTTACCCTAGTTATTTCTAGAGCTTCCAGTATGTTGAGAATTCTGCCCTTGTTATTAAAATGCAGAAACTCAACATTCTCCTCGGCCTTGAACTTATGATTATTTGTTATCAGATGTTCAGCAAAGTTTGAATCTCCATTACACTTATTCCAATCTTTGATATGTTCTTTTACCCTGATTTTGAAACTTCTACCAGTTTGACCAACATAGGTCGCATTACAATCACCACAGTTAAGCCTATATACCCCACTCCTATCCCATACATCAATTTTATCTTTACTGTAGCTAAATAGATTCTTTAAAATCGGTTTGGTTCTAAAAGCAACATGAAACCCATTCTTTTTCAATTCTCTACCTATCTTATCAGAAACAAAGCCTAAATAAGGAATGGTCCTCAGATGTGGTCCTCGATGTGTGAAGGTGACCTTCACAACATCGGAGACACAGTTACTTGGCCAAGGTAACAAATTCAGCAGCCACAGCTATTTAGACAGCAAAGAACTCGAGAATCTTGCATGCAGCATCGACAGTCATTGGGGAGTCTCTCAGAACAAGATCCTGACGAATAAATGTGCCGACATTATTCTCCAAGAAAAGATGAGACAGCTTCAACCAGAGTCTACACCAACAGAAGACATCGTAAAGCAGCTAAAGAAGAAGATGATAACGAACGACCTCCTGATTTTAAAAGCTGATAAAGGGTGCACTACAGTAATAATGGAAAAGAAAGAATATCTGGGTAAAGTCAACAATTTCATTTCTGATAATAATTTTAATGAGATCAACTCCAATCCTACTACCAAGATTAATAGATTAATCAAAATCAAGTTAGCAACAACCACTAAATTATTTGATAAGAAAGAAACCAAGTATCTATCAGTCATGAATCCATATCCTCCTAGACTTTTTGGCCAACCTAAATTACATAAATCGAATATCCCGATAAGACCAGTAGTATCTTTTGTAAATTCTCCTTGTTCCAAATTAGCTCACAAACTCAATAGTAGATTCAGAACACTTACGGGATTTCAACCAAAATACAGCATCAAAAATTCATTGGAGTTGGTCAACAAAATAAAACATATTCCTGTTCTATCTTCTTTCAAAATTGTATCATTTGATGTCACTAATTTGTTCACCAATATCCCGGTAGAAGAAAGTCTAAATAGAGCTGAAGAAATAATGAGAACCTCAATAAATGATTGTACTGTTAGGGAAGAACTGTTAAGGTTGATGAAGTTATGCACTCAGCATAATTATTTTAAATTTAATGATAAGTTTTTTGAACAAAAAGAGGGATTAGCAATGGGATCACCACTCTCACCTCTTCTAGCAGAACTTTTTATGGATAAATTAGAGAGTAGCATTGTTGAGAATAGTCCTTTCAAAGATAAAATTGTTTACTGGTTTAGATATGTAGACGACGTAATTTGCTTATGGAAGGGAAGTAATAGACAGTTGGACAATTTTCTTTCTTACCTAAATGAATTACATCGTAAGATCAAATTCACTGTAGAAGTAGAACAGGATTGTGTATTGAATTTTCTAGATTTAAAAATAGATCATAGTACTGGTTTTCATAAGTTCTCCATTTTCAGAAAACCAACTCATACCGATGTTATCATCCCTCATAATTCTTGTCATCCCATTTCTCACAAACTTGCAGCTTTCAATAGTATGATTCATAGAGCATTAACAATACCTATGAACCATGACGATTTTCTTAAGGAGATAAGTACAATCAAACAAATAGCTGTGACAAATGGGTATGAGGAAATTATGGTGGATAGGCTGCTCAGTAAAATCAACAGACGTATCTCAGTTAATTCCAGCTTTGTAGGGACAAACAATGAGGAAAAGCTTTGGGTAACTATTCCTTATTTAGGCTTTGTTTCTGATAAGATAGGTAGAGAATTGAAAAAGAATGGGTTTCATGTTGCTTTTAGAACCAAACCGATTTTAAAGAATCTATTTAGCTACAGTAAAGATAAAATTGATGTATGGGATAGGAGTGGGGTATATAGGCTTAACTGTGGTGATTGTAATGCGACCTATGTTGGTCAAACTGGTAGAAGTTTCAAAATCAGGGTAAAAGAACATATCAAAGATTGGAATAAGTGTAATGGAGATTCAAACTTTGCTGAACATCTGATAACAAATAATCATAAGTTCAAGGCCGAGGAGAATGTTGAGTTTCTGCATTTTAATAACAAGGGCAGAATTCTCAACATACTGGAAGCTCTAGAAATAACTAGGGTAACAAAAGATGATCAACAGTTGAGTTTGAATGACCAAATTCATTTCAATCAATACAACACCACAAATCTCATTTTATCATAATTTGTTAGGCAGATATTACAGTATTAGTTTATTCCTTTGTTTTTCTTATTCTTCCGTAATACTGTTTCATTTATTTCTTAGGTTATTGTAACTATTTATTGTTCTTCTATTATGTTTTCTGTTTAAATCACCATTTTGTAATGTTTGAATGAACCGCTAATTGGGGAGGAGCTTGTCTAGGCCAATGGCAGCCGTTCACGGTCATTGGCTAGAGCGTCTACCAATAGCGGTACTCTACCGTTAGTATAAATACTGCTGCTCTGTACGTTAAATTTTCAGTTTACCAGAGATTGATAATGGTGTAACAACCGAAACCGGTATCTCGATTTTATAATAAATCAGTGGTTTGACAACATCTTGTCTTTTCATTTATTATGGATAACTACCACAATATCACGTTCACAACTACTCAAAGAGTTATATTTATGTACTACTTATGATTTGTGGGGATTTCTATTTTAGTTTTTTGGATATATAAATATATAGGTCCAGAAAACAATTTAAATGCTTTTAACCAACAAATGTTTCATCAAATAATTTTATCCAACTCTCAAAGTAATGTTTTGTCCTGAATCCTCGTAATAAAGGATACTTTAATTCCATTTACGTCGGGGAGAAACCTCAAACTTGACTCAACTTATTTTCTAAAGTATCAGTAGACACACGTTTTATCAGACTTCATGCATTTTTGAAACTTATTAACCAAAGTTTATTGAACCCTGTTACCAGAACATTTCATTCCCAAATAGGCCTACACAGTACTCTAAAAAATGTAGTTCACAATTGATTGTGTGTACTGCAGTTATTGTGCAGTACTATGATGGTACTTTTTAAAAATTCACTGGAAGTTTTCTTAGTAGTGTTCTATTGGTTCTATTTAAATTGTTTTTGTTTTTTTTATTGTATACAATTGTCTATGTGAAAAAGCGAGAGAATGAGCTTTCAAAAACGAGTACTCTATTTACAAATACACACTTGTAGTATTTTAAAAGGTATATAGATTCCGTGAAAATGTGCTTCCAAAAGCGAGTAGGCCACTTTAGGCTAGGCGTACACCGGTTAGTCAAGACAAGACAAGACGAGATTAGTCACGTTTAGTCACAGTAATTCACATAGTTGCTTATGAAGCAGCACACACTGATGCAATGACTAATTGGTGTGTGCTGCTTCATAAGCAACTATGTGAAGTACTGTGACTAATCGTGACTAATCTCGTCTTGTCTTGTCTTGACTAACCGGTGTACGCCTAGCCTTATCTATACGCTCTAGTACTCTTTAGAATTAGACTCTACAAATTCGCTTTAGGTTCTGAGTCTAGTACATTTACGATTTTGGTTCTCTATAGCTCCTATGCAAATGTACAGCCTACAAAGAGTAGTGTTGATTTTTTCACTTGCCTTTGTCCGCTGAATGTCCTCTGATTTATTGACAAATACTTCACTGTCAATGGGTGAAAAGCCTCTTCCTTCTTCCGGTTAACGCCCCACGCATTATGTGAATGCCTGCAATTAATGAAGCTATTCATACGGTGCGTTTCAGCGTGATCTATATGGAAATGCTAACAAATAGAGCTCTTCACACTGGAGAGGTTTAAACAGAAAGTCATGTTTGTATTGAATCTGGGAGCATAGATTGTCAGATGGCACCTGGAGACTTTTTGATAAAACTTTAGAAGGCCTGAAAAACAGGAAAAAGGCTGGCACACACTGGACATTGATAGCATGTCGTACAGTGCAGTAAACTTTTAAGTCTTGTGTGCGTCAGCCGTTTTCCTGTATCTTGAAACTTTTAAAACTTGACGAAACAAGTTCAACTTCAAACTTCAAGTTCAACTTCAACTTCTTCTTCTTTTTCTTGTTGTTGTTCTTCTTATTTTTCTTCTTCGTCTTCTCCTCCTTTTTCTTCTTCTTCTTCTTCTTCTTCTTCTTCTTCTTCTTCTTCTTCTTCTTCTTCTTCTTCTTCTTCTTCTTCTTCTTCTTCTTCTCCAACGCCATCTATCAACAAAATAGGAAACTAACAGGCAACTCCATTGCTGTCTCACTTGCTTGCTTGTGATTGGCTGGAGGCGTGGCCAGCCGTGGGCTGGGCTTAGTGGGACGACCAATCGTATTGCAAGAGAATTTTCATGGCGTCTGACTGTATTCCACTGTGGTTGGCTAGAATTTCAATGGCTCATTTGGGTTTCAAAGCTACTGCAATGCAGACGTTTGACTTTTTCAAAATTTAATGTTCCAGTAATTCAAATAGTACTTATCGATTGGCTCCCCCAGGAAATTTTGTAATTTTTACCCTCATGAAACACATTTTAATGCTTCCTGTAATGTAAATTTTCCTTTTCGGTTTTAGTTGAAACACCATGTTAATGTTTTACGTATCAGTTTTGTTAAGGTTTTTGTCTTTATGGCAACATAAAACCGTAGGTTGGGCAGCCCTGCTATACAATATCAACATGGTTCAGTCAAAGTGGATGAATTTCCTTAAAATCCATTGTCAGTTAAGGTGCCCTTGTAAAATTAACCAACTATTCTACGAGTAGGTAATAATACTAGTACACTATTGCATAAGTGCATCAGAATTTGGATGACCTTTCATTGATATTATATTATACAGTATATGATTTATTCTTCTTGAAGCATTCTGAAATATAATTAAATGGCATTCCAACCCCACACAAATCTTCAAAACAATAAGGGCCGGTTCATGAGCTCGGGATTTAGCCTCCTAAATCCTAGCCTCGATAAGTCCTAGACTAAAACGGGTGGCTATCGCAGCATCGACAAACGTTTGTCTCGACAGGTTAGTGGGTTAGCAGCATAGAGAGCCCTTAGTACATAGTGTCGAGGCTAACGTTTGTCGATGCTACGGTGGTCACCCGTTTTAGTCTAGGACTCAGCTTAATCCCGAGCTCATGAACCGGCCCTAATTATTATTACATCAAGTTCAACACTTAAATAATGCATTCACATTCATGAAGTATAATGTTCACATTGAGATACAGATGTGTGATACTTGTTTGCTCACTTAAGTGAAGTTTTGAAACAAAATATTGTTCATTGAAAATGTATGAGGAATTGTTCTAGTTCTTACATATTGTGTAAGCAAACATGCATAAATACATTTGTCAATCTTATACATTTGTAAGAATGTGAAAGTACCTTCAATTATTATGAATCAAACTTTTAATCGTAACATCGAAGCCGTAATTGATTGAGATACACAAAACTGTATTATTGAAGAGATGATTTTGTAATATTGTCTATGTACATATCCAAAATACCGTAAATCCATCTCTCTAGGACTAACTATCGAGTTTTTTAACCCATAATAATTATTGACAAAACATTCGATAGTACTTCGAAAATACGGTGACCCAAATATCGACAATCGAATTAAGTAACATATTATCGATAGAGCTAAAATCAATCTCTCTGCTAGACTCACTTACCAGTTGTTGGATTGATGATAATTATTGACATAATATTTGATAACACTTCGAGAATAGAGTGACCCAAATATCGACAATCGAATACAGCAACATAATTATTATCGATAGCAGTAAGGAGGCTAAAGTGAAAGTACATTGCTGAGACCACCTCACCTGCTGTGCTGTTCTCGGTGTATGGTGTACCCTGCAAGTATAGGACTGTTTAAGAATTTAGTAGGCTATATACTACCGGAGTAAAATAATGATTCCTATTACAAGTCAGGCTCATAACACGAGCGTACAGGTTTAGGCGTTTGTGAGATCGAAAAGATAATACAGTAGATCATTTTATGTCCAAATGGAAAATAACATTTGATTAGTAATGTTTCTAATTTCAGATCATTTGTGAAATGAAAAAATGAAAACTTGTTGGAAGAAAAAGGAATGAAGGAAGAGGAAGAAGGAGAAAGAAAAGAAAAGCAAAAGGAGAAGAAGAGGAAGAAGGACGAAAAAAGGAACATTAAATTTAAAAAAAGTCAAACGTCTGCATTGCAGTAGCTTTAAACCAAATGCCAATTCCAGCCAACCACAGTGGAATTCAGTCAGACGCCATGAAAATTCTCTTGCAATACGATTGGTCGTCCCACTAAGCCCAGCCCACGTTTGGCCACGCCTCCAGCCAATCACAAGCAAGCAAGTGAGACAGCAATGGAGTTGCCTGTTAGTTTCCTATTTTGTTGATGGATGGCGTTGGAAAGAAGAAGAAGAAGAAGAAGAAGAAGAAGAAGAAGAAGAAGAAGAAGAAGAAGAAGAAGAAGAAGAAGAAGAAGAAGAAGAAGAAGAAGAAGAAGAAGAAGAAGAAGAAGAAGAAGAAGAAGAAGAAGAAGAAGAAGAAGAAGAAGAAGAAGAAGAAGAAGAAGAAGAAGAAGAGAAGAAGAAGAAGAAGAAGAAGAAGAGGAAGTAGAAGAAGATGATGAAGAAGGAGAAGAAGAAGATGAAGAAGATGGAGAAGAAGACACAGAAAACCATAGAACTGAATTCTAAGATTGGAGAGAATACAAAACATATAAAATTGGAATTAAGCAACACTAATAATTGATAAGAGTATCCACGTTTTCATTTGGATTCTTAAAACGTTCGCCTTTAACTTCAAATTCTTATTGTTGAAAATATAAGCAATAATTTTATTATCGATGGACTGTACATGCATAAAGCTTGAAATGAAGAATTATTCAACAGTATGGAGATGAGATGTAATAGGATAATGATAATATGATTGGGATGTATATTCATGAATAATTTATTTATTGTTCATCTAACTTGGTTTTGTAGAAACGATTTCAGGAAACAGGTTCCAAGCAGAGAGAATAGAAATCACTCTATCCTCTCTGGTTCCAAGCCTGGTGTTTTCGAAGAAATATAATATTTGTTTAAAATGATATCACAGAGAACAGACATAGTAATACTAGACAGCATTACTAGCAATAATAGAGAGTATTGCTTATCTATGGTGATATTTTGTTAAGATCTTAATCATACTTTTTTCAAGTAAGATCAGGTGGGAAAAGTGAAACAATTTCTTGTAAATTTCTTTATAAACAAGGATGTTGAGGAAGTATATTGAAGAAACATGGGAAGGAAAACAAAAATATTAATGAGAAGAATAAAATACGAGAGAGAAGAATGAAAGTTGAAACGTGTAGTAAGAGGTCGAGAGAAAAGGTACAGAGAGGTCAAACAAAAGCAGCAACAAGGAAGAAGCATGCAATGATGCATGCTGGGAGATTGGGAGGTTGGTCACGTGTTTTCTTACAATGGCCTACCCTACAAGTTGACCAACAAGTTGTTTGCAATTTTCAAGAGAGGCAGTGAAGAAGCATGCAATGATGCTGGGAGATTGGGAGCTTGGTCACGTGTTTTCTTACAATGGCCTACAAGTCGATTAACAAGCTGCTTGCAACTTTTAAGTGAGGCATGCGTCAAATTGTCCAAAATTGAGGTAATGTACAGATTTTGTGTGGAAAAGCTTTTGAGAACAGATCAATGCAAAAATTAATTTTCTAGAATATATAACCAAAATAATGAATGAAGTTGATATGTGAATGAATTTAATAAAACCTAATATATAATAATTCAATAATTACTAATATCGGGGTACCGAGCTCTGCTCGGGGGTAGGTCTACAAAGGCACAGGAATGGAAATTTTAAAGAAAATAGGAATGAAATTAAACAATTTTTTAAAGTACAGCCATCAGTCTTATGCACTGAATCATGATTGCACTGTAAAAAAATTAATCTCAGCTTTCGAAATATTATGAATAATCGAGTTTGAATGCATATCATTTGAAAAATCGCACTTGTATAATTTTGCTTCATAGAAATAATAAAATGAGTTGACAACTATTTATAGCTCAGCTGTTTTGATGAATTCTTGACGATTTCTCTCAAATAAATGAAAACAGATCACATGGCTAACTTCATGCCTCAAATTTAAAATTAACGATACAATATGGAATATTTTCAAAATTTCAAATTTCTTTTAATTTCCTATAGATTAATTAAAATCATAAATAAAAAAGAAATAGGAGCAGCTTATGTGTTTCGATATTTTTCTCAATTCTAGTAATGGAACCGCTGATAATTATAATCTTCTCTCACTGCACTCACTCTCTCTCAACATCAAGAACCGACGGAAAATTGTTTCTTCTGTCAGCTGATTCTCTGTCACTGTCTCAGCAGCTGAAATAATAATCTTGTCTCACTCACACACTCACTCGCTCTCACTCTTTTCATCATTTACAGCCGATGGAAATTTCTTTCTTCTGTCAGCTGATTCTTAAAGGATCAATTTCTTTTTAGGTCCTTTAGCGAGTTATCAGGATGAGACCCGGCGCAAACTAATTTTTGTATCATAAACCTCGTATATTCCAAATTTCGTCAAAATCGTTAGAGCTGTTTCCGAGATCCGTTGGACATACATACATAAATACATAAATACATACATAAATACATATAAACATACAGAAATTGCTCGCTTAATATAATAGGATTGCAAGAGATAATCCATTCAGAGATAACCATATTTGGTAGGTAAGTCTTTCTGCTATTACTGTTTACTGTACAATGTACATTGCCTCTACAGTATATAACCAGCTTAGACATGTGAACTATCTGAACCAATGTAATTAGAATACGCATACAACCTACAGAGTAGTGTCACAAGCATTTCAATCTATTCAAATCTCTAAGTCAGCTTCTTATGACAGTTCTGGAGAAGTGGTAGATTTTCCTTATCTTTAACATGTTAAATTGAACTTTGAGTAGACTTCCTTGAATTCCAAGAAAGGATGGAATAATGAACTAAATGTAATATTCTTTAATAATATGAATGGTCACAGTAATATTGTCAATCTTTTGATGTTTCACCCTCTCATGTCATTATGAAGAAGTTCCACTTCAAAATTTCTGATTCAATAGTCTTAATTTTTTTCTTTTGTCAATCCTGTCTACAACACTCAAGCATGTTGCAATATGATGTGGCAAGCTGCAAGCAAAGTGGCAAGCTGCACAGTCATTGGATTCGTTCTCCATTCTTTTTCCATGCGTTCCACAGTGTTGCATCGTTCATCATCTTACTGTGTTGTTGTCTGGGTGTTCTTCGAGTGAAAGTGAAGTCAGCTGTAACAAAACAGAAATACCTGACCACAGAGTAATAAAGAAATATTCTTTTATATCTATTTATCAACATATATATCCTCTACAGACCTTGTATACATACATACTCTGTTTATGTTTTTTGTTATATATCTAAGGACTCTTGTACGAGTTCGTGATAGTGTAAAAGGTAAAAGTTGCCGAGATGCTCACTACAAGCGAGATTAGCACAGGATAAACAGAATAGAAGGAAAATTAGAAGAAAGGATAGACAAAGTAAAGAGGAATTAGGCTGATCTTCTTTATTGGGAAATGGAGTGAAACGTTGAAATGATGCAGGGTGCCTAGACATCGTGAGGAATAGCTCGACCTTTGACTGTTGGGTGGCCTACCAATTCATCGACTTATATTTGACAGCCATTTGAACGACCAACTCGATCAGCTGATAGAACAACAGTATAATAGCAGGATCATTTTAAGTTGTCTGAAAACAGCTGATTTAACGTCAGTAAACGAGCGTAAATCAATCAGCTGTTTTCTGACAATTTAAAATAATCCTGCTATACGTAGTATAGCAGGAATAATTCAATTTGTCGAAAAACAGTTGATTAGGCGACCAGTACCACTATTATACTTAACCTACAAATGTAGAATCTCGCAGATTATTGAAAAGGTCTTTAAAAAAGGTATTCTTTGAAAGGTCTTCTTTAAAAAGGTCTTTTGAAAAGACTTTGAAGGTCTTTGAGACTTTCAAGTCTTTGGATTATTGTGTCAAAGCTGCCTTAAATCAGCAGTTTACTGATCGCCAAATCAGCTGTTTTTCGCCAAATTAAATTAATCCTGCTATACATGATAATCACTCAATTTAAGAGATATCTTCACTAATAATCAGTAATCACTAATAATTGAATTCAAATAATTTGAATCAGATTAGTGAAACTATTGTCCTACGGTACAGTAAAAGATATGTACTTTCAAGTTGAAACCTTTCTAACTTATGGCCGGATTCATGAAGCCTTATAAAAAAAGCTGGTAAATTAAGTTATTTACTCAAAAATGGTTCATTGCATTGGTTCTATTAGTTCATTAAGAGAATGCATAATAGAAATAAAGATTGAACATTAAAGATGGTATTTTTATTGATTTTCGAAAAATGAAATTTTAGGGGAATCTTTTTCAAAATAGTACCAGATTAATTTATTGATAAACAGATTCAAACAATTTTTCTTCTCTCCTTCTTCTTCTCGTCCTTCTCCTCATCCTCATCCTCCTCCTCTTCCTTTACCTTCTTCTTCACCTCCTCCTATTAATTCTTCTTCTTTCTCTTCTGCTTTTCACTCTCTCCCTCTTTCTCAATTTCTCTTGAAATCTTCATGAAAGTAATTCAAGACTGATTCTTTGATGAACCGAATAATTTCTTCTTCTCTCCTGTAACTTCTCGTTCTCCTCCTCCCACCCTCCTCCCTCCTTCTCCTTCTCCTTTACCTCATATTTCTCCTTCTCCACCCTTCCCTTCCTCCTACACCAACTCCTCCTCTTTCTTCTCCTATTCATTTTCCTCCTCCTCTTCCTCCTCCCTCCTCCTCCTCCTCCTCTCTTCTTCAAATACAGTTATGTTATGCCACAACAATACAAGTCTAAATCGAGGGTTAGCCTCTCAACCATTATGCTCAGCCTAAAATAAACTAAACGTTGCTGTCTGTTATATTAAGCAAACTAACTCCTTTGAACATTTCGTCTCCACCATCACCCGCTGGTCATTAACATAATAAAGCATCAAACCGCCATTATTATATTCTACAGTTGTACTAACAAACCTCTCTTGTGCATGCGCGATACTAAATTAGCCCACATCTGACATCGCAACATTCGAATGATGATGATAATAATAATGATAGAGACATGAAAGTGGTTTTCGTAAACGGTTCTCTTTACACACCATCTACGTGATGACATCAGTAAACATAACCTAACCTCATTTGATATCAGACATAAAGTTAGCATTAAACACTAATGCAGGCTACACATTACATGACACGGACCGAATCGACGTGGGGGTTCCCGTCCAGGCTGTAATGTGTAGCCTAGCCCGGACGAGATTTGTTTTGATTAATTGAGCTGATCAAAGAAGTCGGCAACTCTTTATTGGTCCGAGTGGCAGAACTGCGGACCGGCGACGATTTTGTTATGGTTTGACGCTGACTCATTTCCAGGAATATTTAGCTTTGAAGTTAATTACTACTGTACTACACTACAAAACTATGAAAATGGTAAAATTTCAGATATCTGAATTTTTCAAAATTGTATGATACTCTACTCGCTTTGCTGAGATTGGATCATCTTGAATTTTTTCTCTATCATTAAATTTGAGCTTTCTAAAAAATATTTGAATTCTGATGTGATAGAAGCAGCGACCACATAATACAAATAGACGGAGCATTCCTATTACTTCAACATTACGGGTGATGAAGCCAATTTCTGGCGCCTAGACCTAAGTAAGATGGCGGCGGTTCACATGAGTGGGAGAGAGACAAGATTATGCCAGCTGTTTTTCTATCTCTCTCCCACTCATGTAAACCGCCGCCATCTTACTTAGGTATAGGCGCCAGAATTGGCTTCAATACTGAGCCTGAGTGCTCCGTCTATTTGTATTATGTGGTCGCTGGATAGAAGGCTGTATTACAGGAGTGTGGAATGTTTCTCGTTCTTCATTTTCAATAATGAATTATTAAACTTAGATTCCTATATAATATGATTTATAATATGTATAATCCTCCTCTTATTCTTTCTTGACCTATATACGTAAACGTATATACATACATATGTTTAATTGTATATTGGATTCGTATTGTGGACTTTCCATTGTTGATATGCTATAGAAATAAGAAATTAATGCATGCCCACCCGTCATTTTTCTATAAACTGTTGACAGTTCTTTGAATGTCATTATTTTCAAACGGAAAGAGGCATTTTTAATGCTGACTTGCTCTTTGATGCTTGGTAATAATTATACCTCCCATCCATGTCAGTGAAGGCTCCCCCCTTCCCCCACTCCATGGTAAACTTGGTTCGATGCTTTTCATAATTACGATTCCAAGTATTACTGTAATACAACATTGTTCCCTAGATTATAGAAAGTAGACACTATCGCGTTTCTTTCCTGCTGAGCTATTTCAAAGTATCTCATAGATAATAAAACAATAAATATAGGAACTAATAGAGTACTTTGTAAATTAATATAATGTGTATAATATCTTATCACTGCATCCAAATTTTATGAAAATGGTTTTTTAGAGTATGAAGTATGAAGAATACTAGAAGTATGAAGAAGTCTAGGTATTTTCAAGTTGTAAAATTTAATTTCCTTAATTATAAGTTTTTTTTTAAATTTTTTGATAATCAGGACCTTTAGGCTAAACTTGAGGTCGCTGAAAACGAATCTGTAATCAGAATTTGTCTATCATGTCAAATCGCAATTTAATAATTGTAATCGCAATCTTGCTGTGAGAAATTTCCGAGAAATTTTGCTGACTGAGTTCAAGAGAACTGGAGTTGGTCCGAGAGAGGCTACACATTACGAAACTACAACCTGGACGGGAACTCCCACGTCGATTTGGTCCAGGCTCTTGGTCGGTCCGTATATGTGTAGCCTGTATAATCCTCACTTAGAAGCGCTTCTAAAGGAGTGCTGAAGTATGTAATTTACATATTAAAACATAGCCTACAATTCAGGCAGGTATGACTCAACATTAAATCTGTTACACGCTTACACAGGAGATTTTCATGGGTTAGCCATGACTCATCTTCAAAGATTAGTTTTAAAATAAATAAATTATTGAATAAGAACAGTGCAGTACAAGAAGTGACGACAAATTTATAAATTTATCATATGTTGATAAATTTGTATATTGAGATAACGGTTTTGATTGTTACACCATCATCACATCTCGGTCTGTTGGTTGAATTAATAGTAAACCTACTAAAACTGAAACTAAAATGGCAGTAATGAGCCAGCTACATTTTGTACAGTGCTTACACCATTCCTGTAACAAAAATACAATTGGCATTTTTCATTAGACCTACTCTGTCACCTGGTGGCTTTTGTTATACAGTATATCTTCTTCTTCTTCTTCTTCTTCTTCTTCTTCTTCTTCTTCTTCTTCTTCTTCTTCTTCTTCTTCTTCTTCTTCTTCTTCTTCTTCTTCTTCTTCTTCTTCTTCTTCTTCTTCTTCTTCCTCTTCTTCTTCTTCCTCTTCTTCTTCTTCTTCTTCTTCTTCTTCTTCTTCTTCTTCTTCTTCCCCTTCTTCTTCTTCTTCTACTTTTTCTTCTTCCTCTCCTTCTTCCTCGCCTCCTCCTTCTTTTTTTTCTTCTTCTTCTTCCTCCTCCTCCTCTTCTTCTCCTTCTTCCTCTTCTCCTTCTCCTTCTTCCTTCTCCTTCTTCTTCTCCTTCTCCTTCTTCCTCTTCTTCTTCTTCTCCTCCTTCTTCTTCTTCTTCTTCTTCTTCTTCTTCTTCTTCTTCTTCTTCTTCTTCTTCTTCTTCTTCTTCTTCTTCTTCTTCTTCTTCTTCTTCTTCTTCTTCTTCTTCTTCTTCTTCTTCTTCTTCTTCTTCTTCTTCTTCTTCTTCTTCTTCTTCTTCTTCTTCTTCTTCTCTATATGCGTCTACTACGACGCCTTTTTAAAGCATTTCAAAGGCCGTCCACATTCCACACAATATTATTGAGCATGGCATGAAGTGTCAACGCTACTTTGAATAATCAATTATTCAGTTGGAATTGGCAAACATTCGGACTTGAATCAATGGAATTTGCATTCGAATAATAATAAATCCAAGGAATTCCAGAAAAGTTATGTTATTTTAAGATCGTTTCAATAATACTGTTGTAATTAACAATAATAATGCTAATATAATATCGATAATTACGCGAATAATGAATAAATTGCTTCATTGCTTCTAATAAACCTGCTGTTAATGTCCTGATCATTCAATAGATTTCAATGAATGAGTTTTGACTGAGAGAATGAACTATTAACTATTTTAATATGAGTTAACCAGAGTAACTATGAGTTAACTATTCGATGTTAATCTAATTTGATTTGATTTTCACATGTTCAAACACACAATTGGAAAGATGATTTGCAACATGATAGTATTTGATATCCAACAAAAATAATTAAGAAAAATCACAATAAAATCCGTGTATAAACGACCAGTTAAGTATACCACGCTTCACCACTAAATAAAATATTCAATTTTCAAGAGAATGACAATCTTATAAAAAGATAATTATTTAATATTTGAAATTTTCAATATCCATTAATCAAACATGACAGTATACATTGATCCATTGATCCACGATGAATGAAAGGCGTACGATAAAATAATGAAAAACAAGCATTTGAGATTTAAAAACTGGCACTACATAGAATTGTCTACATAAGATATAAAATATTTAAAATGATAGAATAAAATACAATAATTAAGTCATAATTTTTGAAGCAGAACAATAGGATATGAATACGATATCCTACATGAAACGTAATTGCAATATTTTCCAATAGAAATGGAGCCGTTCCATAATAGGACACGCCATATAGGATAATAGAAAGCTAGAAGTCCTCTGATTGGCCGAGCCTAGACTGTAGACACGCCTCCAGCAGGAGTGACTGACTCCCTTTCTACTTCAGCTCTCGGCCAATAGGAAGGCTTTACTCCCCTCTACGCTAGCATTCTATTGGCCAATAGAGTCACTCCATTCAGTCGGTCCTCCTATGAAGTGTTTGGTGATTAGTCTAATTGCATCGGTGTGTGCTGCTTCATAAGCAGCTATGTGAATTATTGTGACTAAACGTGACTAATCTCGTCTTGTCTTGACTAACCGGTGTATGTTTAACCTAAGATTGCATACATTGAAGTTGGGTTGTCAATGTATTTGATAAGAGAGATAATGATTTCATAGAGGTAATTTCACACTATCACTCTTATCACAGATAAAACTAGAATTTGGCTCGATTTTGCTCAAACCTAATACCAGACATCTACGAGACCATTAAATTGTGAAACAAGCAATTACGTATAATTTATTATTTCTTACAGATCTAGATAGCTTAGAATAGGTATGGGTAATCACAATCAACTAACATTTAAGACCAGCTTACTGCTTACTCAATTTATATAATGTGTAGTGGAACATACTGTGGAATTGGGAACATGTTATAGGCCTAGTTAATGTTGTTTACTGAGAAACAAAAATTCAGTCTACTATTCATTTTATTTAGCGTATTGCTTTTAATAGTGGGGAGACCTGAGTAAGTGAGTAGGGTTGTCACCAACATAACCAATATCCTTTGATAGGGAACATGGTGTAAGTTTGTTTTTACTTAGAAAACAGACACTACCATTTAGAAAAAGTATTTTTCGATTTTATAAAGTCATTTATTCATTTATCCAGTCTACTTATCATATATTATGCGTAGAAAACTGGTAAACTCACAAAACTATCAAACGACTCTATTCACTGTTTGAAGAGTTATTCTAAATCGGAATATAATGCTATTCATCAATCAAACAGGTTGTTGAGTTATTAAGGTTATGTAGCGAAATTCCATTTTTTTTTTTAATTCAATGGTAGATTAATGGTAGTAATCCTTTAATGGTAGATTAACAGAAAATATAATCCACTAGGTCTAGTCTGATATATAGCAAACTAGAATATTAACGAAAATCTATGAAGAAATCAATCCCATTCTAAGATAGATATTGCTTCATTCTCGTCCTGATTCAACTTTTGATGCTTCAACTAGTTCGCGATGTTGTCATACACATCCAAAGACTAAATCACATTCAAATTGTTACATACGTGTGAGTTTGCGTGTATATTAGAGTATATAACATGTAATATATACCCATATATATTCAGTAAATACCGTGCTAGACAACTGGCAAGTCACAAAACGTGATCTAAAAAAATCTATATACACAAACCGGCTCAACAAGTTGCTAAAATGCCGACGATAGTGATAGCAGAAATACCACACATAAATACAGATAAACAAAGTGAAGTGATCTGGAATATAAAGATATATATACTTTTCGTAGTGGTAGCATGAACTCAGAGAGAATATAGAAGTACTCTCTGCATGAACTCCGCGACTGAGCATAGATATACAAATAACAGTGATGTGAACTATATAGATATAAATTGGTGGGATATCGCAAGGCACGGATACATTACACAGATATAGGTGAAACGGTGGATATAGATATAGGTGGATGTAGGTCTGGTTTTGGTACGGCACAAGTGCAGTTTAGAACAGGTTTGCATGCAGAGGGAGAAGAAGAAGAAGAGTAGGAAAGATTAGAAGAAGGAGAAGAAGGGGAAGAAGAATAATAAGAAGAAAGAAACTGAGAAGAAAGAGGTTTTGAAGAGAGAAAGTGAATTCGAGTGTAATGAGAATGTTGGAGAATTTTGATTGCCATAAGCCAATAAGACTTAGGTACTTTCAAGTAATATTTACAGAAGCAATATTATAAGTAATACTTATAGTAGTACTCCAAGTACAACTTCAACGGCCAAAAAATTAACTAATTGAAATAAACCGCCTTAAAATGATGTCATTCAACAAAACCAATGTATGAATCTAATGTCAATGTAATGACGTCATTTTACGTGATTGAATTCAATTGGAGTTTTAATCGGCCGAAAGAATTGGAAATGGTACATTTGAAGGGGGGTGGAAGGTAGTTGGAATACTTCTGACACAGTGTCTGGTGAGATGTTGTGATATTTATAATACATAATAAAAACACTGGAATGTAGTCAAAAATATCACTGTATTTATTAGAATTTAACAAACATGTTTTGGCATCATCAACTGAAGATGGCACAATAATGCCGAAACATGTTTGTTAAATTCTAATAAATACAGTGATATTTTTGACTACATTCCAGTGTTTTCATTATATAGTTGGAATACGTAGAGCTACAATAAATAGAATAAAAAAAGGAGAAAAATGTTTTTTCTCTATGTTGAACGTTCTTGTGTGTTTGAATAAAATATTTGAAGCGAAAAGGAAACGTGATACTAAGCTTCAGAAGTAAAAATGCACAAGGAAAGGATACAAAACAGAAATTTAGGAGAAGGATAACAGTTATATAATACCACACATAAAACAGTAAGTACTTATCAACACTACTTTATCAGTGAAAGATTTACATAGATGAGTAAAAAAATCAGACTTTACAAAGAAAGGTCGTAGGAAAGGTGAACTACTACAGAGAAGTGGAAAAAAAAGAAGGAGGAGAAGAAGAAGAAGAAAAGAAATAGAAGAAGAAGAAGGAGGAAAAAAGACAAGAAGAAGCAGAAGAAGAAGAGGAAGCGAACTGAAATGAACTAGAGGAACAGGTTCGTGGTGTGCACTATACGATAGATATAGTTCGGTTCATTTGCCGTTCTAGATTGTTACGTAACACTGCAAAACCGCTTTGATTACCATTACCTGTATATCTATATACATATCTTCTGAGGAGCAAAAGTGGTGGAAAGAGAAGATGATACGCTGAGACCAACAGGAGTGAGTGAGACAGAAGACTCTTCGACCTTCTTGCGCTGTATACATTCTGCAAGATTGATTCTTCTATTTTGTCTTAGTTCTTTCTCAAATTCTTCTTCTTCCCTCTCATTATCCTCCTCTTTTTTCCTTTCTCCTTAATTCTCTATGTACTTGTTCATTAACCCTGTCGACATTTTTCCATTTCATTCAATTTATTTATTCACAATTTACAAAAGCAATGCAACATATAGATAAAATACAAGAAGTAATCAGTAGTTGGAATAATTATTGTAAAATCGTTTTGGGGCCTCATCAGACAGAGGCGACTGCACGAAACCCAATTAAATTAAAGTAAACTGACGTTCAAACGAGATCACTATGGATTTTGTTGCATTGGTTCCGTTCGTTAACCGGCGTTGAATGACGTCATTAAACGGAGCTCAACACAGGAATAACGTTGCATTCTGCATTGGTTTCGTCAACTGACAGCGGTTAAATTTAATAGAATCTCGTGTAGTAGACAGGGATCTTTGTACTGCACTTCGTACCTTCATGGGTTTTTTGTTTCTTAGAAATAAATCTTACATTGCGTTGTGCATAAATACAAAAAATAATGATAAATAACACTGGCCTAGGCAAATTAAGGGTTAGAAGTGTAACACTATTAAAATAACATATTATTCAAGTAGTGACATTCATTCAATTCGACGCTTGGCATTAGATAGATAGGTTGATAGATATAATTTCATGACGTTGCTGATGACCGTAGACTGAGTTGACAAAGAAATGATAGCTCTCTTTCTATATATATCTATCCAATGCCATATGTCAAATTGAATAAATCGCAGTATATCTTCTAAAACTCTATAAGAAACACTCTTTTATCTCTATATAATCTCTACAGAAACTCTACATATCTTCTAAAACACTATAGTGGATTTGGCCCAATCTAGCTAACCAATCAAAAAAGCGACATCCACTTCCAATAACCTCAGTGTGATTATACTTTATACTGTCTCTTTAGTAGACACCAGCAGCATTTAAAAAACTGAAAATGCTCAATTCGACCAAATGACAGGTCGGCAAACCGGGTAGCCACCCATAGATCAAGCAATTCCTCACAATCTTACTTCATAAAAAATACATATGGCATATAAGTTGTAGGCCTTTTTTAGACATTTCATCCCCTCCAAACTTGATTGAACCCAAGACGGGCAAACCACCGATTGCTTCATCTCTCATACTGCACTCAAACCACTTTCATTCAGCTTCTGTCTCCCAGTTACCTTAGCAGTGTAAACACGTTGATCTGGCCCCTCTGGCTCAGTTGCCGTTGACCTCCTTACCTAACCTAACATTTTCCACTAACAAATTTCTTCGATCCTTATCATTCAACTTTATTATCCTCTTGTGATAGAGGTATTTCATTATTTTACTTATATTTATCTCCATTTGCATCCTTATAATTATCCTGTAGTTTGAGCACAAAAAACTGGTACCCAAAAAAACTGTTGCTGTTAACCTCTTTACCTTACCTAACTTTTCCATACTTCCATTAAGATCATTGATCCTTATCATTATTCTCTACATCACTATCCTGCCAATATTCCACCTCCCTAATGTTATCTCTGAAACATGTCCTCCAATCATCCTTTGTCAATAAATATCCTTTAGGCTATTCTTGAATACTTTGATTCATTTCTTCTTATTTCAATTATGATTTCAATCATTGTTTGATCCTTCTGCAATCCTCATTCAATCCTTATTCTGTCTTTTTTTAAAGACATATCTCATTTGATCTGAGATCTTTTTAAACACAGATAGATCTCTCTTAATCTGATCCTCATTTCAATCCTTATTTTGTTTATACACTTTTAAGTGGAAAAACTTGACTTCCATCATAGTGACTGACAATTGTTTCGTCTTAGTTTTGGACATCATCAGACTCAAATTATTGCCTTATTTTGTCTTATTTCAATCTTAATTTGATCCTCATTTCACACCTTATTCCATCCCTATTTCAATATTCTTGTTCTACCCTTATCTCAAATGTTATCTCTAAAACGCGCCCTAATCGTCGCTCAAATCGCGACGTTTGCGCACCATCTACTGCGCAAGTGCTGTGTTCTGATTATAGTCGGCTTGCAAGTTGAATGTGACAGTGCGAAGTGTGCAGCTTTGAGATTAGGCAAAGTAGTGTGCAAATTGTTGCCTTGTGCTTTGTTGGATGCTTACCGGTTATCGGTGGTATTGGCTGAAACTGAATGGGATATTTCGGGTGAGTTATTGTCATGAATTTTTTGTTTGACAAAAAATATTGTCATGTCCATTACCTGTTGAAAAACATTGAGGTATGTAATCGATTGATTTTGAAGCTTAGTTGCATTTCCCTTTCATAGATTTTAGCTGGTTGTTTGATAAAGCATGAATCCGCTGATTGCCTCTCATTCTTTCTCTTTTTCATTTCCTTGTTATATTTCACTCACACACTCTATCGTTGTCTGTATCCCTCTCTCATTGATTTTTCCATTAAAAATGTTGTGTTGATCCATAAAATAATATTCCAATGATATCTTCCATTCATCAGTTTTTGGTTGTCAATAAGTGAAGTGATTTGATCTCCATTTTTGTAGAACATAATATTGACATAGAAATTCACGAAATTATCAATGCAGACCAAGGAATATTACTTGAATGATAGGCAGCCAGAAAATCTCTAGTTTATAATCGTCAGAAAAGTTAATTCTCGCGTATTATACATTGAGGCTTTCTGTAATAATATCATTCATAAATTTTTCATGAGCTCTAGGAATGTGTGTATGTATAGGCTTGATAAGGCTGATAATTGAGAAATGAATTCAATGACTTTTTTAGGCAGCCGGCACCAGCGGTATAATGAGTCCTTCGAAACACGAGAGTGGCCTAGAAAATGTAGTCTATTGATGTCAACTGGTATCAAAGCTTCTCCTCATAAGACCAGGAATATACTAACTTGACTTCGGCCCGTCCATTAGGACAAGCTTTATTAAATTTTTCCAAGGTACCCTCCGCTACTGTATGTCAAATTAGGTGAATGCTCGTCTAGAATTTACTCATAGAAATAACTAGGGACTAGAACTAACCTGTCAAAGGAAAATTGTAGCTTAGAATTGTATCACTTGACATAACATAGCATATAATTAACGTATCTTCGCAATATACATCCTATGGAAATTTGAAAAATTATTGCGGATTTAAGCAAGATTAAGGCTAGGCGTACACCGGTTAGTCAAGACAAGACAAGACGAGATTAGTCACGTTTAGTCACAGTTATCCACATAGTTGCTTATGAAGCAGCACACACTGATGCAATGACTATTCGGTGTGTGTTGCTTCATAAGCACCTATGTGAAGTACTGTGACTAAACGTGACTAATCTCGTCTTGACTTGTCTTGACTAACTGGTGTACGCCTAGCCTTAGAGGTGTGTCACTCAATGCCCTCACTGCTGTCATTATACAGTCTATGCAGTCTCATGTATTTAAAATAGATACATTTTTGAATCTGTTTTTCATTATTTGCTCGTGTTACAGAGGAATGGGTGACCAAGAAGAAAGTGGAGCTGACGACGAAGCGACAAATCGAGACCCGCGTGAAGCGCCAAGTGGTGTTGGAGGACGGGAGGGTGGTGGAGGACTCGGGGCCCATTGTCACCACCAACACCACCGAGGACACCGAGAAACAGGAGTCAACCACCACTGAGGTAGGTCATGCGATCATGCTATGAAATAATGACTTATGGTCTGATTAGTTTCACATCTTAGTTGTGAATCAACACCATTGATTTATACGGTTCCTTTCATACGCATGAAGCTATCGTCTGCTCAATCATAGCATGAAACAGACCCTTCAAAGTTGATTTTATAACTTGAATTAAAGATTATAATAACGTATTATAACATAATTCTTAGTTCAATGGTAACATAATGTCACAATCACCGAGGAGATAAAAATAGCAACTTTTATTTTTTAAAAATAAATTAAGATGGAAGGTAATGAGACATTGCAACCATACAGTTGCTGTTAAATCATAATAATTAATTGAACAAAATTCCTAATTAATGCCATATAATATTCTGAAGACTTTGCTATTTGCAAATATTGACAACAGATTAATAGCTAGTAAGGAAATTCGATGAACGCTACTGCACAAAAAACTTCCTCCCCGGGCGGGAATATTTGCAAATAGCAAAGTCTTCAGAATATTATATGGCATTAATTAGGAATTTCGTTCAATTAGTTATTAAAAAATAAATATTATAAACTGATTTTTACCCACACTGCCCTATACTCCTCAATCATGTTGAATTTCCTGAAAAAAACACATATTTTATAATCCGACAAAGGACAAAACCTTTCGATGCTTACAGCGAATACCAGTGTCCAGTACAAGTTTCCATTAACTGTTTTTACATTTTTAACGTTAATTTTTCCAAATCAACGACACGACTCCGACACAATGCAACTAATTAGTTCATTGAAAATTATTGCAACGCATTAGTTTTCCGTTAGATAACATATTTTTACAGCGGTCAATTCAATTAGATTTACGTGCAATTGGCCTTGAAAGTTTTCGTCTCCCTGATTACAATAAACAGTTGAATCATTCAAGCATACATTATGATATGCTACCAATTTGGAAATTTCTCTTCAAAGAACAAAAAAACTATCGGATAAAATAATTTTATATTCTGGCACAGTGTCTGGTGAGATGTTGTTTTATTAAAACATAATAAAAACACGAATATATCATCAAATATAACTTATTTATTAAAACATTTGTTTGGGCACCATTGTACTGATCATGCCCAATGTACAATTTAAAATTTTCACTGTTAAATTTTTGATGAAGGTTCCCAAAAAGATTTGTGATTTTGTTTTGATGAATAAGTGATATTAGATTTTATTTTATTATTTCCATTCTATATTGTTTTCAGACAAAAATACTAGAAACACAGTCTACCAACGTTTACAAAAATATATACAAGATGTACAGGATAACTAAGTTATAACTTTAGTCTGTGCTAGAACAAAATAATTCAACCAGTAGTGGATTCATGAATATTATCCGCATTGAAACCACTTCTTTGGCAACGGAAAACAAGTAAGGACATACATGTAACTGGGGCCAGCACGACAAGTCATACCGATTTCAATGCCATTCAATACTACCGGCGGTGATTGAATCATCACTGGCAATGTGATACTGTAATGCAGAGTGAAGGTGGGGCAACTCACCTTTGTGTTACTGTTGAACTTGGAGTGGAAAAGCACAAGCTGACGTGACAACAGCTGCTAATACACGTTGTCAATGGCGAACGAATTTGTTTATTGTTCTAGTACAAATGTTATTCACAAGTGCGGTACAGAGATCATGCACTCAGGTACAGTAAGGCTAGGCGTACACCGGTTAGTCAAGACAAGACAAGACGAGATTAGTCACGTTTAGTCGCAAAACTTCACATAGTTGCTTATGAAGCAACACACACCGATTAGTCATTGCATCAGTGTGTGCTGCTTCATGAGCAACTATGTGAATTACTGTGACTGAACGTAACTAATCTTGTCTTTTCTTGACTAACCGGTGTACGCCTAGCCTTATGAAGCAACACACACCGATTAGTCATTGCATTGGTGTGTGCTGCTTCATAAGCAACTATGTGAATAGCTGTGACTAAACGTGACTGATTTCGTCTTGTCTTGTCTTGACTAACCGGTGTACGCCTAGCTTTATTTGTCATTTGATAATTTTGTCTATTCTCAGTGCCTTATGGTAACGCAGATGTCTACCAAAGTTTTAGGCTAGGCGTACACCGGTTAGCCAAGACAAGACAAGACAAGACAAGATTAGACACGTTTAGTCACAGTACTTCACATAGTTCCTTAGGCTAGGCGTACACCGGTTAGCCAAGACAAGACAAGATTAGTCACGTTTAGTCACAGTTCTTCACATAGTTGCTTATGAAGCAACACACACCGATTAATCATTGCATCGGTTTGTGCTGCTTCATAAGCAACTATGTAAATTACTGTGACTAAACGTGACTAATCTCGTCTTGTCTTGACTAACCGGTGTACGCCTAGCCTTAGAATACTTAAATTGTATATGTTCACTTCTTTCTTAAGTACAACAGAATCTCAATTATCTATAATTATTTACAATAATTATCATGAATTAGAGATATCACATGAATTGAAATATTATTATTTAAACATAATGAAACATAATAGAAATCTAATGCTTGATCATCTAATAGAATTTAGCGTAAAAATGAACAATAAATGGTAACAATTGTTAATATTGTTATTTGCACCCACTAGCCCCAGGTCAAGCTATTCATAACGAACACTCGTCAGTACATAGATACATATACAGTACATATATATTATTACAGTACATAGATCAGCACATAACATAAAGGACAAGAGTTTTATCACTCTTTCATATGATAATTCTGTATAAATCAAGAAAAGGCCTAGGTCACACTATCGGTGTAATGACGACCTTGTGATTCTGGGTCTGTGACTTGTCCGTGTCGTGTCGTGTCTGTGCCCTTCCGTGCCGTGCCCCTAAACCAATAATATGTCGATGACATCAGACACAGCAATCTCTCAATGACCTTCTTGTCGTTTTCTCTCTTTCTTCTTCTTCTTATTCTTCTACTACTTTTTAGCAGTGTGCAATATCATACTTTTCTCACTCAGCTTCAATGTCAGCCACCTTGAGACATGACATTATCACCACTACAACACAAAACTGTTAGTAGTCATTCACCGCATTGTGGCACAGGTTTAGGCGTTTGTAAGATCGAAAAGATAATATAAATAGATCATTTTGTGTCCAATTGAAAATAAAACTTGTTGGAAGAAAAAGGAATGAATGCGGAAGAAGGATAGAGCATGAGGAGTAAGAGAAGTACAATAGGGAAAAATGAGAGAGAAGATAAGAGGAAGGAACGGGGAAAAGTAGGGGAAAGGAAGGAGAAAGTAGAAGAAGGAAAAGAAGAAGATGAAGGAGAAGAAGAAAAGGAAGAACAAGGAAAAAAAGAAGAGGAAGAAGAAGAAGAAGAAGAAGAAGAAGAAGAAGAAGAAGAAGAAGAAGAAGAAGAAGAAGAAGAAGAAGAAGAAGAAGAAGAAGAAGAAGAAGAAGAAGAAGAAGAAGAAGAAGAAGAAGAAGAAGAAGAAGAAGAAGAAGAAGAAAAGAAGAAGAAGAAGAAGAAGAAGGAGAAGAATAAGAAGAAGAAGAAGAAGAAGAAGAAGAAGAAGAAGAAGAAGAAGAAGAAGAAGAAGAAGAAGAAGAAGAAGAAGAAGAAGAAGAAGAAGAAGAAGAAGAAGAAGAAGAAGAAGAAGAAGAAGGAGAAGAAGAAGAAGAAGAAGAAGAAGAAGAAGGAGGAGAAGAAGAAGAAGAAGAAGAAGAAGAAGAAGAAGAAGAAGAAGGAGGAGGAGAAGAGTTTCTTTGTAAAAGTGGTGAATTCTGGAAACCCAAAAACGTTCAATGTTCATGGTTCAAGAGAAATCAATACTAGCTCTGAACAGAGTCTATTATAATATTCATCAATATACACATGTATTATGTAGGGAAAAGATAGAAGAATCATCCAGAAATATACAAAAATTTCGCTATAACTTTTGAAAAAATGGTACTTTTCAATCAATAACTGATTTGTTCCAAGTGTGTTGATGGAGCAAGTGATTATGAGTAATCCTGTATGCTTCCATGTCCATTGAATAGGCTTATATTTATAGTGTAGACAATAAGTACTTATTTTTAACAATTTAATGTGACACTTTAATAATTATTATGATGATGTTGTCAATACCACTACAATACTGTTACTGTTATTGTTACAGCACTGGACTACAATACACTGTTACTGTTGATTACTGTTATCTGTTAACTTTTTCTGTTACTGTTAACAATTACATTGTTACAGCTTTGGACGGCGGTTTTATGGCTTCACCAATCACATATGATTCTTTTTACTACCACAATATCAACTACACTATATCCACTTAAAATTGTTTTAATGTCTTATTCTTATTACTGTAATGAGAACGAACTTTATTGAAATTTAAACTGCATTAACAGGGTTTAACAGAGATTGATAATGGTGCAACCAACAAAACCGGTGTCTCGATACTTGAATAAATTTTTTATTACACCTTCAAGGTTTCTTATTCGATCTGGATAACCACAATATCGCCCCCACTACTACAATTCATAATTTATTAAATTACTGTAATGAGAGTTGAATTGTTGTTTTCAATCACTGTAATGAGAATATATTGTGTTGGATTTTGAATGTTTTCTTCTCTCTTTGTCTGTGGCAGAAACGCGACCTAGCAGGAGACGGAGATGGCGACAAGAGCGGAGACAAGAGAGACAGAGAGCTGGAGTGGGCGGTGTCGGGGGGCGGGGGGGCGTTGGCCACCCAAGATGGTCTGCTCCGAGAAGTAAAGGAGAAGAAGGTGTGCAGTCGCCAGGAGACCAGCGAGCTGCTCGAGACTGAGGATGTGCAGCATTTGGGAGATATCACCGATCAGGCGAGTTACAATATACAAACATAATGAGAAGTAAATCGAAAGTTTCCAGTGAAAATCGAGAATTTACATTGAAAATAGATATTTCCTACGGAAAAAAATCAGTAATAACTTTCATACTTCAGTCAATACTCAGTTGAATACATCAGTCAATCATAAAACAATCGAGAATTTACATTGAAAATCGATATTTCCTACAAAAAAAATTCAGTACTAAATTTCATACCTCAGTCAATATTCAGTTGAATAAATCAGTCAATCATAAAACATTTATATTGAGTAAGCAAAGCGCCACTTGTTCTGCTCAAATTTGACGCCAACTTCTTGTATACTCTATTTAGCAGGCAGGTCCAAGCAGTTCTTTCAAATACCGAGAGCTGGCGCTGAGTTTATTCTATATTTTCCACCCCTAAAGTGTTTTTTCCCAAAAATAAATAAATCTGCACATCTAGGTCCATTGATATTTCTTTTTGGCGTGAACCGTAACTAAATTGGTCCAAAGATTACTGTGATTACTAGTTGTAGCTGCTGTGGCTGTCATTCGTTATGAAACTCCCTTTTGATATACAAATGATTTGAATTATGCCTTGAATTCACCAAAAATATTATTTCTTCAATTTGATGTTAAAGGAGACGCGGCTAGCTTCCATAATTTCTGTACTGTATCACGAATCTAAATCAAATTATCCCTTCTTGAAACAAGAATGATTTTTCAATAAAATAAGAGTAAGATTTTTAAAACAATTCAAGTTACAATATTGTTATAAGCAAGCTTGTATTGTAGTTCTAGAGTTGTAGGTTGTTACCTACTACCATTAGAAACACACACATACGTAGGATACATAGCACATCTAATCAATACCACAATGACCTACAAAAACAGGATACGTCAATCTGAACTTGATCAAACCATTTCAGACAAGAGGTGTGCTTCAACAAGTGTTTTTTCACTCGGATTCCTACTCTGAACCATATTTGTAAATCACGCGATTCAAGTTCACGAAAGTGGTAATGGACAAAAACAACAACAACAATAAAATACTGAGAAGAAAATACTAGAAGAAGACGGAAGAAGAAAGTTGGCAAAAGAAGAAGAAGGAGAAGATGAAGAAGAAGGGCTGCCCAACCTACGGTTTTATGCGGTCCGCCATGTTGCCATAAAGACAAAAACCTTAACAAAACTGAAACGTCAAACGTTAACATGGTGTTTCAACTAAAACCGAAAAGGAAAATTAACCGAAAAGGAGGGTAAAAATTACAAAATTTCCTGGGGGAGCCAAGCGATAAGTACTATTTGAATTACTGGAACATTAAATTTTGAAAAAGTCAAACGTCTGCATTGCTGTAGCTATAAACCAAATGAGCCATTGAAATTCTAGCCAACCACAGTGGAATACAACAGTCAGACGCCATGGAAATTCTCTTGCAATACGATTGGTCGTCCCACTAAGCCCAGCCCACGGCTGGCCACGCCTCCAGCCAATCACAAGCAAGCAAGTGAGACAGAAATGGAGTTCCCTGTTAGTTTCCTATTTTGTTGATAGATGGCGTTAGAGAAGAAGAAGAAGAAGAAGAAGAAGAAGAAAGAAGAAGAAGAAGAAAGAAGAACGGAATAATAAGATGGAGTGGATGGTACTACTAGTAGAGGGAGGTGTTTTAGTTTAAAAAATAATAGATGAAATTGTTGAAAATAAAATATTAAAACTGAGGAGTTCGAATATCAAGAGAGAAACGCTAAGAAAATAATAAAAAGAAAAATAAGAAGGGTAAAATAGAGTATGGAATGAGAAAGGTAAGATGATGGAGAATTTCGTGGATGAGACACATAAGTGAAAACAAGTCAGTGAAAGCAGAAGGAGAAGAAGAAGAAGAAGAAGAAGAGGAAGAAGAAGAAGAAGAAAAAGGAAAAAGAAGAAGAAGAAGAATAAAAAGAAAAAGAAGAAGTAGATAATTGATAGGTAAAAACAAAGAATGACAGAATAAATCATTTCCATTCCAGGCAGCAGAGCCATATTTGTTTACATTCAAGAATAAAACGATTTCTACCCTACGTGATCTAACATCCAAGTACTAGGTTCGAATTTTTATTGTTTTCCAGAACTAAACGCTTTTTACCATTTAAAAGCAATCCACCATCCCAGATCTCCAGACGGTCTTCAAACTACCATTACTCGTTCCAAGAATCAGTTTCTAGCCTACAGATCTCGAATGGTCCACTTGTAACGCTAAACTACAATTATAGTGTACCAAGATACGACCTTCGCCAACTTTCTAATGTCTCTAGAAGTCTTGCAGGTTGGTAAGGTTAGGCTAGGATTGTCGCTTGAACGTTATACCTCCTTATCTGTTATTGCTGTTCTATATACCTACCATACACATCTATGTGTTTCCTTCATCTATGGACTGTTCCTGAGAGAGCTGCTGCTCTATTTACTTAACATCCAGGTACTTACTATATCTATATAGGCTGCTCCCGTCACAGAAATAAACTATTTCAGTTACTAATAAGATATAGTCACCAAATACAGAGATAGTAATTGTGAATCGTTCCCGACATTTGATTGTCATAATAGTAATTATTGTTGTAAATTGCTTTTAGCGGACTTCATGATCTCATTCAGTATGAATGATGTTTGTATACATAGATATGGTCAATACTACAGTAATGGATATTGCAATGGTGTTGGTGAATAGATATAGGTATAAAGAAGTTAGCGATCGTCGTGTCTTACGGTATCAGAGCAGTTTTGTCAGACATGACTTTAAATGGAAAGTGAATTATAGCGGTGAACTATTTAGGGAAATGTGACCTTGGAGGAGTCAAGTAACTGATTTGCTTTTGATGGAAAGGAAAATAGAGGGTGAAGAAGGAGAAGAAGAAGAAGAGGGAGGAGGAGGAGAAGAAGAAGAAGAAGAAGAGGGAGGTTAATAAAGGATAGGCAGGAGAAGAAGGAGAGGAAGGGGAAGAAGAATTAGAGGGAGGTGGAGAAGAAGAGAAAAATAATAGAAATTAGTGCTTGGAAGGAGGTATCTTTCATGTATTTTATTGATAAAATACATGATATGATATTATTGGTCTGATATTATTGTCTAAAAAGCTCTCTATCTTCCAATACAATGGTCTCTCTTTCCCTGTACAATGACTTTTCCTTCCACCAGAGAAGTATTACCCAGGGGTTAGTGGAGAAGCGTGGTATACTTATTTGGTAATAGGAAATATACCCGGCGATGACCAAATAAGCATACCACGCTTCGCCACAGCCAGGGGTGTATTTAGTTTAGTCGAGGTATTCGTTTAGTCCAGGTGTTCGATTTGGCAAGTAGTTCGATTAGTCAAGTACGGGAGTGTTTCGATTAGTACAGTTTTCGTTTAGACAAGTTGGAGATTCATTAGTAGATGTATGTAAAATGTATTAGGCTTCAAATACAAAATAATTATAAAAACTCAAAATGAATATGCATAAGCATGTTATCTCTTTTCCCATAGATTTAGTTGCAAAACAAACAGTAATAAATGTTCACTATAGATCAACATCCAAGCCGTTCCTCAAATTCCTCTTCGTAGAGTCTAGGTGAGGATTGGTAAATTCAACAATAAATATTTATGGAAATGATTATCCACTCAACAAGCTCAACACACTACACATAGAAGAAAAAACAAACTTAATGTAAAGTCGAAACAAATTATTGCCGGATATCACTGAATTATCGTTACTTTAGCTAGAACTTTAGTGCTTGTTTTAGAAGAACATTGTAAGTGTAAGCGGACATTGGTCAGGTGTAAGACAGAGAAAGTTGAAGAGAAAGAGGAAGAGAGCTAGATAATGGCAAGAAAGAGAGGAAAAGAGAGAAGTAGAGAAAGAGAGGAATAGAGAGAGAATAGAAGAGAAAGATAAGAGAAGTGTGAATAAAAGACGCGTGACCAGATCTCAAGTGATCAACATCTAGACAGCCTTGGGAAGCTGAAGAAGAAGGAAGAAGAAAGAGAGGAAGAGAAGAAGAGGAAGAAGAAGAAGAAGAAGAGAAGAAGAGGGAGAAGAGAGAAAGAAGAGAGAGAGAGAGAGAGAGAGAGAGAGAGAGAGAGAGAGAAGCAGGAGGAGAAAAAAGCAATAGAAGAGGTCACCAGTATTGTCTTCAAATAACAGCTGTTTCCGGATAAGTGAAGGATTTCTGGGCCTTCATTGAAATTTTATTAGTAACTTGAAGTATGTATGATCGAATGAATCCACTCAATATAGGAAAATACACGCTTGACTTGCAGAGACAACTCTGTGGATAAGTAAGTAGTAAATAGTTTTTTTCAGTGATGATAAGGTATAAAGCTCATGGCACACAGGAGACGCTTATAAGCTTATAAGGTATAAGCTTGATAGAAAAGAAAGAGGTGTATCTCATTATTTTTCCATCATGTAATTCAATTATTCATCTTAGTCAATCTATTCATTCAAAGCTCAATACATTGCAATGGTATGAATTTATTACCTAACTGAATCGATGAATTTAAAATTATCCAATAGAAGCAGATATAGCCTAAGCTTGTTATAGTCAAACATCATACATTGAGAATCTGGAATAATGAACTCTACTAGTCAAAAATCATACATTAAATAACTAGAATAATAAATTCATCTTTTAAAAATTCAAGTATTAAAATATACACTCAACAATCATTCATTAAGAATCCAAATGTGAAATCAGATTATTGAAATCAACAATCATTACATCAATAAATGAGAAATCAAAATTCCACTATGCTTCAATCACATCATCAACAATCCAAATCAAACAATGATCTATGAACGAGAAAACAAGATTTCAACGGAACGCCTTACTCGAATTCTATTGGTGGACGCCTATTTCAACGTCAGCTGCTGTCTGCGACTTCAAGAACCGCTTCGACCAATCACAGACGAGTACTAGTACACTCCCATTTTCAACGCAATCTCATTGGCGGACTTCCATTTTGATGGCAGAGACTCCATAAACAGTATTCAAGTTATTTTGGTTGAACAAATAGACATTGTTATAGCAGGATCGTTTAACTTGTCAGAAAACATATGTTTCAACGAGCAATATCACAATACTTAACCTACAAATGCTGAATCTCGCAGATTATTGAAAAGGTCTTTTAAAAAGTTATTCTTTGAAAAGGTATTTTAAAGACTTTGAAGGTCTTTAAGACTTTTAAGCCTTTTGATTATTGTGTCGAAATCACTGTTTAATTATTACCGAAACAGCTGATTTCTGACAAGTTAAAAGGATCCTGCTATATCTGACGCTATTCTGAAAGACAATGTGTTATTCTCTAGTTATTTATAGAGTGAGTGATCTACGATTAATTGATTTAGGATATTTAAAAACTTTAGCTTTTGTGTAAAGGACAGTGAAAATCTGTAGCTTTCAACGAAACATGTATGGTCAAATAAATAAAGTGCTTTGAAATTATTTCCTATTTTGAAAAATATATCATAGACTGCCTAAATCTTCTTATTAATCTAGCAATTTAAAAATACTTTTCTTATCTTCGATATTATCTTGACTTTATACTTATACTGGCTATATGTTTTTGTGAATTATTTATTTATTCATTTAGCATATGGCTTTTGATAGTGGGGAGACCCGAGTAGGGTTGTTCCACTTCACCAACATAACCAATTATTATCCTTTGATAGGGAACATGGTGCAAGTTTGTTCTCACTTAGAAAACAGACATCAGCATTAAAAAAAAGTATTTTTTGATTTTATAAAGTCCGAAAGATATATAGCCTAACACTAAAACACAAATTGATGATCGAAAAATATTGAATTTTGATACAAATTTAGAGCACGAAACTTTTTGTGAAGGAAACTGTGGAAAGTTATTGAAAAAGAATTTTAAGTTTTTAAATATAAGAATTATACGATAAAATGAATGAAATATTTGAGTAAAAACTAATCAATATTTTTTGTCGTACAGGACTACCAGAAAGCAGTACAGGGTGGCGACAGCGATTTGCGCGAAACCCTGGAGCAGTGTCGCCGCGACACCGCAGCGTCGCGCCGCGACCACCAGCGACAGTTGCAGTTGCACCGTTGGGACTCGGCACGAAACGCGGCTCCCGGTCGCGTGGTGCGTCGCGCGACAAAAAGTCGCAAAGTGGTCGACAGCGAGGATAGCCAGCGACTGCATGCGTTGGGCCCTGATGGCAAACTGATCACTGAGAACAGAACCACTACTGAACATGAAGAGGTGGGTACTAGAAGGTTTAATTCGAATTATTCTTTTTTTAGAAAAAAAGTTATATATAGGTATCTATTTTTTGGAACTGTGTGAAGGCGGTATAAATCTCATTTTTAATAATTAATTGAACGAAATTCCCATTTAATGTCATATGATACTCTGAAGACTTTTGCTACTTCAAACATTGACAACAGAATAATAGCTAGTAAAGGTGAGTTTTCGTTACTGCGACCGAGTGCCGCAGCGGGCCCGACCAGCGTTGCCGATGCGATTGGTGAAAATCCCCACTATAAATGGTTGGGATTTTTCATCAATTACATCTGGCAACGCCAGTCAAACTTTCACTGCAACCTCATCATCAAATGATGATTTCAAATTTATGTGATTTGATTTGAAATTTAAATTTTTAAACTAGCCTACAATTGACAAGCGCCAGTGTACAGATCGATGTATTTAATGGCTGATGAAATATTTCTATTTCTATGTGTACAAGAGTCAACCGCATGCTTTATGAATGCCCCGTATTGTTCAATTCTATATTTTTCACAAATATTTTCCTGTTTTTCCGTAGATCGAGGGAGAGGAGCAGCCTGACTCGCGCAGTGGCTCGTCTCACTGCGAGGAAGACCACAAGGAGAGCTCGACTCAGTTTGCGCGCACCAAACAACAACAGCTGGTCGATTACTATCTTGGTCACAAGCGGATTGGTGGTGAAATTAAGTAAGCATTTCTAAGAAAAAAGCAGATTATCGTGAATTTCGACCTTGTTTCTTCAACCAATATTTTTCAGATATCTTGAGCATGGATATTTCTACGAACAAAAGCAGATTATCGTGAATTTCGACTTTGTTTCTTCAATCAATATTTTTCAGATATCATGAGCATGATATAGATATCTCATGTATCATACAAAGGTAAAATTCAAGCTAGTATTCACTACAGAGAGTGTATTGTAACAGTGTGGCCATTAAAACAGGAGGGGCAGCTGCCCACCTAGCCGATGGCTAGAACCGCCCCTGTTGTGACAGATAGAATTGAATTCCTGTATCCAAACGCTTTTCCCCAACTCAAAGAAGTAAAGTTGAATTTCTGTATCTCATGCACTTTTTCCCAATTGATGATATTGAATTGAATTGTTCTGTATCACCATAGATTTAGATTTAGATTTATTACTCTATTCATGTATAACAAATATGACGGCTTGAATTCTAGATGATAATAATAATAATAAATATACTGTACAACTAATTTATTCGTCAAATTTACATTAGCTTATAAATTATGCCATGAGTAGATGTAGAGGAAAAGTATACTGATGATATAATAATTGTGAGTTATCTAGATGAAAAGGCGAAGTTTGCACATATGAATGTCCATTCTTGGGAGAGGAGATACAAAGAAATCCCTTCCATCAACACTTGACCTTTGTAGATAAGAGATAGGAGATAGAGATAAGATAATATGTTATCTACGGTATTACTCTGTATGCATGCCCTTTTCCCCAACCTCATACACACCCTCTTCTCTTCTGCACAGATACGAGTCGGAGACTTTGGAAGGCGACCGGCAGGGCGCCCCGCTGGAGCTTCCCGTCGACTGGGACCGGATGTCGGCGCGGGCGCGGCGCCTCATGGACCGCAAGGACGCGCTCACCCGCCGCCCGCTCGACCCCGACCAGGAGGAGCGCACGCGCAAACACGAGACCGATCGCTGGCTCGACAGCCACTTCGGCAGTGTCTCCAGTGATGATAATGACACCACTCAGGTCAGAAAACAATGATTAGCGATAGTAAAATATGGTGGAGAGATCTACTTTTTGTTATACATATGCTTAAAATGATCGTCAGTTCATTTACTTAATACTGAATCACAATAATTCCCAAAACACTCCCACAGTCATCGTGCGAAAAGACTTGCTTTTGCCGAGAAATGTGCGCAGAGTTGAGATGATGGTTGCTGCAATGTTGCCAACGATCCAAAAAAATAATAGATAAACCTAATAATGATAATCCTAAATGATAATCCCTAGATGTATAATGTGAAGTCTTCCAAACATTACACACATACAATAAATGCAACAGAGAGATCGAAAAAACAATATAAAAAAATATTAGATACTATTCATAGTGCATGATAATAATTATCTAATAGTCTTTTTCCACAGTCATCTGATACTACCTTTCAAAAAACGTTCTATTAATTGAACGTTTCACCATAGAGAATCTCTAGTTCTAATCTCTGTCTCTGTGGTTTCATTCATTGTTGAAACTTGAACTGTGAATTTTCCCATTGCAATTGAACTGAATTGAACATTTTTTGTTAACTTTGTTACTTGGTTATAAAATTCATCTACAAAATATTTGTTTTCAATGAACAGGTAACAAAACCGGCCGCTACCTCCTCCTTCATCAACGTCACAATGAAGTCGAGCAAATCGCCCGTGCCTGCCACTCCGCCGCCACATGACGTCATCAACAGTTCGCATCATGACGTCATCATGAGAACAACGTCCATGTCACCTGTGCAGCAGCAGCACAGGTCGACCCATGAGACCACCACCAGTTCAATGACCCCCAACCGGTCCAATCAGACATCTAACGAACGGTGAGTGTTGATCTGCGATCAAGATTTGATCTGGGTTCAATTGTTTGGAGTGATCCTTATTCTCTTAGATCAACATTTGATCTAGGATCAAACAAAAGGATTATTAGGAGTGATCCTTACACTCTTAGGCTAGGCGTACACCGGTTAGTCAAGACAAGGAAAGACAAGATTAGTCACGTTCAGTCACAGTAATACACATAGTTGCTTATGAAGCAGCACTCACCGATTAGTCATTGCATCAGTTTGTGCTGCTTCATAAGCAACTATGTGAATTACTGTGACTAAACGTGACTAATCTCGTCTTGTCTTCTTGACTAATCACACACCGGTTATTCATTGCATCAGTGTGAGCTGCTTCATAAGCAACTATGTGAATTACTGTGACTAAACGTGACTAATCTCGTCTTGTCTTGTTTCGACTAACCGGTTTACGCCTAGTCTTACACTTGCTTATCAAAATACGAATAGTCGATCCAATCTGAGTTCTAATGAACGGTAATTTGGATGAAATACACATCTCCCTTTTTGTGGAACAATTTGTTCATTTTTTGCGCAACAATTGTTTCCTGATGGTACAGGTCTGTCATACAAATCAAACTGTCATCAAATAAAAAATACTAATCAGTCATACTATTCAAACTTTATGAATCAGTAAGAATAGGATGGGTAAACAACAACAGAATGGTAGGTGTTGATATTCGATCTAGATTCATCCATGATCAATCATCATGAATAGTGATCGTTGAACAATGCTATTTTCCAATAAATTGAATATTTCAATCTCCAATCAGAATTTGGAACAATTTGGAATCTCTGAACAATTGTTATGATTGTTGTGAGTAATCCTGGTTGAAGCATGATAGTATAACTGGCGTAATCAATCCATAGAAATCCAGTTTCAATTGAAACGAAGGTTTAAGGACATTATAATCAATAATACTCATCACTAGAGTATGAGTGTGTGCTCAGAATTCACTGTTTAACGAATTAAGATGAGCTTCATTCGCATCTCTTGACACTCATCTGACACGCCACTTAGGCTAGGCATACACCGGTTAGTTAAGACAAGACAAGACAAGACATGTGTGCTGCTTCATAAGCAACTATGTGAATTACTGTGACTAAACATGACTTATCTCGCCTTGTCTTGTCTTGACTAACCGGTGTACGCCTAGCCTTAGAGTATCACACAGTTAATCATTTTTCAATGTAATTTTAACGAACAAATATTCACATCTACAGGCAATAAACCGCGCCGATATCGAACACCAATAGCCATACAAATTACATTGATTTTTTAAAATTGATCTATTAATTATTTGCCAACTGTTTCGCCCTGTTGTTGTACATCTTCAGACAAACTGAACATTTTTCCCCCATTGTTTTCACAGCTACTCCTACAGTCGATCACATTTCGACCGTTCCGATCTTTCATCACCCGTGGAGCGGCCTGTTCCGACAGCCAACGTATCCGAATCACGAACATGGTATTCGACGGTGCAACGCAACGGACATAGCGGGCATAATGGACATAGCGGACATAACGGACATAGCGGGCATAATGGACATAACGGAAGAGCCGCCATGTCGTCTGAAGAGGAAGCAGCTAGCCCGTCACCACCTGTACGCCCTAGGAGAAGGAGAGGCCAGGTTGGTGTTTGATTTCATGTTGGTTTTGTTTATTTTCTTGTAATTGTTGATGAAGTATACATTGGATGTGATTTGTAAGGCTAGGCATACTACACCGGTTAGTCAAGACAAGACTAGTCACGTTTAGTCACAATACTTCCCATAGTTGCTTATAAAGCAACACACACCGATTAGTCATAGCATCAGTGTGTGCTGCTTCATAAGCATCTATGTGAATTACTGTGACTAAACGTGACTAATCTCGTCTTGTCTTGTCTTGACTAACTGGTGTACGCCTAGCCTAAGCTTGGCACAAGTTTTCCCATACCTGTAGTATTGATAACAATTTTGAAAAATGAAATAGTATTGATAATAATTTCTAGCCAAGATTTTATTCCTGTCAGAATCATTCTAATGAATTGTGAATGAATCGATTCATGCATACAAAAATTTTCAATCTTAAATTTTCTTTCATTCATCCAGGACGCTGACAAAGATGGCAGTCGTCAACTGATCGAATCTGAAAAACGTTGGCGCAGTCAACATTCTCTGGTCAACGGCTTTCGTGACGTCACCACCCCCACTTCCACCCCACCCCTCCCCTACAACGGCTACCACTCTCCCTCCCCACCACCTCTGCATCACAGCACCCCTTATCAGCTGAAGGAGGAGAGGGGGTATTCACCTTCCCCTGAAATACGCAATAGCCGTGTGGATTTACACAGAGGGAGGATATTCCTCTGAGCTTCAGCCGATTTAGATCTTCACAGAGGGGAGGGGGTACTCGCCTTCCCCTGAGCTGCGCAATAGTCGTGTGGATCTTCACAGAGAGGGGAGGGAGTATTCCCCTTCTCCTGATGTGGTTGAAGTCGATGGTGGGGGAAGCGGTAAGAAGAAGATATTTCAACGAACGCGGTTTGCGGCTGAGATACCGCTTGTGAAACCCAAACCACAGGTTAGTTGAAAAGTTTAAAAAATATATATTTTGTGTTCCACATGAATATTTTATATATTGAAGTATAGGATGCTTTATTTTGCCAAGGCACCTGCATTTAAAATTGATTTTTGTTATTACAACTTTTTAAAGTGTTCAAGAATACATTTACTAAACAATATTTACATTACTTTGACATCGTCGATGAAAGATTGAGCTTATAAACTAAATAATCAAACAATCAAACTCTTCTATGATTCTTATTATTTTCTTACTTCATTATTAGAGCCTGATGGTAAACAGGTGGCAATCAAGTAGAAAATTAACCAGTTATGTAATAGCATCTCTTAGTATGTATCTTAGTGAGTATCAGCTCATAGCAAATAATATAAAGTATAAATTGGAGGAGTTACAAGTTCGCGATAGCCTATAAAGCCTGCTACACTCTAATTTCCCCACTTTGTGAATGATTAAATATTGATTGATACGCCCAATATCCAAAATAGAGCTCACAAAGTAGAAAACGAATAATTGACTTCCCAATATACAAAGTAAGCTACTGTCCACAAATTAAATTCAACATCTATGCATTTCGAGCCTACTAGAACATAATATGGAACAGAAATTAATAAAAACTCACTTCTAGATAGTTCGAAATGCATTTATCAAGATTAATCAATACAATTTGCTTCTAAAATTTACGAGAGCATATCAAAGCTTGGAAGAAATATTGAAGTCTATTGGCAGCTTTGACGTTAATGAGATCAATTCAGTTTTGGAGTGGGAGCACTCGCTTATGATTGGTGGAAGTTGAGTGACTTGTAATCCGCCGCAGTAGCCATATTGGAATCCGTATCCACCAATAGGACTGCGGTAGTAGGCTATTCAAATAGCCTGATTGTTACCTGTTGATGCATTCAAATCAAAATCATTAATTTTTTTAATTACCTCGCGGTTGTGTTGTGTTCCAAGTTCCAATATTATCTAATAATTGATTGAGCCCAAATTTTTCTTCTCTTCCGTACACTCTTTTAATTATTTCTTCCCCAATTTCCAATCCACCTTTCAACTGTTCCTCATCATTATGATAGTTTCTATCCTCTTCAAATACTTTTTCTGTCTAGTTTCTTGCTACATCAGAAGAATATTGAAGAAAAAATAATATTGACATTTTTCCTATAGTCATGTATTGTTTATTTAGTTTATCGATCGATCTTTGTTTTTGTCGTGTGTTGGGAACAAGTCGTAATAGAAACGACAATTCTATTCTAATTATTAAACAAATTTATAATATAATTTGAATTTTAATATTGTGTATTGGGCATACCTATGTTGGTTTTTTTAAAGATATAGTGATGCCTATTGATGTAGGCATCAAATGGATTGAATGATGGCATTGGAATTCTTCTAATATGCTAATTCATTTGTTCCTGCCCATCCCAACTTCAAAAAACTCTTTCAATCTTTAGAAAAAAAAAAGTTTTTTACCATCACCTACTAACAAAATACTAATAAAGGAGTTCGAGAATAACAAAATGAGGTTAGCCTACATGTTTTTAGCAAAGGAATTTCTGCCAACACGCTAATTGATCTAGTAGCCTATCCCAACTTTTAGAAACTCATTCAATCTTGTTGGAAGAGAGAGAGAGAAAGAGCAAAAAGAGAAAATATATAATAATCTAGCTCACCTATGGAATATTGAATTTTGGGTGTAGGTGTTGGATGTGACTAAGGCAAGAGCAGGTGGGCAGTCGAGGCCATATCACCAACACACAGATTCTTCTTCTTCTTCTTCTTCTTCTTCTTCTTCTTCTTCTTCTTCTTTCTTCTTCTTCTTCTTCTTCTTCTTCTTCTTCTTCTTCTTCTTCTTCTTCTTCTTTCTCTTCTTCTTCATCACTTTCTCACAATCCTATCTTTCAAACCATCTACTATAATAATTCTCCCTTTTTTCATTCACATTATTATCCTATTCTCATTTTTTGTCTTCTTCTAAACCTTCATTTTCTTCTCCATATCCTTCTCCTAATATTCATTCTTATTCTCCAACTCTTCCTCCACCTCCTCCTCCTCCTCCTCCTCCTCCTCCTCCTCCTCCTCCTCCCTCCTCCTCCTCTTCTCTTCCTCCTCCTCCTTCTCCTCCTTGTCATCTCTTTATTTCTCTTCTTCCATTTTCCCACTGTATCATTTCCTCTTCTCTGTCATTTTCCATTCCTCAAAACCTCATCTAGCATCCCATATCCTGTCTCTCTCACCCTCTCGCTCTCTCTTCCACGGCATCACTCTCTCTCTCACTTTATCCTCCCACACTCTGTTTTCAAATCCGCTTCCTACTTCTTCCTCTTCTTCTTCTTCTTCTTCTTCTTCTTCTTCTTCTTCTTCTAAACTTCACCATGCCACTTCTCTTCTTCTTCCTCCTCCTCCTCCTCCTCCTCCTCCTCCTCCTCCTCCTCCTCTTCTTCTTCTTCTACTTCTCCTCTTCTCCCTTCTCCTCCTTCTCCTTCTCCTTCTCATCTTTTACTTACTCCTCATCACGCCCTCTTCGCTCCCACTTCTATTTGTTCTTAACTTCATTCTCCTCTCCTCATTCTTCTTCTCCTTCTACCTCCTCTCACTCCTTTTCCTCCTCCTCCTTCACCTCTTTCTGCTCTCTTGTTCCCCCTCTATTCGCTCCCACTTCTTACTTGTATCACCTCCTCCCAAATTTACTTTTGAATTAGTTCTGCTCGAATGCTTCCAAGCACTGATTCAGTTGCAAGCTAGGATCATAGAAGATCAGTTGCTACAATACCACTAGTAATCAGTTGACTATTATCAGTGATCAATTTATCAGTGTTCAGTTGATCAATGATCAATAAATCAGTGATCAGAGTTGACAGGTGATCTTCGTTTCTTGTTGTTGTGGGCTGTTGCCTAGCAACCATACGACAAACCAGTTCTCCTACATTGTTTATCATTGAGTAATAGACGAGCGAAATTTGAAACAGTTTGTGTTTGGACAGTGAACAGTGTGTTGAGTTGCATTCAAATCCTTCAAATCGTTATGATTCGAAACAAACAGTGATCTTTTGATTTGAACAAGTATTTTTGAATATACTAGTAAATATGAAAGATATTCTACAGATTCATCTTATGAGAAATCAATAGACAATTGTCATATTTAAAATATAATTCTTTTGTCTACTTATATATCCAACGCTCTTTAAATTTGTGTACATTGTACCAAACCCCAATTATTTTGTTCCAAATAACTCCAATCGTGTATCAGACCTTAAAACAGTTCGTTAACAAATCCCCTCACTCGTATACAAAATCTAAAATAATTTTGCGGGACCAAACACTACTTTTTCGTATTAAACAGTGCTTGTCTCGTAACAAACCTCAACTTATTTGATGTCAAATCACTCTTGTTGTGTACAAAACCTCAAATTTTAAGTAACAAGGCCCCTCAACTGTTTATTAAATCCCACTTATTCTGTATAATAATCTTATCAGGAGTGTATCGGAATCCACTCACCCGGTATAAAATCCTACTTTCTCGCTATCAAGTCCCTCATAAGGTGACAAACTTCGTTTATTCGGTGTCAAACCTCACTTATTCGGTGACAAACTTCACTTATTCGGTGTCAAACCTCACTTATTCGGTGACAAACTTCACTTATTCGGTATCAAACCTCACTTATTCGGTATCAAACCCCTACTTATTCAGTATCAAATCCCACTTTTTCGCTATCAAATCCTCTTACCAGTGTATCAAATCACACTCTTTCTGTATCAAACTCCATTTTTTCGGTATCAAACCCCGTCTGTTGCGTATCAATCTCACCATGCGCCTGTTACCGTCCTCGTCACAGGGCGATTCCGGCGGCAGCAAGCAGGGAGGCCTAGGCCTGGGCCGGTCACTGCGCAAACTCGTCAACAAACTGGGCGGAAAATCGTCGAAAAACCAGCCGGAAGTGACGTCACAACAACAAACGATGACGTCAGACCCGCGGATGCAACACAGTCACCACACTGTGTATCAGCAGCCCGTGCAACGCTACTATCTGGGCGAGGATCCCTTTAATGGAGGCAGTATTTACGGCAGGGAAAGCGAGTACCATGCTGCCGTGCCTAGGCGGAGGCATTCTAATCGGTGAGTCAAGCAATTAATTTTTAATAATTTAAATTATAATGAACATTATTATTATTCAAATTAGTGGTAAAATTTGATAATATTAAGGTGAATATCAAGCTTCTTCTGCTTCAGGCAATTGAACTTGCCAATATTACCCGAAGTAATTGGAATATTACAAGCTAAAGATCACGAGAAAGATGGACAGTGAAAAGCTTACTATAATGCTTTTCATCGTTGAAGACATCTGAGTACAGAAAGAGTACCCCACAACTTTCCGAGCTAGCCAATCACACGCCTCCAACTTTGCTAATACGCACACTTCTATAACAGTGATGAACAGATGAATGGTTTCTGATCATTTGCTACTTGTAAATTATCCAAGCACTGATGTTAATTTGTATTGTTTATGTTAGGAATGAAATATATTATCAGAAACGAAATTGGAAATTTCGTCTGTGATCATTGTTATTGATTATGCGTTTGCTGTTAGGAAATATAGCAACAAGTAATAGGTGAACAATGTCAGGAAAATCTCTGACAGATAACACAACAACAACAATAATAGAATAACGCGCAGGCGATTCCAAAACAGCAAAAAATTAAGGCGTACTTCACACTAAGAAAGGGAGTGGCTCATCTCATGTATTCAAAATCATTCGCCTCTCTTCTTCTTTTTTTCTTCCTCTCGTCTTCTTTCTTCTTCTTATTTTTCTACTTCTTCTTTGCGAAATCTTTCGATTTTCAACGTCGATTCTTCTGTTCATTGGGCTACAAGTAACTAATTACCTATAGTGCAATTTGATGACACTGATTCATCACAAAATTGAATTAAAGTCTATATTTTGTACATGAACAACGGAGATTACCGAAGATTATCCAATTTTACAATTCTCATTTTCTTGCTTTGTGCAATTTGCTATTCTAAAACATCCATTCAGATCTAGTTGCAGTGCTGTACTGCATTATAGTGATTCCTAAAATTGCTGCAAGCTGTAAAGAATTGAAAATAAATTGTTGGTTATTGATATTTATGATGGTGAAATTTAAAACAATCATCCCAGTGTAGCCTACAGTTCTATCATTATAACTGAGATGAGATAAGAATCTGAAATTATTATGTGTTGTAAATAATATACGGTAATAATTGCGAGTTCACTGTGTTATTTTTGTCAATTCAATAGAAATATTGGAAATATAATTGATATTGTAGAACAGTAAGAGTAATTCACTCACAAGTGAGAATTTGTGTAGATGTATATGTTATGAAGCATGTATAATCTCATCTTATGAAATAACCTTTGAATGAACAGCTGGCGTTTTTAAGGTACCGACATACTCGAATGTTTCCTGAATCCTTTCACTTCAATTATCCATTATATTTCACTGCTACGACCAGTTGCACGAAATCCAATTGAATTTAACCACCGTAAAATGACGTCATTGCATTGTTTTCGTTAGATGACATCATTTTACGGCGGTCTAAGCCGATAGTGTTCTCGTGCATCTGGGCGTTAGTTTCAAGTCCCTCCAGTGTGTGTCGCTTGTGACAGCCTTTGATCGATAGGCTCCTCCCATCGACCAATAGTAACTTAAGACATAGTTTGTATCGTATATAAGTTGTATAGTTGTGTAGTGGTCTACTGCTCTAGTTTCAGTTCTTCTGAGATTGAACAATACTATTGTTTAATAAGAGAAACTACTCTCTCTGCGATACAAACACGAAACTCTGAACTGTCATAACTACAACCATAAAAACTATCATCTGAATATGATATATTGTTCCACTAGCACAGAAACACACATACTAATTTTCGCATTTATTTGCAATTAAATGATGATTTTAAATTGCCAATCAAATTAATCTATTCAAATTAATTGAATAGCTTGTTCACGTCCCACTTCTATTTCAATATGTTTTTTCAATCCATAAATATGTAATTAATTTCAGAATAATCGATTTAAACGTCTCCATATAATAGCTTCACTAATAACTTGTTTTTGCTAATAGCTTGTAGTTCTCCCACATAGCCTTCTCCCACAGTAGCCTCAATAGATCTCCTGCAGTAGTATGCATCAAAGAAAACAATGAACATAAGAATTTAGTATAAATTAGACTACACCTATAATTGTCAACGTATTTGTATTCATTCATCTTTAATTCAATCAATTAATCTAATTCGACAGCATGTATACTATTGCTCTTGTGCTCTATTGTATTAATATTGACCATGAGGCTTCAACCGGTTGATCAAGACAAGACATTATTAGTTTTGGTCACGGTAATTCAGGCTGCTTATGAGGCAACACACACCGATGCAATGACTAATCGGTGTGTGTTCATAAGCAACTATGTGAATTACTATAAATGTAAACTAATCTTGTCTGTCTTGTCTATTGGGTGTACGCTCAGCCTTAGAATTCATCAGATTTTAATATCAATTAGACTACACCTATTGTTAACGTATTTGTATTCATTCATGTTTAATTCAATTAATTAATCATTCCAAACTATACCGGCAGTATGTATACTACTGCTTTCATGTTCTATTGTATTGAACAAAAACAAGTCATAAATATCCAGAGTAAAATGGAGATCAGACTTCTACACCTGTTAGAGAGTATTACTCAACATGGCTGGATGATAAAAATCAGTTTTTAGAGCGCCAATAAAATGTCCAAGTTGATAATACCACGAGGCGGCAATGATGTAGGTCGTTGGGACACACTTACAAACTTGTCGTTTTTTTTTCAAGATGTGGGTTTTCTTCTACGAGTGAGTTTAGGTAGAGGTGGGAGTTGATTCAACTATAGTTAATCAACGTTTAATCGACGGTGATCAACTACTTTGCAACGACGTAGCTTTCAGTCAAAGTGGTTAGAGTTGATATCATTGTATGTAATCAATTATTAATTAAGACAACGTTCTGTTTTATGAGTGAAAAATGTTATTTTAGAAGCAGAAAGGCGGAATAGAACACAGGAAAATGTTCAAAATTCTAGAGAGATATCTTTTTTTTGTCAAAAAGATTTATGACATTAATGTTTTAATAAATTATTATGATATGAGGCATAGGGCTACCGCGGCTGGTGCGTAAATTATTGAGGTCCTTATTTTTACACTGTACCTATTCACAGTTAGGCTAGGCGTACACCGGTTAGTCAAGACAAGACAAGACGACATTAGTCACGTTTAGTCACAGTAATTCACATGGCTGCTTATGAAGCAGCACACACCGATGCAATGACTAATCATAATCATACACTAATGTGTATTATAAGTTCGGGACATACATGTCCGCAACAAGACCGTGTCTCGGCACGGAGTGTGAATTCAATGCATTTATAGATTCCACACATCTGATATATGAGCATATTGTCCAATAAATAGATTAAATAAATCTATAAACAGTAATAAATACATTGAATAAATTATATTGTATAGTCGTAAACTTTCCGTGCCGAGACACGGCCGTGTGTTCCGAGCTTCATCTTAATTCATTCTATCAATGAGCAACTCACTAGAACTAGAGGCTTAATAAAATTTCAAGTATAACTTCAACTTAGACTTCTTAACATTTCAAGTAGACTCCTATCTCCTAAGCCTAACCCAATTTCAATGAACAATGAATCACTGTTAATAGGTTCCCCTTCATAGGTTACCTAATTAGAGTGATTCTCCAAAAAAACTTTTGTAAGTGCTAATTTGAAGTGAGGTGAAGTGTAGACTGTATTTTTAACCCGTACCGAATGATGTGTTTCATCTTTCATTCGGAATAAATGGGAGGGAACACTGAAAAATCAATATATTCTGAGAAATTTCCTGTCAATCGCTTTGAATTTCATTCTGAATGTTTACATCATTTTAGAGAAAAATAACGAATTATAACAACATCAGATTTCATGGACAAATCACATGAAAATACAATAATATTAGAATGGCACTTGCAGAATTTTGATAACAGAGAGGCAAAGTGTTGTTCTTTTTTCAAACGCTAGATAGCGTTGAGCACCAGTAACTAACCTGTTTGATACAAACGACATGATACTGTATCACTTTAGTTCAGCAACACAATCATGCAATTTGTTGCAAGTCTCTTCTTCATAGAAACCTACTAGCGCTTCGCGCTCGGCAGGGGCCTTCGCCCTCTGCGAGTTTGTCACACAGCAAAGTCATGACGAACGTTTTTGTTCAGTACCCGGAGTACCCCGATTTTCATGCAACTGACCGTTTAACATTCTAGAGAATGAAAAATCAAAAAGATTTTAGTGCAAACTATCACATTCACAGCAGTACTTACGGTTAGGCTTGTCGGATGCGTTTCGAGGCGCTGAGTCCCATCTTTAAGTGATGGTGGAGTAACTAGATAGAAGGTACTTGATACAGTACTCAAATAAGATAAAATCTTGAGAAATATAAAAGCTAGTTGAACAACAACAGGAACTGAATGCCAATGCTGCTTACTTTTCATTGAGATCGTTAATATTGCTACCAGTCTATTAACTAGTTATGTTCAACTAGTTAACGTTTAAACTATAACTAGTTGACGCTTCAACGGTCAACGGTTCATCTCTAGGCGCCTGGCTCCGAGTGGGAGTCGAAATATTGAGTGGGATCGGCATGAATGCCAGTCGCGGCCTTAAATGGACCCCTGCGTCAGGCTGACTATCCTACAGACCAATTTTGCATGTACAGATTTTGAAAAAGGTTGAATGGATAATACGTATAGCTATGTATCGGCTGCACTAGACCTTTGTTTACAAATAAAAAATTTTGCCTGGTCAGGCAGGCAATCAATACTTGATTATGGGAATAACATAATAACCTTGATTATTACAGAATAACTTTGATAATTAAAATTAATTGATAAAATTGACAATAAAATATTGATTAAAGTATGTTTAATCATTGACCTTGTCATGATTAATTGACATTAATATAGTGCGATTCACGTCAAGAAGTCAGCATTGTTTATATGAGGAGCATTGATGCCAAGTTTCATTGAGAGAGAAAGAGAAAACTGCACCAAACGTGTTTGTTGGGACTTTGTGCGACAACAATGCACATTGCGGCAACTATGCACAGTGCGAATAGGATAGAGACATCAGCAACTGCCTTGTGCTGAACAAGGATAGCAAACTCCCATCTAAGCAATGCTGACTTCTTTACATGAATCCTACTATAGAACATTGTGGCATGCTTTTTTATAATTTTTACAATTTTTAATTCCTTTTTTAGGATTGCATCGGACCACAGCAACTCACACCAGAATGGGTACAGGTCCACCAGCACGCTGGGGCGTCTCAGCAAGTCGACGGGACGTCTTGCGTCGTCAGCAGATAAAACGTCGGTGAATTCGCGTGCGGGCGGCGTACACACACTGCCAAGGAAACTTCACAACGGTGTTTCGGTAAATTTTCATTCTTTTTCAATCCATTTGGTGTGTACATAGTTCATAAGTGATAGCTTGACCTACGGTCCTTTTGCGGCTATCTGGTTTTCCGATTGACCAATTTGTACAAATTTCCAAATAATAATTGTGGAATAATATTGTTATCTTACCCAATGCTCATAGCGCAAGCAATACGAGTATCTCACTATAAGCTGTACTTGCTTATGAATGGTCCAAAGATCTTTACATAGAATTTAAAGTTGCTGTTAGATAGCAGCATTTAGAATGTCATTTATCACAGTTGATTGGGAGTGTACTCGTACCTATAGAACATTCGTTTGTGATTGGTCAAAGCCGTGTGACGTAGTAGTTGAAATAATGGACAGTAGGTGGCAGCACTTACAACGTCGTCTTTCAACAACTGTTTCATGGGCGTGTCCTATAAACTTACTTGCTTGTGATTGGTCGAAGCTGTTTGACGTAGTAGTTGACACGGTGTTGACGGTAACGGACGGTAGGTGGCAGCACTTACAACGTCGTCTTTCAACTACTGTTTCATGGGCGTGTCTTCTTAAACGTACTCGCTTATGATTGGTCGAAGCTGTTTGATGTAGTAGGTCACAAAGATAACGTTGAAACTGGCATCCACCAATAGAATTTCAGAAGGGCGTTCCATTGAAATCTTGCCATTCTTTATTATTGTTGAATTAATTATCGGAATTTAAGTTGGTGAATGATAGTTTGAGGCTTAGGCTAGGCGTACACCGGTTAGTCAAGACAAGACAAGACGAGATTAGTCACGTTTAGTCACAGTAATACACATAGTTGCTTATGAAGCAGCACACACCGATGCAATGACTAATCGGTGTGTGTTACTTCACAAGCAACTACGTGAAGCACTGTGACCAAACGTGACTAATCTTGTCTGTTCTTCTTGACTAACTGGTGTACGCCTATTCTTAGTTTCAGAACCAAGAGATAGTTTCTTGTAACGCAATAGAAGTTTCAAAACCATTTGATTGAAAAGTGTTGTCGGGATTACTGATATTATTGAGAATCCTTAGGCTAGGCGTACACCGGTTAGTCAAGACAAGACAAGATGAAATAAGTCACGTTTAGTCACAGTAATACACATAGTTGCTTATGAAGCAGCACACACCGATGCAATGATTAATCAGTGTGTGCTATCATAAGCAACATGTATGTGACTAAACATGACTAATGTCGTCTTGTCTTGTCTTGACTCAACTGCACGCCTAGTTACTTAGTTTGTCAATGGCTCCAACAACCTATGTGAGCTTAGGCTTGAGCTGGTTGCCAGTTTCACAACCATGACTGAATTAGCGGGGTGAATGATCATTATTGAGAAAATTGTGTGTTAGCAAGACATCTCAACCGCTAGTCTTCGCAAAGTCCAGTAATGAAATAAAAGCACTGCTGATAACATTATGTTAAGCAGCTACACAGTGCAATGCAACAATTTAATATGCAGTGACTGTGCATGACTAACGATTAGCCACGTACTGTGACTAAACGTGACTAATGTCGTCTTGTCTTGTCTTGACTAACCGGTGTACGCCTAGCCTTACTGGTATATTGTGACTTCTCATTGATTAATTTTTTTACTTGGAAAGATTTAATTATTATTATTCATCATACTGTATCTTTTTTCTTATGAGTTTTGGAGCATTTTATTTATTTCACAGTGTATTTATTGTGGTAGATAATTGATTATTGCGGCGTTTTTTTCAGTGGCAACAACAGCAGAACTATCGCAACGAGACGAGCAGCAACAGTAGTCGGCTGAACAGTGATAACAGATCGGGCAGTCTTATCAACGTCTCCATTGTCAACAAGCCAAAGCCGTCTACCACCACAACCACCACATTCACTAGGTAATCGTATAATAAATAATCAACAGGTTGAATTCATCAAAACGTGGCATCAATATTGAATCAATGAAACACTGTAATTGCAAAACACTGTAATTGCAATGTTTATGAAGGTCGTGGATTCATGAGAAATATTACTTGTTCATTAACACTCTGTTATGAGCCACAAGATAGATAAACATATTTTGGCAGTCTTCAAACTGTACTGACGTAATCGATATTAATATCGTACTAAAAAAATCAGGAATAATTTATGTGATTTCGTAGTAGTTTGTATCATTCTTGCTTCAAATTCTCAGTATTCATAATATTATCAATTCTGTTCCTATAGTAACGAAGTTACAGAAATTTAAGAGTTATTTTCATCATTTTACTGCCTTATCAATTTTACTCATTTTTTACAGCACTGTAAAAAATTAATAGAGCCCAGTATAGAGAAAGAGATATAGAGTATAGTAGAGAGATATCTGTTCTTGATTATAGATGAAGAAACCATGTTCACATTATGAACTGTACAGACTGTAGCTGAGTAGTCTAGTAGTTTATTAGTTTTTCCTAGAACTCCAGCTGAGCCCATTAATCCTATTAATGTTATATTGTTATTACATGAATTTTTATCAATTTTTCCTTCATTTTCCAGCACCCTAGGCCCAGCCAAGCCAGCCCGCACCTACCGCTCATCTCTACTGCGCAGCAAAAGTTTCAGTGCACAAGCCAATGACAACTCTGGCATCAGCATGAGTCCCAGTGGCGGCAGTGGAGGGGTAAGCACCCTGCACCACTCCTCCAATCCGCAGCTGAATCGGCTGCTGACGTCATCAACGGCACGCATCAACGATGATGACTCAGCACTAAAAAGTCCCGGCATTGTAACGAGCATCTCGCGTCGCGGCGGCGGCGACGCGACAAGTCGCAGCGACACAAGTCGCGAGGCAAGTCGCAACCTGCTTGTGCGGCGACTGATCGACCGTGTGCCACAGCTCTACGACGCACTGCACGGCAACGGGAGTAGCACACAGTTTGGCAACACTGTAAATGGCAGTACAACAAAATTCGGCAACACTGTGAACGGGAGTACAACCACGTTTGGCAATGAGACTACAACAAGGTTTGGGAATGGGAGTACTACACAGTTTGGCGGCAACACTGTAAATGGGAGTACTACACAGTTTGGCAACACTGTAAATGGGAGTACTACACAGTTTGGCAACACTGTAAATGGGAGTAGTACACAGTTTGGCAACACTGTAAACGGTGGTAAGTTTGGGAGCAGCACACAGTTGAGTAACGGTTCAACTTCTCAGCTGGGAAACGGTCAGTCGTCAGTTTGGACGTCAAGTACAACGACAACCGTTGAAAATCGCCGCTACCAGACACCTGTTGATCGTCGAGGGTCTTTATCGTCGTCCGGAGGTGTTGTGATTGAGGTTAGAAGTGGTGATTGAGGGTAGAGTATGATAAGATTTGAAGATTTCGATGTGAGGATGGTAGTCTAATCAGTCTGCTATCCAGCTAGGTATCACATTTAACAATCCCTAGCTTGATGGCTTTATTTATGGCTTTGAAAATCTACTGAATTCAGTTCTAGTAGGTGAAATTTGAGAAGTAAAATGTAAACTATACCTATACATTAACATTTACTTGGTTCAGCCTTCAAAATATCCTAAAATTTGGAGATTTCCATTTGATAAATCATTTTCCAATGTTGGGTTGCACCAAGCGAGATCAATTTGATACAGGATCAGTAACATTTTAATTGAATAGGATTAAAAATAGTTGATCCCGGTTGGTGCAAACCAACATTAATCAAATGTTATTTAGTCAGATATCACTGTATCCTTACTCTAACAATCCCTAGCTTTAAAAATGTATTGAATTCAGTTTCAGTAGGAGAACTTCAAAGTGAACTTCAGAGTATAGCATCAGTTATAATTCCTAGCCTTTGTATAAAATATAATCTAATATTCTTATGACATAACATCAGTCAAGGGTTGAGTGATTCAGTCCCAAGTCATCATAAATAATTATTTTTATAAATATTCTTATCTAACAACAATACTATGTAATCAAGTTGTAAGTCTAGAGTGAATTCGCATTTTTCCTGTTTTAAACTACTAATAAAGTTTTATGAATTTTTTATCATCTAAAACTTATGGAATTCAATGTCATCTACCTTGTCATGACCCTTTGAATCAATACTCATTTTTTGTAATTCAAGCTACTGTATTAGAATGTATTGCTATTACAAAATCACTTCCATATTCCATCAAATTGATCAATTAGTATTAATATTCTTGAATTCTATTGTGCAGAAGCGTTAAAGAATTAATGAATAATATTTTTGCCATATTAGACTAATGTTAAAATCATAACTAATTTATGTTTAGGATACCTATCATTGTAAATTCGAAGAAACTCTTTCGTTTACTTGTTCATTATGTTTTTTGAATGTTTATTGGTCTATTTAGGCTGATAAATTGAATGACAAGTCAATATAGACTGTAATTTATTCTTAATTTGTTAATAAGTAGGTCTACTATATGCGACCAACATTGTTTAAAAAACAAATAAATTTTTAACACATGTAGGCCTATTCATGAAAATGTATATTGCAATTCAATTATAAAATTATAACAAATGTATTAAAACGCTTTAAACGAGTCAATTTTATTAAAACATTTCTGTAGTATATGCTCAAGTTTTATGGTTTTTTATAACACAATCTAGTATATAATCGAAATCGATATTTCTATTTAATAATTTCAAATTATTCTATAAGTATGATTTTATTCCTCTTTAACTGTATCTGAAAAAACAATAATTTACTGAGAAATATTTACTGTTTATTAAAAAATATGCTCTTATTTATGTATTTTCTTACAATACTTATTTATACCAGAATGAATATCAAATGATTACTGGTCAATAATAATTTATGATGTTTCGATACTGTTATCTTTGTCAAATGTAAATAATATTGACAGATTAGTCCTATATAAAATGACAATTAATATAATTAGAAAGTATATGAATAAATGTAATATTTTTAATCAACTGTGTCTTTTTATTGCATTGCCTATGAGTTTTTAATTTATCTCTAGTGATCTCTAAGCTCACCTCTTAATAACAGGATCGAACCAATGGTCTCTCAGAAGTGATCTGATAAGTATAGGCGCATACCGTTAGTTGGTGAAGAACAGACAAGAGAGATTAGTTCACGTTTAGTTACACTGCATAGTTGCTTACGAAGCAGCACACACCGATGCAATGACTAATCGGTGTGTGTTGCTTCATAAGCAACTATGTGAAGTACTGTGACTAAACGTGACTAATCTCGTCTTGTCTTGTCTTGACTAACCGGTGCACGCCTAGCCTAAGAGTTTGGCAACGTTCACAGATAGATTTGTAGCTATAATAACGCAGAATCAATTCAAAATGAAAAATCACCTATTGTAAATACCAGATTAACTTATTAAGTATAGATAACTAATGTTGAAAAAAGTACTTTATCAATATATACATACACCTTTTAACTTCTTCTGAAGCCATTTGAGATTTATGAAGCATCAATTCACATTGGCATGAAACTATAAAACTACATGGAACTATATATTTATCCTTCTTTCTATTCCATTTCATGTCTATGAAATAGACGATGTTGTCAAACCAATTTTATAGAATCCAATTTTATAGTTTTCAAACCAATTTTATAGAATCTATTTAGCTACAGTAAAGATAAAATTGATGTATGGGATAGAAGTGGGGTATATAGGCTTAAATGTGGGGATTGTAATGCAACCTATGTTGGTCAAACTGGTAGAAGTTTCAAAATCAGGGTAAAAGAACATATCAAAGATTGGAATAAGTGTAATGGAGATTCAAACTTTGCTGAACATTTAATAACAAATAATCATAAGTTTAGAGGCCGAGGGAGAAATGTTGAGTTTATACATTTAACAACAAGGGCAGAATTCTCAACATACTGGAAGCTCTAGAAATAACTAGGATAACAAAAAAGATGATCAATTGACAGCTTGAGTTTGAATGACCAAATTCATTTAATCAATACAACACCACGAGACGGTCTCATTTTATCATAATTTGTTAGAGGAAATCAGGTATTACGGTATTAGTTTATTCCTTTGTTTTTTCTTTCTTTTTCTTCCGTAATAATGTTTCATTTATTTTTTAGGTTATTGTAGCTATTTATTGTTCTTCAATTATGTTTTCTTTTTGAATCGCCATTTTGTAATGTTTGAATGAACCGCTAATCGGGGAGGAGCTTGTCTAGGCCAATGAATAATTCACGGTCATTGACTGCAATGGCCGTACCAATAGCGGTGCTTTTACCGTTAGTATAATATACTGCTGCCAATAGTACGTTATAGTATGTAGTTCAGTTTACCAGAGATTGATAATGGTGTAACAACCGAAACCGGTATCTCGATTTTATAATAAATCAGTGGTTTGACAACATCTTGTCTTTTCATTTAATATAGATAAGATTTTTAAGGCAGTATTAATAGATGAGAATCTTTTGATGTGATGATGAATGAACTTGTTCGAAATGATGAATTTGATGTGATGATGAATGGTAGAGATGTCAGATGACAATATTAACAGAGATATCCATCAATGAACAATATAGATAGAATAATAATTGAAATGGCAAAGATGAAGATAACATAAACGATTTGAAACGAGAGTAAAAGAGTGAATGAATGAATATAGACAAGTCACAATACTTAATGATGATTGAAATTGCATTCCAGATGTTTCGGAGCTTTTTAAGATCATAAACTTCATTAACAAAAACTAAATGAATGGGAGTAAAATGAAATGAATGGTTCAAAATTGTACTTCAGACGTTTCAGAGCTTATTAAGATCATAAACTCATTAAAAAAAACTAAATGAAGGAAAGGAAAATTAAAGAAAGCTATAAAATAAAATAGATTGAGAAGAGGCAGTAATATGAGTGTATAGAAAAAAGTATAGCCGAGATATATACCCTGATATGAGTATTCTCATTCTATACCCATTCCCCCTGGAAAGAGAAGAGCGTATATAGGGACCAGATATATAAGAAGAGAATACAAATGCATAAAAGATGGAACAAACAAATCGAAAAATAAGAACACAACGAGAAGAATGATTTGCACTGATGGAACACCCAGAAAAAAGAAATGAACAAACCAAACAAAGAGAGTCTATTGAGAGACGAAGTTGGACAAAACCTTGACATTTCAAGGTCTCAAAAAATTATCAACAATCCGTCAGTAAATTAGTGAATCGGGCACCTCTACTATATCCCTCTATTCTCAGATAACAAACAGAAATAGTTATTTGAACAATATTATAATTATTGAATTATAATTGAACAATAATTACAAATATACAACAACTTGGTAGCTGCAGTTTAATGCGATAAGAAAATTTCTTCAGACTTTTTATTGGTAAGTTGGAATGGTTTCGAAAAAAAATCAATTCAGATGAATGAAACAGACAAACATTTCGACACTTTAAACATTTATAAATGTAACTGAATGAAAATATATGAAAATATAACTATGTAATATTATGAAATAGTTTCCGTTTTTAAATCACAGGTATCTATCTAAATTTTAACAAGAGAAAAAAGAAGATGGAACCACAACAATTATTAATAACAATTAATTATCAATTATATAGTTACTAGTTTTTTTTAATATAGTTACTAGTGACACATTGATAAACATCAAGTCACGCTTTTTTCTCATGTGATTGAAACAGTTATTCTACAGTTCAAGTACAAAATGAAATTATTCCAGTTACAGTAAAGTAACTATAATTATGAAAAAAAAAAGGTATTAAAAATATTATAGGTCTAATAATAATAAAAATACACTAGTACCTCTATCTCATTACCAAATAAAACTAAGAATTATTTATTTATTTTAATCACCGGTTCTCGATTTTCAAAAAGTAATTACACATTGATAACAACTTAGTAGCTTCAGTGATAAAAACAGTTCTTCTACAGTATTGGTGAATTTTAAATATAAATTATTCATACTAATACTGTATTATAAATTATTACTAGAAAACCAAACCAGAGCTAAAAACTAAACCAGAAGTAACTACCTCTTTTTATTAAAAATAAAACGAGCAATTACTCTATAATTATGTGAACACTAATTAAAGTAAACAAAGTGATATCAACTTATAGTAGCTTCTGTTTTTTGTGATAAGGACAGTGTTGTGTTCTAATATTGGTTAATGTTGAATGAAATTCTTTCGAATGATCATTTATCATTCACAAAAAAGTAATTATTCATCTTTCAAACACTAATATTGCATACCGTATTTTGATAACAGCTTCTGTTTCATGTGATAAGAACAGTTTCTCTCACAAGTGGTGAATTTCGAATTGAAAGTATTATAATTATTTATCAATTCACAATAAAAACACAATAATTATAAATTGTAGGTACTTATTATTTAAACACGAATTCTAAATTGATAACAGCTCAGTATAGGTTCTGTTTCATCTGATGAAAACAGCTCTTCAGTGAGTTTTGAGTTGAAATAACACTAGGAACTTTTTCAACACTAAAGTTGGGCGTCGAGTGTGAATTTTGTTCGGGACTGTACATCAATTCACAAGTCACTTGAAAAGCTACTACTCTGGCGTATTGCGTCTTTACACAACTACTATATATACTAGCTGTTCCACGAATGTTGGTCCTATAGCAGCTACGATTCTAATTCTGCTCACTGTTAAAAATTGTTTATTGAATGGTCTTCTCTTGTAGTAGAAGGATGGACCAGCTCAGCTTTGTTCATCTAACAGTTGACACATTATTTTGCTAATAAGTTTCAAATGGTGCAATAGATTATTCTGGAAGTTTTTCATTGTGTTTGAATTATAGAGCTTTGAGTAATTTATGGAATTATAGATATTTGGATTTTTTAAAAAGCTTTAGGTTGTGTTTAAACAGTGCATTTTCATGGTATTACAGGTAGCCTACTTGACACACTATTTTGCCAATGAGTTTTGAACGGTGATTTCGAGCAAAGTTTCATATTGTTTTTGATTATTGGATAGAACCTTTAAAGGAATTTTAGATCACAAGAAAAATGTTAATGTTATTATAGTGTGTGTGTTGTGGGACAACTTCTGGATTGAGATAAGTGGATTGTGAATGTTTTTCCCAGATAAGGATAAAACCATGTAAGTATTAGACCATAATAGTTTGAGTAAAATAGTTTTTCTACTAGTTTATTGAATTTTCTATGGAGGGTGATGCCCACATGTGCTCTAGGCTTGTGCGTGGGTGATGGGAGGGTGAATATAATTACGAATTACATTTTATATTGGACTTGAAATTTATTCTTGATTCAGAAATGAGAAATTCCTCAATAATATACGTTGTAATAATTTTGGAAAATTTAAATTAATCAGTAGAATTTGACAAGGCTTAATTTGACAATTATTTGAGTAGGTTCAAGTGTAAATTAATCTTTTGCGTGCTGTTGAAATTCAACACTTCAACAATTCACTTCACATCACAATGAATTACTTCAACAATTTCGTATACAGGGTTGGTGAAAATTATGGAAACGGCTTAATATTTATCATACAAAGGTTATTTGATGTGACATTGGGGATCGTACTAAAATTGAAAATACTACTTCACTGTGACTTTAAAAGTCTGGTCCGCCATCTTGGATCCACCATATTGATTCTGACTTCATTTTTTAAAATGGAAGACGGTCATGTTACACATTGATTTCGGATACAGAATTTCAAGAGAAAATGAATGGCGAAAACCGTTTAAGATAACCGTTTCAATTATTAATCAGACACATTTACATTGTCAGAGTGGGTGAAAAGTATTAGAATAGCTTGATATCTCATGATACAAAAGTAATTTGATGGTAGGGGTGATCCTCAATCTCTTGAGATTGAGTTTGCATCCAAACTCATCATCTTCTGAACATCAATCATACAAAATCATTACAATGTGTGAAAAATGTAGATTTTCGTCAAAATTTATAATCAAATTCGTCTTTTCTTTTCAACAGATTCATGCAACCAAACCACCCATCTTTACGACATCAATAGTAATTGAACAAAAGTCTAAAAATGTACATCCTCGTGACAGCCTTTCTGGGCGCTCTAATACTGCTACTGTTCTACGTGAAAACCTCACAAAAACTGCTCTACTGGAAAGAACGCAACTTCCCCTATGCAGACATCACCGTCTACCAACTCTGTCGCAGTATGTCAACTATTATGTTCCGTTTAAAATGCCTAGACGACTTTGTCAAAGACATATACGACAGTGGAGCTGGCATGAAGTACTTTGGACAAATCAGTTTGATCAAAAACCAAATCGTTCTAAGAGATCCCGACATGGTTTACAATGTGATGATCAAGGATTTCTCGCATTTCATCGATCGGCCATTTCCTGTCGATGAAAAAAACGATCCTATGAGCGCGCATCTTTTTTGCGTTGAAAGGCGACCGCTGGAGAGCGCTACGCTACAAACTAGCGCCCACGTTTACAACGGGCAAACTGCGAACTATGTCCAAACAACTCTTCGATAGTGCTGACTCCATAGTTGAGTACGTATCTCACAAACACGAACCCTTGGACACTAAACAACTCATGTATTCCTACACTTTAAGCATTATTGCTTCGACCGCTTTTGGTATGAAAGTGGATGCTCACAAATATCTAGACGGCGAGAGAAGTCAGTTTGTCGACATGAGTTTGAAATTCTTCCAGATCACAAATTTGCGTTACTTCAAGTTTATCATTATAACTTTTCTCCCGAAATTCAGCAAAGCTGTGGGATTGAGGTTGACTGAAGACGATGTGAAAGATTTCTTTTTTAGCTTGGTGAGGGATATAATTCAGCAGCGCAAGGAGACTGGGCGGAAATCGAATGATTTTCTGCAGCTGATGATGAACATAAAGGATGAAGACGAAAAGTATGGGGGGAAAATGAGTGAGACGAAGAGGGAGATGGTTAATCACGAAGAGGAGGATAAGGAATTGTTTGAGAATTTGGATACAAGCAAGAAGGGAACACAGCATTTTGGTGAGTAATTTTTGTTACTGCATTTTCAATTCTTCTTCTTTAATTTCAAAATCATTATTTCATTCTTCTTTCTTTCAAATCTTCGTATTGCTCAATTATATTCTTGTTTTCTTCTTTCGTAATCCATTGGAACCGAAAACGTCCGACTTCCGATGTATTTAATTCTTAATTTTTCCCTAGTTATTTTAAAATAATTTTGAAGAAAATTATTTTTTTTTTCATTCTTTTTCTAGAATTCACCGATACCAACATGGCTGCCAACACGTTCATATTTATTTCGGGAGGCAGTGAGACCACAGCCACTGCGCTGACGTTTGCACTTTACGAACTCGGCAACAATCCAGTTGTTCAGCAAAAACTGCAGGATGAAATAGACAGCACACTCATCGATCAGGAACTTGACTTCGCCACTGTCAATCGATGGCTTATCTAAACTATGTATAACCAGTTCTAGATAGATTCTATATAAATATATAATAATGATATAATGTTGTATAACACAGTATAATCCTGTTTATCATTAAATACAGATCAGGAGATCAATATTCAGCGAAAGATAATTCGGTGTCTCATTTGAAATAAGTTTTATTGGATACGTTCATTTTCAATCCTGTTTATTATGAAATTCAGAGAATTGGTTGATGCAGTACTGAAGAAGATTGTCAACTATTATATTCATCTGAAAAAATATATAATACTGCCCGAGTCTGAGCTCCGTGTCCCTCGGAGAAATGCAATACACATCGAAAACAGTAGACTACTCTTTTACAGTACTCTTCGCCTCTCCTGGTCAACACGGAGCTTAGACTCATTATTGATCATTATATTCAAGAAGAAAGATATGTTTTACGGACTCTATTACGTACACCAGTTGTCAAGACAAGACAAGAGAAATTTTAGTTTTGCATTCACTTTATGAAGCACAAAACGCGATTAGTCATCTTCGGTGAGGCAACTATGTAATTATCGATAAATGTAATTGTCTTGTTTCTTCAATTAGCCGTACATTGATTATGTTGTGGATTCTTATGCAAATCTTTGTAGATGAAAGAAATTTTGACATAATCTCAGATTACGAAACATATAACACTATTGAATAATTTTGACTTAAATCCAGAATAATTTTGAGTGCCTGTTTCTCTCTCTTTCACTTTCTCTCTCTCTCTCTCAAATATTGTGTTTTTCAACTGACAAAATGGATGAATAAAGAGAGATTAATGAATACTTTATTGATTCACATACGTGAATGTTTGTTTTGAGTGGCTCTGCGATCTTCAAATTATATTTTGAAACACATTCATAAAACAACGCAAATGTCAACACAAAATAATTGATTCTTGTTATTATCTGTTTACTAAGTATTATTTTCAAGTGTACACTTTGTGTTGATACGGTACCTGAAAGAGACGAATTTTCAAACAACAAACAAATCTTCATGCTTGAAGTTGTATTTCAACTCATCTCACTTGAATATATCTATTTTCACTTTATCCTCTCATCTGTGGAAGAGAGTACGTTTATGCCTCAACTTCGCCCACATCACTTTTGTAATGTACAAAGTGTAAAAATGAAGTTATCTATCTATCATTTTTTATTCATTACATGCTTTATTAGCATTGCATCTTTGAATTGGAATCAATGAATTACTCTGATACACTTTAAACTCAAGTTAAGTACTGTATTTTGATTGTAGTTTTCATTCGTACTAGATTCTCCCTCCATACAATTTTTGTTTACTGCGAATCTCCATAAAAATAATGAATTTTCTTATATCTCAAATTTCCGTATAATAATAAAAGATTGATTCAGTTTTTCATCAATTCTATCGCTCTTTCTATTTCTCATGTGAGCCACTAATGATCAAGAAGTTTATATAATACTGTATATACATTAGGAAAATTCAATTACTCGAGAACGAGTTATCAAAATCTACCAAAAAGTCCACTTTATTAATTAAATTTCTAGTGGGAATTTATCACATCAATAAATTATGCTATTAGCTCCTCCTTCCTTTCTTTTCTTCCTTCACCTTCATTTCACTTCCACCTTTCTTCTTTATCCTCTATGTTTCTTTTTTCACTTTCTTAATTTGTAAATTATTTTGTTCTATTTATTTTATTCGATTACTAGTACACTTTTGTTTTCTTTTGTCTTATATTTTCAATTGTAACTCAGCTTAGTTCTATATATATTATAATTATAATATATATATTCTTTTTATAATTGTATTATTGGAATAGAATATCTGAAATGTATCAGTTTATTTTAATTTTGTAATCATGAATGAATTATTATTTTGTAATGTATATTTACATGCAATAGGTTTTTCAAGACCTGGCATATTAATAAAAATCAATCAATGAATCAATCTTCTCTCACTCCATCTAAGAGTCTCACTGCCATTTTAACATGGTCTTGTTATTTTTAATTTTGAGTGTTTTGTTCTTGAGTTTATATAACTATGTTACTTTTCATTTCATTTTATTTATTTATTTATTTCGTTATTATTTCACTTGTACAGTTTCTTAATTTTATATCTTTTATTCTGTATCATTTTGTTGTATTAATGCTTAGTATTGTATTGGAGGGTTTTATGTAAGAGACTGCGTACTTTCTGCCCTCCCAGGTTAACACATTAAAGGATTCTATTCCATTCATTCTAATAATTGAACGATTATGTCACCAACATGATAAAACTATAACTGATTCGATCGCAGGTTTTCTAACCTCAAAGTTTGTGTTAAATATTGTCTCATATATGGTATTTTACAGAGGTTCTCCGCAAGCATACTCCAATGTCGATCTTGAACCGCCAGTGCGTTCAGGACTACACGATTCCAGGCACTGATCACGTGATAAGAAAGGGTGACGAAATATCATTCCGGTATCCAGCATCCACAACGATCCCGAATTCTTCCGGATTGAAGTATTCAATGGATCGATTCGTGGATCCGACTCATTAGAAAGGAACGTACCTGTTTCGGGATTGGACCGCTCTGTATAGGTAGATTATAAAAATTCATTATTTATTTATTGTAAAACTGTGTTTACAACACACTGTATAGCCAATTTTGCTTTAAAAAGCATTTTCTAGATATTTTGATATTTTTTAGATGTTTTTTGATATTTTAATTACTGTTACAAAATAGCAATACTGTTATTTCCTCACTAATAGCAATGCTAGGTATTAACATATAACATCTGTGATAACATTCACATAATTACTATAACATGTTTATAGTAAATGTTATAAAAATACTGTACAAATTTTTGTCAATGTTACGGTAGGCTACAGTCATGTTAGAGCTAGTTTTGTTTTATAGAGTAAACGCAGCTTGACTGATGTATTATTATATATTTAATGCCTATTACTTCTTCAATGAGAACAATTTTGAATTACTATTATTCGGAGACTGTTATTACATTACTATTAGCTCTATTAGTACTGCAATAAAGCATTCATGTATATATTGTTCTATTCTGTTGGAATTATTAATTGAAGTATTTAGCTTTTTATTATGGAATTATTAATTTCAATTCAATATTAACTCTGTTTCAGCCCAGAGATTCGCCATGCTATCACTGAAAGTGTTACTTGTGAAGCTACTAATGGCCTACAATGTAAAAATCAGCTCAAAAACAAAAATGCCCATCAAATTGACGAAAGACTTCTTTGCAAGGGCAGTTGAAGGTGGCTTATGGATCGAATTTGAAGCCAGAAACTAAGTTAAAAATCAATCAATATACAACGAATCTATGAATGCACAGTTATAAAGTGCTTTGACACACTAAATTTATTCTAAGATAAGGACGTAGACTAACCATATACGGTTAGACCAGATATGGTTTGTCTGTCTGCATAGACTGTATAATAACAGTGTGGCCATTTGATGTCACACTTTTGATTGGTTAGCTCGGACAAATCCACCATACTTTTGCCAATTCCCATGAGATTTGCATTGAAATCTTTCGCAACAATCATTGAGTAACAATCGAATTGCAGTGTATTAAGGTTTTCACATACCAATTTTATTGTAACAGCGTAGCTCATACTTAATGAGTTTTTCAGAACTCATCTGTCGCTTAAACAGTATTAAAATGTGTAAATATTCTACTTGTGCATTATTTTGTCTGCATTAATTTCTTATACTTGACTGGTTTTATATTTTATTCTAGTACTGGTTTTATATTTGTACTGTTTTATTATTATACTTGAATCAATGCAATAAATGAATAAATGATTCTTCCACACGGTTTTTAATTTAAGTTATCATATCACTGTTCCCCATTGAATTGCATCTTTTTTGAAAATATTTGAACTTGTAAAGTTAATTTTAGATTCTTAAATTAACGTTTTATCTTTTCACAATTATTTTTTTAAAATAGGCAGAGTGGAGAATAGATAATTATGACAAAAACTTGAAGTTATTTGTTTTATTTTCATTCGAAACATAACAGATACATTTTTCAATTTGATAATATCGATAAATACAATTAATAATACTTTTTACAACAATCATATTAAATAATTACACAACATTTTCGACCTTTTAAGTGATCCCAGAACAATAATTTTGATTTTTTTAGGTACCGTACTAAAGGTCAACACACAATAATCGAATTCAAATTTCTTTACTGATATGCAATAGTATAGTGTTTAGCTTTCAGTCAAGTTAAGATTAATCGTAAATTGATTTTGGATTTTGATCTAGGGTGGTTCTACACTGTTCAGGGGTGTAATGCCGGTCTTTAGATACCAATTAGCTGTCAGGACAGTTGAAATTTAGTGCCAATTGGAAGCTAAAAATGCAAGGCAATTTTTCAGAGAAAGCCAGTCAAGGGGGCTGTAATCTTGACTTGAAAGCAATCTCTTATCAGAATTTTTTTCATATTTTTCTCATCTCTAATCATTAATAATATCTTCTTCTTCTTCTTCTTTCTTCTTCTTCTTCTTCTTCTTCTTCTTCTTCTTCTTCTTCTTCTTCTTCTTCTTCTTCTTCTTCTTCTTCTTCTTCTTCTTCTTCTTCTTCTTCTTCTTCTTCTTCTTCTTCTTCTTCTTCTTCTTCTTCTTCTTCTTCTTCTTCTTCTTCTTCTTCTTCTTATCTTCCTCTTAAAATAGACTAGTATTCAATCTGTATCCTTTTAAAAAAAAATTTGCTATTTCTTTACTATTTCAGGTTTGTACTCAATTCAAAACGATTATCAATTCAATTTTGTGCTAAATTATTTGAATAAAGTTTTCTTACTTATCAATTCAAAAATAAGATGAGTCAACAATGAAAGATCTAAAAAGTAGTAGGATCAACATCAACACCTTCTTATACTTATTTGTGGAAATCCTTTTGATTTTATCTATTTCAATCTTATCTCTCTATTCTTTGCTTTCCTTCTCATCTCACAATATTATTTCTTCTTATTCAAGCATCAGTTATCCTATCTATAGTAATAATTCCTTATTTATCCAGCTCTGAACAGTATAGAACCTGATAGAATAGAAGTAAGACTTCTTCTTCTATACTCTTTGTTTAGATCAACATACTCATTCATAATGAATCCACACAAAGACAATACATACAGTACAATTTTCCTCCAATAAGCATTCATGTACACACATTACAGAAAACATCATTCTTATTATTGGTAGACAATTATTTATACACAATAATATTCTCAAATTCACGTATTTACACAATTATTAAAGAAGCAACAACAATAAATAATTTAAATTTATCGTATAATTATGTACACATAGACAAGTATATAACGCTTAAGGTAACATTAAATAAGTCTCTTTGGTCGGGTATACATAATTTATTGTATTTGTTAATCAATACGCACCAATTATGAGATTTAATTACATTACATACGGTAATTATAATATTACTTATAGGTTTGGTGATTCGAGTAAGACTAGATAATGTGCTATTTGGTTTTGAGCTTTAAATTTGTGCTTTGAATTCTAGATTATTTATTCTTCATATATAATTGTTTATTTTTGCTCCCTCAAGAGTATTTTCCCCAGAATTTTGCATAGTTCTCAAGGTCAAAGCAGAGATAATTCAGATTAATGCACCCTTATTAATTGTGACGTTAAGGTATCATTCCAGCATTGATAGTGGGCCTCTCCTTTCTGTGGCTAAAGTAACCGTAGTTTATTAGAAACGTTCCTCTGAGAAACAGAGAATGCTTAGAATGTAATTTGCTGTTCCAAGCTCTATCAATGCTACTCCATGTATACAATAAGTTGGTTTATAACAGAAAATTTGTAATTAGAAAATATAATTTTTCTAATTAAAAATTAGAAACGGAATTTTTAATAGAATTTCTATTACAATAATATTGAATATGAATAGTTTTGAAAAAAGTTGATTGTTGGTATATTTACCAGATAATTAATTTGTGATCAATATACAGGGTGTTCCGGCACTTCGGGATCTCATTTTTCAAGCAATAATAGAAATAAAAGTTACTAAAACATAGGTCAGGAAATGTTACCAAGATAAAATCACCAAGATAACAATGACGAAAGATTGCACCTTTCTTTTCAAATTTATAATCTTTATAATATTCTGTGGGGGTACTCATCATTTCTCAAATAATATTATTTAGGAATCTATTTCGAAAATAATATTTGATATCAACTGTAAATGAAATAAATTACTTTCATTTTTGTACACTAATGTTACTATATATTACTAGCGTTTGGCTTTCAACGATGAGGAGGGGAAGGAGACCCGTAGGTAGTTCCATCTCGCCTTAATACCCAATTTTTCATCATGGAAAACATGGTGAACAACGTAGGTTAAAGTTTGATTTCACTTTCCAGAATATTACCTCAATTTTGAAAAATGTTTGATTTCAGAATGTCCAAAACTATATAAAACCGAAACACAACACAAAACCACTAATTCAATTTGGGAAAAGATTGAATTTTGACTGTAAATTCGGAGCACGAAATTCTAACATGTTAGATACTCTGTTGGTTGTAATTCCATAGAGAAAGCATTCACAGACAAGCTTTCTCTATTGAAGGAAAGCATCACAAATAGTAATTCTTCTTTGCATATTGCATTGTATCGGTTTATGTCACATCAATCAAATCAATTAGGGCCGGTTCATGAGCTCGGGATTTAGCCAAGTCCTAGACTAAAACGGGTGGCCACCGTAGCATCGACAAACGTTAGCCTCGACACTATGAACAAAGGGCTCTCTATGCTGCTAACCCACTAACCAGTCGAGACAAACTTTTGTCGATGCTACGGTAGGCACCTGTTTTAGTCTAGGACTTGGCTGAATCCCGAGCTCATGAACCGGCCCTTAGTATAATAATTCCCAAGTTAATTATAAATGTAATTATTTAACAAGAACCTAATTAAAGTTCAACAGTAATGGATACCTTGACGCCATTCTTGAGCGTGTCTTTACTATGGTTATCAGTTGTAACGGAGACCAGATCGGTTGTGGTGGCAGCACTGGCAGCGGCGGTGGCGCCACTGCTGGTTGCTGTGGTGGCAGCACTGGTCACCAGCGGGCCGCGGTCGTCGTGAGCGTGGCTCAAGATGGCGGCCGTCGAATTGTTGCCGCCCTGGGCGATGCCGCCGCCGCTGCGGTTGCCGCCACGGGCGCCGCCCCGTTCGGAGGCGCGGTGGTGGCCGCGACGCGGGAACACGCTGTTCTCCATGTGCAGGGTGGCGTTGACCTGGAGGGAGAAGGAGATTTGGAGATAAATTGATAGTTTTGAAAGCAACAGGTGCCTCTTTCATGAATAGAATAGGATATTACTTCTATTACACTGGCAGAAAATACAATAATGCGATAGAAAAAGTATTCAGAGTGATTGAGAAAAGAAAATAGACAATATAGTTCTAGAATGTTGTAAAAAATAAAAATGGCGATCTTACAGCTAACGTTCAATGTTAGTAATTATAATACTGTATGTCCAACACAGGTTTTCTTTTACTAGCTAATCACTAGACTAAAACGGCGGATTACCATATAGACGGCTTAGACAATGGTACTAAGAGCTCTCTCTCTTCATATCGAGGACAGGGGAAGAAGGAGTTGTCTATAGCCACCGTTTCTAAGCTCTGAACTAGTTGACCGCCCGCTATTTATGGGTAGCAGTATTAGGTTCAGTAAATAAGACACTTCCTTGGATACAAAAAACGTTATGAGGGAATTCGCCATTATAATACTAGATTTGGGAAGCTGACTAAGACATTCAGGGTTGGAATTCCAACGCTCAAAAAAGACATTCTCAATGGGAAGGACACACGATTATATTCTTGATGTTGCCTCTGAAATTGACATTCCCTTGTTTGTTATTAATCTAGAATAAAATCTAATATTGATATCAAATTTGTCTTGTGGCCGTTACTAGAGTTTACAGATCTGTCTGAAGGTTTATGACTGTTCTTTATTATTTTTTGTTATGTTTTGTTTATTTATATAAATATTGACACTGTCCTCAATGTATCTGTACACGATTATGAATAAAGATGTTTTCAATTAAATATTCTGTTGTGACCGAGCATATTCATAAAAATTAGTGGTATGATTGATGAACTGCCTGAGACACACAACATGAAAATCAGCACAAGCCTGACAAAAATACAGAAATCTCACTGAGTTTTAAGGACTATTCTCATATTTATAATATATCTGTTCAGTCTCCCTCACGTCTTATATCATTTAGTTCTATTCGTTTATTCGCCCAGTGTTCTCTGATTGATCCGTCGATATTGACGCATGCGCAGAAAGAACTGATATAAGACGGGACGGAGACTGAAATGATATGTGTGTCCTTTATTGGTGAAAACGTTAATATGGGAAAGCTGTTCAAAATGGGGACGCTTGTTTATTTTTCATAATAAAATGGTTGATGGGTTGCCAGAATCATTGACAAATAAGGCTAGGCGTACACCGGTTAGTCAAGACAAGACAGGACGAGTTTAGTCACAGTAATCCACATAGTTGCTCACGAAGCAGCACACACCGATGCAATGACTAATCGGTGTGTGTTGCTTCATAAGCAACTATGTGAAGTACTGTGACTAAACGTGACTAATCTCGTCTTGCCATGTCTTGACTAACCGGTGTACGCCTAGCCTAATGTTGCTGACACAGAGATACGATTTTTCTGCGATAATTCGTGTCTGTATCAATTAAAATATTATTAAGATCATTTTATGTACGAATAGAAATTATAAAAATTGAAGAATACTTTTAAAAGTCCATTAAATTCGATTACTTTTCTTCGACTTACATCCTTGCCAGCAGCACAGGTGCAAGCCTTGAGGAAGCTCTTCTTGAAGTTGTCCGAGAGGAAGGCATAGAGTATCGGGTTCATGGCTGAGTTTGAGTAGCAGAGGATGCCAGTTAGCAGAAACACGGTCACCACGAAACGCGACTGGCACTTGTTCGGCTCGGTGAAGATGAGAGACATCTGAGTAATCCAGTAGGGCAGCCAACAGCACACGTAGACTGTGATCACCGTTAGCACTAGCTTGGTTACCTGGTAAAAAAAAGAAATTAAAAAAAAATTAGTGAAAAACAATATTTTCCAATTAACATTAATTATTTTTTGAACGACTGTAGCCTATGTAATATAGAGTAGATATAACGATTGTAGTTGTAAATAGAGAACTAAAGGTAGAGGTCACCGTAAAACGTGATATTTCAGGAAGCATTCATTGGCTACAGCGCTACACCAATGCGAAATGGCTATGAGAACTAGATATAGGCCTATGTAAGTAACTTTTCACTTTCAAATTGCATCAGTGTCTATAAAGATAGAGTGTTGGAATAAAGAGAATGGTTCGTAAGAAATATGAGGAAATTTGAATTATTTCGTTGTAGATGATAGTTCTAGGAAATGGATGTAGCTATTGTAGGTGATGTAGATTTGTAGATGATAACGTTTTAGATGATACAACTATGATAGTGTTCACAAAGTGATAAGACAAAAATGACTTTTTTCTAAGTTGTTTGAAGAAATTTAATAGGATTTAGGACTAGTTTGGTTATAAGTTGATACATAGGAAAAAGAGATAGTTAAGTTACTAATAAAAAATCCTTGATATATCAATATTTCAAAGACCTTTTGAGGACGTATTCGCGAATGTGCTTCTCGTAAAATTGAAAGAATTATGATCTCAGCCAAACAGACCAATATTATTAATTGAATATTATAGCCTAAAGCTAATAGCCTATAGCTAAAGCCTAATATTTATAATATGCTTTTGTTATTTTTAATATTATAATAAAATATACAATATTATTAATATAATTGGATATTATAAATTGTAATATTATTAATTGGATATTACAACCCAATGCTAATAGCCTTATGCTAAATGCTAAAGCCTTATATTATAGCCTAATATTTATAATAGCCTATGCTTTTGTAATTTTTAAAAGAGATTTTTTTAAAATCGGTTTATTGAAAAACAAGTTAGCTCTCAAAAATCAGTTGATAATTGTTATTTTATCGGTAGAAAAAAGTATTGATTTACGACACAACTATCAGTGATTTTGATAAGAATTACGATAATAATTGATTGTGGGACCATTGTTTCACCAAGTCTCCAGGTTGAATTTTATAGAAAAGTAAAACATGAAGCTCTTCGTTCTCAACAAAATAATACCCTATTTTCACAAAATTGATTAAAGTGATGCATTATTGAAAGAATAATATTCTTTCGTGTGTTGTTGAAAAAATTACCGTTTAAACTTGTTTTATCTCTTTATCATGAAATTTATCAAGAAGAAATATGCATTTTGAAATAGAGCAATTTGTTCTGAACGAAATGATGTATGATTTTTCAAAATCGGTTCATAAATAGCCGAGATATTGACAACAGAATGTAAACTTCAGCTCATCACAGAAAGATTCTCTGACAGCTCAGCTCAGCTCAGCTTCAGAATATTGTTGCTGGCGAACATTCTAATGAGAACGTTTGCACACTCTGGTGAGCGAAAAGTTAACTAGAGAACTGAACAGTGGAAAGCTCGCGCTATCTATTGAGTAAAAATATTACTAAATTCGAAGTATTCAGTCGTATCTGTACAGTATAGCTTTTTCGGAAGTTTTTCACAGTTTTTTATTAAATTAGATGATTATTGGGCGATAAATTGATAGAATACGTTTAATGAGATAGTTTTTCATCGTTCAAACACATTACGACCTGATATATTGATTGTTTTTTCATTTTATGTACAAATTGATAAGTATCTATCAGACTGGTTGTCGTTCCTTTTGGATCCTAAGATCTTTTGGGACTTTTGTAGTGTTTTATTGATGGTTTCAACATGTAATTCATGTTTATACCATCTATTTTAACATGATACCGGTACTTGAAAACCATAAATGTGAAAATTATCCCTCTAAACTGAAATTAAAATAGAATTACCTACAGCTTCATCTCAATTTGATAATACTGAATATCTATATACCGTACCCTACAAACATAGTAATTACATTAGTTTTTTATCATGGTAATTTCGACTCAATTAACAATATATCCAGGCTAAGTAAAGTTAAGGATGAAATGTAATTACATCAAAACTTACAACTTGCTGAAAAGTTAATCGTCAGATAGTAGATTTCATAAAAACTGAGTATTTATAGGTATTGGTACCGGCACGAACGTACAATAAAATTTCTTTCATTAGTCGAATGAATTTTTGTAGGAATTTACAATTGGAATCATATTTCAATCACTCCCAGATTGAAATTATGTAGTTTACCAAATCAATCCAACAATGAAGAACAGTAAAACTATGGTATCGTATCTGTAATCGCAGCAACAAAAACAGTTGAAACTCTTTCTAATCGTCTTCAATCCTGTCTTTAGCAGACCGAGAATCCGACTTAGTAACTATTCTTTACGCTAGACAGCGCTGCACGTTCACGATTTAGCTTTGTAGAGCACGTTTCTCTCACTAGATCGCGCTAGTAACTTTATTATTGGAATATTCCTTAGCCAAGAAACATCCAGTCAAGTCCAGTCTGATTATTTGACGGCTCAATCCATCATAAAGCTGAGAGCTGAGACCGCATAGCAGCGTTCATTCTTCTGACATTTTCAATACTTTTCGGCTTTCCATAGAAACTACTAGGCACATATTTTTTCAGCCTATTATTTACTTGTCAAAATCAAGCTGACTTTCTTTTTACAACCAGTATTATTCTTTTCTATTAGGCTATCATTATCTCTGCTATCGGAATCAATTACTTAGCTCAAAAATATTGTAATTTTTATTGATAAAGTACCTTTATTGTTAATCAAATTTAGGTAGTTAATATTTCTGTGGACTTGAAAAATTAAAAGAAAAGTTCTTATCGATTATTTTTAAACTGCTATGATTTAGTTGGATATTTATAGCGAGTCAGACGAATGCATATTTGAAACCAGTGAATGTGAAAATGATACCATAATAAAATAGAATTGTTCCTAAAGATTTCGCATTACTTACACAATATATTTAAGTAATATGGATTTTTATTTCAAATCATTAAAACTAGGAAAATACACTACAATTTACATTCAGTATTTCGGGATCCAAGGGGATTTATAATAAATACAGTAGGCTACGTTAAATCGGGGTACGAAAAACCAAGGGTCCACTATTTCTAGTAAAATACAGCCTTACGTTTTTGAAATCAGTTCTAGTTATGTAATGAAATCTTAAAAACAAATTCGGTCTTAGGCTAGGCGTACACCTGTTAGTCAAGACAAGACAAGACAAGATTAGTCACGTTTAGTCACAGTACATCTCATAGTTGCTTATGAAGCAACACACACCGATTAGACATTGCATCAGTATGTGATGCTTCATAAGCAGCTATGTGAATTACTGTGACTAAACGTGACCAATGTCGTCTTGTCTTGTCTTGACTAACCGGTGTACGCCTAGCCTTACGTTTTTGAAATCAGTTCCAGTTATGTAATGAAATTTTTAAAACAAATTCGGTCTCATAATAGTACAAAGACCCATGACACTTATGATTTTTTTTACAAATAGGATTCCTTGATAAATTCCTATTTTTTACTAATATGATTCACGTGATTAATTCCTATACGATACCACAGAATAGGAGAGATATTCCTCTATTATGTGAGATATGTTAGAGATATTCGAACAAATATAGCACGATCCATTTAAATATTCAGAAATCAGTTGTTTTGATAATAATTAAACAGTGACTTCGACACAATAATCAAAAGGATAAAAGTCCTTTAAAAAGACCTTTAAAGTCTTTAAAAGACCTTTTTAAAGAAGACCTTTCAAAGAATAACTTTTGACCTTTTCAACAATCTAGATTCAGTATTTGTAGGTTAAGTATTGTGATCATATGCTCGTCGATCATATGTTTTCTGACAAGTTGAACGGATCCTGCTGTATGTTAGAGATATTTCTCTCCTATTCTATGTCGATACACACGACAAATATAAGATCACCAAAGATCGACATGACAACTACATACATCCCCCTCTGTTTCTCACCTTACGATGCGACTTCTTCTTCTCCTTTGACTTGTTCTTCGGTCCCACCGTTTTCAACTTGCGAATGACCATGACATAGAAGCAGAAGATGAGCAGCAGGGGCAAAGCGAAGCCCAGCACAAACGAGTAGAGCGTGAAGGCGGTTTGGCCTGACAGATTTTCGGACTCGGGCCACAGAATGTTGCAACTCATGTTGACCTGGCCGTCGTTCATGAGGCTGGCGTACATGAAGATTGGGATCATGAGCAGGGCTGAGGCGGTCCATGCTGTGGCTGAGACCACCTGCGAAGCAGAGACGAAAATATGGTTGAAAAACAGCAACAAATTATTGAAATTCGAAAATATGGTTGAAAACAACAAAATTAATATTGGAAATTCAACGTTTAGTAATCATAAACTCATACAAATGTTGAAGAACCCATCCACTAATCAATATTAACATAACATGGTTGCATCATATTTCATGAATTAACGATAAAAAGACAGAGTTAGGCTAGGCGTACACTGGATAGTCAAGACAAGACAAGACGAGATTAGTCACGTTTAGTCACAGTATTTCACATAGTTGCTTATGATGCAACATACATAGATTAGTCATTTCATCAGTGTGTGCTCCTTCCTAAGCAACTATGTGAATTACTGTGACTGAACGTGACTAATCTCGTCTTGTCTTGTCTTGACTAACCGGTGTACGCCTAGCCTTAGCTTTCATCAGTAATTTTCCATAGTTCTGTAATTTTCCATTGCTATTAATTTTAATCTTGCTCTGTGTATTTTTCCATGATGTTTTCGTAGCTCTGTGTAATCTTCCATCAGTAATTTTCCATAGTTCTGTAATTTTCCATTCCTATTTGATTGTGCTCTGGGTAATTTTCCGTTGTTATTTTTTTCTAGCTCTGTGTAATCCTCCTTCAGTAATTTTCCATAGTTCTGTAATTTTCCATTGCTAATTCATCTTGCTTTGGGTAATTTTCCGTTGTTATTTTTTATAGCTTTCAGTAATTTTCCATACTTCTGTAATTTTCCGTTGCTATTTAATCTTGCTCTGTGTATTTTTCCATGATGTTTTCGTAGCTCTGTGTAATCTTCGATCAGTATTTTTCAATAGGTCTGTAATTTTCCATTGCTATTTAATCTTGCTCTGGGTAATTTTCCGTTGTTATTTTTTTCTAGCTTTGTGTAATTATCCTTCAGTAATTTTCCATAGTTCTGTAATTTTCCGTTGCTATTTAATCTTGCTCTGGTTAATTTTCCATTGTTTTTTTTTTTTTTGTAGCTCTTGCAATCTTCTATCAGTAATTTTCCATAGGTCTGTAATTTTCCGTTGCTATTTTTTCTTGCTCTGGCTAATTTTACGTTGTTATTTTTTTTGGTAAAAATTCTTGGAAAAAATGCAAACAACAAGCTTCAACAAACATATATTAATGTCAAAATCTCACTACCATAAATACCATAACCCTTTATTAGCTTAATACCAGCTAGCTCAACAGCATTAAGCAGAAAATTATGAATTATCGCCCATAATTAAGTCTAGTATATTAGATTTACACCCATTTCAGTCATGACTCATGATTGGATAACATAAAATAGCCAGTGCTAATGATGATAATAATATTTTGTCTGAATTATGAAGACGGTAACATGCAGATGTGAGCTGATACGGTGTCATATAAATGCAAATAAGGCCCCAGCAGTCGAGTGTTAGTGCATTTTTGCACGAATGCTTTGTTCAAACAAAGAAGCTTTTGATTTATGGGTTTATTATTCGGTTCTAATTAGAATATTAGGTTGCTAAAGTCTTTGTTTGTGTTTGCTACTGACCAACAATTTGTTTGTTTTTTTACGATTTGCTAAGAAGGATGAATATTTGAATAACTACAATTTATTCAAATTTCGTTAAATCATGATCGAAATTAATATTCAATGAGATTTCAACTGGATACTTAGGTGCATTGTTTCATTCGATTTCTCGTTTTATCACTCTGAATTCAAACTATTTAGTAGCCTACATTATTAATTCTTAAACTGGAAATTTCTGATTAAAGTGCTGTAAAATTGTAACCTAATATTATTTTGTACTAAATAATGAATCAAATTTGGGAAAGGAATAGTAAGGGCTGAGCCTGATTTTATCTTCAAAATAATATTATGATTGTTGTGATTATGATCAATCCAAGCTGTTTGTTGAGGAGTTGAGAACATCCATTCGGATTGAATGTTTAACTGAGCCGATTTTGAGAAGAAGACAACAATGATTATTTCCAAAACCTACAAGCTTTTATGAAGCTTTTGGGTTATCAATGTCTGTGCGCGTACCCATAGAATATATGTGTCTGTTTTCTCACGTGTCTGAAATAATTGAGTCATCCGTCAAATAAGAATTAAAATAAAATCTATTCAAACCTTCTTCAGGAGATCAGTAGATTTCTTCAAGAGATAAACGGTTGCTACTTTTACTCATTTGAGCGTAAATATTCAGTCTTAGTCCCTACAGGCGAAGACAATCCTACTACTTATAGATAGTCCAGCAAATTACAAATGACGTTGGCTGCAGTACCTACCACGAAATGAAGAGGAAAGCAGAAAGAAGAGAAGAATGGCGAACTGCTGCAAACCAACCTCAGGGTTGAATACCAAAAGAGAGAGAGAGAGTCCTTGCAAGAGACTGACACAACTCGTATAGATTAGTATCGAAATATCGAAATAAGCTATTGCTTATCAATAGAATTGTCTTTGCAGGAGACTACCATTCATAAGCTACCATAAATTAGCATGAAAATAAGCTTGAGTGAAGCCAGCAAGTATCAATACCAAATCCCAATTATCCAGCGCACACCTGTATAATATCCACTGAAGGAGATACTGTGTTGATAGGTTATGATTGAGCCAACATCGTCTCGATTCAATAATATTAATTATTCACCAGGATCTCTTGAACCCTGACGGGGCAAATTCCAGTGAGCAGCCCCAAGTCTCACACTTGAGCGCTGCTCTGCTTTGAACACTTCCCAATCAGCTGATATTAATTGAGTTCACAACTAACTTCTCAGCCTGGAATGCTCTTGAGAAAATCAATTAGTGCTATATTTGCTGTGCCACCTTCTCGAACTTATCCTCTCTCTCTCACTCTCTCTCTCTATTGGAGGGTTAAGTGTAAGAGAGGACCGACTGCGCCCTACCTTCGCCCTCCCAGGTTAAAATAGAGGCAGTCATTCTATTCTATTCTCTCTTGTAGTAAATATTATCTATTATCTATCTCGCTTATCTATTTCAATATTCTCCTTCAACCTAAGATGTACGAAATAAATACAGTATAAAATCAAATATCATGGACTTCATCATTGTAATCTACTGAGACTGTATAATAACAGTGTGGTCATTGGTGTGAAAAGGTCCATAACAGTGTGTTGGATTATTTTTTATTTCCGCCATCGCCATCCTTTTACCAAATTTTTCAATTCTGATATGGGATTACAGGCATAGGCTGCTCAGGCAGTACATGAACCCATTTACTAATTTTTCACACTAATTTCAATCAATCAATCATTTTATTTACAAGAAGACATTACAAAAGATGGTTCCGCACAACCTTAGAAGGTTTTTCAGCAGGTGCCTATTTAACAATACAATGCAATAAACAAAATTAATTTTTGAGAGGAGCAACATCGAAAATAACTTTTCCAACATTACATGATAATAGTCTCTCCAATAATGGTATTAGGCCTATTTTAAAAGTATAAAAATGATGAAAACTAACACTGGCGAAGGCAAATTTTAGGTAGGAAGTGAATCACTCAACATAAAATGAATTATTTGCGTATCTATTCAATGAAAATCTTATGAGAATTGACAAAAGTATAGTGGATGTGTCCGAGCTAATCTATCAAAAGTGCCATATGGGCTTAAAACAGTACAACTTGTATACGTGTCAGTTTTCAGATAAATACTATGAAACACGAATAACGCGAGATGACAAATCAAACATTGAATTGCAGCTTGCAAGACGAAAGCAAAAATAATCCAATGAAAAAAGTGTTAAATGATAATAGTGAACACTACTTTATTATTCAGACTATTTAAATTCGTCAACACATATCCCTGACTTTCCATTAGTGATGGGCGATTGTGAAGTGTTCTTAACGATTGTTTCGATTGTTTTAGCCAAGCGATTGTTTCGATAGTTTCTGTAACGATTGAATTCATTCGTTAAGAACAATCGATAAAGGAATCCGTAGTGTTTTTAATGAATATTGTTCTCAACGCGACAATCGTTCCAACCTTACCGATTGCTCCTGAAACGAATGGTTGGAGCAATTGTCTCGTTAAATACACTTCGATTGTTCCACTACACACACTCACTTTGGTTATGTTTTCAATAGTTCGAATTGTTGATTGTTGGTGGCAGGGGGTTTTAGAATATTTTCTACAAATTCTCGGATCAATCACACAGCTATAACTATAACATACAAGCTATCAATATTTTTGATAATAACGACTGGAATATTAATCTGTGTTCCTTTTGATGATACTATCTTAGTTAAATGGGAGTCTGATGGAAAATAATTAATGTTCTGGCACAGTATATCAATTTAGATAAGCATACACTTCTTTTTTACCTTAATGTCATGTTTTCTAATAGCCTATGTTAATTTGATTCTTTTTGAATTCAGAACTGCAATAGGCCTACTCTATAACTAAATCCAAGCTATTCATTAAACTCGTATTTTGAATTAGGCTTTGTTGGAGATTGCCTGAATAAATAATAAATCAAGTTTTATAATTTCAAGTAATTTTTTCATTTCAACAGCATATTATAATGGAAATTGTAGTTTCTGAAACATTAATAAGACAAAATATTAATAAAACATGAAATAAGACAATGATTTCAATAACTGGCTTAGTGAGATGTTCTACAATCGAATTGTTCCTTAACGAATGCTATCGGTAGCAGCAATTCGAATAGCTTGCTTAGTGAACAATCGAATTGTTCCTGGAACACTTCGTTACGTCACGTAATTGGAATACCCCCACTCCAATAACTACTGGCTTAACGAGAGGTTACAATCGAATGAAACACTTCGATTGTTTTCCTTAACGATTGTGAATAGTTCGATTGTTGAAACACTTCGCAATCGCGCATCACTACTTTCCATCATAACAATGAATCTGTATTTTCTTTAGCATTTTAACAATAAAATTAATTTCAAAACGTGTCAAAACAAGAAAAGATGCTGGCATCATCTTTTGTCCTGTCATTGAACCAACAATACCTCACAAAGTAGGAACGATTTTGTCGCTTGTAACATCAGCAAACTATTTTCAAGTAATCAGAGAGGTCTTCTTGACACAACACTAGCTAAACCAGTAATTGAAAGCTACTTTGTAATTTGAACGTATCTGCCATCTCTCTCCATCTTATTGTGAAACCGTTCACTCAATCACCCACTCTCTCTCGTTTTCGTCACTTTTTATCGCTCTCTTCACTCTTTATCTCTCTCTTCACTCTTTATGTCTCTCTTCACTCATTATGTCTCTCTTTACTCATTATCTCTCTCTCTCTCTCACTCTCCACTCTTTATCTTTCTCTTCACTCTTTATCTCTCTCTTCATCCCACTTCATCTCTTCAAGACTTCTATTTTCATCTCTCCTTTTTCTCCATCATCACCTCTTCTCTACTTCCCTCATCCTCTACCTTTCATCTCTTTTCGGCTTCTTTCTCCATCCTATCCGTTCACTAATTCACTCTCTCTCTCTTCTCTTTCTTGTACTCATTTTTCTATGTCATCTTCCAAGTGACGCTAATGAATGGAAAACAAGCGAGTAATTAGAGAAGTACAAACAGTGCCACTTCTGAACGAATAGAGGTCGTTGTCACATAATTATTTGGCATTGGAGATTGTTTTTTCTCTTAAAACTGCTACCTGTCTCATTAGAGAGCTCGAAATCTTTTCAAACAATACATAATTTATGTATAATATAGTTAGCTCATGTAACTCATGTCTTAGCTGATGTTTCTAGCTCATATGACAATTCACTTGGTAGACGAAACAAAGATGGTTTCGGAGCTCGGAGCACACCTAAAGCTGTAGGTCAATTTATTTATCTCTGTAAAATTACAAAGCCTATTGTAACTTGTCCATTTAATGGCCAATAAAACTAATTAAATTAATTTGATTTAATAATTATCACATTAATTTAATGACCAATAAAACTATTCTATTCTGTATTACGGAATAATAATGGTGATGTTATAACATTCAGCTAGTTCAGTGTCAGATTATCATGAGGAGTTACCATAATCTATCAAATAAATAGGAAAAAGAGTTAAGAAATAACCAGAAAGAGAAAAGTTGAGAGAGAAAAAAGAGTAGGATTGAGAAAATAACAAGGAGTGCAAATCCCTCGTGTGTCGTCAGTCACATAATTTTCGCTTTGAACTTCGATATCAGACACCTTTCTGCTCTTTCCAAAACACGCCCTCTCTGTTTTCTGTCTCTGTCTCTCTTCCTTTCTCACTCTCTCTCTCTCTCTCAATCCTACCCCCTCCACCAATTCACTCCATTTCCTGCCTATTCAATCAAATCCGTAGCTGTAAATAACAGGCATATGTGTTTGTATCGTTATTATTTTTGCCAGTTTTCCTTTGATCTGATTTGTTTACGGACCGCCCTGCTCGTTATGTTGTGTTTGTAGCCTACAAAAGAGGAACGAGAAGAAGGAGAAGAAGGAGAGGATGAAGAAAAAGAAGAAGAAGAAGAAGGAGGAAAACAGGAATTGTAAAGAAGAAGTAGAAGGAGAAGAAGAAGAAGAAATGGAGAAGAAGAAGAGGAGAAAGAAGAAGAAGAGAAGAAAAGAAGAAGAAGAAGAAGAAGAAGAAGAAGAAGAAGGAGAAGAAGAGAGAAGAAGGAAGAAGAAGAAGAAGAAGAAGAAGAAGAAATTGTGAAGAAGAAGAAGAAGAAGAAGAAGAAGAAGAAGAAGAAGAAGAAGAAGAAGAAGAAGGAGAAGAAGAAGAAGAAGAAGAAGAAGAAGAAGAAGAAGGAAAAAGAAGAAGAAGAAGAAGAAGAAGAAGAAGAAGAAGAAGAAGAAGGAAAACAAGAAGAAGAAGAGAAGAAGAGGAAGATAAGAGAAGAAGAAGAAAAGAAAGAGAAAGAAAAGAACAAGAATAATGACGAATGAAGAAGAAAAGAGAGGAGAAGGAAGAAGAACCACAGGAATAGGAAAATGTGAAGGACATAATTTACGATGTCTAATCTAGACATGATGTTGTTGTCAAACAAATGATATGTTTGATTGATATGAGCTCATCCCATAGTTTTGTTTGTTTGAAGTTAACAAAAATACATATAACTTTATGAATCAATAATTGATAATATCGGCACAACTCCCAAAAATATTATGAAAACAAACAGAAAGTTTTGATGGAACTCCTGTGTTTTTGTCATCCTTCCTGGGTAATTCAGGAAGAAAATTTTGAGGAAATAACCCAAGTTCCCTGATTTATTGCTATTTTTATCGACTTATTTTGATTCAGCAGCCTTGACTTATTGATATATTCTATTTTGAGTTATTTCTTATAACCTTGACTTGACTTTATTTCAAATATCAATATTTTGCTCTGAACATCTTTCTATGATGAATTAAATAGACATTTTAGAATCTAGTGTTCGGAAAACGAAATGAGGAAATATTATTAATTTTGTATTAATAAATATGTTGCATGTTTGTGTACATATAATTAATCCTTGTAATTTTTGAGTATTTTATATTCGTACTTATAATAATAGCCTCATATTGAGTTATTGATTTCAAGCTATCAATTTTGAATGTATTATTAACCTTTTTTTGACTGTAATATTTGGACTTGTTCTTATTCCAATATCTTGTATGAATCCCTATGATGACGCAAGAGAGAAAATATAGCCTACAATACCTCAAAACTACTGCTTGTTTGAAAAATCATGAAATTATTGAAAATTGTTCTTCAGTCGCCATTTTGTCAAACTAAACAATGTCATCTGCGATCCAATAGGTCGAATACTCTGACCAATCACAAGCGAGTACGCTCTAGGGCACGCCCATTCCCCATTCTCATTGGCTGTTGTCAAAAGCATAGAAAAATCTAGATGCTAGAAATCACTTTATCTGAACAAAGTGGACTTTTCCATTGATTTTTATATTGTTGATAAATGTCAAGCGAAAATACTGAATCAATTTGACTCGAAATACTAATGAATATAGATGATCATATAATACCAGTAATGGAAAATCATATTGAAGAGTTATAAAATATTTCCTCCACTTAGAATAATATTAATTAATAGTAGAACAGACATTGAAAACATTTATTTGTAACGAGATAGAAATTTCAGCATTCAATGCGATGCTCACATACGCAATATACGCAATCGTAATCTAACTTGAATTCCCCAGGCTATACAGTCAATTGCAATATGGGCTCATCATAATATGAGCGCATATCTATTTACCCTGTGCAAACATAATATATGCTACTACATACTGCAACGCTACATATATGCTCTATGTTATATATGTATGGTGTTTGATAGAAGCTTATATAAACAAACAGTACAATAATTATAATAGCGTTCATGAGACCTATAGCCCTTGGCTAGTCGGTTTGATGACCCATCATTTGGTCATAAAGACCATTTCCATTATTTTGATCTCTCTATTCAATTGTGTTCGAATTCATGTAGGTTTTATAATAATTATATTTCAATATTTTGTTTCTCAGTTTTGTTGGTCATTTTGACCATTCACAGTAGGTGATTTTCTTTTCTCTATTCAATTTTATTAAAATTCTTGTAGGACTCATTTCCTCATTAATTCTGTTAATCATCAATCATCCTGTTCTCATTAATTTAATTTTTGTTTTTCATTAATTATTAATCTGAAATAGTAAACAGAAACTCTGATGGTATAATCAGATTCGTTTAATTTGACGCTTGGATTTATCTTAGATAGATAGAGAGGTATTACTCCTTTGCCATCGTACTGTACGGTCATCAGGGACGTCAAGAAATAATATATCTCTATCTATCTAATGCCTCAAATTGAATGAATCTGATTATATACTCTTCCACAGTTAGAATTACTGAATATATCATTAAACTTATGTCTAATTCTTTTCTGAATACAACAAAATCTTGACTATCTAATACTCATTACCATTGTTAAAAATCAAGCCAAATTCAAATAAATATAATTCCAGACGAGATATAACATCAATTGGAATACAATCATTACATTATCATGTGTAATCGTATTACCATGTTTATACAACTTTCTGACTTGTATTTGGTAATTTTTACAAACAACAGTATTAGCTGATTGAACAACATTATCCAACAAAGAACAAAAAATACATTACACAACAAAAACAACAGTAAGTTGAACAAAAGAGTGTCTAAAGACATTCTGAGCCTACGTATACAGCTAAAAATTGAATATGAATAGATAAATATTGAGTTTATCAGGCCAATGACATGACACTTGTGACGTCATCAGCAGACAAAATGGAGAGCTCTTGTGCCGATTTCGTACACGTCAAATCAATTGAATAATTTTTTCCTCCCCTATACATCAGTCTCATGTATTTTCACCCCCCTCTTTCTCCATCATTTCATAATCCTGTTAGTCTGCTGCTGTCAAACTCAGCAGTCCACAATTAATTCGTAGCAAATTATTCAAACGCGCAGACTGCAACTGCGAATTTCCACGATTTCCTCTTGTCTGCGAAAAACATGTCCAGTCGACAAAACTCTGTGCTACACCACAACTTACTCTGCATCTCATCAAGAGAGAGAGAAAGATAGTGAGAGAGAGTGAGAGAATGAGGGAGAGAGTGTTCAGTGTGTGAATGTGCGTGTATGCTTTTCGAGAAGATTCTTCATCAATTTGTTTTCCGCCCCTTTTCACCCAAACCTACCCCTCCTCTTTCTTCTTCATCTCCTCCACCTCCTCCTTATCCTTCCTCCATCTATCAGTCATTCTCTCATTTCACAAAATTCGAACAGGAAGCTCACTCGTGCCTCGGACATTGTCCTCTTTTTGGGGCAACACACACGTCCTTCACCTTCTTCTTGTTTCACTGACTTTTCTTTTCTTCTCCCTATTCTTCTCTTCTTCTTCTTCCTCTTCTTCTTCTCTTCTTCTTACTCTTCTACTCTTCCTCCTCCTCGTCCTCCTCCTCCTACACCTCCTCTTCCACTTCCTCCTCCTCGTCCTTCTCATTCCTCCTCAATCAGTTCTTCTTCCTTCATCCTCTTTCCCCTCCTCAAAACAATTCAAATACTCCACTCATTCACTATATCAATACTCCCTTGAATAACTTCACTCACCATTGCTTACATTAAAACATTATTTCTCTCTTACAGGTGTTTTTCTATTATAGCAGGATTAATTCAACTAGTCAGAAAACAGCTGTTTTGACGAACCGTATCACAATACTTAACCTACAAATGCTGAATCTCGCAGATTATTGAAAAGGTCTTTTAAAAAGTTATTCTTTGAAAGGTCTTCTTTAAAAAGGTCTTTTAAAGACTTTAAAACTTTCAAGCTTTTGGATTATTGTGTCAAAAGCTGTCTACTTATTGCCAAAACAGCTCTTTTCTGACTAGATAAATTAGTCCTGCTATACTTCTGTAAGTTTTATTCACTTTTTTCAGGTTTATTATCAATACCGGAATTCGTATAAATTGATTTTATTTATTTTTGTGAATTGAATTTCTCATTGTATTCTTCTCTTCTCAATCTGTAAACGTTTTATTTTGTATTTTACTTTGTATTTCCTTTCACGAGTGAACATTACTGTCCAAATTTCTTCACGTCCGGGAAGTCATTCTACTATTTTCTGAATAGTCTATTGTATTCTATTCTATTCTACTCCTCGTGCACTTTTCTCTTCCTGTCATACTTCTAATTTTTTTCACATTTCTCTTCTTACACATCTCCTTCTTACCTTCCTTTTCTCCTACTTAATTTCCTTTTTTCGAGTCCTTCTGTTTCCGACCTCTACTGCAAGAGGTCACTCACTCTACTGTTGACAGCACAGGTCTTCTTCTCTCGTATTTCGTTACAAAAACAGAGTAGTGATGACGTCACAAATCGCTCCCTCCTTTTCTCACACCCTTCAACCTCGTTTCCCCCTTCCTTTCCACCCCTCTTTACCACCCTTCATTCGACAGTTCTCGTCTCGTTCAGGAATTTCCGTACTACGAAATAACGGTTCGCTTCCCCCGTTTTTCCTCTCTCTCTGTCACTCTCTCTCACACACTCACTGACTCACTCTCTCTCTGTCATGACTATTACAACTGAGCGCTGGAAAATGGGTCGGAAAACAAGCATTTCCCTACTCTGCTCTGCTTTTCCTGAATGACAGTCCTGTTTTTCTTACTTTATCTAGTTTCCTGCTACTATCGGAATGAAAAAGAGTTCAGTTCTACATTATTGTGATGGTTTCTTTCAAATTAATTATGAAAGTTTTTATTTGTAGAAATCTTAGTGATGTTGTGGAACTCATCAATAGTGTTTATTAATCCATTTTATTCAATTATGAAAGTTAACTTACTACTCATGTATTATTTGTTGGAAGTGTTCAAACTTCTGTTCATGATTGGTTAGTAATCGAGACATGATGTGTACAATACAATACTAACGGGTGTTTCTAGAAGGACGGACTTGAACGAGTGGAAACGTAAATTTATTCTTATTTGAGGTATTATTGATTCATTCAAATGTTTAGGTCTGTAAAGCTAGTACATTCCAACTGGAACGTGTCTGAGCGAAAGACAGATTAGTGAGGTTTAAATGTGTGATAACAATAATAAACGTTCCGGACGTCGAGACTAAGGCCTCATTTGTCAAACTTTGAACTCTCTTCTGATCAAACTCATGCATATTTCTATAGTCTATACTCTGTTCAGGGAAAGGAAAACCTGAGCGTGCGAGTGTCTAGCTCAATACAGCTAGATCAATTCACAGTAGAACTACTGAAATAATGTTATTATTATCTGTAGGACGTGATTCCAGTCTGACTTTGAATGAACGTATTGTGAACTGGAATTGGACAGAAATTTTATCGAAAACAGCTGTGAGTGATCCCTTCTATACAAGGTATAGCAGAATCCAATTCAACTTGTCAGAAATCAGCTGTTTCAAAGAGCAATATCACAATACTTAACCTACAAATGCTGAATCTCGCAGATTATTAAAAAGGTCTTTTAAAAAGTTATTCTTTGAAAGGTCTTCTTTAAAAAGGTCTCTTAAAGACTTTAAAGGTTCTTTAGACTTTCAAGCCTTTTGATTATTGTGTCGAAATCACTGTTTAATTATTACTGGATCAGCTGACTTATGACAAGTTAATTGGCTCCTGCTATATGTAGAGTTCCATACAAACTCTGGGTTCTATAAACCTTGCCATCTATACGCATAACAGCTTGTTTTGGCCGTGTCTCGACTCCGTGAAAAGAGTACAGTGTTTATTTCTAGGCATGAGGCCGAATATCTATAGTCTGATTCACGTCAAGAAGTCAGCATTGTTTATATGAGGAGCATTGATGCCAAGTTTCAATGAGAGAGAAAGAAAAAACAAACACCAAACGTGTTTGTTGGAACTGTGTGCGACAACAATGCACAGTGCGGCAACTATGCACAGTGCAAATAGGATAGAGACATCAGCAACTGTCTTGTGCTGAACAAGGATAGCAAACTTCCATCTAAGCAATGCTGAATTCTCGACGTGAATCGCACTAGAGACCGATTCACAGTAGAACTACTGAAATAATGTTATTATTATCTGCAGTACGTGATTCCAGTCTGAATTAAAGTATAGTGAAGTGAAATTGGAAAGAAATTTTATCGAAAACAGCTGTGAGTCATCGTTTGTGTACGCATACTCAACAAATGAGTATTTTATAAATAATGATTTTGAAAGTTTGAAATGACTGAATTGTATGTGAAAACTATATTTGTATGTGACAATGCCTATTGTAAATCTGTTTTATTTTATGGCTAATAAAAATCTTGAATCTTGAATAACAGCTTGTTTTGGCTGTCTCTCGACTCCGTGAACAGAGTATAGTTTCTTTCTAGGCATGAGGCCGAATATCTAGGACAATCTGAATGATACTAGGCAAAATATCTAGAAAATCTGTGAAACTCACCTTGGATATAAACGGCGTCCGCATCTTCGGCGCTGAGATGGGATGACACACAGCCACATAGCGATCGGCACTCATTATCGTCAAAAATATACTACTCGTAAACTGATTGATACTTGTTGTTGTCATATAGAACTTGCACATTATCTTGCCGAACGGCCACAGTTGCAAGCTCATTGTGGCGATCAGAAACGGAATTCCGATGAGAAAACACTCATCGGCCACAGCCAAGTTCACAATGTACATGTTGGTGACCGTTTGCATTTTGGAGAACCTGAGCACTACGTAGATCACTAGCGAATTGCCGAACAGGCCTACAATGCAGACGATTGCGTAGAGCACTTGCGTGAACAGCAGTAGAGTGGTCTGGTCGATAGTTTTGCAGAACGTTGTGTTGCCTAGGAGAGTGTCGTTGTCTAGGCTGCCATTAATGGCAAAGTTGGGAGGGCTCATGCCCAGTGTATAGCCTTCTTCGAATGGCAGTTCCATGGTTCTACCTCCTCAAACTCCTGGTAGAGTTAGAACGGATCAAAACTTGTACTTCTACCTCTTTAAACACCTGGTAGAACTACCAGCTTCACTATTAATCCGTTCTGGGATTGTTCTACCTCCTAAACGCCTGGTAGAGAGCTAGCAGGTAGAGATCTCCTGGAAACCGATTCAAACTTGTAATGCTACCTCTTAAACGCCTGGTAAAACTTGCTACACTTCTAGAAACCGATCGAGATTTGTATTACTACCTCTTTAAACGCCTGGAGGAGCTGCTGAATTCATTTCTAATTCGTTTTAGGTTTGTTCTACCTCCTAAGCGCCTGGTAGAGATACCAGCTTCACAACTAGTTCGTTCTAGGATTGTTCAACCTCCTAAACGCCTGTTAGAGAGCCAACTTCACTCCTAGAAATCGAATCAAACTTGTATTTCTACTTCTTCAAGCACCTGATAGTTCTAGAAACTGATGAATGTCTGTATTTTAATCTTTTTAAAAGTCTAGTAGAGTTAGATTTTCTCCTGAAACAGATCTAGAGCTGTATTCCCATTTTCAAAACTTCTAGAAACTTCATAACACTGAAATTCAAAGATTTTTGACTATGTAATACGTAATTATCAAAGATTGATAACTGGATATGATGTGAATATCCAATTCTTGGTACCGCAAAAGATTCTATAGAGATTAGGTATTTTTCTATATCAGGTTTTATTAATAATAATCAATATTCCATATGAAGTCCGCATTGTTCAAATGATTGCACTTCTAATGTTGTACTCAACAATTACATGAGACACACATAGACTTGTATGACTACTATCTACTAAACTACTATCTTTCATACAATCTCATAGCATTCGAATATACAATTCACAATAATATTCGTCGAAGGCATTATTCATAATATTCCTTTGTACTTACTGTAGTGTTTATTTTAGTTGCTCGGGTAAATCTGCTTGGAATAATGAATACTTTTTTCTTGCCTCTCACCAAATGCAATTTTCATAAATCACTCAACAACAGGAAGTCCTAAATTTCTTGGACATGAATAGATTTAAATTTCCTTTTCCAATGAAACACTCCGGGACATAAGTCACTATAACTTCAGTAGCTATTATTGTCTTCACTTGGGAAGTAAGTAGTCAAATCAGAACCCTATTGTGAACTCCATTTCGAAAGTGAGCGAGGAAACTTGAACCATCTTGGACACTGTTAACAAATTTACTCGAAAATTAGTTTACAGATTTCAAAGACCTCTGATCTTGACTGCAGTCGAATTCTTGTAAGAATTGGTTTAAAAGAGATGATGCCTATTTTCTTCAACTAGTCTTTGCTCTATTATCATATGAGTCCATGATGAACATGAATATCAACATCATCACAAACACTAGAAATAGAAGCAGCATAACTATGAACAACATGATTGGTTTACATCGTTTTCCCGGCTACTATCCTCAGGGGATAGGTTCAGTTAGTCGAGATATTTGAAGAAACTAAAGAAATGTATCTGAACACGAGGAGTCGCTTGTTTAGTTGTTCTGAATTTCCAGTGTCACTCAGTGATGGTTTAGTGTTAATTTTTGTGAGATTTGTTGATTCACTCGATCCTCAATATTGTTGATTTGTTGATTCGATACTCGATGTTGTTGGTTTGTTAATCCGATACTCGATATTGATGTTGCGTCAATTCGATACTCGATAGTGATGTCTTGTTGATTCGAGACTCGATAATATTGTTTCGTGGTCAGTGAATTGGAGAATCATCCAACGCAGAACTCATCATTGTCCTGAAACAAGAGAAAAATCATGGTTATTACAAAATTATGATGTTTAATTTTAAAAAAAAAAACTTAATAGATGAGAATTTCACCAGTCAGGTGACTCAATATTCCTATTAATATCACAATTGGAACAAAATTCAACATAAGTTTAACAGTCGATTGGAAATAAACCAATTATGCCAATATTCCTCCCTCATAAATTGAATTTTCATTGGCAACTTAATTTTCTTCATTGAATGTATTAAACTCATTTTCCTGTAATTGTGCTGTTCAATTATTGCTGAATACAAGCATTAATTTATTCATTCAATTGATTTCCTTGGGGCAACGCAGGTTTAATAATTGATATAACACCCATTACTCCCTACATTCAACCGTTTTTCTACAACTCTGAACAATTCTATATATCCGATATAAAAATCGATTTGTGAGTTTTAATACTAATGATTTATCATTGCAAACTGAACCACGTGTTATTGAAGTCATCTGTATCATCTGTATCTTGTTAAATACAAGATACAGATGATTCCTTGTCAAATTCCTTGTCAAATACAGATTCATCTATCTTTCGGGAAAAACGTAGAATTAATTAATTCATTGATATTCATGTATTGGAAATATGTGGGAGAATTCATGAGGCATTCGTTCAGAACTATTCCTTCCCCTAATTTAGTTAAAATAGACCAGAGTTTGGTTAGAATGAATAACTTCTTCGTAGACTTCAGCATTCACTTCTGAAGATAATTCATTTTGAACACTACTGTACTGAACAGTAAGCAATCCTTCAATCCCCTCTATGGAAATCACTCTTCAGTCAGTTAGTAAGTAATAGGAGACAATTAAAGAGGAGATAGCCTCACTCTTCAGTTAGGTACTAGGATACTCTTAAGAGTAGGCTATGAATAATGCTTGAGAAATTTCAGTGTTAATCTAGAGGGTGTGGTTTGAAGTGGGAGACGGCTGGGGGTCGTTTTGGGGGGGGTTTAGGGTATTAGGGCGTTGCCGGACACACTTTCCGTGTGACGAGATGTGACGAAATGTGACGACCCAGAGAGAGAGAGACAGATTCCTATGAGCTGTGACGGCGGTGCATGCATTTCAAGTCGTCCCCCCTTATATTAATACTAAAGTTAGTCCGTGACCGTTCATATTCATGAAGTCGCTAATTGAGTTAACGCACTACTACTCTATTCTTCTTCTTCCTCTTCTTCTTCTTCTTCTTCTTCTCTTCTTCTTCTTTCTTCTTCTTCTTCTTCTTCTTCTTCTTCTTCTTCTTCTTCTTCTTCTTCTTCTTCTTCTTCTTCTTCTTCTTCTTCTCCTCCTCCTCCTCCTCCTCCTCCTCCTCCCTCCTCCTCCTCCTCCTCCTCCTCCTCCTACTTCTCATTCTCCTGCTCCTCCTCACATCCAAAATCTGATTTTGAATCAGTTTTTTTTTAAACTACCGTTTTATTAATAAACTAACGTTAAAATCGAGCAAATGTACAGTTTTAAGCTTAAAAAGCAGACTGAATTTGCATTATTATGCTGGTAACATATTATAATCGACTATATGATGGTATTTTATATTAACTATCACAGTACTAAATACAGTTCATTCCCTATAAACATGCTTTATTCACAACAATCATTCACTATAGCACATAACAGTTATTTACTGCTATCAAACGTTTCTGGGGTGAACGATCTCTCAGTGTTCGACTTTCTTATCCATGAAGATGCATTTTTGACCTTAATTTGCTCGTGATTTAGACAAATGCCTTCATCTACAAGTAAACATCAAGTGAATGAATTCAATGACCTACAAATCTGTAGTTTCCAAATCAAAAAATTCCACAAAACCGTTTAGGCCTGACCTAGTTTTTTCCCTGAGTTAAAAAAAGTTCTGCTTATCTTCCTTGGTAAACTATGCTTTTTCCTGGCAAAGATAATAAATACTCACTTTCAAATTACCCACATGATTAGTCTATGCTCCTGGTAAAAATAAAATTTCTGGTGTAAATCGCACACTGGACCTGCACAGATGCAAGGTATGCAAGTCCAGTATGTGACAACCTTCAGCTGTTCAGTTCAATGTTATGGCAGGATTCTTTTAACTTGTCAGAAAATAGCTGATTGATGTACGCTCTTTTACTAACGTTGAATCAGGTGTTCTCTGACAAGTTAAAAGAATCCTGCTATGGAATTCGATTTTGTGCAAACGACTCCGCTAAATTAACAAGCCAACAGTTCACACAATATCATTTTCTAATCGTAGAGAGCAGATGGTCAAACTCCCATTGAATGGTGAAGATTTCATCAGCAGATTAGAATGTTTAGAAGGCTTGTATACAACAGAAATACTGTACACAATGTGGCTATCAAATTGGTCCACAGCCTATAGATTGCTGCCTTCTGCTGCCACATTTGTGTGTATTGAAAGCGATTCGTCATTCTAAATACAATTCAGATTCAACAGTTCTGATTGAAAGAACTTTCTGGTTCTCATCTTCTTGGCGCGATGATTCAAACGAACTGTTTATTCCAACGAACTGTTCGATCAAACGAACTGTTCATTCAATCAAATTCGTTCAACCGGTGCTGATGAAAGTGAGTGAATGACTGAGCTTGCAACAAGTGTGCGTTATGCAACTACCTTGCATTATACCTCTCGTTTGCCTCATGCCTCAACCTTGCCTCAAGTCAAAAGCTCATTTCATAAGTATAAAAAATACACTTTTTTCTATGATTTCTATTTCTTTATAATATTAGTTTTAGGCTAGGCGTACACCGGTTAGTCAAGACAAGACAAGATGAGATTAGTCACGTTTAGTCACAGTAAATTCACATAGTTGCTTATGAAGCAACACACACCGATTAGTCATTGCATCGGTGTGTGCTGCTTCATAAGCAGCTATGTGAAACTAATCTAATCCCGTCTTGTCTTGACTAAACGGTGTACGCCTAGCCTTAGTTCTATACTATATTAGTATTAGGGGCGGTATTCATGAGCTCGGGATTTAGGAGGAATAGGAAGAAAAAGAAAAAAGTAAGGAGAAAAAGAATAGGAAGAAGAAGAGGACTGAGAAGTGCAAGAAGAAGAATGAGAAGTGGAAGAAGAACAGGAAACAAATTGAATACGAAGAAACCACAACAGAGACTTTGAGATAACTCAAAGAATAATAATAACACGATTGCCAAGAAAACGACGGCTAGGAGTCCTATTTAAAAGGTTCTGAATGACAAAAGTTTTCTGGCATTTTGACACCAGGCCGCTCTGATAAATTACGAATAATAAGTTTGTTTATTGTTTTCCTCTTCTCATATGACACACAAAGTTAGAGAAGTGGCAAGAGTGAAAACGAAGACAGATACGAAAATAGTGTGGAGAAGAGAGAGAAAGAAAGAGAAAGATAGAGTGAGTGAGTGAGAGTGGTTGATGAATGAAATCTTAAATTGATGTCGGCAGAAAAGAAGAATGATTAAAAAAAAGTTTCTGCTATAATTCACTCGGCCTGAAATATGCTATTAACTTGGAGCATTATTTCAAAAAAGCCGGAAACATGGAATATTAATTTCTGTTTTTCACTGAAAAGATTTTGAACCTTGTTAAGGGGCATTTTAGATGTCCACTTTAGATCAATTGCTTTTTGTAACTTTTGTTATAGATCTTATTACCTTGTTTATTTAAGACAATCGAGAAAATGTATTTTAATTTTTCTACTTCTTAGAATGAATATTATTGTATTGATGGAAAACTGTAGTAGCCTTGAAGAAGAACCCACCAAATTACAATTTCAACTGCTTTTTATGTAGTAGTGAGGTAGGCCCGTATTGTGTCAATTATCAGTACGGAATAAAAGGACTAGAAGTTTCAAAATCACAAATTTATAAATACTTCGAGAACCAACCAACCGGTTGAGATTGTTACACCATTATTAGTCTATGGATTGAATAGCAGAATACACTAAGAAACGAGAGACACGATTGGTAGTTGACTGGCCTATCAAGGTGAACACCTGCTATTGGCTTAGAGAAGCCACTCCCACAGAGAGCGGTTCATTCAAACGTCGTCAAAATAAACATCAACAGAAATCAATAAAGATTCACAAAAAAAACATATGAAAGACAGTGAAGAGATAGTTTAGAAGTGGGGTACAATAATTGGACATGAAAAATACATTAACAAAAACTACAACTCATGATAAAACTGAATTAGTGTGGTGTGTGGTGTACTAGCTTATAATCAGATGATGAACATTTTTAGAGGTACTAAAAATGTATGATCTGTTTCATTCTATAGGGACCGTCCAGGTATCACTCTTCCTCCCCTTTTTCCTCCTTCTATCTTTCTTCTCGTTTCCTCACTCTCTCTTTTCCCCGAAAAGAGAGAGAATTTCTCTTTCACCCGAAATTACACCGCGTTTGTTCCATCAAACGGACAAACAAGAAGAAATATGAACGCTGAAAATTCGCTCGTTCGCTACCTTGTGTAGCAGAAGTGTAATTGAAGCGTATGAACAGTGCACACTAGACCAAGATTTACACAGGCGTTTGATTAAAAACGCGACCTACAATAATTCTGTCATTGTGACCCGGCCTTATTGCTCTGGAAAAGCTTGCTTGCGCTTAGTGTTTGGGTGTTCATTCTCTCTCTGTCTCTCTGTCTCTCTCTCTCTTTCTTCTTCTGTCATTCTTTTCGTCTCTCTTTGGCTTTTTCTCTTATTCTTTCTCCCTATCTCTCTCAAAAATAAATTGGTAAATTCAATCCTTAAAGTCGCAAGGAAACCAATTAAAGCAACGCTAACTGTAAATAAACTGTAATTGTTCTCCAGAAATCAGTTGTTATCTTCTGAATATCATAATAGAACTTCGTAGCTTTTTCTTGAGAAAACGAATGAATGTTATCAGAAGGTTAATGAGTTTCTGATTAATTATAAATATTATGAGTCAGAAATTAACATTGGTTAAGAAATCTTGTTCATTCGTTGAACGTGCAATAAGAAGAGTTCTCTCCCAGAGAGAAAAGTATGCCATCCTATTTACAACTTACATTTTAGCTTGAAACATGCCTTGCAAACAGTTTGCAACATGCAGAAACATGCAACTTGCAACATGTCACCTGAAATCACTCTGCTAAATTCGTACAATGTTTTTCCCGTAAAGAGATCGCATGCATCTAAATTGAGCATGCAACTTGCAACTAATTTGTCTTTTATCTTGCTATTGAAGATGGCAGTGAATTGGGTGCCTGTTGCATTTTATGACAAGACTCAAGTTGACTGAGAATCGAAACGGAGCCACTTTGACAAAACTCCACTCTCAAACAACACAGGTCAAGTGTTGATGGAAAGGATTTCTCTGTATCTCCTTTCCCAAGAATGGACATTCATATGTCCAAACTTCGCCTTTTCATCTAGATAACTCACAATTATTATATCATCAGTATACTTTTGCCCTATATCTACTCATAGCATAATTTATAAACTACTGTAAATTTGACAAATAATTAGTTGTACAGTATATATTTTATTATTATTATCTAGAATTTAAGCCGTCATATTTGTTATCTACATGAATAAAGTAATAAATCTAAATCTCTAATAGGGAAAGTGACGTTGATACTCTTGATATCAGCTACTTATCCTTCTCCTTACCCTCCTCATCCTCCTCCTCTTTTTCCCCCTCACCATCCTTGCCCCCTACTCCTTTTCCTCCTTTTCCTCATTCTACTTCTTCTCTTTCTCCTCCTCACTCTTTGCTACTTCCTCCTTCTTCTTCTTGTATCGCTTTTCCACGTCTTTCTTCTTAAAATTTCAACTGCCTGTTTCTCTTCTTTCATCTGTTTTTCTCGTGGAAGGTTCCTCGTTATTGTTCTCATTGCGAAGAGACTAAACATTCAACTTCCTACATTTCTTATTTTATACTTCTTCAATTGTCTCCATGTGTGATTCTCACCACGCTATTTTTCTGTATTTGTAATTATTTTTTATACTTACTTTCTTTTTAATAGTTCATGACAAACGTAATAGAGTTTAAGTGTAATAGGGTATAGACAGTGTATAGTAACAAAATTACTATATTGTTGTATTATAATTACCGCACTATATTACTATATACACAATAACATAGTGTGGACATTGCATGTCACTCTTTTGATAGGTTATCGCGGTCGAATTCAGCCACACTTTTGCCAATTCCCATAAGATTCACATTGAGAACAAATACGATACATATGTTATGTTGAGTGATACATTTCCGGCCTACAATTTGCCTTTGTCTGTGTTAATTGTTATCATTTTAAGCTTTTAACACAATACCAAGAGTAGAGTGACAATTTTTAATGTTAGAAAAGTTATTTTCGATGTTGTTTCTCTCGAAATGTGTTTGAAAAATGAGTGAATGGGTTGATGTTTGCCTGTAATCTCATAACAAATTCAAATTTTTGGTAAAAGTATGGCGGCAGCGGGAAAAAATGATCTCCACATACTGTTACGGAGAGCTTCACACAAATGGCCACACTGTTACTATCCACTCTCTGTGGATCAGAGTAAATTTTTAACCTTCTTTTCAACAGACCTCTTTAACACTGGGACTATATTAATATGTTGAATTTTCATGACTGTATAACTCCCATATTATAGGCCCGAATTATCAGGACTCAAGAACCGTACTTGCGTTACAAAGCACATCAGAGCTCCGTTATCCAAATGAGGTTCTCTGCAAAAGACCCCTCTCTCCCCGAAAAGGGTACTTCACTCCCCTTCCAAATCTCAAATAGGACCCAGATCTAATTTCTGCCAATACACGCCCCCACACCATTATCTAGCAAGCATGTTTGACCATGCGAGAAAACAAGGGTTCACATGCTGTATATGTGGCACAAACTCAATCTTCACACATTTGTGTGGGGCTTACCAACACATATATGATGGAAATCATACATATCAGAAAACATATATATATGCGTACATGTACACTTATATGCGTACATCTCGCTAACAATTGTACGTATATGTATATATATTATTATAATGTATATACGTCTACATAGTTACGTATCTAAGGATTCTCCAACAGTTGCATAGATATAGAATACATGGTTAGTGATAATTGTATACAAATTTGAATGTGGGGAATATCTAACACTCAGATATAGAGAGTATCGAGAAATATACTTGTATATCTCCAACACTTGTGTAGCTATAGGGAATTCAATATAGTGCTGCAATCTCGTTGCAGTCTGATCAACCGCATTGGTTTGAAACCACTCACTATCTGGTTGCCAGCGCCTTCACTGAATTCAAATCTCCATCGTTTTGAAATAGTAATCGGTTCATTCAACTTGGATTCGATTATTGAATGGCGGCCTATGATTCCTGGGGTATTTGTTGAGTAGAAATGTTGATAAGGCGTTAAATTACAGTGGAATAGCCATCTGTGTAATGTGAAATAACTGTATTTTAAGGATGAAACAAGGAGGTACTTGATGATGAGTTGAGGATATATTAAATAGAGATATTTCTCAATAAATATATATTTGAAGATGGAAGGAAATGAGATATTGCACCTATTCAGTTGCTGTTAAATCATAATAATTAATTGAACGAAATTCCTAATTAATGCCATATATAATATTCTGAAGACTTCTGCTTCTGCAAATATTGACAACAGAATAATAGCTAGTAAGGGAATTCGATGAACGCTGCCCGGGGAAAAGTTTCTTGTGCAGCAGCGTTCATCTAATTTCCTTACTATAGTCTGGCAACAGACAAAAGAACCTTCGCGCATCGTATCACTGAAGTGATAGTATTACTCTAGTGAGCGAGTGAGATAAACTGCTGCATTGCATAATGTGCGCTCTCTCTGCGCAGTAGAGTTATTTTGAAGGCTCTTTTGTCTGTTGACAGACTATAGCTATTATTCTGTTGCCAATATTAATTTTGCAGTAGCAGAAGTCTTCAAAATATTGTGTGGCATAGATTAGGAGTTTCGTTCAATTGATTATAATAAAATATATATTTAAAAAAAATATTAATAAATATCCTATATGTAGTTGCTCATGAGAAATAATGTGTCCAAAAGTTTCCCGTGGAACTATTTTAGATAGACGAAATTCAAGTCCCTGTAAAAATGATATGGGTTTTAGTTATGAATTTCTTGTTCTTCACCATAAGGCTAGGCGTACACCGGTTAGTCAAGACAAGACAAGACGAGATTAGTCACGTTTAGTCACAGTAATTCACGTAGTTGCTTATGAAGCAGCACACACTGATGCAATGACTAATCAGTGGGTGTTGCTTCATAAACAACTATGTGAAGTACTGTGACTAAACGTGACTAATCTCGTCTTGTCTTGACTAATCGGTTTACGCCCAGCCTGATGTTGCATTATTGGTTCATTATTCAATGATTCATAATCAGTTATCGATTATTCTAAATCGATTATTCTGAATCGCTAACATGTACTTCTGATCTCAGATGACAATCGATAACATATCATCTTACTTGCTGGCCTTTTGCTGAATATCATCCCTATTCTGAATCACCATCGATTCAGCAGTATCTCTATGAGAATGACATCAACAATTGTTCAAAACTGAAGCATGGTAGTTGAAGTGACATTATCACAAAGCAAGTAGAGTTCTACACTGTGAAGCTTTGCTTTGTCACGTATGTTCAAATTCCATCTGCTGCTATGAAATTGTGAGTCTTCTCACATTTGAACTACAAAGGCAATTATTATCATTTTCGCTCTCTCTCAATTATCAAAACTCTCTATCTACCCTCTCAATCCATTTCTCTCAGTTATCTGTACGCTCTTTCGCTCTCTTTCTCTCTCTCAATTATTTGAGCACTCTCTGTGTTCAGATGTCTCTAGCTGTCAGCTGTTAAGTTTAGCTGAAATGTGTGTTAGCTGACTTGCTATAGCAGGATTCTATTAACTTGTCAGAAAACAGCTGATTTAATGTTAGTAAACGAGCGTACATCAATCAGCTGTTTTCTGACAATTTAAAAGAATCCTGCTATAGCTTGCACACTGCAGCACGATTGCAATCGCGTTGCTTCCATGCACAAAACAACTGCTGCTGTATGATTTCAGTGGTTCATTTGTGTGTGAGTATCATGTGCGGTTACACTGGGGTCATCCTGGAATGAGAATGGCGACCATGCAAGCTCAAAAGTCAATGTTTACCATTGTGATTTGACTATGGCGACGTCACAACTTGTAGTCACCGACCTTACATGTTCTTAACACATGTATATATTGCTTTATATGCTCTATACATGTATATTGTATATGTATATGTTAGCCACATCTGTTAGAATGAAATAGCTTTTGTTTATCCAGTTGACAAGCAAAGTCTATTATTTGAAATAAACAAACAGCTGTTACTACAGTGTATTTTCAGTAAGATACAGTCTTACGTTTTAGTTACTTTGACCAATCACAAACGAGTAAGTTCTACAGTTCTAGTAGAAACACTCCCATAATTGTCCGCTGTGAATAAATGACGTTGTAAGTGCTGCCATCTACCGTCTATTATTTCAACTACTACGTCAAACATCCTCGACCAATCACAAGCGAGTAATGGCGTATTAGCTCCGTAGCTTCAGTACACTCCCATTTCCAAATAACATTGTTTGACGTAATCGAAAGACGCCATTTTGTTTTCAACTGGAACGTTGTAGTAGACTCCCATTCTGGGGTCGTATTGGTCAATGTTCATTGGTGGACTCCATTTCGTAGGAGGGAACAATATCCACCAATGAATTGTCTGTATATTTCGAGCGGTCATATTTGATGGAACCAATGCAATAAAATCTCTGTTGAGCTCCGTCAAATGTGATTATTTAATTTAAATGTCCAAGTGCAATCATCTGCATTGCTATTGGATACAATGAGCTTCAATGAATGAGGATATTAAATATTCTAATCTAAGGGGTTTTAATGATAATGAATAATTATTCTCACCAGCAAACTGGATCATGAGTAGAAAACATTCTCATTCTATTTATTTTTGATTCTCGTTTCTTGATCACTTTTGAACTTTATTACATGCATTCTGTAACCTCATACCGCCATTGAAGTCAAAACGAAGCTGGCACGGTTGATTTAGCATAAGATCCAATGTGCTAAGGATCTGACAAGTTGTTACTATTTCAAGAGAAAGAGAGAGTGGGAGAAAGAGTTAGGGAAGAAAGATGAAGAGAAAGAGAGGGAGCTAGTGAGAGCAAACACACATTTATTTCTGCAAAGCAATTGAAATATATTAATGGGTCCTGTGTCACGTGGTTCAGAATCACTTTCTTTCCGGGCAGAATCAGCTAGCCAAAATTCTCAACTGCTCATTATTCTTTTCTCCTCCTTTCTCCTCCTCATTCTTCTTCCTCCTCCTCCTCTTCTTCTTTTCTTCTTCTTCTATTTCTATCTTCCTCATCCTTCTACCTACCACTTATTCTGCTCTTTCACTTTCCTTTTAACACTCTTATCTCTTCCGCTACTAGTTTCTTCCCTGTTTCTCCCTTGTCCCTCTCATTATGAACATCCCAATTTCAACGACCTCCTACAACTCCATTCTCCCCTTATCATTCATCTTCTTACATATTCTTTATCAATAATCTATTCATACACCTAAACATACTTTTAAACATACTACTAAACACACTCCTTCAACTAATCAAAAAATTTTCCTTTTTCAACATTTCTGTTCCCATATATCCCTTACTTGTTCCTTTCTACTTCCTATTTTTATCCTTTACCTAATCATTCTACTTTTTCTTCTTTTCCTTCTTCTTTACCTCCTCTTCATTCTTGTTATTCTTCTTTTTCTCATTGGTCTCTTGTTCTCTGGTATTCTACGACTTTTCCACTATTTCATCCTATTCTATTCCCCTTTCTCATCTTCCTTCCTCTCCTCTTCCTCTTCCTTCTCCTTCTCCTTATCCTCCTCCTCGTCCTTAACCTCTTTCCTTTTCTCCTCCTTTTCCTCCTCCTCCTATCCCTCTACAGTTTTACATTCTTTTATCTCCTTATTCTTATCTTCTCATCTTCCCTCCTCCTTCCCTACTTCTTGAACTCTTCTTCCTTCCCTGACCTCTTCGTCAACGTCCTCTCCTGCCCCTCCTCCTCCCACCCTTCCTTTTTCTCTTCTTTCTATTCCTCTAACTTTTCTTCAATCTCCTTTATCGCCTTATTCTTCTATTCTCATCTTCCTACTCCTTCCCTCACTTCTTGTTCTCCTTTTCTCCCCTCTTCCTACGTCTCCTTCCTCTTCTGCTTTTCTTTCATCTTCCGTTGTTGCTGCTGCTGCTGCTGTGACCTTGTGGCATTCGTCCAAAAGTGTTTGAAATCGAAATAATGTCGTTTCTCTCCCAAGCCACAGCCAGCACCTTCAAATCCACTTTTCCTTTCAAAACAGGGTTTGTTCAACTCTCAATGCCCCAAAATTCTTGTTGAATCAACATGTAGACGTTCTATTGCTACATTGCTTCTGTCAAAAGTAATAATAGTTCTCCATTATCCGATTAGTTCTGTGAAACAATGTCTTCGAATCATTACTCAGTTTCATTTTATCGATATTCAAGATGCATTCTTTACTGCTAAAACTCAGTTCTTAATACGAACAAAGCAATAATAAAAATTGTGCAATATTAGGCGAGGTGGAACCTGTCTCCCCCCCGATAAAAAGCCATACGACAAAAAAAAAGCAATAATAATTAGGAAGATAACACTACACAACAGAAACATCATATGGAGAACAACAAATATAACTGTTTAGGCCTACACTTTGGCAAGTCATAAATTTTAACATTACCAAGTAGGAAGTACTTCAGAAGTAAGTGCTTATCGAACTTGATTAATGGAATTCAAATTGTCCTATACACTGAATAGGATTGTATTCACAATAAATTATTGTGAACAATACACTGTATCAGTTTATTAATTTTTGTAATATTTTTAAATTCATCATTGACCAGAATATAGGAACTGTTTACATATCACTATGTAATACATATCACGTATACATACAAATCACGATTTGTAATACATATCACTAAAGCTTTTGATTGTCTGCTACATCAATAGATCTGAACTTGAGGCCATATTCCCTTACATTTAAGCAAGTCTCACGAGGAGTAGGCTAATGTCAGTTTCCAATCTCAAACAATAGCACGGTCATAAACAATTGATAATACTGTAGTTTTAATTCAAATCTGATTCAGGAACAGGTATTAAATAATATCAGCCTAGGAAGTTTGAATCAAGGTTTGATGAGCAGTATTATAGAGTACCTTTAACACTAAAAATACATTACAGAGTCATGGAATGTTACAGTAGAGTAGATAAGGAGAGTGTATAAGGAATATTACAGTCATGTAAAGAACTCCATGAGAAATAATGTAATAATTCAAAATACACAATAGAATTAATATCAGCTTGGTCCTCCACACACGAGGATTAATTCCACGTTAAGTATCTGCTTCAAAAACATATTTTAACAGATTTTTATTTATTTATATTTATTTATTGAGATAATTTATTTATCTCAGCCGTATTGGCTTGTGAGTTTGTTTTCTGGTGCAAAATTTTTTAATGTTGTAATTTAAATTTTCAAAGAATTTGAATTTTTAATAATTTGGCAACTTTCGGTTCGAATCTTTCATAATTATTATTTGCTGAAATATTCAAAATTTCTCAAGTGTTTCGTTTTTGAGTGAAAAATTGTGACTTACAAAGATATGGATCATCATAACCTAAATTTTGGACTTATTTCTAAATTTGAAGAGGGACAGTTTTGGGCTTAAGCCTGTTGAACCTTTCATTAAGTATTATGTGTACATTACTGAATAAATAAATAAATAAATAAATTATTATGTTTTCCATGAACCAACCAATGAACCAACATGAAATTATCATGTAGGTAACAAATTAAACCATTACTTGTGTCACACACACACACTCACTATGGTTCTTGACATAATCTGCTGAAGAAGATTCATCAAAGTTCAACCAGTTGTTAATTTAAAATTTGATCATAAATTGAACTCGAACGTTCTCGTACATTGTCTCTCTAATGTGATTCAGAAAAAAGTTGCACTGAATATTTTCAATCATCACAACTGCTCAGATAATGATAACACAGACTTGGCGTGACTGGGAGTTCGAAGTCTAATAAAATGAGAACATCATCCATGTCTGAGTGCGTGATTGGGAGTCATTTCAGCTCACGGAGCCCCACTCATTGAATAATAATTTTTCACGATTCTTACAAAATTGTCTGACGAACTGCTCTTTTTTCCACATTGTCGGGCCGAAAAAGTCAGTTCTCCAAGAGATTTTCAGGGCAAAGCCACTTTTGAAGCACTTTTACTTTGCCACAAATCCCTGGGACAAGTTCAACTTGTTGGCATTTTTTTGAAAATTATGACGTTTTCCGAAAATTGTTACGTTTTTTCAAATCGCGACATTTTTCCCTTTTTGAAACCATCGGTTAGACTACAATTTTGGATGCGATTTTGTTGAAATAGAATAAAGTCATATTGTTTTTATATTTGAAACCACTTTGATAGAGATTTGATAAATTACCTTGGGTTGCAATCTGATTTCCGATGTTAAAAGTGGTGAAATTCAATAACTAAAGCTTAAAATTCAATAATTCAAGCTCAAAATAAAATAATTGAAGCTTGTCTGAGCCTTTATAAAATAGAACGGTCTTCATTCTGCCCCAACACATCTTGTTTTTGAAATCATATAATTGTAACACCTGCCTCCCTTTTATTTTGAAAAACGAATTAAATACAACACTGTCTGAAGACTTTGAGAAAAAATCTTCTATTATTAGATACCCGCAGGTTGAAGAACCTGGCAATCGTTGAGTGACTAACGTACGAAAGAAACAGAACAGAAGAACATAAGAAAGCGAGAAAACAGACATGAACGTCCAAGAAATAGGAAGAAAGAGAGCGAAATTGGAAAAGAAAATAGAAAAAATCGTGGGAGAAATTTAAAAGATTCGGAATTACCTGTTCACAGTTTAACGAACGCAAGGAACGTTAAAAAGTGAAAGAAAAAGAGGAAGAAGTTTCAAGGGAAGTGCGCTTGAATTGTATAGCTAAAAATAAAAAATGGTCCGAATATTTTTATTCGAAATGTGAAGAAGTGATTAATTTCAATCTAGAACAAGTCTCTCCAAATAGAATTGGATTATTTCTGAGGGTGGCATGTAGAAATTAGGAAATCTATCATCAGTGTATAATTAGATTAATTTAATTTGACGCTTGGCATTATCTTGGATAGATAGATATAGAGAGGTATTATTTCTTTGCCATCTTACTCTACAGTCATCAGGAACGTCAAGAAATATCATCTATATAATTATCTATCTATCTAATGCCAAGCGTCAAATTAGACGCTTAAATTAGATTATTCTTCTTCTATTCTTCTAAAAAACATATTATACCTCATGTTATAACTTCCTGTATAATAATATTAATTATCATAATATGATTTGATTATACTGTATGAAGATTAGAGATAGATTTGTGGATACGATCAATCATAACTTACAAGTCAACATTATCGTGTTCATCGTGATAATGATCTTCGACTAATGATCATGATAAGGATTTGATTATAGTTTTAGCTCATATTCTACTTTGTTATCAACTCAAAGACTAACTCTACAGCTAGAGCATAGAGTTAGTCTATGATCAACTTTAGAATATCACATTGATCCTAGAAGCAATCCAATCATATATTTTATTGAAATATATATTTGATAACCAGTGTTTTCATGTTATTAATTCATGTGATCATCTTGACAAGGTCTAAACACAGTCGAATAAATATTTATCAGACTGTGGTCTAAATTAATAAACTTCGAAGTATTTTTTGGTCAATAAAGTATTAGTATTCTATTAATAAGGTATTCCATTCTATTACATCTACTGAAGCAAAATAACAATTTTTTAAGAAGGCACATTCAATTACTCAGTAACAAGTACAAAAGAAATCTTACCAAATGAATTCACGAATCTCTCAGGTACACGTAGGCTCCACTCAGATTCCATAGACCTAGTGATAATCTCCTGAAGTTCTTTCTAATCACGCAGCAGTAATTACCTAAACAATATTGAATTCGATGCTATAGTCCGTGCAAACCTTAGTTTGCAGTAAGCGTTTAAATGGCAATGCTATTTGTTATGGGGATATGGAAGCGCTGTTGCCATGTTTTGCTTATTCGTTTATTACTCCTCACTCACAGCTGTTCGCTCTCTTTCTCTTGTTTTGTTTACATTTCTTATTCTATCAAAACTACATAAATGAGAAAACATTAGCACACCCAGAGACAGAATTAATTGAGAAAGCATTTTTCAACATTCAGTTCTTTTAGGGCCGTATTTTCAATCACAGTTTAAAAGTCGTTTAACTAAAACTACCTTCGGCTCTTGATATACGACCGGAATTAATTTTCCTGCGCATGCGTGAATGAGACTTGACCAATCATAGATGATCACAGTGCTCTGTGATTGGTCCGACGTTATTGACGCATGCGCAGTAAAATTTATTCCGGTCGTATATCAAGAGCCGAAGGTAGTTTTAGTTAAACAATAAATTTATTTGTGCTTTACAGTATGATTGAAATACCGTAGGCTATGGACCAAACAATCAATTAAAAGAACAAAAAATAACAATCATGGTTTAGTCCAGAACGACTTAGTTTTAAATCCCTATCAGAATGTCAGTGCAGACTTGACTAGCGCTACCAAGCGAATGTCAAGTTTTGAATACTTACTCCTCTGAGTTGGCTTTGCTGGCTACTGTGAAATCCGGCAACACTGCGCCCCATAAACGTAACACTGCAAACTAAGGTTTGCACGGACTATAGAACGAATACGACTCGGTATGGAAGCAATGCGATAACACGATTATTATTTACAATATTATTATTATGAAACATTTCCCGCTTTTCTCAACTTTTCCACCCAGTGTTGGATGATAGTCACGATTTTTTGAGGGTTAAGTGTAAGAGAGGGCCGACTGTGCCCTAACTTCGCCCTCCCAGGTGAAAAATAAAGGCAGTCATTCAATTCAATTCAATTTCCGACATTATTGCAATGATAAATAATCGAACCTATCATTATTTAACCTAATCATACCTTATTATTCATAAAAAATGTATATTAAATTGTATTATAATAATTTATTCTTATATTTGTCTGACCTCTGAATGTCATAATTATTACGTAATACCCATGTGTATTTATACCGGTGTTTGTGGAATACATAGTGAACGATTCATAGCCTAAATGAGTTTTTGATGTACAAACGAATAAATATAATTATTTCATATTATTTAGGGTACTTTAACGTTTGAACTATGCGATACGCATTTCAATAGAATCAATTCACATGTGCTGCTATGAAGGAAATTTCGCCTACAATCAATAACAGATTAATATTTATCGCATGTAAGACAATTGAAATTTTCAAAATAAGATCACGCAAACATTCGTATAAGAATTGTATGGTTGCTCGATACAGGTGTTCGATCTTCAACAGTAAAGTAACTTACTATCTACTCTCTATAGTAGATACTAATAATTCATGAATACCCCTTGAAAACAACTATAAAAATACGTTGAAAGGGCAATACAAGAATCATACTATTTATAAGAATTCGAAAATAATGCAGTACAATATTTTTCAAATGAACAACGCAATGAAATAGTGTATTAATTGTCTGATTAATTTATAACACACGAAGCTACTAATACCGTTACAATTCGTTACTAGTACTATTACTATTACCGTTACCAATTCGTAGTGACGATTTTTTAACGGGCTACCTAAAAAATCACTATGAGTGAGAAATTACACCTTCTTTAACTATAAATTTACCTTTTTAGAACATAATATATTATTAGTTTTGATAACCGGTGTTTCAAGGGGAAATTAACGATTTTGAACAAACATTCGACCATGTTATATCGTACCTAGCAACACTACTGAAGGTTACTGACAAAACTGATGTTATATATAAATTGATGATAATTATTCCAATAGTAACTAATCGTTCACACTAACCGAGTTTTCAATGAGAGGTTGTACATTATTTCAAACAAGGACGATAAACTACCGTACACTTCAAGGCAAAGGTGTAAAAATAACGGTAAATAAACGCCACCTGTTGAAATTAAACTTCTGTTGAATTTCACGGTTATGAAACTTTTTACTGCTTATCAAAAACATAAAAACAGCAATCACATAAATTTAAAAAAAACCTTTGTTAATTTAATAAAAATTTTCATTTCTTAATAAACTTATCACAGTCATATAGAATAACGGAAAGCCGTAGGGAATAACCGTAGGGTAAAAATACCGTAGGACTAAAGGTAGGGTAGGGACTAAAGACTGAAGGACTAAATAAAGGACTAAGGGTAGAATAAAGGACTACTTTCCCGAAAACGATTCCTATTTATTTCTAACTCCAAATCGGTGATTTGAAAAAGGGGTTGACGATATCAGGCAAGAGAAACTCCGTTATTTATTGTGTTCTCCCAAACGATAACGGTTTTATAACGTTACTAGGTCTATCAATTCCTTACGGTGGAATGACTCTAGCTTTTCACTTACAATAACTATTGATTCATACTTTTCAGTTACTGGTGTTTTGAAAATAGGATAACGGTCTCAAACAAATATTACGAAGTTTTGTAATGAATTTGAGTTTCAGTGAATTCGTTGTGGTCTTCTCGAAAACAATTTCATAACGTGTAACGGAAGAATGACACTAGCTTCTTACTTACAATTTTAGTATCAATAGATTGAAAGTTTCTCGTTTCTCCATAGAGGTTACAGAGGTTAATTAACGAACACAGACATAAACAATTCGATGTTTTTTTGAGGGTGGTTCCTTAATACGAAAATAATGTTATCTCAAAATCGCAACTTTACTTTACCCAACGACAATGACATTTAATCTAAAAGTATATTTTAAGTCTTTTTTTAAAGTATATTTTAGTATAAATCCATCATTTTTCAACACCGTAGTTAAAACAACTGTTATCTACAGATAAACTTTTAAAAAACTTGAATAAATAACAACCGTTTGTAGAAGAGTTTACCGATGTCAGACGGGAACATAAACTATGTTCACAAAATTGCAATGGAAAACTATAAATATTCACAGAATAGCTATATTGTTATTCTATGCTATGTTTTATGATTCCTGACTTGGAAAATAAATTCTATTCTATTCTATTGGAAAATAAGGTACAGAGATCAATGTAAAACGTTATTAAATTTCAAAACACCGTATCAAAAACCTCCCTCAACAAAAATAATATTTTAAATCTACAGATTGAAGAAATAAGGTATTAAATTTCGAAATAACGTATCAAAAACCTCCCACCTACCATAACATCAATAATATTCCAAATCTACAATTCCTCACTATACAACACCGGATGCATTGCTGAGAAGAGGTTAACGATCTCAAAAAAGAACAAATCTTTGTTTTCTAGTTCAGTCATTTAGAAAATAAGGTACATAGGTTAATTTAGTAAGACTAACAAAATTAAATCTCAGAATAACTTATAAAAAATCACCCCCATCAGAACAACAACAATTACAAATCTACAATTCCCAATCATCCAACACCGGGTGTGTTTTGAGAAGAGGTTAACGATCCCCTAGACAAGAGACACTTTTAATTAAATTTCTCTCGCTCTTTCAACGTACCAACGTCTGCGAAATCACACCAACTTCCTCGAAAATAGTGATTCTGAATTGATAAATCCCGATTACCTAACACCGGTCGAGGTTATGGCACGTACTAGGCGGATCGAGTGGCTTCGTGAATTTTCGGCAACCGAGATGTTGTCGCGTGGCCGACTCGAGTTGAACTGAGAGCTGTGAGGCGTCGCGGCGCCTCTACTCACCTGTGGCGCATGCGCTGTTAACAGTCACCCCCCCCCCGAGCGTCGCGGCGAGCGAGACGCTTTGTCGTGGGTGGTGATGGGGATTCAAATTTTTGAATGGGTTTCGTCAAAGACAATATTCAATCTATAGTAGTATAGTGGAGTGAAGTAGTTAATCTAATAAATAGTAAAATTTGCTTGGGTTTAGGTTTGGTTAGGTTAGGTTAGGTCATGTTATAGGGACGTGTTTTTGTGATGTGTTAGTGTTTTATAAACTTTTAGAATTTCATATATCAAAAAGAACCTTTTTCAAAATTAGTGAACGTTTAGCAAAGTGAAATAGAACTTCAACCTAATGGAATTAGGTTATAAACGGCGAGGTGGAACTTACCTTCGGGTCTCCCCACCAACGAAAGCCATGCGCTAGATAGATAGATAGGGACAGAGATGAGGCAAGATATTAGCGCTTACATGAGAATGGAAAGAAAGAAATATTTATTGCCAAACCAGGAAACAAATAATCCACAAACTTTAGAGCCGAAAGTAGTGCGTGGTTGCGGATTCTGCCTCCACTTCCGGTCGCCATCTTGGATCCGCCATCTTGGATCCGCCATTTTGGATCCGCCATCTTGGATTTTGAATTTTGGCGGGAAATTTGAATTTGAATTTTTGGTCAGCTGTTTTTGTGACGTCACTTCCGGTCAGCTGTTTTTGTGACGTCACTTCCGGTCGGCCATTTTGGATCCGCCATCTTGTGACGTAACAGTCGGCCATGTTTGATTTGGCGGCCATTTTGGATTTGGGTGGGAAATTTGAATTTTGAATTTAGGGTGAGAGGATGATGATGACGTAATAGGGTGGGGATAGACTCTAGTGAAGTATGGGGG